>OY754312.1:62686318-63978682 GCA_963573325.1 Astragalus glycyphyllos | reverse complement strand
TGTTTTTAACTGATCGAGTGCCTGATCGCACTCGAGCGTCCACTCAAACTCGGCCTCTTTCTTCAATAGTTTAAACAGGGGCTGAGATTTGTTTGCCGCTTTAGCAATGAAACGAGAAAGGGCGGCCACCATGCAATTCAATTTCTGAATTTCTTTCTTAGTTGTGGGCGGCCTCATTTCTGTTACCGCCCTGCATTTATCCGGGTTAGCTTCGATCCCTCTCTCTGTGAGGTAGAACCCTAGGAATTTTCCCGCCTTTACCCCAAAGGTACATTTTTCGGGATTGAATCTTAACGAGTTCTTTCGAGCCTCATTGAATACTTCTCTTAGGTCGGCCACGTGGTCTGAATCTTCCTTGCTCTTGACTATCATGTCATCTAGGTAGACTTCCACCACTCTGCCTATCTGAGTTTGGAACACTTTGTTCGTCATTCGTTGATAGGTCGCCCCTGCATTCTTGAGTCCAAAGGGCATGACTCGATAGCAGAAATTGCCTTTCTCTGTCATAAATGCTGTCTTTTCTTGATCGGGCGGGTGCATGGCGATCTGGTTGTACTTGGAATATGCATCTAAAATCGAGAGCAGTCTGAAGCCACTTGCACTGTCGACTAGACGATCAACACATGGTACAGGGAATGCGTCTTTTGGGCATACTCAATTGAGATCTATGTAGTCTACGCACATCCGCCATTTTCCATTTGCTTTCTTTACCAAGACAACATTTGATAACCAGGTCGTGTATTTTATCTCTTTGATGAAGCCTGCCTGGAGCAAGTCTTCCACATCTTTGGTGGTTGCCCGTGCCTTCTCTTCCTTTTGCACTCGCCTTCTTTGTACGACCCACTTAGCTTCAGGGTTCACTGCTAAGTGGTGACAAGCTATCTCTGGTGGGACTCCATGCATGTCGGCCGTACTCCACGAAATAAGTCAGCGTGTTCTCTTAAGCATTGAACGAGTTGGACTCGGACCTCTGGTGGAAGGTCGTTTCCAACTTTAACGGTCTTCTCCGGATCATCTCCTAGTTGGACCTGTACAAACTTTCCATCAGGCTCTGGTCGTTTGATTCTTTTCTTGAGTTCTCGTGTAAGGAGATCGCCGCCCTCCTCTTCTTCACTATCAGGGTCATAATGTGCATCGAGGTCGGCCACGTTGATCTATTCTTCTTTCCTGGAATCATCCATCTCCTTCATCACAAGGTCGCCCTGCTCTTTCAAACTCAGGAAAAGCGCCCTTTTCGCATAAAGCAGGTCGGCCAAAAGGGTAACGATCTCGCCTTCTTCGGTGTAGAATTTCATCTTTAAGTGAACAGTGGAGGGGACTGCTTCGAGTCGTCCCAGAGTGGGTCGTCCAATGATGCATGGATAGATTGATTGACATGGTAACACTATGAAGACAGTCTTCACGGTCCGGCACAAAGGCTTTGCTGCACAATCATCCCCGAAAGTGACCATTAGCTCGATCCGCCCAATGGGGGTTGTTGATGACCGATTGAACCCAGTCAAGACTGTTCCTCGATAAGGTCGTAGGTCGAGGTGATCTTCGAATAATATATCCACTGAGCTTCCCTGGTCGACCGGGATTCTTCTGACTTCTACATTTTCCATGACAGCGGTCACAAGCAAGGGAACTTCTTTGTTGGGCCTTCCATCGAGCAGATCCTCGTCCCAAAGGATATGGGTGGTCTTTTTGATGGGGGCCTACTAATGGATGTCGATGCGACACTCATGATTTCTTTCCATCTCCTTTTCATTGATTTGTTTGTTTCTCTACCATCAGAGGGAATTCCGCCAGTTATTACCATGGTCACTTGTCGCCAGTTATTACGGGCTGGTTGCTTGTCGTCCCTCTCCTCAGCCTGGCCTTTCTTCACATACTGTGTGAGTTTGCCTTTTCTGATCAACTCTTCTATGTTGTCTTTGAGGGACATGCAGTTGTTAGTGTCGTGCCCATTACTTTGGTGATATCGACAGTATTTCCGAGAGGGGCACTGTCCTTCTTTGAGAACGAGCGGGTCCCGCCTCTTGATATCTCTGAACTCCGTGTTTTCACATTCGGAGAGGATCTGTGAGTAGGATGTGCTTAACTTTGTTCGTTCAGGATATTTCCTGGTCTTGAACTCTCTTGAAGGTACTCCATGGTCTTTCCATGTCCTCTGATTGCCCTCAGGCCGGTTTCTATCGTCCATCCTTGCTGCAACGGCCCTGGTTGCCATCGACTTCTCTTCGTAGTTCATAAATCTCTGAGATCTACGTAGGAAGGTTTCTAAGTCGCGAGGCTCGTGTATGCCGACCTCTACCTCAAATAGGCTGCCATGACGGAGCCCGTCCTTTAAGAACCACTACCGTTGGTCGTCTTTAAGTCCTCTCAAGTGATCAGCTTCTTTGTTGACTCTTTCTATGTAGTCGCGGAGGGACTCATCATGTCCCTGTCTGATCGCTTTGGGAACGTCCTTTGTTTTGGGTTTGACTCTGGAAGAGGTGAACCTGGCTGAAAATACCCTGGCCATCTATTCCCATGACGAAATGGTGTTCGGCCTAAACTCCGTGAACCACTCAAAGGCTGACCCTTCCAATGTCAAAGGGAAAATTTTACATTTTGACCGGCCCTGAAGCCCCTCTATATTTCATCATCAGATCAAAGTATCTTATGTGGGCGTCTGGGCCTTTCACGCCATTGTACATTCTGAGGTCGGTTGCGGATTTTTCCAGAGAGCGCGGGATCAGATACTCGTCTATCTTCCTGGTGAACGGCCCCAAACCTATATCATTTTTACTCCGACGAGGTGGTCGGTCTTCAGGGGATCGATCTGGATGACCACGTCGGTCTGGAGAACAGCTTCGCTGGTGGTGTCTCGAGTATCTGTCAAGTGACCTGCTGCGTGAACGGGTGGGAGATCCCGACGAATCATAGGAGGATCCTTGGTGAGAGGATTGTTCGAGCCAGTACGTGTGGTCGGTCGATGAGGGAGGCGTCCTAGGCGGCGTACGTCCACCTCCTCGTCCCCTTTGTCGGGGTGGAGATCTGTGAACAAGATGCCTCCTTGGTGGTGATAGATGTCTTCTGGATAGGTTCGCCCGATGAGGGGGCGGTCGCTTCGCCTTCTATGCATTTCGGATGCAGTGTTGGCTCGCCCCGTGATGACTTGATTCTCAATTTGGGTGAGCCTGTCTTCTTGTCGAGCAATTTGGATGTCTCTTTCCCGTAGTAGGTCACGCAGTTCTTGGACGAGGTTCGCAGGAAGGATTACGTTGGCCTGTTGAACCGCCCCTGGCTGGGAACCATGAGCAGCGGCTTCAACATTGGTCGCAACGCCCTCTGGAATTGGTGGTGGCCGGTCAGGAATTGCAGCCACGCATTGCAGGCGCGGTGCCGCTTTTGGCCTGCCTCGGGGGGGGCATGGAAGATTGTGAGAAAGTGTGGACTCTCCCACTGTGGTCGCCAATGAACTGTACCTCAGGTCGTGTGGTGATGGGTGGCCCGGGTATCAAGTCGGTCTGATGTCTCTACTGATCGTTCCTAGAGCCCACGCAGGTTGTACTTGCAATGACACTCCAACGCCCAAGTCAGAGGGGAGTGTGAGCAGAGTAATGGTATCGTGAATAGTGCGCACTTGTCAAATGAGGTCAGATTCTCTTATATAGTGTCAGGGATTTGCGGGTGACCGTAGGATCACTGTATGGATCGATCAGGGCCGTTGATTTCAGCTCACTTCGTGCTGGCCCTCAACTAATGGGCCGGTCTCATCAACCTACTTGGATTGGGCCTCGGCCCAGTCCAGAACACTTTTAAAATTGTTTTTCTCACATTTAGACTTGAAAAAAATATTAGCACACACTTAGGTACCAGATAAAAGACTCTGAATAAATACATCATACAAAACTTTTTATACTAACCCTATCATATATTGTAATGGACCCTTTAAACCCTTTAAAGGGTCTACACTCCATTCTGTAAACTTAATTTTACAAAAAATCATTTGAAAAATTCAACGTTTTTCTAAAAGTTCTACCTTCCCATTTTTTATGCAGCTGGCGTGGATATAGCGAGTAAGGTGACTCGTTCTTGTGTCTGAATCGTGGTTTGTATCGTCGGAATCGTGCCGGAATTGTTGGAATCGCGATCCAAGACTGTCTCGCACGATTCTGCAACAAGTTCGCAACCGGGTCGGGTCTCGCGACCCGTTTTTGTAAAGCTCAGATTTAGGGTTTGCTGCGTCGCGTTTCTGGCTAGAGGGAGAAGACGAATCGAACGCAGCGTTTTGGGAGTAGCATTGTTAGTGAAACGCTGCGTTTTGGAGGAGCAGCAGTTTAATGAAACGCTGCGTTTTGCAATTTTTGTTTAAAAATAGGGGCATTTTTGACATTTCATATTTTAAAACAATAAAACACCAACTTCCTCTCCACGTTTCGAATAGAACCGAAACAGAACTCCTCGAATTTTGGAGCGCTTCCTCTTCTTTCTTTCACCAGCGTCTTCTTCCCTTCCAAATCATCTTCCATGTTTCTTTCTTTCACCGGATAAATTTCTTTTCTTCTTCTTCACTTATTTTCTCTATGTTGTAGGTAATTTCACAAAACTCATTCTTTTCTTGGACAAAACCCTAACTTTTCTTTTATTCTTCCACTACTCTGTTTTCACTTCATTCAAAGATAATCTATCCAATAATGAGTCAAGCAAAGAAGAAAAAGGAGGTAGATATTACTCAAAATGTTGTTTATATTACTCAAAAGGTAGATATTACTCAAAAAGGAGCTAATGCTACTTGGATTTACTCAAAATGTTATATATATTTTTGTTAATGTATCTTACAATACGATACACGATACGATACACAATTTAGTTTATGGGCCTAGCGATACATGATATGTATCCCGATTTGATAACCATGGATATAACTACTGCAACTACCATATAAATGCAGTAACGAGTTTTTTCTTTACAGAATAGCATACCATTTGTAAATGCAAGATACATAATTTATATTTGAAAATTCAAACTGTGAAGAAGCAAAGAAAAAGATAAAATAAAAAAACCGAGGTGTGGCTAAATAATTTTATGTATATTATTATAAAAAAACTATCATATGCAATAACTTTTAATTTATTTATTTATTTTTTTATCAGTTATAGATGACCAATAACAACTTTAGAAGGCTTGAAGCCATGTCTTCCATCTTAGTCTACCATGAAATTTTCTTATACCAAATATTCTTTTTCTCATTGTAAAAATAAATTCCATCTTGTCTAACACTTCGCAAACATTGAGCTACACAGTACTCCTTATCATTTTCATGTGCACTGTAAATTTCCAAACTCTTTTTCACATTATTCCAGTTCAAATTGCACCAAAACAATGTAGTACCAAGAATGTTGGGTTTGAAACACCATCTTAGTGGCTGCCCATTGGCTACATCATGAATGCCTAAATCTGTATCCTTCGATTTACAATGGATAAAGAGATGGATAACATGACCCAAATCATTTGTAACAACAGCAATTGTACGTCTTAGATGAGAATGTATCTTTAGCTGCTTGCACAGGTCATTATCACAAAATAAAGAAATTGTAACCAAATACATCAACTTCATGTTGTTTTAGGGTTACAACTGTTGTACTTGTTCCTTGAAATTTACAAATAGGATGATACTAGTATACCTGCCCGTGCGATGCACGGGAGAATTGATGTTTGAAAATGTCAATTTTATTTAAATAAATAAGTTATTTTAATAATATGGATAGTTTTTTTTAAGCAAACAAATAAATAAAATAGAACAAATTTGGTGAAATGAAAAAGAGTAGCTCACAACATAGACCCGTGAAATGAAAGAAAAAAACAATAAAATGATAGAACTATTTTTTGGATATTTATTTAAAGCTTAGGCAAATTGTAAAATTAATTATTATATTTAAATAAATGTAATCAAACAAATTTAATAGTTACCTTAGTAATGAATAAAAAATAACAATTATCCTAAAACTATTAATATTTAAATTGTTATTTTTGACTTAGCATGGAAAGAAAAAAACAAACAGACAATAATTGAATATAGACCATAGTTTAATTAATTAAGTAAGTCCAATTAATATTCTTTAATATAAAAATTCATCACTTTTTACAACGTGCATTTCAGAATGATACACATGAACTGAACTTGGATTTCTGCGACTATTCCTCCAGATGTCAATTTGGAGGAGCTGAGGCGGGGAATACTCCCCGTCCCCGCCACCCAAACTGTCTCCCATCCCCGTCCCCAATACTTATCTGGGGGGAGGTTCTCCCTCATCCCCTTCCCTACAGATCCCCACGGTCGTTGTGGACATGCCATAAATTTATTAAAATTTAACAAAAATACGAATTGAAATATAATCAAATGGAAAAAATGTAAAAGTAAGACTAAAAAAATTAATAGTTTTACATTTTAATATAGAAAACATAAAAGTTACTCCTACTTTGATATTATTTTTTGTTACAAAAGAGAAAAAAATTATTGCTTTGATACTTTAATATTTAAAAAGTATAAAAGTAAAAATAAAAATATAAAATTCGCACAACTCAAATATTTATTAATAATTTTAATTAAAAACACATATAAAAAGACTAAAAAACAATTACTTATAATAAAATATATATTTATAATAAGAATATTTATATGTAATATATTCAAAGCATGGATTTGGTCCCCGTCCCCAACCCCAAGTTGATTGTGGGAGGATTTTCTCCCCCGTCCTCGTATCAATGGGGAAAAAATTCTCCACCTGTAGGGCTCCTAATTGGACAATCCCCATAGGGATCCCACTAATAATTCTCAAAAATTAATTAAATTAAAATAAATATAAATTATATTCTCATAATCAAAATCTAATAGTTACTTTAGTAATTAATAAAAAAATAATGATTTCCAAAAACTATTAATATTTAAATTGTTACGTTTGTGTTTGCATAAAAAGACAAAAACAAACATAAAAAAACTCAATATTGACCATAATTTAATTAATAAGTAAAATTAATATTCTTCAATATAAAAATTCATCGATGACTGCCCCCAGAATGTCACCCATCCCACTACTACTGCAAGCCAAGCACGCTTAACTATAGAGTTCTTATGGGAAGGGTTCCCGAAAAGAAGATGCATCTTGATGTTATAGGTAGTCCAAATTAATTCTTTTAAGCATTCCTTCAACTGTACAGTCCCATGCCTGCACAGCCTCAGGATCCCTCTCATTCTGGTGCGTATTCGGTTCACTCACGCGCCCCTTCGCTTTGAAGCTGCTAGGAGCCGCTCTTTCCCATGCAACCTTTTTGGGCACCGACGATCACTCCCCGCCCTCGTCAGCCACGGATGTCACACCCCCTCCCCAAAACTGCCTCTCAAATTTTCCCCCATCCTCATCTGGGGGGTTCCTCCCTCATCCTCCTCCCTATAGATTCCCACGGTCCCTACGGAACTTATTAAAAATTAGCAAAAATATGGATTGAAATACAATAAAATGGGAAACAATATAAAAGTAAGACTAAAAAAATTAAAAGTTTCACATTTTAATACAAAGAATATAAAAGTTACTCCTACTTTGATATTTTAATATTTAAAAAGTATAAAAGTAAGAAAATATTAAATTAGCACAGTTTAATAATTTATTAATATTTTTAATTAAAAATACATTTAAAAAGATTAAAAAATAATTACTTATAATATAAAATATATGTGTAATATATAATCAGGTCGGGGATATGGTCCATGTCCCCAATGCCAAAACGATTGTGTGGGGGTTTTCTCCCGCGTCCTCGTACCCACGGGAAAAATTCCCCACCCGTAGGGCTCCTAATGGAACAGTCCCCGTAGAGATCCCACTAACTGGTATAATTTGCCACCTCTAATTATGCCTACATTGTAATCATTATTCAAGTATATTTTCTTGTTTCATACTCTCTTTGAAGAGATAGATGAATAATATTACATGATATTGAAAGTTTAACTCGAAAATGAATAGATAACAACGCCAAACATAAAAGTGTCAAGATTGTATTTCAAAATTTTATTGTTCTATTGCCTATTTCAGCCTCTCAGCAAGTGGTAAGTATGATAAAAGCGGCCCCCTGATGAAATCTCATCTTTGCCATATCTGGTAATTAAACTTGAGTTAAAATCACAAAAAAGATAAAGAAAATAGAAAGAAACATACAGAAGAAACTAGTCAAATAGTTAATGCAAATGTAGAGTTAAGTTTTTTTTCTTTAACTATTGAGCTTGTACCTACTACAAAATAGATTGTTCACCTATAAATTTTCGTCAGAAAAATATGAATAACTATAATAAAAATTCCAAATTCGAACTAAAAAAACCACACAGGGATTGGTAGAAAATTCAAAATTTGATAATACACATTCCCTAATTTATATACACAATATGTGTATAGTTTTTTTTTACACTATCTATGAATTGGATGCCGACACATCATCAAAAGAAATTAGACAATTGGTAACCATCAATTAGTCAATTAGTAACTAATCACTCCATGTATTGTGATTGATGGTGGTGGTAAAAGCATATACAAAATATGTGTATAGAAATTAAACTCTTGTAAAAAAAATCAAAGTTAGGAACAAATATAAAAATTGGCTAAATCAAAATGGTGGTCTCTTCAAATTAACTTTTTTGACAGATCTGTGGTCTCCTATTGTTTTGACGCAATACATAAAAAAAACCATACAAAATGGATAGCCACCGCTAAAGAAAAAGACCTTGAACGTGTAGCCGCGTTGGTCTCCCCCTGAGTTTTCTCTAGTGAAGAGTTCGCTCAGTAACATCGGCATGAAGCCTCAGTGTTGTTCGACTAACACGCCCCACAATCGGTGCTTTGGTGGTTGAGCAAGGAAGTGATCTATTCGTGGTGAGTCATTTCAATTGCATTTCTAGGTATTTTTCTTTGCAAATACAAATGGACTAGTATGATAGACCCGTGCCAGCACGGGTCGACATTGCTGTATATATTAAGAGTTGACATTTTTTGACGAATTTCACTGACCAAAAATGTGTCTGAATATTTTTTTTGGGTTAATATAAGCCTAAGCTTTTAATTGGTCGAAAAATGTTACCAAACTACTCTATCATGTGAAGAAGTCTTAGGTAAATATTTGAATTTTTACAATTTGTGATATTATGCTATTATGTGGAAGAACAAAATGCTTCTATTTTTCACTTTTCACAATATCAACCTATTTATTGTAAAAAATTGTATGTGTGGATAAATAATTAAGTATGTTTTCTTTTCCACTATATCTATGTATACACGTAGTTGTTTGCTCGAAGTGTTTAAATTCTTTTTTTTTACGGCAATACTGGCGTGACACGCGAAATTTATAAATAAAGAGTTCATAAAAATATTTAATTGGTTGGATATAATAAAAAGCAAATTTCGTTAAGTACCTGTTAAAATTTAGCATTCTGTTATAGGAAGAGTTACGGTTAAAAAAATAGAAGATTTTTTTTGTCGTGACTAGGGTATCCACCGCCGAACGCAGTGACTAATCCCCTCGCTGGATTGGAGGCACCTCGAAGGGAGGGACAGCTGGTCCAGGGATTTAAAGCTGCTCCGTACCCAAGGCGAGGATCGAACCCTCGACACATGGTTAAGGGAGGATGAGCCCCAACTGCTCAACCACACCCCTTGGTTAAATAGAAGATAATATAGTTAACATGAAGTGTTCAATTATTATTTGTTGGGGCATAATAATAGGGGGATTTTTTTCCGGTGGAATAATAATAATAGGGGGATTTTGTAACTTAAAAGAAATAACATTTTGGCAGTCAACAGAATGTAGAGACATGCCTGGAATGTTGAACCCAAACGACAATAAAATTATTACATTGATGCGCAATAAATGGAATTAACCTAGGCATTGATGTGCAAGCCGAAAATTCTCTCTCCATTTTATTACGTTTTTGATCCTGCGGTTTAAATGGGCAGCCGCAATTCTATGAATTTAGGATCGTTGATCGGAATGACTATAGTTGTGATTAAAATAAAAGCAGCACCAACCGTTTGATTCATCTGTCTGAGTGATGTGGAGGGGAAACTTGGACGAAAATCTGATGTGGACATTTGTGAAGTATGAGGTGTTTTTCCACGTATTATCTAGTTGGACATCTATTGGACTCATTTACGGTTATGTATAATAAAGATTACTCCTTGCAAATACGGGGTTTGGGGGAAGTTTTTAGGGTTTGAAAACCGGTGGATTGATTGATTTTTTGATCCTGTTTTGTTTCTGTTTTGCATAAAACATGTAATAATAAAATGAGAGATCGTTCAAATGATTCCCATGTCTATTGATGCATATCGACTGTGTGGTTTCTCCGATCTCCATTTTCCTTACTTTGCCCTCGTTAACTCGTGAGATCATACTTCGACTGTTGTCTTGTCTGCGTTCGGTGGGTGAGTCGCTATATGTTCATCTTCTGCGCTAATACTCTTATGTCTACCATGATAGAAATATTGATTGATTGGTTATTGGTGTACCTCGTAGGACAAATTTAGCTCAATTTTTTATTTCCTATAATATCAGTTTCGCTTAAAATCTAGTTTCTTATATAAAAGTTATCAAACACGGCATATTGTTGGTTTTCCTACAATTCATCAATAGAACTCTTTGTTATCAAACACGACATATTGTTGGTTTTCCTACAATTTATCACACCATTATTTTATATGTTACAAACATAAGTATATTATTATAGGATCAATTTTAAAAAACCGTATTATAGGTATGACCAATGCTAACAAATTATATTTTTATGATAGGATCAATTTTAAAGAGGATGACCAAAACGTATTATAGTTTTAAATCATTTCCATACACTTTACATTAAAATTTGTCACATTAAAATTTAAACGTTGAAAATTATAGTTTCAATATTGATCCTATAATAAAATGTTACATTTGACACATTAAAATTTAAACGCTAAAATTTGACACATTAATATTTAAACGTTAAATCATTTGACCAATGTTAATAAATTGTATTTATATGATATGATCAAATTTAAAGAGGATGACCAAAACGTATTATAGGTTTAAATCATTTCTATACACCACACATTAAAATTTGACACATTAAAATTTAAATGTTAAAAATTATAGGTATAATATTGATCCTATAATAAAACGTTACATTTAACACATTAAAATTTAAATGTTAAAAATTGATACATTAAAATTTGTAACGTATTTTTAAACATATAATAAGTCACAAATTTGTAACGTATTTTTAAACCTATAATAAGTCACAAGTTTATAACTTATTTTTAACCCTATCATAAATCACAAATTTGTAACAAATTGATACATATATAAGTTACAATTGATACATTTAAATTCGTAACGTATTTTTAAAATTTGTAACGTATTTTTTAATTATTCAGTTACAATATGATTATACATTATAATAAGATACATTAAAAATATGACAATAGTTACAATATGATTATACATTATAATAACGTATCAGTGAATGAGATTGAGATCTTTAGCATTGTATAACTATCAGTTGTAACGTATTATTATATCATCTTATTTTTTAAAAAGTGGCATTATTATATTAGCATAGTATAAATACCATAAATATTTTTAACGTATTATTATATAACTTGTAACATTCTCAATCTCATTCACTAATAAGTTAAAAAAGTTTATAGGTATTTTAACGTATTATAGGTATTTATAGCTTTTAGTATCATAATAATTAGCATTATTATATAATTTTTAACGTGTTATAGGTATTTATAGGTTTAATATTGATGATACGTTACCAATTTATATGGGTATGTTACAGATTTAAATGGGTATGTTACAATTGACACACTGATTTTCAATTTAACCTGAATATTTATATGAGTCTGTTACAATTGATACATTTAAAGATTGTAACACATTTTTAAAATTTGTAACGTCTTTTTTTTTAATTATGCATTTACAATGGGTAAAAAAAATTAAAAATCAATTGCTAAAAATGTAGATGTAGAAATCATATGTTTATATATGTGATCAAAATTAAGAAATATTAAATAATCAATTACTAAAAAATCATATGTACAAATCATACGTTTATTTCATTTCCTCGCTTTTTAGGTAATTTTTCAATTCATTATCACATTTATAATAAAGTTTTGTAGAAATTATAAATTTTATATATGTGAGTATTTCATTTCATTTGAATGTACGAAATTACCTATTATGACGTTTATATATAAATGTGATAATACTTTATTTTTACTAGAAAATTTTAGGGAAATTTAAATCCTGTGTGATATTTTTCGTTTTGTTGTTTTGTTGGCGAAATCCACATAGTGCAATATCACATTTTTTGGTAAATGGACTCAATTCTTTTGCGATATCATCATACTGGAGGTACACGTACACCAAAGTAGATTTATCTAAATATAAATGACAATGTGAACTATGTTATATTCATATCTAAATTAATAATAATAGTAAGTTTATTTTATCTAAATTATTTATATTTCATTTATTTTATTTCATGCAACCTAATTATATGTCCTCTATACACCCATATTATTTCACAAATGTCATAACTTTCAAAATCTTTATTATTTAACATTAAAAAAAATCAAAGTAATATAATGAGCTTGAAAAAAAACAATTATAAATATTATGAAATGGTAACTGAAAATTAGAAACAATTAAAAGATATAACAAAATAATTATTCTCCATCATAACTGCATTAGAAATTTGAACGTAAAGTATTGAATAAAATAGTTTTTGTATGTTGATTAGTTCTTCATTCATATGCTAGAGATGCAGAAGCGAGGGAGAGAGAAAGAGCGAGTGAAGGGACATGTAGAGAGGGCTTACAGTGGCTTATGGATGGGTTCGACGACAACCAAAGACACCAACAGTGACGTTGGACTCAATACCTGGTATGGATTTATTAGATTCTCATATCCAACATCACTTAATTCTCATAACCAAAGACACGTACACTTAATTTTTCGATTCCATTATCACTTGAATATATTGACCAAACATCACATTTTGTTTGTCAACAACCAGTTCTTATTGTGTTACCGATTCGATTAGTGCAGCTTCGCATTTTTTTATAACTTGAGTTAATTTGATCTCAATATCATCATATTCTAATGGCCCCATTTCTCATATAGGGAAGGAAAGGTGAAATAAAGTTAAATTATTATAAAATAATAAATAAAGATAAAGGATGACATACTTTCCAAAAAATTTGCAAATTGCTTTGTATAAACATTGCTAAAAGAACCACAAAGAAAAAGAGGACCACATAAAGTTGAAACAAACAGAAAGTGAACGTATAAACCACAAAGAAAGAAAATTGTTATTGATTATCATTATTCAATTTTCGTTAGTTAATTTGTTTATCAATAGTTATGTTGTAGTTGGATTCATCATTGATAACAAACATGGATGTAATATAGAAACATTTCATACAGTGATTTCAATTGTTTTGGTATTATCACAAATTCTCTCACATACAATAGTAGTCAACTCCATCACCATGAAATTTCCATGTCACCTTGATTTACATTACATTTGATATGGTGATTTATATTATATGAGTGAAACAAAGATTGAACACAATATATATTATGGAAAACTTACTTGACAACATGTCAAATCATTATCTAAAATCATTAAGATGAATTTCAGAAACAACCATTTACAAATTGACTGCTACACACTATCTGAATCTCCAAAACCTTTATATTCAGAATCATATACGTCGACAAAAGCATTCACCTACTTCAACATGAAATTTCCAAATGGTGAAGAAGAACTCTCCAAGTAAATTAAAACGAACCGTGATGAACAAATGTTACTTATTGAAGATGAAGTGATGGTGTGGAGAGTGACTCCACCCATCACCCAACCTTAAATATTTATAGCCATAATTTTTTAGAGAGTTACAACTCAAAAGAAAACGTTTTTTATTTCCAATTAAATCTAATTAATATTTTGAAACGTTACACATTAAAAAAATGTTTTTATTAAATATTCAATTTACAACATCAAACATATATATAAAATAATATTGAAATAATAAATAATTAAATTATAGGTGAGTTGGAATTAGCATTTATTGCAAAATGCTATATGTGTGACACTTTTTAAAATAATAAATGAGTTTATTTGCAAATGTATAGTATATAGATATAGATATAGATTTAGGGGGGTGTTTGTTTGAGGTGAAAGAAGGAAGAGAGAGTCATTTTCTCATGTGTCGTTGAGGGGAGAAATGGGAAAAAGAGAGAGAGGAATTTATTGTTTGTGTTTTTTGCAATCTCTCCAATTGCGGGAAGAAAGAGAGGAGAAATGGATCAATAATTATGGTTTTATGATTTTATCCCCACTTTATCACCCAATTTCCTAATTCTTTTCATTATTTAACTAAATTAAATAATTAAATAATTAAATAAAATTATTAAAATAATTATTTAGCTAATTAAAATAAATATTTAGCTAATTTAATTAAATAATTAAAATAACTGAACTGTACCTCAAGGTCGGGCGAGGTTGCTTGCTGAGGTGTCTGGTCGTTCTATTGAGATGCTGGTCGTGTGCAGAGCTCAGCCCGGGTTGTACTTGCAATGACACTCTGACGCCCAAGTCAGTGGGGTAAGAATGTGAGCAGAGTAGCGGTATCGGTAAAAAGTGTACCTGTCAGCTGAGGTAAGACCTCTCTATATAGTGTCAGGAAATTGCAAGTGACCGTGAGATTTTGTATGGGTTGATCTGGACCGTTGATTTAGTGAATCTAGGTCATCTCCTTCTATATTGAGTATGGGCCGATCTCGGCCATTCCATGAGTGGAATGGGCCCTCGGCCTAGCCTAGAACAGTTGCCCCCGAAGCCGAAGTCGTCCGCGGGACGGGTTCAGGCTTGAGATCGATTGCCCCCAATGGCGCTGTCGAGTTGTGAGGTGATCGCCCTCTGCTGAGACGGCTTGTTATGCCCGTTCGTGTTGAAACGATGCCCCCCTTTGGTGACGTGGCAGTTAGGTTCTGATTGATGTGATGTTTCGTCTATCGATGTGATGGATAAGACGTTTGAGTTTTTCGATGGGGGTATGTAATGATGTCGGTTCAATTTCCAAGGTCATGTCGCTTCAACTCCTGGCCTGCTCTTCCTATATAAAGGATCCCCATTCCTTCGTTTTGTACTTTTACCTTACGCTGATTTTTCTTAGAGCGACTTGCATTTTCCGGTGGGCGACCAAGTATTCTGGCGAGGTGTTCTCCGATGAACGATCTTACTCTCTTGCGAGATTCCACTCCAGGTCGCCTCGTTCTCGTGATTGCTGGGGCGACTATTCTATCTCCTACTCCAGGTAAATGTCTTGTCTCTCCCTTAATTCTTGCTTTCCTTTTCATTTAGGTGAGGAGGGGGTGTCAGACTTGGGGTCGACCTTGTCGCCCCCTTCTGTAAATCATAGTCTAGGTGGTCCTGATTTCAACTCCTCCTCCTTGCAGGGTACTTCTTTTTACTCTGGCGCGAACAAAATAGACTGCCCATATTTCTGGTGGGCCTCCCGTTCATATGGCTGATAAATTTGCCCGCTCGGCCACGTGCGAAGCTATGAGCGAGTCCTCGTTGGAAGTTTTCCCGTCCAATTCTTCTACTGATTTGTCAAGCTCGAGCGCTTCTTGTACTCTTTCACAGAAATAGTATAAAAGATTATCGTATCCACAGGGATTAATTAGCAAGTACCAAACTATTCGAGATTATTTAATATTTAGACGTAGAAATAGTTTGATGATTATAGAAACAAGATAAATAGTAATAAATAACAATAATTAAATACTAGATTCAATAAATGAAGAGAGGTCTAGGATCGCGGTTTCACTTGCAAGCTTCGATTCCCCTATGTCTAATTCTACCTGAATTCCCTTATTTTATTTAATTACCAATCCCTTTACTAAGGCTATTAATACGTTTGGTCATTCGCGATTAATATTCTTTTTCCTAAATTAATCCTAGTTTGGTCATGCTAGAATTTAAATTTAAGAAAAGCATGAAGAGCAAAAAGGTTGAATATTTGGAAGACTAAATTAAAGTTTGGTCGCTGATCAACTAATTGATTATGAACATGCAAATGGTGATCAATCCTAAATATGTGATTAAATCAATAGGACAATATTAATTGAAATAAAAATAGGAATTCAAAGTAGAAATTAAAACATAAAAAGATCTTTAATCAAGCAAAATCCACTTAAGACAAAAATAGAAATTAGAGTCATGAATTACAGAGACAAAAATAACCCGAAAAATAGAGAAATTCTTATTCTAGAGTCTTCAGTTTCCTTTTCTGCTCCAAAGATGAACAGGTACTCAAAACACCTCCTTTCTTCACTCTACCAGTA
Source organism: Astragalus glycyphyllos (assembly GCA_963573325.1). NCBI lineage: Eukaryota > Viridiplantae > Streptophyta > Magnoliopsida > Fabales > Fabaceae > Astragalus > Astragalus glycyphyllos. Next base: position 63,962,275 of record OY754312.1, on the reverse strand, counting down.
TGTGTGCGTTTTTTTTACTGTGTGGTGTGCGGCCTAGGGGTGGACACCGGTCGAATTCGGCCGGGTTCGGTCCAAAAACAGTCCACCCAAGATAAACCGAGCACAGCCATGGACAGCCCATCTCCGACCGTTTCAGTTGACGGATAAGGCGGTTGACGGGTTCGCGGGTGGTGGGTTCTCACGGTTCGGTTGGCTCGGTTTTCGCAGCATGCCAATGGAGGTTGAAAGAAAGAGATATTCGAGTGGATTTGAGTGTTTTTGAGCTCTATTTTAATGGAGTTTTTGTGACTGAGAAAGAGGAAGATAGAGGAAGGGGATGAGTGTAAAAGAAGCTTCGAAAAAATGGGTCAAATCCTGAAAAAGTTGATTGAAGAGAGAAAAAAAGAAATCAAATGGTCAGTAGAAATAAGGTGAGCTGGAGGGACGAGGGAGTAGATGAAAAGGTGAAAGTAGAAAGAGAAACAATGATGTGAGTGGTGAGAGAAAAAAGTTCTGTCTTGGGCACTGGGCAGTGAAGTAGGTAAAGACAGCAATATTAGTAAAATAAAACCTAAAAGCTATAATTAATATTATATTCGGACAGGTTCGGATACCGATGGATTTGATTTTACCCACCGAATCCTCCCACACTAAACCGAATAATCCATTTAAAGACACGTGTAAACCGCAGACCGACCCGATCCGAACCGCACACGTCTCATTTCCTTTGGTTTCTTCCGTTTTCAGTCGGACACGGTGGATCTGTCCACCCCCTGTGCGGCCCACCTTTTTGATGCACTGTCCTCTCTATTTATATTTGATGCCTAGGTTAACGTGTTTACCAATCTTCCTTTCTTATTGCTCACGTCAGGAGATACTTGATAAAGCCTCCTTAATTGCTCTCCATGCTTTACTATTTGAGATGGGCTTTGACAAGTTAATTAATGCTGATGCTTCCCATTAGGCAGTGGACAATTTGGCTCCAATTCAAACTTATTCCAAATTTTCTTTTTATTCCAAATTGGCTTTTAAGTGGCTTTTAAGTAAACCTTCATTCTTTTTATCTCTATTTTTCTTTCCTGCAAAATATAGAGCAAAATAAGTCACTTATTTATTTAATTGGTAATAATTGCTCAAAAAATGTTACAAAGATATCCCTAAAAACTACTTTACCACTTCTTCAAAGTGTTCTTTATCTACAAGTGCGCTCGTTCAGCCTTCTTCGATGGCGACTTCAGTTCCTGCTCTTTCAACTGAGCTACTGACCCCGCGAGGAACCGAAAATGAGGCGGAACCTTCTAATGATGAAGTCATGCTCGATCAATCTGTCGATGAATCTGTTCACTCTGAGCGGGGGGAGAATGAGTTCGAGAATATTGTTGTGGAAGAGGTCGAGGAACCGGATTGGGGAGGAGTTATTGGTGACGACTGCTCTTGGATTCCATGGGATGTGTAGGATAAAATCCCTTTCTTGATTCCCCCTGGGAACGAGATGACCCAGCATTACGTAAAAATGGTCGGTCACAAAGGCCAGCGGTTGAGAGTAGAGGGCGTTCCTGCGAACGAGCATGTGGCCGTTGTGCCTACGACCCTCAAGTTCACAATGTATTTTAACGTCTTTCGCGACATAAAAGTTCGCCTGCCCTTCACCCCCTTTCAAAGGTCGATTTTACGATACCTGTGCGTCGCTCCTTCACAGTTGCTTCCCAAATCGTGGGTATTCTTTAAGGTGTTCGAGGACCTGATGAGGGTTATGGGGTACGATTGTTCCCGTGCTCTTTTCTTTAGGCATTTTGAGATGAGTAGGCGTCTTGAGCCCGGAAGCAACAAGAACTGGTGGGAACACTTAAGTATTAATGGTCATCAGGATTACAAGTTCTCCAAGGCATACTGTGACTCATTAAAGCCTTGGAAGTATGCCTTTATGTGGGTCGTGCCTGTTTGCGACGAGGCTTGTAAGGCAGTAGGTTCTCAAAACGATCAAGGAAGAGTGGTCAGTCTCAAACTCCCTATTTCGTGGACGTACGCATACTACAACTGTACTCCAATCACGTATAGGACTAGAGGGCGCCTTGGGGAGGATGATAAAGAAACGCTCAGGTTGCTAAATAATATGGTTTCTTGGATGGATGAAGAAATAATCAAGTGTTACAAATTAGCAAGGGCAAGGAATGATACTGAATTCAAAGTCGCTCTTGGTGTGATTGATACCCGCAACACTCCCCATTTATTTCTTTGTTTGTCAACTCTTTTCGAATTGTTAAGTATTTCTGACCGTTCTCTATTTCTCTTGTAGGTGAAATGGCCAGCAAGGGGTTTGAAGACCTCATGAGGAAATGTAGAAAATGAAAGAAGCCTACTCCTTCCCCTTCTCCAAATGTCATTGCCCCTTCTTTGAACGAGGATCGGTCGACTCCTATTGTTGAAAAGAGGAACGATCTGAGTGTGGCCGGTTCCAGTGCTGCAAAGAAGCGGGATCGTTCCCACAATGCTGCCAGTTCTGTTGGATTTTATGCTGTTGAAGTAACTGATGTCGACCCTCCCCACAAGAAAACAAAAGCGATAAAGGAGAAGGACGTTCAGAAGAAGTCGTCCTCCAGTCTCGACTTGGACAATCTCTCTGAAGTCGATTGGGCCCGCTTCTGTCAAGACCCTCTTTTATTACAACTGATGTCGCCAAGGCTGCCTCACGTCGCCAATGAGCCGTACCTCATGGTTGGGCGAGGTTGCCTACTGAGATGTCTGGTCGTTCGGTTGAGATGTTGGTCGTGTGCTGAGCTCAACCCGGGTTGTACCTGCAATAACACTCTGATGCACAACTCCGTGGGGTAAGAACGTGAGCAGAATAACGGTATGGGTAAAAAGTGTACCTGTCAGCTGAGGTAAGGCCTCTATATATAGTGTCAGAAAATTGCGAGTGACCGTCAGATTCTTTGCAGGTTGATCTAGTGAATCTAGGTCTTCTCCGTCTATATTGAGTATGGGTCGATCTCGGCCATTCCATGAGTGGATTGGGGACCTCGGCCCAGTCCAGAACAATAACTATTAACTTAATTAAATTAAAAAGTTAAATCAAACACATAGGAGTGTTTTTGTCCGTTCAAAATTATAGTATTCTTTCTCTCTTATATCTTTCGTTCCAACCAAATCATGCGACACAACTCTCTCTCCCCTATTTCTCTTCTCTTTCCCTTAAAACAAACAACACACCTAATCTACTCTATTTCTCACCTCTGTCTCTTTCCTCACTCTCTCTTCTCTCTTTCTCTCTTTCTCTCTTCCCTCTATGTCGTCAAATATAAACACACCCTTAAGCAATTGTTAATGATTGTTTGACCGTGAATATATTTGTCAAACAAGCTTTTTTGACTATCTATATTGTTGTTGTTGGCAAATGAAGTAATGTATTAAATATAGCAATTTTCCTATTAATTATAAATCTCACAATCTTTAAAAGTTGCATATGATCTTTAATAAAAAAAATTAATCGTACAATAATTTTTAATTAAAAGACACAACCTGAGTTGTAAATTTTACTCTAATTATTCTATATGGATGTTTTTCATTTCACGCAATTATCATGTACTTTCATTTGAGATATCTCTTATAAGCAGAAATAGGTGTACGAAAGTTGATTATTTGGTCCAATGCCCAAGTCAGCTAGTGTCTGGTAAGAGAGAGAATTCATACCTGTTGCAATAAATGTGAGGCTATTTATAGGTGTCAAACGTGTCACGCACATTGTAGCGCATAGGATGACATTTGACTCGTTGGATACAGGCGCGTGATCTCCGTCATTGATAAGTTAGAGCGCAAGAATCGCCAAATGCGACTCTGCCGCGCACGCTTGGGCCACGTTGCTTGGCCCAAATGTGGATTGGGCGCGGCTCAATCCGGAACAATTGCCTCCCAAGCCAAGGTTACTTCCAAGAGAATGTATTTTGATTGAGTTTTTGCTTTTACCTAGTTTGTATGAGCTCTAAGGTCGAGGTACATCCAGAATTATCATACCCCCAAACCGCTAGGTCAGAATATTGGCTTTGGTGAGTGATTGTCATCAGACACGGCTAGAGCGCATGTCGACCGGCCTGAGTTGTCGCTGAGTATGTTTTTCTGGGCTTTGGGAGTCGACCATGTGTCTTTTTAGCCTTCCTAAGCTGCATATTGACTCAGGCGGCAGTCTCCCAAGAACCAGGTTGGTAGGCTTCTGACCCAGGCCAATGACTCGTTGCGGCCTTTGCGTGTCACTATTAGCCTCGATTGGTGTTACGTTTGATTAGGTCGATGAGATATATCTGTATGAACAGTGTCAACATAACCTCATTTCTTGTGTCAGTCATTAATGCGCTTTTAGGGTTGTGACCTTTGCACTTTTGCCCATTCGCGCCTCTTAGGGCTATATAAATAGGAGAGTACCCCTTGCTCATTTGTTACATAGAGTTTTTCCTTGAAGATATTTCGGCTGCCGACATTAAAGATTCTGATCAAACTTCAAGCGTTCAACCGTGTTTCTCAGATTTCCAACGAGCCTTCAAGATCAGAGTTCAAAATTTCATTTGCTGGTCCTTCCGAGGCACGTTTATAATTTCCCCTTCTAGTAATTATTTGATTCCCTCCGCATGGGACTTTCTCCATCCTGGCGTAGGACATATTAAGAGGAGGTGGTGCATCTGGCCAGGGGTCGACTGTGTCACCCTTTCATAACATTAGGAAGTACCCTGACACTGTACTCCTTTCCTCGGCTACCGAGCTATCTGGCTCGTACCGAGTATCTAGGTTAGCGAGGTTTACTTCGTGGTTGGAAGCAATTTTCTTGGTGACGCCTGCTTTTGAGGAACAAGATCGCGCGATCCATTTAACGAAATCCAAGGTCACAATCTCGCTCTCGTTGGAGTAAAACTTCATCATTAAGTGGACGGTAGAGGTGATGGCTTCCAAGTTTCCTGGCGCCCGTCTTCCGATCATGCAATCACATATCAATGTACATGATAACACTTAGAAGTGGGTATTGACCATTCAGGATAGTATACTTTAACCATAGGTGATCGACAAGCGGATATGCCAAGGGGAGTCATCGGGGTTCCTTTCAGGCTGAGCAGGTTTTCCCCTTGATAAGATTTGCGGTCCTATCTTGAGATTCCTAACGAGGTGAGCAAGTTGAGGGACATGATGTCATGTGCGTGCTTCGTTCATCCACGAGAATTCTATGAACTAAATGGTTGGCCAAGGTTGCCTGGACTGTCATAGGAAGGAGAGTATTTGGTTTCCCTCCGACAATCTCTTCATCGTTAAAGTCAACGGAGGTCTGATAGCGGTGACATCCTTCCCAGCTGGTACCGAGATCGAACTATTTGAAGTTGACATGATGATGGTAGTAGAAGTCCTGCGAGCCGATTAGGATTCAGCAGTTGGGGAGAGCGTTGAGGCTCCCACTGTGGTCGCCAATGAACTGTAGTGGCTGCAGGTCTCGGTCAGGCTGAAGGAGGTGGTACCTGCACACACTCGGATGGTTAAGTCAGCCTTGAGAATAGGTTATGTGAGGTAATAAATGCATACCTATAGCATTGATGGAAACACATATTTACAGATGGAAACACCACCTCACCCCGAGTCAGAGCTACTTTTTCATTTACACGCGCACGAGTGCGAATGTATGTTTGACTACAGGTGCCTTACTTTTGGAGCGTGTGCGCTTTTTCTGGCAGTTTGTGCATGTGTCAGATTTGTTCTGAGGATAGACTGAGAACTGTCATTTTTGATAGCTCTCTATAAATATGAGGAATGGTCAGTCCTCTCCATGAATTTGTACTTTGAAGCTTGTATTCAATCCGCCTTGGATATCTTGAGGTCTACTTGAAGCTACTGCACTAGTGCATCATTTCTCTAATTTTCAAAGTATGTTCGTAATGTTTTCTTTCACTGTCTTGGACTATGATTTTTTTTTTCCTTTTTGATCGAGAGGAATGAACGAGGTGGTGATGAGAGGGTTGTTCCCCACTTTGTATAGTTGTGGAGTTTCTTATGATCTCCCTTAACATTGGTTACCTTTGTAGGCTTTTAGGTAGGGTTTAAAGATGTCAGCTCAAATGAAGCGGGATTCTCTTGCAACTGATGGTTCCTCCACCTCTGTCCGGAATTAGAGGCCTTTAGTGAGAATCCAAGATCCTTTTCTTGCTTAGGTTTCCCTGGACATTGTTTCCTAGAACTTGGGTTTCTCTGGACATTCTTTCCTAGAGCAGCGTCTTCCGAGAAACACGACTCTTCTCTTCTAGCTGACTTTCGAACACTAGTAAACTTACGATGGCTAGAGGAGTGGGATTTATTTCGAGTCCTGTTCGGTACCTGGACGTCGGGTCCGGGGTACAACCTGTTGTGCTTCCTGGAGTTTAAAGATTGACTTCGGATGGTCCGAGGTAGACTATCCCCGCGCCTCGGGTGTGGGGAACCTGCAAGCACTCCAATGCATAAGTCAGCAAGGAAAGTGGAGAGGCAAGAGTGGAGTGAAAAACGTACCCGGAAATGAGGGGCCGCACTCCTATTTATAGACGTGGTGCCGTGGCTGGGCCGTCGAATGCGGGTGCGGACCTCTGAACCGTTGGATGTGATCCTCAAGTGTATCGGACCGTCCCCAGTGTGGAAATGGGCCTAACCCGTACCAGTGGGTCTTGGGCCCAGCCTGGAAAAGTCGAGGTCAGTGAGTGGTCAAGGTCGAGCTCGGCTTTATTGGACCCTGTCTTGGTTTTTAGAGGGGGCAATGATTGCAACGCCACGTGTCTCTCGTTTAGAGGGGGAACGGGGAGGTGACGTTTGAGGAACCGAGGCGGAGGCGCCATAATTGTAGTTCAATTTCCTATGTCAGAATTGAAGTGACGCATTGATTGGACGTGCCGATTCGATTTCCGAGTCGTAGAAGTGTATAAGTCCTTGCGGGGATCCCCCATTTTTCACTTTGTCAATTTGAGTGTTAGCCTCGTTTCTCGTCGACGATACCCAGCGATTCCTCTCAGTTCTCCGACCGCCGTGCCGACTTGGAAGTTCACCGTCTTTTTGGAATCTCTCCTAACCGAGCTCTTTATTTAAGTGTCCGAGATCAACATTTCTGCCGATGTCGAGCGTTGAGATGGTAGGCTCCTCTGCTGTTCAAGAGGATCTGTCACGGGAGGTCAGTCCTGTGGTGGATGGATCTTCGGAAACCGCTGGTGCCCGCGAGGTGGAAGGATACAGGTTTGATCCAGCGAAGTACCGCTAGGTCTCCACCGTGGTCGTTGAGACCACGGCCAATCTGAAAAGCCAGTCTGTGTCCTTCTTCCAACAGTACTTGACCGCTCCTTCCAGCCAAAAGTAGAGGTTACAGGACGCGGGAGGATTGCCGGCTTGCACCAGGCTACCTAAGAAGGAGGTCGGCTACTTCTTCTATGGGCGGTGTCTGGACACAATGGGAATCTGGGTGCCTTTGTCCGAGTTTCAGCAGGGCGTGCTCGACCACCTACAAATAGCTCCGTCCTAGCTAGCCCCTAACACCTGAGGGTACGTGAAATCTTTTGAGGCCGTGATGGCCTACCTGGGGCGGCTTCCATCTGTACCGGTTTTCTTTTCCGTTTTCGATGTGTTTCGCCAACCCGAGAAGGAGGATGCTTGTCGGCAGGGTCATGTCTGTCTTCTTTTATGTTCGGGCAGTGAACAAGGAAGCGAAAAGGGCCATTGTAGAATATAATGGTTCCGAGTTGGTGAGGACGCACTTCCCCTTGTCCTGGTCTGGAGATCATTTTGATCGGGATACTAAGGCTTTTGCTATCAACCCGGAGTTCCTTAGATGCCGCCACTTACAAGCTGCTCAAAAACTGGGGGGATAAGTTGCTCAAAAATTGTAGTAGGGTTGCTGAGGTCGCCTTTCGCCTGCTGGAGGAGCTTTGGGTGCTGGAATCGGACCTGGAGACTCTTCGCCTTGAGAGAACGCTTAGCGAGGTCGAGGCCAAGAATTTTTCTCTCGACGAAGACCTGCAAGATCGTGCTGATAAGTTAGAATGCTACCGGGACGTGAGGATTCCGGAGCTGATCGAAGAGAACCGCTTACTCTGGGGTGTCATAAATTCTTTGGATTCTGCGGACGAGCAGATTGCCGAGCTCAAAGCCTGGATGATCGCGGATCAAGACGAAGTCGATCAAGCGGAGGCACTTCAAAGGGAACTTGTTGAACTCAAAAAGGCAGAGGAGAAGGTACAGGCGGAGGCCGACTTCCTTCGGGAAAGCTAAAGACAAGCATGAGGCTGCGGTGGCCAGGCTGGAGAATTCTACCGTGCTTGGGTTTAACCGTTGCAAAGGTTTGCTAGCTGTAGTCAGCCCAGAGTTGCCGTCGGATCTGTTGGATCCCGGAAATGATATCTTTGAAGGAAAACTAGTGAGACCGGTTCCTGGTGCCCCCTTGGAAGAGGCCGAGGTCTTGTTTGAGCAGGCGGATTCAGAGTAGTCTGAATGACCGCGATATTCTTAGTACTCCTTTTGTAGCACTGGCCCGGGGCCCCCCTCTTGTAATATTTCCATAATGAATGAAAGTTTATTTTAATTGAGCAATTTTTTGGTCACTTCCATTGATCGTGAGCGACTCTTTATCACGGCGAGGTGAGAGTGGGTCGAGGCCGAGGGTAACATTACGCGAGAGGCGCATCTTTAAAACATTTAAGAAGATCCACTTCAGCTCGCTCTGGCGGAGCATTGAACTCGGCGATCGGCGGAGTCTTCTTCCCCTGATGGAGCATGGAGCTCGGAGATCAGAGGAGTCTTCTTCCTCTGATGAAGCGCGGAGCTCGGAGACCAGAGGAGTCTTCTTCCTCTAATGGAGCGCAGGGCTCGGTGATCAAAGGAGTCTTCTGCTTCCGATGGAGCATTGAGCTCGGAGATCGGAAGCGTCTTCTGCCTCTGATGAAGCGATAGGCTCGGGGATCAGAGGTGTCTTCATCCTCTGATGGAGCGCGGGACTCGGTGATCAGAGGAGTCTTCTGCTTCTGATGGAGCATTGAGCTCGGAGCTCAGAAGCGTCTTCTGCCTCTGATGGAGCGATAAGCTCGGGGATCTGAGGTCCATTCGGCCTCTGATGGAGCGTTGCGCTCGGGGATCAGAGGGAAGGGGATCAGAGGGAAGGCCTTTGGTCGAAGTCACGGTGGACTTCTTCCTTCGGCCTCTGATGGAGCATTTAATTTCGGAGATCAGAGAGAAGGCTGCCCGTGTGAGGACGGGGTCAGGGCCTTTGTGGGCCTGAGCCGCTGTGTGCCAATGTGCGCTTCTCGACTGAGCATTTAAGCTCGGAGTCGGGAAGGGCATAGGTGTTCTTTGATGCCCCCTCTTGGGCGTTACGTTCAGTGCGACACCTGCATGTTAATGTGCTCATTCTAAATCATAAAAGACAACGAAATTTTGCAATCTTTTCTTATTGAAAATGGTTTTAGTACATTTAGGAGTTTGTTTCTTTTTCCCGTCTTCAATCTCCAACGTGCTTGTCTTTCTCTCTACTCCATTTTCCCGTTTTCTTGCTTCGTGTCGGCAAGGTCTTGTTGTTTTTCTGCTTGTCGCTCCGACTTAAGGCACAGGTACTGGCATCTTCTTGCTCTGTCAAGGCCAACCGGGACTATGACTACCTCGTACTGTTTTGAGAAGAATCTCATCTTGAGGTGAACAGTGGAGGCGACGGCCCGGAGCTTCCCCAGTGTCGGGCGGCCGACGATGCAGTGATACGGAGAGGCGCAGGGCAGTTTTAAGAACCTTGTTTTAATCGTCTTCGAGAGTTTGTCCTCCCCGTATGTGACCCGCAGCTTGAGATAACCCAAAGGCTTGGTCCGGGAGCCATTGAACCCAACCAAGTCGGAACCGTCGTACGCCAATAGATCAACCTCGGAGATTTTCAGCTTTCGGAGAAGTTCGTTGAACAGTATGTCAACCAAAGTTCCTTTGTCGACTAGGATTCTTTTGACGTCGACCCCGGCCAGGATGGCAGAAATGATTAGCGGGATTTCCTCATTTGCCTTACCCTTACGGAGATCAGCATCAGTGAACGACAAAGGAGGTCTACTGGTCTTAGTAGAGGGGGGCCCGGTATCACTTTAGTGCACATTTGGTTAGGGAGAGAGGGAAAAGCTTGCATCAGACGTGGTCCGATGCATCGCGGTAGTCAAGCATCAGATCGAAGGTGTCCACATGCTCGTCAGATCCCGCTTCCGTCGAACATATTCAGTTGGGGAGGTTTCTCGAGGGACTTCAGAATGCGGCAGCTGGCTATTTCCGGGATAAAGGGGCTGGCCCGGGATCGCTGATTCTTCTTTGACTTATGAGCCTTCTTCTTGTGGGGTGACGAAGGTGACGGACTTCGAGAGGACGAGGAGTCGGAAGAGGAGTTGCCGGACTCGTTTGTAGAATCTGACCTCGGCGGACTCGGAGGAGTAGGAGGCTTTCCGCGATGCTTCTCCCTTCGTACTGGGGAGATGTCCCTTAGAGTTTCCTTGTGCCGAGGTGGTGAGCGATGCCTTCGGGACACAGTTGTCTGAGGCGGAGAAGATGGAAGCCGGATGGCGGGCTGGAGAGCGGCTGCTTGTGCGATGGCTTCGTTTTCTAGTCGAGACTGTTCTTGCTGGACCAGGTCGCGGCTGCGTCGTTCCAGCACATCGAGGAGATGACTCACAATCTAGAGCTGGGCCGGAATTGGGCCAGTGACAGGAGCCGGGGCTGGTGGTGGAAGTCGGGTCGAGTTTGGAACTACGACAGCTTCTTTGTTGGGTAGTGTTTGAACGTGTCCTTCGGCTGTGCCTGTGGCCTAGAGCTGGGCCACGGCATTTGCGCTTTGGGCCCGTGACTGAGCTCGATTGGGCGGACGTCCTCGTGGAGGCACGAGTTGGATAGGGATTACTTGTTTGAATAGGGATGTGGATAAGTCTAGAAGCAAGCGATGATGCTCCCACTGTGGTCGCCAATGTTCGGTACCTAGACGTCGGGTCCGGGGTACAACCTGTTGTGCTTTGTGGAGTTTGAAGATTGACTTCAGATGGTCCGAGGTAGACCGTCCCCGCACCTCGGGTGTGGGGTACCTGCAAGCACTCTGATGCCTAAGTCAGCAAGGGAAGTGGAGAGGCAAGAGTGGAGTGAAAAACGTACCTGGAAGTGAGGGGTCTCACTCTTATTTATAGACGTGGTGCCGTGGCTGGGCCATCGGATGCGGGTGCGGACCTCTTAACCGTTGGATGTGATCCTCAAGCGTATCAGGCCGTCCTCAGTCCGGAACAAGTCCCTTATGGAGTACTGGTATGTAACCCTGTAAGCAATGGACAGGGGTTTTTCATATATTCGGCTATGATTACCGAAGCAGGGGTCCGTCCTCCCTTCATCCCTTTTGAGAAAATAGTGCTCGATTTCCTTTGTATTGTCCCTTCACAGATTAGTCCTTCGAGTTGGAGTTCTGTGCGAGCGTATGATAAGGTGATGAGAATTTTCGAGCACCCTGCATCGTTAGATTTGTTTCTGTACTGGTATGATGTGGTGCAGAATTCCAGAAAAGATTCTAGGAAAGTTCGCCAAGGCTTTATAGACTTGATACCTAGTTCTTTGGAAATTCTTTTTACTCCCTTTTTGATAGATGGCTTTTTGAATAAATTCTTCCTCGTTCGGCCACAAAATTTGGTTTCCCTTCGGAGGATTGGCGTAGTCGATAATTTTGGCGAATTGGGTGCGTCATTCTATCGATTCAGTTGGTCTTTCGATCACTTTAAGAAACCTATTAAGTTTTACACCCTATCTCACTTTCAGTTGTACGGGTTCGACATAGTGACCCTAGAACTCCTTCGGTCGTGGTCGTCTATGTCCTGGGGGGACCCCTTGATTAACATTCAAGCAGTGGCCTCAGCTCCCCGTGGGAACTCTCTTGATGTGCTGGGTATGTAGATTTTTGTATAATGGCTTCTCGGTTTTTCTTTCTATTTCTCTATCGTAATTCGTATCCTTCTTGTTAGCGGCAATGTCATCTATTTTCACTATACACGAATTGAAGGAAGCAGTTGCCAGGTCAAAAATTCCTCACACTCCTTGCCTTTAGCTCCGAGATCATATCCTGGTAGCTGGGTAATGAAGGTCGGCCTCAGTAGGGGGGAATGTGGTTAACGTAGAGGCCTCTTCCCTGCAATATCCAATTGCCATGAAAAGGAGACGACCCGAGGTGGTTGGCCAAGCTGTGACAAAACTTCAAGAATTTTTCCCCCAAGAAACCAAGGTTTGAGGATCCTGTTGGTGATCCAGATGCTTCTAAAGAAGTATCTAATCTTGAAGGACTTAGTTTGGAGTACCTCCAACTGAATCCTTTCGATGTGGTTCTTCATATTTCTTCTTTTCGGACTAAGTTGCTCGAAGCCGATCATAAGTTCGTCGAAGGAGGTATTATTCAGTTTTTTTATTTTCTTTTATTGCTCTTGATTGATGTGAGCTTCTGATTTACATTGGTAGGGAGATTGCAGCTTCTGAAAAAGCGCGATGAAGCGATGGCATGTTGCGAGTCTGCTAAGTAAGCTTTCACGGTGGTGATGAGGATGCAAAAAAAGGAAACTGCGGCTCATTAGATGGCCGAGGTGGAACGAGCTACGACTATTGAGCAGATTTGTGTGCTTTCCAAATCTCTTAAAGAGGGTGAGAAGAATTTCGCTGATGCAGCTAAAGAGGTGGGTCCGATTGAGACCCTTCAATCGAAAATTTCTGAACTTGATGGAATCGTGAAGGAGCTCATGGCGGAGCGGTATGATGCTCGTAAGGAAAGGGACGAGGCCCCTTTGACTAGTCAAAGAGTTTCTTTGGAGGCTTTGCCATTTGTTGATGAAGCCTTTAAAAATGCCTTGGAAAAATTAGCAGTGTTGAACTGAGCGGTTTCCCTTCGGACACGAACTCGAATATCTCCTGGAAAGCCCGTGGTGGCGTGGTGGTGGAGTACAATGTTGACAGGTCAAAGCACGAAGTTCAGAATCCCCGATATCTAGTTCTTTGTGACTTGTATTTCTAATGTGGTATTGGTCTCGTACTTGTTTTATTGCTCCCATTGCAGCCATTTTACTTATTTTATGCTCTTTCGATATCAATGGCCTAGTCTGATCCCCTGTGGTCTTCTAAGAGTTTGCTCAAGTCAGTTTTGGATCAAGAGAGAGCCTTAGAGGCTGCAATAAAATCCAATCCTCTTTGGAGAAAGAGAGCCTTAGAGACTGCAGGCTATTCTGATCCCTTTTGGTCCGACTTTCGAGAGTTTGTTCAAGCCAGTTTCGAACCGAGTAGGCCTGAAGAAAGAGAGCATTAGAGGCTGCAGGCTAGTTTGATCCCCTTTTGTCCTACTTCTGAGAGTTTTCTTAGGTCGGTTTTGAGCCGAGAGTATGGAGTAGGCCTAGAGAAAGAGAACCTTAGAGGAAGTAGGCTAGTCCGATCCCCTTTGGTCTTACTTCTGAGAGTTTGCTCAGGTCATTTTTGAACCGAGAGGATCGAGTAGATTTGGAGAAAGAGAGCCTTAGAGGCTGCAGTCTAGTCTGACCCCCTTTTGTCCGACTTCTGAGAGTTTGCTCAGGTCTATTTTGAACTGAGAGAACCAAGTAGGCCTGGAGAAAGAAAGCATTAGAGGCTGCAGGCTAGTCTGATCCCCTTGGATCTAAGTCAAGAAAATTGTAGTTAGAACCTTTTATCTCATTTTTCTGGACTGTCTTCACTTTGCCGCTTTCGGCGTAGCAATTGGGAGCCATTTCCTGGTCGCCCCAAACGATCTCGACCTTCCCGTTGGGGAGAGGGTACTTGAGGCACATATGTGGGCCAGATATTGCTGCCATGAGTGCATTCAAGGTCGGCCTGGCTACTATGATTTTGCATGAGGATGTTGCAGCTACTATCATATATCTGAGGACCACTGTTTTGGCATGCTCCCCCTCACTAAATGTGGTTCTGAGATCCATGTTTTCGCGATCCTCTACTTGTTCTCCGGATAATCCTACCAAAGTGCCAGGGTAATTCTTCAGTGTTTCGGTTGGTAACTTGAGCTCTTGGAAGCATTCCCAATACATCATGTTGGCGGAACTTCCGCCGTCTACTAAAACTCGTGCCACCCTGTAGCCGCTGGTTGTGATCGAGATGACTATGGGATCATCAGAATGAGGTCGAATTCCCTCAACATCTTGTGCATCGAACAAGATTGTTGGGTATTCTGGAATAACGAGATCAGTTTCCTTGTTAGTGACCGACATAATGGAGCGTGCGTACCTTATTCGCGCTGACGAGGTTGATCCTCCTCCTGAGAATCCTCCAGAGATGGTCTTGACATTGCCTTTGTCTGCCATCTCATGGTCATCCTTCTGTCTGATTTCTTTGTGAGTTCCTCCCATCTTTGCCGATGGTCTAGGCTGCAGACTGTTTGCTCGTCTCTTCTTTTTTCTTCTGTCAATATGAACTTTTTGAGATATCCTCTCTCGATGAGTTGTTCTATCTATTGTTTTAAGTTCCAACAATCTCCAGTGATGTGTCCCTCTATTTGGTGAAACCTGTAGTATGCCCATGGATTCTTTCCCATGGTCCCTACAAAAGGTGTCGGTCTTTGTATGCTTCTATCGGTGAGGCCCTCGTTGAGGATAGCGGAGGGCTTGGCTCTTAGGGGAGCGTATGCCACTTCCATTTTGGGGCGGAACTTTCGGTTTCTTGTTTTTCCTCCTCGGTCTTGTGTTGATCTCTCCGATGGGGACTACTGCCTTCTTGGTGTCTTGCTATCTCGCTCGTCTATGCTGGCGGCGGTTTCTTCTGCTTCGATGTGTTTGTCTGCCCAGGCTCCCACTTCATCCATGGTTCGCGGCTTCCAAATAGAGAGTGCTTTGCTAAATGTCCTGTTCCTTAAGCCCTTCATGAATGTGTTGACAAAGAATCTTTTGTTGGGGTCATCCACCAGGACTGACACTTTATTGAACCGGTTTAGGTAATTTTTCAATGGTTCAGCTGCTCCCTACCGAAGATCAAGCAGATCCTCTGGTTGTACCGGCTTCTTTTTATTGGCCAAGAATTGCTGCACAAAGCAGCCCACAAGGACTCGAAGCTGGTGACTGAGTGCAAACTCAGGCCCTTGAACCATTTCAAGGCCATGTCGGTCAGGGTCCTGGCCAGAACTTTGCAAATATAATTGAGGTTTCTTAAAGAATTAATGTATTGTTATGCGAAGGATCAAATTTACACATTAATAATACATTATATATTCCCAGAAACAAAATTACATTTTGAGAATGCATTATATACCCCCAATTCTCATAAAAATTAAATTTATTAAATTTCAAGCATATCCATTAAATGGATATATATTGAAATATGAAATGAATGAGATGTTGAATATATTAATATGATGAGACATACTTTGGATAAATTAAGTGTAAGGCAAAAGTTTCCCGCTTTTTCCTCTGGTTTGTACTTGTATGAGTGCAATTGAGCATGTATTGTGGTAAGCCAGAAGTTTACAAATCACAATAAATGTTTTGTCTAGCATGAACGATTAGGCCATCCCGAGTCTATAACTTATGCATCACCAAAAGATACACATTGAAGAGCATAAAACAAAGACTCTTTTCTTCTCTTCTTCATCTCTATTCTCTTTTATTTTGTCTTGCCTTTTGTCTTTCTCTAGTTCAGGTTAACTTCATAATAGTTTGTATTTAAAAATGCATTGTTTCAACCATATATTCATTAATGCATCTTTCCTTTCTCATCAATAAATTCATACTGAAAGTGCGTTACTCATGAGGGAGGGCGTGAAAAGGGACAAATACGTATGAGACTTGTGCTATAAATACTCTCATGAATGTTAGTGTATTCATCATTAACATCCATCTACAACTATGGCTGAGAGTAAATGTTCACCCTCTCCTTTTCCACACTCTGAGAATGAAGCCTTAGAGAACACAACCTCAAAAAATAGGCTAGTTCCAACCCAATCACCATCCCATCCCTTCTTGGGGAGAGAGATCTCTACCTTCTGTCTTGATGCAAAGAACGACAAGACACCATGCAAAATCAATTCCCCAATTTAACACCTGGATGAAATCAATTCTCATTGAAAACCCTCCTGGATATGATATCCTTGAGGCTTTAATAAACATCGCTCAACAGTACAACACCAACCTCACTGTGATAAGTGGCTCGGGTCCTGTGACAAACATTAACCTTCTTAACTTTGTCTCCAATGCCCCAATTTTACCTATTCAAGGGCCCCTTGAAATGTTCTTACCCTCCCGGAATCATTCCATTACGGACCCAACTTTTTCCTCTTTTGCTATTCTCTTATCTGGCGTCTTGGGACAAGTCTTTGGAGGATTTATTGGGGGAAAGGTCATGGCAGCAGGCCGTGTTATTGTCTCTGCCATTCTTTACAAGAATCCTGAGTATCATAGGGCGGTCTTGATTGACGAAAACACTGAGGATGTCGAAGATATTGATGAATTTGTTGCGGGAATCATCACAAATGTGAATCACTCTTCTGCAGACCCCAACAATGACAGCAACAACTAGATTATTGACGTGGCTGGTTTCGATGTTGCTTATGAAAGTTATTACGAATAAGTGATTACTCATTATTCGAAATAGATAGCTTTGTTGGCAAGCTAAGACATACGTAAGGAGTGCTAGCAGGAGGTCCCGCGTTAAAACCCGGGATACGAATAAATGGTTGCTCGTCGTTTTCCTTTTCTTGTTTTGAAATCTTTTGATGACGTTTGAATAAAATTGTCTTTCTTCCTATTATGTTTTATTGAAGAAGTTTGTCGAAGTGTTTCTTTCAACTTTTGATGCTCCTTTTTCATTTTGGTTTAAATATGTATTTAGTCCCTACAAATGTCTTTATTTTTCGATTTAGTCCCTGCAAAAATTTTTTTTAAATACGTCCCTGCAAAATAACTTTTTTTGAATATGCCCTTTCGAAAGTTGGAATTTTAAATACGTCCCTTCAAAATAACTTTTTTTTAAATACGTCACTGCAAAATAACCTTTTTTTTAAATATGTCCCAACAAAAAAAAAATTGTGATATTTTGCAGGGATGTATTTAAAAAAAAGGTTATTTTGTAAGGACGAATTTAAAAAAAAACTATTTTGCAGGGACGTTTTTAAAAAATTTATTTTGTAGGGACGTATTTAAAAAAAAGTTATTTTGCAGGGACGTATTTAAAATAAAATAATTTGCAGGGACGTATTTAAAATAAAATAATTTGCAGGGACTAAATTGAAAAACAGAGACATTTGCAAGGACTAAATCGAAAAACAGAGACATTTACAGGGACTAAATACATATTTAAACATTTCATTTTTTACGCCTTATTTTTTTCACCCTTTCTCATGGTATGCCCAACTTTCTCTTATCTCTTATCCTTATTTTTAATTTATTTTTATTTCTCTGAATAACCGATAACTAGTTGCATCTACTCATTATTCCCCCTTCGTGATTAATGGTACATAATCGACCTTTATATCTCTTTCAAATTCAGCCACTCACTATTCTTAGCCCAACACCTCAATCCTCAATTAAAAAGTTATATTTTTTGTGAAATAATCTGATTTACCCGACTAGGAAATTTGGGATTTTACAAACACCAATTACCAAATCAAGGTGCAAATTTTGACCAAGCAAAACAGAATCAAACCTTATTGAATAAGAAACATAACACCATAACTTTGGATAATAATCTGTTTTACCCTACTAGGAATTTTGGGATTTTACAAACACCAATTACCAATTGTAGATACAAATTTTTACCAAGCAAAACAGAATTCAACCTTATTGAAAAAGGAACATAACATCATATCTTTGTTCAAATAACTCACAAAATTAACCTTAGAATATCCATAGTGAAAGGATTTATAAGGATTCCGTGACTAAGATTCACCCATCACTTTTAGAATGGAATGTGTATCCCAAAAAATGCATAGATTTCCCGTAATTGAAGAAGCCATCGATAGTTTATTAGTTAGGGAAAACACTAGAAAGATCCCTTTGAACAATTTGTCTTAAAACCTAATTTTTTGATTTAGGAATGGATTGTGCGTGTGAAAGGTATTAGCACTGGGATACCCCTTATTAAAATGTACTTTTATTTAATGTGCAAAATTATGTTAAGTTTGAAAGTGTTTATGAATTATAAAAAAAAAAAACTCGAGGAAAATTGTTTGTTCTTTTGCTAGACAAGAGTGGATCCTTACTCTTATGTCTCTGTCCTATGCACTAGAGAAACCAATGCTATTAAGTTCTTTGGTACAAAATGTTTGTGTTATTTATTTTAATTATATTATTTTTTAAAACGATTTTTAGGAATTCTGAGTAGTACAACACATACATCCTAGAACATAGGCTAATTCGGTTGTATAGCTGACTTATTTTTATATAACTTTTTATGGGTTAAATAAATTTTTGGTCCCTTAAAAATTCGAAAATTTTGTTTTGTGCCTTAAAAAATCTCACACACTTTTAGTTCCCACAATTTCTTTCGTCAATGATTTTAGTCCACAATGATTTTTAATAGTTCTCTTTTGGGCCACTTTTGGGGCTTTTAAGCGCTATTAAAAGTCACGAGGGAATAGTAGCATACACAAAGGTAAACGTAGGAACTAAAGTAAGTGAATTTTTTTAATAAAGATTATAAAAAATATTCACACAATTTTTAGGGACCTAAAACATTTTTAATCATTGTTTTATTAAGTCTTGTATTATTTAGTTTTTGAAGTATAGATTCTTGAGATTTCTTAGTTGTATAGCTCGTACATCTCAAAAACATAATTAATAGTCAATTTAACTTTTTAAGAAATTATTTTTAATTAAAAATATTCTAATTTTAGCATTTATTAATTTTGAAAAAGTTTGAACATAGAAAGTTGACTGTGGGCTAGGTGTACATTTAAAAATAAAATAGTCAACAACAATGAAAAATGGAGGTGCAATTAGAAACTAGTAATACACAATAATAATATGGTCGACAAACAAATTGTATAAACAAAGTTTTGCTACTCTAGTGGTTAGTCTCGCGGCCTTTGTCGTTTTATTATAGTAAGGTAAATTGTCGAATTAAAACAAAACTGTTGCTTCATGGTTTCGGGGCAGAGGATGATAGAACTCTGAAATTTCTCCAAGATGGACTTTTCGGTTTTCTGGAAAACCGTTGATAAACACAAAAGGCTTAGTTCGGGCTATACAAGTCATACCGAACTCAATACTGTTTTAGGTGGGCTGTCTTTAATGCATTGTGAATTCATGTAATTTGTTTACTTTGAGTTGTGGTTGACTACTTTTCTTCTTTTTTGGTAGAGACAATTATACTGCTTAGTGTTATGCAATAATTGAAGGCCATGGCCGATTGAGAGATGTTGATACACCTGCCGCTGATTTGGTAGGGGCTTCAAATCAAGCTATTATCCCTTCCCTCGAGATCCAAACGAGTAATGCTAGGTAGTGTGCTAGGACTAGCCATTATCCAATGCCCGGGTCGTGCAAGCAAGAACACCAACCCGGGCACCATGTGTCCGCCTAACCATCAGTAGAAAAGAGCCTCTAAGAATTCCAAACATTGCAAAGATAAAGACAAGGGCAAGTGATACAACCCCTCCAAAATCACTATGGCTGACATCGAGGAGACCGATTTGGAAGAGTTTTACAGAGACGCTTTCTCCCAAATGCGCAACGTTGTGGACTTGGTACCAAGCTCTTAAGGAAGAATGAAGCAGATGTTGAGTTGCAGACGAAAGGTAACAAAATTTTACGCTTATATGGATTGGAAGGAAAGCGAGCTGGAAGATAGGAAGGGCCGCCCCAAGCCTATTGTCGAGTCTTAGAGGAAGGCTGAAGAAGCCCTAAAGGTTGTAGACTAGGCTAAGGAGAGGGATGAAGTCGGCAAAAGCCACCCTCAATCCTACTGTCGAGGCTTTGAAGAAGGCTGATGATGCCCTGAAGGTTGCAGACCTGGCTTAGACTGATGTTGGGAAGATGGTACAGGGGGCACTGATCTCGAGAAAGGAAAGGCCAAGGAGAAGGACACTGATCTCGAGAATGCTAACTCTTCTCTCCAAGCTCGGGTCAAGGAATTGGAATCAGCCCTAGAAAATCGGGTTAATGAGTTTGAATGCAAGGCCTCCACCGCTTAGAAGGAAAGGGACAAAGTTGTTGCCAAGAGGAAAGAGGTTGCCAAACTCGCCCTGGGTGCCGCCGAGACCTCCTTTTAGAATTCCATTAGCCAAGTGTTGACCATGAACCCCTACGTAGAGATCGTTGTAGATCAGCTCAATAAGGATTATGAGGTCAAAGAAACGTGATATTGTTCAGGCTTCCCTAGTTCACCAATATCCTTCTTACCACGAAGTTGGCCATTACAACCCTAATTAGCAAAGGAATGTACTTGTTGGTTTTCGCATCTAAAAGGTCGGTATTCCCAAAGGCCAAAGGAGGCTAATGGGAGTTAATCTCAACCTTCACGCCTTCAGTGACTACGGTCTTCTCTTTTCGGATTGTTTGCTCCTTCTTGACATACTAACGAAGTTTCCCTTTTCGGATGAGCTTTTCAAAGTCGTCCTTCAGAGCATTAACTTTCATGATCTCTACTTGACCGTTACTCCTATGGTAACGATGGTATTTCTCGTTGCTCATCCCAAGCCTTTGTTCGAGTGACTTTGGCGGCTTGACATCTTGGAATTTGGTATTCGCACATTCGGCAAAAATCTTAGCTCGGGATGCGTTGAGCAGAGTGTGTTCCGAGAAATAACTAGTTCAAACGCAGGGCTCACATTGTCTTCCCCCTTGTTCCCTCTTTTGCCGACTTTCTTGGGGTTGAGAGATACTTTCTATGACCTATGAAGGAACTCCCCCATGTTTCTAGGTCGGTAACTCTGATGTCGATTTGGAACAAACTCCAGGGTCGAAGGTCGTCCCCTCATGAAATACAACCTCATTTTCTGAGACAAGTCTCTCACATTCACGACCTCTTTGTTGAACCTCTCGACATCCCCCAATCGGATAACTTTCATGACATTCTCCAACTTCAGCATTAACCTTGAGGCCGTGAATCGCGTCGAGAAGAGTTTAGCTTGTTGGTGCCAAGACGATACTGAGTATGGTCCCAACCCTCGGAGCTAGGAGAGTGACACTTTCGAGTGGGTTAACGGGAAGATTTTGCATTTAACGGCGTCCCTCGCACCTTGGCGACATGTTTTTTTTAACATTAACAACGACCTTTGCATGGGTAATGTTTTGTACCTTGCAGTCGTCCATGCTGGGTCCGGTGACTGTAGCTGGTAAGTCTCCTACCTTCCAAGTAGATTGTCAGAGTGATCCCAAGGTGGGTACCTATGATTCCACTCCGACCCTCAAGTCATTATTGAGAATTGTAGAGTGTATCATGGAATGAGAATGTACCTATTTTTGGCAATGTGTGTCAATATTTGTAGGGTTCTGTGCTAGCTTTGAGTTGTTGGATCGGTCGGGTGAATCTGAGCTGTTGAGGCTTAATAGACATGATGGGCAGATTTATTGTGGATAGGGATCCAAGCTATTGGTCTTGGCAAGGTTCAATTACTGGAGTCAGGCTCTTGACCCAGTTTAGATCAGTTGCCCCCAAAGCCGAGAATACTCCAGAGGATGGTCTTAGCTTGAAGTCTTTGCTGACATCATAGCTGCCAGCCAATCCGTCTCTGCCGGCTATCTTGTTGCTGCCGACAATGTCATTGCCCCTGAGAGCACATGGTTGTTTATTGTAATGTGGCGTCTTCTTACCGCATGGTAACTGTGTTCATGGTTTTGATCAAGACGGTGAATTTTTTATAATTTCTTACCCACTGAAATATGGATATCTTCCTCATGAGCCCTTTGCAAAATCTAACCTACTCCTCAATAGATAGAGAGGTGAAACTCAAAGAGTGAGAGAGAGGCAAAACACGGCCGACACCCGAAGGTCCCCTGCTCGCGCCCGTGCGTGATGTAAAATTCAAGCAAGATATTGAATATTAGGATCTTTTCCATGATTAGGTTTTCAATTTCTTGACTCAATCAACAAAAATAAGAACAGTGAAAGAATTAAAACTCACAAAAATCGAAAGAAAAGAAGATGGAGATGGAGTGAAGATCGCCACATCTAAGGATAGATGATAAGATCGGTGCGTGATCGCCACAAGGGAGATGAATAGCCCCTTGATAAGATCCAATGAGTTCTTCCAAGAACCAAAGGAGAGAAAACTATGCTCTCAAAAATCACAATTTCTATATCATCAAAAATCTTCCTTCCAAAATATTAAGTTTGCCAATATATACTCTTGGCAAAAATACTAAACACACCACCCTAAGTTTCTAATCACAACCTAGAGCCTTAGAACAAATACTAGGCTTCTAAAGAAAATACCTCAAAGTACATTTATTACAAATTACAAATAGAAAAGAAAACAAGTCTAATATATTTTTTTTAATAAGGAACTAGTCACTAATGAATAGGACTTGGTGCTCAATACCCCTTATAGGAGGTAGGCCATGAGGTATGTCCTTGGGGAACACATCCTCAAAATCCTTTAAGAGATTTTCAATACATTTTGGCAATTCAAGAGAAGAATTAGGGTGGGACAAATCATCATAATACAAACAATATAGGGGTTGTCTACATGTCAAAGCTCTCTTGACTTCCTTCTCTCTCAAACAATATAGGACAAATCACAATTTCTATATCATCTTGGAATATAGGAGGGAGAGCTTTCTCTCTCACTCTCGGTCACCACAAAACCATCTTTGATGACCAAAGCTCTTTTATTTTAGCATTGGGAAGCAATGTGCCCCTTCCCACGACATTTAAAACACTTTGTGGAAGTAGTGGAAGAACTAGATGAAGGGGTAGAGTTAGAAACTTGCGTACCTTTGTGGTCATGTTTGGCCAAAGCTTCATCATGTTTGGAGGAAGAGGCTCCCTCCTTCTTTGACTTATTCTTATCTTTCCAATTTGAAGTCTTATGGTTGGAATTGTAATTGGAATTGGATCTCTTGTAGGAGCTCTTTCTTTTTAGTTGTTGCTCCTCTTTAGTAGCTTGATGGACAAGCTCCTCAAGGTCAAGGTGGTTTTGTAATTCCACCACATCTCTTATCTCATAATTCAAACCACTCATGAATCTTGCCATAGCCGCTTCTCTACTCTCCTCCACGTTGGCTCTAATTTGTGCAACTTCCAATTCTTTGTGATACTCCTCAACACTTTTCCCACCTTGTTTGAGCTTTTGGAGCTTGTCATGTAGTATCCTGGTGTAGTGACTTGGTACATATCTTTTTCTCATCATGGCTTTCAAGTCTTCCAAATATTCAATAGGTCTTGCTCCACACCTAGTTCTCTCCTTTTGTTGTTGATCCCACGATAACAAAGCATAATCCGTGAACTCTAAGGTAGCCAAACTAACATTCCTCTCCACCCTTACTTCATGGCAATTAAAAATTTGTTCCACTTTGAGTTCCCAATCAAAGTATAAATCCGCATCTCGTTTGCCTTGAAAATTAGAAATGTTGAGTTTCTTTTTCATCCAAGATTCTTTTTCCCACCTTTGCCTCCTATCCTCCTCATCACTATGATGCCTATGCCTCCGTTCATAGTCATAACCATAATGGTGATGCCTATGCCTCCTTTCATATTCCTTGTCATAGTGTCTATGTCTTCTATCATTCCTCCTTGGCCTCCTTTCTTGTCTAGGGATCTCCTCTTCACCCTCATTCTCTGCATACTCACGCCTCCTTGTCCTCCTTGATGTAATCCACACAAGAATCACTAAATTTAGGATCTAGAAAATTACAAATCTTTATGAATCTCTAAGTTATGATGATGAACATGAACACAACTTCAAGATTAGATGATGACACTTACTTGAAGAATACAAAAGTGAAGAAAGAATCAAATGCGAAAAGAAGATGGAGATGGAGTGAGGAACGCCACATCTAAGGATAGAAGATAAGATCGGTGTGTGATCGCCACAAGGGAGATGAATAGCCTCTTGATAAGATCCAATGAGTTCTTCCAAGAACCAAAGGAGAGAAAACTATGCTCTCAAAAATCACAATTTCTATATCATCAAAAATCTTCCTTCCAAAATATTAAGTTTGCCAATATATACTCTTCGCAAAAATACTAAGCACACCACCCTAAGTTTCTAATCACAACCTAAAGCCTTAGAACAAATACTAGGCTTCTAAAGAAAATACCTCAAAGTACATTTATTACAAATTACAAATAGAAAAGAAAACAAGTCTAATATTTTTTTTAATAAGTAACTAGTCACTAATGAATAGGACTTGGTAAATTTTGTCTTCATTAGATTTTCCTCCAATGGGAGTCAACAAAGAGCTAATCCTCTTCTCCATGTCCTCTTGAAGCCTCATTGCTTTGCTTCTAGTAACCATTCCTTTTTGTGCTTCCTTTCCTTAAGCTAGGAGGTCCTCATCAGTGCGCCTGGTACCCGAGACCGTAGGGTCTCTCCCCATTGCGCCTCTCTTTGCACCTTGGTACCCGAGACCATAGGGTCTCGCTCCCATTGCACCTTTTCTCGCGCCCGTGCGCCTTTCTCTACACCTGTGTGCCTCTTTTGTTGGATCTCGCCCATGCTCGTTTGTGAAGTTACCCTCCTTTCCTTATCTTCCAATATTTCAATATTCATATATTGCTTTGTGTTTATAATTCAAATTTAGGATTTTTAGGTAGATCATCACAAAGTAGGGAAGTAACCATCTTGCGTATGTATTTCAAGGCTATGAGTGTTTCGACTTGAGTGGAAAGTTTAAGGTAGATAACCATAGGTAGACGGGTTGTTTTTCATTTGATCTTGGGTTGAAATTTTTGGGTAGGTGCTTGCCGTCACGCCTTTACATTCTGACGTTTTGTGACCTTATGTATTTGAGGACTCGGCCGCCTCTGGAATGACTCTCAACTCTCGTCGCTTGTTTATCTGTATGTTGATGTTTTCTGGTTGTCGTTCCTTTGACGCTGGTTTAGTTCTTACCACGTGTGAATCTATAAATTGTCTACACTGGTTTTGCTTATCCCGTATTCATTTTCGTAGTTGAGTTGCTAATGTCTACCGGGAGAGTTTGTAATGAAGTACACACTTGCCATAGTTTACCGGGACTCGTCCCAAATAGAACTCGTCTAAAGAGGTTGTGACCACCAAGGTCAGCTTGAAGTATACCCTTGGCACAGTTTACCGAGACTCGTCTCGTGTAGAACTCATCTAAAGGGGTTGTGACCACCAAGGCCATCTTGAAGTATACCGTTGGCATAGTTTACCAGGACCCGACCTGAATAGAACTCGTCCAGAGGGGCTGCGACATCCTTCAAAATCGCTAAGTTGAGGGATTCATGAGATTCCTGCCTCGGTATATAGGGAAAAACAGAAACGATCGGGGTACGTTCCTCCTGCTACCCTTTTGACCAACAGTCTTTATTTGTTTCGGCACGCCATGACACGCGTGATTCCTTTGCTAGGATTTAAGGTACACGCTAGTGCCGACCTTTTTCGTGTGAATATGCCTTCAAGAGATGTATTCGCAAAACCATCATCTCGAGAGGATGGTCTTGGCTTGAAGCCGTTGTTTGGGTTGCCCCTGCAGTCTAGGCTAGGTCTCAAACTCGTCTCGCTCTATGCTTAATAGTTGGACGCTTTCTCTTTCATAATTTTAAGGAATTTTTGGAACAAATGCTAACAATGAACTAGGGCAAAAGTCTATGATTGCAAAATAAACTTCAGTTAATCATTCATATCGAGCTTTTACATTCTGCATGTGTGTTCATATAATGAATTTACTCAACTAGGCCGAGTTCCGGGTTCAGGTCCTTGTGATCGGCTCCCTACTCAAAGTCAGTAGTCTCGTCTTCTTCTTTTTTCACGTACTGGACGAGCTTCCCTTCATGAATTAGTTCTTCAATGTCATCACTTACGGTGTTCCATCTATTGGAGTCGTGCCCATAACTTCTGTGGTAACGATAGTATTTCTTAGAGGTTCGGCCTTCCCTTTGCACAAAAGGTATGGGTCGTTTGATTTCCCGAAACTCCGCGTCGGCGCATTCGGCGAGGACCTCTGCCTAAGATGCATTCAACAAGGTGTACTCGGTGAAACGACCTTGTAGAGGTCGGGACTCGCAAGGTGTTCCCTCAGCTGGGGCTCACTCCTACCATGGTTCCCTCGGCTCCAGCTCCCTTTCTGCTCCAGGCTTGTCAATGGTCGTGCAAGCCATCTCGTCCTCTTCGTAGTCCATATGTTTCTGGGATCTTCGAAGGAAATCTCCTTAGTCGTGGGGCTTGTTGACCCCAATTTCTATTTGGAATAAGCTTCCTTTTCGGAGGCCGACCTTCATCCAAAAAAGCCTCCTCTTGTCTTCAAGATTCCTAACATTCGCAACTTTTTTGTTGAACCTCTCCAGATATTCCCTAAGTGTTTCTTTCTCTCCCTTCCTTATCGCCCTGAGAACCTCTTCAGACTTGGGCTTCAAGGGGGAGGCGGCAAAACGAGTTGTGAACATCATTGCTAGTTGTACCCTAGATGAGACTGAGTGTGATTTCAACTCCTAGAACCAAGCTAGTGCGGCCTTCTCAAGAGTGAATAGGAAGATCTTGCAGTGGATGTGTTCCCTGGCCCTCAGGTAGCTCTTCATAAGACTGTAGTAGGCCAGGTGACTGGTAGGGTCCCCAGTTCCATCATACATGTTGAGGATTGGATGCTTCTCCAGGGCCTTATGGATTGGACAATCTTCGATCTTCCTGGTTAAGGGTCCATCACGGGAGATCCACGGAGAGTAGCGAGGTGATCGGACCCCGAGATCTGTGTCCCAACGGTTACGCTGGGCTGGAGACCTCCTTGATCTGGATCTCTGGCAATGCCTCTTAGGGGACTTAGCTCGGCTTCGAGACCTCTCGCACGAATTAGAGGACACGAGTGATGAGGTTCTTGAAGGAGAGTCTATAGGCCAGTAGGCACTATTAGGCGAAGTTGGAGAAGTGCTCGGAGGAGAGCATGATCCTCGGTGCCTAATTTGTATTTTGTGTTAGTGCTACTTAATTTATTTTGATTATTTTTGTCTATTTAATTTGAATTTTTTACCAACAACAGTTGATCTGAGTGGTAGCTTGGAACTCATCGCAATATCTCAGGTTCGAATTTTGGGTGTGGCAAAAATTCAGTTGGGAGGGGAGCACCACACAGACGGGCAAAGCCGGGTATACCAATGGCCAGCCAGGTCCCCCAGACTAGAATAGTCACCGACAAAGCCGGTGGATATTGCGCACTAGTAATACGGTAACAAAAAAAGTCTATTTAATTCGAATTTATTTTGTATTTTTTGAATATATTGATATTTTTAGTGCTATTTAATTTGTATTTAGGAACTTATTAGTTCTATTTAATTACTGTTGGTCTAGTGCAACACAAGTTGAACCTGATAAAGTCTTCTTTTGAAGCTAACACTAGTTTTGCTTGTTGCAACAGCAACTGTAGAAAGAGCTTTCTCTGCTATGAATATTGTGAAGAATAGGTTGCGTAACCGGATGAGGATATACATGGATGAACAACTGTTTGGTGACATACATTGAGAGTGATGTATTTAATAAAATTGACTGAGCTTATTATTCAACGATTTCAGAATATGAAATCACGTAGAGGGCAATTATGAAATGTATAATTTATTTATTTAAATATTTTACAGTTGTATTTAATTATATTTTTAGCAAATATTGTACTTAAAAAATTTGACACCCCTAAACCCGGGGTCCTGGATCCGCCACTGATCCTAAGTAAGAATCGTTGGTACTGTACTCGAAAAAAAATTAGAAAAACTGTCACTAGCCAATTATTAATTGTATTGTTATAAATGCAATTTTATGTTTTATTATTATTTTTATAAAATGGTTGCCACCTTTGGATTTATTGAACGAGAAAAAAAATGTCCACATTTACTATTTTACAACGGTTCATGGTTTAAAAAATGATGAGTTGTGTTATTTTACATTCAAAATTTATGAACCTTGCGATACCTAACTTATTTTTTTCTCATTCAATAAGAAACTCATGGTTCAAGAAAAGAGTTCTTAATTCATTTATCCTGTGAAATTTCTCAAAAGTTCAATTTATTCCCTTTATAATATATCGACTTAAATTTGGCAAAAAAAAAGTATTTCAACTTAGTTGCTGATATTTGTGTTACGGATTGGACCATTTGGTCCATGCAATAAAGGCCCATAATCAAGAGGCCCATAACAAAAGCAAATTCATCTACCAATGGCTCAGATCCAATCCCCAAATCAAACGGCTCAGATCGATTAGGTCAAACACCTCTCAACCCTATAAATAAGCATTCAATGCAAGCATTAAATGTATGCTGTCTCATCCACTCTCTAACCTGCCTTAGACTTCAATCCTGACTTGAGCGTCGGAGTGTCTTTGCAGGTATTACCCCCCACGGACCGGACCGAATATTGTTGATCAAGACTCTTACCTACCGACTATCTCGGACCGCCCTTCAAGTCGGAGATACGGTACCCAAGACTGAATATTAGTGCTATTTAATTAGTGTTGGTCTAGTGCAACACAAGTTGACCCTGATAAAGTCTTCTTTTGAAGCTGACACTAGTTTTGCCTGTTGCAACAGCAACTGTAGAAAGAGCTTTCTCTGCTATGAATATTGTGAAGAATAGGTTGCGTAACCGGATGAGGATATACATGGATTAACAACTGTTTGGTGACACACATTGAGAGTGATGTATTCAATAAAATTGACTGAGCTTATTATTCAACGATTTCAGAAAATGAAATCACGTAGATGACAATTATGAAATGTATAATATATTTATTTAAGTATTTTACAATTGTATTTAATTATGTTTTTAGCAAATTGTGCACTTAAAAAATTTGACACCCCTAAACCCGGAGTCCTGGGTCCGCCACTGATCCTAAGTAAGAATCGTTGGTACTGTACTCGAAAAAAATTAGAAAAACTGTCACTAGCCAATTATTAGTTGTATTGTTAAAAATGCAGTTTAATGTTTTATTATTATTTTTATAAAATGGTTGCCACCTTTGGATTTATTGAATGAGAAAAAAAATGTCCACATTTACTATTTTACAACGGTTCATGGTTTAAAAAATGATGAGTTGTGTTATTTTAAATTCAAAATTTATGAACCTTGCGATACCTAACTTTTTTTTTTATCATTCAATAAGAAATTCATGGTTCAAGAAAAGAGTTCTTAATTGATTTATTCTGTGAAATTTCTCAAAACTTCAATTTATTCCCTTTATAGTATATCGACTTAAATTTGGCCAAAAAAAAAGGTATATCAACTTAGTTTCTGATATTTGTGTTACGGATTGGACCATTTGGTCTTATGCAATAAATGCCCATAATCAAAAGCAAATTCATCTACCAACGGCTCAGATCCAATCCCCAAATCAAACGGCTCAGATCAATTAGGTCAAACACCTCTCAACCCTATAAATAAGCATTCAATGCAAGCATTAAAGGTATGCTGTCTCATCCACTCTCTAACCTTTGGCAACTCAAACTCCACGTGCTAAACTTTGGCAACTCAAACTCCGGCTAACCAAGTCGTCGAGTTAATTAGTCCAAACTACAAGTTCGAATCACAACTCAAAGGAACTGAATCCCGGAAATTAGAGGGTCAGATCGGTTCACAAAATCAAGATCGCCCTCCAGGTGACAAGACTTGGGGGGCAACTGTTACAGATTGGACCATTTGGCCCATGCAATAGAAGCCCATAATCAAGAGGTCCATAATCAAAAGCAAATTCATCTACCAACGGCTTAGATCCAATCCCCAAATCAAACGGCTTAGATCGCTTAGGTCAAACACCTCTCAACCATATAAATAAGCATTCAATGCAAGCATTAAAGTTATGCTGTCTCATCCACTCTCTAACCTGCCTTAGACTTGAATCCTGACTTGAGCGTCGGAGTGTCTTTGCAGGTACCACCCCCCACGGACCAGACCTAATATTGTTGATCAAGACTCTTACCTACCTACTATCTCGGACCGCCCTTCAAGGTGGAGATACGGTACAGAACAATTTGTAAAAGTGTTTCAACTTAATTAGTTCCTAACATTTATTATGTATTCTTTTTTTGTCTTCAAATAAAGTGATAAGTGCCACTCGAAAACTAATACACACGAAGTAGAGATCTTGGGTTCAAACACAAATAACTACGAAAAATATCTAGTCTAGTTGAACATATAAAAATTATACAATCCGCAAAGTCTAGCTAGCATAAATAGAAAATCATACATTATCATCTTGAATATTTTTTATAGTTACTCGAGTTTGAACTCTTGATCTCCACTTTGCATATGTGAGTTTTTTTTTATCAAAAGGAAAGCAATAAAAGAAAACTCAAAACAAAAACGAACTAAAGTCTAACATGCTCTATCCCCATAGCATCGGCTATAAGGAGAGGCGAAACAACGGTAGGACAGAGAAGCCACACATGATCTTCATAGTTCGTTTTATCTCCAAACTTTGCTAACCAATCAACACACGAGTTGCCCTCACGAAACGTGTGAACATAAGTCAAATCTCGAACCATAAGAGAAAATGATTTGATGCAGGAAATAATAGAAGCACAGGGGTGAGTATCTTCAAGCTCATGAGCAATAAACAATAGAGCGGTTTCAGTTTATGGATGATACTCAGCACATATTTCGCAAAAGAAAACATATAATTGAATTGATCCCAATTTAATCAAGTTTTTGGTTACTCAATTTTGAAGGTTACGTGTGTTTGAAATGTTGGGTGTGGAAATATCTTTTTCTGCTATGAAAACCTTTGTTCAATTTAATAACAATAAATAACAATAAGAATATCCAAATACAAGATGTCGTTGGCATTGGCATTACCACTAGTATACGGAGGTCCAGTTATTTGTTTACCACCACGAATAAATTTATAGGTTACCAAAATTCCAAATCTTGAAAAATAATTTCCTCTTTCTTGAACATATATATTTTTGTAGTAGTAGTTAAGTAACTCACATTTTTGGCTTTCGAAACTCCACGAGTTCTCAACAATCAGAAAAATGGCTACGGTGGCAACACAACCGTGTCCTTCATGGACGCGTGGTTCAATTCCCACTACAAGGCGAATAGTACGACGTCGTTTCAACGACAAAACCAACCTCAAACGCCAGAAACCAAAACTTCAAGTTGTAGCTGCTGTGGTGGAAGCAACTCCTTCATTCAAAAACAGTTCCAATAAGGTTCTTACCCTTCCACTTGACCGTGCTGATGATATGCAAGCTGAGGGAAGAGCCATGGCTCGTGCTGTTGATGCCACTATTTATACCCCTGAACTCTTGGCTTCTAAATATGGGTCTCAGCCTATCAAGGTCTTTACTTTTATTCATTTTTGGATACCCTTTTGGAAGAATTTTAATGGGTAGGATTGTGATTTTGTGGATTAATTTGACTTTTTTTGTTGTTGGTATGGTTAGGTGGTGCAAAGGACACTTGAGATTTTGACTTCTTTAGGTTCTTTTGGGTTGAATCTGTTTTTGGACCAGAGGAAAGGGATGCTTGAAAAGAATAGAAGGGTTCGTGCTGTTGAGCTTAAGACTATATTTACGCAACTTGGACCAACTTTTGTGAAGTTAGGTCAAGGATTGTCCACCAGGCCTGATATATGCCCACCAGAGTTTTTGGAGGAGCTTTCTGAACTTCAAGTGTGGTTTTCTCTTCCCTTTGGTTCATTTTTATTAATTCACTGCTGTAGCACTTATGATTCTCGAGCATCTTCCTTGTGTTCCTTAGAATGTTCTGTTTTGTTGCATTCAAGTAGAGCTTATTATTAATTAAAGTGCAGTCTAAAATAAAATGTTTGGTTTGCAATTTGAACCTAAAGTAACTGTAGAGTTCCTTTGAGCATAACAGTACTTTTGCAACTACAAACCAAACATACTCTATGTGGTGTTTGGATAGACGTTTGAACTAGTGGTTGTACAAAAATGGAATTTTAATGATTTGTTAAAGTTAATTTGATGATATTGCCTTAAAATTGTGTCTAGAACGGGTTATTCTCACGAGCTTCATCTTTTATCGGATGAAAATAAAACCCGAATGTGCTCTGCACCAGAACAGATCATATGGGTTTCAGAAGCTGTTTTAATATGCTTCATAACTCATATTTGTTCACTCAAGCAGTCTGAAAACAAGTCCATCTAAATAGGGGCATAATTTAAAATCTGGATTGGTTTAGTGTCAATGTCAATATGCAATCTTTGAATTTTAAACTGGGCCTAACACAACTCCTAAAGCTAGCTTGTGGGTTGTGGGGTTCCCTCTTCTTATAACCACTAATTAAGCCATCTTATTCTTCCATGTGGGACTCCCAACACACCCCTCTCACTCACGGGACTGATCATATGATGCGTGACTGAGTGACTCGATACCGTCTTAGTATTTAGAGCCTTATGTCATCCCTAGAAACCCGCTTGTTAGATGAGGACTGTACGTCTAAGCCTTATAAACACTACCTAATCTGACATGTAAACAAATACGAGGGGAATAATAGACATCTCAACACACCCTTTCACACATAGGACTAAATATCTGGAGGGTGGAGAGATGCAAATCGAATAACAGAGATTTTGGTCCTATGAGAAATCTATGATTGACTCTAATACCATATTAGAATTTGGGTTAGGGCGCAACTCAACCCAAATGCTAGCTTGTGGGGTCAGGGTTGCCTCCCACTTACAGCCACTAATCAAACCGTCTCATTCTTTCATGTGGTATTTCTAACATGCAACATGGCATGCATTTCTCTGCTTCATTTGTGTATAGTATATGGGTTCTTCTTGAACTTGAACTTAGTGAATGCAATGCAGTGGAGGTTTATTTAGTGATGTAGTGCAGGATGATATTATGGCCCTTATTTATATTTTCTGCAAAAAAAATGTTTCTATGAAAGAATTGAAAACCTGGAAAGCCTTGACCATTGTCATTCTTCTACAGGATGGTTTGCCTACATTTCCGGATGAGGAGGCATTGGCATGCATTGAGAGGGAACTAGGAATATCTCTTGAATCTGTTTATTCTTCTATATCACCATCACCGATAGCTGCAGCTAGTTTGGGTCAAGTTTATAAAGCTCGGTTGAAGTATTCAGGGAAACTTGTTGCTGTCAAGGTGCAACGTCCTGGCATTGAGGAAGCTATAGGCCTTGACTTCTACCTTATTAGAGGTCTTGGGGATTTCATAAATAAATACGTAGACATAATCACCACTGATGTTGTTGCACTTATTGACGAATTCGCACGTAGAGTTTTTCAAGAACTTAACTATGTACAGGTTAGTTCTTCTCTCAATATCATACATGAGAATGAAACTACGTCGTCGTTGTAAATTAAATAAGATGCTTTTTTAGGATTGATTGTAAATTTTGACAGGTTCCTGCAGGAGGGAAAAAATGCAAGGAGGTTCAAGAAATTGTATGCTGACAGGGCAGATATTTTAGTTCCTGATATTTTTTGGGATTATACAAGTGCTAAAGTACTGACAATGGATTGGGTTGATGGAGTCAAACTAAGTGAGCAAGAAGCAATTGAGAGACAAGGATTAAATGTCCTTGATTTGGTGAACACAGGAATACAATGCAGCCTCAGACAACTTCTTGAATATGGATATTTCCATGCAGATCCTCATCCTGGGAACCTTTTAGCAACACCTGATGGAAAACTTGCTTTTCTTGACTTTGGGATGATGAGTGAGACTCCAGAGGAAGCGAGATCTGCTATAATTGGCCATGTTGTTCATTTGGTGAACCGGGATTACGAAGCTATGGCTAATGACTACTATGCTCTTGATTTCCTTTCACCTGATGTTGATGTTTCTCCAATTGTGCCAGCACTTAGAAACTTTTTTGATGATGCACTTAATTATACTGTCAGTGAACTTAACTTCAAGACACTTGTTGATGGTCTCGGAAACGTCTTGTATCAATTTCCATTTGATGGTGAGATTCCGATTTGTATCAATTTCTATTTTCGTCTCGTTTTCATTGCGCACATTTTTTTTGTACTGACTGTTTGATGCAGAGTCTGATGATTGAGTTTCTTTTTGTGCTATTCTGTTGCAGTCCCAGCCTACTATGCTTTGATATTGAGGTCTCTCACTGTTTTAGAAGGTTTAGCACTTAATGCTGATCCCAATTTTAAGGTGCTCGCGGCTTCATACCCATATTTTGCGAAGCGGCTCTTAACAGATCCAAATCCATATCTAAGAGATGCTCTTATTGAGTTGCTTTTCAAGGATGGGAAGTTCAGGTATGCATTTCACCAGTATCCTAAATCCAAACTTCATCTTCACTAGTTTTTTTCCTCTATCAAGCACGAATATAGACACTAACAAGTTACACGACACTGACACAAACATGTAAGCACTGGTTTTAATCAGAAAAATGGAAGTAATAGAAGTGTCATTATCGGTGTTGGTGTCTGACGATAGATGTCAAACACCAGACACGTCTGTGCTACATAGGTTTGTTTTATAAGCAAATGTTAGCTCTTAGGGAGTTATGTTAGTAGCTAGGATTTGAAACCTGGACCTTCGTCCTTCCTCCTTCATGTGTCACAGCTTAATCACTTGAGCTACACCATGGAGACTCGTCTTCATAGGTTGTGTTGCATAATAATTTTGAGTAAGGGTACTTCAATATTCATTGATCTGTTCCAGTGCAGGTGGAGTAGACTTGAAGACTTGCTGGTGCAAGGGAGTATGGACAGAGATTTCTCTGCTAAAGAAGCTTTACAACCTGTCATAAAGGTATTATTGAGTCCAGATGGTGAACAGCTCAGGACTCTAGTTATCAAAGAAGCTGTTCGCGTTTCAGAAGCTTTTACTCTGGGCACAATTTCTGATACATACAAGTCAGCACCTGATTTTATGAGGACTTTTGTTTTCAATGGCAATGCAAATGGTCCCCTTATGATGACAGCATCTGAAATGCAAAGCATGATAGAGCTACGTGATCAAGTATCGAGGATATGGGGACTTTTGCGAATATCTAATGGTTTTGATCCTGCTTTTTTGCTACCTATACTACAGGTAAGCAAGATCCACTGTTTCTGCATTAATGATCTCTTATGTGTTTTCCTTTTCTTTTGTTACTGTTTAGCAATCTCTCTCTCTCCCTCCCTCATTATATATATATATATATATATATATATATATATATATATATATATATATATATATATATGATAGGATCCTAGAATAAATCAGAGGTAGTGGAATAAGAATGGTTTGTTTAATAAGTAATAATTAAGTAGTAGTGAGGGAATAAGACTGGTCTTTAATAATTAAGTAGTAGTGGGGGAATTGAATGTTCAAAGTTGAGGAGTAGTAGAGAGGTCAAGTTAGAGAATAAATAGAGTTGGAGAGTAGTAGAGATGGCAGGCTGGTATTGGGATTGGCTTGGGCCAGGAACTTGGCAATTGGATTGCCATTTTCACTGTTTCCTCTATATTTTCTAAAACTATCTCTTGTAATTCTGTTCCTAAGGCTGTTATCATGTTGATGCAGCACCTATATTTTCAATAATACACAGTTTATTGTTCTTTAGATTGAGATGGCTTCTGGTACTCATCAAGTGGTATCAGAGCACTCGATCCTGAGTGCTCAAAGGAATGCTGCCATGGAATTTAGGGAAGAACCATCAGTTCACAGTAAACCAGAATGGTTGTCACAGCTTGAAGAAATCAAGCAACTCTGGAAAAGAAGAACGAAAGGAGACAGACATCGATCCCGTCGTGATCATGCTCCGTGTAGAAGGAGAAGAAGCGAAGAACTCTCAGAGAAGGATTATGAGATCTATCTAGATATGAAATTGCAGTGGTTGCAACAATTCTATGTTACTGCAAAATCAAGAGCAACAAGAAAAGAAGCTGAGAAAGAACCAGAAGAGGAGGGACAGAATGAAGAGTTCAAGGCAGATCTGAAATTCCAGGAATTGGAAGAGGTTGTGAAACCTGTAATGCACGAGGGAATGGTTGGGAAAGAAGGGACCGATTGGGGAGAAGAAGGAGAGGACCTTGCATCTGACAAGGAACCACCTCTGCCGGAATCACCGTTGTCGCCGAAGTCGCCACCGGAATTGCTGCCATCACCGGGATCGGAGTCACCGCTGCCGCCGAACTATCGTGTGACCATGGTTGAGTGGAAATCAGTTCAGGGTCTAAGTGAAATGTTGCTCTCTCTATGGGTCGAGATGTGTAACAGGAAAGAGAAGAAAAAGGTTACCGAAGACCTTCATCGTTGGCCACCGGAGCCACCAGAACCGCCGGATCAAGCCACGTTCGCGATGGAGGAGTCGATGTCTCACGTTTTGATAAAGGAGGAAAGAAAAATGGGTCAGCCACATTATGTTTCGCAAATTGAAACTGTAACAGAGAGAACGACAAGGAATTTTGAACACAATCCAAATGGTATCAAATGGAAGCCATTTTGGGGGCTGATTAGTTTCCAACTGAGACGAGTTTCTTCCGTTCTTGTGCTTGATTTTTTGTGTTGCTTTTTTGAGTTGTGCTCAAGGCCATTATCTCTCACTTCTTCAATTGGTGGTGATAATTTAAAAGGTTATGATGCGAAGAATGTCACAGCAATCACCCTTTATATACTTGAAGCTATTATAGTGGAGAACATGGAAGCCATGGTTTCTGAGACACCTACTTCAGTGCTTGTGCTTGTGTCATCTTCACACTACCAAGTGTCATTTCTTCATTCTGTGTTGTGTTTGTTGAAGCCTATCATTCCCTATTCTTTGTCCAAGATCTCTCATGATGAAAGGTTACTGGCTGGTGATTCCTGTCTGAACTTTGAGGGATTATGCTTTAATGTTCTTTCTAGTACACTTAAACAGAAGAATGAGGCGAAGTATAGGAGGCAGCAAGATTATTTTGAGGCTACTTCAGTAAGAATTGGCCGAAGATGGTCCTTGTGGTTAATCACAAATAGCTATGTGCCGGAAAATGATGATAACTTCTATTTCCAAGTCTCCAGGGAGAATTTGATGGGGTTTTCCCCATCTCTTAAGGTGGAAATTGTTTTACAAGTCAAGCTTGAAAACGATGATGGACCTGTTATAATGGATGCTTTAATATGTGTTATTTGTACTCAATCAAAAACTAATGGCCATGATTCTTCTATTGTTGGACACATATCAAGAATGGTCAAGCAAATAAAGTTGCTAGTGGAGGTTGGTAGGAGATGTGGCAGTGCATTAAGGCAATTAACAAATATTCCAATAGTGGAGTCTCCACTTCTCCATGTGTGGGATCCAGGTGGCTTTAAACAAGAGGATGAGAGTGTCAGTACTGGTGGTGCGGTGGAATGTCTTGGAAATAGAACACATCAAGATCATCAGGTATTTTTCAAGTTCCAGCAAATTGTAGGCTTATTTGGTTATTATGGTGGTGCTTCAATGAGCTCTAAGATGCCCAATAGTCCTGTTATTAAGGCTGCTCAATTTAACAATGATGAGAGGTGGTTGCAAAAAGCAAGAGGAATAGAAAATGAAAGGGCTCATCAAAGGACATTGTTAGTAGACATAAATTCTGGAGCTGGAGAAGCAACACAAATTCAAGATCAATTTCTCAACATTTCTCTTATACTCCTAAAGCTTCCTACTTTATCTATATCCAGTGAAGATATAATACGATCATGTTGTGCTTTGTTTTTTATAGATGATATAGCCACATGGGGATATGGTAACTCTATTAATCCATCCAAAATCTTTATCGTGGTACAAATTTCGATGGATGGAGGTGCAGTTTTTTCGGCTCTAGTAAATTCCTTTGTTGAAGAAATTAAAACAGTACTAAACCTAGTTCAAGACCACGAAAAAGGGGTTGCATCTCAAGAAGGGATTCACATTCGCTATTATGTACACCACGAAAAAGGGGTTGCCTCTCAAGAAGGGATTCACATTCGCTATTGTGTACAAAGTGTGTCTAAAATTTTAATTACTATAGTAAACCTTTATGAAACCATGACACCAACAGTATTTGGATCATCAATTGCTAACCCCTTGGAGTATACCAGCTATATGAGTTATCATCTAAAGAATTGTGTTCTCTCAAAGTGGTTCGTTGCAAAAGGGTCTATGAGGCAGATGTTTGAGTTAGTTCTCACAAATGATATTTTGTACCACGATAAAGATTTTGATCCGGGAGATAGCTCTTCAGTCTCTTGCATGGCTTGGCATTCATGTTTCACACTATGGGATACTGGTGGAAGACTATTAAGTGTTGTTTTTGGTATAAAGCACCTTGAGGACAAGGTGAATCTTTTAGGAGGGGAGCATTGATAGGATCCTAGAATAAATCAGAGGTAGTGGAATAAGAATGGTTTGTTTAATAAGTAATAATTAAGTAGTAGTGAGGGAATAAGACTGGTCTTTAATAATTAAGTAGTAGTGGGGGAATTGAATGTTCAAAGTTGAGGAGTAGTAGAGAGGTCAAGTTAGAGAATAAATAGAGTTGGAGAGTAGTAGAGATGGCAGGCTGGTATTGGGATTGGCTTGGGCCAGGAACTTGGCAATTGGATTGCCATTTTCACTGTTTCCTCTATATTTTCTAAAACTATCTCTTGTAATTCTGTTCCTAAGGCTGTTATCATGTTGATGCAGCACCTATATTTTCAATAATACACAGTTTATTGTTCTTTAGATTGAGATGGCTTCTGGTACTCATCAATATATCTAAATGTGTGTGTCTGATTTGAACTCGATTCCACAAAGTAGCAATTATAAGAGAAATCAGATCAATAATGGAGAAACAAGGTGTATATTGTTTCTGAAAATTAAAGCAAACTACAGAAGGATGAGTTGACAATTGTTGTTTAGTGGACAAAACTTTGTTGTGAAATTTTGTAAATATATTCAAAAAAGTTTGTGAAATTTGTCTTCTATCCAAAAGAAAATTATAATTCCCTGATCTCAACTATATGATTTTCAGCCTGCATAGAACTCTTAAGCGTAGGTATTGTGGAAACTCAATGTATTAAATGTTACAACATCAAATTCCCTTAATGTACACAGATAATATGAACAAAGACAAACAGAATAGGAAGATAAGATGTATGAACCAAAACAAACAAAACAGGACGATAAAATAAGTTACACTCTAATAGAACCCGTGAATTCGAGAAGAAGAAAACACTTGTATTATAGAATTGAAAAGGAGCAGAATGCTCAATTACAGTAGAGAATGAAAACAATACAGAGCCTAACAAACTTCCCAACAAACATCAACGACCCCTACTCCTCTCTTCTTTCCCTCTTATAACCATTCCCTCCTAAATCCTAGTATCCTATCACTACCGCCCGCTCGAAATATAGCTTTCTCCTCAAGGCTGAGATCAATCTGTTTGAGCACCAGTACAATAACCAATGCCACAATTTTCGTAAGAAATCTCCCTGTGCATTAGTAGTTGAGAATCAAATCCTTGACAAACTAGTTTGGATCAATAAGGCCAACCTCACAGTCTCACACATACTGCATTTGAGTGGCAACTTGTGGTTAGTTAATTCGAACTTTAGAGAAGAAAAAACTCATTTGAAGCATCAAGTATAGAAGAAAAAATGAAATTTGAAATTAAAATTAAGGAATTTATTTTTTTGAAGTTTTTAATAGGATCGGATTTAACCTTTCTGTTATATTTGTTCAAAATTTCAAAAGTTTTTACCAGTTGGGATGTTATAGAATGGATGTTTACATGTGAACAGGTCCTTCAGCAACCGGAAGTACGCAGACTTGGGGGAAGTGTTATGGGAGGTATCACACAACGTCTTACGGCACGCTTTCTGCAGCGAGTTCTACGAGTTCCAGCAACAGCTTCTACCTAGATCTCGTGCCCGTCAACAGGTGTCTAGCTAAGGCATGATATTATTTATTTGAGCTTAACTATTTTTGGTTCAGCAGTGTCGAAAATTGATTTTAAATTAATTGATTTTGGTTAGAAGTGAGTTCAATGCGGAGAGATTTATTTTTGGAAACTTTAGTAATTTGAAAGTATATCATATCAGTGTGAAATTTCTTGATATTGTCAACCAATCAGAATCCGTGGTATGTGTGCTTACAAAATGATTAGGTTAGAAGTCAAGTAATTCTACGTGGCAATTTGAGATTGGTTGATAGTGTAAAGAATGTTTACACTTACTAATTAAAATTAATTTGTTTTGAAGATCTACCTAATAAAAAAAGCTTACTATTGACTAAGTTCACTTACAAGACATGAAATATAGCATAGAAATGAGCATGCAAGAACAACAATAGCTTAGGTTAACTTATGAGGTTACATTTGTTGTGCTAGGGATCTGTTTGCTTTGCTTAGGTATTCTTCCCCTTCTGCAGCCCTACTAATATATTTTATTTTTGTCAGGTGGTTGTGAACAGGGAAAGAAGAGTTACATTCATTACACAACAGGAAAGAAATTAAGTTGATTCTTCCAGAATTGTTTGATTTTGATTGCCTTGTTCGATTAGGATCTTCTAATTTGGTACAAAAAGGATTGTATATATTATTTACTCATAATTGATGTTGATCAATAATCATGATAAGCATCAACAAATAATAATATAATGTAATATCAAATGTAAAGGCATTTCTCTTGCCCGTGTTCTACTGGCTATTAAAAGTTGGTTATGCATTTCTATTTTTTTTAAACAAAAGAAAGGGATATGAAACCTCGTTAAAACCTTTTGATACAAAACTTTCCTTAGAGAAAAAACATCAAGAAGGAAAGAGTACCCCCTACGATTTATTGATAAAAAACGAAAAACATACAACTTGGTTATGCATTGCTATTAGGGTTCAACCTGGTTGGTTGACTGGTTTATTTCATCAAACTGGGTAGGGTGAGTTGAGATGATGACTCTGTCAACTCAATGCAATCCGTCAACATTATCCATCTATAATATTGGATGGCAAAGGCGTAAATATAATTTATAAACAATATGGGAACAAAATGCGTATCCTATTATTAGAAACATTATTATCCCCTAACCACTTGAATTAATAAAATATCCTAACCACTTGAATTAATCAATGCAATCCGTCAACATTATCCATCTATAATATTGGGGTTTCAGATTTATGTGGGGGTATGGAGGGAAGAGGTGTGGGTAAAAAAAAAAGCCATTGGAAATTTGTGATTTTCTATTTACACTCCCCTAACCACTTGAATTAATAAAATACCCGAATTTTTTTTACAATCATTTTCCCCACCTCTTTTGCAACTCTTAACAAATTCTTCCTCTCATTCACCCACCACTCTCCACCTAACCCACCGCAACTATCCACCATTAGTGTTTTAATAGAACCACATAACGTTATTGTCTTATGCCTTTTCGTTAAATTAGGTATCTTAATACTGAAAATAAACGTTAATAAAATAATGAGCGTGCAAAATTTAATTTTTGAATTGATATCTAAGTACCAATAAGTTTCGGTATTTTGATACCGACCGTTGAAGCGAAATGCAAAATTTGGGTCTTTTTTATGTCTGGTATCAAAATTTGGGTCTTTTTTTTGAGTGTTTATCATTATGTGCATAATTGAATTTTGACATTTATTATGCTGTTTAACAGTTTGGAATGGAAGAGAACTATTCAAGTAGCCGAATGGCTGATGTAGTTAAAGATTACAAGTCATTTCGTTGATTGTACTAGTCGGTTCAAAATTCTAAAGGTACCTATTTATTCGACAGTTTTTCGGACTTATTAAGCCATCACTTTATTGGTACGAAGTGGGATCTACAACTACATAACAATTCTGCAAATGCATAGTGCTCCGGCTTGGGCCGAGAATGACGCAGAATTTGGGCTGGCCCAAGTCCACCACGAGATCGGCCCAGTAAGCGCCCGCGAGTCTCATGGATCAATTAACGGTTACGATCGTTATGCCCGCATCCAACGGCCCAGCCGCTGCTAAATCGTCTATAAATAGAGATGCACCCCTTCATTTCCAGGTACGTTCTCATTCCCTGCATACCTCTTCTCTTCCCTTGCTGACTTAGGCATCGGTGTGTTTGTAGGTACCCCCACCTGAGGCACGTGATCAAGCTAGTTCGGACCATCCGAAGCAAATCTTCGTCCATCCGATGTCAATCCCCTTATCTCAGGAAGCACTACAACCTGTACCCCAAATCCAACATCCAGGTACCGAACATTGGCGATCACAGTGGGAGCTCTTGCTCCAATTTAGTCATCCCCGTCGGGACCATTCATCGACGACTATGGTAATTTCGGGTGGCCTATCCGTTTCAGCCACGGAATCTAAGAATACATTGAAGCGCAAGTGGAAAGAAATTGCCAGTTTAACCTCGAGCATCACCTCTGCTCGGGCTCCGTCGAGGAAGCCCCTTTTCTTCTCTGACGAGGACTATCTGATCGGCGAACAGAATGAGTTCGTCCCCTGATCATCTCGGCCTCTATACTTGGGGTGGAGGTAAAGCGAATCCTGGTGGATCAAGGGAGCTCCGCTGACATCATGTTCCAAGATCTACTTCCTAAGCTCGACCTATCCCTAGCCAATGTAAGCCCTTACCTCGGGACGGATTTGTCTAGTCTGGGAGAGGAGTAGGCCGACCTCTGGGCTATCTCAACATTATGGCGACTTATGGGCGGAAGAGGCACGCTCGAAGCATCAAAACAACCTTGCTGGTCATGCCGCTGATTACCTCGTATCACTACATCGTGGGCAGGCCCACTTTGGCCAAACTCGGCGTCGTCGCCTCTGCAGTACATCTAAAGATGAAGTTTCACTCGTTAGCAGGTAATGTCATAACCATCTTAGCCGACCTCGACGCCGCAGAGAAATGTCGGTATCTCACTCTCAAGGGTACCCAGCGTCAACCACAAGAGATTCCTGATTTACCGTTGTTAGCCTGTAATTTCGACAGGCTTCATTAAAGATGGTCAACATGGCTTGATTTATATTTATTTCACAAAGACCATATTATTTCGACAAAGAAAATGGTCATGCGCAAGGTAAACTCGACAAGTTTCCAGGGAAGCAAAAGCAAGAGAGAGGAAAATCGACACAGGCTTTCGACAGACAGAAATCAGGGCAGTTATGCGTTGAAGACTAGCAGTTGGTCGAAGCGTGACGGAGCAGTTTCGGTCGAAAGTAGGAGCGGTTACTTGGCCGAAAGTAG
Source organism: Astragalus glycyphyllos (assembly GCA_963573325.1). Lineage (NCBI taxonomy): Eukaryota > Viridiplantae > Streptophyta > Magnoliopsida > Fabales > Fabaceae > Astragalus > Astragalus glycyphyllos. Next base: position 63,919,073 of record OY754312.1, on the reverse strand, counting down.
GAGCAGTTACTTATTTTCAAATTGTTAGGCAGTTACCTAGTTCGAATTTTCCCCCCTTTTTCCCTTGTATAAATAACTGTTTCTGAGAAGAAACAAAGGGTCGCGAAAATCACAATACACACCCGATTCCTGAAACTCTAACTTCCAAGCCAGAGCGAAAAACGAGTGGAAGAATCCCTGTATGTGATCGTGTACCATTTTTATGATTCAATGCAATTTGTTCTTCTTTTCTTTACGATTCCTGCACCATTTACTGCTTCTTTTCTTTTCAATTCTGTTAATCATTTGCAAATCGTCCCCTTTTCTACATTTTCTGAAACAAAAACTTTTGCAATTCAAAGGCAATTGCTTTGAGATTTTTCTAGTTTGATCTCACAAACCTTCTAATAAAACTAGTGATTGTTTGCTAAAAACACCAGCAAACAAATTGGCACGCCCAGTGGGACTTTGCCTTTGATTTTGTTCATTCTCGTACTCTCTTATTTGTGTTCGCTGTTGTATGCACTTAAGAAGTGGTAAAATGGTTCGTTCTGGTACGAACAATGCATCTAGTTCCAACCCTGTGGTTTCACAAGGGCAAGGGACAACAATGGATTCTGCAAGCGTTAGCGCAGGACCATCATCGTCGATAACCGTTCCTTCAATATCAATGACTAATGTTGGTTCAACGCAGTCAGAAATGGCATCTCTGCCTATGTCTTTGCCGTTAAGTTCAGGGCTTCATGGCCCTTACATGGCAATGGGAAACGGTTTAGACCCACGTTTGAATAACGTGCATCTACCCCCATTTCCTTTGGGAATGTATGGCATGCCTACTGGAATGCCACATATTTCGACCTTTTCCCCTACACATGTCTCTTCTGAGAGCGTATTTGGTCGAAATCCCCCAACATTAACCAATACGTCTTTGTTGGCCTTAAGACAGCAAGTAGACGAGAGTAATCACGATATGGTTAATATGCTTACCCAACAAATTGGTACAGTTTTCAATCCATTGATTCAAAATACCAACAACAGTTACCAAATGTTGGCAAATCAGATGAGTAGGATTGCAGACTTTTTTGGGGTTCCAGCGGTTAATAATAGGCACGTTCCTATTATCGCGGGTAATGCGTCGCCAGTTAACCCCCAAGAAGCAGTTGCAGTCGAAGCGTCGACAGTTGTAGGCGAACTACAAGGGACGGTAAACCACGTCCCTGAAGTAGTTGTGGTAAATAGACACCAGAACGCTGATGAAGTTGTTCGACAAATGCAACAACACAATGCTGGCGCAGAGAACAATATAGCTACTTTAGTCGAAACTATTTTGGCGCAAAATGGCCTTAACACAGGTCTACAAAGGCCTAACTTCGTATCACCATTATGTGAATATGTATTACAAACTGAGTTACCAAGGGGATGGAAAGTTCCCAAGTTTACTAAGTTTGGTGGTGATACAAATGAGTCCACAGTCGAACACATTGCTCGTTTCTTGACTGAGGCTGGGGACTTAGCACAAAATGAAAATTTGAAGATGAAATGCTTTCCAAATTCTCTAACTAAAAATGCTTTCACTTGGTTCACGACCTTACCCCCTGGTTCTATGTACACATGGGGGCAATTAGAAAAGGCATTCCATGCACAGTTTTACATGGGCCAGTCGAAGATTAGTCTTAAAGAATTGGCTAGTGTTCGGCGCAAAATGCCTGAAACTATTGATGATTACTTAAACAGATTCAGGCTGTTGAAATCTCGTTGCTTCACACAAGTCCCTGAACATGAGCTTGTCGAAATGGCTGCTGGTGGCCTTGATTACTCAATTAGAAAGAAATTAGACACATCTCATTTGCGAGATATGGCTCATTTGGCTGATAGAGTTCGACAAGTTGAAAGGCTTAGAGAGGAAAAATCTAGAGCGAATAGGTATCATAAAAAAGAAAAAGTGGCATATGTCGAAGAAGAATTTGACGTTACATATAGTAATGTCGAAGAGGAGGAGATAGACGTGGCTGAACTTAAGCCTGGTCCTCCTTATACCTGTAAATTATTAAGGCCTGCGAATGGGAATAACCCTGTAGAGCCTAAGAATGATAGATTTATGCCTAAGACTTATACTTTTGATGTTACTAAATGTGATGAAATTTTTGATCTTTTAGTAACTGATGGTCAAATATTAGTGCCTAAAGGCCTTAAAATACCAACTCTTGACCAAAGAAAGAAAAAGGGTTATTGTAAGTTCCATAATTTTTTGGGGCATAACACTAACCGTTGTGTGCTCTTCAGGGATATTGTGCAAAAAGCAATTGACGAAGGAAGACTCAAATTTGCTGATAAGAAAATGAAAGCTCCTATGCAGATTGATGTTGATCCATTGCCTAAGGCTGAAGCTATGTACTCTGAACCTGTCGAAGCTGATGTAGGAATGGTGGATGCTCAAATGGCAGACCCTCCCAAGTGTGTCAAGACTGCCACCGAGAAATTAAAAGGTTTTATGTATGCTGAAGGTAAGAAACAGGAGGTGACCCTAAAAGAATATGATGGGAAGATACATGCTGTGTATCCAAAGGCTGAGGAAGAGTTGATAGATTTCCTCAATCGATGTAAGTGGAATAACTCTGAAGTTATGCTTTGCCCAAGGTGTAGTGCTGTCTTCGATAAAGAAGCAGCTAAAGCTGTCGAAGGTTATCAGGATCAACAACAACGCAAAAGAAAATGGCTTGATAACAGGCCAAAATTTGACTTTGCAAAAGGAGATCTTCCTGGCTATGAGGCTAATGTGTCAGCAAAGCCTTCAACAAGTAAACAACAAATTGCTAAGGAGAAGTCCTCAGCACCAGGGTATTTGAAGCTGTCAACAGGTAAATCCTTTGTTCCAAGTGCTAGTGCTCCTGTCGAAGCGTGGGTACCCAATAATCAACGTGCTAAAGCTGTTAAGCCAGGTACTGATGCTATTAAGTTTAATTATAAGAATAACTATAAGGGTAAGAACCCCATGACTAGAACACAGTGGCGTCGTTACCAAAGACAGCAGAAGAAGAAGGCACACTTTGACATTAACCAGGTTCCAAGTCATTTGGCTAATAATCAAGTTCCACGTAGCATGATAGTGGCTAAGAGTGAGGTTCACAAAGCTGAAGTTGCCACAAAGAGGAATGCTGATGCTGCTAGTCATGTGTGTGCAGCGAATAAGGCCAAAGGCAAGGCTGTGGTAACAGAAAAGCCAAGAAGGCCTGCTCTTGAAAGAATATTTCCTCCATTGTCAACAGTGAAAGAAAGAAATGCTGATTTCGACATGGATGAAGACATGGAGTCTGATTTCAATGATTCTGAAGATGACCTTGACGTTGTTTGCAATGTGGTATCAATACTGCCTCTTGAGTACGATGTTATCACGGTACCAAATGACGTTGAAGAAGATTTCACAGAGGACATGGCTCATCATAAGCCAATGTGTTACTATGTGATGAACGATGGTTGTGTCGAAGACCAAATGGCTACCTTCGAGAAGCCAGATATGAGTATGCAAAACCACTTGAAACCCCTGTATGTCCAAGCCAAGGTCAATGGTGTTGGAATTAACAAAGTGTTAGTGGATGGTGGAGCTGCAGTGAATTTGATGCCGCATGGTCTTTTGAAGAAGATTGGTAAGTTCGATACTGACCTCAGGCCACATAACATTGTCTTAAGCAACTATGAAGGCAAAACTGGCCACTCTTTGGGGGCCATTGAGGTGGACTTAATTGTTGGTTCCATAAAGAGGACTACATTGTTCTTAGTGATAGCCTCTAAAGCGAATTTTAATTTACTCCTTGGTAGAGAGTGGATCCATGGAGTTGGTGCTGTCCCTTCAACGTTGCATCAACGTTTAGTAATGTGGAAGGAAGATGGTTTGGTAGAGTATGTTGAAGCCGATCAGAGCTACTTCCGTGCTGATGTGAACCAAGTTACCAAGGAAAATTTTGAGAAACAAATGGCGAAGATTGCGCCATGTTCATCTTCTAATGAGGCATATGTTCCTGCGGATAATGTTTTTGCCTCAGTTCATCTTGACCCAAATTATGGTTTTGTTTGGGAAAGAGAAATAATGGGAGATGATAGTGTCTATCTTGATGGTGTTTTTCGACCAACGGGGTGGAACACTGGTTCTTGAAAGTGTTCTTATGTCAGTGCCCAATGCATGGGACAAAATTACGGCTTATATGGCCGAAAACAAGTTTAAAGCGGCTATGGAGGCCGAAATTATTCAACAAACAATGGCTGTCGAAGCCAGTGAGTTACATGAAGAAAATAGCATAGTCATAGATGAAAGACTTGATTGTATCTATGATAATGATCCATTAGGTTTTGAAAAGGATCCTAGAGATTTGACAAAGCATATGCAAGCTCAAGACACGTTAGAAGAAGTTGATTTGGGAAATGGCTCAATAAAAAGGCCAACTTATATTAGTGCAAATATTGATGTTTCTCTAAAAGCCCAAGTCATTACATTGCTAAGGGAGTTCAAAGACTGTTTTGCTTGGGATTACGACGAGATGCCCGGGTTAAGTCGAGAAGTAGTGGAAATGCAATTACCAATTCGACCAGGGAAGAAACCAGTGAAGCAAGTGCCAAGAAGATTTGCTCCTCAAGTGTTGGCTAAGATCAAAGAGGAAATCGAAAGGCTATTCAGAAACAAATTCATCAGAACTGCCAGGTATGTCGAATGGTTAGCCAATATAGTTCCTGTAATAAAGAAAAATGGGACTCTTAGAGTTTGCATAGATTTTAGGGATTTAAATAATGCATCTCCCAAGGATGAATACGCAATGCCTGTGGCAGAAATGCTAATAGATTCAGCAGCAGGATTTGATTATCTTAGTATGCTCGATGGTTATTCTGGGTATAATCAAATCTTCATTGCTGAAGAGGATGTGGCGAAAACTGCTTTTAGATGTCCAGGGGCATTGGGTGTTTATGAATGGGTAGTAATGCCCTTTGGCTTAAAGAATGCTGGTGCTACATATCAGAGGGCCCTGAATTCTATGTTTCATGATTTTATTGATGATTTTATGCAAGTATACATAGATGATGTGGTAGTTAAATCTTCCTCAGAAAGTGGTCATTTAGACCATCTTCGCCGTTCTTTTGAAAGAATGAGGAAATATGGATTGAAATTAAATCCATTAAAATGTGCCTTTTGTGTACGTGCAGGTGATTTCTTGGGTTTTATAGTGCACAAAAAAGGCATTGAAATCAATCAAAATAAGACTAAGGCAATTATGGAAACGAAGGCCCCTTCGACCAAAAAGGAGCTTCAGTCGTTGCTGGGAAAAATCAATTTCCTACGAAGATTTATATCGAATCTAAGTGGCAAAACACAAGTTTTTTCGCCATTATTAAGACTGAAGAAGGAAGAAGAGTTCAAATGGGAACCAATGCATCAAGCAGCCTTCGACGAAATCAAGTCTTATTTGATGAAACCACCAATTTTGTTGCCTGTTATTAAACACAAAGTGCTCAAATTGTACATAGCAGCTTCTGATAGAACAATAGGTAGCATGTTAGCACAAGAGGATGATAGTGGTATCGAAAGAGCCATTTATTACCTCAGTAGGGTCCTCAATGATGCCGAAACGAGGTACACTCCTATAGAAAAGTTGTGCCTTTGTTTGTATTTCTCGTGTACAAAGTTAAAGCAATATATAAAACCAGCCGATGTTTCTGTTTATTCGCATTTTGATGTTATTAAGCATATGTTGTCGAAACCAATAATGCATAGCCGAATTGGTAAATGGGCTTTGGCTTTGTCAGAATACAACTTAACTTATCAACCTCTAAAATCAATTAAAGGACAAGTGGTTGCTGATTTTATAGTAGACCATTCTGTTGTCGAAGAAACATTAAGTTTTGTAGACGTATATCCTTGGAGGTTGTACTTTGATGGCTCAAGCCATAAACATGGAGTTGGGATTGGTATTTTAATAATATCTCCTACTAACATTCCAACGAAGTATAAGTTTAAAATTCGAGATGTTTGCTCCAATAATGAAGCTGAGTATGAGGCTTTAATAGTAGGCCTTGAAATTTTACTTGAGCTGGGGGCAAGTCATGTCGAAATAAAAGGTGACTCTGAGTTGGTGGTCAAACAATTGACAAGAGAGTACAAATGCATTAAAGAGCACCTTATCAGATACTTTGTTGTTGCCAATGCTTTGTTAAAAAGATTTGAGTCTGTTCACTTAGAACATTTACCACGAATTGATAATCAAGTGGCAAATGAATTGGCACAAATCGCTTCAGGCTATAAAGTTTCAAAGCGAAGCCTAGAGGAGTTAATTGAAATAAAGGATAAAATCATTTCTAATGACTATTCTTCGTCACTATTGTCAACACCAACAACTGGGGGGGCAACAGATACAAATGCAAACGAGGAACTAGCTGTTGTTGAAAAACGTCAATTTTTTGGTGACTTTGACTTAGCAAAAATTCTTGCTCTTGACAATATGACCAATAATGATTGGCGAAGGCCTATTGCGGAATATTTGCAAAATCCCACAAGAAATACCAATAAAAAGGTAAAATACAGAGCTTTGAGCTATGTGATAATTGGAAACGAATTGTTTAAAAAGACTCCTGAAGGAGTACTATTAAAATGTCTTAGTGAAAATGAGGCATATTTAGCAGTTTCCGATACACATAGTGGAGCGTGTGGTTCACACCAAGTAGGCCAGAAAATGAAGTGGTTATTATTTCGACAAGGAATGTATTGGCCAACTATGCTGAAAGATTGCATAGAATTTGCAAAGGGATGCCAAGAGTGTCAAAAGCATGCTGGGATACAACATGTACCTGCAAATGAATGGCATGCCTTAGTCAAACCTTGGCCATTTAGAGGTTGGGCTCTAGATGTGATTGGAGAGATAAAGCCAACTTCGTCGAAGGGCCATAGATATATCCTTGTGGGAATTGATTACTTCACCAAATGGGTTGAAGCTATACCTTTAGCCAATGTTGATCAGGAAGCAGTGATAAGGTTTATTCAAAATCATATCATTTATAGGTTTGGAATTCCAGAAACCATTACTACAGATCAGGGATCAGTTTTTACTGGTAGAAAAATGGTAGAGTTTGCTTCCGAAATTGGTTTTAAGTTATTAACTTCGACACCATATTATGCGCAAGCCAATGGACAAGTAGAAGCTGCCAATAAAGTTATTATTAATTTGATTAAAAAGCATGTTGGGCAGAAACCCAAGAATTGGCATAATACCCTTGATCAAGCGTTATGGGCTTGTCGAAATTCACCTAAAGAATCTATCAACACTACTCCTTATAGGCTAACATTTGGACACGATGCAGTGTTGCCTGTTGAAATTTGTCTACAATCAACAAGAATTCAAAGACAGTGGGAGATTCCCTCTGATTATTATTGGAATATGATGCTTGATGAATTGGTTGATTTAGACGAAGAAAGGTTATTAGCTTTAGATACGCTTATTCGACAGAAAGAGAAGGTAGCTAAAACTTATAACAAAAAGGTTAAGTCTAAAGCCTTTAATTCAGGTGATCTAGTGTGGAAGGTCCTATTGCCTATGGATAAAAAAGATAGAGTCTTTGGTAAATGGTCCCCAAGTTGGGAAGGACCATTTAAAATTTTACAAGTTTATTCAAAAGGCGCATATGAGGTCGAAGAGATTGGCGCTGATGAAAGGATTTTGCGTATAAATGGTAAATACTTGAAAAAGTATAAGCCAACGTTGCACGAAGTTAAAATAACGCTGGAATAAATATAAAGAAAGCGTAAAAACATGGCATTTAAGTTGCCAAAACATGGTCAAAGGCCGAAACTACAGGCTGTTCAAGTTCAAGGTTTGAATATGGAAACAACACTTAACAGTGGTGACATCAGGTATACAGCTATTTTACTCAAGTGCAAAGTTATTTCGATGGTGAATTCAAAAAATGTCTTTCTCTTCTTCCTCCTCAAGTTCAGTCGAAAAAGACATTTTTGGGGGGCAATTTGTTAGCCTGTAATTTCGACAGGCTTCATTAAAGATGGTCAACATGGCTTGATTTATATTTATTTCACAAAGACCATATTATTTCGACAAAGAAAATGGTCATGCGCAAGGTAAACTCGACAAGTTTCCAGGGAAGCAAAAGCAAGAGAGAGGAAAATCGACACAGGCTTTCGACAGACAGAAATCAGGGCAGTTATGCGTTGAAGACTAGCAGTTGGTCGAAGCGTGACGGAGCAGTTTCGGTCGAAAGTAGGAGCGGTTACTTGGCCGAAAGTAGGAGCAGTTACTTATTTTCAAATTGTTAGGCAGTTACCTAGTTCGAATTTTCCCCCCTTTTTCCCTTGTATAAATAACTGTTTCTGAGAAGAAACAAAGGGTCGCGAAAATCACAATACACACCCGATTCCTGAAACTCTAACTTCCAAGCCAGAGCGAAAAACGAGTGGAAGAATCCCTGTATGTGATCGTGTACCATTTTTATGATTCAATGCAATTTGTTCTTCTTTTCTTTACGATTCCTGCACCATTTACTGCTTCTTTTCTTTTCAATTCTGTTAATCATTTGCAAATCGTCCCCTTTTCTACATTTTCTGAAACAAAAACTTTTGCAATTCAAAGGCAATTGCATTGAGATTTTTCTAGTTTGATCTCACAAACCTTCTAATAAAACTAGTGATTGTTTGCTAAAAACACCAGCAAACAACCGTCCACCTCCGCTAAGGTAAACCTCACCGAGGTTGACGCTCGCTATGACCCAAACAGCTCCGAGGATGAAGACGACGACGAACTGGCCAAGGAAGTCAAGAAAAGGATCAAACGTCCCCAGCACCAGGGTGAATTTCTGGAAGTCCCGCTGGGCGACGACCCTACGAAGACTGTGAAAGTGGGGGCAGAACTCACCGAGATAGTGAGGGAAAGCCTAATTCCGTGCTTGCGTCAAAACGCCGACTTATTCGCTTGGTCCGCCACAGAAATGCAGGGGATCCCACTTGAGGTAGCTTGCCACCACTTGGCGGTCAACCCCGATGCCAAGTATGTGGCCCAGCGATGAAGGGCACAGAGCAATGAGAAGGCCGACCACTTATCTGCAGGCTTCATAAAAGAAGTAAAGTACACCACCTGGTTGTCCAATGTGGTACTGGTCAAGAAGAGCAACAGTAAGTGGAGGATGTGTGTAGACTACACAGACCTCAACAAAGCGTGCCCCAAAGATGCCTTCCCCATTCCAAGCATCGACAAGCTCGTTGATAATGCGTCCGGCATCCGATTCCTGTCTTTCTTGGACGCCTACTTCAGCTACAATCAAATCGCAATCGATCCCCTAGACTAGGAAAAAACGGCTTTCATGACAAATCAGGGTAACTATTGTTACAAGGTCATGCCCTTCGGCCTCAAAAATGCGGGAGCCACTTACCAGCGTGTGATGGACAAGATCTTTCGTAACCAGATCGGCAGAGTTGTGGAAGTATACCTCGACGATATGATTGTGAAAAGTAAGGCAGATGAGAAGTACCTGACCGACCTCCAGGAGATCTTCGCCTAAGCTAGGAAAACAACCTCAGGTTCAACCCGGAGAAATGTACCTTCGGCGTCAGGGCAGGGAAGTTCCTTGGTTTCTGCTTAACCGAAAGAGGAATTGAGGCCAATCTTGACAAATGCAAGGCTATGACCGACATGCGTCCCCCAACCACCAAGAAAGAAGTACAGAAACTGACCAGCATGATTGCCGCCCTCTCCAGGTTTGTCTCCAGGGAGGCCAACCGATCATTCCCCTTCTTCAAGGTCCTGAAGAAGAGTGTTGAGTTTAAATGGACGCCGGAGTGCGAGAATGCTCTCACCGAGCTCAAACAAATACTTTCAAAACCCCTGATACTGTTGAAACCAGTGGAGGGGGAGATACTCTATCTATACCTCCCCGTAGTCGAGGAAACAATTAGCGCAGTTCTAATCCGAGAAACAGAAGAAGGACAACGGCCAGTATACTTCGTGAGCAAGGTATTACAGGGGGCCGAGTCTAGATATCAAAAGATAGAAAAGGTGGCGCTAGCCCTGGTCGTGGCCTCCAGAAGGCTAAGGCCGTACACTACAAAAAAAACAGGGATTAGCGAGGGATATTTCCCTCGCAAACTGACCAAAATCCCTCGCTAATGGTCATTTGCGAGGGAATTAGCGAGGGACAGGTTCCCTCGCTAATTCCTTCCTCGCTAATCCATTTAGCGAGGGATTTAAAATCCGTCGCTAATTAGCGAGGGACTATTCCCTCGCTAATTCCCTCGCTAATTAGCGAGGGATTTTAAATCCCTCGCTAATATTGAGAGACACGTGGCCAATCTCTGACAGCCACGCGTCCACTATTCCCTCGCTAAATCCCTCGCTAATCGTTTTTTTAAAAAAAAAAAAAAAAAATTTCCCTCGCTAAATCCCTCGCTAATTCCCTTTTTTTTTTTAAAAAAATTTTTTTTCCCTCGCTAAATCCCTCGCTAATCCATTTTTTTTTTGTTAAAATTTTTTTTTCCCTCGCTAAATCCCTCGCTAATCTCTTTTTTTTTTTTTTAAATTTTTTTTTCCCTCGCTAAATCCCTCGCTAATCTCAATTTTTTTTTAAAATTTTTTTTTTCTGCTAAACCTATTTTTATTTTTTTATTGATAGACCTGATTTTATACCTGATTGAAATAGCTAAAACAGTTTTAATTCCATCCAAATCAACATAATATAAATCCAAATCAACATAAAATCCGAATTAAAACAACATATTATCCGAATAAAAAATAACATAATATCCGAATAAAAAAGTACAGAAATGTCAAACTATCCTAATAGCTGCCGTCAGACTCCTCTGATTCCTCTGACTCCTCTGACTGCTGAGCTTGCTCCTGATCTTCCTCCTCATCTGGAAAAATATTCTTGCTCTTAAAATAGTTATACATCAGCTCCTGTCTCCTTAGCACCTTCGCATGGTCTGCCCTCCAGCCCCTAACCTCCGCTTGAGTATCCTCCAGCTGCTGTTTAGTAGATTGCAGCTCCTGCCTAAGCTGCTCTGTCTCCGCATCTGACTTAGTAGAAGCTGGTCGACTGCGTCCTCTGCTGCTCCCGGCCCTAGACGAGCCCTTAGAACCCATAATAGGAGCCATTGGCCCAGTACCATACAGACGACCCTTGTACCAACCAATTAATTTCTCCCAATTGACGTTTGCCAGATCTCGCATCTCAGGAGGAAGTTCACCAAGTGAGGCAGGGTCCCAGCTCCCCTGAGTCAGCTGAGACATGATCTCATTAATTTGCTCCTGTTTTGCATAACCACAGAACATAGCATAATTAACGCTCTATTTTAACAAAGCAACTTTATATAATACAAATCAAGCTGTATATTTACCTGAGTAATCCTGGCGCGGTCATCAACATACTCGTTAGTCCCTTTCCTCAAATGGGTGACTCTATGCAGCTCAGGAGCAGTGATAGGGCGTCCTGCCTTCAAACTCTGTAAAATGAAATACATTTTCAAATATTGCAAACTAATTAACCAATGTAAAAATAACACAAAGATTTTTAAAATAATATACCCATCTAAGAGCATGCTGAGCCTGGTTGACGGACCCGCAGGTGTGAAGCGAGCCACCCTTCTCTGAGTTTCTATTCTTCTTGGCTGCTTCAGATTTTGCTTTGAACTTTGTTGTAGCCCAATGAGCCTGGAAGGCATTCCAAACTTCATCACTCATGTAGTTTGGCTGCTGCTTTTTAACCCGCAACTTATAAAGCAAATCTGATAACTGAGCGCTCATCCTTTTATTAAAAACTCTTCTCACTTCTTCATCATCTTCTTCGCGCCATGTCACTTTACCCTAAGTAAAACAAAAATATGTATTAGTAATTATATTAAACATTAAATTTAAACTAACAATATAAGTAATGACATAATTGACACTTACCCTAAAGAATTCCAGCAGTTCCTTCTTTTCGTCATCAGTGACCTTAGTCCACTTTGAACGAAACTTTTGAAAGTACATTTTTCGGATGACACGGGTAATGTTCGATGAAGCTACCTTTGCAGGAAGAAGCCTGCATAATGAAAGATATATCAAACAATCAAATATAATTCGTTTGATAAATTAACTTAAAAAAAAACAAACAAAATACTTACGCGTCACCATTAGGATAAATGACCTTTAGTTTAACACCATCGATAACAACCACCTCCACCGTCTCTTCATCGATGTCAATATCATCCAGCTCGGGCTCAATATCAGGATCAATATCATCCTGGGGCGATGGGGTAGGCAGAGATAACCCAGCTGGTCTGCCCGTATGTCCAGATGGTGCGCCCATATGCCCTGCTGGTCTGCCATGCCCAGATGATGAGCCTATATGTCCATGTGGTGCACCCATATGCCCAACTGGTGTGCCCATATGCCCAGATGATGAGCCTATATGTGGTGCACCCATATGCCCTGCTGCATACATATATGATGGGCCCATATAATGCCCATGCGAGGGTAAATGAAAAAATCCGGGACCAGATGGAGACGGAGGTCGTGGGGCAATCGGCTCGGTACCTGGTGGACTCATATATGATGTATGACCCTGCCTCATGTTCCCAATGTTGAGAACCACCTCACGATTACGACGATTACGCCTCCTCTTGGGAGGTTCATCGGCAATCTGCTTCCCTGCACGTCTCGGTGGGTCAGAACCTCCTGGATCCATGTCTATGAAAAAAAGAGAAACCAAATGTGATACTAACAACATTAATGATGTAGGCAACATTAACGGTGCGCACTCCGGTGCGATTGTAGGCTTCAAACACCAAATTTCAATCCTAACAAATTTCAATTTCAAGCAAATAATAAATAAATTAAAACAACTTCAATAAATCAAAAATTAAAATTATAACATCATAAAAAGTGCAAATCAAAACTTACAAATTGAGGGAAATGGGAGCTCCGGTGGTGGTGGTGGTGGTGGTTTCGTGGGGGGTGATGGTGGTGGAAGAAGAGGCAAATCGTGAGAGAGAGAGATAGAGGAGAGGAAAGGAAGAGGAGCTCCGGTGGTGGTGGTTTCGTGGGTAGTGGTGGTGGTTTCGTGGGTGGTGGTAGTGGTGGAAGAAGAGGGAAATCGTGAGAGAGGGAGAGAGGAGAGGAAGAGGAGTTCCGTGGGTGGTGGTGGTGGTGGTTGTGTGGTGGTTGTGGTTGTGGATTTGAGAGAAGGGGGTGAGAGAGGGGAGTATTCGGATGGGTGGTGAGAGAGAAGAGTGAAGAGTGAGAGAGAAGAGTAGTGAAGAGTGAGAGAGAAGAGTGAGGAAAAAAAAAGAAAAACGGTACATTTATTTAGGTTAGCGACGGATTTTGCGAGGGACAGAAAATCCGTCGCTAATTGTCACGTTTTGCGAGGGACATCAAATCCGTCGCTAACCTCCTCGTTTTGCGTGCCACGCGTCCCTAGGCACTGCAACGGTCAGAACGTTTTGCGAGGGACATCAAATCCGTCGCTAATCCGTCGCTAACCTCCTTATTTTGCGTGCCACGCAATTTTAAATTGGCGCCCTGTGTTTTGCGAGGGAAATTCCGTCGCTAAACGTGCCCATTCCGTCGCTAATGTCCAGAAAAAACGAGAAAACCAATTCCCTCGCTAATGTTCAACCAATCCGTCGCTAATTCTTAAATTTGCGAGGGACCAGGGTTCCCTCGCTAATGTCCCTCGCAAATGAGCTTTTTTTTTGTAGTGGTACTTCGTGGCGCTTCAAATTGTTGTCAGAACAGACCAACCGATCCGGCAAGTTTTGCGTCGACCCATCCTAGCGGGAGAATCATCAAGTGGGCCGTTGAGTTGTCCGAGTTTGGGATCAAATATGAGTCTCGGTCCTCCCTCAAGGCTCAGGTCTTGGCCGATTTTGTTGCAGAAATGACGTCGAGCCCCTCCGATTCGGTTCCTTTACAGTGGAAGCTCCACGTCGACGGTTCCTCGATTTCGAAAGGTAGTGGGGCAAGACTCATCCTTGAGAACTCTGAGGGACTTATGGTTGAGGTCTCCCTCAGTTTCGATTTCACAACCTCAAACAACCAAGCTGAGTATGAAGCATGCATAGTCAGATTGAAACTAGCCTCGGATTTTGGGGTTATGATCATTGAGCTGAACACTTATTCACTACTGGTAGTCTCCTAGGTCAAAAAGGATTTCGTGACTAATGACCCCATTCTGCAGTGATACCTGGCACAGGTACGAGAGATGGTGCTTCAATTCGAGCGGGTGGAATTAAAGCACGTGCCTCGGGCTGAGAACACCCGAGCAGACGTCCTAGCCAAGTTGGCCAACATGAAGCCAACAGGCAATCTATGAAGCATCATTCAAGAAAACTTACCAAGACCAAGCGTCGATCTATCTCCGACCTCAGTGTCGGACGTCAATGTCGTAACAGAAGGCAAGGGGTGGATACAACCCATCAAGGATTACTTTGAACTCGGTATCGAGCCAGCCGACGCTAAGGAAGCCACAGCAGTCCGCGAAGGGTAACATCCTACTCCATAGTTGATGGAAGGGGGAGGAGGCGGAGTACGTGCTCACAAAAATTCACAAGGAAATCTGCAGACAGCATCTGGGGGCTCGGGTAGGATACTATTGGCCGACCATGACAAAGGATGCCTCCGATCTCGTCAGAAGGTGTGACACTTGCCAACAGTACGCTGATGTCCATAGCGCTCCTCCTGCCGAGCGCTCTTCCTTGTCAGCATCCTGGCCACTCAGTTAGTGGGGAAAAGACCTCCTCGGTCCCTTCTTGTCTGCCTGAGGCGAGGTCAAGTACCTCATCGTCGCCGTGGACTACCACACAAAATGGATCGAAGCAGAACCACTCGCCTAGATAACTACCCAAAACTGCATCAAGTTTGTTAAAAAGAACATCCTGACCAGATTCGGAGTTCCCGCCGTTGTAATCACCGACAACGGGACGCAGTTCGCCGACAAGGGATTTCGAAAGCTGATGACAGACCAGAACACCAAGCAACACTTCACTTCCGTCGAGCACCCCCAAACCAACGGACAGGTTGAGTCGGCAAACAAGGTCGTGCTCAAAGGATTGAAGAAAAGACTGAACGGGGCAAAAGGGGCGTGGCCCGATGAACTGCCATACGCCCTTTGAGCATATCGCCCCAGAATCAAGGAATGGCAAGATAGGTGGGTATTGCCTGAGTCAGCAGCCATGGGTCTAGAGCCCACCTGGATCGACAAGCCCACCTCCTAGTCATCCGTACGCCAGAGCACTCAGTACCTAACCGGTGGGTTCCTATTTACAGACACAGATGAATGTTACTCCGGTCGAGCAGGCATGGAATCAGTTTCCACCTCATCAAGGAAGATAGGCATCTATTCCCGGAACTGGCCTTGTTAACCTGGCCTAAGTAGTGCTTGGGCAGCCATGGACAGATGCTCCACCTAAGGTACTACCGCAACCAGGGGCGTAGGGTCCCCCAGATACACTATGGCGACCAACACCCCCACCTGAAAGTTCATCGGGGGCCCAACTCCTGGACCCTAATGTGATAGCTTACACCATCAAGAAGTTCTTTGGTGTTCAGTTGAAATCGCTTGACCGTTTAGTGTACTTTAAAACCCCTGCCTAGCGGATTTAAAAGCCCTGACTTCGCCACGTTTTCTGGGGATGATGACAAGTCTACTGTGGAGCACATCGGCTGATTCACGTTCCAATGTGGGGAAGGAAACTAGAACGAGTACCACAAGTTGTAGTTGTTCCCTCGATCTTTGACCGGGACTACTTTCTCATGGTAATCCTCTCTGGCACCTGATTCTATGCAGACCTGGTCAGACATGGAAAGATGCTTCCATGACAGATTCTGTTGGCCACAGCTTGAAGTTACCGCAGCCAACCTTATGAACTTACTGCAGAAGGTGGATGAGGTTGTGACAGACTTCATCGAGAGATTCAGAAAGATGGCCGGAAAGTGCTCGGTACCTTTCCCATAATCCCAACTTACTTCCATGGCCATCTCTGGAATGCACCCTCAGTTGAAGGAAAAACTTGTTGGACAGGCTTGTAGTGACCTTAGTGGCTTAGCTTCCAGGGCAGTCCAAGTTGAATAGTTCATAAAAGAAAGAGAAAGGAAGAGAGCTACTAGGGGCCGATGACCACAACTAGTGCCAGTGGTAGATGCAGCCGAGGAATCGGACTACGATGAGTCAGCCGACTACACTGCAGACATCTTAGTGGCTGGGATTGTTAAGGGGAAATCAGCCCAGATCTGCTAAAGGGAAGGAGAAGGACGAGGAAATGGTCGAATATTCCTTTGACATCTCTAAGGCTGACCAAATCTTCGACTACCTCCTCAAGGACAAACAGATCAAACTCCTCGACAACCATAAGATACCTGATGGCCTCCTTGTTGTGGAAACTGGCCATTCTTTTGATTTTCAATATGGATTCTGGTTGTAATTTATATTTTTGTGTTTTTGGATATAAAAGGATGAATAATGGGGAAAGGGAGTGAAGAATTTTGTGGGTTTTGCGATGGGGAGTTTAGGAACAGTTTAAGACTAACGAGAAGAATGAATTGATTTTTGAATTCGTGAAGAAGATGGTGTTTAGGTTAGGGGCACCACCTTGGTCTAATCCAAGACAAGGATAAGTCTATGAGTGTGAGGATCATCACAAGAAAAGGAATTCTTGATAAGATCGAATAAGCTGGTCCAATCCAGAACCAAAGAGTATGAACTCAAAATCTTTGATAAAGTCTTTCTCTCTTTTCATTGACACTTATACTCCCTATTTATAATAAGGGAGGTTCTTGCCAATACAATGAAAAAATAAAGGGTATTCAACAAGAATAATAGACAAAACAATTTAAGAAAATATCTTAGTTGATTTGGCATTGAATGCACAATTAATGATTAAGATCTTCTATTTCCTTTTTTGCTCTGATTGTCTTGATGTGCCATAAATGTCTTGGATATTGTAATATTTTCTCCTCTTATTGCATTTCTTGATTAGCAAGTTTGCCTTTCTTGATTAGCAAGTTGCTTGATTAGCAAGTCTGTTGACTCCATCAACTCACAAAAATATGTTCCACACATAGACCACTTGAAGTGGATTAAACACACTAAAAAAATTAACTTAAAATGAAATAACTTAGTGCCTTGGTCCCAAATAAATCAATCGGTCATATGCACTTTTTATTGAATAAAAATGAAATAGCTTTGGGGCCTTTGTCATGCAAATTGTGCCTCCTCCATAGCTTGTATGACAAGCATGGTTTTCGGTGCAATTACATTGTTGCCCTCTTTTGCAATAGCCTTAGTCATGAATTGGACTAAGCTTTCTTGGACTTTCTTTGATCTTGACCTAGTCATCGGACCTCCTAAGCTTTGAATGGCATCTTGGTGCTTCATGTCCTCATCATTCCCTCCCTCTTGAGAAGAATTCGACCTCGAATTGAAATCTTCATCACCTACATCAAAAGGAGACATGTCAGCAACATTGAAAGTGGCACTTACATCATACTCACCGGGAAGGTCCACTTTATAAGCATTATCATTGACTTTGGCAATCACTTGAAATGGGTCATCCCCCCGAGGCATTAACTTTGATTTCTTGTGTGATGAAAACCTTTCTTTCCTCATATGAATCCAAACCCAATCTCCGGGTTCAAAAGTAACCTGTTTACCCCCTTTGTTGGCACTTTTGGCATAACTTTCATTTTTCTTTTCAATTTGCAATTTGATTTTCTCATGCAAACCTTTGACAAATTCAGCTTTGGCCTTGCCATCCTTATGCTTCAGGAGAGATGTGTTAGGTAAAGGTAAAAGATCAAGAGGAGTTAAAGGATTATAACCATACACAATCTCAAATGGGGAGTGATTTGTGGTACTATGGACAACCCTATTATAAGCAAACTCAACATGTGGCAGCCATGTTTCCCACATTTTCAAATTCTTTGACAGCACGGCCCTTAAAAGGGTAGAGAGAGTTCGGTTTACTACCTCAGTTTGCCCATCAGTTTGGGGATGACAAGTTGTAGAGAATAGTAACTTAGTTCCCACCTTACCCCACAAAGTTCTCCAGAAGTGGCTTAGAAATTTACTGTCTCGGTCGGACACTATGCTTTTTGGTAGGCCATGTAGGCGTACCACTTCTTTGAAAAACAAATCAGCAATGTGACAGACATCATCCACCTTTTTGCATGGAATGAAATGTGCCATCTTTGAGAACTTGTCGACAACAACAAAAATAGAATCTTTCCCGTTCTTTGTTCTAGGTAACCCTAAGGCAAAGTCCATTGAAAGGTCAATACAGGGATATTCAGGAACAGGTAGTGGGGTATACAATCCATGGGGCATAACTTTGGATTTGGCCTTTTTGCAAACAATGCATCTTTCACAATATTTTTGCACATAAACTTTCATGTGAGGCCAATAAAAATGTTCTTTCAAAAATTCCAAAGTTTTAAGAACACCAAAATGTCCCATTAAGCCCCACTCATGCGCCTCTTTAACTAAGAGTTCTCTAATGGATCCTTTTGGCACGCACAACCTTTTTTCATTAAATAAATAATCATTGTGCCTAAAAAATCCATTATGAGCAGCATGCACACATTCAACATATTTAACTGAAAAATCAAGATCATGCTCATACAAATCCTTAATGTGCTCAAGACCAAAAATTTTAGTTTCAAGGGTAGAGAGTAATGCGTACCTCCTTGAAAGTGCATCAGCCACAATATTGGCTTTACCCTTCTTATGCTTAATCACATAAGGAAATTGTTCCAAAAATTCAACCCATTTGGCATGCCTCTTGTTCAACTTACCTTGTCCTTTCAGGTACTTCAGGGACTCATGATCACTATGAATGACAAATTCTTTTGGCAACAAGTAATGTTGCCATGTTTGCAATGCTCTTACTAATGCATACAATTCTTTATCATAAGTTGAGAAGTTTAGGGCAACCCCTTTTAATTTTTCACTAAAATAAGCAATTAGGTGTCCTTCTTGCATCAAAACAGCCCCAATTCCAACATTGGAAGCATCACACTGAACTTCAAAAGATTTTGAAAAGTTAGGCAATGCTAGAATTGGTGTCTGGGTGAGCTTTTCTTTAAGGTTAGAAAAAGCTTTTTCTTGTTTCTCACCCCATTTAAAACCAACTTCTTTTTTAACAATTTCATTAAGAGGAGCCGCAATAGTACTAAAGTCCTTGACAAACCTCCTATAGAAACTTGCTAAACCATGAAAGCTTCTTACCTCAGTTGTACTTTTGGGAGTTGGCCACTCTTTGGTTGCCTTCACCTTTGCTTCGTCCACATGTACTCCATGAGAGCTTATGACAAAACCTAGAAAAATAACTTGATCCGTGCAAAATACACATTTTTCCAAGTTTGCGTACAAACTTTCTTTTCTTAACACATTTAAAACAGTCTTTAGGTGAGTGCAATGGTCCTCTAAATTTTTGCTATATATCAAGATATCATCAAAATATACAACAACAAATTTTCCCAAAAATTCCCTCAAAACATGATTCATTAATCTCATAAAAGTGCTGGGTGCATTAGTTAATCCAAAAGGCATAACTAACCATTCATATAAACCATATTTAGTTTTGAAAGTAGTTTTCCATTCATCCCCTTCCCTAATCCTAATTTGATGGTACCCACTTTTCAAATCAATTTTGGTAAATAAGCATGCACCAAACAGTTCATCAAGCAAGTCATCTAACGTAGGTATTGGATGCCTATACTTAATAGTGATATTATTAACAGCCCTACAATCAGTGCACATTCTCCAACTACCATCTTTCTTAGGAACTAAAATAACAAGGACATCACATGGACTTAAACTTTCTCTTACCCAACCTTTACTTACCAATTCAGTCACTTGCTTTTGTATCTCTTGCGTTTGTTGCGGATCGCTCTGGTAGGCTGGTCTATTAGGCAATGAGGCCCCTGGGATGAGATCAATGTGGTGTTCAATCCCTCTCAAAGGTGGCAGCCCACTTGGTACATCCTTAGGAAACAATTCCTCAAATTCCTGCAAAAGAGAACTTATGCAATTTGGCAATTCTTGGGTGTTAGGTAAATTTTCTAGCAAGGCCACCTCTTTGCTAAAAAGAAAATATAGGGGCTGATTTGCAAAAATAGCATTTTTAACCTCCCCTTTTGTTGCCATCAAACTTTCTTTCTTTTTTTCATCAATCTTTTTTTTGTCACTCTTTTTTCTCTCTTTTTCTTTGGCGATCTTTTCTTCTTTTTCTTTTTCTTTTTCACATTTTTCTCTCAATTCTTTTTGATCAGCTCTCACCTCACTTGGAGTCAAAGGAGCCAATACAATTCGTTTTTCATGATGGACCAATGAATACTTGTTGGTACGCCCATCATGAATGGCCCATTTGTCAAGTTGCCAAGGTCTTCCCAACAAGACATGACTAGCTTCCATGAGAACTACATCACAAACAGCCACATCCTCATATTTACCAATTGAAAAAGAAATTTCTACTAGCTTATCTACAATCATTTCAATATCATTGACAAGCCATTGAAGCTTAGATGGTTTGGGATGTGGTTTAGTTTCTAGTTGGAGTTTAGAAACTAACCTTGTGCTAGCAACATTGGTACAACTTCCACCATCAATAATAAGGGAACATACCTTGCCTTGTATGAGACACCTTGAGTGAAATATGTTCTCCCTTTGAGTAGTATCTTCCTCCTTTACCACGGTTCCCAACAACCTTTTCATCATAAGTAACTCTCCACTAGGCATTTGGGTTTCCTCCTCATCAAAATCCCCTTCATACTCTTCAGTCCCCTCATCTTCCTCCTCATTCTCCTCTACAAGCATAAGTCTTTTGGTAGGACATTGAGATGCAATGTGTCCTAAACCTTGGCACTTGAAACACTTAACAACCCGGTTAGTTGAAACAATTTGAGAAGGACTAGTTGTAGTGTTTTTACCTTTTGGATCAGCCATGGTTTCTTTGGATGATGAAGTACCTTCATTCTTAACATTGCTCTTCCAATTTTGAGGATTGGAAGTGGTAGTGCTCCTTCTTATTTGTGCTTTCCTCTTAAGTTGTTGTTCTACCTTTGTTGCTTGATGAACTAAATCGTGTAGTTGGGCATAGTGTTGTAGTTCCACTATGTCACTTATATCACGATTTAGACCGTGCAAGAATCTGGCCATGGTTGCTTCTTCATCTTCCACCATATCTACTCTAATTTTCGCCACCTCCATCTCCTTGTAGTACTCATCAACACTTTTGTTGCCTTGGGTGAGCCGCTGCAATTTGTTGTGCAACTCTCTGTTGTAGTACGATGGAATGAATCTCCTCCTCATTAGCCTCTTCATCTCCTCCCAAGTGGCAATGGCTGGCTCATGGTACCTTCTCCTCTCCTTTGTCAATTGATCCCACCACACCAAAGCGTAATCTGTAAATTCAATAGAAGCAACCTGCACTTTTTGAAGATCAGTGTAATTGTTATAGGAAAAAATTTGTTCAATCTTAGTTTCCCATTCCAAATACACATCCGCATAATTTTTCCCAACAAACTGTGGTACTTTTATTTTTATACCACCCAACTTATCTCCTCTATGCTCTTCACGCCTTCCTCTCCCCTAAGCCTCCTCGTCACCATTACTTTGTCTGTTTTCTAATTGAGCAATTCTTTCATGTATACCTTCAACTTCCTGTTTCAAAAGTTCTTTCATTTTTGCCGTGAGGGCTTCTAGTAGTAATTGATTTTGAGGATCCATAACTCTTATCGGTTCTTTAAAGAAACCAGCAAATGATCAAAACAATTTCAAATAATAATCGACACACACAAAAAGCTTGGAATTGCAAGGAAAAGTCTTGAAAACAAGGTTTGTGGGTTAGAAAAAGGAAGAGTAGAATTTCAGGGTATAGGTTTTTTATTTTTTTGGTAGGCAAATCTCAAGGTATAGTAGTAACTAGTAAAGAAAAAAAAAAAACCAGAATTTTGTTTTTGATTTTTTTTTTTGAATTTTTTTTTGATTTTTTTTTAAAAACTCAAAAGCAATAGAGATGTAAACAAAACCTGAAATTGGTTGAACAAATTAGAACCTTGCTCTGATTACCACATGATGGCCTCCTTGTTGTGGAAATTGGCCATTCTTTTGATTTTCAATATGGATTCTGGTTGTAATTTATATTTTTGTGTTTTTGGATATAAAAGGATGAATAATGGGGAAAGGGAGTGAAGAATTTTGTTGGTTTTGGGATGGGGAGTTTAGGAACAGTTTAAGACTAACGAGAAGAATGAATTGATTTTTGAATTCGTGAAGAAGATGGTGTTTAGGTTAGGGGCGCCACCTTGGTCTAATCCAAGACAAGGATAAGTCTATGAGTGTAAGGATCACCACAAGAAAAGGAATTCTTGATAAGATCGAATAAGCTGGTCCAATCCAGAACCAAAGAGTATGAACTCAAAATCTTTGATTAAGTCTTTCTCTCTTTTCATTGACACTTATACTCCCTATTTATAATAAGGGAGGTTCTTGCTAATACAAGGAAAAAATAAAGGGTATTCAACAATTACAAGAATAATAGACAAAACAATTTAAGAAAATATCCTAGTTGATTTGGCATTGAATGCACAATTAATGATTAGGATCTTCTATTTCCTTTTTTGCTCTGATTGTCTTGATGTGTCATAAATGTCTTGGATCTTGTAATATTTTCTCCTCTTATTGCCTTTCTTGATTAGCAAGTTTGCTTGGTTTGCAAGTTTTCCTTTCTTGATTAGCAAGTTGCTTGATTAGCAAGTCTGTTGACTCCATCAACTCACAAAAATATGTTCCAGACACAGACCACTTGAAGTGGATTAAACATCCTAAAAAAAATTAACTTAAAATGAAATTAAGGCTTAAAGAAGAATGGAGGGTGGCACTAGTCATTGAGGCTTAAAGTTCAGCTTCAGTGGATATTACGGTTTTGAATGATCGCGAGTTGAGAGCCACCAGAACTGTGAAGCCACCTGTAGAAGTGCCACAAGATCAATGGATGACACAGGTGGCCATGGAAGTGCTAGCCCCCAGAGTGACCCTTAAATCTCGCTCACAGAAGAGGAGGATGTAGAGGGCCAAAGCTTTCAATAGAATGAGGGAAACTCTACAGATGCTCACCTCAGCTAGAGATGGGAATACCCAGACCATCCCCACAACATCTATTGCTACGGTGTTGGAACAGGCTTTCCCAAAATCAGCCGAGGATACAGCCTCGGAGCAACAGGCCCCCGAACCAACTGTCTCTGATGCTAAGAGGGAGAAATCGACACCATGGTGGGAATGGTAGATGCCCCTCATAGCCCACTCACTGAAGCTGTGATAGAGTGCCTTTATGGGCCTCATAGTTCTAGGAAAACCTAGCGAGTTGATGAAACCCAAGTCGAGGGGACCATGACAGCACAAGAGCTTGAAGAGGACAACGTCCTTGGGGAGGAAGAAGAAGATCCCTTCGGTCTGCTAGATTTTGATGGAAATTCCATGACTGAGTCAATACTTGATGACTTAATGGATGGAACAGATGGAGAGTTCTGTGCTGACAAGAAATGGTGGGCCTCCTCCCACCTGAGTTCTGGGGAACAAAGGACAAACCAAAGACCCCCTGGTAGAGGTGAATTTGGGGACCGAGAATGACCGATGTCAGCGGTAAGCTTCAACCTCAACAGCGTGACCAGGTTGTAGCTTTGATAAAGGACTACCGCGACTGCTTTGCATGGGACTACCATGAGATGTCAGGCCTTGACAAAGCCTTGGTGAGTGGACACCTTAAGTCATTGTACATTAAAGCCCATTTGAATGGGAAGTTGTTCAATTGGGCCTTCTTCGATGGTGGTGTCGTGCTGAATATTATGCCGCTGGCTACGATGAAGAAGCTTGGGAAAAACGCTGAGGACCTCATTCCAACTACCATGACCATGACCAGTTTCATTTTGGGAGAGACTGGATTCACACTAGTGAATGTGGGACTACCATGCACCAAAAGTTAATGATATGGATAAGAGACTAGGTGGAAATAGAGGAGGCTGACCCTAATCCTTTCTCTGCTGAGGTAAAGATGTTTGAGGCTGTGTTCTACTCCCCTCAGTTGCACCTTATTGCTATCTCTAGAGATTATGAGGAAGGTGGTATTGAGTCATGTGACTCGACTAAGAAGGGCTTTGAATACAAAATGTTGGCCGACCCACGGGCTAGCAAAGAGAACGATGATTAGTCTCCTTTCAGAGGTACAAAGCCTGCTGGATTGATTGCACTTGTTCCAAATCGATTCTAGCATTGAAGAGGCTATGTTTGGTACCGTATATGGAGAAGATGAAGACTCGGGACACCTCCCCCATGAGGCTTCGGATGACCCTAGTAACAGGGCGTTTGCCGAACCTCCTTATATAGAACCTATCCAGAGGAGAATACCTACATTTGAGGCCCAAGACCCCCCTGGTAGAGGTGAATTTGGGGATCGAGAATGACCAAGGTCAGCGGCAAGCTTCAACCTCAACAGCGTGACCAGGTTGTACCTTTGATAAAGGACTACCGCGACTGCTTTGCATGGGACTACCAAGAGATGTCAGGCCTTGACAGAGCCTTGGTGGAGCATAGGTTACCTATCAAGGAAGGTTGCAAGCCCCACAAGCAGCCGCCTTGGAGGTTCAACCCACAGTTAATGTCGCAAATCAAAGCTGAAGTAGAGAGACTGCTAAAAGTAGGGTTCATCAGAACTGCTAGGCATGTAGAATGGCTGTCTAATATAGTCCCTTTGATCAAAAAGAATGGCCAGGTCAGAGTTTGTATTGATTACAGAGATCTGAACTTGGCCACTCCAAAGGACGAGTATGGTATGCCTGTGGCCGACATGCTTGTCGATACCGCGGCTAATAATGTCATCCTGACTTTCATGGACGGTTATTCTGGCTATAACCAGATTTATGTTACAGAGGATAACACCCATAAGACTGCCTTTAGGTGCTCTGGTGCCTTAGCTATCTATAAGTGGTTGGTAATGCCTTTTGGCCTCAAGAACGCTGGGGCATCATACCAAAGGGCCATGAATGCCATCTTCCATGACCTCATCGGTAAAAACATGGAAGTATACATTGATGATTAGGTAGTCAAATCCAAGAGCTTCGAGACCCACTTGGTTGACCTTGAGCAAGCTTTAAAATGGATGAGACTCCACAATCTCAAGATGAACCCTACTAAATGTGCTTCTGGCGTGTCTACAGGCAACTTTCTGGGCTTCTTGGTGCACAACCAGGGCATTGAAGTGGACAAAAACAAAGCTCGGGGTATCCTGGAGGCAAGACCTCCCAAGAAGAAGATGGAACTGCAGAGTCTGCTAGGCAAGATCAACTTCCTACGGAGATTCATTGCCAACTCGGTGGGGAAAATAAAAGCTTTCTCACCCTTGTTGAAAATGAAGAATAACGAGAAAATGACATGGAATGCTAAACAACAAGAGGCCTTTGATCAGATCAAGGCTGCCTTGACTTATTCCCCTGTTCTGGTATCGGATGCTTGTTGGCTCAAGATGGTGACAATGGCGTTGAGAGCGCTATATACTATCTTAGTAGGATTCTCAACAATGTTGAGACTATATATTCTCCTACCGGGAAGCTTTGTTTGTCGTTATTTAATGCTTGTACGAAACTGGAATATTATCTTTTACCTAAAGAGGTTTTAGTTGTATACAAAAATGACATTATCAGATACCTCCTTAATAGGCCTGCCTTACAGTGAAGACTTGTTAAGTGGGCCATTAAGTTGAACGCTTTTTCCTTTACCTATGTGCCGTTGAGGGCTATAAAAGGCCAAGCCTTGGCTGACTTCTTGGCTCAGCATCCTTGTGTAGAGGTACACGAAGCTCCAGTCAAATCTGTTAATTACTTGAGGCTGAGACTTTGGGTCCTAATGTTCGATGGTTCAAGTACTCGAACGGGGGCAGGTGTAGGTGTGATCATTACCGGTCCCTTCGGCCAAACGTGGTAGTTCATGTGCAGGATAGAAGATCAAGCCTCCAATAATCAGGCCGAATATGAAGCCATGATCATGGGACTTGATATCCTAGCCGCCATGAAGGCCCACTATGTGGAAATAAAGGGCGACTCACAATTGGTGATCAAGCAGATCACTGGGGAATACAAGTGCTATAATGTAAAGCTTAAACAACTTAGGGCCTCGGCGCACAACTTATTAAAGTTGTTTGCTGATGTTATCATCATGTACATCCCCAGGAACGAGAACCAGGAAGCGAATGACTTAGCCCAACAGGCCTCGGGTTACAAGGAGCGAGTGGTAGATGTACTACAACAGGTAACCTTAGCTCCCACCGAGGAGGAGCCTACCAATGCTTGGATTGGAGTATTGACAAGGTACCTCCGTAACCCAATGACTGATACTGACTTCAAGGTCAAGCAAAGGGCACTGAAGTATATCCTGATAGGGGACGACCTTTGTAAGAGAAGTGCCAGCGGGGTATTATTACGATGCCTCAAGAGGAAGGATGCTTATATGGTGATGGCACAATTCCATGCAGGAGTTTGTGGTGCCCACAGGTTTGGCCCCATCATGAAGTGGCTCATCTACAGACACTGATACTATTGGCCGACGATCACGGTCGATTGTTTCCAGTTCACCAAAGGATGTGAGGCTTGCCAGCTGCACGGACCAGTCCAAAGAGTTCCTTCGGACGAGCTGCATCCTATTGTCAAACCCTGGCCATTTAGAGGGTGTGCCATGGACTTAATCGGCATGATATACCCTCCTAGCTCGAAGGGCCATAACTTTATTATGGTCGCCACCGATTATTTCATTAAGTGGGTAGAAGCCATGCCTCAAAGAAACGTCAATCAGGCCGCGGTGATCAGATTTATAGAGAACCAGATCATATACCGATTTGGCATCCCTGAAACAATCACGGCTGATCAAGTGGTGGATTTTGCTCAAGAGTACGACATTAAATTAAGACATTCGTCTCCTTATTATGCCCAAGATAATGGACAAGCAAGGGATACTAACAAAATCATCATTGAACTCATCAAGAAAAACAGAGAGGACATGCCTCGACGGTGGCATGAGACCCTCAATGAGGTTCTTTGGGCTGTGAGGAATTCTAAGTCCACAGCCACGGGGACAACTCTCTATCGTTTAGTCTACGGGAAGCCTAGCTGGCCTTAGCAGAATAGAAATGAACAAGACCAAAACAGCCCGAACCTACAACAGACATGTCAAACCAAAGGAGTTTGTTGAAGGTGACCTGGTGTGGAAGGCTATTTTGCCACTAGGGAAGAAAGATCCCCAGTTGGGCAAGTGGTCCCCAAATTGGGATAGGCCCTACGTTGTTAGTGAAGTGTACCACGGTGGGGCATATCGTCAAATTACTCTAAACGGAGAAGAATTCGAGACAAAAATAAATGGCAAGTATCTCAAGGCGTATTATCCTACTCTATGGGAAAAAATGCAAGGGAAAGAAAATTGGATTTAAGTAAAAAAAGATATTGTCAGAGTGGCTCGCCACACACCGGCGACCTAGTGGAAAGGATAAAGCAAGACTATAATATCCTTAGTTCTCCATTGCATGGCTGCAGGAGACGATGCTGGAGGAGGGCACTTCACAGGACCCTTAGGTTGATTCTTGAGCTTGGGCTCTGGGTCATTCTTTTCTGTTTGTTGACAAAGGGGAGTGCCTTGGCGACTGACGACCCCAACAACAGAAGAGAAAAGGATAGGGGCCGAGCTAGAGCCAACAACAGTTGCATTAAAAGATAGTAGAATCATTACTTGGTCGTATTTAACATCGGTCGTGTTCATGACGTCAACAAGGCTGAAAGGAGAAGTCATCTTATTTGAAAAAGAACAAATGAGACTGACGTCGGTCCCAGAAAATAAATAAATAACATAAGTTGTTATAAACAAATTTAAGAAGTCTATCAAGAGCAGCAGTCAGAGTTGCATGAGACTAAGCCTCGGCAAATAAAACAAATTTATAGTCGATCTTCTTGACCTTAAGGATGAACATCGCCAACCAGTACGTGAACAACTTAAGAGTCCGAGCCTCCTCTCCAACAAGGGTCAAACTTGGATAGGCGTACTTTGACCCGTCCCACTTGAAATGCTCCTCAGTCTATGAGAGGGGGAATTGAGGCATCACGACTTTTGCCTTCTCGTCAAGCTCGGCTACCTCCTTGTTGGCAGCTTTGTTCAACAGGCCTCACGTAGAAGTACTTCTATTTAAAGTATTTCATGGAGTCCCTCGCAGGGGTGAAAAAGCTCTATTTCCTGTTGCCGCGTAAGCCGACGTGGCCTCGCCGCTCCCTGCCTGACCCGACCTCGGGCTGGCGAAAAACATCGAACAGAGTGAAGAAGACCTTGTGGCGACAAGCTCGACTCAAATCCCCCGTCACTATATCGAAGGTCTTTATAAAACCCCAAGCATTAGGGGTAAGTTGCGACATGACCACCTTCAGGTACCTCAAGATCCGTTTCTGGAAGGCACTGAAAGGAACATGTATTATCATGTTTTCGAACAATGCCGAGTAAACGAAGAAACTCAGCCCGAAAACCTTAACACAGACGACATTGGTCTCGGCAATGGGTTCCAGCCTCAATTTTTGCCCATCGCCGACAATGTACTTCTCAAGCTTTTTGAAATCTCTCAAATCAACACAGTCTGGCCTATACATTATGCTGCAGACATCCTTAGAATCCCATCTGCAAGGGTCCTCAGTCTCGAGCTCTTCTTCTCCCTTCACCGTAAGCACCTCAGGCTCAGGTTGACCTACGGGCTTGGCCTTGGGAGGCAACTCCTCGGTTGGAGGTGTAGATGCAGACCCGCTAGCCTCGACCATCTCCACCAACCTCACCGAGGTGGACATCCGATCTTCTGCAGGCTTTGGATCGCGCTCGGCTGACTTCTTCAGCAACGACTTCCCATGAGGGACAAAATGCGACCTCTCGCTATCACTCGTCTTCGCCAGCTTTACCTGCAAGGGGGAAGCTAAGGTCAAAAACACGTAAAACAAGCAAGCTCAGCCCCAAAGGAATCATACCGAGACTGACCATCTTCCTCCGCAAGGTAAAGCCAAGGAGACCTCGCGCGCGAAGGCTGATTGGAAAACACAAAAAGACAAGAAATAAACGATCACAAAAAAAAACCATCCTCGGAAGAATGAGCTTCAACGTCGGAAGAAATATCTGAACGGGTGCTGGCAGGAGTAACAGCGTTGGCTTGCTGAAACTTGGAAATAAGTCTGAAATCCTCAACGTAGGGGGGGTTCTTCACATTTTCGGGGGAATATATGGTTCTCAGAGAAGGAAAAGGTATCAGAACACTGGGCTCCAACTTCTATTTATAGGGACCCTGGACTCGGAAGGTGAATCAACGCACCCCTTCCCGAAGCAATAAATGCTTGGGCAATGAAAACTAGGCAGCCATTATGACAGGACGCCTCGTTTCAACCAAGAGTCAAATCAATGCAGTAGTTTGACACGTGTCACCTCCCTGGAAACTGTGGCTATCATGACCAACGCGCCGACCTGGGGGAAACCTCGAATCAAGCCGAGGCCGATGACATTTTCTGTAATTCAAGCCGAGGTCACACTACCGTGATCGAACACGACTTGGAGGGAAACTGTTCCGGACTGGGCCAAGAAGCCCAATCCGTACAAGGGTTGGACCAATCGAGCACTAGATCCGGCCCAACACCAGCTAAGAGGCGGTGCCGAGACCAACGGCCAGGATCGACTCGGGCCGATCCAACAGCTCAGGCTTATACTAGCCAAGGGGCGACCCCTTACAACGTCTATAAATACAACATCAACATCTGAAATCAGGTACGCTTTGCTCAATTTTACCTCTTACTGATTTTGGCATCAGAGTGTCTACAGGTACAGATCCCACCGAGCTTAACCTCGGAGAAGACTACTTCCAGGAAATCCATCTGACCTTGACATTGGAGAGGATGACTACAAGTCTTGATCTACAAATTGCTCATCTTGGATTCTTATCCTTAGGCAAGGTACTGAACACTCTTCATTATTTAATTACCTCTCTTCTTCTAATTCTATTAATTTATCTTTTCCATTAATGAAAGATAATTTTATAAAATAACTCATAATTGATTTTTTCCAAACAACATTAACTACTTTTTTTTTAATTTGTGTGCAATGGCAAAAACATTATATATATTCTCGTAACCACTCCATCTGATCCCTATGATAAGAAAAATTTGCAGTTTTAGGTTCGTTTAATAACTGATCAGTTATTCAATAAATTTAAAACTATAAAATTTTCTTTTAATAGGAACGGTAAGGAATTTAATTATGTAATGTCAATGGGTGGTTTCTTATGTTTCCATTACCGTCTTGCGGTTAGATGTTTCACATGGTCATGTGCCATGTGTCTTGTTTGCCGGTATGGAGGGTTGGGACGCACCCTGTGTCCCTTAATAGAGGGACAATGAAGATGTGGGCCGCAGATTGTTTGTCTCCTCCCAATGTTTCTCCTTTGGATTGTTGCTGTTGCTGTTGCTGTTGCTGGTTGACTGGTTGGATATGATTTCATTTGTCCTAGTGGTGCACCACCAGTACTCTCTTGAAGTTTAAATTTGGTTTAAATATGTATTTAGTCCCTGCAAATGTCCCTGTTTTTCGATTTAGTCCCTACAATTTTTTTTTAAATACGTCCCTACAAAATAAAATTTTTAAAACCGTCCCTGCAAAATAACTTTTTTTTAAATACGTCCCTACAAAATAAAATTTTTAAAAACGTCCCTGCAAAATAGCTTTTTTTTTAAATACGTCCCTACAAAATAACTTTTTTTTTAAATACGTCCCTGCAAAATATCACAATTTTTTTTTGTTGGGACGTATTTCAAAAAAAAGGGTTATTTTGCAGGGACGTATTTAAAAAAAAGTTATTTTGCAGGGACGTATTTAAAATTCCAACTTTCGGAAGGGCATATTCAAAAAAAAGTTATTTTGCAGGGACGTATTTAAAAAAAAATTGCAAGAACTAAATCGAAAAACAGGGACATTTGCAGGGACTAAATACATATTTAAACCTTTAAATTTTGTGTATCATTTCGGTGGATTTCGAATGAGTTATTTTATGATTTTGGTGATTTGAAATTTTCTTAAGAGAAACTGTTGAGAGAAAATCATCATCTAAAATAAGAGAGAGTACTAAATGAGAAAGATAATCATAAAAATGTTTTAATTAGAATATGGTTTGATTAAATTTAGTTTGTAGTGAATAATTTGTATTTACAGCTTTTATTATACAAGTAACTTTAATTAAACTAGCATGTCTCACCCGTGACATTTCTATGTAGCCGAAGAGTTTAGAAATTTTTTAGGAATTAGAATAATAAAAAATGTTTTTAAATTGGCATCATGTGACTTAATATATTTCTTTATTTTAAAGTAAAGTGATTGATTAGTATAACTATGATTGGAAAAACAATATGATGCGAATAAGTGCATACTAATACTCGTCTTTTATTTTTTTACAATTAATCCAATATTTAGAAAAAAATTAGGCTATTATTCTCCGGTTTTCAGGGTGACATACATTATACTGAAACAAATTAAGAGTGACAAAATATAATTAATTATGTTTATCTAGTGATATGAACCTATGTACATATAGATACATTTTGAAACGTCGTCGTCTCGAAATTACTTAATTTTTTCTTGAGGGAAAGGCTGATGCGGCAGGTGAAAATAATAATTTAAGAACTGAACATTACATTGTTGGGTCATAATATGTATTTTATTTCAACTAATTGCCTCCTTCTTATGTAAGAGATTTAAAAAAGTGAACCCCAAATTTAGTACTTGAAAAAAGGAATTTAACAAAATTCGGTCAAAAAAAAGGAATTAACCAAAATATAAGTAAAACATGGGTATGTTCCAAAAAAAGTTAAAACACGTGGAGGGTGTTTTTGGGTGTCGCATTAAAGGGTGTGGGTAAATTCATAATTTCGCATTATCACTTTAACTATGCTTTTCTTTCTCAAATCCCTTATCTGATTGTTCCCAAATCTGATCCGTCTTCTTCCTTTCACCGTTCTACCTCCAAGAGCGCTCACCTGCAGCAACAATGGTTACAGAACGTGGGTCGTCTTCCTCACGCCGTGTACGAAGACCAAGTGCGACTTCAAGTAACAGAAATCAACCAGATGAAGGACGTCAGGTATGTTTTCTCCGAAACGAAACTCACTGATTTCGAACATAGATGTTAAACCTTGTCTTTGTTACTTTCTTGATTAAGTCCAGTAATACTGTTTTCATTTATACGGTAGTATAATCCGTAACATTGATTTCAGTTTTGTTAAATTATATATGATTCTCTAAAAATTAATTACGTGAAGATTTGATTTGGTCTTCAAATCAACCATCTACATGTTCCGTGTTTTTTCACTATTTTGTCATCGAAAATCGGCATCAGGATGACAAATTTCTTGTTTCTCTTTTGCAACCAAACTGACCTTTCTGTTTACGATACCCATTATCGACGTAACTGAACCAATAGTTAATGCCGTCGAAAATCCAAAAGTCCCACTCTGCCATATGTACTTTGCAGAATAAAAAACCTAAGTTATAATTGTGGCAGAGACTTTGGGTATTTCAGTGTTTAAATATCCAACAACTTCTATAATGGTTGCTTCATTATTGTATAGAATGCTTGTTCTTATGCTTTCATTGTTGTAATTGTAAATGCATGTCTCATTTTGATTTGTGAATGAAAATAAAAGATGAAGCTTTTATGCTTTTGTTGCTACTGATCAGCATCGAATGCCGAAATCATTCAAATCTAACGGTTTTTGTGCTATAACCACATTTTTATTTTTTCCTACAGTATTTTATACACTTTTTCAATCTTATGAAAATCATATAAATTGCATATCTACTTTTCACAGTTTTAATGTTATATTGGATTCGAACGGTAAATCTTACTGTATTGCTTGTTCGCTTGTTCGTTAATTAGTTGCTATCATAATAATTATTATATATATCTCTGAAATTGTGATATTACTTGCCCTACAGGAAAATGATTTGAAGACCTTTGTTGTTACATATCCACCAAAAAGTGGGAATAGAATTGTAAGTAACACTGAGCTGATATCCATGATCGATGGTAATTACAATATGATTTTGCTGGACAACTGATTTAATTTATAATTCAATGGTTACAGAAGTTTTCTCGCAGATTCGTTGAAAGGTGGGGATCGGAATTTGATCAAATGGTGTTCCTGGACACTACAGATGGACAATGGTGGTCAGTAAAGGTCGAGTGGTGAAATGGAAACATTTGGTTGGCTGATGGGTGGGAGCGCTTTAGGGACAGCTATAACATACAATTTTTGGATACAATACACTTCAAGTACCAGTTTAAAGATCATGTACGTGTCATTATGTACACTGCTGCTGGACTACAGTATGGCTGGGCTCATAATTATCCAAGAGGTCTTCCTGTACGTTTCTTTACGAAACTTGTATCAAGGGAGTATGCGAACAGAATAGTGAGTTCTGACTATCTGGTTTCAGTTGAGACTACTATGGATTATATTAGATATTTGTCGACTGGTAGTTATTTTTTAAATTAAATCCTAATTATATATTTCTAAATAATCAGGTTGTCCCTGATGAGTTTTCAATGAAATATGGTAGAAAGCTACAAAACCCTCTCACTTTAGTTGGTCCAGATGGGATGAATTGGGTTTTTGAGTGGGTAAAGATGGATGGTTCTATATGGTTTACCGACGGCTGGGCTAATTTCGCCATGCACTACAACCTCCGGGCTAGGGACTATGTTTTTTCAAAGGTTCATCATATCTTTACTTTATTAAAAAAATGATTTAATGTGTTTTGTTGTGCATCATTAACACATTATACGTGTTTGTTTTTGAATTTATGAATTTAACATTAAAGTAGATCATCGGTATAATAGACCCTCATTTTATTCTGCAATTCAGTGTTGGCTCTTACATTTGAGAAGCTAATAATGTATTTGTGTTTGGTAAAATGTTGCTTATTAGGTTCGTGATATGGGGGAAATTATGATTTCAGTTGTGCGGAATGATAGTGGAATGATCCATTCATTCGCACGACTTGGACGTGACGATACTCTGGACGTGGACGTTAGAGTAAGGGAATTATGGACAACAAAACTATGTGCTGCATCATTCGAAAGGGGGTTACCATTGGTGAGTATTTACACAACTGAATTCATTGTAGTAGAAATTGGAATTAACTGCTTGAAATCCAAAAAATGAAATTCTGACCAGTTTTTTTCCGTTTCAGTATGTACCGGCTAGAGTTGTATCATTATGCCTATCAGATAAACCAGAATCGATGTCTATTGTACATCCTTCTGGAGATACTGCTAAATGGCCACTTATATGGAATCCGGGACGAAATGGGGAGTGTTATCTTGGAGGTGACTGGTATGATTTCAAGAAAGAGTATAATTTGCAGCCGGGGAATAGTGTGAAGATCAGTAGGCGCGGATCTGACCAAGAGTTTATTGTTGAAATATTATGAGCAACCCTTTGTCATGTTGTCATTCCCACCGAATTTCTTGTCAAAATGTAGTGACAAATTGTAGGGAAGTTTAAGTTTTAGACTATCTTAGTATCCGACTATCTGATATGTTTACTTTTTCACGCCTTAGTATCTACCTTTGATGTTGGACATGTAACATGGGGTTTATTTTGGCAACTAAGTTCAGCTGACTTTAACTTGATTACAAATTGTGGTTAGAGTAGTGTTATCTGTATCATGCACTAATATGTTGCAGTTTTAAACGACATCGTTTTGCAAATTTTCTGTCAACGATTTATATGTTGAAGTTTAGGCATAGATTGGCACTATTAGTTGTATGTTGGTAGGCAGCAAGATAAGGTTTAAAAGGTATGCAACTTATCCACAATTAATGCAGCTACGTATTCAGAGACAAAATCGTTTCTCCCCACTGTTTTTGTAGATGATTATCAAGCACTTAATATATTACTTCAAAATATGTTTATTGGTTTTACACAATCAATATTGCTGACTTTGTTCTGTGTTTGTTGTTACAGGATGAACATTTGCTGGAATTCAGTTATAAGGATACTCAAATGTGTTATGGAATATAAAAGTGGCAGTTAGATGACGTTCCAATCAGAATATCACAGGTATGTACTTGTGAAGTATGAAGTCAAATAATGCTTTACAACTGAATTGAGTTTACACAGCAACCACAATGCATGTTTGAGTATCATTTACGGTACTGATAATAATAAGTTGGGTTACCTATAAATTAATGTGCTGCTAATACCTACATTGGTTTACTTGTACATATGGAGAAACCACATTATTGCTAGTTGTAGTTATAACAGGCGATGCACAAAATAAGTATTGCGTAGTAGTTATACAACATTAGTGTCATACAACTTTCTAAATAATTCAGTTTGAGTATCTCATGATAGAAACAACCTACAAAAAGCAGGGGCTCCAAAAATTGTAGCAAGTGTAGGTACAAATTTGAATTGAAGTGTAAACTATGTTGTATATTGAATTAAAATATGTTACAGTAAACAAACAGATGACAGCTACACATTCTCGAACACTTCCCTATAGACAACATTTTTGGTGGAACGTAAAAGGTTTTTATCCTCATCAAGTATGAGGAGCTTCAAACCCTTTCTTGATATAACACGTGACAAAGCAACATACAACTTTCCATGCGTGAAAACGGGCTTCGGCAAGTAGATCCCAACATGTGAGAGTGACTGCCCCTGGCTTTTATTGATGGTCATTGCGAAGCAAACTGTAATAGGGAACTGCCGGCGCCTAAACTTAAATGGAAGATCAGCACCACTTGGAATAAGATTCATCCTGGGGATTAGAATTTTGTCTCCAATATTCTTCCCTGTTAGAACGGTAGCTGTTATAATGGTCTTTCCCAAATGGTTTACCATTAGTTGTGTACCATTACATAGACCTGCAGACTGGTCAATGTTCCTCATCAGCATAATAGGTACGCCTACTTTGAGTTGTAACTTGTGGTTCGGAATACCGGAACACTTGAGATCATTCAGAAATTCAAGAGTGAACCATTCACTCTGACAGTCACTGTCCTCATCTGATTGGCACACAGTGTTTGAGCTGAGGTACTCAACGACTTTACCAGGAATTTGAGATAAAACGTAATCATTAACTTGCTCCACAGATTCTAATGTTGGAGCCAATATGGCACGCTCCTCAAAAAAATGCTCTGTGTTTATATTCTCCAAAAGTTCTGGATAAGTAAAGGCAATAAGAGACTGTAATGGGTTGGTGCCATCTGCAATCAACAAATCTTCAGGGATATCAACATCAATCTCTCCATGCTCATTTGATGTTGGATCACTGTTTGCTGGTGTTTTTAGCAAACAATCACTAGTTTTATTAGAAGGTTTGTGAGATCAAACTAGAAAAATCTCAAAGCAATTGCCTTTGAATTGCAAAAGTTTTTGTTTCAGAAAATGTAGAAAAGGGGACGATTTGCAAATGATTAACAGAATTGAAAAGAAAAGAAGCAGTAAATGGTGCAGGAATCGTAAAGAAAAGAAGAACAAATTGCATTGAATCATAAAAATGGTACACGATCACATACAGGGATTCTTCCACTCGTTTTTCGCTCTGGCTTGGAAGTTAGAGTTTCAGGAATCGGGTGTGTATTGTGATTTTCGCGACCCTTGTTTCTTCTCAGAAACAGTTATTTATACAAGGGAAAAAGGGGGGAAAATTCGAACTAGGTAACTGCCTAACAATTTGAAAATAAGTAACTGCTCCTACTTTCGGCCAAGTAACCGCTCCTACTCTCGACCGAAACTGCTCTGTCACGCTTCGACCAACTGCTAGTCTTCAACGCATAACTGCCCTGATTTCTGTCTGTCGAAAGCCTGTGTCGATTTTCCTCTCTCTTGTTTTTGCTTCCCTGGAAACTTGTCGAGTTTACCTTGCGCATGACCATTTTCTTTGTCGAAATATATGGTCTTTGTGAAATAAATATAAATCAAGCCATGTTGACCATCTTTAATGAAGCCTGTCGAAATTACAGGCTAACAAATTGCCCCCCAAAAATGTCTTTTTCGACTGAACTTGAGGAGGAAGAAGAGAAAGACATTTTTTTGAATTCACCATCGAAATAACTTTGCACTTGAGTAAAATAGCTGTATACCTGATGTCACCACTGTTAAGTGTTGTTTCCATATTCAAACCTTGAACTTGAACAGCTTGTAGTTTCGGCCTTTGACCATGTTTTGGCAACATAAATGCCATGTTTTTACGCTTTCTTTATATTTATTCCAGCGTTATTTTAACTTCGTGCAACGTTGGCTTATACTTTTTCAAGTATTTACCATTTATACGCAAAATCCTTTCATCAGCGCCAATCTCTTCGACCTCATATGCGCCGTTTGAATAAACTTGTAAAATTTTAAACGGTCCTTCCCAACTTGGGGACCATTTACCAAAGACTCTATCTTTTTTATCCATAGGCAATAGGACCTTCCACACTAGATCACCTGAATTAAAGGCTTTAGACTTAACCTTTTTTTTATAAGTTTTAGCTACCCTCGCTTTCTGTCGAATAAGCGTATCTAAAGCTAATAACCTTTATTCGTCTAAATCAACCAATTCATCAAGCATCATATTCCAATAATAATCAGAGGGAATCTCCCACTGTCTTTGAATTCTTGTTGATTGTAGACAAATTTCAACAGGCAACACTGCATCGTGTCCAAATGTTAGCCTATAAGGAGTAGTGTTGATAGATTCTTTAGGTGAATTTCGACAAGCCCATAACGCTTGATCAAGGGTATTATGCCAATTCTTGGGTTTCTGCCCAACATGCTTTTTAATCAAATTAATAATAACTTTATTGGCAGCTTCTACTTGTCCATTGGCTTGCGCATAATATGGTGTCGAAGTTGATAACTTAAAACCAATTTCGGAAGCAAACTCTACCATTTTTCTACCAGTAAAAACTGATCCCTGATCTGTAGTAATGGTTTCTGGAATTCCAAACCTATAAATGATATGATTTTGAATAAACCTTATCACTACTTCCTGATCAACATTGGCTAAAGGTATAGCTTCAACCCATTTGGTGAAGTAATCAATTCCCACAAGGATATATCTATGGCCCTTCGACGAAGTTGGCTTTATCACTCCAATCACATCTCGAGCCCAACCTCTAAATGGCCAAGGTTTGACTAAGGCATGCAATTCATTTGCAGGTACATGTTGTATCCCAGCATGCTTTTGACACTCTTGGCATCCCTTGGCAAATTCTATGCAATCTTTCAGCATAGTTGGCCAATACATTCCTTGTTGAAATAATAACCACTTCATTTTCTGGCCTACTTGGTGTGAACCACACGCTCCACTATGTGTATCAGAAACTGCTAAATATGCCTCATTTTCACTAAGACATTTTGATAATACTCCTTCAGGAGTCTTTTTAAACAATTCGTTTCCAATTATCACATAGCTCAAAGCTCTGTATTTTACCTTTTTATTGGTATTTCTTGTGGGATTTTGCAAATATTCCGCAATAGGCCTTCGCCAATCATTATTGGTCATATTGTCAAGAGCAAGAATTTCTGCTAAGTCAAAGTCACCAAAAAATTGACGTTTTTCAACAACAGCTAGTTCCTCGTTTGCATTTGTATCTGTTGCCCCCCCAGTTGTTGGTGTTGACAATAGTGACGAAGAATAGTCATTAGAAATGATTTTATCCTTTATTTCAATTAACTCCACTAGGCTTCGCTTTGAAACTTTATAGCCTGAAGCGATTTGTGCCAATTCATTTGCCACTTGATTATCAATTCGTGGTAAATGTTCTAAGTGAACAGACTCAAATCTTTTTAGCAAAGCATTGGCAACAACAAAGTATCTGATAAGGTGCTCTTTAATGCATTTGTACTCTCTTGTCAATTGTTTGACCACCAACTCAGAGTCACCTTTTATTTCGACATGACTTGCCCCCAGCTCAAGTAAAATTTCAAGGCCTACTATTAAAGCCTCATACTCAGCTTCATTATTGGAGCAAACATCTCGAATTTTAAACTTATACTTCGTTGGAATGTTAGTAGGAGATATTATTAAAATACCAATCCCAACTCCATGTTTATGGCTTGAGCCATCAAAATACAACCTCCAAGGATATACGTCTACAAAACTTAATGTTTCTTCAACAACAGAATGGTCTACTATAAAATCAGCAACCACTTGTCCTTTAATTGATTTTAGAGGTTGATAAGTTAAGTTGTATTCTGACAAAGCCAAAGCCCATTTACCAATTCGGCTATGCATTATTGGTTTCGACAACATATGCTTAATAACATCAAAATGCGAATAAACAGAAACATCGGCTGGTTTTATATATTGCTTTAACTTTGTACACGAGAAATACAAACAAAGGCACAACTTTTCTATAGGAGTGTACCTCGTTTCGGCATCATTGAGGACCCTACTGAGGTAATAAATGGCTCTTTCGATACCACTATCATCCTCTTGTGCTAACATGCTACCTATTGTTCTATCAGAAGCTGCTATGTACAATTTGAGCACTTTGTGTTTAATAACAGGCAACAAAATTGGTGGTTTCATCAAATAAGACTTGATTTCGTCGAAGGCTGCTTGATGCATTGGTTCCCATTTGAACTCTTCTTCCTTCTTCAGTCTTAATAATGGCGAAAAAACTTGTATTTTGCCACTTAGATTCGATATAAATCTTCGTAGGAAATTGATTTTTCCCAGCAACGACTGAAGCTCCTTTTTGGTCAAAGGGGCCTTCGTTTCCATAATTGCCTTAGTCTTATTTTGATTGATTTCAATGCCTTTTTTGTGCACTATAAAACCCAAGAAATCACCTGCACGTACACAAAAGGCACATTTTAATGGATTTAATTTCAATCCATATTTCCTCATTCTTTCAAAAGAACGGCGAAGATGGTCTAAATGACCACTTTCTGAGGAAGATTTAACCACCACATCATCTATGTATACTTGCATAAAATCATCAATAAAATCATGAAACATAGAATTCATGGCCCTCTGATATGTAGCACCAGCATTCTTTAAGCCAAAGGGCATTACTACCCATTCATAAACACCCAATGCCCCTGGACATCTAAAAGCAGTTTTCGCCACATCCTCTTCAGCAATGAAGATTTGATTATACCCAGAATAACCATCGAGCATACTAAGATAATCAAATCCTGCTGCTGAATCTATTAGCATTTCTGCCACAGGCATTGCGTATTCATCCTTGGGAGATGCATTATTTAAATCCCTAAAATCTATGCAAACTCTAAGAGTCCCATTTTTCTTTATTACAGGAACTATATTGGCTAACCATTCGACATACCTGGCAGTTCTGATGAATTTGTTTCTGAATAGCCTTTCGATTTCCTCTTTGATCTTAGCCAACACTTGAGGAGCAAATCTTCTTGGCACTTGCTTCACTGGTTTCTTCCCTGGTCGAATTGGTAATTGCATTTCCACTACTTCTCGACTTAACCCGGGCATCTCGTCGTAATCCCAAGCAAAACAGTCTTTGAACTCCCTTAGCAATGTAATGACTTGGGCTTTTAGAGAAACATCAATATTTGCACTAATATAAGTTGGCCTTTTTATTGAGCCATTTCCCAAATCAACTTCTTCTAACGTGTCTTGAGCTTGCATATGCTTTGTCAAATCTCTAGGATCCTTTTCAAAACCTAATGGATCATTATCATAGATACAATCAAGTCTTTCATCTATGACTATGCTATTTTCTTCATGTAACTCACTGGCTTCGACAGCCATTGTTTGTTGAATAATTTCGGCCTCCATAGCCGCTTTAAACTTGTTTTCGGCCATATAAGCCGTAATTTTGTCCCATGCATTGGGCACTGACATAAGAACACTTTCAAGAACCAGTGTTCCACCCCGTTGGTCGAAAAACACCATCAAGATAGACACTATCATCTCCCATTATTTCTCTTTCCCAAACAAAACCATAATTTGGGTCAAGATGAACTGAGGCAAAAACATTATCCGCAGGAACATATGCCTCATTAGAAGATGAACATGGCGCAATCTTCGCCATTTGTTTCTCAAAATTTTCCTTGGTAACTTGGTTCACATCAGCACGGAAGTAGCTCTGATCGGCTTCAACATACTCTACCAAACCATCTTCCTTCCACATTACTAAACGTTGATGCAACGTTGAAGGGACAGCACCAACTCCATGGATCCACTCTCTACCAAGGAGTAAATTAAAATTCGCTTTAGAGGCTATCACTAAGAACAATGTAGTCCTCTTTATGGAACCAACAATTAAGTCCACCTCAATGGCCCCCAAAGAGTGGCCAGTTTTGCCTTCATAGTTGCTTAAGACAATGTTATGTGGCCTGAGGTCAGTATCGAACTTACCAATCTTCTTCAAAAGACCATGCGGCATCAAATTCACTGCAGCTCCACCATCCACTAACACTTTGTTAATTCCAACACCATTGACCTTGGCTTGGACATACAGGGGTTTCAAGTGGTTTTGCATACTCATATCTGGCTTCTCGAAGGTAGCCATTTGGTCTTCGACACAACCATCGTTCATCACATAGTAACACATTGGCTTATGATGAGCCATGTCCTCTGTGAAATCTTCTTCAACGTCATTTGGTACCGTGATAACATCGTACTCAAGAGGCAGTATTGATACCACATTGCAAACAACGTCAAGGTCATCTTCAGAATCATTGAAATCAGACTCCATGTCTTCATCCATGTCGAAATCAGCATTTATTTCTTTCACTGTTGACAATGGAGGAAATATTCTTTCAAGAGCAGGCCTTCTTGGCTTTTCTGTTACCACAGCCTTGCCTTTGGCCTTATTCGCTGCACACACATGACTAGCAGCATCAGCATTCCTCTTTGTGGCAACTTCAGCTTTGTGAACCTCACTCTTAGCCACTATCATGCTGCGTGGGACTTGATTATTAGCCAAATGACTTGGAACCTGGTTAATGTCAAAGTGTGCCTTCTTCTTCTGCCGTCTTTGGTAACGACGCCACTGTGTTCTAGTCATGGGGTTCTTACCCTTATAGTTATTCTTATAATTAAACTTAATAGCATCAGTACCTGGCTTAACAGCTTTAGCACGTTGATTATTGGGTACCCACGCTTCAACAGGAGCACTAGCACTTGGAACAAAGGATTTACCTGATAACAGCTTCAAATACCCTGGTGCTGAGGACTTCTCCTTAGCAATTTGTTGTTTACTTGTTGAAGGCTTTGCAGACACATTAGCCTCATAGCCAGGAAGATCTCCTTTTGCAAAGTCAAATTTTGGCCTGTTATCAAGCCATTTTCTTTTGCGTTGTTGTTGATCCTGATAACCTTCGACAGCTTTAGCTGCTTCTTTATCGAAGACAGCACTACACCTTGGGCAAAGCATAACTTCAGAGTTATTCCACTTACATCGATTGAGGAAATCTATCAACTCTTCCTCAGCCTTTGGATACACAGCATGTATCTTCCCATCATATTCTTTTAGGGTCACCTCCTGTTTCTTACCTTCAGCATACATAAAACCTTTTAATTTTTCGGTGGCAGTCTTGACACACTTAGGAGGGTCTGCCATTTGAGCATCCACCATTCCTACATCAGCTTCGACAGGTTCAGAGTACATAGCTTCAGCCTTAGGCAATGGATCAACATCAATCTGCATAGGAGCTTTCATTTTCTTATCAGCAAATTTGAGTCTTCCTTCGTCAATTGCTTTTTGCACAATATCCCTGAAGAGCACACAACGGTCAGTGTTATGCCCCAAAAAATTATGGAACTTACAATAACCCTTTTTCTTTCTTTGGTCAAGAGTTGGTATTTTAAGGCCTTTAGGCACTAATATTTGACCATCAGTTACTAAAAGATCAAAAATTTCATCACATTTAGTAACATCAAAAGTATAAGTCTTAGGCATAAATCTATCATTCTTAGGCTCTACAGGGTTATTCCCATTCGCAGGCCTTAATAATTTACAGGTATAAGGAGGACCAGGCTTAAGTTCAGCCACGTCTATCTCCTCCTCTTCGACATTACTATATGTAACGTCAAATTCTTCTTCGACATATGCCACTTTTTCTTTTTTATGATACCTATTCGCTCTAGATTTTTCCTCTCTAAGCCTTTCAACTTGTCGAACTCTATCAGCCAAATGAGACATATCTCGCAAATGAGATGTGTCTAATTTCTTTCTAATTGAGTAATCAAGGCCACCAGCAGCCATTTCGACAAGCTCATGTTCAGGGACTTGTGTGAAGCAACGAGATTTCAACAGCCTAAATCTGTTTAAGTAATCATCAATAGTTTTAGGCATTTTGCGCCGAACACTAGCCAATTCTTTAAGACTAATTTTCGACTGGCCCATGTAAAACTGTGCATGGAATGCCTTTTCTAATTGCCCCCATGTGTACATAGAACCAGGGGGTAAGGTCGTGAACCAAGTGAAAGCATTTTTAGTTAGAGAATTTGGAAAGCATTTCATCTTCAAATTTTCATTTTGTGCTAAGTCCCCAGCCTCAGTCAAGAAACGAGCAATGTGTTCGACTGTGGACTCATTTGTATCACCACCAAACTTAGTAAACTTGGGAACTTTCCATCCCCTTGGTAACTCAGTTTGTAATACATATTCACATAATGGTGATACGAAGTTAGGCCTTTGTAAACCTATGTTAAGGCCATTTTGCGCCAAAATTGTTTCGACTAAAGTAGCTATATTGTTTTCTGCGCCAACATTGTGTTGTTGCACTTGTCTAACAACTTCATCAGCGTTCTGGTGTCTATTTACCAAAACTACTTCAGGGACGTGGTTTACTGCCCCTTGTAGTTCGCCTACAACTGTCGACGTTTCGACTGCAACTGCTTCTTGGGGGTTAACTGGCGACGCATTACCCGCAATAATAGGAACGTGCCTATTATTAACCGCTGGAACCCCAAAAAAGTCTGCAATCCTACTCATCTGAATTGCCAACATTTGGTAACTGTTATTGGTATTTTGAATCAATGGATTGAAAACTGTACCAATTTGTTGGGTAAGCATATTAACCATATCGTGATTACTCTCATCTACTTGCTGTCTTAAGGCCAACAAAGACGTATTGGTTAATGCTGGGGGATTTCGACCAAATACGCTCTCAGAAGAGACATGTGTAGGGGAAAAGGTCGAAATATGTGGCATTCCAGTAGGC
Source organism: Astragalus glycyphyllos (assembly GCA_963573325.1). Taxonomy (NCBI): domain Eukaryota; kingdom Viridiplantae; phylum Streptophyta; class Magnoliopsida; order Fabales; family Fabaceae; genus Astragalus; species Astragalus glycyphyllos. Next base: position 63,874,830 of record OY754312.1, on the reverse strand, counting down.
ATGCCATACATTCCCAAAGGAAATGGGGGTAGATGCACGTTATTCAAACGTGGGTCTAAACCGTTTCCCATTGCCATGTAAGGGCTATGAAGCCCTGAACTTAACGGCAAAGACATAGGCAGAGATGCCATTTCTGACTGCGTTGAACCAACATTAGTCATTGATAATGAAGGAACGGTTATCGACGATGATGGTCCTGCGCTAATGCTTGCAGAATCCATTGTTGTCCCTTGCCCTTGTGAAACCACAGGGTTGGAACTAGATGCATTATTCGTACCAGAACGAACCATTTTACCACTTCTTAAGTGCATACAACAGTGAACACAAATAAGAGAGTACGAGAATGAACAAAATCAAAGGCAAAGTCCCACCGGGCGTGCCAATTTGTTTGCTGGTGTTTTTAGCAAACAATCACTAGTTTTATTAGAAGGTTTGTGAGATCAAACTAGAAAAATCTCAAAGCAATTGCCTTTGAATTGCAAAAGTTTTTGTTTCAGAAAATGTAGAAAAGGGGACGATTTGCAAATGATTAACAGAATTGAAAAGAAAAGAAGCAGTAAATGGTGCAGGAATCGTAAAGAAAAGAAGAACAAATTGCATTGAATCATAAAAATGGTACACGATCACATACAGGGATTCTTCCACTCGTTTTTCGCTCTGGCTTGGAAGTTAGAGTTTCAGGAATCGGGTGTGTATTGTGATTTTCGCGACCCTTGTTTCTTCTCAGAAACAGTTATTTATACAAGGGAAAAAGGGGGGAAAATTCGAACTAGGTAACTGCCTAACAATTTGAAAATAAGTAACTGCTCCTACTTTCGGCCAAGTAACCGCTCCTACTCTCGACCGAAACTGCTCTGTCACGCTTCGACCAACTGCTAGTCTTCAACGCATAACTGCCCTGATTTCTGTCTGTCGAAAGCCTGTGTCGATTTTCCTCTCTCTTGTTTTTGCTTCCCTGGAAACTTGTCGAGTTTACCTTGCGCATGACCATTTTCTTTGTCGAAATATATGGTCTTTGTGAAATAAATATAAATCAAGCCATGTTGACCATCTTTAATGAAGCCTGTCGAAATTACAGGCTAACAATCACCATCTCCAATTCTGAGCAACCAATCTGCAAACTCTTTGATATCATCTCTCTCAGATTCTATAACTGAACCACCCAGTCTCATGTTGACAGTAAGGTTAAGGACTTTGAAACTTGACCATATTTCAGAAGCGTTGATTGCAGCACTTAGGACATCTTGTCTGGAACCTTTTCTTATAACAGGTAAGATTTGCCTAAAATCACCACTGAGTACAACTGTCTTCCCACCGAATGGTTTGTCGTTGTTAGAGGGATCTACAGTGGACATGATATCCCTCAAAGTCCGGTCAAGTGCTTCAAAGCAATTCCTGTGTAACATTGGTGCCTCGTCCCAGATGATAAGTCTTGCCTGCATTAGAAGCTGTGCCCTGGGACTACCTTGACTTGTAATGCACGTGGAATTATCACGGGGAACCAGTGGGATTGAAAAAGTAGAGTGCGCAGTTTTACCTCCATGTAATAGTAGTGCAGCAATTCCGCTGGATGCGGTGTTTAGGACAATGTACCCCAAAGAGAGTAACCCTGTAGTCTCCGTACTGTATAGATATGTCTTTCCAGTACCACCATAACCATTTACAAAATAACAACCACCTTTGCCGGATATCATCGAGTCCCTGATTATGTCATAAGCCTTTTTCTGATCATCATTTAAATTTTTATGTAGGTCACTGTGTTTGCGTGTCATCTCCTCCCTGTCATAATTTAACTCGTCTGTTATGAGTTTGTTTTGAAAATCAAACCCTTTAGAGACATTCGGGAATGGCATCGAAAAGTCAGCCAGAGAACGCCCATTTAGTTGAAGCAGTTTTTCAATTTCTAATAGACACGCGTTCTTCACAACATTGTCTCTTAATTGAAGACCTGCACAAAGGTCAGATAAGATATAATATTAGTTCACTCCTGCATGTTAAGTGATGCCATATTGCCGACCAAGTCGGGGTACAAAAAATTGTGATCTCATTAACATGTACTTGTAATTAATTATGTGTCAGCAATACATTAGATATAATGGTCAGTAGGTAAAAATAATAATTTTGAAAGTATAAAATTTAATAAGAATGCCTTTCAATAATTCATAAATTCACCCATAATGAAAAACAGATTTAATAGTCAGGTTTCATGTTACGTTTTCCTGCTAAAATTTTTGAAATTGCAGTATTGTTATTTAATCTTTCCATGTGTTTGCTTACTCTATTTTATAATTGGTTGATGCAACAGGATCATATAAAACAGAATCTCGAACAGAATTGCTCATATAGAACAGGTTTGTATTGGTTGTTACTGTTGGTTATAAAAACTATTCTATAATCGTAGTGCATTTACACAATGACAACTATGTCTGTTTGTTTAGTATGGATTGTGTTAGCTGTATAGTATATTTATCTAACATAATGGAATATATATCATTTACTCAAATGATTAAAAGTAATTGGTTTAACAAAGTTTCATAAAAACTCACTAACATTAAGTTTATCAAATTTTTTAATCAAGATATGTTTCACAGTCAGAAACATGTAAATATTTTTGACATTATTAAAGAGAAGTAATTAGTGAAAAGTTGTTATAAAGATGCTTGAAATGTATTACCTGGGATATGCAACTGTCTACGTGTGTTATACACAATGCCATCTGCTAGAAGTCTCCATGTTGATTCCCATGCGTAATCGGCCTTGTGCATGGAGAACATTGATAGCAACGTCACAAACAACCTTCGTTGTTGATTACCTGAGGCTATTTTTCTTGCCTCATTTATTGCATCAATAAACTCCCTGTCTCCATCTAGTAGACCAAGTTGAAAACACGCTTCTTCAAACGTGGGTTCAACTTTGCCATTTACCTTTCGGAGAGCCTTATAGCTTGTACACCCCTTTTGTATGTTGAGCAAGATGCGAAGGTAGTACTTCTCACCAATCCCAGGAGGAACATAGTTTATTCTGCCGACACTGGAACCCTTTTTCCTTGGCACCCAGATTCTATCTGTATAGCTGTACACAAATCTACTCGGGAACTTCGCGTAAGTCAAATCCCTGCCTTCTGAATATGTTCTATTTGCAGCAAACCATGCCAAAAACATCGTGTCATAGTGTTGTGCCTTCCAAACAACATTCTCTATATCATCATTGTTGCGTTAAAAACACACTTAGAGCAAGTGTACTCTCTCGCAGAAGTAGTATAAAAGATATCGTATCCACAGGGTTTAATTAGCAAGTAGCAAACTAATCGAGATTATTTAATGTTTAGACGAAGAAATAATTTGGATGTTGTAGAAACAAAATGAAAAGAAATAAATGGCAAGAGTTAATAAAAGATATAATAATTTGGAGAGAGGTCTAGGGTCGCGGTTTCACTTGCAAGCTTCGATTCCCCTATGTCTAATTCTATCTGAATTCCCTTATTTTATTTAATTACCAATTCCTTTACTAAAGCTATTAATCCGTTTGGTCATTCGCGATTAATATTCTTTTTCCTAAATTAACCCTAGTTTGGTCATGCTAGAATCTAAATTCGGGAAAAGTATGAAGTACAAAAAGGTTGAATGATTGGAAGGCTAAATTAAAGTTTGGTCATGCATTAATTATAGCTTCAATTATCCTATAGGTCCACCAACTAATTGCAGTGCGGTCGCTGATCAACTAATTGATTATGAACGTGAAAAAGGGTAGCTAATCCTAATTATGTGATACAAAATAATAGGACAATATTAATTGAAATAAAACTAGGAATTCAAAGTAGAAATTAAAACATAAAAGGTCTCTAATCAAGCAAGATCCACCTAAGACCCTAAAAGAGGATTTAAGTATCCATAGTGTTCAAGCACAGTGAAATAAAATTAAGAGTCATAAATTACAAAGATAAAAATAACCCGGAATAGAAAAATTTCTGATCTTCGGTATTTAGTCTCCTTTTTCTGCTCCAAAGCTCTCTCAGTGTCAAGAACAGGTACCCAAAACTCAACCATTCTCTCCCTCTCCGTCATTGTATGCGCGTTGCTGTCCTTGGTCTTCACTCCAATTGTTTGCGTCAGGTCCTCCTAATGTATGCGGCTCCCCCTATTGTTGTGCTATCCTTCTTATTTATATATCATGCCTTTAATTGTTGAAGCTAGGTTAGGGTGAATTCCTTTCCAAGTCATGTGTTAACCTCTTCACCAAGTAATTAGCCACCAAGTTGATTGCCTTTTTCCTTTCTCTTAGCTCACGTGTCTCCTCAATTTTAGGGATCCAATCCTTTTTTAATTCCCTTCTCAATCTTTCAATTTCCAACCCATATATATATATATATATATAACTTTTAAGTGGTTCTAATTTGGATTCTTATTATTTTTCTTACTTTCTTTTTTTTTTGCAAAATAAAGAGCAAATTAAGTCAGCAATTTATATTATTACTAATAATTACTGTAAAAATAACACAAAAGTAACTCTAAAAATACACTAAATTGGAGTTTATCAACTCCCCCACACTTGTCTTTTGATTGTCCTCAAGCAAATTTTCTGGCTCAATAAAATTTTTCAAAGAAGTAGTAGAGACAACCAAATAAGAGACCCAAAATTAGAAGCACAATGACACATAATTGAAAATATAGCACATATGTGGTGTCAAAAGGTTGCCCAATTAGAGGCTTAAGTCCCTGAAGAATACATTTCCTTGAACAAGGGCACTCGCTCACAATCGCTCACCATAAGCTTGTAATTTGACCAAATCTCCACTAAATAGTTCACATGCATGCAAAAGATGGGGTTTCATGGGTTGTAATGGGGCCAGGGTTGAATTCATGCAAGGTAGGAAATAAGAAGGAAGGGATAATCAAAGGGCTAAAAACAAAGAAAATAAGAAACAAATAGTAACATTTGAAACCAAATATGGAGCGCCTATCTATTTTTCAATTTTTGTCCAAACTCCAAATTAATTCCACTTTCATTCTTCACTCTTCTTTTTCTATTGAGTCAACTCTTTTTGATTTACTTCTTTTTTCTTATGTAGACTCTTTTGTTTTTGTTTTTTTTGGATTTGCCCTTTGGCTCTTTCATTCTTTTGATTTGCCCTTTGGCTCTTTCATTCTTTTAATTTGCCCTTTTTATGAAAATATTTTTGTAGGCACATGATTCACTCCATTTTTTTTTCTCTTCATCCTGACAAGATATATAACTAAAGTATAGGACGAAATCTCAGTCCTGATAATATAGACAACTAAAATATAGGACGAAATTGTAATTTTCAATAGTTGCTCCACATTCAATTTCAAATGGTTACCACAAACAAAAAAAGAAAAAATTATATCTGGGTACCAAAGAAAAAATATAACAAATAGGCTGAAAGAGGGCAACTAATGGATAATTTCAACAAACAACTCGGAGGCCAGAAAAATACCTAAATCCCCAAATCTTTTTACATGATGCAAATCAATTTTCGCCTTGAAACGGTCAAAAGACAAATTCTAGAATGTAGCAAATTGAGAAACACACTCATAGAAAGAAAATCGGTAAAAATTTATGATTTAGTATCAATCCCCTTATGAAGGCTCAAATCTCACATTTAGAAGCTAGTTCACAAAAAATACTCAAGAGGGACAAATGCTAATTATCAACTTCCTAAGGACATCCTCACAGTTACAATTAAGCACAAGTCTGTCAAGTAAATTAATTATGGGATCCCCTAAATGCATAATCTCTATCTTTTTTTTCAATTTAAGCATAGTTCATGCAAAACAAGCCAGAAAAAATGCTATCAACACATGTAGTGGGTATGTGCAATAATAGAGATCAAGTGACAAGATATAATATCCTCCCCCACACTAGCATGAAGCATGGTCCTCAATGCAAAATAATCAAATAGGAACAAGAAGAAATAAATGAGAGACAGACAGTAAGAGTAACTTCCCTGAGAGAGCTTGCAGCCTGAGCTTATTCCTGGAATCAAAACAAAACAAAAGCAAAATAAAAATAACTGAAAATAAAACACAGGTTGCCTCCCGCGAAGCGTTTCTTTAACGTCATCAGCCTGACGATAGTTGGTGCTCAATCAGGTGGCTCTCCAAGAGCAAATTTTACATCTAACGCAGTGCACCTTCTTAGCTGTCTAACCATGTGGTTCACATTATTCTTTCTTTTTCCACGTGGTGGTTGAACTTCAAAGGATGGTGAAATTTTTATTTTATCTTCATCCACCACTATGCTAGGATCCTGCAAAATAAGAATTTTTTTCAAAAGGTCCTGCATCTTTAAATCACTAAAAATATTAGTTTCAACCACATCATCAAAACAAGGAGAAGTAAAAGAAGAGAAAATTTCATTGGAATTTGAAGCTTTAATAACATCATCTTCTATACCACTCCTTAAAGTTACCTTTCCTTTATGAACCTCAATCACAGCATCACCAATGGTTTAAACAATTTGCCTAAAAGTTGGGGCTTTCTCCTCTTCCTCCAAATCACGAATCAATGGATCTTTCTCATTCTCCTCACCACCGCTCTCATCAGTGGAATCTGTTGTCTCAATTTAACCCCCCTCAGTAGGAGTCTCTTCATCTTTTTTAAGAACTTCTTCCTCTAGATTAGCTTCTGCGGAGCACTCTTCATCACTACTAATAATATAATCTTTGTATTGCTCAGTTTGTGAATCAGGAGTTTCTTGGGCCGCTTGAGGTAATAAAGCAATGATACTTGACAGTTGATAACTCATGGCTCCAATTCGGTCCTCCATGCGGTCAAACCTTTCATTTGTTTGCTCCATAAATATGACCAAGACCTCATAGATATCAGATTCTTCCTCTTTTCTCTGCACTTGTAGTGGCTCATAATTATCCCAGTTGGAGGAATAAGGAGGTGGCTCATAGTCATCCCAATAGTTTGAATATGGCTCATAAGGAGGAGAAAATGGGCGTTGATATTGAGGCATATACCAAGATAACTTCTCTAAATTCCTTATTGCCTCTGCCTCTCTAATATAATCTCCAAGAGTCTTAACCATGATTTCAACTTTTCTCTGCAAAACAGGGTGAACTGCAGTGGTTTTTTGGAAAAGAATTAGCAACTTTTTTTTTTGTATTTTTTCAATAAGATAAAAAACAAAATTAAAACTAAAGCATAAAAAAAATGTCTAAAGCAATAAAAATCTTTTTCGTTTAATATTGCGAATTAATCCCCTGCAACGGCGCCAAAAACTTGTTGCGTTAAAAACACACTTAGAGCAAGTGTACTCTCTCGCAGAAGTAGTATAAAAGATATCGTATCCACAAGGATTAATTAGCAAGTAGCAAACTAATCGAGATTATTTAATGTTTAGACGAAGAAATAATTTGGATGTTGAAGAAACAAAATGAAAAGAAATAAATGGCAAGAATTAATAAAAGATATAATAATTTGGAGAGAGGTCTAGGGTCGCGGTTTCACTTGCAAGCCTCGATTCCCCTATGTCTAATTCTATCTGAATTCCCTTATTTTATTTAATTACCAATCCCTTTACTAAAGCTATTAATCCGTTTGGTCATTCGCGATTAATATTCTTTTTCCTAAATTAACCCTAGTTTGGTCATGCTAGAATCTAAATTCGGGAAAAGTATGAAGTACAAAAAGGTTGAATGATTGGAAGGCTAAATTAAAGTTTGGTCATGCATTAATTATAGCTTCAATTATCCTATAGGTCCACCAACTAATTGCAGTGCGGTCGCTGATCAACTAATTGATTATGAACATGAAAAAGGGTAGCTAATCCTAATTATGTGATACAAAATAATAGGACAATATTAATTGAAATAAAACTAGGAATTCAAAGTAGAAATTAAAACATAAAAGGTCTCTAATCAAGCAAGATCCACCTAAGACCCTAAAAGAGGATTTAAGTATCCATAGTGTTCAAGCACAGTGAAATAAAATTAAGAGTCATAAATTACAAAGATAAAAATAACCCGGAATAGAAAAATTTCTGATCTTCGGTATTTAGTCTCCTTTTTCTGCTCCAAAGCTCTCTCAGTGTCAAGAACAGGTACCCAAAACTCAACCATTCTCTCCCTCTCCGTCATTGTATGCGCGTTGCTGTCCTTGGTCTTCACTCCAATTGTTTGCGTCAGGTCCTCCTAATGTATGCGGCTCCCCCTATTGTTGTGCTATCCTTCTTATTTATATATCATGCCTTTAATTGTTGAAGCTAGGTTAGGGTGAATTCCTTTCCAAGTCATGTGTTAACCTCTTCACCAAGTAATTAGCCACCAAGTTGATTGCCTTTTTCCTTTCTCTTAGCTCACGTGTCTCCTCAATTTTAGGGATCCAATCCTTTTTTAATTCCCTTCTCAATCTTTCAATTTCCAACCCATATATATATATATATATAACTTTTAAGTGGTTCTAATTTGGATTCTTATTATTTTTCTTACTTTCTTTTTTTTTTGCAAAATAAAGAGCAAATTAAGTCAGCAATTTATATTATTACTAATAATTGCTGTAAAAATAACACAAAAGTAACTCTAAAAATACACTAAATTGGAGTTTATCAACTCCCCCACACTTGTCTTTTGATTGTCCTCAAGCAAATTTTCTGGCTCAATAAAATTTTTCAAAGAAGTAGTAGAGACAACCAAATAAGAGACCCAAAATTAGAAGCACAATGACACATAATTGAAAATATAGCACATATGTGGTGTCAAAAGGTTGCCCAATTAGAGGCTTAAGTCCCTGAAGAATACATTTCCTTGAACAAGGGCACTCGCTCACAATCTCTCTAAGTGTTTAGGGACTAGGGAAATATACACTCAAGTTTCCACAAAATGCACATTACCATAAGCTTGTAATTTGACCAAATCTCCACTAAATAGTTCACATGCATGCAAAAGATGGGGTTTCATGGGTTGTAATGGGGCCAGGGTTGAATTCATGCAAGGTAGGAAATAAGAAGGAAGGGATAATCAAAGGGCTAAAAACAAAGAAAATAAGAAACAAATAGTAACATTTGAAACCAAATATGGAGCGCCTATCTATTTTTCAATTTTTGTCCAAACTCCAAATTAATTCCACTTTCATTCTTCACTCTTCTTTTTCTATTGAGTCAACTCTTTTTGATTTACTTCTTTTTTCTTATGTAGACTCTTTTGTTTTTGTTTTTTTTGGATTTGCCCTTTGGCTCTTTCATTCTTTTGATTTGCCCTTTGGCTCTTTCATTCTTTTAATTTGCCCTTTTTATGAAAATATTTTTGTAGGCACATGATTCACTCCATTTTTTTTTCTCTTCATCCTCACAAGATAGATAACTAAAGTATAGGACGAAATCTCAGTCCTGATAATATAGACAACTAAAATATAGGACGAAATTGTAATTTTCAATAGTTGCTCCACATTCAATTTCAAATGGTTACCACAAACAAAAAAAGAAAAAATTATATCTGGGTACCAAAGAAAAAATATAACAAATAGGCTGAAAGAGGGCAACTAATGGATAATTTCAACAAACAACTCGGAGGCCAGAAAAATACCTAAATCCCCAAATCTTTTTACATGATGCAAATCAATTTTCGCCTTGAAACGGTCAAAAGACAAATTCTAGAATGTAGCAAATTGAGAAACACACTCATAGAAAGAAAATCGGTAAAAATTTATGATTTAGTATCAATCCCCTTATGAAGGCTCAAATCTCACATTTAGAAGCTAGTTCACAAAAAATACTCAAGAGGGACAAATGCTAATTATCAACTTCCTAAGGACATCCTCACAGTTACAATTAAGCACAAGTCTGTCAAGTAAATTAATTATGGGATCCCCTAAATGCATAATCTCTATCTTTTTTTTCAATTTAAGCATAGTTCATGCAAAACAAGCCAGAAAAAATGCTATCAACACATGTAGTGGGTATGTGCAATAATAGAGATCAAGTGACAAGATATAATATCCTCCCCCACACTAGCATGAAGCATGGTCCTCAATGCAAAATAATCAAATAGGAACAAGAAGAAATAAATGAGAGACAGACAGTAAGAGTAACTTCCCTGAGAGAGCTTGCAGCCTGAGCTTATTCCTGGAATCAAAACAAAACAAAAGCAAAATAAAAATAACTGAAAATAAAACACAGGTTGCCTCCCGCGAAGCGTTTCTTTAACGTCATCAGCCTGACGATAGTTGGTGCTCAATCAGGTGGCTCTCCAAGAGCAAATTTTACATCTAACGCAGTGCACCTTCTTAGCTGTCTAACCATGTGGTTCACATTATTCTTTCTTTTTCCACGTGGTGGTTGAACTTCAAAGGATGGTGAAATTTTTATTTTATCTTCATCCACCACTATGCTAGGATCCTGCAAAATAAGAATTTTTTTCAAAAGGTCCTGCATCTTTAAATCACTAAAAATATTAGTTTCAACCACATCATCAAAACAAGGAGAAGTAAAAGAAGAGAAAATTTCATTGGAATTTGAAGCTTTAATAACATCATCTTCTATACCACTCCTTAAAGTTACCTTTCCTTTATGAACCTCAATCACAGCATCACCAATGGTTTAAACAATTTGCCTAAAAGTTGGGGCTTTCTCCTCTTCCTCCAAATCACGAATCAATGGATCTTTCTCATTCTCCTCACCACCGCTCTCATCAGTGGAATCTGTTGTCTCAATTTAACCCCCCTCAGTAGGAGTCTCTTCATCTTTTTTAAGAACTTCTTCCTCTAGATTAGCTTCTGCGGAGCACTCTTCATCACTACTAATAATATAATCTTTGTATTGCTCAGTTTGTGAATCAGGAGTTTCTTGGGCCGCTTGAGGTAATAAAGCAATGATACTTGACAGTTGATAACTCATGGCTCCAATTCGGTCCTCCATGCGGTCAAACCTTTCATTTGTTTGCTCCACAAATTTGACCAAGACCTCATAGATATCAGATTCTTCCTCTTTTCTCTGCACTTGTAGTGGCTCATAATTATCCCAGTTGGAGGAATAAGGAGGTGGCTCATAGTCATCCCAATAGTTTGAATATGGCTCATAAGGAGGAGAAAATGGGCGTTGATATTGAGGCATATACCAAGATAACTTCTCTAAATTCCTTATTGCCTCTGCCTCTCTAATATAATCTCCAAGAGTCTTAACCATGATTTCAACTTTTCTCTGCAAAACAGGGTGAACTGCAGTGGTTTTTTGGAAAAGAATTAGCAACTTTTTTTTTGTATTTTTTCAATAAGATAAAAAACAAAATTAAAACTAAAGCATAAAAAAAATGTCTAAAGCAATAACAATCTTTTTCGTTTAATATTGCGAATTAATCCCCGGCAACGGCGCCAAAAACTTGTTGCGTTAAAAACACACTTAGAGCAAGTGTACTCTCTCGCAGAAGTAGTATAAAAGATATCGTATCCATAGGGATTAATTAGCAAGTAGCAAACTAATCGAGATTATTTAATGTTTAGACGAAGAAATAATTTGGATGTTGTAGAAACAAAATGAAAAGAAATAAATGGCAAGAATTAATAAAAGATATAATAATTTGGAGAGAGGTCTAGGGTCGCGGTTTCACTTGCAAGCTTCGATTCCCCTATGTCTAATTCTATCTGAATTCCCTTATTTTATTTAATTACCAATCCCTTTACTAAAGCTATTAATCCGTTTGGTCATTCGCGATTAATATTCTTTTTCCTAAATTAACCCTAGTTTGGTCATGCTAGAATCTAAATTCGGGAAAAGTATGAAGTACAAAAAGGTTGAATGATTGGAAGGCTAAATTAAAGTTTGGTCATGCATTAATTATAGCTTCAATTATCCTATAGGTCCACCAACTAATTACAGTACGGCCGCTGATCAACTAATTGATTATGAACATGAAAAAGGGTAGCTAATCCTAATTATGTGATAAAAAATAATAGGACAATATTAATTGAAATAAAACTAGGAATTCAAAGTAGAAATTAAAACATAAAAGGTCTCTAATCAAGCAAGATCCACCTAAGACCCTAAAAGAGGATTTAAGTATCCATAGTGTTCAAGCACAGTGAAATAAAATTAAGAGTCATAAATTACAAAGATAAAAATAACCCGGAATAGAGAAATTTCTGATCTTCGGTATTTAGTCTCCTTTTTCTGCTCCAAAGCTCTCTCACAGTGTCAAGAACAGGTACCCAAAACTCAACCAATCTCTCCCTCTCCGTCACTGTATGCGCGTTGCTGTCCTTGGTCTTCACTCCAACTGTTTGCGTCAGGTCCTCCTAATGTATGCGGTTCCCCCTATTGTTGTGCTATCCTTCTTATTTATATATCATGCCTTTAATTGTTGAAGCTAGGTTAGGGTGAATTCCTTTCCAAGTCATGTGTTAACCTCTTCACCAAGTAATTAGCCACCCAGTTGATTGCCTTTTTCATTTCTCGTAGCTCACGTGTCTCCTCAATTTTAGGGATCCAATCCTTTTTTAATTCCCTTCTCAGTCTTTCAATTTCCAACCCATATATATATATATATATATATATATAACTTTTAAGTGGTTCTAATTTGGATTCTTATTATTTTTCTTACTTTCTTTTTTTTTGCAAAATAAAGAGCAAATTAAGTCAGCAATTTATATTATTACTAATAATTGCTGTAAAAATAACACAAAAGTAACTCTAAAAATACACTAAATTTGAGTTTATCAATCATCATCATAAAAAAAAACTGTTTGTTCATTTGGTAGATGGAATGACAACCTTTGCACCAGAGGCCATTTTTGATGGATATCAAATGCGAAAATCCGCCATGCAGCCTCTGAGGGGAAACATACCTGCAATCATAATAGTTCCGAATTTCATCAACAGGTTGATCGGCGTTGTCCGGACTGCGTAATACTTGAAGTGTTGCGCGGTCGGGACCCTTGTTCACATATTTGAATAGATACTTTATAGCGTTAGACTTGTTGCAATATTCAACGTTCACATGACCTCGATATCTCATCAATAGCTGTGGATTGTATGGGACGACATTTCTATTATCAAATAATGTGCCCCCCTTTTCAACTGTTATTCCAGTGTCATGTCGTTGACTGCAAAAATGGTTTGGGGTAGAATTTGGTACAATGATTTCCTTTTGTGCATGCTGATTTAGGATTTGCTCGACCACATGGTCCATGCAGCATGTATGCAGAAACCACCTCATATAGATTTGGATACAGCGCGGGATCTGGCAACTCTGCTGAAATGACTTTGTCTATATCACTTGTTGTTATAAGCTTGTTCTCTGTGGACAACCATAGCAACATGTGGGCATGTGGCAGACCCCTCTTCTGCCATTCGATGGTATACATCGCTGTGAACAAAGAAATAGTAAAATGTTATCCTCAATAAAGTAAGAGTGGAAATAAGTATATTTAAAGTTAACCATGTGAAGTAGAATTTGGAAACTCGTTAAACATATGTAAAATGAAAAATGGTTATACCTGCATCAACTTTGCCAAACATCTCGTCCTTCTTTAAGTCAATTATCAATTGGTCCAACTTCATCTTGAAGACACGTGACACAATATCAGGTCTATCACTAACAGTCAGGCCACGTGGCTTAACAAAGTCCACAAGCTTAGGCCAGTTTGAATTACATGTGGTGGTAATGAACAAATCAGGATATCCGAATCTCTTACATATTGCCACTGCATCCTGACAATTGTTGAACATTAACCTAGCACCTCCTGTAAATGATGGTGGCAGAATGACACGTCTTCCTATGGCGGATACATCAGTCTCACCTCTAGTGACTGCATCTTGTAATCCAGTCAATACCTCCGAACGTATTATCTGCTGATTGTTTCGGATGTATCGTAGTCTAGAAGTATCCACCATCGTATAACAGTCAACAATAAATTGTTGGAACAATCTACGTGAGTTAACAATCTGGCCAAATTCAATGTCCCTTTCTTGAATTCTGAATGCCATGAACTCTCTCAACGTGACCTTCCGTCGGCTAGCTGATCTGAGTACCCCTGCCCTTTCTCTTAATGGAGTGTTTTCTCGAAAATCATCCTCACCACGGGCAAAAATTAATGGATACTGCAAAGGCAACAAAGCGGTATGTGTTTCATGAACTCGTTCAAGCTCACCGGACATGTGTTTGACGATTATGTCCCTACCACACTCAAGATTGGCATCATCCCCATTTATCAATGTAGCAACTTCATCACAGGTAGGTGTGTTGTGGGTCCTTGGGTCTGTTGATCTGTCTCTAATCAATCTTAGACTGATCTTCTGATTTGGGTTCTGCTCTTGGAGGTCACGAGCTTACCTGTACTTCTGCGCAATGACATTGTGTTGGTCTAGCATTTCTTTAAGGTCTTTAAATAACGATTCATCCAAGGCACGGGGATTCTTGTCGGACCTGGAATATATGTAAGAGTACAAATGTCGGTAAGGTTTCTAGATAATCCAACATATATTAATGAATAATTTTGGTAAAACAGTTTTGGTAAAAATCTGTTTAGGGTATACATTGATCCACACGTTGTCATTTGTAACATGGTAAATTAAGAAATTACAATTCTGGTAAACCAGTGAGTTTAAAGTTAAATTTATGAAAGGCAAATCAAAAAGGTAAATGAATATACCTAAAATGGCTCATTCGGTTTGCAACCTCATTTTGAGTGTCCCATATATATAACTGTGCATACTTCGGTGTCCCACCGTCAGTAGGCAACAGGCTGCCTCTACGATGGTAGTTTTGGCCATTCAAGATGAAGTTTGGTGGACTATTGCCATCATTATGTCTTGAAATCACTTTACCTCCCATAGAAGTGAACACAAACATGCTATTATACAATCGTATGTTTTCACGGAAATGTTTGCTTCTATTGTCAAGGCCTCGAATCAGATTTGTCAATAAGCGAGGTGGCTCCTGGAGCAATGGGATGTCTACTTGGCCTTTCATGCAACACATGGAAAACTCAGGGGTACTTGATCGGTTACTCTTGACTGCCCTTTCTTCAAACCAAAACAAAGCATGACAATCACGACATTTGTGTGTTGGTAGGCCAAAATCAAGTGGGGATGTTTAAAAAAAATAAAGTAGTCATGAATTGTAATCTGGGAATTTTAGTATTTCCTGACGTAAGCATAAAAAATTATAAACTATTGATTGAGAAGACATATATAAGTGTCGAAAATAATTATGTAAAAAAGAAGAAACACTCACGTCGATCCTCATTGTTGTCGTATAGAGTGGATCGATTAGTTGGTGTTTGATGACCTCCAGTGGCATCTAATTGGTACATTAACAAAGGTAAATATTATTTAAATTACTAAATTATATTTCAGAATATTCGCCACAATTGATTTCATGCAAATTTCAACAACGAACTACCTGGTATTCCATGTGGTGTGTTTATTGTGTCAGGTTCGCCATCATCGTTGAAATTGAGCCTTACTATCGGGAAGTTGACAGGTACAGCCTTATGATCACTGTCCGTTTGGATTCCGCTTGGTAGACTGGGTTCAGCATTAGTTTGTGCTGAGTCTGTGGTGCGAATATTACAATACCAAGGTTAGTAGATGACTATATCATTTGTTTTACTCAAAGTTGGTAAATTTGAAAATCCTTGCTGAATTGTGTTTCATTTGTAAGAGTGAAAAACATGTTTTAGTTATAACACTGTGGAATGGTAAAATTGATCATTTACCATTCCTTGCTGTCGTTTGTGGTTCTTCTGCCCAGTCAGGCATGAATGCGAACTTTGTTGCTGGCTATTCTCGTTAGTTATGGGACGTGTTATGGCCCCCTTAGTTGTCAAACCTTTTGGTGTTGTGTTGCCAAGTTGTGTCACTGCATTGGAATTTCATATACATATATATATATATATATATATATATATATATATATATATAAAGTGCAAACGACAATTTAAACCCTACTATTTAAACGCTTAACGTGATGCCCAACGTGCAAATGTCTTAATTTGGGGAAATACATTTTGTGGGGTACGATTTTTAGTTTTGAGGACACTAATTGGGAGATGCTTACGTTGATTAAGGTTGTAATTGATTTTATAGAGAAGCACAATATTAGGAACCTGAGGAACTGTACCTCCAGATATAGCTGTCGGTTTGATGGTATCCGAAGGGACAACAACTTGCTAACGGTAGCTTGTCCGTTGGTTGGTGTTTCTATATCTGTATGGTCCAGACCACCTGAAACCACAATGACAACATTGCTGATATAAGTATAATTTTGAGTGAATCAAAAAAGTACCAGATATACGTATGTTATGGATGCAACTTAATTGTTAAAAATTTTATAACGACACAATGATCACCCATATTTAGGGATATCTAATATTGTTAAACCTACCACCATTATCTATCTAATATCATACCTACAACATTCATGTTTAAAGAGTTGGATGGATTCCCAATTGGCTTCCTTGGTCTTCCACGTCCTTTAGGGATGTTGCCTGTATTAAAGGAAATGGACCAAATAATGTATGATAGCAATGAAATTCATGTAGAATTCAGATAAACGTTTCAGGTGATTGTCAAGTGCACGCATTAATAATCCCTAATTGAGAAGTTATCTATTAAGTCTTAACTAATTAATTAAACTCTATCGTACCAGCAGGTGTGTTAGTCAAATATGTAGATGGGGTTAAATCTGTTTTAATTGGTCTGCCACGTCCTCTACGGATGCTGACTGTGAAATAAAGAAACAAACAGCATGTTGTAATAATCGGTTGTACAAAATGTAGAAACTCATATATTTTGCAATGAACATGTATCTATGTGTATCAGGTTACCATTTTGAATGTCAGACAAAGGGACACGAAATGATGATTCAGCGCTAATTACACCAGCAACATTGACATTGTGACCTTCTTTTGAGGCAGTAGTTATCTCTGGTGTTGAAGTGTCACTGGTACGAACATCTCCGAGCAATCTTCTAAATTTGGAGCGTGAGGAAGACACACGAAAACCAATTGATCCATCCTTGTGTTAGCCTGTAATTTCGACAGGCTTCATTAAAGATGGTCAACATGGTTTGATTTATATTTATTTCACAAAGACCATATTATTTCGACAAAGAAAATGGTCATGCGCAAGGTAAACTCGACAAGTTTCCAGGGAAGCAAAAGCAAGAGAGAGGAAAATCGACACAGGCTTTCGATAGACAGAAATCAGGGCAGTTATGCGTTGAAGACTAGCAGTTGGTCGAAGCGTGACGGAGCAGTTTCGGTCGAAAGTAGGAGCGGTTACTTGGCCGAAAGTAGGAGCAGTTACTTATTTTCAAATTGTTAGGCAGTTACCTAGTTCGAATTTTCCCCCCTTTTTCCCTTGTATAAATAACTGTTTCTGAGAAGAAACAGGGGTCGCGAAAATCACAATACACACCCGATTCCTGAAACTCTAACTTCCAAGCCAGAGCGAAAAACGAGTGGAAGAATCCCTGTATGTGATCGTGTACCATTTTTATGATTCAATGCAATTTGTTCTTCTTTTCTTTACAATTCCTGCACCATTTACTGCTTCTTTTCTTTTCAATTCTGTTAATCATTTGCAAATCGTCCCCTTTTCTACATTTTCTGAAACAAAAACTTTTGCAATTCAAAGGCAATTGCTTTGAGATTTTTCTAGTTTGATCTCACAAACCTTCTAATAAAACTAGTGATTGTTTGCTAAAAACACCAGCAAACAAATTGGCACGCCCAGTGGGACTTTGCCTTTGATTTTGTTCATTCTCGTACTCTCTTATTTGTGTTCACTGTTGTATGCACTTAAGAAGTGGTAAAATGGTTCGTTCTGGTACGAATAATGCATCTAGTTCCAACCCTGTGGTTTCACAAGGGCAAGGGACAACAATGGATTCTGCAAGCATTAGCGCAGGACCATCATCGTCGATAACCGTTCCTTCATTATCAATGACTAATGTTGGTTCAACGCAGTCAGAAATGGCATCTCTGCCTATGTCTTTGCCGTTAAGTTCAGGGCTTCATAGCCCTTACATGGCAATGGGAAACGGTTTAGACCCATGTTTGAATAACGTGCATCTACCCCCATTTCCTCTGGGAATGTATGGCATGCCTACTGGAATGCCACATACTTCGACCTTTTCCCCTACACATGTCTCTTCTGAGAGCGTATTTAGTCGAAATCCCCCAGCATTAACCAATACGTCTTTGTTGGCCTTAAGACAGCAAGTAGACGAGAGTAATCACGATATGGTTAATATGCTTACCCAACAAATTGGTACAGTTTTCAATCCATTGATTCAAAATACCAACAACAGTTACCAAATGTTGGCAAATCAGATGAGTAGGATTGCAGACTTTTTTGGGGTTCCAGCGGTTAATAATAGGCACGTTCCTATTATTGCGGGTAATGCGTCGCCAGTTAACCCCCAAGAAGCAGTTGCAGTCGAAGCGTCGACAGTTGTAGGCGAACTACAAGGGACGGTAAACCACGTCCCTGAAGTAGTTGTGGTAAATAGACACCAGAACGCTGATGAAGTTGTTCGACAAATGCAACAACACAATGCTGGCGCAGAGAACAATATAGCTACTTTAGTCGAAACTATTTTGGCGCAAAATGGCCTTAACACAGGTCTACAAAGGCCTAACTTCGTATCACCATTATGTGAATATGTATTACAAACTGAGTTACCAAGGGGATGGAAAGTTCCCAAGTTTACTAAGTTTGGTGGTGATACAAATGAGTCCACAGTCGAACACATTGCTCGTTTCTTGACTGAGGCTGGGGACTTACCACAAAATGAAAATTTGAAGATGAAATGCTTTCCAAATTCTCTAACTAAAAATGCTTTCACTTGGTTCACGACCTTACCCCCTGGTTCTATGTACACATGGGGGCAATTAGAAAAGGCATTCCATGCACAGTTTTACATGGGCCAGTCGAAGATTAGTCTTAAAGAATTGGCTAGTGTTCGGCGCAAAATGCCTGAAACTATTGATGATTACTTAAACAGATTCAGGCTGTTGAAATCTCGTTGCTTCACACAAGTCCCTGAACATGAGCTTGTCGAAATGGCTGCTGGTGGCCTTGATTACTCAATTAGAAAGAAATTAGACACATCTCATTTGCGAGATATGGCTCATTTGGCTGATAGAGTTCGACAAGTTGAAAGGCTTAGAGAGGAAAAATCTAGAGCGAATAGGTATCATAAAAAAGAAAAAGTGGCATATGTCGAAGAAGAATTTGACGTTACATATAGTAATGTCGAAGAGGAGGAGATAGACGTGGCTGAACTTAAGCCTGGTCCTCCTTATACCTGTAAATTATTAAGGCCTGCGAATGGGAATAACCCTGTAGAGCCTAAGAATGATAGATTTATGCCTAAGACTTATACTTTTGATGTTACTAAATGTGATGAAATTTTTGATCTTTTAGTAACTGATGGTCAAATATTAGTGCCTAAAGGCCTTAAAATACCAACTCTTGACCAAAGAAAGAAAAAGGGTTATTGTAAGTTCCATAAATTTTTGGGGCATAACACTAACCGTTGTGTGCTCTTCAGGGATATTGTGCAAAAAGCAATTGACGAAGGAAGACTCAAATTTGCTGATAAGAAAATGAAAGCTCCTATGCAGATTGATGTTGATCCATTGCCTAAGGCTGAAGCTATGTACTCTGAACCTGTCGAAGCTGATGTAGGAATGGTGGATGCTCAAATGGCAGACCCTCCCAAGTGTGTCAAGACTGCCACCGAGAAATTAAAAGGTTTTATGTATGCTGAAGGTAAGAAACAGGAAGTGACCCTAAAAGATTATGATGGGAAGATACATGCTGTGTATCCAAAGGCTGAGGAAGAGTTGATAGATTTCCTCAATCAGTGTAAGTGGAATAACTCTGAAGTTATGCTTTGCCCAAGGTGTAGTGCTGTCTTCGATAAAGAAGCAGCTAAAGCTGTCGAAGGTTATCAGGATCAACAACAACGCAAAAGAAAATGGCTTGATAACAGGCCAAAATTTGACTTTGCAAAAGGAGATCTTCCTGGCTATGAGGCTAATGTGTCAGCAATGCCTTCAACAAGTAAACAACAAATTGCTAAGGAGAAGTCCTCAGCACCAGGGTATTTGAAGCTGTCAACAGGTAAATCCTTTGTCCCAAGTGCTAGTGCTCCTGTCGAAGCGTGGGTACACAATAATCAACGTGCTAAAGCTGTTAAGCCAGGTACTGATGATATTAAGTTTAATTATAAGAATAACTATAAGGGTAAGAACCCCATGACTAGAACACAGTGGCGTCGTTACCAAAGACAGCAGAAGAAGAAGGCACACTTTGACATTAACCAGGTTCCAAGTCATTTGGCTAATAATCAAGTTCCACGCAGCATGATAGTGGCAAAGAGTGAGGTTCACAAAGCTGAAGTTGCCACAAAGAGGAATGCTGATGCTGCTAGTCATGTGTGTGCAGCGAATAAGGCCAAAGGCAAGGCTGTGGTAACAGAAAAGCCAAGAAGGCCTGCTCTTGAAAGAATATTTCCTCCATTGTCAACAGTGAAAGAAAGAAATGTTGATTTCGACATGGATGAAGACATGGAGTCTGATTTCAATGATTCTGAAGATGACCTCGACGTTGTTTGCAATGTGGTATCAATACTGCCTCTTGAGTACGATGTTATCACGGTACCAAATGACGTTGAAGAAGATTTCACAGAGGACATGGCTCATCATAAGCCAATGTGTTACTATGTGATGAACGATGGTTGTGTCGAAGACCAAATGGCTACCTTCGAGAAGCCAGATATGAGTATGCAAAACCACTTGAAACCCCTGTATGTCCAAGCCAAGGTCAATGGTGTTGGAATTAACAAAGTGTTAGTGGATGGTGGAGCTGCAGTGAATTTGATGCCGCATGGTCTTTTGAAGAAGATTGGTAAGTTCGATACTGACCTCAGGCCACATAACATTGTCTTAAGCAACTATGAAGGCAAAACTGGCCACTCTTTGGGGGCCATTGAGGTGGACTTAATTGTTGGTTCCATAAAGAGGACTACATTGTTCTTAGTGATAGCCTCTAAAGCGAATTTTAATTTACTCCTTGGTAGAGAGTGGATCCATGGAGTTGGTGCTGTCCCTTCAACTTTGCATCAACGTTTAGTAATGTGGAAGGAAGATGGTTTGGTAGAGTATGTTGAAGCCGATCAGAGCTACTTCCGTGCTGATGTGAACCAAGTTACCAAGGAAAATTTTGAGAAACAAATGGCGAAGATTGCGCCATGTTCATCTTCTAATGAGGCATATGTTCCTGCGGATAATGTTTTTGCCTCAGTTCATCTTGACCCAAATTATGGTTTTGTTTGGGAAAGAGAAATAATGGGAGATGATAATGTCTATCCTGATGGTGTTTTTCGACCAACGGGGTGGAACACTGGTTCTTGAAAGTGTTCTTATGACAGTGCCCAATGCATGGGACAAAATTACGGCTTATATGGCCGAAAACAAGTTTAAAGCGGCTATGGAGGCCGAAATTATCCAACAAACAATGGCTGTCGAAGCCAGTGAGTTAGATGAAGAAAATGGCATAGTCATAGATGAAAGACTTGATTGTATCTATGATGATGATCCATTAGGTTTTGAAAAGGATCCTAGAGATTTGACAAAGCATATGCAAGCTCAAGACACGTTAGAAGAAGTTGATTTGGGAAATGGCTCAATAAAAAGGCCAACTTATATTAGTGCAAATATTGATGTTTCTCTAAAAGCCCAAGTCATTACATTGCTAAGGGAGTTCAAAGACTGTTTTGCTTGGGATTACGACGAGATGCCCGGGTTAAGTCGAGAAGTAGTGGAAATGCAATTACCAATTCGACCAGGGAAGAAACCAGTGAAGCAAGTGCCAAGAAGATTTGCTCCTCAAGTGTTGGCTAAGATCAAAGAGGAAATCGAAAGGCTATTCAGAAACAAATTCATCAGAACTGCCAGCATATGCTGTCGAAACCAATAATGCATAGCCGAATTGGTAAATGGGCTTTGGCTTTGTCAGAATACAACTTAACTTATCAACCTCTAAAATCAATTAAAGGACAAGTGGTTGCTGATTTTATAGTAGACCATTCTGTTGTCGAAGAAACATAAAGTTTTGTAGACGTATATCCTTGGAGGTTGTACTTTGATGGCTCAAGCCATAAACATGGAGTTGGGATTGGTATTTTAATAATATCTCCTACTAACATTCCAACGAAGTATAAGTTTAAGATTAGAGATGTTTGCTCCAATAATGAAGCTGAGTATGAGGCTTTAATAGTAGGCCTTGAAATTTTACTTGAGCTGGGGGCAAGTCACGTCGAAATAAAAGGTGACTCTAAGTTGGTTGTCAAACAATTGACAAGAGAGTACAAATGCATTAAAGAGCACCTTATCAGATACTTTGTTGTTGCCAATGCTTTGTTAAAAAGATTTGAGTCTGTTCACTTAGAACATTTACCACGAATTGATAATCAAGTGGCAAATGAATTGGCACAAATCGCTTCAGGCTATAAAGTTTCAAAGCGAAGCCTAGAGGAGTTAATTGAAATAAAGGATAAAATCATTTCTAATGACTATTCTTCGTCACTATTGTCAACACCAACAACTGGGGGGGCAACAGATACAAATGCAAACGAGGAACTAGCTGTTAACGTAACAGAAAATGTTGGAACCATTCAAAGGTAGAACAGAGAATCGGTAAACATGGTCAAAGGCCGAAACTACAGGCTGTTCAAGTTCAAGGTTTGAATATGGAAACAACACTTAACAGTGGTGACATCAGGTATACAGCTATTTTACTCAAGTGCAAAGTTATTTCGATGGTGAATTCAAAAAATGTCTTTCTCTTCTTCCTCCTCAAGTTCAGTCGAAAAAGACATTTTTGGGGGGCAATTTGTTAGCCTGTAATTTCGACAGGCTTCATTAAAGATGGTCAACATGGTTTGATTTATATTTATTTCACAAAGACCATATTATTTCGACAAAGAAAATGGTCATGCGCAAGGTAAACTCGACAAGTTTCCAGGGAAGCAAAAGCAAGAGAGAGGAAAATCGACACAGGCTTTCGACAGGCAGAAATCAGGGCAGTTATGCGTTGAAGACTAGCAGTTGGTCGAAGCGTGACGGAGCAGTTTCGGTCGAAAGTAGGAGCGGTTACTTGGCCGAAAGTAGGAGCAGTTACTTATTTTCAAATTGTTAGGCAGTTACCTAGTTCGAATTTTCCCCCCTTTTTCCCTTGTATAAATAACTGTTTCTGAGAAGAAACAGGGGTCGCGAAAATCACAATACACACCCGATTCCTGAAACTCTAACTTCCAAGCCAGAGCGAAAAACGAGTGGAAGAATCCCTGTATGTGATCGTGTACCATTTTTATGATTCAATGCAATTTGTTCTTCTTTTCTTTACAATTCCTGCACCATTTACTGCTTCTTTTCTTTTCAATTCTGTTAATCATTTGCAAATCGTCCCCTTTTCTACATTTTCTGAAACAAAAACTTTTGCAATTCAAAGGCAATTGCTTTGAGATTTTTCTAGTTTGATCTCACAAACCTTCTAATAAAACTAGTGATTGTTTGCTAAAAACACCAGCAAACACCTTGCTATTCTCTGACTCTACATTTTATAGGTTAGTCACCAGCCAAACATTAAATCACGTGTATAATTGATGACTACGTATTTTGAATTAGTGCATTTATAATTCATGAAAAGTTACCATTTGCAGGCTTTTGTTTAGGTCTGCCTGTCCTTCGAATTGATATATCTGCTATTAGAATAAATTTGATAATGTCATTCAATTCTAATTTGTAAATGTTAGATGAAACAACGCGGTAATTTAGGAAAACATGAGCATATAACGTTACCTTCTTTGTGATGAGCAATAGGGGTTTGCATTTGAGAGTTGGAGGGATAACATTCTGGAAATTGAAAGTTAATTAGTACCATGTTCTCTAAGATAAAATTCATTTGAACATATAGCTAAATAGGCATAAAAAGGTTGTGTGTATAATTCCATTATTTCCAAATAATGGGGCTGCCTATGGAGGCGTACCTGTAACGTCTTCTGACCATTGCATGGCCTCCGGGTGCTGACCGTGGTCTCCATTTGGATAAGGAATACCAGTTTCTGTTTTTACGTTTTATTAGAAACTGAACATAACTCAAGAATATGTCATGTCAAATGATTTAAAAACTTTATCTTCAAATGCCTGTTAAAGAAATCCTACCTGTTGTGCGCCTCTTCCTGACATGTTTTTGATGCTCCTGGGTTTCATCTTTCCTACTTGGGTCTTCGTTCTCAGATGGCCGTTTCATACTCAGGGGCTTTGAACACAATAACAAAGGAAAATATTTGCACAGGAACCTCCCCCTGCAAAGGGATATGAAGTATGATAATGTTTCCAAGTAATGTAAGATGTTTATCACCTAGATATTTCACCCTTTACTGCAAACAGCGATGGTAGAACAACCCTGATGCTTAGAAACTCTACGTTTTGGCATTTTTAGATTCCTCTCTACCTATAGCAGCTAATTTCGAATGTATTGGAGGTAAAAAGGTTTTTTTGAATTTTGCCTCACCATTTATGCAATATTATCCATGATTGATATTCCCATAACAGCTCCTTGATTTTAGGATCTGCGCCTATATTAAATGTTGTCATAAATGTCATATGAGAAACTTCCTATACAGCCTCAGACAAAAAATTATTTCATACTCCTCAATATGTTTATGCTTTAATGAGATAGGTATATATTTGTTTTTGAAATTAAAGTGTTTCATATGGTTATCATGTACATAATTATCTCTTTGATCCATATAGGTATAATGAGTTAATTATATATTTCTCTGAGTACAATACGTTGGTTTATTAGATCACCATGTTATTTTGTTTATATGTTAGTCCTCCATATACTTATGCTTTAATGAGATAATTATATATTTCTCCAACTCCAATACTTATAGTCAACTTATAATTAGGATCCTCAATGTTGTTTATATTATTTATATAAACAAAAAAAGAGCTGACTGGTGACATATTTGCTTAACAGACTACAGACCTTTGTCTTGCGGACTTACTATTGTGCGCATTTCACATCCATCAATATATTTTGTGCATCATAACGCTGACTATGTGTGGAACCTGAAAGTCAGCAATGCGGGGAGTACATATAAGCAGTACAGGTTCGGGGTTATCCATTCAACCATCCTGGACATCAGAATAGTAAGTCATACAATATCTATTTCTAATTGTAACCTGTTTAGTTTCAATATCCTTATAGAAATGGGAATTCGTTGAAAATTTTCTGAATAGAAACCTTAAACATATGACGATCCAAATACGAAGCATACGTAAAATAAATGTTAATCCAAAGTATTCTAAATTAGCAAACCCAACACGAAATATCCCATGAGTAATTCTGGGTTACTGGAATAACAAAGCTTGAAATATTACTATGGTTCAGGAAAAAGACCAAAACAACTTCAAATTAAAAGACAAAATAGTCAAACTGGTAACAATCAGTAGCCATTCTATGGATTTTTCTCAATCTTCACTGCCTTAAGTGGAACGGGAATAGAAGATATCTCCTTTTCTCCGGGACTTTTACGTTTCAATGATGGTGTGTCATCACTGTCTTTGGTGATGTCGATTACTTGCTTCCCCTTGCCGGTAGTGTTTGATCCCGATCACGACTACTCAAACATGGAGATCAGGTCCTAGATAGAGTAAGAGTTTAGTCAATCAAACATTATAGGATTCGGCTTATATTACTATTTAACCCCATGTTACTGCTTGGGTTAATGTATAGATTAATGAAAATATAAAGGCCCTAAAGTTTAAAATACCTGAGCTACACCAGCAACATTGTTGTTGACGCTGCCAGAATCCGCTGTAGGGGTATTTTCGAGTAGCAGGGGTTCAGAAGGTGCCTGAATATGAAATCAAAAGAGAAAAGTAAGGCAAAATCAGACGATATGCATTCCCGTACGTGGGATCTTAACTTAATTGGTCGAATGTATAGGTTAGTGCTATTTCAACAGGTTACCTCAGCATCAGCCCATTTGCGGTTGTACATGATAATGAGTTCACGATCGTCTGATATGTTCAGTGCTTTGCACTGGCATCCATAACGACTTGAAGCCTCACCCTGTGCATGGATTTTTAACAGGCCCTCTTTACCGATCAGCCCTTTCACCTCAGTAGGGAGCTCGTCCCTGTCAGCATCCTGAATACAATTGCATTACATAATTATTTATAAATTCCAGAAAATTTACAAACTGCACACACGAAATATACTTGATAATCGTGCATAAGGTTGCCACAGATTCTAATTACTATCTCATACTTAATCAAAGAACAATAGAAAAAGTGATTCACCAACCTACATCCATGACCCGTAAACGTCATCGCATAACCGCTCCAGTAGTGCACGCACATTCTGGTCAAACACCACGACCTGCACAGACTCAGCTTCGTCAATGACGATCAGCTTCAGTAAATATCTTACGACCAACAACAATAATTTTGATTAGGAATTGCAAAAAGTATAGCAAATAAAATCTGATCAATTAACACTAAGTACAACGTAATATATAGTAAGATATAAAACTAATATAAATGACTCACTTTTTGGACACAATGGTCACATGGGTATCGCACTTTTCGCAGTAGTACATTCCAGAGTCCTCAACTACTTTCTTGTGTCACTTGCATACCCAGTACCACCATCAATAATGGCCAAGACGACAAAGTGACTCACCTGAAGACCGCGAAGGTAATATAATTGGGCATTATGTTAATATATCAACATTAACATAATAAAGTACACGTGTGGGGTCCGTAAAAACTGTAGCAAATAACAGTTTACAGCTGGGGTTTAATTGGACTAACTTACATGAACCAGTTCCTTCACGTCAGAAATTTCATACTTATCTGTGACCAGAAGGAAGTCGTCTTTGGGCCCCCCGCTCCTGGATTGCTGAGTCAATGTCAAAGTAGGTGACAGCAGGTCGTGCGACACGCTGACATTGAAACATATATTGGACAAAGCAAACATTGAAATATTCCAAATTAGTTTTATTAGATAAAGATCTGAATAAAAAAAATATGTACGGACAATATAAATGTAGCCCAGTAATGTGTGAGAAATTTGATTATATCCTCATCAAAATCTGGGCCAGAATTTATAAAAAATGATAATCTGTGTAATAAACGTACGACTCCCTCAAAGCAGATGCCTCTGGCATGTCGGGGTTGATCAGAAGTCTCGTTGTATGCATGGTTGTTTGCAGCGTGACACCACCTATATTTTGATTATGCATGAGGTTAGTACGTAACAAATGTATAGAGAAGCATACATGCGTAAATATTCCTGAGATATGTACGTACCCAACCATGTGTCGACCTTACACCAGAGTAGGGCCACAACGGTATTGCTTACATCCCCAGCCGAGATGAACTCCTTAACTTGGCTGACATAGTGTCCAAAGAGTGTGACGGAGAAACGATGCCTGCAATACGGGGCAGCAAATGCGTTTGTGACATATGATGAAACTCAATCAGATACTTATAAGAAAGAACCGAGTGTAATTCAGAGTTAGATTGACGAACCCCCTGTTCTCCAGATCAATTTTCATCTGTGTAGATTTTCCAGAAGGCTTAGTAAATTCGTACTCAGCCTGTACACCAACCAGTACTCCAATTATGTCTGTAAAACAGGTCAATGTGCGACATTAGTTTTTAAATCTCATCCATATAATATACAAACTAATAAAATTTGTATCCAATTTTGAATTCTTACCAACTAAGTAATCCATGTTGAATCCGCTCTTGAAGCATTCTGATGGTGGGGTGAATATGACCTCAGGATCCTGGATAGAGTCTGAACGCGCGGCAGGGCGTATAAGGGTATGCAACTCTATGGTCAGCTTGAAGTTGTGCCGAGAGGCACGAAATTTTCCGACATTTTGGGTTACTCGGTACTTTGAAATGATGTAAACATGTCCCTCATGCAGTTGTTTATCGTGTTTGTATATATGCATGCGATCAATATGTCCCTGGATTGTTGTCCCCTAGTACTCAAACAATACAAATTATGATATCTGTAGTTATATAGTTGGTGATATGCTGTCACAAAATAAAAATAGTGTGCACCCTTAGATTTCAGCATTATATACTGTATGACACCCTTTTCAGGCATTCTGTGCGACAACAATATTGTTCGCCTTATGCTCTATTTTATATTCTCTATATGTTCGAAATCATATTTTGATGCAATGTTCTAAACCTTATTGAATTCTGGGCAAAAAATATAGTGATCAGTTTAACCACCTTATGATGTATTGTGCATTTGAAGCTCAAAATATATGCTATTTTATAACACTTTTTGTTCATTTCAGTATTCGTCAATGGATTTGTAGGACATTAGATGCATAGATAAGTGCTTGGTGTGCATCAACCTTCATGACAACACTGAGAATTCAATAATATTCATGCCAAGATTGTTTCACAGTAGTGGATCAAGTAACTTTATTCAGTTGCGTAAGTACTGAACTTATATATCATAAGATTCAAACACATAACAATATTGGTCATTCAAACAAATTTGTACAGCACATGTATTTCGTTGAAGCATATATAATGGGACAAACTAATTCAGATATCAAAGAGTGTTGGTATTAACTCATTGTAGCATATATAATGATCCAATCTGAAGCATTGTCTAGTGTTTTTCAGTTTGTAATAATCAAACTAATTCAGATATTAAAGAACGTTGAGTGGATTGGTATATACCTCTGAATCTGCAAATACAACATCAAGAGCGTTTGCTCTGTTCACTCCGTATGACGACCACACGTACCATTTACGGAGCAATTTCACGATGACAGGAGAGGACTCATTGCCGGGTTCAAGGAGAGCCAATGGTTGAGCATGTTTGGGGATGGTGGCCAGTGCTCTGGATGAGGAAGACATTGTTGGCGTACACAGTTGGGGTTAACAGGTATGTCGCAGTTCTCACTCTAGGTTATAGTTGTTGTGCAACAGTATGAAACCTGACCTAGTTATATATGAAATAGCGTGTGCCTTTCTGTTACTCCTTATAACGTGTTTTCCACTAATTTCCTAGAAGCTGTTAATTGCTAATTAAAACCTTCCTGATATATGTTTTTAGTACTCCAGGAGCTGTTGGTATCAGAATCCCTTTAATTAAGCGCTTTTAATTGCCAATTTTTAAGGAATATGTCATTCTATTAAATGATACCCAAATTTTATGGGGTTGATAAGGGGATTTAATATTTGGGACAATAAAGGGCCTCCTGTAGAGGAATACATAAATGGTCTGAACTGTTGGTTGTAGTCCCCATAAATGGTCTATCATCCTTAGTTTTGTGCTTTATTAGAATGATCATTATATGCTTTGTATTGACCACCGTATGTCTTAAACAGAGCAAAATTACGATAACCGTTTATTTGTTGCCTACTTTCACCAGTCAGTTCAAACATTAGTTCTTTTTACGGGACTGCCACTATAACCAAAGGTGTATACGCTATACTGCTTCATTGGCTTTATAATTTGAACACACTGAGGTATTCTGAGTTTTGCTATCCAATTGGCCACTCAGTAGTTGTGCTGCAAAATTTAATATCGAAATGCGCACACAACTTATTATAGTTCTTATTTTAAGAATATTCTAATACCAGTAAAGGGTGACATTACTGGAATTAGTTCCTTATTTAACTTGTTAACATTTTCTTGTAACAAAAATGCAACCACTGATTCATTCTCCTTGTGAGTTAAGGAATAACACATCGAACTGGCATAGTACTGTAGGAATAACAACTAACAAAGCTGAGGTAATAATATTCTAGAGTGGGTAAAAAAGTCCACAGTCCAAAAAGAAGTACAAAATAGGCTCAAAAGGCCCAATATAAAATACATGTAATATTTTTACAAAAAATACAAAAAAGCCCAAGCTCCTGCTATTTGCTGCTGCGGCTGAGGGTTGTGGTCTCAACCCTAATCCTTGTTCCTTGTTCAGCAAGCTGTGAACAACTGGGTATGGGGAGGAGACAAAAAATATTCAGAAATAATCAAAGGGTTAGTGGTTCAAAATGAGAACCCTAACCACTAGAATATTGGTTCAAAATTCTGGACCAAAGGAAATCGTTTTAGCAGCATAGTGAGCAAAGCAGTAGCAGTCATAAGCAAACTTCATATGCTGGAAAAGAGGTTGGTAATAACAATTTCATTTTCCTTAAGTATCAAATCAGTACGTATGAACTAAAGAATATACAGTAGGTTCAGTTTTGTAAATAGATTAGTTTTTGTATATAGATCAGTTTTTGTAAATAGATTAGTTTTGTGATTTTATGTTTTTGTAAATAAAATTGTAATTATATTAGTTGAAAACGGTACTAATTGAGAATAAATAGATTAGCTTTTAATACATGAACCAAATTAGGAGTTTCAGAATCTGTTTAAAAAAAAATGAAATTAGCAATTTCTTTGAAATAATTTTTAGTTAAAGAATTTTGGTTAAAATTAATCTGTTCAAAACCGAAATAGGCAGATTCTGAATAGTAGGAAAAATAGATTAGAAGTAGGAGAAATAAACACTAATGGAAGAAACCATCAAAACCCAGATTCTGACCACCGTAGGCGGTGGTCGTCAGCCATTAACGCCGCCAGAACCACCTTCGTCACCGTCGTCAGCCCACTGTCACCACCGTAACCACCAACGTCGATGCCCCCTTTCTGTCGCGTTCGTCTTCTCCGGTACATCAATCACCGTCGCCACCACGACGTCCGACGTTCACGGCATGACTATTGTCGTTACCAACAACCATCGTCGCCAGAAACGGCGCGAACCTCTCCCTCTCCGTCATACCTCTCTTCCGTTCTCCCTCTTTCTCGTCCCACTCTCTCTCTTTTCTCTCCCTTTCCTTTTTCATTCTAAACCCTCTCTCTCTGATATGTGTGTGTGCGGCGCAAGAGGAAGGAAATCATTAGGTTTTCAATAATAGTTGCCTTATATATATATATATATATATATATATATATCTACATTCCTACTTCCACCATCTGGCTCTGATACCAAGAGGGGTTCAGAATCAGAAGAAGGGGTTTAAATTAAAGAGACAGAGGGGAAGTAGGTAGCATACGGAATGCAACAAATAAATTAAAGATAAATAAAACTCACAAGATAGATTAGGAGGTAAAACCTTCCATGTACTATCTATGAGTTACTTTGATTGATTGAGATAGTAAGAACTATCTATGAGTTACAATATTGAAGATTGAAGAAGAGAAGAAGAAGATTACAAGTGCTCTGGCTTCTCACTAGAACAAGAGAGAGAAGTAGAGATGATAGTGTTTCTGAATTGTGTGTGCCTCTAACACAAGCCTATGGCACGATTAAATAGATGGGAAAAATAAATAGTAACCGGTTACTAAACCGGCACTGTGCACTAAATGACCTGCACTGTACAGAATCCAAGGGCAAGTGACTTGAACTATGCGGCATCCAATGCAAAAGTAGAAGCAATCATATAGTGCAAGAATAAAATATTGGAAACAAGATAATGGGAGACCATGGTCGAAATTTTCAAGGGGTGGAGGTCCCCATGCTTGCGCCAATTATGGTCACACAAATATGCTTTGTTTTGAAAATTGCCTCCAAGGAATAACTTGACTATACCCTGCAAAATAAGAAAAGCAGCAGAATAGTAAAGGTAAAAATTAAGCATAATTTGAACAGTTTTTCATGTCCATAAGGACACTACAATCACCATGTTCAAGGGTGGTGGAGGACCAGTTTTTTATACCAATATTGGTATTACAATCACCATAATCCAGGGTGTTATTGGAACAGTTTTTCATGCCTAATAAAGACACTACAATTACCTTGTTCCAGGGTAGTATTTAAGCAGTTTTTCCCACAAAGAGTGGTACAGTTATCATGCTTAAGGATAAATATTTCCCTGTAAATATTCACGAGTGAGATAATCAGGAAGAGAATTGTCAGAACCTTTAAGATATTCAATGTCAAAATCAAATATACTTAAAATTGCTTGCCATCTGGCAAAAATTTGTTTAGATGCAAGGTTTTTAACATCCTTTTGCAAAATATCTTTTGCAGACTTGCAATCAATACGGACAAGAAATTTTTGATTTAAAAGATCAGATTGGAACTTTGAAATGGATAGCACAATAGCCAAAACTTCTTTTTTGATAGTGGAATAATTCTGCTGGGCAGGATTACAATGTTTAGAAGTGAAAGCAATGATTTGTTCTTTTCCAGAAGTTTTTTGTTTTAAAATTCCGCCGTAACCAATATCAGAAGCATCAGTTTCGACAATTTTGAAGGCTTCAGGGTTGGGTAGGTAAAGGCAGGGTAGCTCTTTAACCTGGGCTTTGATTTGTATGACAATTTTGGTGTGATCATCCGTCCAAGGAGGAGGATCCTTTCTTAGACAATCATGAAGAGGTTTGATGAGATTACTTAGTTGTGGAAAGAAGTCTGAGACATAATTTAGACAACCAAGGAACCTTTGTAATTGAGTTTTGTAAATAATTTGATTGGGGAATTTATCCGAGAACTCAATAGCCCTAGTGATAGGAGTAATAGTTCCGTGATGGATATTGTGACCTAAAAATCTGATTTTTGTTTGAAACAAATTGATTTTTGTTTTAGACACAGCAAGACCATTTTTCTTTATGATAGAAATAAAGGTGTTGATATGTCTGACATGTTGATCAAAAGATTGTGAATAAATAAGCACATCATCAATATAGACAATGGCGAATTTTGCATAATCATTGAATATATCATTCATGATTCTTTGGAATTCAGAAGGAGCGTTTTTCAAGCCAAAAGGCATAACGTTCCATTCATATTGACCAAAAGGGACAGTGAAGGCAGTTTTGTATCTATCCTTCTCTTTGATCTGGATTTGCCAAAATCCAGATTTCATGTCAAATTTTGAAAATATTTTTGCGTCATGAAGACGTTTGAGAAGGTCCTTTTTGTTAGGGATAGGATATCTAATCCAACAAAGAGCTTGGTTGAGAGGTTTGTAATTAATGACCAATCTGGGAGTTCCCCTTTCTATTTCTGCTTGTTTATTAACATAAAAGGCAGAGCAAGACCAGGAACTCTTACTTTTGCGAATAAGACCCCTTTTTAAAAGATCATTTATTTCCTTCTGACAAACCAAGAGGAGATCCTGATTCATCTGGATAGGTCTAGCTTTGGTGGGAATTTGCCTTTCATGAAAATCCTTTTCATAAGGAAGTTCCACAACAGGACGTTTTCTTTCCCAGAAAGCATTAGGAAGATCAGAACAAATAGTAGATTGTATTTGCTCTAAAAGACTCTTAATTTTGAATTGATTTTCCCTTTTGAGTAATTGGTGATCGA
This sequence comes from Astragalus glycyphyllos, assembly GCA_963573325.1. NCBI lineage: Eukaryota > Viridiplantae > Streptophyta > Magnoliopsida > Fabales > Fabaceae > Astragalus > Astragalus glycyphyllos. The sequence continues at coordinate 63,841,442 of OY754312.1, read as the reverse complement.
TATTTCTAAAAGTAATTTCGTCTTTTAAAAAATTGATTTGATTTTCTTTGTAAGAAATTGGATTTAAGTTTCTGACAAAAGGTTTTCTTAAAAACATAAAAATGATTGGTTGTCCCAAATGCTGGGCTATGATACCTTCTTCAGTTATTTGAAAAGGAAAAAGTGATCTTATGAACGGAGTTCCTAAAATTACCTGATTTTTCAAATCTTTGACAAGAAGAAATGAGGTATCAATTTTGAAATTGTTGTTTTCGATGATAGCTGAAGACAATTTGTAATTGATTCTTAACTTAGTACCATTTGCAGCACTAAGTTGTTCAGAGGTTTTTTCAAAGTATTTTGTTGGGATAAGACCCTCTAAAATACAATTTGAATCTGCACCTGTGTCAAACAAGGCAACAGTTTCAAAAATAAAATCTTTGATAATAATTTTGACATTTATGTAAAATTTTTGAATTTTTACATAATTGATCAGCCCTAAGAAATCTGAATCCGCTTCCTTATCAGAGTCAGGGACACTTGAAGAGGAATTGGTTTCATGATTATTCCAACGGTCAATAATGGACTGGTGATTAGCCTGTTTTTCTTTTAGTTTATTGACCTCAACTTTTAAGTTGTTGATCTCATACTGAAGATCTTGGATAGTAACAGGTTTGATACTGGTTTTCTCTAACCTTTTGAAGGTATCCTTGAGATTATACTTATTGGTTACTAAAGGGCTTTTGGGAGGTTTAGTTTCAAGAGTAGACTTAAGCTTCTTGAGATACTTTTCCCTTTCCTGGGGGTCAGGAATGGCATTTATGGCTTCAAGGAGAAGATCTTGTTCTTTGGTGAGAACATTGATGCTATTAGAGGAATCAGAATTAGATAAATCATCATCCTGAATTTGATTTATTTTCTCAGAAGGTTGATCAGAGGATTCTCCTGAAGATTGGGCTAATAAATTGTTAATCTTGTTTTCAATGTCTGAACCAAGATTAAGAACTTTGAGTTTGTTTATAACTCTACAATTTCTACTAATATGCCCTGGTTTGCCACATTTGAAGCAGATGATGGGGTTTTTATCATTATTCTCATAATGATTTTTGGTGAATTGACCAGTAATCCTTGGCCTAGGTTTCCTATCATGCCTTTCCTTGTAATAGTCAGGTCTAGGTAAGGTGTTGATAGGTTTTGGTTTGGCTTTGGTTCTCTTGATGCAAGGGAGGCCGAATTGTTCGCAGAAGGTTCCTAAGTCTTTGCGATTTTGAGCCTTTTCTTTGGATAATTGTTGCTGAATTTTGTCGTCTTGACAAATTTTTAAAGCAACTCTTTGGATGATAGCAATAAGCTGACCATAACTTAATTGCTGATAGGGGATATTTCCATTGGGGTCCTGATTGCGCAGTTTATCTCTAACCTTATCACCTAAAGATTTAGGGAGGCCTGCAAGGAATTTCTCCTTCCAGAAGGCTTGTTGGCTATCTTCTCTGGTATAGACCCTTGTAAGGAATGTGTCCTTATACCATCTAAAATCACCGAGGGTTTTGCACCTAAGATTAGACAACAACTCTGCAGATCTATCCTTAATCAAGGAAGGGTCTCCTACAAAGTGTTGGGCAATGGTGAAGATTAAGGTGTTAACTGCATCAGGAATTTGAATCCCATTTTCAAGGATGGGTTCTCCGTTGGGTTCCTTTTTGATAGCAGTAAGGATAGATTGCTTATCCTCATCATCGAGGTAATTATCCCACCAACCTTTAAGTTGACCACAGAATCCTGCAATGAGGATTTCTACGATCATGTCTTCTGAGCAGTTGTTGGAAGTTTCATAAGCAGTGGCAACCATAGTCATATTTTGGAGGATTTTGGTTATGCCATACTCATTTTCTCCATCAATGTTCCATTCATAAACATTATTAGCACTGAAACTTTTGAAATTGGTTTCCTTTTCTTCTAAGAGAAGGTCAGGAGCAGTGGCCCTAGGGTAGTAAAGCTTGGTTTCTCTACGCCATTTGTTTTTAGGATTGTAAATGATTGGATTGACTTTATTCCTAGGAGAGGCATCTTCTGAATGATCAGAAGAGGTCTCATTTATCATATTGATGCTTTTCCTAGGGGTATGAGGAGAAGGCGTATCAGGGATAGTTGTTTTGAGGAGAGTTAAATGTTCATTGATTTTCTCCAGGATTTCATCTCTGGTTTCATCAACTTCCCTTTTGATATGACCTTCTTGCTTGAAGGCCTTTTTAAAGGTTTTGGATACCCTATAGGGATTGAATAGGGGTTTCTCAATTTTAGCAGAAGAATAAGATGACTCAGTTTTAGGGGAGGCATCTTTGTTTCTACTTGATTTGGAGTCTCCTAGTGCTTGGAGGTATTTGTTTGTATAGTTAGATTGTTCCATGAGATCTTTGATATCTCTGGCTGTTATGGGTTCATTATCAGGCCTAGCTTTAAAGGGGGCAGCCAAGACAGGGGCAGATTGGTTTTGAATGTTAAGGGTAAAAGGGCCTTTAGGAGGTAATTCTGATTGGACCTTTTGACCATCTTTTAGATGCCATATAGTGATGACATCCACGATTTTTCTTCCAATAATGTCATCCTGGAAGGGATAATTGATATTCTTCTTGATGGTATACGCATAAAACCAATCAAAAAAAGGAATATTGTATTTGACATTTTCAAGAAATTTATAGAATTTTTCCTGAATGGATTTTCTATTTTTCCCTTGATATTGTTTGAAGAACCATTCTCTGTGAAGAGACCATTTTTCAGAATAAAATTCCTTTTTGAGGGAAATTTTATCTATGACAAAAGAAGTTTGATTGTTGATAAGATCTTTGCAAAGTTCTTGATTGGTAAGACCTTTACTAAGATTTTGATTGTTATTTTCAGAAAATTGATTTTCTGATAAAGGCATAGCAATAAAAGACATGTCTGAGTGAGGAAAGCAGTATAAAAAGTGGTTTTTACAGAATATTTTGTATAATTCCTCACACATAAGTATCATTGCCTTCACTTGGTTTTATTAGAAATATAAATATTAAAATATGAACTAGTAACTACTTTCTAGATTATGCTGGGGATTTAAACATGTTTTGTTCAAAGATCATAACAAGGCCAAGTGCAGGATATTAAAACTTGGATAAAAGAATTATTATCTAATTTATACTTCAGAGTGAAATCCTTTTACTCAGAAAACAATAAGTAAAGTAAATACTGAAATATATCTAATTTGGACCATTAAATTATATTTTGAGCTTGATTCTGACGGACAAGTGATCAATAAACAAACTGCTTTCTGTTTTACTTTCTTTTAAACACCAAGATAGTTTCAAGAATACAACATCTCTCTTGGCGGCAAGGTAGCTGCTCTATCACTCGCGAGTCTTACGCATTCGTTATGCCGTTCGTCGCTTAGCGAGATTTCCAAGTATTCCTTCAAAATCCTATAATGTTAAAAGAGTAAGTAAAACATGGTTTTGAAAAGTTGAAGATGTCCTTGATCAAAAGCACAGAATACGTTTACAAAATATAACTTAGGAAAAGTTCAAATTAAACATATGACAACACACTTTGACAAATTGTTTTAAGATCAAAAGTAAATCTTTGCAAAATATAAACATAGACGAATAATTTTCTTATTCAATCACCTTTTATGTTCATATGTTATAAAATAGTAAGCTGATTGACTATGGGATTTCTCAGATATCTGGTACTGCTCACAACAGACATTGGCCACGTTTGTGAGGCTCTCAGAGATTTCCTTGAAAATACACCAGTGAACTGGCCTGAACAATGCTAGCCATAGTCAAAGAGTGTACTAATAGTGTAACATTTAGAAAAATTTTAACTTTGAATTAATATCCATAACAGGCACTTATATGATTGTGGACAAAATATAATTAACTGCAAAGCATAACCCAGATAAGTAACCAACAGTTCAAAGTTAATATCTACATTCCTACTTCCACCATCTGGCTCTGATACCAAGAGGGGTTCGGAACCAGGAGAAGGGGATTAAATTAAAGAGACAGAGGGGAAGTAGGTAGCATACGGAATGCAACAAATAAATTAAAGATAATTAAAACTCACGAGATAGATTAGGAGGTAAAACCTTCCATGTACTATCTATGAGTTACTTTGATTGATTGAGATAGTAAGAACTATCTATGAGTTACAATATTGAAGATTGAAGAAGAGAAGAAGAAGATTACAAGTGCTCTGGCTTCTCACTAAAACAAGAGAGAGAAGTAGAGATGGTAGTGTTTCTGAATTGTGTGTGTCTAACACAAGCCTATGGCACGATTAAATAGATTGAAAAATTGAATAGTAACCGGTTACTAAACCGGCACTGTGTACTAAAGGACTTGCACTGTACAGAATCCAAGAGCATCTGACTTGAACTGTGCAGCAGCACCGATAAGTACACAAGATCTGAGCAATAATGGAGCCTTGGATTCCAAAATGCCAAAAGATGGTGGGAGACAAGGGGTCCCCATGGATTGACCACAAAGATTCGTTTAAAGCAAGAATCTTTGACTAAGATGAGAACTTGACAAAATAGTGGGTGGAAAACGCCCACTAAGTCTTGCTATGATGAAATTTGTCGTGTTCCTGCAAACTGAGAAACAACAGAGCTTGATAAAAGGTTAGATTTAAATATTGGACAGTTTTTCATGCCTGATGCAGACACTACAATCACCATGTTCAGGGTGGTGTAAGATCAGTTTTTCATACCAATAACGGTACTACTATCACCATGATCCAGGGTGTTATTGGAACAGTTTTTCATGTCTAATGTAGACACTACAATTACCATGTTCTAGGGTAAGGATAAAATTTGAAAATAAATTTGAAGCTTTCATGAGGATCAATGAAGACCAACAGGAAAGGAAAATTATAAAATAAGTTTATGATAAAAATTCCCAAGGGGATCAGCAAAGATCATCAGAATAATAATCAAAGCCACCTTCCTCAGAGAAATCTTTTGGAGAGGAGGAAGAAGATGAGACAAGAATCTGTTTCATCTTATTGTCCTTTTTTGAAGATGAAGGGGCATCCTTAGCTCCCGATTGGTCTTGAAGAAGTTTCATGACATTCTGAAGTTTTTCCAGAATATCATCTTCAGAGGTAGAAGCTGCAAGGGCTGCAGAAATTCTAGCCTTTTGATTTAAAAATTTACAAGTTTCTGGGTCAGCAACTTGCAAAGCCTTTGGGTTGGTTTTAAACCAATTGGTCACACCCGCAGGAGATGCAGCAGAGCCATCAAAACGAGGCCACCATTTGACAAACCCTTGTTTGTATAAAGACAATAAAGTCTTTGGATGATGAAAATACCCAGTTTTATATTGCCACGAAAATATCCATGATAAAGAAAAAGTGGCATAAAAATTTAAAGTAATTGGATAATTGGTGAGATCTTTGTTAAATCTTTTTGAAAACATTTGAAATCCTTCTTGGACTTCAGTGGGAAAGATTTCTGGGCAAGGGCCAAAGAAATCCCACATTGAAGGAACCAATTAGGGAAGGAATACTTGGTTTTCCTTTTGAAATAGATCAACCAAGAATGTTTAAAAACTTTGTTTTGTAAACCTAGGATAATATAATCCCAAGCTTTGATATAATCCCAATAATTATAACCCATAGGGTCAAAGAGCTGGGAAAATTTCTTTGTGCTTTTTGGATTTGGCCCAAATGCTGAGGGTGTCAGAATATTTAGAATTTGAAGGGTTGAATGGGTGTTGACAGCATCATCCTTAGGATCCCTATAATGTTTGAGGGATATTGACTCAGTATCTATGAGAATAAACTCATAAAATTTCTGGGTTTTATTTGGAGTAAAAGGTAAGAAATGGGATTGAGGTGGAAAGATTTTTGGAGGGATCTTGTTAGGATTTTCATTCCAAAATTCTGGTTCAATATGAGCCACAAAGAAAAAGCTTTCTTTTGGGACATACTGGGTTTGAGCAGGGGTAATTGGGTTGGTATTAATAACCAAATTTGACCGATTTTTGGCAGAGGTAACTTGAGATTTTGGGTTAATCTGCAATTGTTGGGATTTTTGGGTTTGAATAGCTAGGTCCAAAGCAGGGAGATCATGGTCACTATCCTCAGCTATACTAGCCCAAGTTCTAGAGGGAAGATTGGTTAACCCTTGTTCCTGAAAAGTCAGGAGGGTTTGGATTGGAAAGGCATAGTCAGATTTTGCCTGCTTAATTTGGCTTTGGGTATTCTGAGAGGAATGCCCAGATTGGTTTCCAGATAGGTTTAGGGTGGAAGGCCCTGTAGAGATCATAGGGTTTTTACCTTTTCCTCTTCCTCTTCCTCTTGAGGAGGAAGCCCTGGTGGTCATTTTGATCGAAGCCCTGAAAATAATCAAAGATGATCCAGTTAGTAATATTTTGATTACAATCTCTATAGTAACATAATCAATATGATTATTATAATGAAATAAATTGTCTAAAATTCCCACCATTTGGTTTTTAGACATAAAGAGATTAATTATTAGAAATTTTTCATGAAAATTTCTAGCAAGATTATAAGAGTCAAGAATTTCTTGTGAGACAGCGTAATTAACCATATCACAAGTAACATTTATCATTTCCTCCTGGGTTTTAGCTCTGATGCTTATACCAGAATTAAAATTGATTTTGGAGCAGATTTTTTGAACCTTCTTAAAAGATTTACCTGGATGATTAACCATAAAGGGTTGCCCCAGATAATAAACATTAATACCAAAATTATGAACATGAAGAGAAAAAAGCAGAGCTGGGGATTCCCAGATAACTCTATTTTCAAAGTTGGTAATAATGGATGAAATGGAGATATTGAATCTGCAAATGGCAGAAGCTAGGTCAATAAACCCAGATTCTGGTTTATCAAAATAACAATCTAACCAATTGAAGATTTTGGATTTAATCTTAGGCTTGAGCTCAAGATTCTTAAGCTCAGATAAAATCCTTTTGTACTTATGGGGTTTGTCATCTCTGCAGAAGAGCTTAATTCTCTTTTTGGTACTAGGATCAATATTAAAAGTACTGAGCTTTCTAATGATCCAGCAACTTTTGGTTTTGTGACCTATTTTGCCACAAATGAAGCAGGTAACCTGCTTATTAGGTCTACTATGCTTCTTCTTAGCAGCTTGGTTGATGGGAGAAATCTCAGGTTTTCTTTTATTGCAAGTGCAACAAATTTCTGTGATTTGAGATTTAACCTGGGTGTTGGGTTTCTTGTCTTTTTTCCTAATGTAGGGCTTTAGTATATAACCAGGTTTGGGTTGATTAGGACATTTTCTGGCAATCTGGCCAAAATTGTCACATTTGAAGCAGATAACCTTTCTTTCATCAAAAGGACTTCTGGTTATCATGTTTATAGAGCCATTGCTTTTAGGTTTAAGAGCCATATCTTTAAGAAGGTTTAATTGCTCATTGATTCTAGCTAAGAGTTCTTCATAATTGGTTTGCTGAAGAACTGGTTTGGTAATAGGTTCCTCTATCTGGGTGGGGATACCTAAAACATTCTTAGTTTGTTCTAAGACATCATTGGGATGTTTAGAGGGGACAATAGGGACATCCTGTTTCCTATCAGATAAAATGGATTGAAAAGGATAATTGATACCTTTCCTAAAAGCATAATCTTTAAACCATTTAAAGAAAGGGATATTATGTTTGGTTTTTCTGAGAAATTCATAGAATTTCTCTTGGATTGCTTTACGTTTGTGTCCCTGATACTGAGAAAAGAACCATTTCCTATGAGGAGACCATTCCTCAGAATAAAATTCTTTTCTTAGGGATTCCTTATCCATGATGAATTTCGACTTCATCATAAGGATTATTAAGGGAGGAATAGGTTGGAGATTGAATAGACCTATGGTCTTCCTCCTCTTTCTGATAGGAGGTTTTTACAGGGGTTGTGGTTTCAAAGCCCTGTAGGTGGATAGTGGAACCATCATGGGAGGTTCCTATCTGAGGTTTGGAGGATTCTCTAGCTACAGAGAAGGATCTTCTAGAGAAAGATCCTCTGGACATAGCCGTTCTGAAGTCTTCTTCAGATCTGAGGGACCTAGGGATAGTGAAGGAGTTACTTCTGTTAAAAACAAGATCAACTCATCCAGATTGATGCTGAATAACATCCTGGAATTCTGGTGTTATCCTCGGTGCTGTAGGGGCAGCTTTATCTAGGGTCCAGGTCTCAGGAAGTGTAATATCACTCCATTGTATGGTTTTAGGTACCATAATATTGGCTTTAGATTGGTCAGTAAGAAACAAAGTTGTTTCTCCTGATTTGTGGCATTTAGTTTTAAGGAAATTGGACCTGATAGAGTTCATTACTTTGTAATGAATTCTGTATATCAAAGTGATAGGGACAGATCCTTCCTTCATGTCATAGCCGTGACACTTGACATTAAGATAAAGAACATCAAGGATGTTCTTATCATCCAGACTGACAGTTAAATCTGGGAAGCAATTAAAAAAGATTGGCCCATGAATTAGGCTAGTTTCAACAGTTCCTAATAAGGAGTCATGAAACTGATTATGGCGAGCATCTCTTAAACAGAGCAAAACTGCAACGTTAAGAGATTCTCTGGTAAGAGGCTTCATGCCTACCTGAACACTTCCAATGTGTAGGTAGTTGAAGTTCTTAGCCTTATGATCTTTCATACTTTTTTCAGAAAGAAGATGAAATTCTTCATCATCTTTGCGGAGTATGATTTTCTGTTCTACTGTTCTGACAATAAAATCAGTTTTGGAAAAGAAAGATTTTTGATTTTGATAAAGGTCTTTATGGGATATTTTTGGAATATCCCAATTATCAAGATCTTGATTGATATCTTCAAAACGTATTTCTTCTTTGAAGATTTTGTTTGATAAAGATTGACTAGAAGATGAAGATGAGGATGAGGGTTTGCAAGAAAAACGAGAAGAAAAACTTTTAAACATCTTAATAAAATTTCTTCCTCACCCGTAAGCATCATTGCCTTCACTTGGTTTCATTAGAAATATAAATATTAAAATATGAACTAATAACTACTTTCTAGATTATGCTGGGGATTTAAACATGTTTTGTCTAAAGATCATAACAAGGCCAGGTGCAGGATATTAAAACTTGGATAAAAGAATTATTATCTAATTTATACTTCAGAGTGAAATGCTTTTACTCAGAAAACAATAAGTAAAGTAAATACTGAAATATCTCTAATTTGGACCATTAAATTATATTTTGAGCTTGATCCTGACAGACAAGTGATCAATAAACAAACTGTTTTCTGTTTTACTTTCTTTTAAACACCAAGATAGTTTCAAGAATACAACATCTCTCTTGGCGGCAAGGTAGCTGCTCTATCACTCACGAGTCTTACGCATTCGTTATGCCGTTCGTCGATTAGCGAGATTTCCAAGTATTCCTTCAAAAATCCTATAATGTTAAAAGAGTAAGTAAAATATGGTTTTGAAAAGTTGAAGATGTCCTTGATCAAAAGCACAGAATACGTTTACAAAATATAACTTAGGAAAAGTTCAATTTAAACATATGACAACACACTTTGACAAATTGTTTTAAGATCAAAAGTAAATCTTTGCAAAATATAAACATAGACGAATAATTTTCTTATTCAATCACCTTTTATGTTCATATGTTATAAAATAGTAAGCTGATTGACTATGGGATTTCTCAGATATCTGGTACTGCTCACAACAGACATTGGCCACGTTTGTGAGGCTCTCAGAGATTTCCTTGAAAATACACCAGTGAACTGGCCTGAACAATGCTAGCCATAGTCAAAGAGTATACTAATAGTGTAACATTTAGAAAAATTTTAACTTTGAATTAATATCCATAACAGGCACTTATATGATTATGGACAAAATATAATTAACTGCAAAGCATAACCCAGATAAGTAACCAACAGTTCAAAGTTAATATCTACATTCCTACTTCCACCATCTGGCTCTGATACCAAGAGGGGTTCGGAACCAGGAGAAGGGGATTAAATTAAAGAGACAGAGGGGAAGTAGGTAGCATACGGAATGCAACAAATAAATTAAAGATAATTAAAACTCACGAGATAGATTAGGAGGTAAAACCTTCCATGTACTATCTATGAGTTACTTTGATTGATTGAGATAGTAAGAACTATCTATGAGTTACAATATTGAAGATTGAAGAAGAGAAGAAGAAGATTACAAGTGCTCTGGCTTCTCACTAGAACAAGAGAGAAGTAGAGATGATAGTGTTTCTGAATTGTGTGTGTTTTTGTGTGCCTCTAACACAAGCCTATGGCACGATTAAATAGATGGGAAAATTGAATAGTAACCGGTTACTAAACCGGCACTGTGCACTAAAAGACTTGCACTGTACAGAATCCAAGAGCATCTGACTTGAACTGTGCAGCAGCAGCGATAAGTACACAAGATCTGAGCAATAATGGAGCCTTGGATTCCAAAATGCCAAAAGATGGTGGGAGACAAGGGGTCCCCATGGATTGACCACAAAGATTTGTTTAAAGCAAGAATCTTTGATTATGATGAGAACTTGACAAAATAGTGGGTGGAAAACGCCCACTAAGTCTTGCTATGATGAAATTTGTCGTGTTCCTGCAAACTGAGAAACAACAGAGCTTGATAAAAGGTTAGATTTTAAAAATTGGACAGTTTTTCATGCCTGATGCAGACACTACAATCACCATGTTCAGGGTGGTGTATGATCAGTTTTTCATACCAATAACGGTACTACTATCACCATGATCCAGGGTGTTATTGGAACAGTTTTTCATGTCTAATATAGACACTACAATTACCATGTTCTAGGGTAAGGAAAATTTGAAAATAAATTTGAAGCTTTCATGAGGATCAATGAAGACCAACAAGAAAGGAAATTTATAAAATAAGTTTATGATTAAAATTCCCAAGGGGATCAGCAAAGATCATCAGAATAATAATCAAAGCCACCTTCCTCAGAGAAATCTTTTGGAGAGGAGGAAGAAGATGAGACAAGAATCTGTTTCATCTTATTGTCCTTTTTTGAAGATGAAGGGGCATCCTTAGCTCCAGATTGGTCTTGAAGAAGTTTCATGACATTCTGAAGTTTTTCTAGAATATCATCTTCAGAGGTAGAAGCTGCAAGAGCTGCAGAAATTCTAGCTTTTTGATTTAAAAATTTACAAGTTTCTGGGTCAGCAACTTGCAAAGCCTTTGGGTTGGTTTTAAACCAATTGGTCACACCCGCAGGAGATGCAACAGAGGCATCAAAACGAGGCCACCATTTGACAAACCCTTGTTTGTATAAAGACAATAAAGTCTTTGGATGATGAAAATATCCAGTTTTATATTGCCATGAAAATATCCATGATAATGAAAAAGTGGCATAAAAATTTAAAGTGATTGGATAATTAGTAAGATCTTTGTTAAATCTTTTTGAAAATATTTGAAATCCTTCTTGGACTTCAGTGGGAAAGATTTCTGGGCAAGGGCCAAAGAAATCCCACCATTGAAGGAACCAATTAGGGAAAGAATACTTGGTTTTCTTTTTGAAATAGATCAACCAAGAATGTTTAAGAATTTTGTTTTGTAAACCTTGGATAATATAATCCCAAGCTTTGATATAATCCCAATAATTATAACCCATAGGGTCAAAGAGCTGGGAAAATTTCTTTGTGCTATTTGGATTTGGCCCAAATGCTGAGGGTGTCAGAATATTTAGAATTTGAAGGGTTGAATGGGTGATGACAGCATCATCCTTAGGATCCCTATAATGTTTGAGGGATATTGACACAGTATCTATGAGAATAAACTCATAAAATTTCTGGGTTTTATTTGGAGTAAAAGGTAAGAAATGGGATTGAGGTGGAAAGATTTTTGGAGGGATCTTGTTGGGATTTTCATTCCAGAATTCTGGTTCAATATGAGCCACAAAGAAAAAGCTTTCTTTTGGGACATACTGGGTTTGAGCAGGGGTAATCGGGTTGGTATTAATAACCAAATTTGACCGATTTTGGGCACAGGTAACCTGAGATTTTGGGTTAATCTGCAATTGTTGGGATTTTTGGGTTTGAATAGCTAGGTCCAAGGCAGGGAGATCATGATCACTATCCTCAGCTATACTAGCCCAAGTTCTAGAGGGAAGATTGGTTAACCCTTGTTCCTGAAAAGTCAGGAGGGTTTGGATTGGAAAGGCATAGTCAGATTTTGCCTGTTTAATTTGGCTTTGGGTATTCTGAGAGGAATGCCCAGATTGGTTTCCAGATAGGTTTAGGGTGGAAGGCCCTGTAGAGATCATAGGGTTTTTACCTTTTCCTCTTCCTCTTCCTCTTGAGGAGAAAGCCCTGGTGGTCATTTTGATCGAAGCCCTGAAAATAATCAAAGATGATCCAGTTAGTAATATTTTGATTACAATCTCTATAGTAACATAATCAATATGATTATTATAATGAAATAAATTGTCTAAAATTCCCACCATTTGGTTTTTAGACATAAAGAGATTAATTATTAGAAATTTTTCATGAAAATTTCTAGCAAGATTATAGGAGTCAAGAATTTCTTTTGAGACAGCGTAATTAACCATATCACAAGTAATATATATCATTTCCTCCTGGGTCTTAGCTCTGATGCTTATACCAGAGTTAAAATTGATTTTGGAGCAAATTTTTTGAACCTTATTAAAAGATTTACCTGGATGATTAAACATAAAGGGTTGCCCCAGATAATAAACATTAATACCAAAATTATGAACATGAAAAGAAAAAAGCACTGCTGGGGATTCCCAGATAACTCTATTTTCAAAGTTGGTAATAATGGATGAAATGGAGATATTGAATCTGCAAATGGCAGAGGCTAGGTCAATAAACCCAGATTCTGGTTTATCAAAATAATAATCTAACCAATTGTAGATTTTGGATTTAATCTTAGGTTTGAGCTCAAGATTCTTAAGCTCAGATAAAATCCTATCGTACTTATGGGGTTTGTCATCTCTGCAGAAGAGCTTAATTCTTTTTTTGGTACTAGGATCAATATTAAAAGTACTGAGCTTTCTAATGACCCAGCAACTTTTGGTTTTGTGACCTATTTTACCACAAATGAAGCAGGTAACCTGCTTATTAGGTCTACTATGCTTCTTCTTAGCAGGTTGGTTGATGGGAGAAATCTCAGGTTTTCTTTTATTGCTAGTGCAACAAATTTCTGTGATTTGAGATTTAACCCGGGTGTTGGGTTTCTTGTCTTTTTTCCTAACGTAGGGCTTTGGTATATAACCAGGTTTGGGTTGATTAGGACATTTTCTGGCAATATGGCCAAAATTGTCACATTTGAAGCAGATAACCTTTCTTTCATCAAAAGGATTTCTGGTTATCGTGTTTATAGAGCCATTGCTTTTAGGTTTAAGAGCCATATCTTTAAGAAGGTTTAATTGCTCATAGATTCTAGCTAAGAGTTCTTCATTATTGGTTTGCTGAAGAACTGGTTTGGTAATAGGTTTCTCTATCTGGGTAGGGATACCTAAAACATTCTTAGTTTGTTCTAAGGCATCATTGGGATGTTTAGAGGGGACAATAGGGACATCTTGTTTCCTATCAGATAAAATGGATTGAAAAGGATAATTGATACCTTTCCTAAAAGCATAATCTTTAAACCATTTAAAGAAAGGGATATTATGTTTGGTTTTTCTGAGAAATTCATAGAATTTCTCTTGGATTGTTTTACGTTTGTGTCCCTGATACTGAGAAAAGAACCATTTCCTATGAGGAGACCATTCCTCAGAATAAAATTCTTTTCTTAGGGATTCCTTATCCATGATGAATTTAGACTTCATCATAAGGATTATTAAGGGAGGAATAGGTTGGAGATTGAATAGACCTATGGTCTTCCTCCTCTTTCTGATAGGAGGTTTTCACAGGGGTTGTGGTTTCAAAGCCCTGTAGGTGGATAGTGGAACCATCATGGGAGGTTCCTATCTGAGGTTTGGAGGATTCTCTAGCTACAGAGAAGGATCTTCTAGAGAAAGATCCTCTGGACATAGCCGTTCTGAAGTCTTCTTCAGATCTGAGGGACCTAGGGATAGTGAAGGAGTTACTTCTGTTAAAAACAAGATCAACTCTTCCAGATTGATGCTGAATAACATCCTGGAATTCTGGTGTTATCCTAGGTGCTGTAGGGGCAGCTTTATCTAGGGTCCAGGTTTCAGGAAGTGTAATATCACTCCATTGTATGGTTTTAGGTACCATAATATTGGCTTTAGATTGGTCAGTAAGAAACAAAGTTGTTTCTCCTGATTTGTGGCATTTAGTTTTAAGGAAATTGGACCTGATAGAGTTCATTACTTTGTAATGAATTCTGTATATCAAAGTGATAGGGACAGATCCTTCCTTCATGTCATAGCCGTGACACATGACATTAAGATAAAGAACATCAAGGATGTTCTTATCATCCAGACTGACAGTTAAATCTGGGAAGCAATTAAAAAAGATTGGTCCATGAATTAGGCTAGTTTCAACAGTTCCTAATAAAGAGTCATGAAACTGATTATGGCGAGCATCTCTTAAACAGAGCAAAACTGCAACGTTAAGAGATTCTCTGGTAAGAGGCTTCATGCCTACCTGAACACTTCCAATGTGTAGGTAGTTGAAGTTCTTAGCCTTATGATCTTTCATACTTTTTTCAGAAAGAAGATGAAATTCTTCATCATCTTTGCGGAGTATGATTTTCTGTTCTACTGTTCTGACAATAAAATCAATTTTGGAAAAGAAAGATTTTTGATTTTGATAAAGATCTTTATGGGATATTTTTGGAATATCCCAATTATCAAGATCTTGATTGATATCTTCAAAACGTATTTCTTCTTTGAAGATTTTGTTTGATAAAGATTGACTAGAAGAAGAAGATGAGGATGAGGGTTTGCAAGAAAAACGAGAAGAAAAACTTTTAAACATCTTAATAAAAATTCTTCCTCACCCGTAAGCATCATTGCCTTCACTTGGTTTCATTAGAAATATAAATATTAAAATATGAACTAGTAACTACTTTCTAGATTATGCTGGGGATTTAAACGTGTTTTGTCAAAAGATCATAACAAGGCCAAGTGCAGGATATTAAAACTTGGATAAAAGAATTATTATCTAATTTATACTTCAGAGTGAAATCCTTTTACTCAGAAAACAATAAGTAAAGTAAATACTGAAATATATCTAACTTGGACCATTAAATTATATCTTGAGCTTGATTCTGACAGACAAGTGATCAATAAACAAACTATTTTCTGTTTTACTTTCTTTTAAACACCAAGATAATTTCAAGAATACAACATCTCTCTTGGCGGCAAGGTAGCTGCTCTATCACTAGCGAGTCTTACGCATTCGTTATGCCGTTCGTCGCTTAGCGAGATTTCCAAGTATTCTTTCAAAATCCTATAATGTTAAAAGAGTAAGTAAAACATGGTTTTGAAAAAGTTGAAGATGTTCTTGATCGAAAGCACAGAATACGTTTACAAAATATAGCTTAGAGAAAGTTCAATTTAAACATATGACAACACACTTTGGCAAATTGTTTTAAGATCAAAAGTAAATCTTTGCAAAATATAAACATAGACGAATAATTTTCTTATTCAAATACCTTTTATGTTCATATGTTATAAAATAGTAAGCTGATTGACTATGGGATTTCTCAGATATCTGGTACTGCTCACAACAGACATTGGCCACGTTTGTGAGGCTCTCAGAGATTTCCTTGAAAATACACCAGTGAACTGGCCTGAACAATGCTAGCCATAGTCAAAGACTATACTAATAGTGTAACATTTAGAAAAATTTTAACTTTGAATTAATATCCATAACAGGCACATATATGATTATGGACAAAATATAATTAACTGCAAAGCATAACCCAGATAAGTAACCAACAGTTCAAAGTTAATATCTACATTCCTACTTCCACCATCTGGCTCTGATACCAAGAGGGGTTCGGAATCAGAAGAAGGGGTTTAAATTAAAGAGACAGAGGGGAAGTAGGTAGCATATGGAATGCAACAAATAAATTAAAGATAAATAAAACTCACAAGATAGATTAGGAGGTAAAACCTTCCATGTACTATCTATGAGTTACTTTGATTGATTGAGATAGTAAGAACTATCTATGAGTTACAATATTGAAGATTGAAGAAGAGAAGAAGAAGATTACAAGTGCTCTGGCTTCTCACTAGAACAAGAGAGAGAAGTAGAGATGATAGTGTTTCTGAATTGTGTGTCCCTAACATAAGCCTATGGCACGATTAAATAGATGGAAAAATGAATAGTAACCGGTTACTAAACCGGCACTGTGCACTAAATGACTTGCACAGTACAGAATCCAAGAGCATCTGACTTGAACTGTGCAGCAGCAGCGATAAGTACACAAGACCTGAGCAATAATGGAGCCTTGGATTCCAAAATGCCAAAAGATGGTGGGAGACAAGGGGTCCCCATGGATTGACCACAAAGATTTGTTTAAAGCAAGAATCTTTGATTATGATGAGAACTTGACAAAATAGTGGGTGGAAAACGTCCACTAAGTCTTGCTATGATGAAGTTTGTCGTGTTCCTGCAAACTGAGAAACAACAGAGCTTGATAAAAGGTTAGATTTTAAAAATTGGACAGTTTTTCATGCCTGATGCAGACACTACAATAACCATGTTCAGGGTGGTGTAAGATCAGTTTTTCATACCAATAACGGTACTACTATCACCATGATCCAGGGTGTTATTGGAACAGTTTTTCATGTCTAATATAGACACTACAATCACCATGTTCAGGGTGGTGTAAGATCAGTTTTTCATACCAATAACGGTACTACTATCACCATGATCCAGGGTGTTATTGGAACAGTTTTTCATGTCTAATATAGACACTACAATTACCATGTTCTAAGGTAAGGAAAATTTGAAAATAAATTTGAAGCTTTCATGAGGATCAATGAAGACCGACAAGAAAGGAAATTTATAAAATAAGTTTATGATTAAAATTCCCAAGGGGATCAGCAAAGATCATCAGAATAATAATCAAAGCCACCTTCCTCAGAGAAATCTTTTGGAGAGGAGGAAGAAGATGAGACAAGAATCTGTTTCATCTTATTGTCCTTTTTTGAAGATGAAGGGGCATCCTTAGCTCCAGATTGGTCTTGAAGAAGTTTCATGACATTCTGAAGTTTTTCCAGAATATCATCTTCAGAGGTAGAAGCTGCAAGAGCTGCAGAAATTCTAGCTTTTTGATTTAAAAATTTACAAGTTTCTGGGTCAGCAACTTGCAAAGCCTTTGGGTTGGTTTTAAACCAATTGGTCACACCCGCAGGAGATGCAGCAGAGGCATCAAAACGAGGCCACCATTTGACAAACCCTTGTTTGTATAAAGACAATAAAGTCTTTGGATGATGAAAATACCCAGTTTTATATTGCCATGAAAATATCCATGATAATGAAAAAGTGGCATAAAAATTTAAAGTGATTGGATAATTAGTAAGATCTTTGTTAAATCTTTTTGAAAATATTTGAAATCCTTCTTGGACTTCAGTGGGAAAGATTTCTGGGCAAGGGCCAAAGAAATCCCACCATTGAAGGAACCAATTAGGGAAAGAATACTTGGTTTTCTTTTTGAAATAGATCAACCAAGAATGTTTAAGAATTTTGTTTTGTAAACCTAGGATAATATAATCCCAAGCTTTGATATAATCCCAATAATTATAACCCATAGGGTCAAAGAGCTGGGAAAATTTCTTTGTGCTGTTTGGATTTAGCCCAAATGCTGAGGGTGTCAGAATATTTAGAATTTGAAGGGTTGAATGGGTGATGACAGCATCATCCTTAGGATCCCTATAATGTTTGAGGGATATTGACTCAGTATCTATGAGAATAAACTCATAAAATTTCTGGGTTTTATTTGGAGTAAAAGGTAAGAAATGGGATTGAGGTGGAAAGATTTTTGGAGGGATCTTGTTGGGATTTTCATTCCAGAATTCTGGTTCAATATGAGCCACAAAGAAAAAGCTTTCTTTTGGGACATACTGGGTTTGAGCAGGGGTAATCGGGTTGGTATTAATAACCAAATTTGACCGATTTTGGGCACAGGTAACCTGAGATTTTGGGTTAATCTGCAATTGTTGGGATTTTTGGGTTTGAATAGCTAGGTCCAAGGCAGGGAGATCATGATCACTATCCTCAGCTATACTAGCCCAAGTTCTAGAGGGAAGATTGGTTAACCCTTGTTCCTGAAAAGTCAGGAGGGTTTGGATTGGAAAGGCATAGTCAGATTTTGCCTGTTTAATTTGGCTTTGGGTATTCTGAGAGGAATGCCCAGATTGGTTTCAACCATTTCCTATGAGGAGACCATTCCTCAGAATAAAATTCTTTTCTTAGGGATTCCTTATCCATGATGAATTTAGACTTCATCATAAGGATTATTAAGGGAGGAATAGGTTGGAGATTGAATAGACCTATGGTCTTCCTCCTCTTTCTGATAGGAGGTTTTTACAGGGGTTGTGGTTTCAAAGCCCTGTAGCTGGATAGTGGAACCATCATGGGAGGTTCCTATCTGAGGAATCAGATAGGAACCACTTTATGTTCAAAGAGACAGAGGGGAAGTAGGTAGCATACGGAAAGATCTTATCAGGCAGATGAATCAGGATAGGTCTCCCATTATCTCCCATAAGAGACTTCAGAACTATCTAGTTGTTTTGAGTTTTCTCTGATACCAAGAGGGGTTCGGAATCAGAAGAAGGGGTTTAAATTAAAGAGACAGAGGGGAAGTAGGTAGCATACGGAATGCAACAAATAAATTAAAGATAAATAAAACTCACAAGATAGATTAGGAGGTAAAACCTTCCATGTACTATCTATGAGTTACTTTGATTGATTGAGATAGTAAGAACTATCTATGAGTTACAATATTGAAGATTGAAGAAGAGAAGAAGAAGATTACAAGTGCTCTGGCTTCTCACTAGAACAAGAGAGAGAAGTAGAGATGATAGTGTTTCTGAATTGTGTGTGCCTCTAACACAAGCCTATGGCACGATTAAATAGATGGGAAAAATAAATAGTAACCGGTTACTAAACCGGCACTGTGCACTAAATGACCTGCACTGTACAGAATCCAAGGGCAAGTGACTTGAACTATGCGGCATCCAATGCAAAAGTAGAAGCAATCATATAGTGCAAGAATAAAATATTGGAAACAAGATAATGGGAGACCATGGTCGAAATTTTCAAGGGGTGGAGGTCCCCATGCTTGCGCCAATTATGGTCACACAAATATGCTTTGTTTTGAAAATTGCCTCCAAGGAATAACTTGACTATACCCTGCAAAATAAGAAAAGCAGCAGAATAGTAAAGGTAAAATTAAGCATAATTTGAACAGTTTTTCATGTCCATAAGGACACTACAATCACCATGTTCAAGGGTGGTGGAGGACCAGTTTTTTATACCAATATTGGTATTACAATCACCATAATCCAGGGTGTTATTGGAACAGTTTTTCATGCCTAATAAAGACACTACAATTACCTTGTTCCAGGGTAGTATTTAAGCAGTTTTTCCCACAAAGAGTGGTACAGTTATCATGCTTAAGGATAAATATTTCCCTGTAAATATTCACGAGTGAGATAATCAGGAAGAGAATTGTCAGAACCTTTAAGATATTCAATGTCAAAATCAAATATACTTAAAATTGCTTGCCATCTGGCAAAAATTTGTTTAGATGCAAGGTTTTTAACATCCTTTTGCAAAATATCTTTTGCAGACTTGCAATCAATACGGACAAGAAATTTTTGATTTAAAAGATCAGATTGGAACTTTGAAATGGATAGCACAATAGCCAAAACTTCTTTTTTGATAGTGGAATAATTCTGCTGGGCAGGATTCCAATGTTTAGAAGTGAAAGCAATGATTTGTTCTTTTCCAGAAGTTTTTTGTTTTAAAATTCCGCCGTAACCAATATCAGAAGCATGAGTTTCGACAATTTTGAAGGCTTCAGGGTTGGGTAGGTAAAGGCAGGGTAGCTCTTTAACCTGGGCTTTGATTTGTATGACAATTTTGGTGTGATCATCCGTCCAAGGAGGAGGATCCTTTCTTAGACGATCATGAAGAGGTTTGATGAGATTTCTTAGTTGTGGAAAGAAGTCTGAGACATAATTTAGACAACCAAGGAACCTTTGTAATTGAGTTTTGTCAATAATTTGATTGGGGAATTTATCCGAGAACTCAATAGCCCTAGTGATAGGAGTAATAGTTCCGTGATGGATATTGTGACCTAAAAATCTGATTTTTGTTTGAAACAAATTGATTTTTGTTTTAGACACAGCAAGACCATTTTTCTTTATGATAGAAATAAAGGTGTTGATATGTCTGACATGTTGATCAAAAGATTGTGAATAAATAAGCACATCATCAATATAGACAATGGCGAATTTTGCATAATCATTGAATATATCATTCATGATTCTTTGGAATTCAGAAGGAGCGTTTTTCAAGCCAAAAGGCATAACGTTCCATTCATATTGACCAAAAGGGACAGTGAAGGCAGTTTTGTATCTATCCTTCTCTTTGATCTGGATTTGCCAAAATCCAGATTTCATGTCAAATTTTGAAAATATTTTTGCGTCATGAAGACGTTTGAGAAGGTCCTTTTTGTTAGGGATAGGATATCTAATCCAACAAAGAGCTTGGTTGAGAGGTTTGTAATTAATGACCAATCTGGGAGTTCCCCTTTCTATTTCTGCTTGTTTATTAACATAAAAGGCAGAGCAAGACCAGGAACTCTTACTTTTGCGAATAAGACCCCTTTTTAAAAGATCATTTATTTCCTTCTGACAAACCAAGAGGAGATCCTGATTCATCTGGATAGGTCTAGCTTTGGTGGGAATTTGCCTTTCATGAAAATCCTTTTCATAAGGAAGTTCCACAACATGACGTTTTCTTTCCCAGAAAGCATTAGGAAGATCAGAACAAATAGTAGATTGTATTTGCTCTAAAAGACTCTTAATTTTGAATTGATTTTCCCTTTGGAGTAATTGGTGATCGATATTTCTAAAAGTAATTTCGTCTTTTAAAAAATTGATTTGATTTTCTTTGTAAGAAATTGGATTTAAGTTTCTTACAAAAGGTTTTCTTAAAAACTTAAAAATGATTGGTTGTCCCAAATGCTGGGCTATGATACCTTCTTCAGTTATTTGAAAAGGAAAAAGTGATCTTATGAACGGAGTTCCTAAAATTACCTGATTTTTCAAATCTTTGACAAGAAGAAATGAGGTATCAATTTTGAAATTGTTGTTTTCGATGATAGCTGAAGACAATTTGTAATTGATTCTTAACTTAGTACCATTTGCAGCACTAAGTTGTTCAGAGGTTTTTTCAAAGTATTTTGTTGGGATAAGACCCTCTAAAATACAATTTGAATCTGCACCTGTGTCAAACAAGGCAACAGTTTCAAAAATAAAATCTTTGATAATAATTTTGACATTTATGTAAAATTTTTGAATTTTTACATAATTGATCAGCCCTAAGAAATCTGAATCCGCTTCCTTATCAGAGTCAGGGACACTTGAAGAGGAATTGGTTTCATGATTATCCCAACGGTCAATAATGGACTGGTGATTAGCCTGTTTTTCTTTTAGTTTATTGACCTCAACTTTTAAGTTGTTGATCTCATACTGAAGATCTTGGATAGTAACAGGTTTGATACTGGTTTTCTCTAACCTTTTGAAGGTATCCTTGAGATTATACTTATTGGTTACTAAAGGGCTTTTGGGAGGTTTAGTTTCAAGAGTAGACTTAAGCTTCTTGAGATACTTTTCCCTTTCCTGGGGGTCAGGAATGGCATTTATGGCTTCAAGGAGAAGATCTTGTTCTTTGGTGAGAACATTGATGCTATTAGAGGAATCAGAATTAGATAAATCATCATCCTGAATTTGATTTATTTTCTCAGAAGGTTGATCAGAGGATTCTCCTGAAGATTGGGCTAATAAATTGTTAATCTTGTTTTCAATGTCTGAACCAAGATTAAGAACTTTGAGTTTGTTTATAACTCTACAATTTCTACTAATATGCCCTGGTTTGCCACATTTGAAGCAGATGATGGGGTTTTTATCATTATTCTCATAATGATTTTTGGTGAATTGACCAGTAATCCTTGGCCTAGGTTTCCTATCATGCCTTTCCTTGTAATAGTCAGGTCTAGGTAAGGTGTTGATAGGTTTTGGTTTGGCTTTGGTTCTCTTGATGAAAGGGAGGCCGAATTGTTCGCAGAAGGTCCCTAAGTCTTTGCGATTTTGAGCCTTTTCTTTGGATAATTGTTGCTGAATTTTGTCGTCTTGACAAATTTTTAAAGCAACTCTTTGGATGATAGCAATAAGCTGACCATAACTTAATTGCTGATAGGGGATATTTCCATTGGGGTCCTGATTGCGCAGTTTATCTCTAACCTTATCACCTAAAGATTTAGGGAGGCCTGCAAGGAATTTCTCCTTCCAGAAGGCTTGTTGGCTATCTTCTCTGGTATAGACCCTTGTAAGGAATGTGTCCTTATACCATCTAAAATCACCGAGGGTTTTGCACCTAAGATTAGACAACAACTCTGCAGATCTATCCTTAATCAAGGAAGGGTCTCCTACAAAGTGTTGGGCAATGGTGAAGATTAAGGTGTTAACTGCATCAGGAATTTGAATCCCATTTTCAAGGATGGGTTCTCCGTTGGGTTCCTTTTTGATAGCAGTAAGGATAGATTGCTTATCCTCATCATCGAGGTAATTATCCCACCAACCTTTAAGTTGACCACAGAATCCTGCAATGAGGATTTCTACGATCATGTCTTCTGAGCAGTTGTTGGAAGTTTCATAAGCAGTGGCAACCATAGTCATATTTTGGAGGATTTTGGTTATGCCATACTCATTTTCTCCATCAGTGTTCCATTCATAAACATTATTAGCACTGAAACTTTTGAAATTGGTTTCCTTTTCTTCTAAGAGAAGGTCAGGAGCAGTGGCCCTAGGGTAGTAAAGCTTGGTTTCTCTAAGCCATTTGTTTTTAGGATTGTAAATGATTGGATTGACTTTATTCCTAGGAGAGGCATCTTCTGAATGATCAGAAGAGGTCTCATTTATCATATTGATGCTTTTCCTAGGGGTATGAGGAGAAGGCGTATCAGGGATAGTTGTTTTGAGGAGAGTTAAATGTTCATTGATTTTCTCCAGGATTTCATCTCTGGTTTCATCAACTTCCCTTTTGATATGACCTTCTTGCTTGAAGGCCTTTTTAAAGGTTTTGGATACCCTATAGGGATTGAATAGGGGTTTCTCAATTCTAGCAGAAGAATAAGATGACTCAGTTTTAGGGGAGGCATCTTTGTTTCTACTTGATTTGGAGTCTCCTAGTGCTTGGAGGTATTTGTTTGTATAGTTAGATTGTTCCATGAGATCTTTGATATCTCTGGCTGTTATGGGTTCATTATCAGGCCTAGCTTTAAAGGGGGCAGCCAAGACAGGGGCAGATTGGTTTTGAATGTTAAGGGTAAAAGGGCCTTTAGGAGGTAATTCTGATTGGACCTTTTGACCATCTTTTAGATGCCATATAGTGATGACATCCACGATTTTTCTTCCAATAATGTCATCCTGGAAGGGATAATTGATATTCTTCTTGATGGTATACGCATGAAACCAATCAAAAAAACGAATATTGTATTTGACATTTTCAAGAAATTTATAGAATTTTTCCTGAATGGATTTTCTATTTTTCCCTTGATATTGTTTGAAGAACCATTCTCTGTGAAGAGACCATTCTTCAGAATAAAATTCCTTTTTGAGGGAAATTTTATCTATGACAAAAGAAGTTTGATTGTTGATAAGATCTTTGCAAAGTTCTTGATTGGTAAGACCTTTACTAAGATTTTGATTGTTATTTTCAGAAAATTGATTTTCTGATAAAGGCATAGCAATAAAAGACATGTCTGAGTGAGGAAAGCAGTATAAAAAGTGGTTTTTACAGAATATTTTGTATAATTCCTCACCCATAAGTATCATTGCCTTCACTTGGTTTTATTAGAAATATAAATATTAAAATATGAACTAGTAACTACTTTCTAGATTATGCTGGGGATTTAAACATGTTTTGTTCAAAGATCTTAACAAGGCCAAGTGCAGGATATTAAAACTTGGATAAAAGAATTATTATCTAATTTATACTTCAGAGTGAAATCCTTTTACTCAGAAAACAATAAGTAAAGTAAATACTGAAATATATCTAATTTGGACCATTAAATTATATTTTGAGCTTGATTCTGACGGACAAGTGATCAATAAACAAACTGCTTTCTGTTTTACTTTCTTTGAAACACCAAGATAGTTTCAAGAATACAACATCTCTCTTGGCGGCAAGGTAGCTGCTCTATCACTCGCGAGTCTTACGCATTCGTTATGCCGTTCGTCGCTTAGCGAGATTTCCAAGTATTCCTTCAAAATCCTATAATGTTAAAAGAGTAAGTAAAACATGGTTTTGAAAAGTTGAAGATGTCCTTGATCAAAAGCACAGAATACGTTTACAAAATATAACTTAGGAAAAGTTCAAATTAAACATATGACAACACACTTTGACAAATTGTTTTAAGATCAAAAGTAAATCTTTGCAAAATATAAACATAGACGAATAATTTTCTTATTCAATCACCTTTTATGTTCATATGTTATAAAATAGTAAGCTGATTGACTATGGGATTTCTCAGATATCTGGTACTGCTCACAACAGACATTGGCCACGTTTGTGAGGCTCTTAGAGATTTCCTTGAAAATACACCAGCGAACTGGCCTGAACAATGCTAGCCATAGTCAAAGAGTATACTAATAGTGTAACATTTAGAAAAATTTTAACTTTGAATTAATATCCATAACAGGCACTTATATGATTATGGACAAAATATAATTAACTGCAAAGCATAACCCAGATAAGTAACCAACAGTTCAAAGTTAATATCTACATTCCTACTTCCACCATCTGGCTTTGATACCAAGAGGGATTCGGAATCAGAAGAAGGGGTTTAAATTAAAGAGACAGAGGGGAAGTAGGTAGCATACGGAATGCAACAAATAAATTAAAGATAAATAAAACTCACAAGATAGATTAGGAGGTAAAACCTTCCATGTACTATCTATGAGTTACTTTGATTGATTGAGATAGTAAGAACTATCTATGAGTTACAATATTGAAGATTGAAGAAGAGAAGAAGAAGATTACAAGTGCTCTGGCTTCTCACTAGAACAAGAGAGAGAAGTAGAGATGATAGTGTTTCTGAATTGTGTGTGCCTCTAACACAAGCCTATGGCACGATTAAATAGATGGGAAAAATAAATAGTAACCGGTTACTAAACCGGCACTGTGCACTAAATGACCTGCACTGTACAGAATCCAAGGGCAAGTGACTTGAACTATGCGGCATCCAATGCAAAAGTAGAAGCAATCATATAGTGCAAGAATAAAATATTGGAAACAAGATAATGGGAGACCATGGTCGAAATTTTCAAGGGGTGGAGGTCCCCATGCTTGCGCCAATTATGGTCACACAAATATGCTTTGTTTTGAAAATTGCCTCCAAGGAATAACTTGACTATACCCTGCAAAATAAGAAAAGCAGCAGAATAGTAAAGGTAAAAATTAAGCATAATTTGAACAGTTTTTCATGTCCATAAGGACACTACAATCACCATGTTCAAGGGTGGTGGAGGACCAGTTTTTTATACCAATATTGGTATTACAATCACCATAATCCAGGGTGTTATTGGAACAGTTTTTCATGCCTAATAAAGACACTACAATTACCTTGTTCCAGGGTAGTATTTAAGCAGTTTTTCCCACAAAGAGTGGTACAGTTATCATGCTTAAGGATAAATATTTCCCTGTAAATATTCACGAGTGAGATAATCAGGAAGAGAATTGTCAGAACCTTTAAGATATTCAATGTCAAAATCAAATATACTTAAAATTGCTTGCCATCTGGCAAAAATTTGTTTAGATGCAAGGTTTTTAACATCCTTTTGCAAAATATCTTTTGCAGACTTGCAATCAATACGGACAAGAAATTTTTGATTTAAAAGATCAGATTGGAACTTTGAAATGGATAGCACAATAGCCAAAACTTCTTTTTTGATAGTGGAATAATTCTGCTGGGCAGGATTCCAATGTTTAGAAGTGAAAGCAATGATTTGTTCTTTTCCAGAAGTTTTTTGTTTTAAAATTCCGCCGTAACCAATATCAGAAGCATGAGTTTCGACAATTTTGAAGGCTTCAGGGTTGGGTAGGTAAAGGCAGGGTAGCTCTTTAACCTGGGCTTTGATTTGTATGACAATTTTGGTGTGATCATCCGTCCAAGGAGGAGGATCCTTTCTTAGACGATCATGAAGAGGTTTGATGAGATTTCTTAGTTGTGGAAAGAAGTCTGAGACATAATTTAGACAACCAAGGAACCTTTGTAATTGAGTTTTGTAAATAATTTGATTGGGGAATTTATCCGAGAACTCAATAGCCCTAGTGATAGGAGTAATAGTTCCGTGATGGATATTGTGACCTAAAAATCTGATTTTTGTTTGAAACAAATTGATTTTTGTTTTAGACACAGCAAGACCATTTTTCTTTATGATAGAAATAAAGGTGTTGATATGTCTGACATGTTGATCAAAAGATTGTGAATAAATAAGCACATCATCAATATAGACAATGGCGAATTTTGCATAATCATTGAATATATCATTCATGATTCTTTGGAATTCAGAAGGAGCGTTTTTCAAGCCAAAAGGCATAACGTTCCATTCATATTGACCAAAAGGGACAGTGAAGGCAGTTTTGTATCTATCCTTCTCTTTGATCTGGATTTGCCAAAATCCAGATTTCATGTCAAATTTTGAAAATATTTTTGCGTCATGAAGACGTTTGAGAAGGTCCTTTTTGTTAGGGATAGGATATCTAATCCAACAAAGAGCTTGGTTGAGAGGTTTGTAATTAATGACCAATCTGGGAGTTCCCCTTTCTATTTCTGCTTGTTTATTAACATAAAAGGCAGAGCAAGACCAGGAACTCTTACTTTTGCGAATAAGACCCCTTTTTAAAAGATCATTTATTTCCTTCTGACAAACCAAGAGGAGATCCTGATTCATCTGGATAGGTCTAGCTTTGGTGGGAATTTGCCTTTCATGAAAATCCTTTTCATAAGGAAGTTCCACAACATGACGTTTTCTTTCCCAGAAAGCATTAGGAAGATCAGAACAAATAGTAGATTGTATTTGCTCTAAAAGACTCTTAATTTTGAATTGATTTTCCCTTTGGAGTAATTGGTGATCGATATTTCTAAAAGTAATTTCGTCTTTTAAAAAATTGATTTGATTTTCTTTGTAAGAAATTGGATTTAAGTTTCTGACAAAAGGTTTTCTTAAAAACTTAAAAATGATTGGTTGTCCCAAATGCTGGGCTATGATACCTTCTTCAGTTATTTGAAAAGGAAAAAGTGATCTTATGAACGGAGTTCCTAAAATTACCTGATTTTTCAAATCTTTGACAAGAAGAAATGAGGTATCAATTTTGAAATTGTTGTTTTCGATGATAGCTGAAGACAATTTGTAATTGATTCTTAACTTAGTACCATTTGCAGCACTAAGTTGTTCAGAGGTTTTTTCAAAGTATTTTGTTGGGATAAGACCCTCTAAAATACAATTTGAATCTGCACCTGTGTCAAACAAGGCAACAGTTTCAAAAATAAAATCTTTGATAATAATTTTGACATTTATGTAAAATTTTTGAATTTTTACATAATTGATCAGCCCTAAGAAATCTGAATCCGCTTCCTTATCAGAGTCAGGGACACTTGAAGAGGAATTGGTTTCATGATTATTCCAACGGTCAATAATGGACTGGTGATTAGCCTGTTTTTCTTTTAGTTTATTGACCTCAACTTTTAAGTTGTTGATCTCATACTGAAGATCTTGGATAGTAACAGGTTTGATACTGGTTTTCTCTAACCTTTTGAAGGTATCCTTGAGATTATACTTATTGGTTACTAAAGGGCTTTTGGGAGGTTTAGTTTCAAGAGTAGACTTAAGCTTCTTGAGATACTTTTCCCTTTCCTGGGGGTCAGGAATGGCATTTATGGCTTCAAGGAGAAGATCTTGTTCTTTGGTGAGAACATTGATGCTATTAGAGGAATCAGAATTAGATAAATCATCATCCTGAATTTGATTTATTTTCTCAGAAGGTTGATCAGAGGATTCTCCTGAAGATTGGGCTAATAAATTGTTAATCTTGTTTTCAATGTCTGAACCAAGATTAAGAACTTTGAGTTTGTTTATAACTCTACAATTTCTACTAATATGCCCTGGTTTGCCACATTTGAAGCAGATGATGGGGTTTTTATCATTATTCTCATAATGATTTTTGGTGAATTGACCAGTAATCCTTGGCCTAGGTTTCCTATCATGCCTTTCCTTGTAATAGTCAGGTCTAGGTAAGGTGTTGATAGGTTTTGGTTTGGCTTTGGTTCTCTTGATGAAAGGGAGGCCGAATTGTTCGCAGAAGGTCCCTAAGTCTTTGCGATTTTGAGCCTTTTCTTTGGATAATTGTTGCTGAATTTTGTCGTCTTGACAAATTTTTAAAGCAACTCTTTGGATGATAGCAATAAGCTGACCATAACTTAATTGCTGATAGGGGATATTTCCATTGGGGTCCTGATTGCGCAGTTTATCTCTAACCTTATCACCTAAAGATTTAGGGAGGCCTGCAAGGAATTTCTCCTTCCAGAAGGCTTGTTGGCTATCTTCTCTGGTATAGACCCTTGTAAGGAATGTGTCCTTATACCATCTAAAATCACCGAGGGTTTTGCACCTAAGATTAGACAACAACTCTGCAGATCTATCCTTAATCAAGGAAGGGTCTCCTACAAAGTGTTGGGCAATGGTGAAGATTAAGGTGTTAACTGCATCAGGAATTTGAATCCCATTTTCAAGGATGGGTTCTCCGTTGGGTTCCTTTTTGATAGCAGTAAGGATAGATTGCTTATCCTCATCATCGAGGTAATTATCCCACCAACCTTTAAGTTGACCACAGAATCCTGCAATGAGGATTTCTACGATCATGTCTTCTGAGCAGTTGTTGGAAGTTTCATAAGCAGTGGCAACCATAGTCATATTTTGGAGGATTTTGGTTATGCCATACTCATTTCTCCATCAGTGTTTCATTCATAAACATTATTAGCACTGAAACTTTTGAAATTGGTTTCCTTTTCTTCTAAGAGAAGGTCAGGAGCAGTGGCCCTAGGGTAGTAAAGCTTGGTTTCTCTACGCCATTTGTTTTTAGGATTGTAAATGATTGGATTGACTTTATTCCTAGGAGAGGCATCTTCTGAATGATCAGAAGAGGTCTCATTTATCATATTGATGCTTTTTTTAGGGGTATGAGGAGAAGGCGTATCAGGGATAGTTGTTTTGAGGAGAGTTAAATGTTCATTGATTTTCTCCAGGATTTCATCTCTGGTTTCATCAACTTCCCTTTTGATATGACCTTCTTGCTTGAAGGCCTTTTTAAAGGTTTTGGATACCCTATAGGGATTGAATAGGGGTTTCTCAATTTTAGCAGAAGAATAAGATGACTCAGTTTTAGGGGAGGCATCTTTGTTTCTACTTGATTTGGAGTCTCCTAGTGCTTGGAGGTATTTGTTTGTATAGTTAGATTGTTCCATGAGATCTTTGATATCTCTGGCTGTTATGGGTTCATTATGAGGCCTAGCTTTAAAGGGGGCAGCCAAGACAGGGGCAGATTGGTTTTGAATGTTAAGGGTAAAAGGGCCTTTAGGAGGTAATTCTGATTGGACCTTTTGACCATCTTTTAGATGCCATATAGTGATGACATCCACGATTTTTCTTCCAATAATGTCATCCTGGAAGGGATAATTGATATTCTTCTTGATGGTATACGCATGAAACCAATCAAAAAAAGGAATATTGTATTTGACATTTTCAAGAAATTTATAGAATTTTTCCTGAATGGATTTTCTATTTTTCCCTTGATATTGTTTGAAGAACCATTCTCTGTGAAGAGACCATTCTTCAGAATAAAATTCCTTTTTGAGGGAAATTTTATCTATGACAAAAGAAGTTTGATTGTTGATAAGATCTTTGCAAAGTTCTTGATTGGTAAGACCTTTACTAAGATTTTGATTGTTATTTTCAGAAAATTGATTTTCTGATAAAGGTATAGCAATAAAAGACATGTCTGAGTGAGGAAAGCAGTATAAAAAGTGGTTTTACAGAATATTTTGTATAATTCCTCACCCATAAGTATCATTGCCTTCACTTGGTTTTATTAGAAATATAAATATTAAAATATGAACTAGTAACTACTTTCTAGTTTATGCTGGGGATTTAAACATGTTTTGTTCAAAGATCATAACAAGGCCAAGTGCAGGATATTAAAACTTGGATAAAAGAATTATTATCTAATTTATACTTCAGAGTGAAATCCTTTTACTCAGAAAACAATAAGTAAAGTAAATACTGAAATATATCTAATTTGGACCATTAAATTATATTTTGAGCTTGATTCTGACGGACAAGTGATCAATAAACAAACTGCTTTCTGTTTTACTTTCTTTTAAACACCAAGATAGTTTCAAGAATACAACATCTCTCTTGGCGGCAAGGTAGCTGCTCTATCACTCGCGAGTCTTACGCATTCGTTATGCCGTTCGTCGCTTAGCGAGATTTCCAAGTATTCCTTCAAAATCCTATAATGTTAAAAGAGTAAGTAAAACATGGTTTTGAAAAGTTGAAGATGTCCTTGATCAAAAGCACAGAATACGTTTACAAAATATAACTTAGGAAAAGTTCAAATTAAACATATGACAACACACTTTGACAAATTGTTTTAAGATCAAAAGTAAATCTTTGCAAAATATAAACATAGACGAATAATTTTCTTATTCAATCACCTTTTATGTTCATATGTTATAAAATAGTAAGCTGATTGACTATGGGATTTCTCAGATATCTGGTACTGCTCACAACAGACATTGGCCACGTTTGTGAGGCTCTCAGAGATTTCCTTGAAAATACACCAGTGAACTGGCCTGAACAATGCTAGCCATAGTCAAAGAGTATACTAATAGTGTAACATTTAGAAAAATTTTAACTTTGAATTAATATCCATAACAGGCACTTATATGATTATGGACAAAATATAATTAACTGCAAAGCATAACCCAGATAAGTAACCAACAGTTCAAAGTTAATATCTACATTCCTACTTCCGAACCCCTCTATATATATATATATATATATATATATATATATATATATATATATATATCTTTAAATAAACATTTATTTTATTTTCAAATTAAAACTTCAGATTATTATTTACACTAGCCTTTTTTTTTTTATAACACAGACCCCCCTAAAAGAAGCCCCACAGCGAAAACTGGGCTTTTGCTAGGCGCACCGCTTTTTAATAACACAACACCCCGCAGCTAATTGCACCCCACTTTTACTGCTGCACCCTGTTTCGTTTTTTTTATATTTTTCTTTACAGAAACCTATAACAATAAACTAATAATTTATTTTTCCCCAAAAATACAAAATAGGGGACTAAGTCGACTGTACAGTCATGTTAGTTAGTGTTCTAGGATGAATGAGTTGTACGACTCAATAGTCCTAAAACCCCTATAAAAATGATAATTAATTAATAAATAAATATTTCTCTTCAAAAAATAGATAGGGGATTAAGTCGACTGTACAGTCGGATTAGTCAACTTTTTAGGACCACTAATGAACCGTTACGGATCAGGTCCTAGAATCCCTATCCAAAATAAACAATTTCTAAATAAATAAAAACACAAACACCCAAACATTTCTTTCCTTTCCAAAAAACAAATTTTAAAAAATAGGGGATTAAATCGATTGTACAATCGGATTAGTTAGCTTTTTAGGACAATTGAACTGATCACTCAAGAGTCCTAAAATCCCTAAATAAAAAACACCAACAAACAAATTTTTTCTACCAAGAACTACGTGTGATTTGATTCTCTACCAAGAGATACGTAGGAGCAGATGACGGCCGACCTCTGTCAATTGCACTAATAAAAAAACATTTTTAGTCTTTTTCTAAATAGATTCTTAATTAAAATATACCAAGTCTATCTCTCTAAACTTCTTTTTTTCAAAATAAAAGGGGTGAAATAAACTTTTTGAAAATTAACATTTTTCCTACAACTAATTAGCAGGTAACCTTCCTTAGGAAGGATGTTGTGGGGTGCTAATACCTTCCCCATGCATAACCGACTCCCGAACCTTAATCTGGTCTCAAGGACCCTTATCCAAGTCAAAGGGATTTTCCAATGTTTGCCCTTAAACTAAACTTTGGTGATGGCTTCATTTTTGAACCTTCGAGGAATCCTTTCTCGGATTTTTCGGTCGCTACAATGAACAAGACAAACACTCCCTGAAAACATGAAATATACATATTTAGTAGGAAGTGAAAAATTATCTGTGATTATTTCATCGAACCTTTAATCTGAACAGGAAAAGCTGCCTCCAAGTCAAAGGGAACATAGGAAAGGTATCAGATAGACCTTGGTGGAAAGTCCTGGCGAGAAAGTTTGGCTAACACCGATAGAATTCAATCCCTTAATTTAGGATGTGTGGAAGAAGAATGCGATCAAACATGTGTGTAGTAACCATAAGAGAGCCTTCTTTGGCAAATACCATCCACACACAAGTTTCAAGTTCTCCACCTTCTAGAGGGAGTTTTCTTTCCTTATTCTTAAGTTATACTTGTGTCTTACATTGAAGAAAATATGTGATTTAAGTGTAAGGGGTGGCAGGTATTTTGTTTTTATGTTTTTGATATTTAACTATAAAAAACAAAAAAAAATTGTTATTTTTGCATGTTTTTCCATAAATTCGTAGTTTGCATTAGTTGCGAGTGATTTCACCATTCTAGGACCATAGGTGTTGTGACGTGTTTTATTGATTTATTGTTTCTCTTGGTATGATGAGTTGGATATGAGCAGTAAATTTTGCATCATCTGTGATAGTCATTGTCATTGGTGAGATTTGAGCCTTATAATGGATGGACTACATTTTTGTCATTATCTCATTTCTTGTGTGTGATTCAATCATATTTGTTAGTTACTCTAGAACTTGACTTGATTCTTGTTGACCCACTTGTTCACATGCATGTTTGAAGTGATCTAGTGGATTGTGTTCTTTTTAAGCTACTAGCAAAATAAGTCTACCATGAAATTATCCCTTTGTTTAACCCCTTTGAGCTTATTTATTCCATTCTTTGTTTTATAGCTCATTACAAGCCCAAATTGTTTCAATTGTGGTTCTTCATTGGGTTCTCAATAGAAAGTTTGGAAAGAACATTTTTATAGAAAAATATTCCCCAAAAAGAAAACGAAAAAGAAAAAGAAAAGAAAAAAAAGAAAAAAACGAAAAAAAAGAAGAAAAAGAAAAGAAAAAAAGTATGTGTATCTTTTTAATTTTTGTATCAAGAGAAGTGAAAGTTGTGTGGAGAGAGTTACGGGGAGAAGTATCAAAATAGAGAAGTTAATACGTTGTTGAAGTTGGATCCTCTCATCCTCACTATACAATTGATTTTCATGTTTTTGTATCCTTTTTGTTTTTTTTAGCTTAGTTCTCCTTAGGATCATCCCACTTTGACCTTGGCCCAATTATAACCTTAATAAGTGTGGATGTTAGAAGCTTGTCATATGGATGTTATAACTTTCCATTCTTTGGGTTAATTCGAAATTCATGTATTGTATTCGTGTCTTGTTTTGTGTGTTTGCCCGGAGTGCAAAAGCCTAAGTGTGGCGGATTCTTCCACTAAGGACCCACATTTTCATTTAAAAAAAATTCCTAGAGGTGTGTAGTAACTTCATCACACCTAGGTTTCTCATGATACGTTAAGAACCTAACTTAGAACCTAACTATATCACCAATTGGAATGGATTGGCTGAAAAACTTTTGAATATATATTTTTCACACATCAAAAATGCCAGAATGAGGAATGACATTACATCCTTTGGACAGATTGAATTTGAATCACTACTAGAAGCATGAGAAAGATTTAAAGAATTTCTTAGGATATGCCCTCATCAAGGGATTCCTATCATCATTCAAATGGAAACATTTTATAATAGATTAGAACCACAAACCAGACTTATGCTTGATGCCTCATCTGAGGGAGTTTTGCTAAATCTATCTTACAATGATGTTTATAAGCTGATGGAGAACATAGCAACAAACAGCAACCACTGGTTAACAGCTACGGCCAGTGCTTAAAAGAAAATAGTTGGAGTGCATGAAGTTAGTGAAGTGACAGCTCTATCTGCTCAAGTAGAACCACTTACCAACATGATCACAATCTCATCATATCCAGTGCTACGACATCTATTGCTGCCGCAAAACCAGAAGCCACAACAGCTGCCATTGAGCATGCTCCTCCAGGAACAACTAGTTGTATATATTGTGGAGGAGGGCAAGAATTTCCTAGCAACCCTATTTCTGTTAACTGTGTAGGGAACAAGAAGAATACCAACCCCTACTCAAACGCCTATAATCCTGGCTGGAAAAATCACCCAAATTTCAGATGAGGAGGTAATGAAGCTACAACACCCAATATTGCAACACTTGCCACACCACTAGGATTTCCTGCTCAACATGTCCCAAAACAAGTTGCACCATCAACAGATAACTCCATGGAAATTCTTCGGAAAGCTTTCATGAGTGACACTAAAACTTCAATTTAGACTCATGATGTTGTTATCAAGAATTTGAAGAATTAGGTTGGACAAATAGCTATTGCCCTTAACCAAAGACCAGGTGGATCATTACCATCCACTTCTGAATCTTCAACTTAACAAACTCTTGGGACAGAGCATGTCAAAACTATAGCATTGAGAAGTGGGAAGAATTTAACAGGGCCATCTACTGTAAGAGGTGATGGTAGAAAATAAAAAGAAAAAATTGAAAAAAATGAAAAAAAAAATACAACTGATGTTATAGCATCGAATGCTGCAACATCTGATTTTCCACCAATGCCATCACCTATTTTGTTCAAGAGAACCATCCTCCTCCTTTTCCTCATAGATTGAAGATATCTCTTGAAAACAAACAATCTGGTAAATTTTTGGAGCTGCTGAAGCAACTCCACATCAATGTTCTGTTGGTGGAAGAACTTCAACAAGTGCCCAACTGTTCAAATTTTATGAAAGACGTGCTCACAAAAACAAGAAGATTAGAGGAATTTGAGACAATACCCATGACTTAAGAGTGCAACATGAAAATGTAGAACAAAATTCCAAGGAAACATAAGGATCCCGGGAGTTTCCCAAAACCATGTTCCATTGGTGAATTTCATTTTGGCCGTTCATTATGTGATTTAGAAGAAAAGTACTAACTTAATGTCTAAATCCATATTTACACAACTTAGTATTGGAACTGCTAAACCAACAACACTGTTACCCTTTAGTTAGCAGATAGGTTCATTGCCTATACTGAAGGTATAGAGCTGGCACAATGGGCCAAGCCCACTGGGCCAGGCTAGTTCGAAAACATCGGGCTTGGGCCGATGAAATGGAGCCCATTTTTGTATCTAGGCTTTTAATCCCAGACCGCATAAGCCTTGGCCTGCAATGGGTTAGCCGGCTCTTGCCATGGTTTGTCCGTAGGTCCGCAAGTTAATCTGACACACCCCAAAAACATATAACTACCCATACCCAAAGAAAAAAAATAATTTGCGACATCTATTAGTAACAATCAACACCATTTATATTACTCAATATATGCAGCACTCAAGGTTAGTACCACTGCACAACTTAATTTTTTTAAATCAATGACAATAGGGAAGTTTACATGCACTTAAATCTATTACCAGTAGTTAACTAGTGATGGACTTAAATCCCGAAGAATTGTATCAGATGAAAGTTTAAATGCACAGGTTTTCGTATATGGTGCTTATATCCGAACAAGACACATATTTAGTAAAAACTAAAAAAATTCAATAGAAAGACACCCATGATCATCTTTTCTTAAAACCATACTTTTAGCGTTCATAGAATAAATCTGTTTTGGCATCCCTAAATTAACGAGGATACTGCCTCTTGCTAAAGACAAGCCAAATAATATATACGCATAACACTTCTACATATTTTTATACTGATAAAAAATGAGCATATTTTTATTTTGGTTTTTTAAATACTTTTGTGTATACTGCGAGCTAGCACGAAAAGCCCGCAGCCCGCAAAGGCCAGGCTTGGGCCACAAATGTCAAGTCCAAATTGTAATCCGGACCTTTTAGCCCAATCCGCAAAAGCCCGAGCCTAATGTGGGCCGGCCCAATGAATGTGGTGAACTCTACAAAGCTAAGACTAACGCCTAGTATGATCAAAAGGCATAGAAAAGGGAGATGGTTGAAGAAGCATTAGTCCTAATGTTCAATTCAAGATTTAAATTGTTCCCTGGTAACCTAAAATCAAGGTGGTTAGGACCATTCAAGTTAGTGAAAGTATATCCCCATGGTGCAGTGGATCTCTTTGATGAAGCCATTAACACAACATTTAAAGTCAATGGGTAGAGGGTCAAGAAATAATTTGGAGAAAATGTGGTGAGAGACAAAGTCGCCACTTAGTTGGAAGACCTCTAACATAGAGGATAGTCTGGCTGAGGATTCTTAAACCAAGGGCTGCTGGGAGGCAACCCAGGGTTTTATGACTAACAAATTTTTTTTTGGTTTTAATTGTGTGGTTGCAGAATCTTGGCTCTAAATTGAATGAGAATTTCAACATTTGTTGTGGTAGCAGCTAATGATACAACATTAGTGGTAACATCCATGCTGCAGTATTCGCGACAGTGAACTGTGTATTAGAAGAATTAAGTGGAAATTTTAAAATTTTGCTGGCAGAAAGCTTAACTTGTCTTATCCCAATTGCCCTACCACACATCCAGTCAGTCATATTCTCTCTCCCACGTCTCCGCATAACAGTCACTTCACCATCACTTAAAATTTCACCACTTCCAAAAACCACTCCCCTTCCCCTAACTTATTTTACTATTCCAACCCATCTATTTCCCTAAACCAAAGAATCAACTTCTATTCATTTCCAGTTCCTCTTCGCTTTCATCGAAACCAAGCCCTAACTCTTTCAATTCAAAATTCTTTCAGTTCATTTTCGTTCCCAGTCACCATGACTTAGAAGAACCCAGCCGTAAAAACATCTGGTAAACATATGACTCGGGTAGAAGCGCAAAGGCCAGTCCTTTGAAGCTGAAAATCACAAAGAGGCCAACAACCAAGGCAGTAGAATCTGTTGTTGGTGATTCAAAGAATTTTTGGTCAATGGATTTTCCGGTGAAACGAGGTTTCAAGTTTGGGAACGCAACCCCTGCCATTGCTTCCACTGTTTCTGCACTGGGATGGGAGAAGTTTGTGAAGCATCACATCTCCTACTATTGCAGCACTTGAGAAATTATCGGCGGATATAGACAAACTTTCATATTTTTTTTAAAAAACAATATTTACCAGCGGAAATTAGGAACTTCCGGCGGTTTTTTCGGATTTTTCGATGGTTTGTTTGAATTTTCAGCGGATTTTCAAAAAAACCGGCGGTTTTCTAGGAATTTCCGACGGTTTTGTTGATATTTCGTCGGATTTTTGAATATTTTACCGGCGGTTTTTGAGGTGTTTTTGGCGTATTTTTCGGCGGCCTATTCCGTTGGAAATTACCGGTGGATTTTCCGCCGGAAATTACCGCTGAAAAATTCGTCGGAACACGTTATTTGTAGGCGATTTACTGGCGGATTTCTGGTGACAAAAATGCCGGTAAATCATGATGTTCTTGTAGTGTATGCCAGCTTCCCTGAGCCAAAACAAGGTATCTCCCAAACCTATTCTATGGGGAGTGAGGGCTCATTTTGATGCAAGAACAATTAATGAGTGGTAAAGAAAGTAGAGAGTTGGGGGAAAGCAGAAATGGAGGCTGTTAAAAGTAGAATCAATGTAGAGGGATAAATATTGGAGAGATTTGATAAGGAGTTTAACATCAAGAAGAGTTATTTGAGTGAGGAATAACAAATGGGGTTTAATTTCATCAAGCAATCTGTGTAACGTAACTCACACACCAGCAGCATTGAGAAAAAGATGTTAGTCTTGCTGGATTCTGTCTTGAGTGGTTAGAACATTGATGTTGGAAGAGCGATAAGTAGGGAAATTGGGCTATGTAAGGACAAAGGAGCAAAAAACATGTTCTTTCCTTGTTTAATAACTAACTGATGCATTCATGATGGAGTAGAGGTGGAGAAAGCAGAAGAAAATAGATTTCCACTAGGGGCATTCCCCCACTGAAGTCAAGTCTAAATAGAAATTGTTCCTGCAGCATTAGGAGAAGATGTAATGCTGTAACATCTGAAGCAACAGAAGCAGACATTCTAGAGAATTCTGAAAGAGAAGTTTGAATGGGAAAAGCAACTGTTTGCTAACAACTTTTGAGGAAAAATGAAAGTAGACCCTGACTAGATTTTAGAAGAAAAAAAGTCCTAAGTTGTACCAGAAGAAGAAAGTTATGTTGTAGCACCTTATGCTACAGCATCCAACCCTAAGGCAAGCATGTCAGAAAAAGATGAAATTGCAACCGAGCAATTTATTGCCAAGACAGTGGTAGAACGTGATGCCAAGATGCTAGAATCCAAGTAGGACACTGACGCTGCAGCATCCACTACTGCAGCAGAAGATGTTGAGAAAGAAGAGGAGCCACAGAAGAAAAAGCATAAGGGTAAGGAGAAAAATCCCAAGCCAGGGCCCAGCAGAGATAGAACCTTTCTCAAGTCACGGGTCATTAAAAAGTAACCATATCCCTCTAGTGTTTTGTGTGTGTTGTGTTCCATGTCTTAAAATAAACCTGGTTAATGCTATAGCCTTTGATGAGATCTAACTTGATCTTTAAGGTTTTGGATTTTGAAAATTAACAAATTAACAATTTTCTCACACAACAAAAGATAATAAACACCAACAACACAAAATCAAAGACACAAACACTTACATGAAAGATAAAGAAAGATCAAAGATGGAGAAGATAGAAATGGAAGTGGAGAAGGAAGTCCACCACTTCTTCCTTGGGAAGATGATAAGGACAACACTAACCTTGAGCTCTCCTAGCCTCAAGGTTGTGTGCTCAAGGTTCTCATCTCAATAAACCTTGGAGATTCCATGATGAACCTTCACCAGCGTTAGAAACTAGCCTCTCACCACTCTCTTAGGTATTAGGGCACTCTCTTGCTCAAAATGTCATAGTGAATTTCAT
Organism: Astragalus glycyphyllos; assembly: GCA_963573325.1. Classification (NCBI taxonomy): domain Eukaryota; kingdom Viridiplantae; phylum Streptophyta; class Magnoliopsida; order Fabales; family Fabaceae; genus Astragalus; species Astragalus glycyphyllos. Next base: position 63,802,128 of record OY754312.1, on the reverse strand, counting down.
TCATCAAAGTTCTAACAATTACACTTAGACTTAGAGTATTTATATTGTGGACTTATGGATCCTATGTCCACAACTAAAGTCCAAAAGAACCATAAAACAAGGCCCAAGGCCACAAACTAAGCTACTAGGCCTTAGCCTCCTAAATGGTCAACAAGGCTCAAAAATAAGTGTTCATTACAATTTGAAATAAAATTCTAAATTTATTGAAAAACAAATACAAAGAAATAGGGAACACTAGAGTTTGGGTATTTTAGAAATTCCCTAAGGCATCATTGATCACCTTTAGTGTGTCCTTGTCAATTATCAAGGTGGACACACTGAAGTATATTCCCTTTAAGTGTTGAATCTCTTTTTGGTATTTTGAGTCTTCATCTTTGTGACATTCATCCACGCTCCATGATTAGGCTAGGCATGCACGTGGTCTCACATCATACTCCCCCTCATGAACTTCATGATAGGCCGCAAGTGCACGGTTCTATCGCGTAGTAAAAATATCGATCCCACAGAGACTTTGTAATTACCGATTTCTTTTTCGATGGTGATTAGCTAAAAGAGAATGATTTATTAAAAGATAATTGTTTTATTTAGAATTTGTAAATAAAAGCATCTTAGAATTGTGGTTTCGTCACAATGATATAATGAACTCACAACCCCTCATCCATTCCTTATTTTATATAAAATTGTATTTCTAAGGACAAGACATTCAATGGTAACTCAAGTTTCCTTTCAGAATACAAGAGTGTGCCTCGAAACAATAATCAAAACCTATTCTCATGGTTGATTATTGCCAAGACCCCTTAAGTACAAGCCTCTTTTATCCCAAAGGTCCCAAAACTATTCTCATGTTTTGTTTCCCTTGTTTAATCCCATAATTCTAATATCAAAACTTCTCCTTTCGTCACTTCGTTTTGATATTTGGAATGAAACTTTGAAAATGATGGGATTAAATTAGAATATAATTTTAATAAAATAGAGTTTAGACTTGGGATTGTTTATGGGTCTATCATTGGATTAGTCCCACAATCCCAAGACTAAAAGGAGTCTACTCACTCATGATCATAGTAGACAAAAAACTTTGAAGAAGAAGAAGAAGACATGAAAGATAAATGACGGGAATATAAATTGCGGAATTGTAAATGACTTGGAATGTAAATGACAAAAAGTAAAGTGCAGAAAATAAAGGTGCTGGAAAACAAAGAACAGAAAGTAAAGTTGGAGAATGTAAAGTGCAAGAATTATAAAGAACAAAAACTTAAAATGAAGAAAGTAAATTGCATAAAATCTTAGAGGTAAACTTTGGAGTGAGATTACAAGTATCCAAAGGTGAGTTTACAACTGAAATGAGGTCCTATTTATAGCCTAGGATCAGTAGACAAGCTCTTAATTTCGAATTACAAGCCATAATGAAGAGAATGGGAAGAGTTTTGTAACATTTGTTTCAATTCCGTAGAAGGCGCACGGGTCGTGCTCATGAGGTGCACGAACCGTGCTCATCGTGAAACTTTTGGAATTCTCAGCAGCAACGGGGCGCATGGTCCGTGCTTGATGGGCGCGTGGTCCGTGCACAGACTTAAGGTGAGTTTCTACTTTTTTTCTTCCAAGAGTGCGTAGAGGGCGCGCGGACCATGCTTGAATGCACACGGAACGTGCTTGAACACTTGACACTTAGCTCCATATTGCTTGATTTTGCTCCTTTAGCCTTGCACTTTTGATCCTTGCTTTTAATTCACCCAAATTCCTCCATTTCTTCATCATTTGGTCCTGAAATTGAAAACTAACACTTTGTAGTAAAATAGCTCCAAAGTAGAACTAAAATCCCACAATTCTTATTAAATTCAAATGCTAAAAACACACTAAATTACGACTTATCAAACTCTCCCATGCTTGAATCTTTGCTTGTCCTCAAGCAATAACAATCAAAACCAGCAGCACAAATTAGTAGAAGCATTTTTCATTAAAGCTCAATCACATTTATTTTTCAATGGCTTTGTTCTCAGGGTACACTTATCACACTTCTTTATGCTTTTCATGAATTTTTCAACCCAACAACTGCTCCAAGTGAGTGTGTACACTCATAGGTCCGGTCTAGTCACCAAAATAGTCACAAAAATTTCGCTTTTGCCTTGCTTAGAAATAGCCTTCCTAGATTGTGCTTCACTTGATTACAAAGATAAAACAAAATTGACAATTGCTTCACTTGAGATTTTTCAGTTGCTTCACTTTTTGAATTTTCTACTCAGCAAAAACAGCCTAGTTTAGATATATTACCCTGACTTCAGAGCATACTTTAGATTTTTCAGCTATTCCACTTTTTGAAATTTCTACTTTGCAAAAACAACCTAGTATATGTATGTTGCCCTGACCAACTTGCTTAATTTCTATTCTTCTTTGTTGTATCAAGTTTAGCACAATTGTCGGTTGACTAAAACAAGCTCAGCTTTGACTAGCTTTTGAACTATTTGGCTTCCTTTCAAGACATAGAGTTTTAAGTGTAAAAACAGATGTGGGTTTAGAAAATAATTCAAGCAAAAAAAATTGTGCTTACGTGCATAAATTCATCATAAAAATCAGCCCTTATTTGATTTTTTTTCAACTACTAATAAGTGCTGCACTATTACATTTATCTGAAAGAAAACAGCAGCAATACAAAACATGGGAAAGAAATCCAGTCTCAACACTACAGGAAAATTAAATAACAGAATTTTAAATGACAGAAATTAAACAACAAAGGGGTAAAGAACCCCCCCCCCCCCCCCCCCCCCCCCCCCCCAATGCTTGGACTAAGCATGGTCCTCAATGATATGAAATTAAAAACACATGAGAGGGGTAAGGAAAGCTCACATTGACTAGCATTTGTTGCTTTTCTTCTTATTCCAGTAAAACAAAAATGAAGGTAAACTTGTGGGTTGCCTCCCACGCAGCGCTCCTTTATGGTCATTAGCTTGACCTTTGCCTTCTATAGACTTATTCCTGGGTCCCATTGCTTGAAGCATAAAGACCAAGTGACACATGAAGAAGGAAAGCATATTCCTGGATCCCATGGCTTGTAAAAAGGAAGTTGTGTAAGCAATAAGATCCTATTTTGCATTCCTCCTAGATCAAATATTAATTTCACAAAGGATGGTGAGAAGTAAGATAAAGGGCACAAGAGTATGACATCCACACATGGATTTAAACCATTATACTTATCCATGGAAGGAATTTCGGTTTCCCTTATGCTCTCCATTTCATGGCATATCTCTTTTGAATCATCTTGCACTACCACATTACCATTATTTTGATCTATCTCAACAACAATATTTTTCTCAATTTCTATTTCATGTTCTTTTTTGAAAATTCCTTGTAAGCAAGGTGGTGGTGGTGGCAAAGATGCCTCAAAAGATTCCCATTCCTCTTTCGAGATTGTAATTACATTTTTGAAAATTCCTTGCAAGCAAGGTGGAGATGGTAGCAAAGATAACTGAAAGAATTCCCATTCCTCCTTGGAGAATGTAAATTCACTCTTAATCATAGTAAAAAGAAAGAGAAAAAAAACATTTAGTCTAACCGATACCGAAAATTCAATCAATATCACAAAGTCCCCGGCAACGGCGCCAAAAACTTGATAGGCTGCAAGTGCACGGTTCTATCGCGTATGTAATTACCGATTTCTTTTTCGATGGTGATTAGCTAAAAGAGAATGATTTAGTAAAAGATAACTTAGATTAAACTTTGGAGTGAAATTACAATTATGCAAAGGTACCATTACAGCTGAAATGAGGTCCTATTTATAGCCTAGGATCAGTAGACAAGCTCTTAATTTCGAATTACAAGCCATAATGAAGAGAATGGGAAGAGTTTTGTAACATTTGTTTCAATTCTGCAGAAGGCGCACGGGTCGTGCTCATGAGGCGCACGGACCGTGCTCATCGTGAGACTTTTGGAATTCTCACCAGCAATGGGGCGCATGGTCCGTGCTTGATGGGCGCGTGGTCCGTGCACAGACTTAAGGTGAGTTTCTTCTTTTTTTCTTCCAAGAGTGCGTAGAGGGCGCGCGGACCATGCTTGAATGCACACGGAACGTGCTTGAACACTTGACACTTAGCTCCATATTGCTTGATTTTGCTCCTTTAGCCTTGCACTTTTGATCCTTGCTTTTAATTCACCCAAATTCCTCCATTTCTTCATCATTTGGTCCTGAAATTGAAAACTAACACTTTGTAGTAAAATAGCTCCAAAGTAGAACTAAAATCCAACAATTCTTATTAAATTCAAATGCTAAAAACACACTAAATTACGACTTATCACTTCACTTGTCCTCATGTGAACTCCCCCTCTTGGAAATCTACGTCAAAGGTGGACAAAAATCACTTATTTTGAAAATAAAAGACAACTAAACTATTGCAAGAATTACTTAGACTCCATCGGGATCAAAAGGAAAGTGAGTGACCCCAAATAAAAGCCTAATCATGAAAAATCGAAGCACTAGTTTCAACACAATCCAAAGTGTGGTAAACTTCCAAGCAAAAGAAAAAGACCTAGAGAAAGGAATGGAGAAAAGGTGGAGAATATTATACCTTTTCAACTTAAAAACATTAAGCATCCATTACCTTGGTCTTACCATTTAGTGGAGTACCCTTTGAAACACCATCACTATTAAATTTGCCTACCACAATACACTTTTAATGCGCTTTGCCTAATGTACAGAGACAATATAGTGCTCTCTGCAAGTGCCTCAAGTGTAACATTATCTTCAATCACCTTATAAGAGGAATCAACAAAACCCGAAGAAAAATTAGCATTAGTGGTCAAGCAAACAAAATCATTAGAAGATGGAAGTTTGAGTTATGCTTCCAACGTTGGCTCAAGCTCCTCCCTACTTCCAATTTTTAGAACCTCTTTAGAAGTTTTCATCATTAGAGGCTCTAGGCCAACCCTAGTTGCTACATCTTCCTCATTGATTTTAACATTCATGTCACTTGCCTCTTCCTCTATTTTCTTCTTCAAAGCAATTTGGTCCTTAAGCATTTCATGAAGGTTAAGAGAAGTAAGATGAATTTCCAAATTGTCATGCCTAAAAGAGTACATGTTAGCATATCCATCATAGAGTACTTTTTTATCATGTTTCCATGGCTTACCTAGGATTAGGTGGGCGGTCTCTATAGGTACAACATCACATAAGACTATGTCCTTGTAACTATGAGTAGAAAAACTAACAAACACTTTTTATTCACAAGAATTGCTTTTTTATATTTATGCAACTTGAGCTTATATGGTGTTTGATGGTCAAACGTGCGAAGGTTGAGTTCGTAACTAAACGGGAGCTAGCCATATTAACATAACTCTCACCTACCACCTGCAAACAACATAAACTATTTTGAACACGACATCTTGTATGGAATAAAGAATAAGTAATAGCAATAGGGATAGAAGTAGATATTTTCTCCTTACCATGTGGAACCATGGCCGAAGCTTTATCATCTTCAAAGTTAGATTGAAAAGCTTCTTCCATGTTTGCATTTGTGTCCCTTATTCTATGTCTCCTTTCATGTTCTTCCTGGTCAACATACTTATCTCTTTTATACCTCCTTTGGCCCTCATCCATCATCCATCATTCAAGTGCTACTAGGCCTTAGCCTCCTAAATTGTCAACAAGGCTCAAAAATAAATGTTCATTACAATTAGAAATAAAATTCTAAATTTATTGAAAACCAAATACAAAGAAATAGGGAACATTAGAGTTTGGGTATTCTAGAAATCTCCTAAGGCATCCTTGGTCACCTGTAGTGTGTCCTTGTCAACTATCAAAGTGGACACACTATTGTATATTCCCTTTATTTAAGTGTTGAATCTCTTTTTAGTATTTTGAGTCTTCATCTTTGTGACATTCATCCACGCTCCATGATTAGGTTAGGCATGCATGTGAGAAAAGAAATGACATATTAAGTAATAGTGCACTAGCCAAGTGAAAAATATTTTGAAAAACCCTCTGTTAACTTTAGGAGTCTTGAAAAGCAATGGTTATGAATGTATGAGTTGAAATCTTAAAGTGAGTCCAATTAGAGCACTTTGGAAAAAAAGTTGAATGCATGTGCAACTGGTTATTGCATTTGTTTTATGTTTGTTTGTCTTTGTCAGGTTCGATTACTTGAGGACAATCAATGATTTAAGTTTGGGGAGTGTGATAATTCTTAGTTTTAAGAGCTATTTATGCTCTCTAGACTTAAATCAATGTGAGTTCTAAAGTAATTTTGTTATTTAATTAAGTAAATATGTATTATTTAATGCAAAAGAGGGATAGGAACTGATTACAAATCATTCTTCACTTTGGCGCCCCTTGGGATATCTTAATATGTTTGTTCAGTTTTGCAGCATGGTGCTTCTACAACTTATCAACTCAGCGTAGTCTAGGCGTACCCTATTCCCTGCCAAAGTCACTAACCAATGAGCTTTATAGGGGCACTTGTCCACTGTGGATAGGGAGATCACTTTAGTTGGCGGTGTGTCTTGTTGTCATACCCTAATTTTGTCCGCCTAGGTTTAAAACCCTAATTTTCCGCAAAAATAAATAAATTGAGAAGTGTGGTTTTATTTTGAAGAGTGAAGAGCATTGTGCATGCATTTTTGGGTTTTAAAAGTCATTCTAGGGCTTTTAAATTCATTGTTAGAGTGGAAATGCATTTGTTGTTGAAAAACAAGGTTTTTAGGGCAAAAGGGTATTTTGGTCATTGTCAAAAGAGGATAATTTTTTTATCAAGAATCATTGTGCAATTTTAGAGAAATTTATTTGAGGCAAAACATTTTTGGTCATGTATGTATGTATGCGCATGCATGCATACATTGTGCACAAAATTTCAAAAAAGGATCAAAAGGGAATATTCTACAAAAAAGTTCCAAGATGTGATTTTTATGACATTTTTGGTCATGGTGATCACATAAAATGGCATATTCCTAAGATTCCTAGTATGTGGCCTAAATTGGGTGTATTTTTGTACAATTATCCTAAGAAGAATAATCAAAAATGAAGGGATAATGGAATGGTCATATAATAGTACAATAGTACAAGATGACAACTAGCAAAACTTGGTCACCAAGGACCCCTCCCTTGCTATTTCGAATTTCTCCTCTCTATTCTCTCATTTTGTGTTTTCTCAATGTCCTCAATCCATGTGAGCCTCAATCCTAGCCTTTGATTCAAAATTAAAATCAAATCCTAGAGCACAACTAGTGCACAATGACCTAACCACCCTTAAACCTAATTGCTTTCTATATATACCCTATTCACCTCACAAGGAGAGGAAGCTCTTGGCCTCATTTTCACTCACACAACCCTAGCACACACCTCTCCTCTCCTCCCTTGGCCAAATTTCCTCTCCATTCCCTCCTCCATTTTTCTTCATTTCACCACCATTTTCTCACCTCATTTCCATTCCTACTTCATATATCTTCCTTCTCTCCTAATTTAATTCAAGCTTTCATCATCAAAGGGCATTTTTAAGCAAGCATTTCGTGGGTTTCATTGAAGTTTGGTGAAGATTCAAGTTGATTTGTGGTCTTGTTCTTCATATTAGTCATTCCTTAGCTTGGATTTGAGGTAAACTTCTTAAAACCTAGCATCATCTTCAACTTTTTTGCATCAAAATGTAGATATCATGTTTCTAATTTTTCATCCTACCATATTCATGCATTTTAGTGTTGTTATATTGTTGATTTGTTGATTGTTGTTGGTGAGAGGTGTCTCAAACATTTTGACAAGCACTTAGGGAGGCTTGGGTGTTTGAGATTGCTTCTCACCCTTGAATAAATTGTGATTTGTGTTGTTATCATTTTGCTTGTTGCATTTTGTGAAATAAAATTGTGTTAGGAAGCTATGAATGTTTCGCACCTTTAGTATAAAATAGGTTTAATCGAGTTTTGATGCATTTCTTTATGCAATCTTGTTATGGGGGCTTGATTTTGAAGTTCCCATGTCCAAACATGTTGTTTGATTTTGCAAATATTCATTTTTCATGCCTTCTTACTTTCACAAAAATCAAAAAATATGAATAGTTGTTGATTTTGGTGTTCGATTGCTTGGATCTTGTGAATAAATGTTCCTAAGTCTTGCTAGTGTCATTTGCTTGCTTGATTTGGTTGACTTGTTGAAATAAATTGACGATTAATTTGTGATTTGAGAAAATGAATTTGGGTTTTGGTTCATTTATGATCCACAAATGATCTTGGGTTATGCTAAGTTGGCAAGAGATAGGTTACTTCAACCTTGATGCCTATGCTTGTAAGCATTTAAAAATTCAATTCCCATTTGATGTGCTTGTGAAATGTGAGCAAAAAGGGGTCTATAAACAATTGAATTTGCGCACATGATTGGTCTCCAATGACCTTGATGCATCCTCAAGTTTAATCATGCTTTCTTTGCTCTTTGAGTTTAATGTAAATTGTTGTTTGAAGCTTGTGAAGTTTTGGCAAAGGATAGGCCACTTAGAGCCTTGATGCATTAAATTGTTGTGGTGCATTAAAATGTTGAATTGGTGTTCACAATTTGCTTGTTTTGATTTCCACCAATTGTTACTCGTTAGTAACTCTCCAAAACTTCAAAACCATGTTGCATACAAAGAACAACTTGTTACTCGTTAGTAACGTTCCAACTTCAAAACATTTTTTTGCATTTACATAATCATTGATAAACAACTTCACTTCTTCTCAAAACAATTTCAAACTATTTTTCACAAATCAAACTTTGTTGAGGATAATGCGAAGCCTTTGCTTGCACGATTGTCAACAATGGGGTGCTAGTGGTGATCACTTGGAGTCTTTGCTCAATTGATTATCATGAACACCAATTTTTCAAAAGAACTCTCATTTCACAAATTAAAAACTTTGTTGAGGATAATGCGAAGCCTTTGCTTGCACGATCGTCAATAATGGGATGCTAGTGGTGATCACTCGAAACCTTTGTTGTTTGATCACCGTGAACATTCAATTTTCACAAATTAAACAACTAAAAAATAAAAACCTTTTCTCGACAACCGAGAACTACGTAAGCTTTGAATTCTCCATCGCACTGGGAGATACGTAGGAGCGGGTCACATTCCCGTCAAGCACGACAAATAAAAACCATTTTCTTTTCAAAAAAACAAACCCTTTTCCAAAACAAGGCAATTTCTAAAAACAAAACAATTTTCGAAAACAAGAACTACGTTGCTTTGATTCCCTCCCCGGGATACGTAGGCACGGTGCCCTCCCGTCAAGCGCAAAAGATTAAATTTTCCTTAAGTTTTTCCATAAAGTAAGGAGAGATAAAGAGAGATAAAAACAAAGCATTTCTTAAATCAACCTTTTAAATCACACGTCAAATCGAGGTTCCCTTTCAGTAGAAAGGATGTGTGGGGTGCTCGTACCTTCCCCATGCATAACCGACCCCCGAACTCAAATCTCGTGGTTCCAAGGACCATTGTCTTTCAAGAAAGGTTTTTTTTCAATGTTTTACCTCTAAAAAAATATTGGTGGCGACTCCAATTCATGTTGTGCGAAGAGAAATCCCTCCAAAGGATTTTTCGGGGTGCAACAGCTGGCGACTCCGCTGGGGACCTTTCTTTAGTGGGTCGAGCCAATCGATTCGACATGTGATTTATTTCGTTGATTTGAATGCTTTGTTATATCTCTCCTCCTTTCCCTTTCTTCTTTCTTTCCTTTGCCTTTAAAAACATGCTTGCATTATTCTTAGAATTGTCGTGTGCATTCTTGTGATGTTGTGCTTGCGTGCATTGTGTGTTAGCCTTCTTCCTCTTCTATATTTGCTTTTTGAGTAAAATAAGAGTAGTTTCTTCTTCTTCTCCTCTTACTTTCGTCGTTTATATGCTTTCCTCATACATTTCCCCAATCCTAGCATGTTCCCCTCTTCTTTGCTCCCTTTCTTGAGGTAAGCTCATGCATTTCCCCTAATCCTATTATGTCCCCTCCTCTAGGCTCCCTTTCTTAAGGTAAGCAATGCTTGCGATTGTTGTTGGAACCCTAGGTTAGTATACTTATGTTGAAATGATATTGAACCCTAGGGTAGACGACATGCTGTTGCTTGATATTGTCTGGACTGTTTTGGTTTCCCTTTGCAGGTGGGGTTTGGGTAGATTTTTAGGTGTTGTGCCCTCATCACACACTGCACACCTTATATTTGTGAGCATTGAGTGGGGCCTAAAACCCAAGGTCTGCAAAGAACCCTAGGAGAGTGGAAATGAGTAGTGACTGCCATTCGTAGACCGTTGTCTGTCTGGCTCTCATGAAAGTTTCGCCCAAGAGTGCGCTTTCTTCATGATACCTCACAATCGGTAGCTCTCTACGATTGTGGGTGTATTCATGAGAGAGACTTTAGCTCTTGGTTGCCATTGTGAGGCAGTGACCAGAACCCACATGGGAGGATTACCCTTATCCTTGACTTTAGAGCCTACGATCCTTACCCATTTGTAGGACACGGGGGCACGCAAATTGCGTGTTGCATTAGCTTAGGCATCCTCTTTCGAAACTCTTTTACCAAAAATGTTGAAAATAATTTCCTTTTAAACACCTATATGAGGTGGCATATAGCGGGTATTTTCAAAAATGTTTTGAACCGCCACCAATAAACATCATTTTCTTCTCTCTTTTCTATGTAAATAAAAGGTCATAATCATCACATCAGCATCATTTTGCATCATCATCATTGCATTCGCATCTAACAAAAATTTTGAAAAAAAAAAACCTCCATTCTTTGCATCCTCCATGCATTAAAGTTGTTTGCCGGAGATCGCAACGTAACACAAAGTCTTGTCATAGGTGTGTAAGAAACGGAATGGAATCAAAAGGCAAAACCATTTTCAATTCAAGGCTTCCTGTTGTGAAAGAGATTGATATGGCTAGTCTGAAAGAGTATGCATCCCTCCTAGGTCCTATTGAGGTCAGGTCTTTTGACAAAACCTATGGGAACATTCGCAAGCTGCTACAACTAGAAGTGCAAGAGAGCGCCATTACTGCCCTGTGTCGGTTCTATGACTCGGAGATTCGCTGTTTCATTTTTAAGAATTTCCAAATGGCGCCTACCCTAGAAGAGTATGATAGGATTTTGGGCTTTGATCGATCCAAGTTTAAGCCTTATCAATACCAAGGGGAGTATTATTCTGATGAAAAGCTTGCTGCCTTGTTGCAAATCAGTGCTGAGAAAGTGCGGGCCCATAAGATAGAACGTAATAAGGTATTTGGGTTTCCTCAAGAATACTTTGAGAGTTTGATGACCAGCTATGTAGTGTCTGATGATTGGAATTCTTTCAAGCAAGTGCTAGCTCTGACCATCTTCGGCATTGTGCTCTTCCCTCAGATAGAGAGGCATGTGAGTGAAACTGCAATCGGTGTCTTCCTCGCCTTCAAATGTGCAAAAAATCCTATCAACCCGGTTCCCGCAATCCTCGCAGAGACATACCGTGCCTTCACTCGTCACCATGAATTCCAAAAGAATAAGATGTGTTGCTCCTTCCTTGTGTTATATGCTTGGTTGATCAGTCATGTGTGTACCAACAAAAGTGATGTGAAGGATTTGCTTTCCTATGCCTTGGGTTGTAATCCGAAGACTATGAACTCTCAAGAGTGGGTGCATGCTTTCAAGAACCAAGATGCTCTCCAGATTCGTTGGTACTCACCTAAATGTTGGGTAGACAGGCCTTCAGTGGTATTTCGGTGTGGGAGTTTTCAGAACGTTCCTCTCATGGGAACCCAAGGATGCATAAACTATAACCCCTCTTTGACCTTGCGACAGCTCAGATACCCTATGCGGGATTCACCCTCCGAAGCTATGCTGTTTCATTTTTACCTCCACGCGGGGATCCCTAAAGACGAGAGTCTACTTCGGCGAGTCCTGCAAGCTTGGGAAACCGTAGTGCGGAAGGACAGAGAAGAGTTAACCAGAAGGACCACTGCTATCTCTTTTTCTCAATGGCTTGAAGGGAGGATTAGTGAAACTCGGTCATCCAACCAAGGAGTACCACTGCCTGAGGAAAAGATACAAGAACCTCACATTCCTACCATTGAAGAATTGGAAGAGGTTAGGTTGGCCATGTCAAAGGTAGGAGAAGAGAAAAGGGCTCTGCAAGATGGATTGAGAAAGATGATGCAAGACAAGAAAAAGCTAGAAAATGAAAATGCTTTCCAAGCTGCAGCTATTGAGGAAGTCAATAGAAAACTTGAAATAGAGGGGAAAAGCAAGAGGGAAATGCAAAAGCACTTGAAGGGTGCCAAAGAGGAAGTGAAGAGGTGCACTACCAAGATGAATGAGGCTGTAGCGGAAGCAATTAAATGGAAGAGGCTATATGAGGGCACATGGAAAGAAGAGCAAGCAGTCAGGCACGCACTAGTTAAGTCAAGAAAAGACTCTCGAATGATGAAGCTTGAATTGGAAGATCAATTAAAGAGTGTCAAGCAAGATCGGGAATCTATGGAAGGGATCCTGAGGGATTATCAGCAAGCACTAAGAAGGGAACAAGGGAAGTCGGAAAGCTTGGCCAATCATGTGCAGTACCTAGAAGGGTCTTACCTCCGGCTAAGGGAGAAGAGTGACTATTGGGAGAGTCAATTTGCGGAATTGCTCAGTAAGGTAAAAAGTCAACAAGTCTTTGAGGAATTGAAAAAGGAAGGCTTACATTGGAAAGACAAGTTCTCCAAGTTAGTTTGGTTAGCTAATCAGGCTGTGAGAGACATTCCCAAGAAGCTAAGAAAGGCGGATGCAGAAATGAATCCTTTCAACACCCCTGTCAAGGTGTGTGAGTTTGTTGAGTACTGCAAGATTCTCACAGAAGAACTCCTGGAGAAAGCCCGGGGGGCAGCTGAGAGCAAGAAGAGGAAAAGGAGCGAGGAGTTGAAAGCCATATGCCTTTAAAGTTCCCTTTAGAGTATTGTAGCGATCCTTAGGAAATTGTAATTTTCTTTAAGAAGTTGTAACTTTCTTTGGAAAATAGTACTTTGTTTAAAATCATTGTATTGCACTCTTAAGGAATATTGTACTTTGATTTGCTTTCCATTTATGATACTCCTTCCCATTCCATTTAATTGAAGTACGTTTGTTTTGCCTTGTTGCTTCCAACTTTGTTGCAAATCCTAAAAACACCTGAACCTTAACACCTATGACAAGACGAGTTGCACCGCGATTCCCGGCAATAAACATAATAACATGCATATTGCATTGCATTTGCATCATTTGTCTTTGTATTCATAAAAAAAATGTTCCGTCCACAGAAGTAAGACAAGCTGGTTAATCATCGGTATTGGACGCGATCACAGGCAAGAAATATGGCCAACAATCAAGACGACGCGAATCTGGGCAATCATCAACCAATCCAGAATGATGTAGTTCCAGAAGGTCCGAATCCAAATGGTCAGGGTCAGCATGATCAGAATCAAGAGAATCGAGCAATCAGGGCTGAGATGGAAGTTATAAGAGCTAAAATGGCAGAGGTCATAAGAGTGTTAAGTGCCTTAAGGGATGCTGGCATAACTGAAGGTGTTGCTGCCGCAGGAGTGGATCCTCCTAGAGTCTCTCGGGCTCTCCAGAACGTGCAATGGCCTCCTTATGGTCTCCCATTAGGGTACACATCCCCCTGCTGCCGGTGCAAACCCAGAAAGTGGTCCTTCGGGAATCACAGGACAGGCCCAGCCTGAATCAGCTGTGAATGAAGTTGGAACGGGGACACCTCAGGTTCAAATTCAGATTCCTACTCCTGCTGTTACCCCGGGAACTCCGGTTGGCTTCAATTCTCCAGCAACAATCCATCCACAAGTTCAGGGTCCAATTCCTCAGATTATCGCTCACTCACGTGACCCACACGTGACCCCAGCTGTGGTGTCGATGAATAATCTTCACTACGGTGTGAGTGGTTTTCCGCCAAATTACCCTGATGAAGCTAGAAGTCAGTACCAGATGTTAGAAGAAAGATAGAGAGCTGTTGAAGGAATAGGTTCCCGGGCTAGGAACGCCCATGAGTTATGCTTGGTCCCTAATCTAGTCCTGCCACCCAAGTTCAAAGCACCATTTTTCGACAAGTACAAAGGAGCAACCTGCCCGTGCAGCCATGTGACGATGTATTGCCGGAAGATGACTGCCCACGCCCATGATGATAACCTGATGATACATTGCTTTCAGAAAAGCTTAGATGGAGCTCCCCTTGAATGGTATATGCAATTGGAGCCAACTAATATCCGTTGTTGGAAGGATCTGGCGGATGCCTTTATCCGTCAATACTAGTACAACAGTGATTTAGCCCCGGATAGGACCCAGCTGCAATGTATGTCTAAGAAGGATAATGAGACATTCAAGGAATACCCCCAGAGGTGGAGGAACCTCGCTGCACAAGTAAAACCCTCCCTGCTTGATAAAGAGATGGTCCATATGTTCATGGAAACTCTTCCCCCAGTGTTCTATGATCGTTTGGTCGGCAGCGTGGCTTCGAATTTCTCGGAGATGGTTGTCATTGGAGAAAGAGTGGAGAACGGCATGCGCAGCGGAAGAATAGCCCATGGCCCAACACCTCCTTCCCATCAGAAAAAACCTTTTTCTGATACCCACAAGAAGAAGGAGGGAGAAACTAATGCAATCATCGGAGCTAGCGGTCCATCACACAACAATCCCCCACAAGCCATTCCAGTTCCTTCTCAGACGCCGCCTGCTCAGCCATTCCAGTCCAACAATCAGTACAGAAACTACAATGAAAAAAAGCCTGTTGTCTTTGAACCTATCCCCATGTCGTACACAGATTTGTTCAATTATCTCATTGCCAACAAGTTAATCAACACTCGTCATATGAAACCATATCAGCCTCCCTATCCCAGAGGGTATAATGCAAATGCTACTTGTGCCTTTCATTCTGGGGCAGTAGGATTTGTGGTGGAGGATTGTAAGGCGTTCAAGTACGTTGTGCAAGACCTGCTTGATGCAAAGAGTATATCATTTCAGCAACCTAATGTAACCACCAACCCGTTGCCGGGGCATGGTGGGCCCACTGCAAATGCCATTAATGATCAGGGTGGTCAGTACTTAATTAGGAAGGTGGAGTGCATTCGTACACCCCTGAGTATCATTCATGCTGCACTATGCCGTTGTGGTATCATCGAAGAAGGGTGTGCCAGAAGAGACATCTGCAATGACCCTTATTGTGTTGGGGCCTATGAGAGCTTCAAACCCATCCTCCAAGAGCTGTTAGACAAACACCTGGTCCAGGTTGGGGTTCAGGAAAAGGAAGAAAGTGTATCTACTCTGCAATCAAACAACAGAGATTTCAGGAGACCGGTTGAAATCCCTTGCAGTCTGAATTCAAGCTCGGTTGTGGCAAGACCTCTGACTATTGTTATTCCGGTACCTGCTGCTACCCCTAGTAGAGAGACTAGGGTTATTCCCTGGAGCTGCAACGTGCAAATGCAAACAGAGGTCCCTCAGGGCGTGTTGGATATAACAAACATTGCTGGGAGTAGTGGAATTACAAGGAGTGGAAGGATGTATGTTCCTGAAAATCTTAGAAAGGAACAATCAAAGGAAGCTGAAGAAAGGGCCCGTAAGGGAAAAGATAAGGAAACTGTGGAAATTAGAAAAGTATCAGACAAAGAAGCTCAGGAATTTCTGAAAGTAATGAGACAAAGTGAATACCGGGTGGTGGACCAGTTAAATCAAACCCCAGCCAAAATCTCAATGCTTTCGTTGTTGCTTAGTTCCGAGGCACACCGAGCTGCACTGTTGAAAATCCTGAATGAAGCACACGTACCCCATGACATTACGATCAACCAGCTTGATGGTATTGTTGGGAACATAGTGGCATCTAACTACTTGACCTTCACAGACGCTGAGCTACCTCCGGCGGGGAAGAATCACAATCAAGCCCTTCACATCTCTGTCAAGTGTGGGGACTACATGCTGGCCAGAGTGCTCATCGACAATGGCTCGTCATTAAATGTGTTGCCCAAGTCCAAAATGGATAAGTTGGATGTGGATTGCTCATATCTGAAGCCTAGCTCCACCTTGGTTAGAGCATTTGATGGGTCTGTGAAAGAAGTTTTTGGAGAAGTAGAGGTGCCTTTGCAGGTGGGCCCTGAAGTGTTCTATGTCACATTCCAAGTCATGGATATAGCTTCCTCTTATAGCTGTCTGCTAGGACGACCTTGGATACATGCCGCTGGAGCAGTGCCATCTTCGCTCCATCAGAAACTCAAGTTTGTGGCCGAGGGCAAGTTGATAGTAATCTTCGGGGAAGAGGAGATGATGATAAACCGATCACTACCAGAATATTACGTGGAAACAGCAGAGGAGTCTTTTGAGACTGCCTCCCCGGGATTGGAGATCTCAAATGCTATCTTTGTTGGGAGTGAGACTCCCCAATTGAAGCCTAGGTGGTCCAAGGCAGACATGATGGTTGCAAAGGTGATGCTAGGATATGGGTATCAGGTTGGAAAAGGCCTGGGAAAAGCTGCTCAAGGAATTGTAGCACCCGTCCTGCTGAAAGGGAATACTGAAAAGTTCGGTATTGGGTACATCCCAAGCCCTGCAGATCGAGAGAGGCTAGCAGCTGATAGAAGAGAGAAATGGTTGGCAAAGCTTAGAGGAAGGACCCTCAACCAAGGAGGGATGGTCGTCGGTGATCTTAGGAACAACTTCCGAAGTGTAGGCATGCTGAACCCTGACCAGGTCAATGTGATTGAAGAAGATTCAGGCTCGGGTGACGGTGCTGTCGGCTTAGTGCGCCGTTGTGCTGCGAAAGAAAAGCTCCAGAACTGGGAGGCCCTAGATTTCCCTGTGATTTTCAATTTAAAGTAATTTTTCTTTGTAATGCAAAATTCCTCGGCTCTGCCCAAGGCCTTGGGATATTTCATTCGGGCGTGCATGTTTTCGTCAAACTTCATCAATGCATAAAATGTTATTTTGGAATTTTCAATAAAAATCTCTTTCTTCATCTCTCATTTGCGTGTCTTTTCTTTATTTTTATTCGCCACTCCATTTTAATGCAGATCGAATACAATTCTTGAAAGTAATAATGCCCATAACTCATACTGTGACTTTGATTACCCGGTTAACCAAACTGAGGAAGATGTTAAGGATGGTTGGGATACTCCTCCAGAAATTATGAGAATGGTAGAACAAGAAGAAAAGGTCATCAAGCCCCATGGGGAGCCCACAGAAATGGTTAATTTGGGTAC
Source organism: Astragalus glycyphyllos (assembly GCA_963573325.1). Classification (NCBI taxonomy): domain Eukaryota; kingdom Viridiplantae; phylum Streptophyta; class Magnoliopsida; order Fabales; family Fabaceae; genus Astragalus; species Astragalus glycyphyllos. Next base: position 63,784,956 of record OY754312.1, on the reverse strand, counting down.
TGAAGATGATAGAAAAGAGATCAAGGTTGGTACCGCGATGGGGGATTGTGAACGTAAGAAGTTGATTCAGCTCCTGTTTGACTATGTTGACATTTTCGCATGGACTTACCAAGACATGCCGGGATTGAATACAGATATTGTTGAGCACAGATTGCCGGTAAAACCAGAATATCCTCCGGTAAAACAGAAATTGAGGCGAATGAGGCCAGAGATGTCCTTGAAAATCAGGGATGAGGTCAAGAAACAGTTCGACGCAGGGTTCTTAGCAGTGGCAAAATATCCTGAGTGGGTAGCCAACATCGTTCCGGTTCCCAAGAAAGACGGAAGGGTCCGGATGTGTGTCGATTACCGTGATTTGAACCGAGCAAGTCCTAAAGATGATTTCCCTCTACCTCACATCGATGTTCTGGTGGATAGCACAGCGCAACACTCAATGTTCTCCTTCATGGACGGGTATTCAGGTTACAACCAGATCAAGATGGCTCCAGAGGATATGGAGAAAACCACCTTCATAACCCTTTGGGGAACTTCCTGCTATAAGGTCATGCCTTTCGGATTGAAGAATGCCGGGGCAACTTATCAAAGAGCAATGGTGACTCTGTTCCACGACATGATGCATAAAGAGATTGAAGTTTATGTGGACGATATGATCGCCAAATCAAGGACCGATGAAGAGCATGTTGTTAACCTGCAGAAGCTTTTCGAGCGCCTCAGAAAGTACAAACTCAAGCTGAATCCCGCCAAGTGCACATTCGTAGTGAGGTCAGGAAAATTGTTGGGCTTCATTGTTAGCCAGAAGGGAATTGAGGTAGACCCGGACAAAGTGCGTGCTATCCTCGAGATGCCAGCGCCAAAAACAGAGAAAGAAGTTCGTGGTTTTCTTGGAAGGCTGAATTACATTTCCCGATTCATCTTCCAGTTGACCGCTACCTGCGAGCCGATTTTCAAACTGTTGTGCAAAAACCAAGAGTTGAAGTGGAATGATCAATGTCAAGAAGCCTTCGAGAAAATCAAGGTGTATCTTCAGAATCCGCCAGTCCTAATGCCACCTGTGTCCGACAGGCCTCTTATTCTGTACCTTACAGTGTTGGACGATTCCATGGGTTGCGTACTGGGGCAACACGATGAGTCGGGGAAGAAAGAACATGCAATCTACTACCTGAGCAAGAAATTCACCGATTGCGAGACCAGGTATTCACCATTGGAGAAGACTTGTTGTGCCCTTGCCTGGGCAGCGCATCGATTGAGACAGTACATGTTGAGTCACACTACCTGGTTGGTGTCTAAGATGGATCCAATCAAGTACATATTTGAGAAACCTGCGCTCACAGGTAGAATTGCTCGTTGGCAAATGCTTTTATTAGAGTATGACCTCCAGCATGTCACCCAAAAGGCGGTTAAAGGCAGCACATTGGCAGAGTATCTGGCACATCAACCGACTGAGGATTACCAGTCCATGCAATGTGAATTCCCAGATGAAGACATCATGGCATTGTTCAACGAAGGAAAATCCCAAGATGATGAAAGATGGAGAGTACTGTTTGATGGTGCCTCTAACATGTGGAGGCACGGGGTCAGAGCAGTGTTGATCTCCCCGGACAATCGTTTCATACCATTCACGGCAAGGCTGAGTTTCTACGTCACGAATAATATTGCAGAGTATGAGGCGTGCATCTTAGGCATACAAGCGGCCCTCGATTGGAAAGTCAAAAGGCTCGACGTGTCCGGGGATTCAGCTCTAGTTGTTCACCAAGTAAAAGGTGATTGGGAAGCAAGAAGCCCTGATTTGATCCTTTACCGTGACTACATTCAAGAGCTAATCAAGCCCTTTGAAGAGATCACCTTCCGGCACATACCTCGCAATGAGAATCAACTGGCTGATGCCTTGGCCACTTTGTCTTCCATGTTCAACATCAACTGTGACAGGAACTTGACGTGTGTCAGAGTCCAACACCGGGGTCTACCTGCTTATTACCATTGCATGGCAGTTGAAGAGGAATCAGGCAGTAAACCTTGGTACCATGACATCAAACAGTATATCACCAGCAGAGAATATCCCCCCGGCGCTTCAGAAAATGATAAGAGAACACTCAGGAGGCTGTCAATGGGTTTCTTCTTGAGTGGAGACGTCCTTTACAAGAGAAACCATGACTTGGTTCTCCTCAGATGTGTAACAAGGGAGGAATCAATAAAGATCATGCAAGATGTTCATGAGGGCTCATTTGGAATTGATTCCAGTGGGCACACAATGGCTAGAAAGATCCTGAGAACAGGTTACTATTGGCTGCAAATGGAATCTGACTGTTATAGCTTTGCAAGAAAGTGCCATAAATGTCAAATTTATGCAGATCACATCCATGTACCACCAACCTCTCTGAATGTCCTGAGTGCACCTTGGCCTTTCTCAATGTGGGGCATGGACATCATTGGTCCTATCGAACCAAAAGCTTCAAATGGTCATCGTTTCATCCTGGTTGTTATCGACTACTTCACCAAGTGGGTAGAGGCTGCTTCTTATCCCAATGTAACAAGTTCAGTGATTGCTAAGTTCATCAAGAAAGATTTGGTTTGCCGCTACGGCCTTCCGAACAAAATCATCACAGACAACGGCAGTAATTTGAATAGCAAGGTGATGAGGGACTTATGCAAGGACTTCAAAATCCAACATCACAACTCTTCTCCCTACCGTCCGAAGATGAATGGGGCAGTTGAGGCAGCCAATAAGAATATTAAGAGGATAGTACAGAAAATGGTAGTAACTTACAAGGACTGGCATGAGATGCTCCCCTTCGCCTTGCATGGGTACAGAACTTCGGTGCTTACATCTACAGGGGCAACCCCTTACTCGTTGGTTTATGGGTCAGAAGCTGTTCTCCCCATTGAGGTTGAAATACCCTCGCTGCGAGTATTAATGGAGACCAAATTAGAAGAAGCAGAGTGGGTTCAGGCTCGTTTTGACCAATTGAATCTCATTGAAGAGAAGCGAGTAGCCGCCTTGTGCCATGGTCAGCTGTACCAACAGAGGATGATGAGGGCTTTTGACAAGAAAATCCGTCCTCGGGAATTCCAAGAAGGAGACCTCGTGCTCAAACAAATCTTGCCAATCCAGACGGATCCCCGTGGCAAATGGGCTCCCAAATACGAAGGACCTTATGTGGTGAAGAAGGCATTCTCCGGAGGGGCATTAATTCTTGCAAACATGGATGGAGATGAAATCCCAAACCCAGTGAACTCAGATGTGGTAAAGAAGTACTATGCCTAAAGAAATAGACAGAAAAAGAGAAAGATAAGCCAAGTAAGAATTAGCTTGCTAGGTTGAAAACCCGAAAGGGCGGCCTAGGCAAAATCAGAGCGACCCGGTGGATTGAAAACCCGCAAAGGGCGATCCAGGCAAAAATTAGGGTCAGAAAACTTGGGCATGAAAATAAACAAGGGCATACAGCACTCTCGAAGATTTGGATAAGGGGTTGATCAAGGTCACAAGTATGAACGGTGGGCACTGTTACTTCAAGGATAGAATCACGGGATCTGTTCCTTTTTCTTGTATTTTATCAGTTTAGAATAAAGATTACGATTGTACTTTCAACTGGCGTGACTTTCTGCACGACCAGTTTCCATATTAGCAAAAGTCCAGCTTTTCTTTCATATGTGTGCTTTTCGTGTCTTCACTTTCATTTATTCAGTTTCTTTCAAAATAATGATTTTATGATTGATGAAATTGAATTGCAAAACATGTGCATACATTCAGAGCATTACAGATTATTACGAAATCTTTGAAAATCACAAAAGGAAAAATGGTTTCCCAAAATGGGTAAAGTTGCAAAAAAAACAGTCACATGCACTGCCACCTTAAAAATAACAAGATCATTGCAAACCAGCGCGCAACCCTTGCGTTATCACCATCCTGGAAAGGTCTTCGTATCAAGTGCCACAAGTCCCGCGGATTGATTTAACCAGCAAAAAAAAAAAAAAACAAACACACACATTTTCATATCATTCATCATTCCTATATCATCCATGTACTTTCATATTCGCATCCCAGAAGGGCGAAAAGAAACAGAAGAAAAAGAAACAGAAGAAAAGAAAAAGAAAAAGGAAAATCAAACAGAAAAAACATCTCACCAAATCAATCATTGCATCCATGTGCATCCCAGCATCAAAAGCCTGCATTCCATGCATCATTCAAAACTTCCCAATTTTCAAAAAGAAACTCAATTGCTTTGGACTCGTTAGTCCCCAAAATTTTCAAAAAAGTCAGTTACTTTGGACCAATGGGTCCCCGAAATCTCATTTTCAGAAAATCATCATGGCACCGAGTTAGTGAACTCCATCAGCACAGAGTTAGTAAACTCCCAGAGTTAGTGAACTCCTTCCACAGATCACAACGTCGCGTACGAGCGCGCGGCAGATCCTACAGACTTCGTTAAGTCCATCGGATTAATTGTGTCAACCTAAGGCATAGTGTAGATCCATTGATCATATCAGTTCCGGACCTGATATTGATCGGCCGCTCGAAAAGGCCACCCCCAGAGCTCGGACTCGACGAGAGTCCGTTAAAAGGTTTTAGGCAACCTCCGAATCCCCCAATTTACGGCACTTCCCATTTACTGCTTTCATTTACTGCTTTACGCAATTTACTGCTTTCTCGTCGACACGACAAGTGTTGACTCTCTCTCTCTCAAAAGAAGAGAGATCAAAGAAAGGAAACAAAAAAAAGAAAAAAAAAAAAGAAAAGGAAAATTCGGGTTTCTCTAAGTAGACAAAATTAGTATTATTTCTGAATTCTTTATTTCTATTTTGCCTCGGAATATGTTTTGGCCAATTCATATTCCTTGGTAAAATCCAAATAAAGAGGGGCAGCTGTCATACCCTAATTTTGTCCGCCTAGGTTTAAAACCCTAATTTTCCGCAAAAATAAATAAATTGAGAAGTGTGGTTTTATTTTGAAGAGTGAAGAGCATTGTGCATGCATTTTTGGGTTTTAAAAGTCATTCTAGGGCTTTTAAATTCATTGTTAGAGTGGAAATGCATTTGTTGTTGAAAAACAAGGTTTTTAGGGCAAAAGGGTATTTTGGTCATTGTCAAAAGAGGATAATTTTTTTATCAAGAATCATTGTGCAATTTTAGAGAAATTTATTTGAGGCAAAACATTTTTGGTCATGTATGTATGTATGCGCATGCATGCATACATTGTGCACAAAATTTCAAAAAAGGATCAAAAGGGAATATTCTACAAAAAAGTTCCAAGATGTGATTTTTATGACATTTTTGGTCATGGTGATCACATAAAATGGCATATTCCTAAGATTCCTAGTATGTGGCCTAAATTGGGTGTATTTTTGTACAATTATCCTAAGAAGAATAATCAAAAATGAAGGGATAATGGAATGGTCATATAATAGTACAATAGTACAAGATGACAACTAGCAAAACTTGGTCACCAAGGACCCCTCCCTTGCTATTTCGAATTTCTCCTCTCTATTCTCTCATTTTGTGTTTTCTCAATGTCCTCAATCCATGTGAGCCTCAATCCTAGCCTTTGATTCAAAATTAAAATCAAATCCTAGAGCACAACTAGTGCACAATGACCTAACCACCCTTAAACCTAATTGCTTTCTATATATACCCTATTCACCTCACAAGGAGAGGAAGCTCTTGGCCTCATTTTCACTCACACAACCCTAGCACACACCTCTCCTCTCCTCCCTTGGCCGAATTTCCTCTCCATTCCCTCCTCCATTTTTCTTCATTTCACCACCATTTTCTCACCTCATTTCCATTCCTACTTCATATATCTTCCTTCTCTCCTAATTTAATTCAAGCTTTCATCATCAAAGGGCATTTTTAAGCAAGCATTTCGTGGGTTTCATTGAAGTTTGGTGAAGATTCAAGTTGATTTGTGGTCTTGTTCTTCATATTAGTCATTCCTTAGCTTGGATTTGAGGTAAACTTCTTAAAACCTAGCATCATCTTCAACTTTTTTGCATCAAAATGTAGATATCATGTTTCTAATTTTTCATCCTACCATATTCATGCATTTTAGTGTTGTTATATTGTTGATTTGTTGATTGTTGTTGGTGAGAGGTGTCTCAAACATTTTGACAAGCACTTAGGGAGGCTTGGGTGTTTGAGATTGCTTCTCACCCTTGAATAAATTGTGATTTGTGTTGTTATCATTTTGCTTGTTGCATTTTGTGAAATAAAATTGTGTTAGGAAGCTATGAATGTTTCGCACCTTTAGTATAAAATAGGTTTAATCGAGTTTTGATGCATTTCTTTATGCAATCTTGTTATGGGGGCTTGATTTTGAAGTTCCCATGTCCAAACATGTTGTTTGATTTTGCAAATATTCATTTTTCATGCCTTCTTACTTTCACAAAAATCAAAAAATATGAATAGTTGTTGATTTTGGTGTTCGATTGCTTGGATCTTGTGAATAAATGTTCCTAAGTCTTGCTAGTGTCATTTGCTTGCTTGATTTGGTTGACTTGTTGAAATAAATTGACGATTAATTTGTGATTTGAGAAAATGAATTTGGGTTTTGGTTCATTTATGATCCACAAATGATCTTGGGTTATGCTAAGTTGGCAAGAGATAGGTTACTTCAACCTTGATGCCTATGCTTGTAAGCATTTAAAAATTCAATTCCCATTTGATGTGCTTGTGAAATGTGAGCAAAAAGGGGTCTATAAACAATTGAATTTGCGCACATGATTGGTCTCCAATGACCTTGATGCATCCTCAAGTTTAATCATGCTTTCTTTGCTCTTTGAGTTTAATGTAAATTGTTGTTTGAAGCTTGTGAAGTTTTGGCAAAGGATAGGCCACTTAGAGCCTTGATGCATTAAATTGTTGTGGTGCATTAAAATGTTGAATTGGTGTTCACAATTTGCTTGTTTTGATTTCCACCAATTGTTACTCGTTAGTAACTCTCCAAAACTTCAAAACCATGTTGCATACAAAGAACAACTTGTTACTCGTTAGTAACGTTCCAACTTCAAAACATTTTTTTGCATTTACATAATCATTGATAAACAACTTCACTTCTTCTCAAAACAATTTCAAACTATTTTTCACAAATCAAACTTTGTTGAGGATAATGCGAAGCCTTTGCTTGCACGATTGTCAACAATGGGGTGCTAGTGGTGATCACTTGGAGTCTTTGCTCAATTGATTATCATGAACACTCATTTTTCAAAAGAACTCTCATTTCACAAATTAAAAACTTTGTTGAGGATAATGCGAAGCCTTTGCTTGCACGATCGTCAATAATGGGATGCTAGTGGTGATCACTCGAAACCTTTGTTGTTTGATCACCGTGAACATTCAATTTTCACAAATTAAACAACTAAAAAATAAAAACCTTTTCTCGACAACCGAGAACTACGTAAGCTTTGAATTCTCCATCGCACTGGGAGATACGTAGGAGCGGGTCACATTCCCGTCAAGCACGACAAATAAAAACCATTTTCTTTTCAAAAAAACAAACCCTTTTCCAAAACAAGGCAATTTCTAAAAACAAAACAATTTTCGAAAACAAGAACTACGTTGCTTTGATTCCCTCCCCGGGATACGTAGGCACGGTGCCCTCCCGTCAAGCGCAAAAGATTAAATTTTCCTTAAGTTTTTCCATAAAGTAAGGAGAGATAAAGAGAGATAAAAACAAAGCATTTCTTAAATCAACCTTTTAAATCACACGTCAAATCGAGGTTCCCTTTCAGTAGAAAGGATGTGTGGGGTGCTCGTACCTTCCCCATGCATAACCGACCCCCGAACTCAAATCTCGTGGTTCCAAGGACCATTGTCTTTCAAGAAAGGTTTTTTTTCAATGTTTTACCTCTAAAAAAATATTGGTGGCGACTCCAATTCATGTTGTGCGAAGAGAAATCCCTCCAAAGGATTTTTCGGGGTGCAACACTTGTCACACCTTTTTAGAAGCCTTTTGAAGAAAAAGAAAATGATCTTCTTCTCCAATTGCATTCGATGCTTTCTGGTTCGAATAGGGAGACACTTAGAAATATTTTCTCTCCATTTTTCGTTCAACTTACCTTCATCTTCATAGTAGAAATTCTAAACTTCAATGCTGCAGAGCAATGCTGCAGCATCACTGGGTTGTTTATGCGAGGAAGTTTAAATAGTATACCTCTTGCAACTTCAAGAAGTTTTGGTTTGAAGGTTTGAATCTTAATCTTTGACCTTATTTTTCCAGAATCACTTTTCTGCGAAAGTGATTTTGGGGTTCTGAAAGTTGTATTGTTAAATTCCATACGAAATTGAGTAAAATGGAGTCCAAATTTGTCTGATTTGGTTGAGTCTTCACTGAGATTTCCACATATTAAGAAATCAAACATTCAAATTGTTCTTGGTCACATTCATATTGTTCTTGAATTTCTGAAATTTTCAAAATCTATTTGATCCAAATTTCTGTTTTCTAAAATTCAAAATCAGTTAGGGAACTCAATACTTATCCAAATCAAGTGATTCAAAAGTCAGTTAGCTTGTCCCAAAATCCACAATTTTTTGAGACATTGAAAAAAATCATATTAAAAAAAGGCTTCTACCTATCACTTGAGCATCAAAAAAATATTGAAAAATTATGAAAAAATTCCCTGAGTTTGGAATATTTTTTCTTGGATCACTGGAAATGCTTTCAAAATACTTTGACTATGGTTGGAGCATTTTACCCTAATGCTTATTAACTGATATTTCCTTGTACCATTAATTTTGCTTCTCTTGATAAGGCCTTCATAAATGCCATTGAATACTTTAACAGAATCTTGATCTTATTGTCCACACAATTTTAACCAGATGCTTTAACCAAAGACGCTTTACTTTAGACATATGCTTTTGTGCTTAGATGCATCTTCTTTAGAATGGACGTTTATTGTTCAAAGATGCATTCCTTAACTTGGTATAGTACATGCTTGTTGAAAAGATCTTCCCAATTTGATCACATGATGATATTTTTGAATCACTGATATGGAAACTAGAGGCTGATGCTTCTAGATGCTTGGTAAATCATAGTGTCATTCATTGTCTTAACGAGACTAGATGATGAACAAGAAGACGACGTTTATGTCAAATGCTTATAGATAGGCTATCGTTATTGATCTTTGTTGTTGGTGATCTTAGAGTTCCATGTACACTCAAGTAGATACATTATAGACTTATCGGAAAAAAAAATTATCAATCTGATTATGGTGTATTGCTTCTCGATCCATCTGATTCCGACAAAATATCAATATAATATTAAATAAATATACCTTTTTGCCTATATTAAAACTAAAAGATAGTACATCGTCATATTTAACGTAAATATAGTATTAGATGTTACTATATAGGTTATCTCATGAACAAGTTTTTTTTATAAAAATATTGTAGAAGTAAAAATTATTTGGATCTGTTTCTACATCTTACAATCCTACTTAATTTTATAGGTAGTCAAATTTTCATTCATCTCAGAAAAATAATGAATTACAGCTTTAAAGTAAGCATTATGAATAAGAAAAAAATATTATTCTTCAAATATATAGGAAGACGAAGGCGGTAGATTTCTCAAATAAAGGGTATATATATATCGAGATTATATATATGAGAGAGAGGGAGAGAGGGAGAGAGAGAGAGAGAGAGAGAGAGAGAGAGAGAGAGTTGGAGCTTTTGGAGAAAAGGACGATATGCACAATAATTGAGTTCAAAACCATAACATAGCTTGAAGTTTCATAAGTAATAATATGGAGAAAATAGTTGTTGGAGGTATTCATTCAACGGAAAACAACCTAATGAAACCTCGAATAAAAATGTGACTCTTTTGCAAATTTTATCTTGTTTACAAGGCATTTGTGATCAACTTGGATGGTAGGAAAATGATGGATGAGTGAAAAATAGAACATTTGAGGTAGCTGTAACATAAGAAGGATTTTAATGTAACTTTAGTTTACAGATTGTCCACATAGACTGGGTCTCTTCCCATCTTTCTCTAGCTGAATAAAGTAAGGCGGTTTGACTAAGAGAGACATGACATTTTTTGTACCACCCAAAGTAAGGTTGTTTGTCAAAACCAAATTGGTAAATGAGTAGCATTGTTGAGCGAGAGCCAAAATCCTTCCCTATAAATATGAGCGATGGCAGAAGAGAAAAATCAATTTTGCAGTCTCTCTCTCTCTCTCACTCGTGCATTTTCTTTCAAAAAAGGGTTGTTGGTGTGGGTTTTGGTTTCTGAACCAAAATCAGGTGCGTTGTTTTGGTTCTAGTGGTTGTAGTGTGGAAAAAGGTTTCTGCACCCAAGGAGCTTAGAATCTCATTTATTTTTCTTAGTCTTCTTCTTCGTCAAATTAGTAAGGTTTCTACCAATTCTTTCAATTGTTTAATTGCCCTAGTGGGTTTTGTTAGCCCATAATTTATTCTAGGCTTTTTAAGAATAAAAGAGTGATTATTGCTGAAATAGTGGCAAAGAAACTATTGGTTGTTGATTGTGTAACTATTCTACAAAGTGGGGGAAAGAAACCATATTCATCCTGATGTTTAAAATAAAGTATTAATTTAAATATGTTTAGTGTAACCCAAGTTCTACTAAACTTAAAGAGTGAATGATACCTAAAGATCATTTGGCTACTCCTTGGAGTAGGATTAAGTGAAGTTTAGACTTCAAATTACCAGTTAACAAAAAGGATAGTTTTGTATCTACATTTGATTGATTGCTTGAGATATCTACATTTAATAGTTTTATATGTACGTTTGATATCAACATAGGATAATTCTATATCTACATTTGATTGATTGCTTGAAATATCTACACTTGACTTGCTCCCTTTTCCACATTTTAATTAGAAGCTGTAAGAATACAAGCACAGATTGTAATTTTGTTAATTGTAGTTAGCTTAGTCAATATTCCCCTGTGGGTAACCTGCTGTTACAAGTTACCAGTCATCCCCTCAGATAACTATATAATGTTACCTCACAGTGTATTTCAGAATCGATCAATGTAGAATATTCGTTTTACCAAATGTCAATCTTCACTCTCTTTCTACGAATCTATCATGGTATCAGAAGAAGTTACGATCCAACCAACTCGTAACTAACCTTTCTTCTTCCTCTGCTCCGTTTCCCGTCGCGTAGTAGATGGCTTCCACAAACGCCACCAATCCGCCGCCACCGCCACCATCAGGCACTGTCGCTGGCTCAAGAACTTTACCGCAACCAACTGCGAGCATCGACAACTCCACTCCTACAGAAATCAAGGAGTTCCGTCACAAGATCACTGAGAAATTGCACGATGAGAACTTCGTGCTATGGAAACAACAAGTAGAACCGGTTATCAAGGCGCATCGCCTCCACCATTTCCTCGTCGCACCGCAAATACCTCCACGATATCTCACCACTGACGACGTTGCGAACGCGAACGAGAATCCAGCCTTTCAGATCTGGGAAGCGCAGGATCAAATGCTTCTCTTGTGGCTTCAGACGTCGCTCACGACGGCGATCCAAGCAAGCGTGGTAGGTTGCAATCACACGTTTGAACTCTGGGAGAAGATTCATGCCTACTTCTCCAAGCTAGGTCGCACGAAGATCCGTCAACTGCGAAACGAGTTACGCACCACTCAATTGGAAAATTCCTCCGTTAAAGATTACGTCGCAAAGATCAAGACTCTTGTGGATTCTCTTGCTGCCGTTGGTAGTTCTGTCTCTGCGAAAGATCACTTGGATGCTATCCTTGACGGTCTTCCTCAGGATTACGATCAAATCATCTCTCTGGTTGAAAGCAGGTTTGACGATGATGTATCTGTTGAAGAAGTTGAGTCACTTCTTCTTGCTCAAGAAATTCGCCTCACGCGTTACAGGAAGCAGAACAAGACTGATAATGCTTCAGTTCTTCTCACGCATTCTACTGCTCCGCAACAATCTCCTGCAGGTAACACTCCTACCTCTGCAAATGCTGTCACTCAGGCGCCTGTTAACACTGAGAACTGTAACACCCCCTTTCTAACACGTCCAAAGTAATATAAAAATCAGAGTTTTCAAAAACCTTTTCGATACACCCACAAGGGAGTGCTACATTTACACCATACAACAAATAACCATATTTAAAATTCATCAAAATAGAGTAATGTGATACATAGCACATCGATCGGGACGAACCCTCAAAACACCTGTTCGACTACACCACAGTTATTATAATCACCATCGCAGCGGAATAAAGACAAGTCTCATAATATAATTCATTCATCCCAAATAAATAGTTTGAAATCAACAGATAAAACAACAACAAAACTAATGATCGCCCCCCCCCCCCCCCCCCCAGGTGCTACGTATCAAAGCAAACGCACAGACCAGACTAAGGAAGGTAGAAGAACCTTCACTCGGGATCACCTGCACGTTGCCGACATAAGAAGCAACATATAAAGCAGAAGGGGTGAGTCTCTAACAAATATAATAGCATGTATGATAAGCAATATGTTAGAGTAAAGGCAACCATAAACACCGCCTCACAACACTACGAACATACAACATCAGTATACAACATCAATTCATAAGCATCAAGGAACATCACCAATTGCATGAGTATATGCATGAGGTGCAACCCACACCAACGGGCATATGCATGTGGTACCATCATCACCAATAATTGCCATTCGGGCGTCATCACCTATAATTAATCATAAGGCCGAAGCCTACATCACCGGTAAATGCATATGAAGTATGCGACTCCATGAACAATGCACCAACAACAATCCACAATCATAGTATTATATGTATAATACAACATCACCAATAATCAATAGATTCATCACCGTCATTAAATTCACCATCACCATAAGTGGTCATAGACCCATCACCTGTCACCGTATTTAAATTCACCAAGTACATCACCAATCATAGCTCTATGGCTAACACCAAACTCGCCGGACACACCAACACCAAAAATATAGACTACTTTATAAGTCCAAGACACGGGACAGTCACCGGAGTTGGCGCCCCGCAGCACACAGGCAACACTGGGCAACACTGCACTCAGCACACAGGCAACACTGGGCAACACTGCACGCAGCACACAGGCAACACTGGGCAACACTGCACCCAGCACACAGGCAACACTGGGCAACACTGCACACAGCACACAGGCAACACTGGCAGCACACTGCGCCAGCACACAGGCAACACTGGCAGCACACTGCGCCAGCACAACACTGGCATAACACCGAGACACCCAACACTCCACCACCAATTTTCAACATCATTGTTCATGACTCTTTCAAGCATATCATCAAACACCATACAAGCACCATATATTTACATTCAAAATCATTGAATCATTTCATCAAACACCTTACAAGCAACATTAATTTCATCAATTATTCCAACAAAACACCAAGCATACCAAATTTCATCAAAATGAAATCAACAACATCATCACTCATTCAATCACCAAATCAATTAATTCACAACAACTTAAATCCTAAAACCCCACATAATAACCATCATACAATCCCATTATAAATGAAGAAAACCCACCCTTACCTTGAATTTTGGTGAAGACAAGCACTCTCCACAAAACCCCAAAGCAAAAGCAAGCAAGCAAGCTCCTCTTCCCTTCTCCTTGAAAATTGCGAGCTCTTCTTCTCCTCCTCTCCCTCTTTCTTCGCGTTCTCTCTCTCTCTCTCTCTCTCTCTCTCTCTCTCTATCTATCTATCTCACTTCTTTCTTTCTTTCTTTGATTTGTTTCAAATGAGCACCATCTCATAACCCCTAGACTAGATAATTAGACTCTTGGGCCTAGCTAATGGATCATGGGCCTCCTATTCCCACTCCATTAATTACTCATAACACCTCCTGAATAAATTAAAATACCGAATTATTAATTTAACTTAATAAATTATTGTAAGCCTTAAATAATTCAATTAAATAAATAATTAAATTATTTTAGGGCGTTACAAGAACACCACAGAGGGCTATGGCTATCGTGGCCGTGGCCGTGGCAGGGCACGTGGCCGTGGAGGTCGCTTCCAAGGTCAATGCCAAGTCTGCAATAAGGTTGGACACTCTGCCGCTCAATGTTACCATAGGTTCAACCAGTTTTACAACCCCAACAATCCTCCACAACCTTATCAGTATCCCTACAATCCATACCAATACATCAGACCTCAACAACCATCACCACAATGGCCACCACAACCCTGCCAACCACCTCAACCAACACCCCAACAGGCTCTCATGATGACTGCTCCCCCACTTGCCTCACCAAACTTCTTTGGTGACACAGCTGCCTCAACTCATGTCACCAACAACTCTCAAAACATTCAAGTGCCACATACTTCTGCTGAAACACCTAGCCAGGTGTTTGTAGGTAATGGACAAGCACTCCCTGTTCTTTCGTCAGGATCCACTTCTTTTCCTTCACCATTTAATCCAAACTTTAAATTTCATCTGCATAATCTCTTACATGTTCCTTCTATAACTAAAAATCTTGTCAGTATCAATCGTTTTCTTCGTGACAATCCTGTTTTTGTTGAATTCCACCTAAATGACTGCTTTGTGAAATCTCAGGCTACTCGTGAAGTGTTGCTGCATGGTCCTGCTGGCCCTGATGGACTCTATGAGTTCAAGGACATGCTGCAGCTCTCAGGAAAAGCCATGTCTTCTGCTCCAAAGTCTCCACAACTCTCTGTTTTCAATACTGTTTCACATAGTGTTTCCTCTGTAAACACTGACAGTGTCAATGTTCCCCACTCCCAGCACATTTTACAAACTTGGCACCAAAGATTAGGTCACCCTAATCATAATGCTCTAAGAATTGTATCTCAAATTTGTAATTTGTCATTACCAAATAAAGAACCAGCTAGCTTTTGCAATGCTTGTGCTGTAGGCAAGTCACATAGACTGCCATCCTCACCCTCTGTTACTGTCTATAATGCTCCTTTACAGCTTATTTTTAGTGACTTATGGGGGCCATCCCCTATGCCTTCTTCCATTGGTTTCTACTGCTATGTCACCTTTGTGGATGCATACTCAAGATTCACTTGGCTTTTCCTTCTTAAATCCAAGTCTGATACACTCCAAATTTTTAAAGAATTTAAAGCTATGGCTGAGCTTCAATTTAATTGCAAAATTAAGTCCATACAAACTGATTGGGGTGGAGAGTTCAGGCCTTTTTCCAAGTATTTAGCTGAACTTGGAATTCTACATCGTGTCATATGCCCTCACACTCACCACCAAAATGGTGTAGTGGAAAGGAAACATAGACATATTGTAGAATTAGGTCTCACTCTCCTCTTCCAAGCCAAGCTTCCTCTCACTTTCTGGGATCACTCTTTTGCCACTGCAGTCCATCTAATAAACAGACTACCTACAACCTCTCTCAATGGTGCCATCCCATTCCAAGTCCTCTATGGTCAAGTACCTCAATACTCCTCTCTCAGAGTCTTTGGCTGCAGCTGTTTCCCTTGCTTAAGACCTTACAATTCTCACAAATTAGATTTTTGGTCTCATGAGTGTGTCTTCTTGGGTTATTCCAACTCTCACAAAGGCTATAAGTGTCTGTCACCTACTGGTCGTATTTTCATCTCTAAGGATGTGCTATTCAATGAAAATAAATTTCCCTACAAACAGCTTTTTGAAACACACAATTCTACCTCCTCTCAAACCTCATCTGTTCCTGACCTACCAACAGCCTCAATTCCCTCACCCTCACCACACTCACCTAATACACATTCCACTAACCCAGCAACTAATAACACAGAATCACCCTCTGTTGCCTCATACAACAATCCTCCTAAACCACACACACCTACTGTCACTGTTTCAGAAACCTCTCCTCACCCTCACTCAATGGCTACAGCTAGCACAACAATTGAGCAGTCATCCTCATCAACTCATCACCCTCAAAACATTCATCCTATGCAAACTAGAGCAAAAAATGGTATTGTCAAACCTAAGTTGCAACCAACACTGCTATTAACACACATTGAGCCCAAGAGTGTCAAATCTGCCTTGCAGCAACCTGCTTGGCAATCTGCCATGACAGCAGAATATGAAGCACTTTTGAAGAACAGGACTTGGTCTCTAGTTCCTCCTCCTCATGACAAAAATGTGATAGGTTGTAAATGGGTATTTAGGGTCAAAGAAAATGCTGATGGTTCCCTAAACAAGTATAAGGCAAGACTAGTTGCCAAAGGTTTCCATCAACAACAAGGTCAAGACTTCAATGAAACCTTCTCTCCAGTCATTAAACCTGTCACAATTTGTACCATTCTAACTCTTGCCCTTAGCCACAAGTGGAGTCTTCATCAAATAGATGTAAATAATGCCTTTTTGAATGGTACACTAACTGAAGAAGTCTACATGTCACAGCCTCCAGGTTTTGAAGCTAGTGACAAATCCTTGGTTTGTAAACTACACAAGGCCATTTATGGGTTAAAACAGGCTCCTCGTGCCTGGTTTGAGAAGCTGAAATCTACTCTCCTAAGCCTAGGATTCACTGGTAGTAGATGTGACCCATCCCTATTTGTGTACAAGAAACATGGTGCTGTAATCTACCTTCTGGTTTACGTTGATGACATCATAATTACTGGTAGTTCCAACTGTGTCATCCAGCAACTCATACATCAGATGGACTCTGCTTTCTCCCTCAAGCAGCTTGGTAACCTGGACTATTTCCTAGGTATAGAGGTCAAAACTTTTGACAATGGTAACCTGATGCTCACTCAAGGCAAGTATATTCGTGACTTACTCACTAAGACAAACATGGCTGAAGCTAATGGTATCTCCTCTCCTATGGTATCTAACTGCAAACTATCCAGGCATGGCAGTGACACCTTACCAGACCCTGCTACATACAGGTCTGTGGTAGGTGCTCTTCAATACACAACAATTACTAGACCAGAAATTAGCTACGCAGTCAATAAAGTCTGCCAGTACATGTCTGCTCCTTTAGAGTCTCATTGGGCTGTGGTAAAAAGGATCCTCAGGTACTTAAAAGGTACCATCAACCATGGTTTACTACTTCAACCAGCAGACATCACCAAACCTCTTCAGTTGAGAGCCTGGTGTGGTGCAGATTGGGCATCAGATGTAGATGACAGAAAGTCTACCTCAGGAGCTGCAGTGTTTCTAGGACCTAACCTTGTCTCATGGTGGGCAAAGAAACAAACCGTGGTTGCTAGGTCAAGTGCAGAAGCAGAGTACAGAAGTTTGGCCCTAACAACAGCTGAAGTCACATGGATTCAATCCCTTCTCACTGAATTAGGCATTAGTCACAGTGTTCCTCACATCTACTGTGACAATCAGAGTGCTGTAGCACTTGCACACAACCCTGTGTTACATGCAAGGACCAAGCATATTGAACTTGATCTATTCTTTGTTCGTGACAGAGTTCTCTCAAAGCAACTGCAGGTCTTCCACGTCCCTGGCACTGAGCAGTGGGCAGATGTGCTTACCAAGCCATTATCTTCCTCCAGATTTGCTTTTCTGAGGTCCAAGCTGCAAGTAGTGTCTCCTCCAACAGTCTCAGCCCCTACTTGAGCTTGGGGGGGGGGGGGGGGGGGGGTGGGGGTGTAAGAATACAAGCACAGATTGTAATTTTGTTAATTGTAGTTAGCTTAGTCAATATTCCCCTGTGGGTAACCTGCTATTACAGGTTACCAGTCATCCCCTCAGGTAACTATATAATGTTACCTCACAGTGTATTTCAGAATCGATCAATGTAGAATATTCATTTTACCAAATGTCAATCTTCACTCTCTTTCTACGAATCTATCAGAAGCCATAATGAAACTACATATCCCAATTGGAGACACAAGATGGGCTTGCAGATTTGTTCTAAATATAACTAAGAACCTAAGCACTTACCCGGTCAAATGTAGTTGGGAATGTCAGCACTAGTGCTCCAAATCATTAATTTGTTCCTGCAAATTGTCGTTGCCATGTAAGGGTTCAAGCCAGTAGCTTCGAGGAGAGGTTTAAAAGCTTAGGTTGTTGTGGGAAACACTTTTATTCTTGGAGATGGAGTTGCTGACAAGGTGAGTTTAAATAGGTTGGCTTAATTCTAGTTTTGATCCCCTTATTATGACCAAATCATGATTTTTGTCCTAATATAGCAAATTATTAAATTCAAAATTAGCTATAGGGACCCCTCAGCAAGACTTTAATGTAGAGTTCGAAGACTACTCAAAAAAAGGAAGACTCGAAAAGTTAGGTCATTTGGTAGTTCAGGTTTAATTTCGAAGAGACCTCAGAAGCAAATCCTATAGGATGGGATAAAATGCGGGAGAGTTGGAAGTAGTGGTTGAGGCAGTTTCTTCAAGAGAATATTTGAAAGCAAAGACAAGTGTGAAGCATCGAGACTCCAGAATACACGTGGCATCGATTCTCATCTGTCATTAGTTAGTTTAATATTTCATTCGCTTACAAAGGGGAATCTGTCCACCATGCAATAAGTTTGTACTTAGATGCATCTTCTTTAGAACAGACGCTAATTGTTCAAATATGCATTCCTTATTTTGGTATAGTACATGCTTGTTGAAAAGATCTTCCCATTTTGATCACATGATGATATTCCTGAATCACTGATATGGAAACCAGACGCTGATGCTTCTAGATGCTTGGTAAATCGTTATTGATCTTTGTTATTGGTGGTCTTACAGTTCCATGTACACTCAAGTAGATACATTATAGTATAATTGATCTTTTATTTTATTTATTTATTTATTTTGGGTGAGAATCTTTTATTTTATTTGTTATCTTCAAAAAAGTTATGGTTTATTGCTTCTCGATCCATCTGATTCCGACAAAATATCAATATAATATAAAATAAATATACCTTTTTGCCAATATTAAAACTCAAAGATAGTACATCTTCATATTTAACGTAAATGTTGTATTAAATGTTACTATAAAGATTTTATAAAGATATTGTAGAAGTAAAATTTATTTGGATCGGTTTCTACATCTTACAATCCTACTTAATTTTATAGTTAATCAATTTTTCATTTACCTCAGAAAAATAATGAATTACAGCTTTAAAAAAAAAAGAATTGTGAATAAAAAAGAAATATTAATCTTCAAATCTATAGGAAAAGGAAGGCGGTAGATTTCTCAAATAAAGTGTAAAGTATATATGGAGATTATATATATATATATATATATATATATATATATATATGAGAGAGAGTGAGTGAGATAGAGCTTTTGGAGAAAAGGACGATATGCACAAAAATTGAGTTCTAAACCATAACATAGCTTGAAGTTTCATAAATAATAATTTGGAGAAAACAGTTGTTGGAGGTATTCAAACAAAGGAAAACAACCTAATGAAACCTCGAATAAAAATATGTCATTCGCAAATTTTATCTTGGTTACAAGGCATTTGTGATCAACTTGGAAATCAGAAAAATGATGGATGAGTGAAAAATAGAACATTTGAGCTAGTTACTTATGTGATATGGCTGTTGTGTGTAGTTGTAACATAAGAAGGATTTTAAAGCAACATTAGTTTACAGATTGTCCACATAGACTTGCCCTCTTCCCATCTTTCTCTAGCTGAATAAAGTAAGGCAGTTTGACAAATAGAGACATGACATTTTTTGAACCACCCAAAGTAAGGTTGTTTGTCAAAACCAAATATGTAAATGCGTAGCGTTGTTGAGCGAGAGCCAAAATCCATCCCTATAAATATGAGCGATGGCAGAAGAGAAAAATAACTTTTGTAGACTCTCTCTCTCTCTCTCTCTCTCTCTCTCTCTCTCTCTCTCTCTCTCTCTCTCTCTCTCTCTCTCTCTCTCTCTCTCTCTCTCTCTCTCTCTCTCTCTCTCGCGCGCGCGCATTTTCTTTCAAATAAGTGTTGTTGGAGTGGTTTTTGGTTTCTGAACCAAAGTCAGGTGCATTGATTTAGTTCGACTTGTTGTAGTGTGGAAAAAGCTTTCTTAGTCTTCTTGTTCTTCTTCAAATCAGTAAGGTTTCTACTAATTCTTTCAATTGTTTAATTGTCCTAGTGGGTTTAGTTAGCACATATTTTATTCTAGGCTTTTTAAGTATAAAAGTATGATTATTGCTTTAATAGTTGCAAAGAAACTGGTGGTTGTTGATTATGTTACTATTCTACAAGGTGGGGGAAAGAAAACATATTATGTTTAACATAAAGTATTAATTTAAATATGTCTAGTCCAACCCAAGCTCTACTAGACTTAAAAAGTGAACGATACCTAAAGATCATTTGGCTACTCCTTGGAGTATGATTAAGTGATGTTTAGGTTGCCAATTACCAATGAACACATAGGATAGTTTTATATCTACATTTGATTGATTACTTGAGATATCTACATTTGATAGTTTTATATGTACATTTGATATCTACCTAGGATAGTTCTATATCTACATTTTAATGATTGCTTGAGATATCTACACTTGACTTGCTCCCTTTTCCACATTTGAACTAGAAGCCATAATGAAACTACATATCCCTATTGGAGACACAAGATCGACTTGCAGATTTGTTCTAAATATAACAAAGAACCTAAGCACTTGCCCTGGTCAAATGTAGTTGGGAATGTTAGCAATGTTGCTCCAAATTGTTAGTTTGTTCCTGAAAATTGTCGTTGCCATGTAAGGGTGTAAGCCAGTAGCTTCGAGGAGAGGTTTAAAAGCTTATGCTGTTGTGGGCAACACTTTTCTCCTTGGAGATGGAGTGGCCGACAGGGTGAGTTTAAATAGGTTGGCTTAATTACAGTTTTGGTCCGCCTATTATGACCAAATCACGATTTTAGTCTTGTTATAGCAAAATTTCAAATTCGAATTTAGCTATAAGGACCAGTCAGCAAGACTTTAAAGTAGAGTTCGAAGACTGCTCAAATAAAGGAAGACTCGAAAAGTTAGGCCATTTGGTAGTTCAGGTTTAATTTCGAAGAGACCTTAGAAGCAAATCCTACATGATGGGATACAATGCGGGAGAGTTGGAAGAGCGGTTGAGGCAGTTTCTTCAAGAGAAAATAAGAAAGCAAAGACAAGCGTGAAGCATCGAGACTCCAGAATACACGTGGCATCGATTATCATCGATCATTAGTCAGTTTAATCTTTCATTCGCTTACAAAGGGGACATGTGTCCACCATGCAATAAGTTTGTACTTAGATGCATATTCTTTAGAACGGACGGTTATTATTCAAATATGCAATCCTTAATTTGGTATAGTACATGCTTGTTGAAAAGATCTTCCCAATTTGATCACATGATGATATTCTTGAATTACTAATATGGAAACTAGACGCTGATGCTTCTAGATGCTTGGAAAATCATAGTGTCATTCATTGTCTTAACGAGACTAGATGATGAACAAGAAGACGACGTTTATGTCAAATGCTTATAGATAGGCTATCGTTATTGATCTTTGTTGTTGGTGGTCTTAGAGTTCCATGTCCACTCAAGTAGATACATTATAGTATAATTGATCTTTTATTTTATTTGTTATCTTCAAAAAAATTATGGTTTATTGCTTCTCGATCCATCTGATTCCGACAAAATATCAATATAATATAAATTAAATATACCTTTTTGCCAATATTAAAACTCAAAGATAGTACATCTTCATATTTAACGTACATGTAGTATTAAATGTTACTACAAATGTTTTAGTCCCTACAAAATTTCACTATTTTGTTTTTAGTCTCTATAAAATATTTCATCGACTTTTAGTCCCTAAAAAATTTCAAAATTTCATTTTTAGTCCCTATAAATGCCAACTAGTGTATATCCATTGAATTTTTGAGTGATGTTTTGCATATATGTTGAGGACATTATAAACATCTCTTCCAGAAAAACTTTGAATTTTTTAACAACACAAAAATTAAATCTATATTTTTTAAGTGCAAAAGATTCGATAAACAAATTAAAGGAAATACTAACCTAGAAATCAAATTTTGAGTTTATTTTATATGAGGGAGATATTTTTAATATCTTTAACGTGTATGCAAAATATCATTCAAAAATTCTAAAGGTATACACGAGTTTACATTTTATAGGGACTTAAAACAAAATTGTGAAATTTTATAGGGACTAAAAGTTGCCGAATTTTTTTATAGGGACTAAAAACAAAATAGTGAAATTTTGTAGGGAGTAAAAACATATTTAACCCTAAAATAAATATAGCTTTTTGCCTATATTAAAACTCAAAAATAGTACATCTTCATATTTAACGTAAATGTAGTATTAGATGTTACTATATAGGTGTTTACCTTGGATTTTGGTAAACACCGCTAGTTTGAAATTGCTTCTGCTTGCAGGATCAACTAGTAAATCCTAAGACCGTTTGTGTTTAAAGTTTTTACAGAATTGCGCGTTTAAAAGTAAAAAGAAGAAGATAACCGTCGATTTCTCCGCGAAACCGTCGAATTACTTCAAATGAGGGAGGATAAAACAAAGAGAAAATTTGCATGAAACGTAAAGAAAAGGAAAATTAAAATTGCATTAATTTAAAGGGGTGGTGCACAAGATCATACATGCGTTCCTTGTACTCGTTTCTCAGTGCGTGTCGGTACTTTGAGCGTGGGAACTTGGTATGAGAGATTGTGACCCGTTTTTCCTATGAGAAACTACTATTTATACAAATAGAAAATAACTGTACAAAGTTTAAAAAATGTAACTGCTACGTGCTCTTGGTAACGGTTACTTGATCCTACTTCGACATCAGCCTCCAACTCCTTCTTGTCGAAATATCTGTCTTCAGCTTCTTCGACTTAGCCAAATCTGAGGTCGAAATCTACTTGATGTAACTTGATAGCTTAATTCATTTCAGTGTCGAAATTGATACCTGTCTCTTGAAATACAAGGTCAAACTTTAAAAATAAATCAAACCTCGTTGACTGCATTTAATTTAGCCTGTCGAAATTACAGACTAACAAATTGCCCCCTCAAAAATGTCTTTTTCGACAGGAGCTATGTGAATGGCAGAAAAAGAGTATTTTTGAAAATCCTTCTTCAGTCGAAGTAATGACGAAAACACTTGGGTTTTACTACTTAGATTTGAGATAGATCTTCTAAGGAAATTTATTTTTCCTAGTAATGACTGCAGTTCTTTTTTGGTCGAAGGAGCTTTCGTCTTGTTTTGATTGATTTCAATGCCTTTTTTATGTACAACGAAACCCAAAAAGTCATCTGCACGAACACAGAAGGCACATTTGATTGGATTCATTTTCAATCCATATTTTCTCATTCTTTCGAATGATTGTCGGAGATGGTCTATTGTTAGCCTGTAATTTCGACAGGCTTCATTAAAGATGGTCAACATGGCTTGATTTATATTTATTTCACAAAGACCATATTATTTCGACAAAGAAAATGGTCATGCGCAAGGTAAACTCGACAAGTTTCCAGGGAAGCAAAAGCAAGAGAGAGGAAAATCGACGCAGGCTTTCGACAGACAGAAATCAGGGCAGTTATGCGTTGAAGACTAGCAGTTGGTCGAAGCGTGACGGAGCAGTTTCGGTCGAAAGTAGGAGCGGTTACTTGGCCGAAAGTAGGAGCAGTTACTTATTTTCAAATTGTTAGGCAGTTACCTAGTTCGAATTTTCCCCCCTTTTTCCCTTGTATAAATAACTGTTTCTGAGAAGAAACAAAGGGTCGCGAAAATCACAATACACACCCGATTCCTGAAACTCTAACTTCCAAGCCAGAGCGAAAAACGAGTGGAAGAATCCCTGTATGTGATCGTGTACCATTTTTATGATTCAATGCAATTTGTTCTTCTTTTCTTTACAATTCCTGCACCATTTACTGCTTCTTTTCTTTTCAATTCTGTTAATCATTTGCAAATCGTCCCCTTTTCTACATTTTCTGAAACAAAAACTTTTGCAATTCAAAGGCAATTGCTTTGAGATTTTTCTAGTTTGATCTCACAAACCTTCTAATAAAACTAGTGATTGTTTGCTAAAAACACCAGCAAACAAATTGGCACGCCCAGTGGGACTTTGCCTTTGATTTTGTTCATTCTCGTACTCTCTTATTTGTGTTCGCTGTTGTATGCACTTAAGAAGTGGTAAAATGGTTCGTTCTGGTACGAATAATGCATCTAGTTCCAACCCTGTGGTTTCACAAGGGCAAGGGACAACAATGGATTCTGCAAGCATTAGCGCAGGACCATCATCGTCGATAACCGTTCCTTCATTATCAATGACTAATGTTGGTTCAACGCAGTCAGAAATGGCATCTCTGCCTATGTCTTTGCCGTTAAGTTCAGGGCTTCATAGCCCTTACATGGCAATGGGAAACGGTTTAGACCCACGTTTGAATAACGTGCATCTACCCCCATTTCCTTTGGGAATGTATGGCATGCCTACTGGAATGCCACATATTTCGACCTTTTCCCCTACACATGTCTCTTCTGAGAGCGTATTTGGTCGAAATCCCCCAGCATTAACCAATACGTCTTTGTTGGCCTTAAGACAGCAAGTAGACGAGAGTAATCACGATATGGTTAATATGCTTACCCAACAAATTGGTACAGTTTTCAATCCATTGATTCAAAATACCAACAACAGTTACCAAATGTTGGCAAATCAGATGAGTAGGATTGCAGACTTTTTTGGGGTTCCAGCGGTTAATAATAGGCACGTTCCTATTATTGCGGGTAATGCGTCGCCAGTTAACCCCCAAGAAGCAGTTGCAGTCGAAGCGTCGACAGTTGTAGGCGAACTACAAGGGACGGTAAACCACGTCCCTGAAGTAGTTGTGGTAAATAGACACCAGAACGCTGATGAAGTTGTTCGACAAATGCAACAACACAATGCTGGCGCAGAGAACAATATAGCTACTTTAGTCGAAACTATTTTGGCGCAAAATGGCCTTAACATAGGTCTACAAAGGCCTAACTTCGTATCACCATTATGTGAATATGTATTACAAACTGAGTTACCAAGGGGATGGAAAGTTCCCAAGTTTACTAAGTTTGGTGGTGATACAAATGAGTCCACAGTCGAACACATTGCTCGTTTCTTGACTGAGGCTGGGGACTTAGCACAAAATGAAAATTTGAAGATGAAATGCTTTCCAAATTCTCTAACTAAAAATGCTTTCACTTGGTTCACGACCTTACCCCCTGGTTCTATGTACACATGGGGGCAATTAGAAAAGGCATTCCATGCACAGTTTTACATGGGCCAGTCGAAGATTAGTCTTAAAGAATTGGCTAGTGTTCGGCGCAAAATGCCTGAAACTATTGATGATTACTTAAACAGATTCAGGCTGTTGAAATCTCGTTGCTTCACACAAGTCCCTGAACATGAGCTTGTCGAAATGGCTGCTGGTGGCCTTAATTACTCAATTAGAAAGAAATTAGACACATCTCATTTGCGAGATATGGCTCATTTGGCTGATAGAGTTCGACAAGTTGAAAGGCTTAGAGAGGAAAAATCTAGAGCGAATAGGTATCATAAAAAAGAAAAAGTGGCATATGTCGAAGAAGAATTTGACGTTACATATAGTAATGTCGAAGAGGAGGAGATAGACGTGGCTGAACTTAAGCCTGGTCCTCCTTATACCTGTAAATTATTAAGGCCTGCGAATGGGAATAACCCTGTAGAGCCTAAGAATGATAGATTTATGCCTAAGACTTATACTTTTGATGTTACTAAATGTGATGAAATTTTTGATCTTTTAGTAACTGATGGTCAAATATTAGTGCCTAAAGGCCTTAAAATACCAACTCTTGACCAAAGAAAGAAAAAGGGTTATTGTAAGTTCCATAATTTTTTGGGGCATAACACTGACCGTTGTGTGCTCTTCAGGGATATTGTGCAAAAAGCAATTGACGAAGGAAGACTCAAATTTGCTGATAAGAAAATGAAAGCTCCTATACAGATTGATGTTGATCCATTGCCTAAGGCTGAAGCTATGTACTCTAAACCTGTCGAAGCTGATGTAGGAATGGTGGATGCTCAAATGGCAGACCCTCCCAAGTGTGTCAAGACTGCCACCGAAAAATTAAAAGGTTTTATGTATGCTGAAGGTAAGAAACAGGAAGTGACCCTAAAAGATTATGATGGGAAGATACATGCTGTGTATCCAAAGGCTGAGGAAGAGTTGATAGATTTCCTCAATCGGTGTAAGTGGAATAACTCTGAAGTTATGCTTTGCCCAAGGTGTAGTGCTGTCTTCGATAAAGAAGCAGCTAAAGCTGTCGAAGGTTATCAGGATCAACAACAACGCAAAAGAAAATGGCTTGATAACAGGCCAAAATTTGACTTTGCAAAAGGAGATCTTCCTGGCTATGAGGCTAATGTGTCAGCAAAGCCTTCAACAAGTAAACAACAAATTGCTAAGGAGAAGTCCTCAGCACCAGGGTATTTGAAGCTGTCAACAGGTAAATCCTTTGTCCCAAGTGCTAGTGCTCCTGTCGAAGCGTGGGTACACAATAATCAACGTGCTAAAGCTGTTAAGCCAGGTACTGATGCTATTAAGTTTAATTATAAGAATAACTATAAGGGTAAGAACCCCATGACTAGAACACAGTGGCGTCGTTACCAAAGACAGCAGAAGAAGAAGGCACACTTTGACATTAACCAGGTTCCAAGTCATTTGGCTAATAATCAAGTTCCACGCAGCATGATAGTGGCAAAGAGTGAGGTTCACAAAGCTGAAGTTGCCACAAAGAGGAATGCTGATGCTGCTAGTCATGTGTGTGCAGCGAATAAGGCCAAAGGCAAGGCTGTGGTAACAGAAAAGCCAAGAAGGCCTGCTCTTGAAAGAATATTTCCTCCATTGTCAACAGTGAAAGAAAGAAATGCTGATTTCGACATGGATGAAGACATGGAGTCTGATTTCAATGATTCTGAAGATGACCTCGACGTTGTTTGCAATGTGGTATCAATACTGCCTCTTGAGTACGATGTTATCACGGTACCAAATGACGTTGAAGAAGATTTCACAGAGGACATGGCTCATCATAAGCCAATGTGTTACTATGTGATGAACGATGGTTGTGTCGAAGACCAAATGGCTACCTTCGAGAAGCCAGATATGAGTATGCAAAACCACTTGAAACCCCTGTATGTCCAAGCCAAGGTCAATGGTGTTGGAATTAACAAAGTGTTAGTGGATGGTGGAGCTGCAGTGAATTTGATGCCGCATGGTCTTTTGAAGAAGATTGGTAAGTTCGATACTGACCTCAGGCCACATAACATTGTCTTAAGCAATTATGAAGGCAAAACTGGCCACTCTTTGGGGGCCATTGAGGTGGACTTAATTGTTGGTTCCATAAAGAGGACTACATTGTTCTTAGTGATAGCCTCTAAAGCGAATTTTAATTTACTCCTTGGTAGAGAGTGGATCCATGGAGTTGGTGCTGTCCCTTCAACTTTGCATCAACGTTTAGTAATGTGGAAGGAAGATGGTTTGGTAGAGTATGTTGAAGCCGATCAGAGCTACTTCCGTGCTGATGTGAACCAAGTTACCAAGGAAAATTTTGAGAAACAAATGGCGAAGATTGCGCCATGTTCATCTTCTAATGAGGCATATGTTCCTGCGGATAATGTTTTTGCCTCAGTTCATCTTGACCCAAATTATGGTTTTGTTTGGGAAAGAGAAATAATGGGAGATGATAGTGTCTATCCTGATGGTGTTTTTCGACCAACGGGGTGGAACACTGGTTCCTGAAAGTGTTCTTATGACAGTGCCCAATGCATGGGACAAAATTACGGCTTATATGGCCGAAAACAAGTTTAAAGCGGCTATGGAGGCCGAAATTATCCAACAAACAATGGCTGTCGAAGCCAGTGAGTTACATGAAGAAAATGGCATAGTCATAGATGAAAGACTTGATTGTATCTATGATGATGATCCATTAGGTTTTGAAAAGGATCCTAGAGATTTGACAAAGCATATGCAAGCTCAAGACACGTTAGAAGAAGTTGATTTGGGAAATGGCTCAATAAAAAGGCCAACTTATATTAGTGCAAATATTGATGTTTCTCTAAAAGCCCAAGTCATTACATTGCTAAGGGAGTTCAAAGACTGTTTTGCTTGGGATTACGACGAGATGCCCGGGTTAAGTCGAGAAGTAGTGGAAATGCAATTACCAATTCGACCAGGGAAGAAACCAGTGAAGCAAGTGCCAAGAAGATTTGCTCCTCAAGTGTTGGCTAAGATCAAAGAGGAAATCGAAAGGCTATTCAGAAACAAATTCATCAGAACTGCCAGGTATGTCGAATGGTTAGCCAATATAGTTCCTGTAATAAAGAAAAATGGGACTCTTAGAGTTTGCATAGATTTTAGGGATTTAAATAATGCATCTCCCAAGGATGAATACGCAATGCCTGTGGCAGAAATGCTAATAGATTCAGCAGCAGGATTTGATTATCTTAGTATGCTCGATGGTTATTCTGGGTATAATCAAATCTTCATTGCTGAAGAGGATGTGGCGAAAACTGCTTTTAGATGTCCAGGGGCATTGGGTGTTTATGAATGGGTAGTAATGCCCTTTGGCTTAAAGAATGCTGGTGCTACATATCAGAGGGCCATGAATTCTATGTTTCATGATTTTATTGATGATTTTATGCAAGTATACATAGATGATGTGGTGGTTAAATCTTCCTCAGAAAGTGGTCATTTAGACCATCTTCGCCGTTCTTTTGAAAGAATGAGGAAATATGGATTGAAATTAAATCCATTAAAATGTGCCTTTTGTGTACGTGCAGGTGATTTCTTGGGTTTTATAGTGCACAAAAAAGGCATTGAAATCAATCAAAATAAGACTAAGGCAATTATGGAAACGAAGGCCCCTTCGACCAAAAAGGAGCTTCAGTCGTTGCTGGGAAAAATCAATTTCCTACGAAGATTTATATCGAATCTAAGTGGCAAAACACAAGTTTTTTCGCCATTATTAAGACTGAAGAAGGAAGAAGAGTTCAAATGGGAACCAATGCATCAAGCAGCCTTCGACGAAATCAAGTCTTATTTGATGAAACCACCAATTTTGTTGCCTGTTATTAAACACAAAGTGCTCAAATTGTATATAGCAGCTTCTGATAGAACAATAGGTAGCATGTTAGCACAAGAGGATGATAGTGGTATCGAAAGAGCCATTTATTACCTCAGTAGGGTCCTCAATGATGCCGAAACGAGGTACACTCCTATAGAAAAGTTGTGCTTTTGTTTGTATTTCTCGTGTACAAAGTTAAAGCAATATATAAAACCAGCTGATGTTTCTATTTATTCGCATTTTGATGTTATTAAACATATGCTGTCAAAACCAATAATGCATAGCCGAATTGGTAAATGGGCTTTGGCTTTGTCAGAATACAACTTAACTTATCAACCTCTAAAATCAATTAAAGGACAAGTGGTTGCTGATTTTATAGTTGACCATTCCGTTGTCGAAGAAACATTAAGTTTTGTAGACGTACATCCTTGGAGGTTGTACTTTGATGGTTCAAGCCATAAACATGGAGTTGGGATTGGTATTTTAGTAATATCTCCTACTAACATTCCAACGAAGTATAAGTTTAAAATTCGAGATGTTTGCTCCAATAATGAAGCTGAGTATGAGGCTTTAATAGTAGGCCTTGAAATTTTACTTGAGCTGGGGGCAAGTCATGTCGAAATAAAAGGTGACTCTGAGTTGGTGGTCAAACAATTGACAAGAGAGTACAAATGCATTAAAGAGCACCTTATCAGATACTTTGTTGTTGCCAATGCTTTGTTAAAAAGATTTGAGTCTGTTCACTTAGAACATTTACCACGAATTGATAATCAAGTGGCAAATGAATTGGCACAAATTGCTTCAGGCTATAAAGTTTCAAAACAAAGCCTGGAAGAGTTGATTGAAATAAAGGATAAAATCATTTCTAATGACTATTCTTCGTCACTATTGTCAACACCAACAACTGGGGGGGCAACAGATACAAATGCAAACGAGGAACAAGCTGTTGTCGAAAAACGTCATTTTTTTGGTGACTTTGACTTAGCAGAAATTCTTGCTCTTGACAATATGACCAATAATGATTGGCGAAGGCCTATTGCGGAATATTTGCAAAATCCCACAAGAAATACCAATAAAAAGGTAAAATACAGAGCTTTGAGCTATGTGATAATTGGACACGAATTGTTTAAAAAGACTCCTGAAGGAGTACTATTAAAATGTCTTAGTGAAAATGAGGCATATTTAGCAGTTTCCGATACACATAGTGGAGCGTGTGGTTCACACCAAGTAGGCCAGAAAATGAAGTGGTTATTATTTCGACAAGGAATGTATTGGCCAACTATGCTGAAAGATTGCATAGAGTTTGCTAAGGGATGCCAAGAGTGTCAAAAGCATGCTGGGATACAACATGTACCTGCAAATGAATTGCATGCCATAGTCAAACCTTGGCCATTTAGAGGTTGGGCTCTAGATGTGATTGGAGAGATAAAGCCAACTTCGTCGAAGGGCCATAGATATATCCTTGTGGGAATTGATTACTTCACCAAATGGGTTGAAGCTATACCTTTAGCCAATGTTGATCAGGAAGCAGTGATAAGGTTTATTCAAAATCATATCATTTATAGGTTTGGAATTCCAGAAACCATTACTACAGATCAGGGATCAGTTTTTACTGGTAGAAAAATGGTAGAGTTTGCTTCCGAAATTGGTTTTAAGTTATTAACTTCGACACCATATTATGCGCAAGCCAATGGACAAGTAGAAGCTGCCAATAAAGTTATTATTAATTTGATTAAAAAGCATGTTGGGCAGAAACCCAAGAATTGGCATAATACCCTTGATCAAGCGTTATGGGCTTGTCGAAATTCACCTAAAGAATCTATCAACACTACTCCTTATAGGCTAACATTTCGACACGATGCAGTGTTGCCTGTTGAAATTTGTCTACAATCAACAAGAATTCAAAGACAGTGGGAGATTCCCTCTGATTATTATTGGAATATGATGCTTGATGAATTGGTTGATTTAGACGAAGAAAGGTTATTAGCTTTAGATACGCTTATTCGACAGAAAGAGAGGGTAGCTAAAACTTATAACAAAAAGGTTAAGTCTAAAGCCTTTAATTCAGGTGATCTAGTGTGGAAGGTCCTATTGCCTATGGATAAAAAAGATAGAGTCTTTGGTAAATGGTCCCCAAGTTGGGAAGGACCATTTAAAATTTTACAAGTTTATTCAAACGGCGCATATGAGGTCGAAGAGATTGGCGCTGATGAAAGGATTTTGCGTATAAATGGTAAATACTTGAAAAAGTATAAGCCAACGTTGCACGAAGTTAAAATAACGCTGGAATAAATATAAAGAAAGCGTAAAAACATGGCATTTAAGTTGCCAAAACATTGTCGAAAGCACGGAATAAGAAATTGCCCAAGAATAAAATGGAAGAAATTTCATTGTAATGTTGCCAAGTTACATGTGCCAAGATAGGCATTCGTGAGTTACATAGTGCCGAAAAGGTAAATAAACTAGGCATAAAATGAACGCTGAATTGCAGTTGGTCTTTTAAGACCAAGTAACTTCTCTTTTGGGTGGTCTTCTTCGACCACGTTGTCGTTTCCCGTCGTTCAGGGGGTCGTTCTTTCGTCTGCGCGTTAGGCTTGTAAGTCTTTCAACAGGGCGTTTCCTTGTTTGGTAAACCTCAGGAAGCCCTTCAGAGAGAAGATATTGACGCCCCAAGGAAGACAGTCATCATCAAGGCAAAACACCTGATGAATCTTCCTGCTTCCACTTTGAGTCTTCCGCATAAACCCAGAAAGTTGCAAAATCAAGTAACATGAAGAAAAAAGGAGTAAAGCCATAATACGCAGAGATCAAAAACCATCACTTTGGACCTTCAGGCAACCTCACCGCGATTATGAGGGATGAGGTTACGCGGAAGACTCAAAGCAAAGGGAATGATCTTGGAACGGGAAAGGCAAAAGAAGAAAATTATGGAGTGGTAAAGATGAGAAACAAAATTCTTCTATTTATAAGGAGAAGTATGAGAGAACGTCAGTTGGTTACGAGTTTGGCGTTCCGAGAAGTGAGGCATCACTTTAATTACGGCGTTATTAACCTAATAGAAAATGTTGGAACCATTCAAAGGTAGAACAGAGAATCGGTAAACATGGTCAAAGGCCGAAACTACAGGCTGTTCAAGTTCAAGGTTTGAATATGGAAACAACAGGCTGTTCAAGTTCAAGGTTTGAAAATCCTTCTTCAGTCGAAGTAATGACGAAAACACTTGGGTTTTACTACTTAGATTTGAGATAGATCTTCTAAGGAAATTTATTTTTCCTAGTAATGACTGCAGTTCTTTTTTGGTCGAAGGAGCTTTCGTCTTGTTTTGATTGATTTCAATGCCTTTTTTATGTACAACGAAACCCAAAAAGTCATCTGCACGAACACAGAAGGCACATTTGATTGGATTCATTTTCAATCCATATTTTCTCATTCTTTCGAATGATTGTCGGAGATGGTCTATTGTTAGCCTGTAATTTCGACAGGCTTCATTAAAGATGGTCAACATGGCTTGATTTATATTTATTTCACAAAGACCATATTATTTCGACAAAGAAAATGGTCATGCGCAAGGTAAACTCGACAAGTTTCCAGGGAAGCAAAAGCAAGAGAGAGGAAAATCGACGCAGGCTTTCGACAGACAGAAATCAGGGCAGTTATGCGTTGAAGACTAGCAGTTGGTCGAAGCGTGACGGAGCAGTTTCGGTCGAAAGTAGGAGCGGTTACTTGGCCGAAAGTAGGAGCAGTTACTTATTTTCAAATTGTTAGGCAGTTACCTAGTTCGAATTTTCCCCCCTTTTTCCCTTGTATAAATAACTGTTTCTGAGAAGAAACAAAGGGTCGCGAAAATCACAATACACACCCGATTCTTGAAACTCTAACTTCCAAGCCAGAGCGAAAAACGAGTGGAAGAATCCCTGTATGTGATCGTGTACCATTTTTATGATTCAATGCAATTTGTTCTTCTTTTCTTTACAATTCCTGCACCATTTACTGCTTCTTTTCTTTTCAATTCTGTTAATCATTTGCAAATCGTCCCCTTTTCTACATTTTCTGAAACAAAAACTTTTGCAATTCAAAGGCAATTGCTTTGAGATTTTTCTAGTTTGATCTCACAAACCTTCTAATAAAACTAGTGATTGTTTGCTAAAAACACCAGCAAACATCTATATGACCATTTCCTGAAGCAGATTTAATAACAATGTCATCTATGTATACTTGCATAAATTTTTTCAATAAAATCATGAAACATAGAATTCATTGCCCTTTGGTACGTTGCCCCAGCATTTTTAAGGCCAAATGGCATTACAACCCATTCATAGACCCCCAATGCCCCTAGGCATCGAAATGCTGTTTTGGACGTATCTTCTTCAGCAATATATATTTGGTTATATCCAGAATAACCATCAAGCATGTTTAGGTATTCGTAACCTGCAGCTGAATCTACTAGCACTTCTGCCACTGGCATGGCATACTCATCTTTAGGTGTAGCATTATTTAAATCTCTAAAATCTATACACACCCTAAGTGTACCATTTTTCTTAATTACAGGCACTATATTAGCAAGCCCTTCGACATACCTGGCATTTTTGATGAACTTGCTCTTCAGTAACCTTTCTATTTCTGCCTTGATCTTTACCAAGATTTCTGGTGCAAATCTTTTTGGCGTCTGCTTCAATGGCTTCTTTCCTGGTCGAATTGGTAGTCTGATTTCAACAACTTCTCGACTCAACCCTGGAATTTCATTGTAATCCCATGCAAAGCAGTCTTTGTACTCCTTCGGCAATTCAACAATCTGCGCCTTCAACTCTTGATCAATCTTAGCACTGATGTATGTTGGCCTTTTTATTGAGCCATCTCCCAAATCAATTTCATCTAAGGGATCTTGTGCTTGGATCTTTTTGGTTGAACCCATTGGATCTTTTTCAAAACCTAAAGGCTCGTCATCATAGACGCAATCAAGCCTCTGATTTTCGACAATGTTGTCTTTATTTTTATCTTCAGCGGCTTCATCAACTAATTGTTGTTGTAAGTCAGCTTCTAAAACCGCTTTTTGCTTATTTTCGGCCACATAGGCCGTAATCCTATCCCATACAGTGGGTTTATCCATAAATAACTATTTATGGTCCTTCCCACCCTGTAGGCTTGACATAGCCTTGTGGGTAGTTGTCTTCGTCAATGACCTCTCTATCCCAAATAAATCCATAGTTGGGATCAAGAATCACTGAGATCCTCACATTATCTCTGCTTTCATAACCATGTTCAGAGGAAATGCATGGCGCAATGCTCGCCAGTTTCTTGTCGAAGGTTTTCTTGGTGATAGTATTCACTTCAGCCTTGAAATAGCTTTGATCACCCTCAATGTTTTCAACTAGGCCATCTTCTCTCCAAATAATGAGCCTCTGGTGAACTGTCGAAGGAATTGCCCCCACAGCATGGATCCATTCCCTTCCCAATAGCATATTATAATTTGCCTTGGTTGAAATCACCATAAACATAGTTGGCCTTCTAATGCTTCCAACAGAAAGGTCAACTTCAATGGCTCCAAGAGAGTGGCCACTTTTACCTTCATAGTTGGTAAGGATTACGTTGTGTGTTTTCAGATCCGTTTCACACTTCCCAATCCTCTTCAGCATATGTTGTGGCATCAGGTTCACAGCAGTGCCACCATCAACCAAGATCTTGCTTACCCCAACATTGTTCACCTTTGCTTGGATATACAAAGGTTTGAGATGATTCCTCATCCCACAATCAGGTCTCTCAAAGACAGCGTGTTGTTCTTCCACACAACCATTCTTGAGGACATAGTAACAGATGGGTTTGTAAGTGGTTTCTTCGTCGAAATCCTCTTTGACGTCGTTTACTTCCGAAACCACGTCATACTCAATTGGGAGGATAGAGACTACACCACACAAGACGTCGAACTCTGACCCAGAATCAGCGAAATCTAAGCCTATTTCTTCATCTATGTTGAGACCCTCCTTGATCACTGAAAGTGGTGGAAATATCCTTTCAGTAGCTGGCTTTCTAGCCATTTCAAGAGACTTTGAAGGCGTTTGTTTGCATTTCTCTTTGTTGGAATTTTCCATCTTGCCTGCAGCAGCAACTTTCTTCTGGCGTTGATATCTACGCCATTGAGTTCTCGTCATAGGGTTCTTCCCTTTGTAATTATTGTTATATGCATACTTGTTAGATTCAGTTGCCTTATTTTGGTTAGTAGCACTAGTGTTGCCCCTGACCAATTTTACTGGTTCTTGTTGATTTCCAACATCCTTTCCAGCATAATACACTGGGTAATACCCAGTGCTCTTTCCACCAGAATGCACCCATTTCTCGACAGGTGACTTTGCTGGAGGAACATAAGTCCTAATCTGACCTTTCTGAGGATTCCTTGTCGAAGTAAACTTATATTGGATCCCTCTGTCATTGTAACTGAACTTTGGCCTTTTGTCGACCCACTTTCCTTTACGTTTCAATTGAGGCTTGAATCCCTCAAGATTCTTGGTAGCCTCTTTGTCGAAGACAGCACTGCACCTAGGACAAAGCATGACTTCAGTATTGTTGATTTTGCAGCGATTGAGAAAATCAATCAATTCTTCTTCAGCCCTTGGATATACTATCTTCATCTTTTCAGCATACTGGTCATCAGTGACCATTTCGACATCAACCTTGTCGACAGCTTTCTCTGCCTTAGCATTTTCAGCAACATCTTCAGTGACCTCGACCACATTGAGGTCAACTTCGACCAGCAATGCATCAGCTGTTGGCAAGGGATCAGTATCAATCTTCATTGGTGGCTTAGACTTGTCACCAAATTTCAGCCTTCCTTCGTTGATAGCATTTTGAACCAAATCCCTGAAAATGACACAACGGGAAGTGTTATGACCTAAGAAACCATGAAACTTACAAAAGCCTCTTTTCTGTCGTTGTTCTAATGGTGGAATCTTTAGGCCTTTAGGCATTAAGATTTGACCATCAGCCACAAGCAGATCAAATATTTCGTCACATTTAGATAAATCATAAGTGTAAGTTTTTACGACAAATTTATCATTCTTAGGTTCCACAAGATTTTTTCCATTAGAAGTTTTAACAATTTGCAAGTATAAGGAGGTCCTAGTTTTAGTTATGCAATGTTGACCTCTTCTTCGACATCTTCATAAGATATATCGTATTCTTGGTCACTGTCATTAGCTTCGACATAAGCAACCTTTTCTTTTTTACTTTGGAATCTACCAGTTCTGGCTTTTTCGGCTTTGAGTCTTTCGACTTGTCGAACTCTATCAGCCAATTGTGCCATATCTCTTAAATGTAGTGTGTCTAGTTTCTTTCTTATAGTATAATCTAGACCACCACCAGCCATTTCGACTAACTCATGCTCAGGCACTTGGGTAAAACACCTTGCTTTGAGTAGTCTAAATCTATTGAGATAATCATCAACAGATTCTGCCCCCTTGCGTCGAACGCTAGCTAGTTCTTTAAGACTAATTTTGCATTGGCCCATATAGAACTGCTCATGGAAGGCCTTTTCTAATTGATTCCAATTAAAAATTGAATTTGGAGGCAGTGTAGTGAACCATGTGAAGGCATTCTTAGTTAGAGAATTTGGAAAGTATTTCATCCTTAAATTCTCATTGTGTGCTAGATCGCCAGCCTCAGTCAAATAACGAGCCACGTGTTCGACGGTAGATTCACTGGTTTCTCCAGCGAACTTTGTGAACTTGGGAATTTTCCATCCCCTAGGAAGCTCTGTTTGTAAGGTGTATTCTGACAAGGGCGACACAAAATTAGGCCTATGTAAACCAAAGTTAAGGCCATTCTGGGGTAAAATAGTTTCGACCATATTAGCCAGATTGTTTTGTGCTCCAAAATTGTATTGTTGCACTTGTCTGACCACTTCGTCAGCATTTTGGTTTCTATTCACCAACACAATTTCAGGGATTGCCTCTATCCTCATAGGCTCTTCGACAATTTATTGTTGTCCTTGGTTTCCCTGATTCATAGGTATTGGAATGTTAGGTCTTTCAACAGGTACTTCGACAGGCCTGACATTCTGAATTTGGGGAATTTGCTGGTGATGTATGGGTGGAGTACCAAAGAAATCAGCAATTCTTCCCATTTGTGTTGCCAACATTTGGTAACTGTTATTAGTGTTTTGTATCAAAGGATTAAACACAGTACCAATTTGTTGTGTTAACATATTGACATATCATGATTGCTATCATCCATTTGTTGTCTTAATGCCAACAAAGATGTTGTAGTCAAATTAGTTTGGGCATTTCGACTATGGATGCCCTCCGTCGAACTATGAATAGGAGAATACCCTGTACTTTCATTTTCTGCAAATGTAGACGAATTTGTCTGAAGGCCTGCCATCAATGCTGTTGGCATGCCATACGGTAAAGCCCTTCCACTCATAGTAAATGGCATATTTCCAATCATTGGATTTGCCATCAAAGCACTCGCTGGTCCTACTATTGATGGCACAGAAGCCATTGTATTAACATTTGTTAATGCTGCAGTGGTCATCATTGACACAGGAGTAATTATGGGAGAAGTTCTAGCGGTTACTCCCATTGTTGTCGAAGAAGGCATAGCGACGGTTATGCCTGCGACATTTGCAGCGTTAACGTCACTAACTAACGCTTGTTCTTGTGTACTTTGTGCATTTGATGCAGAAGCATTACTTGTACTAGAGTGTACCATCTCTGGAAGATGTTTACCACTCCTTAATTGCATGTACAGACAAACACAAAGTTTAAGAATTTAACGAAAAACTTTTAAAATTAGCACAAACGTCCCACTGGGCGTGCCAATTTGTTTACCTTGGATTTTGGTAAACACCGCTAGTTTGAAATTGCTTCTGCTTGCAGGATCAACTAGTAAATCCTAAGACCGTTTGTGTTTAAAGTTTTTCCAGAATTGCGCGTTTAAAAGTAAAAAGAAGAAGATAACCGTCGATTTCTCCGCGAAACCGTCGAATTACTCCAAATGAGGGAGGATAAAACAAAGAGAAAATTTGCATGAAACGTAAAGAAAAGGAAAATTAAAATTGCATTAATTTAAAGGGGTGGTGCACAAGATCATACATGCGTTCCTTGTACTCGTTTCTCAGTGCGTGTCGGTACTTTGAGCGTGGGAACTTGGTATGAGAGATTGTGACCCGTTTTTCCTATGAGAAACTACTATTTATACAAATAGAAAATAACTGTACAAAGTTTAAAAAATGTAACTGCTACGTGCTCTTGGTAACGGTTACTTGATCCTACTTCGACATCAGCCTCCAACTCCTTCTTGTCGAAATATCTGTCTTCAGCTTCTTCGACTTAGCCAAATCTGAGGTCGAAACCTACTTGATGTAACTTGATAGCTTAATTCATTTCAGTGTCGAAATTGATACTTGTCTCTTGAAATACAAGGTCAAACTTTAAAAATAAATCAAAACTCGTTGACTGCATTTAATTTAGCCTGGCGAAATTACAGACTAACAATAGGTTTTCTCATGAACAAGTTTTTTTATAAAGATAATGTAGAAGTAAAACTTATTTG
This sequence comes from Astragalus glycyphyllos, assembly GCA_963573325.1. Classification (NCBI taxonomy): domain Eukaryota; kingdom Viridiplantae; phylum Streptophyta; class Magnoliopsida; order Fabales; family Fabaceae; genus Astragalus; species Astragalus glycyphyllos. Next base: position 63,746,461 of record OY754312.1, on the reverse strand, counting down.
GATCGGTTTCTACATCTTACAATCGTACTTAATTTTATAGTTCATCAATTTTTCATTCACCTCGGAAAAATAATGAATTACAGCTTTAAAATAAGCATTGGGAATAAGAAAAAAAATTATTCTTCAAATCTATAGGAAGAAGAAGGCGGTAGATTTTTCAAATAAAGGATAAACTATATATGGAGATTATATATATATATATATATATATATATATATATATATATATATATATATATGAGAGAGAGAGAGAGAGAGAGAGTTGGAGCCTTTTTTAGAAAAGGACGATATGCACAAAAATTGAGTTCAAAACCATAACATAGCTTGAAGTTTCATAAGTAATAGTTTGGAGAAAAGTATTCAGTAAGTAAAACAACCTATTGAAACCTGGAATAAAAATAAGACTCATTCGCAAATTTTGTCCACATAGACTGGGTATCTTCCCATCTTTCTCTAGCTGAATAAAATAAGGCTGTTTGACTAAGAGAGACATGACATTTTTTGTACCACCCAAAGTAAGGTTGTTTGTCAAAACCAAATTGGTATCCAAGTAGCGTTGTTGAGCGAGAGCCAAAATCCATCCCTATAACATGAGCGATGGCATAAGAGAAAAATCAATGTTGCAGTCTCTCTCTCTCTCTCTCCCGTGCATTTTCTTTCAAATAAGTGTGTTGGAATGAGAGGTCATGTCTCGTGAGTTCAAGGCCCAAATTGATTATCTGGGTTGGGTTTAAGGCCCATAATTGATATCCTGGTTGGTTGGGTTCTCCACTTTGGTTGACGTTGTTCAACCACTTATGGATTACGCTACGTTAAGACAAGTGATAAGATAAGAAAAATACCGAGAGGTTAAGGGTGAGGGATCGTGGATGGACTCACTGAGATTCTAAGTCTCACTGTTTATGTTGTTGTGGTTTTCTGATTGACAAGATAAGACCAGACAAGGTGAAAAGAAGTAGCACTTGTTGTGGCTACTTAGTTTATAGGATATTTAGGGATCAAAGTATGATTGTTTAGTCCACCCTAGTTTATGGTTATGTATTGTAACTAAGTTAATGTACTAAGTGTAAATGGTTCTTTTGGATTTGAACTACGGTTAAGGAATGACTTATGTAAACTGTTTTAGTTATGTGATTTAGTTGTCCTTTTCGTATTTATGCCATTCTGATATTATGTTTCATTCAAATCCTTAAGCGGTTTAGAACTCTGATTTTGTTAAAATGATTAACATCCTGGCTTTATGACGTCTAAAGGTTACGATGCTACACTTGAGCCAATCTCTTGTATTTTCGAAACTCTTTACAATTCAATGCACTTTTCTTTCGACAATCGAGTGTTCCATTCTTGTCATTTTCTTTCATTTTCGCACTCTGTTTTTACTTCTTTAATTACTACACTTAATGAATTTGTGATGTTCTCTCCTCTTCAAGATTCATTTCCGTGAATTACTTAAGTTTGTTCTTGCCTTATGAACTCTTTGTAGACCATTAGTGCAAACTACTCGAAGGATTCATGATGTTCTACCCTCTCTGGGTGTGATTCTCGTGTTTCGTTCGAGTGTTTAGCACTTCGAATCCTATTGAGTGTTGAATCTAGAATCTCTGAATCGGTTGATTACACGAATGAATTATGTTCCGAACCATACTTCCATTTCCAAAGCATGAAAATTGGGGCTGGTCTTGTCAACTTGTTTGGCAAAAAAGCTTAACAAAATTTATTGGAAAACAAGTCCCCAAACTTTTTTTCACGAATTTAGTCTCCTTATTTTTTGAATCTCTAAATCAATGTCCATCCCTGATTTGGTCAAACATATTCTTGACTTGGAGCTCACTAATCCTACGTGGACAACATGCAGGACTGCGATGATGGATTTTAAAATAAAAAAATTATTTTTTTTTTTAAATTAGAAAAAACAATATCATCTTCATCGAGACTCATCACAGTTTCTCAAAGAACCCAAATACAATACTTTTTAATTTAAAATTCATGACATCAATCCTATCCAAATAGGACTAATGAGTCCCAAATCAGGAAAATGTTTGACCAAACTAGGTGGGGCATTGATTTTCGAAATGGTGAAAATGAGGCACTAAAATGGTGAGTTGGTCATAGTAGGGTTGAAATTGTAATCATGCTAGACAGGTACTGCTCTTATACTATATTTTGCTTATTTGGTTTTTCTTCTTCTGTTTTTGAACAGGAAAAAGACAATATATTGATACCTAGTTAGACATAGACTCAAAATAAGCCCAACTCACCACCAAACACAATATCAAAGTACATGTCACTTAAATTTACATATTAACGCTCTTCTGGGTTATAAGTAGACTGTGAGTTTCCTAGCTTTGCTAGGGTTTGGTTGCCCCCGGCAGTGCCGTGGTTCCTAGTTCGGCTAGGTGTGGTTGTTGTTCTCTGCACCTTCGTTGGTTGTTGTTCTCTGCACCTTCGTTTCCTCGCTCACCAGCTCCCTTTCTCATCTCATTCTGGCTCCTTTACAGGATGACTTTGCGTTCTCTCAAGCTACTAGCTCCTCTATCCTCCACTAACTGATCTGCCCCACGGCAACGTTTTCCACCACCACGAAACCGCCAGTCCGCTACTCTCCAACTTAGCCTTTCTCCACCCACTCGTCCTCCACCCAACCGCCGGATCCAGATTCTTTCTCCCCTTCTCCTTTAGTTTCCTCTCGCCTCCCTCCCCTTAAGCCACCAGACTCACCAAACCCTCTTGTCTCTTCAGATCTGTTACTAAAACCCCTTCCTTAGCTCCTATGGCACGATTTTTCCTCTTCTTTGTCATTCACTGTTACCATTAACTTTGGTTGGGCTGTCTCTGCATCTTGTTCCCACCTTATCTATTTGGCCTTTTGTTTATGTCTATTTGAGCTCGGGACCAATTGGTTTTCAAATACGAGGAAACTCTGGACTTTCCGTCTTTTTCCCCATTCCAACTTCGTAGTTCTTTTGACATTCTCGGTGGTGCTGCTGCTCTGCTCAATGGTGGTTGCTGATTTATGATGTGGTTTGGACTAGGTTATGGTTTCGGTCTTGCTATGAAGTTTATGCTATTTTACTTTCTGTAATAGTTTGCATTAGGGTTTGATTATCTATTTTAATTAAGTTATAGTTCAATAGTATCTAGTATGTTTCAAGTGCTACTCATATGCTTAATTGTTATCTTTTAGAGTTCAGCTATTCCTGAGGTGTTTGTCACATAGAGGACCTATGAGTTCTTTCTGTGTAAGCTTGTTGTTTACACGTTGTGTAATGTTTCCGTGGCTTTACTCGATATCAATGAATATTGCATGATTGGAAAAAAATTACATATTAACAATTACAATAGTTGTGACAGTGAAAATTCAAAACTCCTAAACCAAATATGAGAAGCAGTGTCGAAGTACCATGACTTGAGTTACTCTTCTACATTATTCAGTTATTGTGGTGACGACTTCTCAATTTATCTAAATGATTTGTGATAGAGGTGATTGAAACAAATTTTTGAATCCACACACATGAAAATTATCAGCCTTTTGAGCTAGATATAAGCTAAATATGTATAATTATATATACTCAGGGACGGATCCATGGCAATGACATTGGGGGCACTTGACCCCACTCTTTTTAAATTGTTAGTGTTAAATTATATGATATGATAAACTTTGCCCCCATTTAAAATAACGGTTTGACCCCACTTAATGGAAATTTAAACTATGAAAATAGTTTTCTCTTATGACTTTTAAATTTTGTGAATAATTAATTGCACATTTGTATAAAAATGAATTTTTGAAAGATTGTATAGTTATATTCATTGTGGAATATTTTTATAGTGTTACAAATGAAAAAGAAAATCCTACGATACTTTCAAAATAATGAGACACATAGGGCGTGTTTGGGAGTTTGGAAGGAGGGGGAAGACTTAAGACTAATAGTAGTAGTTCATTAGTGATGAGAAAAATTATCCTCAAATCCTTCTCTTACTTTATTTTTTGAGCTCCTCCAAGGCCCTCTATATTTGTGGGAACTCAAAAAAATAAAAGAGATGTTTAGGGGAAAATTTTCTCTATATCACTAAAAAATTATTACTAATAGTTCTAACCCTCTCCTTCTCTCCCCTCTAAGCTCCCAAACACACACATAGAGAACAATTATGATTCGTAGATGTTAAATTGTCTTCAATTTTTTTGAATATACAATGATATAGTTTTTGTAATATATTGTTTTTTTGTTTATTGATAATAATATCATTATTTTATCACTTATCGATTTATGTATTATTTTACAGACATTTAAAATGTATAATCTTGCTCCCACCAATCAAAATTTCTAGACCCTTCCTTGTATATACTCTTAGCAGAAAACATACTGCCATAAAAATGGGAAAAGAATAATTTTTCAAAAGCTGAAAATATAAAGTAATTTAATACCGTGTGGGGGAGCAACTGAGGAAAAAATATGTTATCCGTATCACACGGATTTCAAATTTCAATTCAATAAATTCTTATTCTTAATTTTATTATAACAATATTTCTCGGGTCCAAATTTGAGTAATTCAGTTAGTTGACTTGTGTCAAGCTATTAATCACATAACATGAGGAGCAAAGGCCTAAATAGGCAATTACCAAAAGAAAAAATAGCCTAACTAAAATAATGTATTTTCATTGCGAAAATTATGTATAGGCGATAAATGTGTAAAATCCAGTCTATGCATTAAAGGTATGCAATCACCATTCACAAACTCAATTGACGATAAACCTATTTAGACAACATCAAAATATAATAAATGGAAAAGATAAGTTTGCAGTGCATAAAAAAAAAATTAGAAGTAAATAAATTTCAGCAAGACGATGTTGATGATACAACTTTGGCAATTGCATCTACATCCCATAATAACCATACATAGCGTTTGATCCTGGATACATTGGTGGTGGTGGTGGTCCTGGATACATTGGAGGTGGTGGTGGTGGTGGTCCTGCATACATTGGTGGTGGTGGTCTTGCGTATCCATATGCCATATGAGGATTCCATGGCATTGGTGGTGGATGAGGATGATACCCTGGTAATGGTTGTTGTTGGTTGTGATACCCAGACATTGGTGGACCATGATGATATCTGTTCATTGGTGGTGGTGGTGGTGGCGGCTGTGGTATATGTTCATTTCCAAAACCATACCTTTCATGATGATCATACCTTGTTTTGCTACTTTGACCATGCCTTGTCCTATGCATATGATGATCACTCCTATGGTCAGCTTCAAATTCATCCTCAGAGTCACTACTCTCACAACAATAATGAGAATGATGTTTATATTTTGAATGAGAAGAATGTCTTTTCTTTGGTTCTTTCACAAAAGAACAAAGTTTTGCCTTTTTGCCAATCTTCTCAAAAAATTTGATTACTGTTGTAGGGTTTACATTACCTACAACTCTTACTTCACCTTTATTTGGATCAATTGAAATTGATTTCACTCCTACATGCATATAATTTTTGAATTTTAATAAAATGTAATAATTAGTAGTGACTAAATCACTAACTAGAAATATGAGAGAATTTACAAATAAAGATATGAAAAACTTAACATACCTTTTAGTTCTTTCAACATTTTCCTTACATCTGATGGACAACCTTTTGAGCAACCGAAATCAACTTTCAAAGTAGAAATCTGATTGCATATAGTGAAAAGTATGAAAATGAAGAATAATATGGAGACAAAAAGATATGAAATTTTTGTGAGGCCAAATGAAAAAAGAAAAGCTTACTCACCGAATCGGTATTAGTATTATCTTCCATTGGCATAAAGCAGAAAAGATGACTTGTTGTTGATGAGTGATCAGGGAATGAGAAGTATCTATATTTATATGAAAATGGGTTATGTTCGATGGGTTACAAAAAGAATATATGTATAACCAAAAAAGGTATTTAAATATTAGAATTAGAAATATTTTCATACGCGCTACCTAATGACTACAATTTCCTATTTCATCATAATCAACCTGTTTTATATATGCAATGCAAAACGAAAACCTAAAAACTATGTAATACAATATCATAATTTTCTATCTATTATGTAAAATAAAAATATATTAGTCAACTATAATTTAATAGCAGCAATATCATAAAAGTTGGACACAGCGAAAAAATGGATTTTCTCCATATATCAGCAGGACCAAATTAAATATATACTAGTAATATCAGCAAAATAAAATACTCTTAATACAGATAATTACAAATTATAATAGCAGAATCCCTATATTCAAATTAAACAATAAAAACCTTCCTGAATCAATTTTCAATGGCAACGCCCGTAGTATTAGGACTACACATAATTGTGATTAATTAGATTGATTAGATATCAGTCTGGTTAACTTATCCTAAAAGGAACTTTTCTATTTTGACATCAATCCTAAATAGAAGTAACAAACGTAAATTAAAATGATATCATCATTTGGTATATATACAATAACACAAGACAAAAAACACGGTTCACAGCTTGACAAGATCTCTTGCATATCTCATAAATAAATAATATTATTTTAGAAACAAATTATCTTATGCACCACAATTTCAATAAAAATTAGAATATCACATATTCTATCCATTCCTGTCAGTTGAAAATATTAGCAATCTATAATTTCATTTAAATAAATAAATAAACAAATTCATAACAGTAGGATATTATTTTATTGGCATAGGGTTTTGAATATTTCTAAACGTGATATATTCTATATTCTATATTATTGAGTAATATGTGATGTCAACGTAATATACAAATATACAAATAATACTAAATAAAAAAGTGTCATTAGATATCGTGTATACAAAATATACTACGGAAATAAAATAGTTGATTTTTAAACATTAGAACAAGTTATTCTAAAAAACTAAAAACATTAGAACAACTCAAAATGTACCTCTTTTTTAAATGTAGAAGGTGAACTTAAAATGGGAAATTAATGAGCAATTAAATAGCGATATCAATTAAAAGGATAACAAATGGAAAACTAAATAAATATGAAGATCAACTTAAAATGGGAAATTAAATATTGAGATCAATTAAAAGGATAACAAATGGAAAATTAAAAAAATAATAATGGGTTGGTGCACCCCTTGTCCCCATCAATAAATGTTAGTGCTTATCAAAAAAAATGATAACCGCGTTATTATCAAACCTATAATGATAAAGAAGATTCTAACTTTGATTATTTTGCATCGTGGAAAAAGGAAATTACTAGTATGTATCCTATGATCAACAAATCAATAGAATGCAGGGAAGAATGATAGTGGATTCAAGATGCTTTAGTAATGAGAGCAAGGAGCCTCCCTGGTAGATTCAAGAATGATATACAGTGGATGGCTGTGAGTTAATTAAATAGATGCATGTTTCCTGTAAATTAATTTGGATCAATGGTAAATGACTAGAAATTGAATAACCTGTATCTCTTATTCATGATGTTACAAATTTGTTTTTTGTCTTTTAATTTTGAAATTTTCTGGATGAGATACATTGTACACTACAGGATAGGATGCAACTAGTGGAGTTTTGGCTATACGGAGATTAAAATATCTTAACAGTTTAATGCCAGCAAAATCATACAAAAAAATAAACCATCAGTATACTCACAACAGAAATTGCAAATAGTGCTAATCTTATTTTCAGTTCACACAGTTTCTCTTTGCAAGAAATATTTCACAAACATATTAATTTCCAAATGTTACCTTGTACAGTGCGCCAGATCCACCCTCCCCGAGCTTGTTTTCTTTTGAGAAGTTACCTGTTATTTGGGTTCTACCAAAAAGTTAAAGTTGCTAGAGAAGAAAGAAAAAAAACTGCATTAGACTTATATAGGCACGTAGGATTTACTCTAACCTAGATATATGGGCCTAAACCCTTTTTGAAACACGACAAACACTACAAACAGACATTTTGTTAAAATAATTCACAACTAAAATAAAGGCCCAATAATCATTATCATTATCATTATCATATACAACCATGAATCGTAGACATCATCATTCCATATCACTAATCAAAAAAGTCACGCAGTAATTTAGAAAAATAGGTGGCGTCCAAGTCATCCACCTATCTAATCTGAACAGCTGTGGATCAAAGTTACATATGAGTGGCGATCTGTACAGCTATCAATACATGAAATTGCGGCTCCCTTTTTTATGGGAAAAAACGCAAGTCAATACAGGTATATACAATCTAGACGGCTGGTAACAAATGTTACATAATCCTCAATGAAGGTCCTCACACCAATGAAACTCATTTATGTTGAAATGTTCTACTCCGTTTAGCTATATATATATATATAACTATGTACCTTACAAATGGTTTTATTGAGTGTGATAACCACACTAATAATGGTTACACAATTCATTTCAAATCACACCTTGCTACCGGAGAGTGGTCGTCAATGCGAAGATCGTCCTCCGCTTGATCGCTCGTGGGAGCTGAATTCGATTGCTCTTGAACCTCGGGCTCGACATGCGCATCATTTTTTAGGCGGTTAATTTTTCTAGTCATTATCACTATCATTATCATTATCATTATCATCATTATCATTATCATTATCATTATCATTATTATATACAACCATGAATTGTACACATCATCATTCCAAGTCACTAGTCAAAAAAGCCACGCAGTACTTTAGAAAAATAGGTGGCGTCCAAGTCATCAACCTGTATAATCTGAACGGCTGTGGATCAAAGTTACGTATGAGCTGCGATCTGTACGACTATCAATACACGAAATTACGGCTCCCATTTTGATGGGAAAAAATGCAAGTCAACACAGATATATACAATCTGGACGGCTGGTAACAAATGTTACATAATCCTCACAATCTGGACAGACCTGGACCACCAAAATTGCGGCCACCTATGTATAGTATTAAAACGGAATTCAATAATAGGTAATAATGACTCTCTAAAACATTATTGTTTGCGAAAACAATTACAAACATCATGCTAAAATTGTGGATCGAGTTATAATATTCATATCATCATATATATGTAATAGCCTGAGTTATCTTTATTATACTAAACCATGGATCCTACACCTAAGCATCCACATAGATAAATCAAAAAAAATTACATCATCAAACTGAAAAGTCCACGTCTGCATTTTCCTAACACATGGCATCCACATCATCTCTTACAACTGATCCGATGGATGATATTTAAAACAGGTGGTATAAAAGAAACATCAACTACTAGAGTGACTATTTAATACTAGAGTGACTATTTTTATCATGCTTTATATTATGGAAAATGAACTACTAGAGTGACTATTTAAAACTGAAATTGCCTCTCCTATTTTTTTATGTGTTCCTTTTCTTTTAGTTGTGCTTGAAATGAAAGATTGATACCTAACTTGTGATGAAGTTTAGTCTTGGCAACAACAATGATTCAAAAAATCTATTGCTAAGAACTGTTTTGATTGAACCATGATGATTTATTTCTTCATAGATATTGAATTGATATGTAGGCTTTGTATTCTTGATACCTAAGATTGATACCTAAGAACTGTGAAACTTTTTGTTTTAGGTAGGCTTTGTATTCTTGATTTTAGCATAAATTCTTCTATTACATATATATGATGATATGTAATAGCTTGAGCTAAAACAACAATAATGACTCTTCTATTACTACTTTGATAGCATAAATTCTTTCATTTTTTGTAGTTCTACCTTATCAAATATAAGTTATGCAAACTCTTCTATTACTATTTTTTAGAAATAGATCACCTTTTTTTTATATTATATATTTTATACTTGAACAAGAATAACCCAGTGATTGTGGTGCTATATGTTATGATACCATTTAACGTAACCAGACTTCACAAATAAGAGACTATCTCTGAAGCATGGGTACTTCAATAACTTGTATATGTATGGTGAATGAAACTAGCAAAGTAAAATCGAATATGCCTAAATCGAATACGCGAATTGTTTGTTAGGTTTTGCGGAGTTTGTTTTGCCGGAGCTTCGCGTTCATTTTTCGAGTTCGTCCTGGTTCAAGTGTTCGTTCTAGTGTGTGGTTCGCATGCGTTGGAGTACATTGTTGCTTCCACTTGTTCAAGTACTTTTGTTGTTTTCTTGTATTTATTATAGGAAAAATGACAATATGGAAGAAATCAAAGTCTTTGATTTCTTTTTAGAACTCTTTGTTATTTTGATTTAACCATATATTTGAATTCTAATTTTATTTAATTATATAATTTCAGTATTTTCCCGATTCTCAGTGGAAGACATACTCTGCTTCACAGCTTGATGAGCTTAGGGGAGAGTGGTGCCATTTTGTCTCGCAATTTTTTTGATTTTGGATAGATTGTAATGTTGTAAATTGTTAAGAGTTTGATTTGCATACATGCATATTGTAAGTTGCTGGCTTGTTTTAATTTGGATACATATTGTAAGTAGCTTGCTAGTTTTGGATACATATTGTTAGAGAGTTTGATTTGGATACATGCATATTGTTAGAGAGTTTGTTTTGGTTTGTCATATTGGTGCATTTGGATATATAACTAGTTTTTATATATATATATATATATATATATATATATATATATATATATATATATATATATATGTTGTTAGTATATAATGGATTGGATTGGTATTGGCCGTATATGACCAGGAAATTATCAAATATAAAAAAGAAAATACATAAAAACAGAAAAAAAAATAAAAAAAAAATTATACAATGGGTAGCGCTTGTTGGGAGAAGCGCTGCTCATTCACCTAGCGCGTTTAGCAATAGGCAGCGTTTTGTAATATGAAGCGCTGCCCATTGCTAAACGCGCTAGGTGAATTAGCAGCGCTTCTCCCTGCAAGCGCTGCCCATTCACCTTGCGCTTTTAACAATGGGCAGCGCTTCCTTTTACAAAACGCTGTCTATTGCTAAACGCGCTGGCTGAATGAGCAGCGCTTCTCCCTGCAAACGCGCTGGAGAAGAAAGTCCGCCACTTCTTCCTTGGGAAGATGATAAGGACAACACTATCCTTGAGCTCTCCTAGCCTCAAGGTTGTGTGCTCAAGGTTCTCATCTCAAGAAACCTTGGAGAATCATGATGAACCTTCACCAACACTAGCAACTAGCCTCTCACCACTCTCTTAGGTCTCAGGGCACTCTCTTGCTCAAAGTGTAATAGTGAATTTCATTCATCAAGTTCTAAGATTACACTAGGGTTCCAAGTATTTATATTTGTGGATTTATGGATCCTAGGCCCACAACTAAAGTCCAAAAGAAACAAAAAACAAGGCCCAAGGCCATAAACTAAGCTACTAGGCCATAGCCACTTAACTAAGGCCAACATGGCTCAATTAAAAGTGTCTTACAATTTATTGAAAGAAAAATGAAGCATAGGAAACACTAGAGTTGGTTATCTAGAAATTCCCTACTATTTACATGGTCACCTTCAATGTGCTCTTGTCTTAATGATTAGATTGAACACATTGAAGTATATTCCCTTGAATTCTTGTTGAGACGCATTCTTTTGATTTTGATTTTTTATCTTTGTAGCCTTCATCCAAGCTCCACGTGGGATCACATCAGCATGAGATTCACCTTGGCGTTCAGCTGGCAGTGAATCTTGATCTTCATGATGTTATCATTGAAAGCGACTCTCTCGATCTCGTGGAAGTTTGCAGAGGAAACAAGACGAAACAACAACTAATCAGTATAATTTCAGATATTTTGGAGCTTAAATCAAGAATCATGGTGTGTGGGTTTACTTGGACACCGCGAGAAGGCACTAGTGTTGCACAAATTCTTGCTCAATTAGCTGCGCTTGACTTGCTTCCGAGTAATTGGATGCTTAAACCTCTGAATTCACTGAGAAATGTGATAGGCGAGGACAAACCAAGCATGGATGTGCAGGTAGCTTGATGGTTGCAGTGAGCTTGGTGCTCGTTTGAGGTGCTGCGGTGAGTTTGGTGGCTTTTGAGGTGATGCGCAGCGAAGCCGTGAATTTAGGGTTTTTTCCTAATTAGGTTTCTTGCTATCTCTGTTGTAAATGCCATTTATGGTTGTTTTACTTTCCCAACTACTCTAGTATCTAGTTGTTGTAACCGGGTGACCTGTTGTACCGGTATTGTGGGCTGTTGCTCTAAGTCCCATATTGTATTTGTGTGTGTTGGTGGAGTTGGATCCACTAGTTGTAACCCAATGGGTGTCTTGGTTTGGGCCTGGCCCGGTTCTTTATAATCAATTCACTTTCGACCAAAAAAAAAACTATATGAGCGGTTTCTTATAAGAAACTACCATTATAAACCATCCATCATTCATGAAGCCAAGTCTAGTTTGGTTGGATAAAGATTGCTTATATCCTATATATCATTTTTACCACAAAAAGTTAAGTAAATCACTATTGAAGGTATTTTTAAGAAGTGAAGTTTTTCATTTATGGTCTACTCTCTCGGTCTCTCCACTTACATATACTAACATATATATATATATATATATTTGAAGAAGTACATTTTTTTCTTCTCTTTCCCACTTTTGGGACCGAATTAATTGAAATCAGAAGGGAAGAGACAAGAGAGGAGCCACCATATCTTTCAATTTCTCTCACCTGTTCTTTCTTTCCCTACATCTCCATGTTCTGCAACATAACCTCTTAGTCCTCCTAAAGCTATTGCATTTAATGCACATTTATTACTTTGTTAATACAAATACTCTAATGCAACCACTCAATCCCAACACATTTGTTCTCAAAAATTGTATACTATCTGTCTCTCTCTGAGAATGCCAGTCACATACCTTCTTTTCTTCCTGTGCATTTACTTCCATGTATATTGCAGTCAATGCAGTGCCCTAAGTCTTAGCACTCAAGATAATAAGAAGCTCAAGAAAGAATCCGATTTCTCTATCAAGGTTTGCCCAACTAATTTTTGGTTTACTATTATAAGGTTTTAAATCGTGGTTGCGCTATCATTCGTAATTGCACTGACATTTTTAGTATTGTAGAGAATTACAATCTAATGCTGCAAATCTTACCTATATCACAGTTACAAAATTTAGTGACGGAATTAGAAATTATTTGTCTTTATTTTTTTTTACAAATTATATGTCTCATTAAAGCTTCCATTTTTGTGTAGACTGATAAGATATATGATTTGGAATCCCTTCCAAGAAATTTTCAAGTGAAGGATGAAGGTAACCGGATGAAGACTTGGTTGGTTGATGAGAAGACAAAGAAAGGAAGACTTTGTAACCAAAAGGTGCTCAAAGGTATGAGAAAAGATTCATGTTCTTCACAAACTAATTCTGATCATGTTTCAGTTTCTTGGCGTGTTCCTCATCACAAGAAACCTAATCAGAAAATTCTCGGGTTTAACATTGACTATTCACCACCCAAGACCCATCCTCCTTCTCATAACTAAGCAACAAATCCAGCAATTTACTATATCCAACCTTGTTGAGGATGTTTGGGAAGTGAAGATATAAATGATGAAGATACTGAAGGGACCTCTCAGCCTATGGTGGAATGTCCAATTACTGCAGCAAGTATATATATATATATATATATATATATATATATATATAGAAAATTATATTGGATCTATTACTTATGCTACTTTTTAAGGGTTTTTTTTTTGTTTGTTAAAATAGTATGAGATAAGTTCCTTGTATAAGAACATATATAGCCAGTCATCTGGCTAGCTTTTTTCTTAAAATTATCATAAGAAGAATCAATGTTGCAATTGTGTTCTCCTATTCTTAACACTATTCTAGACATCATACCACTAAGCTCCTTGTATAAGAACATATCTGCCAGTGTTTGATTTCTGTTTCCGGTAACCAGGTTGCACTTAGAGGTAGGAGTGCACAAAATATTTATGGTTACATAACTAATTAATCCATAATATTTTTCATAACTGATTTTTTAGATTCGAACCAGTTTTAGCTTTTGCAACCAGATTTGGTTTTTTAACCGGTTTTGGATATCCAGTTTTAGATTTTAAAACTGGTTTTCATATTTTAAAATCTACTCTTTACCTTTCAAAATTGGCTTGAGGCCTCCAAAACCTATTTTATACTTTTAAAAAACGGTTTTGCCTTACAAAATACTTCAAAACCAATTTTATCTCATGTCTTTCAAAATACAGATTCTGATTTTGGATGGACATTCAACTCATCCGAACGTTAAGGTTCCTATAAAGTAAAATAGCAAATAAAAATTAGCGAAAATCAATCCCTTATTTTATTGTAACGAATAGGTCTCTTATGTTTTAAAATCATTTCACTGTTACCCTTTTTTATAACTTTAGTTTAACTATTTTTTACAGCTTTCAAGTTATTAAGAAATGAATTTTTACAACTTTAGAATATTTTCTTCATTTGACATTTTTTATCGTTACAAAATATATTTTCGCATTCATAAAATTATGATAACAACATGTAACTTTTTCCCGTTGAATCAAATGCAGAATATAGAATAATTATTGTGATAATGTGAAAAGTTCCACTCTAAAAAATTAAATGAAAATATAGAAACAACATATAATATCGAGTACTTTCTTGTCGCGACACAAAAAATGATAATATCGATCGACAACATGTAACATTTCCCCATATGAAATCAAAAATAATGAAATTATATCAACAACATGTAATGTTTACCCATTAAAACTCAAAAGAAAGATAAAAAAGATTTTTAAAAAAAAACTATCCATATAAAATAGTAAAGATATTTTCCCGTCTAATATTTTAGATATGTATAATTTGGTATTTTTGGTAGTTGTTGAGATGATTAAATAGATAGTTGATAAATAGATAGTTGATGATTAGTTGTTTGATTAAAATAAATAGTTGATAGTTGATAAAATAGATAGTTGGTGATTAGTACATTGATTAAATAGACAGTAAATAAAATGAAAAAATAAAATGGGAAGAGAGCTAGACAGGGAGAGAGGGTAGAGGTGGGAGAGATAGAGAGAAAATTGAGAAAGATTAGAGTGTGTTCCGGACTGAGCCAAGAGGCCCAGTCCGCTAAAGAAATGGCCCAATGTACAAGCGCAACCGGCCCAAATGACCTGATCCCGAAATCGACGCTCCATTTCACCCCGATTCGATCCGACGGTTCAGATCCGGTCAAGGACCGCGTTACCTTTACCCGCATCTACAAATATGGCACTGACCCCAAGATTCAGGTACGCTTCTCTCATTTGTACCTCTCACTAACTTCTGATTGTTGACTTTGGCATCGGAGTGTCTGTAGGTATCCAACCCTTCCGAGTCCAACCTCAAAAGACGACGACGTTGGCAAGGACAATCTCAGAGGATTCCGACCCGCAAGGCATTCTTCCAACCTTGAGCCAAGAAAAAGACTACATAGACATAGAAGACCAGCTATTGACCCAGGATCTCGGATCCGAGGTCACGTACTGAACATTGGCAACTATAGTGGGAGTCTATCGTTAATCTCTCACCAAATCCACGTCTACTCCTATGGCCCCTCGAGGCCAGCGGAAGCATCCGAGGATATCCTTCCTTCGAAACCTCACCAGGATCTTCCTCAAACCCCGACCCCGAAAGTCACGCCGGGCTCGGGCGACCGCAGTTGTCATCTTGGGCGGGTATTCGCCGACCCCGAAAATCACGCCTGGATCGGCAGTCCATCCGTTGATTTCTTCAAAAGAGGCTGCCCCGGGGCCACGCTGTAGGACCTCTAAGAGTCTTTCGTTCTCACCACTCTCACCTGCAGGGTAGGAAGCCAAGGTCAGATACGGGTCCCAAACGCAGAGATCGGCTCCGTGGGACCGGAGCCGGATAGTGACCACCTTGCTCCCACGAAGCGAGCCGTAAGGGAAACGAGCTCTGCAACGAGCTCGGTGACCCACTCAGAACAAGCATAAAATAAAAGCAGGAAAGCGGGGAGATAGAAATCTAACCTGGAAACCGCGAAGGAAAGTACACCAGAAATCTGAAGGATAGCCGCCGGAATTTCAAACTCGACTGCCTTGTATCTTAGCTCGCGCACGATTAGTAACCTTGAAAGATTTGCTTGCAAGGTCGGGAAAAGCGTCTCTTCACCCTCTATCCTATTTATAGGCACGAAGGGCAAAGCAAGTCAAACGACGCGTCTCCCGCCAAAAAAAGTAATAAATGACCATATGGCACGAAAAACAAGGCATCCCCAAATGACCAAACGCATCGTTTCGACAATAACGCCACGTCATCTTTAGCAACGTGCGGACTGAGCCCGACCCCGCTGGGAAGGAGAACCGACCCACCGACAAAATGCAGGATTCAAGTTAAGGCTGCACTACCGTGACCGACCTCGACTTGAGAGGAAACTGTTCTGGACTGGGCCAGGAGGCCCAATCCGCTTAAGAAATGGCCCAATGTACAAGCGCAAGTAGCCCAAATGACATGACCCCGAAATCGACGCTCCAGATCGCCCTGATCCGATTCGACAGTTCGGATCCGGTCAAGGACCGCGTTACCTTTACCCGCATCTATAAATACGACACTGACCCCAAGATTCAGGAACGCTTCTCTCATTTGTACCTCTAACTGACTTCTGATTGCTAACTTTGGCATCGGAGTTTCTGCAGGTACCCAACCTTTTCGAGTCCAACCTCGGAAGACGACGAAGTTGGCAAGGACAATCTCGGAGGATTTCGACCCTAAAGAAATTCTTCTGACCTCGAGCCAAGGAGAAGACTACAGAGACATAGAAGACCAGCTATTGACCCAGGATCCCGAATCCGAGGTCATGTACAGAATAGAGTGAGACAGAGATAAAATATGAGTTTTAAGTGTGAGATTCTCTTGTCTAATTTCATAGGTCAAACATAGAATTTCACCTTTCGGTACTTCACCTTGATGTTTAAAAATAAGATTTTAGAATAATGAAATTAGATTAGAATTATAAAACAATTGGAGGGGATAATAGTCTTTGGGAATTACTAGGGACCTATCATTGGATTACTCCAAACAACCCAAGACTTTGTATCTACTCACTCATATTCATAATGTAAATTGCAATAAGATTAATTGACATGAATTTAAATTGCTGGAATGTAAATGACAGAAGATAAAAGTGTTGGGAAGTAAGACAGAAATGTAAAGTCCACGAATGTAAAAGTGTGGAAAAATATAAAGAACAAGAATAAAGATGAAGTAGAGAATTGCAATAAACTTTGAGCAAGGAATGCAAGTATGGAATGAATTCTTAGCACTAATAATGTAGTGTTATTTATAGGCCTAGAATCATAAAGAGTCATAATCATTCAGATTAAAATCAGTTACAACAGCTACAGAATTTGGATGATCAAAGATAACATGCCTAAGTTAACCTTGTGAAACGTTTGGTATCCGGTTTGCTAAAATGTTAGACGATGAAAGATAACATGCCTAAGTTTTAGATGTCCTCTTATATGTCTTACTTGGTATGTTTGATGAATTGGAAAAGGATTGGAACCGATTGGATTGAGAATCGAAACAGAAAAATATATTTTTGCGCAACTGATGAACTGCCACAGCCCGTGGCTACCACCAAAGGTACCCGTGGCTGCCACCAAAGGTACCCGTGGTGACTTCGGTGTGAGGTTGGAAATCCTACATCGAACTTTCTATGGCAACTTTTACCTACTTACAATATGTGCATAGCATTTTCTTCGAAATTGATTTACAAAGGTCATTTCGATATTTGGTTTTGACATCATTGAACTTGACTTGATTTGAAATTCAAGGTTGCCTCTATTATTGTATTGGGGATTGGGTTGTAGAGGCTAATACAAAAAAGAAGCTGAAGTATCTATATATTGCTTGACATTATATGAATCCAAGTAGAAGGAGAAGGAGAACCTATAGTAGAAGGAGAATAGCCAAAGTTATACCTCCATTGCTGTATGCTTTGCCAACTGTTTCTTGACTCTCCTATGTGTCAATTTAATGTAGCAATAGCTGTATGCTTTGCCAGCTGCATGCTTTCAGAATTTTATCTACTCATTCACCTCAGGGCTTAGGGAATCAAATGGAGATAGACTCTGTGAAGTTTTCATCCTGTGGTTTTGTTTCACTTGATTGCCCTCAACCAATGAAGATCGAGAGCAGCAATGCATTGTTGGTTCAGTTAGTGATTATTTTTTATCTTTATCTAATGGTTGTGACCTGATTAGTTATCTAAAGTCTCTTTCAAAGGCACTTAGAGCTTTAAATCTCAACTCTTGTTTTTCCATGAATCCCGCTGAAGGAAGTAACAGTTCATGTTTGGTAAGTGGTTTGTTTTTCTGGTTTGATCCTGAAGATTGAATGGCAATTATGTATCCGCAACTACTAAACAAATCATCTTGTGACAATGTGTGGTACTCTTACGAGAAATAAAGTAATTCCACACCACTTTAGTTGTATTTGTATTTGTAATTAAGAGAAATAAAGTATTGCCAATTGGTCTATCACATCACTTTAGTGGTACTCTGAAGATTGACTGCAAATAAAGTAATTCTACATCACTTTAGTGGTACCCTGAAGATTGACTGCAAATGCTTAGATTTGTTGAGATATTATGATTTGGTTATATATATATATATATATATATATATATATATATATATATATATATATATATATATGGGCTTTCACAATTGGTCTGACTGGGAGGTTAACTATATATATTTGGGCTATTACTTCGTCAGTATAATGGTTCATGTTCAAAGTTTGAGGTTTGCTTCTGCTTGGATTTTGGAGTGTTTTTAGGAAATCTAAAGTGTTCTAATTTAATTTAATATTATTCTAATATTCTAATTGAAAGTTCATGTTTCACTTCACCTATTTCAGGATCTTACAAATGGAAGACACCATTTCCTTGCATGTTTTGTTTTAAAGATGGTTGTAATTAGTTGGTCATATGTAAGGTAAGCTATTCTTCTAAAATATGGCTTCACTAAAGGCCATTGATTTTTGCCTTTCCACTTTCTAGGTACCTGGTAAACTTAGGCATTTTTCATTTTAAAATTACTCCTAAGAATAAAATGTGTAAGCTTGTAACTAACAAGTAAGGGAATAGATATTCACTGCCCATACATTTCACATTGTTTTCCTATTTGCAGAAAGAGATGGCCAAGGCACAAACCACTTTTGTTAATTCTCACTTTGGTGCTAATGATTGTCTGGGTTTCTTTCCTACTCTTCAAATCATCAAAGCAAGTCCTTCTCCTCTTCCTTTTTCACATCACAAGTCTCACTAGTGCGAAAATGACAACAATTTCTAACTATAAGAGTATTTTTGGAAATTTTGATTTCTATAGATGGAAGCCATTTTTACATAATAAGTGGAGCCATTTTGTTGATATAGCAACATACTTGTGGTAATTTTCGGTCAACATTTATTTAAAGTAATAAAACCATAGCACATTGCATTAGCCTAGCAGCTCTTAACTTAGTCTTGTAATTTTTTGTTTGTTGCTTATAGGACTTTTACAATCTGTTATTGGATGAGGGAATCTCTGATCAATCTATTGCTTATAACGAGTTCTAACTCCTATTTTTGCGCGTCTGACTTGGAACTAGAAGCAATAGTTGAAAGCAAGAAGCATAAGAAAAGACAAGCAACATTTGATCCTGATCTTCTAACCCAACTGACAAAGTGGATTTTGGTAAAAATTAAACCTCAATTCATAGGGAAGCTGTCTGCTTTGACTTGCTACTGCTAGTGGAGATTTAAAGAATAGGCCAACTCAAGAAAGTAATTGGTAGATAATGTATAGACCAAACAAATGATTGTATATAGATCTTACAGAAACAAATTGGAATTCCATAGATAGTTTTTATATGACATTTTTTCAATGGAATTTGAAGAAGTTTTATGAATTTATTATGTGTTGCTGTTTGGAAATAATTTGTATATCAGGATTTTATAAATTGGTCAATTGATATCTATTAATATTGCCAATTAATTTTTTTTTAAAAATAGACATTTAGCATCAGTTGTTTAAACAAGCGATGTTACCTATACAACTGATGCTAAATGTGCTAGTAAGAGATATTTAGCATCGGTTATCATATACAACCGATGTTAAATGTTTGTTTCAAGGCTATATTAGACGGTGATGAAGCACATTTAGCATCGGTTATTTAAAAAACCGATTCTAAAGGTGACTTTTAACATCGTCAGATAACCGATGTTAAATGTCCAAAACAACTGATGCTAACTATATTTTCTGCACTAGTGCAGGAATCAAACAACTGTTTCTGAAGCTAAAATTGTGGGAGTTTACCACTACACTACAGAGCATGGGTTGAAAAAACGATCATTAGCATGAGTTTAGTAGTATATGCTGAAACTGTACACAACTTTTAGCATTATTCTTTTTCTCCTAACTTTATTTATTTCTAGAATTAATACTCTTTACATGTTTTTTACTCCACTTAAGGTGGATATTCCTAAAATGTAATTAATTTAAATAAAATAATTTCAAAATTTAGGGCCCCAAAAATATATATATATATATATATATATATATATATATATATATATATATATATATATATATATATATATATAATATTTGAACCCATCATACTTTGTTCACCATGCAGCGCTCAGTTCCATTCAGCCACTCGTGCCCTCGTTAGATAATTGCCAATACTTTTACATATTACCTTTCGTTGCAATATAAAAACAAATCGTCGCCACAAATTTTTTATAAAAATATACTCTTCTTCTTATAAAGAGAAACTCAATGCATTAGTTTTTCAAGAGTTTAATTTTAGTAAATTAAGTTTATCTTGTATGAAATTTATAGGTCCTATAAGTTTGAATTTTTTTTAATCGTGACCGAGTCAATGGTCACACAATTCAACCACAATTTGAAAAACTATCCTATGCTCCGCCAATGTCGATTCATCGTTTGAAAATTAATATATTAAGTTTAAAGTTATGCTTTTAAAATTTAAATAAAGTAGTTTAAGGTTTTGGTGATTCATTTAATATAAATGTATAATAAGAGCCCAATTTTTAAAACTTTAACATGACCTCCAAATTGTTTGGGACGACCCTGATTTTCTATAACAGATATAAATCCTCTAGTAGTATACAATTGTAATTTATTGCATCGGTTATTTTCATCTACTATAGAAAGATTGAATAATTAAGATACAATAAATTCCATAGGAATCATTGCCTCCACAATATACCAACAAAATTGTTGCACTTTATAGGATAAAGAAAATGAATTGAATCTGTACAATAAACTACTTTGTTTTCAATTTTCCCATGTTCATCTGTAGCAAGCAGCAGCAGTGATATTAATTCATCATCATGGTCGACGTTGTTCCTCCACTGTATGGCTTACAAGAACTTTCTTGTTAAGATCGCTTTTAGCGGAAAGACTACTACGAAGCCCTTGAAAGCTAAAAAAATTCTGTGTCCTTCGAGTAATAAGGACCCCAAACATGGTCCCCAACGAAAATGTGAAAATTGTCTTGAACATTGTTTATATTAATTGCCTCCTAATTTCTGGATGTCAATTAGAAGTTCTTAAGGATTGGCAAAGCCTTAAATAATGATGCATGAGTTGAAATTTAAGATGTTGTGTCCTTTCTTCAAGCCCAGCCACATCCAAACTCCCGGTTCTGAATTAAAGTTAAAACTAGTGGTCACAAAAGATATATCTGAAAGGCAAAATTGTTGGCCAGTGCTTAATAGAGAAGAAGCCAAACAATCAAAATGAGTCAATCAAGGAAGCACAATTAGAAGCACCAGAAGCTATCATGCAAGAGTCAACATCCAAGCCACAAGTTAGTTAACAATCCAATGTAACTAACTCTGCCAATAGAGCCTGACGTGGCACGCTGTGATTGGCTAGAGTAGATCCAATATTCACATATAAATATTGTACTTGTAACAAAATTTCACAAGAGATTCAATTCAATCATTTGCAATCATTAGCAAATCTATTATGGTATCATTCGCTCTGTACGATCCTGTGCAGTAGCTTCATCACGTTTTCCGCATTTCATTTGTTGAAGGCAATTCCATGGCAACTCCGTCGGAATCCTCCCAAACAGACACCGCTACATCCATTTTCAACGGCGATGCTCGTGCTGTGGTTCGCAACTTCGCCGCAGCTCCAAAATTGTCGATCAAGCTTGACGACAATAACTTCCTTCTGTGGAACCAACAGGTCGAAGGAGTTATCACTACACACAAGCTTCACCGATTGCTTGTGAATCCAGAAATTCCGCAGCAATTCCTTTCGGAGACCGATCGTGCTGCAAACAAATTCTCTGATGCATATGAACGTTGGCTCGTTCAAGATCAAATGCTGTTCACCTGGCTCCTCTCTACGTTATCGGAGTCTGTCCTTCCACGCGTTCTGAGTTGCCGTCATGCCTCGCAAGTCTGGGACAAAATCCACCAGCATTACTATGCTCATCTCAAGGCGAAGGTATGCCAACTCCGATCTGAATTTAAGAACACTAAGAAAGGTACACACACAATTTCTGAATACCTAACTAAGATTCACTCTCTCGCCGATTCGCTCATTGCAATTGGCGAGAACATTCAAGATCAAGACCTAATTGATGTGATTTTGGATGGTTTGCCTGAAGAATATAATGTGTTTGTTATTATGATGTATGGAAAAGCTGATTCACCAAGTATATCTGATATTGAATCTCTGTTACTGGTGCAAGAAATGCAACTTGATAAGTTTAGGCAAGAACTAGTTTCATCCACTGTTTCTGCTAATGTTGTACACACCACTGGAAACACTAATTCTCAAGGAAGAGGTAATGGAAATTATGGCAACAATACTGCTGGTGCGTTTGGCTCTTATGGCAACAATTATGGTCGTGGCCGTGGCCGTTTCCATAGAGGTCGTGGTCGTGGCCGTGGTAGGGCACCAGCACCTTCTGGATCTAGGCCAACATGTCAATTGTGCAACAGGTATGGTCATGCTGTGGTTGATTGCTGGTTTCGTTATGATGAAACATTTGTGCCTCCTACTCCTAGCCAATCTACTCAGGTCATACAAGATGCTGCCAAGGACAAATCTGATGCAGATGCAGATAGTAACTCTGCCACTGCTATGCTAGTATCAGCCTCAGGTAACACTACTGGCTTCATTGATGATCTTACACTCCCTGCAGAACTTGATTCTGAGGATTGGAAGGGGGACACAGGTGTGTCTCACCACTTCACACCTAATGCTGATAATATGCATCACAGTGCTCCCTACACACAGGCACTACACAAGTGCAAGTTGGAAATGGAAATTGTGTTCCTTCCGAGCTATTGGCTCATCTTACTTTTATTCACCACTTGCACCAAATCACTTGCTCTCACTCAAGAATATTTTACATATGCCTGCCTTGACTCGCAACTTGCTCTCAGTATCCAAGTTTGCCAAGGACAACAAGGCAGTTTTTGACTTTCATCCACTTAAATGTCTTGTTACCTCGCAGGCATCTAAGCAACCTATACTAGCTAGGAAACTTGATGTTGATGGCTTCACTACAAAAAAAACGCTTATTTGCGAGGGACATTAGCGAGGGAATAACATTCCCTCGCTAAAACTGACTTTAGCGAGGGAATGTGATTCCCTCGCTAAAACTGACATTAGCGAAGGAATTAGCGAGGGAATTTGAAAATTTGACCGTTAGCGAGGGATTTAGCGAGGGAATTTGAAAAATTTCCGTCGCTAATTGTTTGGAGGGAAAATTCAGTCAAATTCACGCGAATCAAGGAAATTAGCGACGGAATTAGCGAGGGAATTAAAATCCCTCGCTAATTAAAGTGGTTTTAGCGACGGAATTTGAGTTCCCTCGCTAATTAAAGTGGTTTTAGCGACGGAATTTGAGTTCCCTCGCTAATTAAAGTGGTTTTAGCGACGGAATTTGAGTTCCCTCGCTAATTTTTTTAATTTTTTTTACTTAAATCTGCCACTCACTCACTCACTCACTCTTCTTTCTCACTCTTCTTCTCTCCTCTTCACCCTTCCTCTTCCCTTCCTCTACTCTCCACCACCACCACCATCACCACCACACAACCAACAAACCACCCTCACTCTTCTTCTCTCCTCTTCACCCTTCCCTTCCTCTTCCTCTACTCTATCTCTCTCACCTATAAACCCTAACCCACCACCACACAACAACAACCACCACCACACAACCACCACACAACAACCACCACCACACAACAACCACCACTCGCGACACCACCACCACCACCACCTTCTTTCCTCTTCCTCTCTTCTCTCTCTCTCTCTCTCTCTTACACAATTTCCACTTTCACTCTTCTTCTCTCCACCTTCTTCCACCACCACCACACCACCACCACCCACGAGACCACCACCACACCACCACCACCCACGAGACCACCACCACCACCACCACCTACGAATTTCTTTCCTCTTTCTCTCCACCTTTCACCACCACCACCACCACCACCACCACCACCACAACAACAACCACAAAATTAATAATATAATAAAAAACTGATTTTAAAAATAATATAATAATAAATATAAAAAACAAACCATTTAAATTAAGACACGTGTCAGTCAGAATTTGAAAATTTGCACAAATTTTGAGGCAACATTAGCGAGGGAATTAGCGAGGGAAATGTCCCTCGCTAATTAGCGAGGGATTCAAATTCCCTCGCTAATGCTAATTTCATTAGCGAGGAAGGTATTAGCGAGGGAACCGGTCCCTCGCTAATTCCCTCGCAAATGACCATTAGCGAGGGATTTTGGTCAGTTTGCGAGGGAAATTTCCCTCGCTAATCCCTGATTTTTTTGTAGTGCTTATACAACTTCTATAAGACCCTAGGTTTCAGTAACTTAAACTATCCTTTTGAATTGTTTTGTTATCAGTAATTGGTTAAAATATTATCTGTGATTGAGATATATTGTAGAAATAGTGTTCCGGAGGAATACTATCTATTTTGTCGAACAATAATTTTCATA
Organism: Astragalus glycyphyllos; assembly: GCA_963573325.1. Taxonomy (NCBI): domain Eukaryota; kingdom Viridiplantae; phylum Streptophyta; class Magnoliopsida; order Fabales; family Fabaceae; genus Astragalus; species Astragalus glycyphyllos. The sequence goes on along the minus strand of OY754312.1, from coordinate 63,721,541 downwards.
GAAGTCTTTGTTACAGTGATAAATTATTGTTCGACAAAATAAATAGTATTCCTCCGAAACACTATTTCTACAATATATCTCAATCACAGATAATATTTTAACCAATTACTGATAACAAAACAATTCAAAGGGATAGTTTAAGTTACTGAAACCTAGGGTCTTACAACTTCAACAAATTTCAATTCTGTCATATGAAGAATAAATGTGCTGGCTCCTCTCATGTGTCTCGAACCAGATGTCTTCCTACTGTTGCTTCACCTAAACCTGCCAATTTAACATTGTGGCATAGAAGACTTGGTCATGCCAATTTTCATGCTGTTCAAACTGTTTTAAAACTCTGTAATTTGACTGTTCCTAAAATTTCTGAAGTTGATTTTTGTAATGCATGTTGTTTGGGCAAGTCACACAAGCTATTTGCTCCTCCATCACAGACACACTATGCTCCACCATTTGAACTGGTGCATACAGATTTGTGGGGACCATCTCCTCAACCTAGTAGCCAACGCTACCTATACTACATTGCATTTGTGGATGCATGCACTCGCTTTACATGGATTTACTTCCTCAAGGCAAAGTTAGATGCTCTTACTGCCTTCACACAATTTCAGAAACTGGTTCAAACTCAGTTCTCTGCTACAATCAAAGCTGTGCAATCAGACTTTGGAGGTGAGCTTAGAACATTCACCAAAGTGCTAACCAATCAAGGAATCATTCACAGATTGACTTGTCCTTACACTTCTCATCAGAATGGATTTGTTGAGAGGAAACATCATCACATCACTGAAATGGGGCTCACTTTGCTTGCACAGGCCTCCTTACCACTGTCCTATTTGGACCACAGTTTCACAGCTGCTATTCACTTGATTTACAGGCTTCCAACAGCTGTTTTGACCACTTATAGCTCACAATATCATGCTCTTCACAATAAATTTCCCAATTATTCCATTTTGAGAGCCTTTGGATGCTTGTGTTTCCCCCACATTCGTCCTTATAATCAACATAAATTACAGTACAGAAGCACTCCCTGCATCAATTTGGGTCTGTCACCAGTGCATAGAGGATACAAATGCCTCAGTCAAGAAGGGCGCATCTTTATCTCTAAAGATGTGGTGCTCAGTGAACAAAGTTTTCCCTATGCCTCATTGTTCTCCACATCTGCCTCCACCATCACTAATGAACCAGCAAATGATTCCCTGCTACATTTGCCTGCTATAGTTAATGCTACTGGTGAAACTTCAGTTGCTCATATCAACTCCAATAATGAGAATGTGCTTGTCACCTCTCCTCCAACTATCACCACACATTCTCCTAGTGTTCCTAACACTAGTGCCACAACACTGAGTGATGTGCCTGACACTTTCCCAACTCAACCACTGCAGTCACTTGAGATCCCAATTATCACAAATAATCACCCCATGGTTACCAGGTCTAAGACTGGTCGTCTCAAGCCAAAATTATATCTCACTCACATTGAACCATCTTCTGTTAAACAAGCCTTAACTGATCCTCAGTGGTTAGCTGCTATGAAGCTTGAATATTAGGCTCTAGTGGACAATAATACTTGGTCACTCACTACACTTCCTCCACATCACAAGGCAATTGGTTGTAGGTGGGTATTCCGTGTCAAAGAGAATGCAGATGGCACTGTGAACAAGTATAAAGCTCGTCTCGTTGCAAAGGGGTATAGTCAGCAACCTGGCCAAGACTTTGGTGAGACTTTCTCTCCGATGATCAAGCCTGTTACCATCAGAGTTTTATTAACTATTGCACTCACTCACAAGTGGCACATAGAGCAGATTGATGTCAATAATGCGTTCATTAATGGTTACATTAATGAGGAGATCTACATGCAGCAACCTCCAGGGTTTGTAGCAGCTGACAAGAGCCTAGTCTGTCGTCTTCATCGTTCCTTATATGGCCTCAAACAGGCGCCTCATGCCGGGTATGAACGTCTCAAGCAGTCACTGATACAGTTTGGATGCTAACCAAGCAAATGTGATCCATCACTCTTCGTCTATTGCATTTATTGCACCTGTCAGAACACGTTTCCCAATGGTGGCTAATGATGGTGACGCTTTCGTAGGCGTGCGCGTGCTTTGAAGACTATTGATGGAATGCGTCGATTCGACTTAGGCCCAATCCAGTTCTATGAGGCCCGTTATAAATAGGGGTTCAACTCCCTCCGTTTACTCTTGATTTTCAATTTGCTCTACATACCGATCTTTATTTCCGATCTTGAGTTCGTTGATTTGGGAGATAATGGCCAGAGTTTCTCCGTTCCAGTGGGTTCAAGTGCTTGAGTTTCGCAAGAGAATATCGTCAAAAAGCTTCTTCTTTTGGGCGATGTTAGGTCTAATTCTTGTTTAACTGTTTTGCTGTTCTTTTTGGTTTCTCAAGCCAGTCTCGTCCCCGTCTCTTTTTAAGTTGTACTCGGCCCCAATTTGTTTATTCGTCCCAGGGTGGGGGTCGTCAGGTTGGGTTTCAAACTTGGCATGGACCCGTTAGGTTGTTAGTCCTGACTTCCCTATGCCCCCATTCCTGCAGGTATTTAAACTGGCGGTTACCAAACAAACCCGTAGGCAAATTTCGCAGCAACCCCCACGATTAGCAAAGGTGATGGCTTTTAGAGGAGAGAGTGTTGAAGGTCGTCGTTCTGAAGGCGCCCCCGTTATTCCCGAAGTCCGAGACCATCCAGATTCTGCTCCAAACAGCGAACAAGCGGAGGACGATCTTGAGGTTAGTCGTCGTTTCCCTAAGGATATTACTAACGAACCTGATGGTGGAAAGCAATATTCTGAGGACGTGGTAATTGTCGGCGTTAAAGATAACCAGGCCGATGTGGTTATGGTGCAGTCGGATGCCTCTCAAAAAACTCAATCCGATGATTAACAAGGGTCGTCAAATACCCAGGAGGTGGAAGGTTCAGAGTCGGATTCCGAGTCAACTACCGAGACGAGAATAAAGCCATACAGAGCCCGAGGTTGATAAAGGCAAAAGATCTGTCGAAGGAGCTGAGGATTGGCAGAACTATTCGCAAGAAAGGAATGATGAGGTTGGAAAGGACGGAAATGCCGATCTTGGTGATCGTTCTATTGCTTTGACTGATGGTTACTCCAGTATCGGTCCTGGAAGAATCGATCTTCCTATGCCTTATGATGTGAACGTTCCTCGTATTCTCAACTGGGTTGCATCTTCTGTTACCGAAACCAAGTCTCTTTATGAAGCTGGAGAGGATATGAGTGTTATTGTAAACAAATTATCCATTCGGGGTCGACTTTGGAACGTTGAAGGTATGAAATCGAATGAGCATGCTGCGACATGGCCAGGGTCTTTGTAATTTGTCATGTATGATGTGCTGGTGTCAGATATGCACATCCGACCTCCTTTTACTAACCTTCAACAAACTGTCTTGGCGAGGTTGGATTTGGCACCATCACAGCTCCATCCCAACGGTTGGGCATTTCTCCGAGCATTTGAATTGATGTGCCTCGCACTTGGTCGTCCAGTGTCAGCCAACCTGTTCTTTCATTTGTTCGAGGTAAACAGGAATTATGAAAAAGGTGATGAAGGGAGTGCTCCGGAGCATGTGAGCCTTCGGTCTAGAAGAGGTGCTAAGATTTTCCGGGCTTACTCAGATTCACTGAAAGGGAGATGGAAAGAGCTCTTCTATTTCGTGGAGCCAGTTAATGGTGAAGCAATTGACCATGTGGGGAAGTTCGACCAGGATGGCCGTACCTTGGAGTCTACCAAGTTTCCTATAGGCTGGGGTCTTGGACATTATAACCGATCTCCAGGATCCTACCATATTGGTGAGTCTCACCTGTGTCGTGCCGACATTCTGACCAGAGATATACTATTGTTTATCTCCGCCCAAGTTCCTTATACCAAACATAAATACCGAGGTATTCCTGCCGATCGTATGGTTAAGTGTGCCACCAAAACAAAGGTTATGAGGGTTCTAGGTAGGGTCGTCTTTGAATATTTTAAGATATGATTTGTCTTTCTTCACTTTATCCTTTGTCAAGTATATTGACTCGTCCTGTTGCTTTTTGTTTTTAGATACTATGGCAGGGAATTGGATTGCTATGATGAAAAGAATGGCGCTGCAGAACCTGGGTGCTGTGGAAGGCGAGTCTGCAAATCAAGGGGTTCCGCAAAGTGTTCCCGACCTTAGTGCTGCCATTCATGTTTCCCCTATCAGGACCGTCCATGAGGAAAACCTGGAGGATCCTGGTCTTCAATTCCGCAAGAGAAAACCAGTTGATGAGGGAACCTCTACTAAGCAGCTAAAAGTAGCCCAGCAAGTCGAGGATAAAAAGAAGAAAGGGGTGATGCAAGGCGATTCTAAGTCTTCCAGGAAGCATAAATCTTCTAGGAAAGTAACCCCTGTTCCTGTGGATGCGACTTTTATGGAGAAAAACCAGGAGGAATACTTAACCGATCCTGTTAGTGCGGCTGCGAAGCTTTTTGTTCATTTGGCTGATGTTACCAAGTTGCAGAAGGCGGAGTTGGAACGTCGTCATGAAGGTAAGGTCGTTCTTCTAATAGCTCGTTTGTTATATTGTTACCTATGTTTTTGACTTCAATTTTTGCTCATTTTTGCTTGTTATAGAGTTGGTAACTACCGAGTGTGCTAAGCTGTTTAATGCCCTGAAAGAGTTGACCGAAAAGAACAAAGTCCTTGGCAATACTCTTAGTGACTTGAAGACGCTGGAGGCTTATGCGGACGATCTTGAAAAGTCCCATAATTCTGCTAAGATGCAAATCGAGGATGATAACGCTCGTATTAAGCAACTGAATGATCGGATCAGAGAGCTTGAGGATGAGAAAAAGAAGGATGAGGAAAAAATACGAAAGCTGGAGGGTCGGATTCAAGAGCTGATAAAGTCTTTGCAGAAATTTGAGGAGAACAAAACCGAGTCTAGTTCAACCCCGGAAGATCGTCATGCGGCTTTGGAGAAAGAGCTTGCCCAAGTCCGTGCTGAACTGGCGAAGTCTAAGAAGGAAGTGCAGACAGCAGCTGATCTTGCTCTTGAAATGGCGGGGGATGATTTTGATCTCGCACTCAGTCAGATCGCGCTTGTGTATCCTTCCCTTACTCTTGACAAGACCGTTCTGAACGTGGATCATGAGATTGAGGGTGATCAGATTTTGAAAGTCGACATCAAGACCAATGTGAAGACCGTGGTTCACCCTAAGTCTGCCTAATTCATTTCCAGATCCAGTTTTGTAAGAGTTCCGGGTTTATAAAGAGAATCATGCATAAGCTCGGAACTTTCTCAAGTCGTATTTAGTCTTAGTCTTTATTTATAAAACTTGAGGCCTCGGCCGTATCTGGGATGGTTGTAATGAATTTAATTTTCTTTATGTAAACTTGATTCCTTGAATGGCTTATCTTCTTGTCGCTGTAATTGTCATTTTCCATAGTCTTGCCCTGCTTTTGAGTCTCTTCCGAGAGTTAGTTCGTACTTTACAATTTTTGATAGGGTCAAAAAGATAAGTGTGGAACGTAGGTATTAAAAAGGTTTGAGAGGAGCTCTCAAACGATTAGAGAAGATTTGTATGGAAATCTGGTAAGATCGGGCCTAAGGACTGTTTACCAGGACTCGGCCCAGATTTAACTCGTCCATTAGGGTTCTTGGCTACTAAGGCCAATGATCGATTTAAGGAAAAATCCTTAAAGGACCTTTCGAACCTTTGGGGCAGTTTACCAGGACTCAGCCCGGATTGAACTCGCCTAAAAAGGGTTGTGAAGGCTTTGGTCACGTATGGAGATCTCGTAAGATCGGGCCTAAGGACAGTTTACCAGGACTCGGCCCAGATTTAACTCGTCCATGAGGGTTCTTGGCTACTAAGGCCAATGATCGATTTAAGGAAAAATCCTTAAAGGACCTTTCGAACCTTAGGGGCAGTTTACTAGGACTCGACCCGGATTGAACTCGCCCAAAAAGGGTTGTGACTGCTTTGGTCACGTATGGAGACCTCATAAGATCAGTCCAAGTAGTTATTCTGAAGGAGTTCGTAGATTTATAGTGGTAGGAACTACTGTTACACGAAATTGGCACATGTAAAACAGTCGTGTCCTTAAATGTAATAGCTCTTTAACTTTGTGGCGTTCCAAGTTCGGAGGATCTCCTTTCTGCCAAGTGTTTCCAATACACGGTAAGGTCCTTCCCAATTGGGTGCTAACTTTCCCTGTGAAGCCTTTTTCAAACCCACGTTGGCTCTTCGAAGGAATAAGTCGCCGGATTCAAAATCTCTGGGACGACCTTGGCATTGTATCTGGTCGCAACCCTTTGTTTGATGATGGCTTCTCGAAGCGTGGCTTGTCCTCGAACTTTGTCGATGAGATCGAGGTCTTCTTTCAAAGCTTGGTAGTTTTCCGTAGGAATTTTGGGATTCGTTGCTCTCCAACTTAACTCGCCGACTTCCACTGGGATGACCGCCTCGCTGCCATAAGAGAGCCGAAACGGCGTTTCTCCCGTAGAGCTTTGAGGGGTGGTCCTGTAAGCCCAGAGAACATATGGGAGTTCTTCTACCCAGTTTCCTTTAGCGTCGTCCAGTCGTTTTCTCAAACCATTAAGGAGTATCTTGTTGGCTGCTTCTACTTGACCGTTGGTTTGGGGGTGCTCTAATGACGTGAAATGATGCTTGATTTTAAAGTCGGACATCATTTTCTTGAAACCTTTGTCGGCGAACTGAGTTCCATTATCAGTAAAAACTATTTCGGAGATCCCGAATCTGCTAATGATGTTCTTTTTGAAAAATCTTATGCAGTTCCTTGCAGTGATGGTGGCTAAGGGTTCTGCTTCAATCCATTTGGTAAAATAATCAACTGCCACTATGAGAAATTTGTTTTGGCCTGGAGCAGTTGAGAATGGACCTAGGAGATCTGTTCCCCATTATGCAAAGGGCCATGTCAAGGATAGACTTCGGAGTTTAGTTGGTGGGGCGATGTAAACATTGGCGTGGATTTGGCATTTTTTGCACTTCTTTACGTGGTTCTTAGCATCGCCTTCCATGGTCGGCCAATAATATCCTGTGCGTAGGGCCTTTCGAGCTAGGGAACGGGCGCCAAGATGTTGTCCACATATTCCTTCATGAATTTCGGCTAAGACGGAATGCACTTGCTCCCCTTCGATGCATTTTAATAATGGTGAGGAGAGGCTCCTTCTGTATAACGTATTATCTATGACTGAGAAGGCCGAGGTTTTTCTTCTGACGATTTTCGCTTCAGCCGAGTCTAGAGGCTCGGTTCCTGTTTTGATGTACTCCAATATTGGAGTGATCCAACTTTGGCTCTCCTCAATGGAACAAATTGTAGAAATACAAGCCGGATCAAGGGAGATACTAGGTCTTCTGAGTAATTCTTGGATGATCGTCCAGTGATTACCAGGGACCTTGGTGCTGGCGAGTTTTGATAGGATATCCGCCCTCTGATTCTCGGATCTGGGGACCTGCTTTACCTCGGCTGTTTTGAATTGTGCGAGTAACTCTTGTATTCGAAGTTGGTATTTCTGCAGGGTTGGATCCTTGGTCTCAAATTGATTGTTTATTTGTGAAACGAACAAGATTGAATCTGCGTAGAGATTGACCTGAGTGACTCGTAGGTCAATTGCCAATCGTAGACTTGCGATGCAAGCCTCGTATTCTGCTTGATTGTTAGTTGTTTGGAAAGCGAAAGTAAGGGAGACTTCAAAGATCACTTTATCCGAGCTTTCCAACATTAAACCTGCGCCGCTTCCTTTGGGGTTGGAAGATCCATCAACGTGTAAAGTCCAGACGTCGTTAACAGGATCAGCAGGAATCATTTCTGCTACAAAATCTGCTAGAACTTGGGCCTTCATTGTCGTACGAGACTCGTACTTGATTCCAAACTCGAAGAGCTCTACTGCCCATTTAATCATTCTTCCGGCAAGGTCGGGTCGGTGTAGAATCTGTCTTATTGGATAGTTGGTGCGTACGACTATCTGGTGAGCCACAAAATATGGTCGGAGGCGTCGAGCTGCAACCACTAAGGCGAGGGCGATCTTTTCTATTTGCTGATACCTGCATTCGGGTCCCTAGAGAGCTTTGCTTACAAAGTAAATGGAACTTTGACCGGTCTGTGTTTCCCGGATGAGTACGGCGCCTAAAGCTTCCTCCGAGATTAATAGGTACAAGTATAGAGTTTCTCCCTCGCATGGGCGAGTTAGGATGGGCGGTTCTGAAAGCGCTTTTTTAAGTTGTTGCAAGGCTTCGTCTTGCTCGTTTGTCCAATTGAATTCTCCTTCTCCCTCCTCCTTTTCTTTTTTCAAAAGTTTGAATAATGGGAGAGATTTAAATGCCGCATTTGATAGGAATTGGGATAAAGCGGCGATCATACCGCCGAGTTTTTGGACCTCGTTTTTGGAAGTCGGAGTTCGCATTTCAGTCATGGATCGACATTTGTCAGGGTTTTCTTCAATTCCCCTCTCTGTTAAGTTGAAACCGAGGAACTTTCCAGCTCAGACACCAAAAGTGCATTTTTCCGGATTTAGTCTCATGCTGTTTTTCCTGATTTTTGCGAAAATTTCTCGAAAGTCTTTTACGTGGGTGTTTTCCTGTTCACTTTTTGCAATCATGTCGTCAAGATAGACTTCAACGGTCTTGCCTATCTGTCTTTGGAATACATTGTTCATCATTCTCTGATAAGTGGCGCCGGCATTTTTTAAACCGAAGGGCATAACTCGGTAGGCAAAGTTACCTTGGTCCGTCATGAATGCAGTTTTTTCTTGATCGGGAGGAAACATGGCGATCTGATTGTAATCAGAATATGCGTCCATAAAAGAAAGTAGTCGAAAACCCGAGGCATTATCGACGAGGCGATCAATACTTGGAACAGGAAAGGCGCCTTTCGGACAAGCTTTGTTTAAGTCGGTATAATCGATGCACATACTCCATTTACCGTTGCTCTTTTTAACTAGTACTGGGTTTGACAACCAAGTCGTGTATTTGACCTCTGTTATGAAGTTCGCTTTGATCAAATCTTCAACAGTTTTTGCGGTGGCCATAGCCTTCTCTCCACTCTGTGCTCGTCTCCTTTGGGCAACCCATTTTGCTTCCAGATTAACGGCGAGCTGGTGACATGCGACTTCTGGAGGGATTCCGGGCATGTCTTTTACCGACCAAGCAAAAAGATCAGCATGATATTTTAAACACTGAGTGAGTTTGATTTTTACTTCTTCGGATAGGTCCGCTCCAATTTTCACTATTCTAGTAGGGTCGTCTCCGAGCAGTATTTCGATGGATTCCCCATCTGGCTCGGGTCTTCTCATTTTCTTTTTGAGTTCTTTGGCCAACTTATCATCATCTTCCTCTTCCGAGCTGTCTGGGTCGTATCTTGCATCCAAATCAGTTAAGTTGATTTCGGTGGATCTTCTTGTAACTTCTTCTTTTTTGGTTATCACAGGTGGAACCCCTTCCTTATCTTGAGCCTTTTTCTCTGCTTTTGTCCACAAGAAGAAACATCTTGAGGCGGATTCAAGATCCGAGTTTAAGGTGATCACCTTGTTGCAAAGGGAGTGGAATTTTATTTTTAAGTGAGTGGTGGAGGTTACTGCTCCGAGCCTTCCCAAAGTCGGTCTTCCAGTGATACAGTTGTAGATTGATTCACACGGTAGGATGAGGAATTTTGTTTTGACGATCCCTGCCAATGGTTCTTCACCATAGGAAACCATCAGTTCTAGGTGTCCAAGAGGTTTAGTCCGAGATCCATTGAATCTTGATAGTGCGGATGATCAACGGTCGTACGCGGGTCAAAATAAATAGAAAGTATTAAAATGTAGTATCAAGGTGAGTTAACCTTGGTCGTCTCACAAAAACCTCTAAGATTAAGATTACCAACAACAAGAACGAAATTAACAATAAATCGGGGGTTTGATTTGGAAAAGTTTATGTTTGATAGGAGCAATTGGCGAAAGACAATCAATTCACGGGTTTCAGAGTGTGCTTCTCGGATTTATCATAGGTTCTAAAAAATAACGTCTCTGAGGATTTCCAATTCTATATTGATATAAACTAACTAGAACAAGCGTTAATTAGTTTATACGAATTCACACAGTTTCGGGCAAGCGCCAAAACAGTGGGTTCAATCTGTCATGAAAGGGGACAAGCGCCGTTCAAAGCATAACCAATATCATAACAGAATTCATATCAATCCCTTATCAATTTCTATTTGAATTAAATAAATTAAGCATTCAAATAAATCGAAACAATCAAAGATTACGAAACGATATTGTACACAAGCAAGCGCGTGTCATACCCTAATTTTGTCCGCCTAGGTCAAAACCCTAATTCTCAACAAAAATAAATAAATTGAGAAGTGTGGCATTATTTTGAAAAGTGTGAAGAGCATTGTGCATGCATTCTAGTTTTTTTTAGGTTGGAAATGCATTTTTGGACAAAAAAATGTTTTTAGGGCAAAGGGTATTTTGGTCATTTTTCAAAAAAAAAAGAGGATAATTTTTCATCAAAAATCATTGTGCAATTTTAGAGGAAATTATTTGAAGCAAGACACCCTTGGTCATATATTTTTTGCGCATACATGCACGCAATTGCATAAAAATTCAAATTTAAAAAAAGCATCAAAAAGGAATATTCTACAAAAATTTCAAGATGAGGTTTTTATGATATTTTTGGTCATGGTGATCTCATAAAATGGCATATTCCTAAGGTTCCTAGTATGTGGCCTAAATTGGGTGTATTTTTGTACAATTATCCTAAGAAGAATAATCAAAAATGAAGGGATAATGGAATGGTCATATAATAGTACAATAGTACAAGATGACAACTAGCAAAACTTGGTGACCACTCCCACTACCTCTTGGCCGAATTTCACCCTCTCTATTCTCTCATTTTGTGTTTTCTCAATGTCCTCAGTCCATGTGAGCCTCAATCCTAGCCTTTGATTCAAAATTAAAATCAAATCCTAGAGCACAACTAGTGCATATTGACCTAAATACCCTCAAACCTAGATGCATTCTATAAATACCCTATTAACCTCACCTCTCACAACTTTTGGCCTCATTTTTTCACTCACACAACCGTAGCACACAATTCCCTCTCCTAATTCCCTCTCTTGGCCGAAATCATACCACCTTCTTCCTCCATCAATTCTTCACTTCTCCTTCACCAAATCACCATTTTCTCACCTCATTTCCATTCCTACTTCATATATCTTCCTTCTCTCCTAATTTAATTCAAGCTTGCATCATCAAAGGGCATTTTTAAGCAAGCATTTCGTGGGTTTCATTGAAGTTTGGTGAAGATTCAAGTTGATTTGTGGTCTTGTTCTTCATATTAGTCATTCCTTAGCTTGGATTTGAGGTAAACTTCTTAAAACCTAGCATCATCTTCAACTTTTTTGCATCAAAATGTAGATATCATGTTTCTAATTTTGCATCCTACCATATTCATGCATTTTAGTGTTGTTATATTGTTGATTTGTTGATTGTTGTTGGTGAGAGGTGTCTCAAGCATTTTGACAAACACTGTGGGAGGTTTGGGTGCTTGAGATGCTTCTCACCCTTGAATAAATTGTGATTTATGTTGTTTTCACTATGATCTTGCATTTTTGTTGAATAAAATGATGTGATGCTTCGCAAATCATGATTAGAATTAGGGTTTGTTAATTTTCTTGTGAAATGGGTTTGCAATTGTGATCAAAAACGTTTTCTCAAGTTATTTTGATGTTAATAGATGGTATCTTGCTTGCAAGTCATTGTTATGTTGATGATTGGCATGAGGACTCACACTTGTGCCTTTGCGCACTTAACTTTAAGTGTTGAGGATTGACTAAAATGATTCAACGCATTTGATTTGATGTTTTGATTGCAAAATATTGTCGCTAATTGATTGTATCTTGCTTGCAAATTGTTATATGTTGATGATTGGCAAGAGGACTCACACTTGTGTCTTTGTGCACTTCGCTTTAAGTGTTGAGGATTGCCTAAGATGATTCAACACACCTTGTGCTTTGATTGTAAACTTTGGTTTGCTTGTTAGTAACTTGTTTGCAAAGTTATTCTATGTTGAGGATTGGCAAGAGGACTCTCACTTGTGCCTAGTGCACTTCACTTTAAGTGATGAGGATTGCCTAAGATGATTCAATTTTCTTTGTACAATTCTTGCTTGAAAATGCAAATGCTAGTTTTCTAACTTGATTAATCAATTTTGGTTACAAAAATGACTTGTTAATGCCCTCTTTTGGTCACTTTTGGTCTTGCAAATGTGATGTTCTTTCTAGGTCAATGTTATGCTTTAATGTTGATGATTTGGTAAAAGGACTAGACACTTATGCACTTGTGCATTGTCTCAAGCGTCAAGGATTACTAAAAGGGATTCAACCTTGTGCTTTATCTTGTGTTGACACCTAATTGAATTGAACTTTTGTATGATCTCTTTGTGTGCCTATTGTTGATCTTACATATGCATGCCATTAGATGTTGATGACTAAGTGTCATTCTTGTGCTCAAATGTTGTAATTGGTAATGTTTATGCTTATGCTTACATTGTTGATTGCTTTGCTTGCAATTTGTTAAATGTTGCACTTTGGTTCTTGACTTGGAAATTGATTGAATGTTCTACTTTCTTTTCCTTTTGGATGCCACGCCATCCCAACAAACCTTTTGTGACCAATGTCACCCTCAAACTCCCTTCTCCTTTCTTCAAATCAATCATTTTCTAAAGCTTTTTCCAAACTCAATCTTTTCTCAAATTGTTTTCATAAGACAATCAAATTCTTTCTAAGATCAACAATAAACCTTTTTGAAAACTCATAAGGAGGCAAGTCGGACGTACGGCCGGTGTTGTCTAGCGTTCTTAGATCGGAGCTGTACAGCTCAAACATCTTGGGATACTTATGAGAATCAAAACAAGTAATTAACAACTTGAACCACATTTCAAAAAATGAGTAAGGAATCGAGTCGGATGTACATCCGGTATTGGTTAGCGTCTTAGGGTTAGCGAGCTGTACAGTTCGGGCGAGCCTAAGATACTTGCCAAATAAAAGCAACCAACCTCACAACAAATCTTTTTCTTCCTTAATCAAAAAAAACATTTTCAATAAGTAGGGGGCACGTCGTCTGTACAGGCGGGGTTGTCTTTGTTCTAGGTCTAGTGGACTGTACAGTCTAGGACCGAAAACCCCTACAATAAAAAACACCAACACAAAGTTCCTCGACTAAGGAGAACTACGTAAGCTTTGAATTCTCCATCGCACCGGGAGATACGTAGGAGCGGGTCACATCCCGTCAAGCACACTTTTAAAAAAAAATAAAAAGATTCTTCTTTTCCCCCGTTTTCAAAAACACTTTTCTCAAATAAAAAAAAGAAGTAGAACGAATTGTTTCAAATCAACTCTGTCAAAACCGCACATCAAGTTAAAGGTTCCCTTTCGGTAGAAAGGAGGTGTGGGATGCTACTACCTTCCCCACACCTAACCGACCCCCGAACCTACATCTCTAGTTCTCAAAGGACCACCCGCCTTAAAAAAAGGACCCTTTTTCAATGTTTTGGTCCCTAAATAAAAAATGTTGATGGCGGCTTCACAAATTTTCACGTTGTACGATGAAAGGTCCAATCCGGATCTTTCGGGGTGCAACAGCGCGTACACAAACGAATCGCCTTTTGCAAAAACAGAATTTGATTGATTCAAGCGAATAAGAAGAACTAAAATTGCAACCATTAAGAATGAAAACGAAACTGATAGAGACGAATTAGAAACTAAGACGAAATATCATAAACAATAAGAACCGAACCTCAACATCCGTATAGCGACACCCGTTCACCAATGAATTGACTTTGGGTTTTAGGCTTCCATGGTGGTTACACTACCAAATCCTCAAAATTGTATAATAATGCGTAATAGAGAGCGTAAAACGGCTGATGGTCAGTCAAGTTTATAAGACAAACGAAAAACCTAATCCCTTACGGGTTCTTGGATAAAAGCCCGATAAAAATAGTAAATTGGCCCGTAAACCCGTTTTACATTAAACTGCTTCAGTATTTCGCAGTTTTGGCCTTCAAGACTTCCGAACTGGGTTTTGAGCTCAACTGAAGATTTGTAGCTTTGTTCCTTAGCTTTCCAACGCATGCTTGCACGCCTCAATTGAATAATCACAGCCAATGTTATGGCCTACAGAGTAGACAGGAGTCAATATGCAATAAAAACAAGAATTAATCAAGAATTTGCTATAACGCTCAATTAAGACTCAAAGTCTAGAAACGTGCTAAGGCTTAAATATTAGGAACAAAACACAATTAAAAACACCAAATGCAAAGCTTTAAAGAGTGCATTAAACTGCACTGATCAGCGGATCCTCGGTAAGGAGCGATGTCTTCTTTATCGATTCCCATTCTTTCCATGAGGTCGAGAAAGATGATGTCTGAAGAACTTCCCTGATCGACCAAAATCCTTCTAATCTCCTTATTGGAGATTACCGTCGTGACAAGGAGTGGTACGGTTTGTTGGGCTTTCCATCTAGAAGGTCTTCATCTCTAAAAGACAAAGGAGGTCGATTTGAAGGTGTTCGTGCGACGAGGTGGAGGCTACATTGAGTAACTCTTTCCATTTTCGTTTCATTGTTTTCCCGGATTCTTTGTGGGAAAAACCTCCTGCGATCATCATCATTACCGACCGTCCTTTTGATTTCCTCGAATCAAGTTCGTCGTCGTTGGATTCGGCTTTGATTTTCCCCTTGCTTGGGGTTCCTGTTCCCCTTCATCTTTAATCTCGCTAGTTTTCCCCTTTTAATCATATCCTCAATGTCATCTTTCAAGGCGTTGCAGTGGTTGGTGTCGTGACCGTTACTCCGATGATATCGGTAATATTTATTAGAACGTTGGCCCGGTCTGTGGGTTGGTGGTTTTGGAAATTTTTCGTCTCTAAATTCCGTGTTCCAGCATTCACCTAAAAGTTGAGCCTGAGTGACATTGAGCTCGGTATAAAATTGATGACGGTTCCGAGGTCGGGGGTCCCTGTTGCCTCGGCCGTCTTTCTTTTGATCTCTTTCATTTTGGGGTCTAGATGGTTCAGTCAGTGGTGGTTTTTTACCGATCATGGCGCTTTCTTCTTCATTGATAAAGCATTGGGATAGCTGGAGAAAATCTTGGAGGTTCTCTGGCTCCCATGTGTTTATGTGTTTTTTGAACGGGCTTCCGAGGCGCAGCCCCATCCCCATGAAGTAAACTCGGAAGGCATCATCAAGATTCCGAACTTGAACTGCTACCTTGTTAAATCTTTCTATATATTATCTTAAAGATTCGGAGTTCTCTTGGATGATGGACGCTAAGACATTTTTGTGTTTTGGTTTGCTTTTGGAATGGGAAAAATTAGCTGAGAATAATTTGGCTAGGTGGTCCCAGGAGGAGATTGTGTTTGATTTGAGGGTCTCAAACCATTCTGAAGCTATTTTTTCCAACGTTAGGGGGAAAATTTGGCATTTCATTTCTACGGGAACATTCCGATACTGCATTACTGTGCCAAAATAACTTAAATGTCTATCCGGGTCGCCTGTCCCGTCATAGGTCTTCAAGCCTTCTGGTGGTTTTTCGAGATATCTGGGTACCGGGTAACGGTCGATCTTTTCCTTAAAAGGTCCTTCGCGCTTGGTCATTTGAGCCTGTGGCGGAGATCGGTACTGATGGTGTGGGTACCTACGGTCATGAGGGCGATATCCTTGAGGTGAATATTCTCTACTCCTTGATCGTTGCATAGGAGAAGAAGATGCCAGAGAAGAATGAACTCAGGGTGAATAATCAGCCTTTTCCCTTCCGACGTACACTCCAGTTGGAGGCGAACGGGAACCATTTCTTCCGAGCCGATGAGCAGGAGAGCGATGGTAATGTCGTCTTCTGGGTGGAGATCGGTGGCGCTTTCGAGCCGGATTTCTTCTTTCGAGGGAATCTGGGTCGGGCGAGACCTGATCCAGAATATTCCGGGCCCGGAGCTCCGCCACTTGTCCTTCAAGATCGTAAATCAGTAACTCCTTTCTTGGTTTGCCGCTTCATGTCGGTTCAGCAGTAGGACGAGCTGTTGGACAGCATCGGCCGGGACAGAAAGTGGAGTTTGAGGAGGTACATGGTTCCTTGTGGAGCTTCCGGTGACCAAAACGAAGTTCGAAATTTGATTTTGAATTTGTGCTTGAGTGGAGTTTGGAAGGTCTTGTACGAATCCTTCCGGGGTTGGCTGAGGTTCGGCCAGCTGAGGGATGACCGGTCTAAGGATCGGCTCGGGGGGGATACCCACCGCGAGGCTGTTTGCCTTCGAACGAAGATTTCGAGTCGTCATTGATCAAGGTGAGGGGAGAGGATCTTGGTTTGAGACCTCCCACTGTGGTCGCCAATGTTCTGCACTGTACTTCCGACCTTGAAGGGTGGTCCGAGGTAGTTAGTGTTGACGTCCTTAGTCAGTGACCGTATCCGAAAGTCACTCTGATGTTAAAGTCAGTGGAGTAGTCTTAGCAAAGTAATAAATGTGAGAATACTTACCATTAATGAGACAATGAATGTTGTATTTATAGAGTGTGGTGGGGTTTGTCTCAACGAATTAGGACCGTCCGATCTTGCGATTCGATCTGAGCCCTTAATGTTTGGATTGGGCCCTTGGATATTAGGCCTTTGTGTGGTGCGAATAGATGTGAAAAAAGGGGGTGTATATGATCAAAAGACTCACCATAACAAAGAGTAATACCACAAATGATGCAAAACGTTAATGTTAACACCACCGTCAATGTCAAACCAAGAGTACTCGCCTACAACATCCCACCATTATCAATGCCGGCGCTATCCTGTGCCACTCGAACACTTTCCTCCCCCACAGGCGACGACATAGCTAATGACATCAAAGTGAGATAGTGCTCTTGAGCCAAGCCGTGGCATGGATGATGGTCGTCTTCTATTATGGCATCTCTTATATCCATTACCTTCAATTTAAAATAAAAATAAAACCCATTTTAAAAAGGATTATAAAACAACTACCAGTTTGTGGGATATTTGAAAAAAGGGTAATTTGAAGAAGACGAAAAAACCGTCAAAATTAATAAAATAAACATTGTGTGGCTGATAGGAATGATATTCAATTGTAATTTACAATTATTATTTAACCAACACTGTGGCCTAATCTACCCTGGGAAATGGGGAGTTGAACCGGTGCTCCCGGGTTTGATTCTCGCAGTAGACAAATTCGATGTTAGCCAGTGCGAAATTTAGTCTTAAGCATGGGTGGAAATTAGTCTCTCGAAGAAAGAATTGGGACACTCCTTGGGTGTCAGCGATGGTTCAAACAAAAAAAATTACAATTATTTCAGGGAAGAATTACAAATTAGTATTTAAATATATTTATACATTCTAAACAATCTTTGTCAGTTGGTCTGAACCAAAATTTTTTTACAATTATTTGGGAGATTCAGTTTCAATGTAATTATCTATGAAAGGGGAAGAATTACAAATTAGTATCTAAATATATTTATACATATCTAAACAATCTTTGTCAGTTCAGTGCCTAAAGAATTCATTGTTCCCCTATAACTTAACAGTATATTGAAATGGCGGAATAACAGAGTAGAAATATGGGATATCGTCGGCGCTGACGTAATACAAGTCAGTGGAGACCCGTCGGACCTATGAGGTACCGGCAGCATATCGAACTTGCACTATTGCAAAATTGACTTTAGAAAGCACCATTTAGCATCAGTTGTTCGAACAACCGATGCTAAATGTAGACGCGATGACAATTTTACAATTAAATGGAAGTTTTCAATTTTCGCGCCTACATTTAGCATCGATTGTTTAAACAACCGATGTTAAAAAGTGCTTGTGTATTGCTAACACATTTACCATCGGTTGTATAAACAACTGATGCTAAAGGACGAACTCTCGTTCTCTCACAGACTGAACAAATCCACGCGTTCTCTCACTCTTGTCACTCTCGTTCTCTCACTCTCTGAACAAATCCACACCGTCAGCACTCGCCATCCTTGCCTTCCTCGCCATCGCCGTTCTCAACTCTCGTATCTCGTTTCTGAACTCTGAACTCCGAATTCTCGTTCTCGTTCTCAGCTCTCATGTCTCAACTCTCGTTCTCAGCTCTTGTTTCTCCATTTACGGTAACATTGAGCGCTTCAGATGATGGGTTGGATGAAGAAGCTTGCTCTGACGTGGACCACCACCGCTGCAGAACAACATATCCAGATTTAAGGCTTGATTTAGGGCTTGATTCTGGTCAGTACCCAAAAAATCCCATTTCTTGTTTATCTTTTATCTCAACTCTTGATTGTTCTGATTTTTGATTTCCCTTCCTCAAAGAATTTCAACGGTTCACATTTAGGGTTTATATAAAATCTGTTTTGTTTTGCAGAATTTAGAATTTAGAATTTGGAAATGTATTGTTTATATAAAATCTGTATGTGCTAATTTGTTTTGTAGAATTTAGATTTTAAAGTAGCTGTTTGGAATGATTGACTTATATGCAATGCTGCAATGCTGTGTTCATGTTATTGGTGTAGACAAAAGAGATGAGAAGCAGTTCGTTTTTGTGTTCTTCAAGTTGGGATTTTCTTATTTGGAGAAAGGAAATATATACTTTAGCTATTGTGTTATAAAACTTATAACATTTTGTAACTTTGATATCTGCTTATCATACTAATTTGGATGCTTCTACATGGTTTTGGTTGCATATAAGTACCCCCCAGGTAACAACAGGTCAAGAAGAATTCATGGTTCAGGTTTAACGATTGGTCCTAAATTTAATTATTCAAATTTAGATATCTGTAGTGTGTTTTAATCTGTGAGGCCGTTTGCACTTTAACACTAGTATGCTATGAAGATAATTTAACTCAGCAGCATGTTGTTGGAAACAATAATGAATTTACATTTACCCCTTTACCTCAAAACTTTTCATCAGACACTACTTACCAGACTATCTAGTTTATCAAACTTGGAAGTTCTTTCTTTGGTTTCTCTTAGTTTATGGGGTTCTTTACCTAAAACTATTTCTCATTATCTTCACTTGAAATATTTAACATTAGTCATTAGCCCAAATTATCTTTTTTGCAAGTTGATTTTCTTGTTTTGTTTACTAAGATGAATGAATACTCTTTCAGGTGCACCTTGCTTCATATTGGTCTCCTTGCTTTAGAGTTGATTCCTTTGATTCATAATAACAGATTTGGAGTCTGAATCTCGACATCACAGTAAGTCTTCATCTAAACTCTTTCAGCAATATTCTTTATTTCTAACTAATGTGATTTTATGATTTCACCAAAATGAGGACATATATAATTGGGTGGGGTTTGCTGTTGTAGATTTTTTGATTCGATATGCTTTAGAAGTTGGTAGTTACTGTTCTGAATTGCTTACCCTTTGAACTAGAGCGATTGGATTGATTCTGTTTAACATATGAATTGGGAGTGAGCTGCTTTATGAAAAAGAATTTGCATTTGGTATAAGTAGATATTTGTTTTTAACTGTCACTTTTCATTTCTGAGACTAAGAATGGTTAGGCACATGCTTAACAAGTTTCTTCAAACTTAACCTGAATCTAGCTCTTCAATTTTGAACTTACATTTCTAAATCAATGATAAACACCAAATTCTGATAGGTGTGCATTAGTTAGTATTATTGAACTGCGAGTTTTTATAAAATCTCTTAGAGTTCATATATCATGAATAGCAAAGAAATTTGGTAAATAAAGTGTACTCTTGTCGTTGACAAAGAACCACAGTGAGACAAACAACAATTAAAATCTAACATAGGTAAAAGTAAGTTCCATACCGGGAGAAGAAGAATTTCACAAAGCTTCTTTGCATAACCTTTTAGAAAAATTAGTACACCGGTAAGTCTAAAGTCTTTTTGGTTTCTTCCTATATCTCTCCTCAGATAGGCCATATTGATAACCCTACAAGTTTTGTAAGAAAGTGTTTAAGTGTCACTTCAGTCAACAATGAGCTGGCAACTAAACCAGCACTAGTATCAATCTCTAAGATGTAGGCCAAATGAAGCCTGAGTTTCAAGTTATGTGGGATAGAATTTTATTTACTATAATTTGTGATTTTGATGGTTCATCGATGAATGATGAATTCTATAAATTTACTTCTCTTTATTGTTTTACCTAGATACTTAACTGGAAACCTTTTTACTGGACCATTGCCCAATGAGCTATATTTTTACTTGTTTTGATTTATGAATTTATTTTTACTATCTTGGTTTGAAGTGATAGTTTGATTTTGTTTTAACAATCCTTGGTCGATTATTTTGGAGCGTAGCCATGGATAGTAATTGGATGCAAAGTAATCGTCTGAGTGATGAGTATGCGAAAGGAGTCGAAGAGTTTATAAATTTTGCTCAAGCAAATCTTCACAAAACTGATTCAAGCAAAGTAGTTGTTCCTGAAGTTGATATAACTTATTCTAGCCCTTGTTGTAATTGTGTGAATCGGACCCCACAACCACCAAGTGTAATACGGGACCATCTCTTTGTTTATGGGATCTTACCCAGTTATACCACATGGATATGGCATGGTGAATCAACCAGCAACCCAAGTGTGTCCAAAAGTGAGAAAGTCGATGAAGATATGGATGATCGAATGGAGGACATGATACGTGACATTGATCCTGAATCTTTTAAGCGAGCACATGAATATGATACTTTGTGCAAAGAAAAAGATCAACCTCTGTATTTGGGTTGCACAAAATACATACGCTTGTCTGCTTCGTTAAAATTGATCAATCTGAAAGGGATACATGGTTGGACTGATAAGGAATTCCTTGAGCTGTTGGAAGACATGCTTCCCATAGGTAACACACTGCCAAAATGTACGTATGATGCGAAGAAGATATTGTGTCCGACGGGTGTGGAGTATAAGAAAATACATGCATGTCCCAATGACTGCATATTGTATCGGAAAGACTTTGAGAATTTGCATAAATGACCTATGTGTAATTGGTCGCGCTACAAAGTGAAGTCGGGTGAATCTAGTTTTGACGACAACAACACAAAGGGTTCCCCTGCGAAGGTTTTACGGTATCTTCCAATAATACCTAGGTTCAAACGCTTGTTTGCTAATGCAAATGAAGCGAAGAACATTAGATGGCATGCAGATGAGAGGAAATGTGACGGACAGCTTCGCCATCCGGCCGATTCTTTGCAATGGATGAATGTTGATAATTTGTATCCGGATTTTGGCGCTAAGTCAATAAATCTTAGGCTCGCACTTGCACTACAACAGATTTGGGGATGGGCAGCGTTTTTTTTTAGCCATGGGCAGCGTTTCTGGGCGCTGCTAAATTTGGCGCTGGTGATTCCTCCCCAAAAATGGGCAGCGTTTGAGAAGCGCTGCTCATTAATAGCCATAGGCAGCGTTTGAAGGGAGAAGCGTTGCTCATTCACCTAGCGCGTTTAGAAATGGGCAGCGTTTGGTGGGAGAAGCGCTGCCCATTCACCTAGCGCGTATAGCTATGGGCAGCGCTTGGTAAAGGAAAGCGCTGCCCATTGCTGGTGAATGAGCAGCGCTTCCCCCACCAAGCGCTGCTCATTCACCTAGCACATTTAGCAATGGGCAGCGCTTCCCTTTACCAAGCGCTGCCCATTGCTATACGCGCTAGGTGAATGGGCAGCGCTTCTCCCACCAAACGCTGCCCATTGTTTAATTTTTTTTTCCTTTTTTTCTTGTTTTTTTGTACTTTCCTTTTTATATTTGATAATTTCCTAGTCATATACAGCCAATTAATACCAATCCAATCCATTATATACTAACAAATTAAAACAAGTTAGCAGCTAACATATGCATGAACTAATTTATATGCATGTATCCAAAACTAGCAAGCTACTTACAATATGTATCTAAATTAAAACAAGTTAGCAACTTACATATGCATGAACCAATTCATATGCATGTATCCAAATAAAACTCTAACAATTTACAAGATTACAATCTATCTAAAATCAAAAGAATTGCGAGACATAACGGCACCACTCTCCTCTAAGCTCATCAATCTGTGCAGTAGAGTATGTCTTCCACCGACAATCGGGAAAATACTGAAATTATATTATTAAATAAAATTAGAATTGAAATATATGGTTAAACCAAAATAAAAAAGAGTTCTGTAAAGATACCTGTCTGGGGATAACCATTTGATTGTGGGTAATAATTTCCTTCATAAATCTCATTATGTAATACCCACAATCATTGTTATTTGGTTGTTTCGGACACTACAAAACAAAAGATTAGTTAATTGTTAAATTTAATTTCATACATTTTTTTGACAACAATAATGTAAATAAATATATGAGAAGATTGATTACAAACTTACCACTATTGGCACCCATTTTGTCTGTGATTGTTCCAATCCCCAATATTCCTTCAAACAACTGAACACAATTGGATATAACTATATTATTAAAAATACATATAGTTAACAACTAAAACAAAGAAATATGCAGAGTGATCGAAATACACACACCTATTAAATATCACAACCAAGTCTGGGTGGGTGTTGAAATGACCATGCACAGAATCAATGTAGTACACCGTATCTGTCTTAGGATTTATTGCAAGCAAAATCCAATGATCCCTACAAAATAAAACTTTGAATAAGTAATTGACTAGTATTTAAAAAATGCATGTTATATAAGAATAGATTAAATCTCTCACCCTACGAGACACGGTGCCAAAAACATGGTATCGACGCCTCTATGTTGAGCATCCGATAAGCGTCGAGTGATATAATTTGTAACATCTTTCTTGTTTTGTTCCACAAGGTCGTTATAATTAGACAGATCCTCCCTGACATTACGGAGGTGTGTACTATCCGGACACAAGAACACATATCTCTGTGTCCGCTCCGAAGGGACCAAAATGTTATGATACAAGCACCTACAATTAGAGGTATATATATATATATATACAAATTAAATTAACGATATAATAAAATAAACTCAATGATGTTAAATAATAAATTACATACGTACCTGATATATGCTCTAATACAAACACTGGTTGCCCAATTCATCTGACATAAATCATTAATATCCTGTTTTGGGATTATCAATAGTTGATCGGGATTTCCAAAAATGTTGTCATCCATCTGTAATACAAGCGGGGTTTCATCATCCATCTTGAATTGCGCATGCATTTCGGTATACAAAATAATCCTAGAATCATCAATGGAAGAGGCGGAGGGCTGACACACTATTGGAGGAGGGGCTGGCTGAGTCACTTTTGGAGGGGCGGGCTGAGTCACTTTTGGAGTAAGGGAGGACCGAGTCACTTTTCGCGGAGGGGCGGGCTGAGTCACTGTTGGAGGAGGAGAGGGCTGAGTCACTGTTGGAGGAGGAGAGGGCCGACTCACTTTTTGAGGGGCAGGCTGAGAAACTTGTGTTGAACGGCCGGACCGATACACTTTCTTGCTAGTAGATATTGCCTTGCTAACACTTTTGCCCCTAGATTTTGCATTTTGGCGTACCTATATATAAATCAAATAATTCGTTAGCTAGAACACAATAAATGACAAAATAAAATAATTAGTTAGTTACAAATATATTGTCACTTACAACAATAAGGTGCGCTGGCCATGCCACAAATGTACCAACTGCATCTTGCACAGTTAGTAAATCTATACTGGGTATTGGAGCAGGC
This sequence comes from Astragalus glycyphyllos, assembly GCA_963573325.1. Lineage (NCBI taxonomy): Eukaryota > Viridiplantae > Streptophyta > Magnoliopsida > Fabales > Fabaceae > Astragalus > Astragalus glycyphyllos. Next base: position 63,697,888 of record OY754312.1, on the reverse strand, counting down.
AATGGTGCATCCCCCACAATTGCACAATCAACTCTAACTCTAACATGATTTGGAGGTATGGGTAAATTGTGCATCAAAGTTCCCAATTGGTCACATGTGAAGCCTATTGCAACCATTTGGTGTGAGTTTGAGATATACAATTCACACTCACACTCATTGTTGTCCTAAATCAATTATAAACAAAAATTAATAAATACATTGCGTAGAAGAAAGAGAGTTTAATAATTAATTTCTTATTTATCCTCAAAAAAAATAATTAATACCTTAGTTGACGGAATGGTGCAGCTATCTCGTGCGCTATCTGTGGCAGGGGATGGTACTGCAGGCGAAATCAACCCATAGTGCAATTTGATTTGACTAAGTTCAGACCTTAGACCTTCATGCAATACCCGCAACTCTCTACTTTGTTTACAATCATGATGCTCCTCATAAGTTCTCTTCTTTGACCCAAGGTAGTTGGATGGATTGACGCCAAATCCACAACCCCTTGTACGACCTGGGTATTCTTCCTTTTCCAAGGCACGAGTAAGGATTTCCTTTTCAGAGCAATCAGTGATCTCTCCCTGTGACACAGACTCTGATATGGTTTCCTGATTCACAAACAAAAGTATAATAAATAAAATTATTATACATTTTAAATATCATAAAAGTTTCAAAACAATATTCGAGGAATATATTGGAAATACTTACAATTCTGTCGGTCACCTCCTTAGTTTTGGGATCCACAACCTCTCCATCCTTTTGTCTGGCTGCTACCCACAACAAATGTCGCTCAATGCTTTCTTTAGTAGGATCTTTCCCACTCTCCTCCAACTATATTTAAATTTACCAAATGTTAATTAAGAAATTATAAATCAAAAGATTTATTAAACAAAGAGAAATCAAGCTTATTGTGTCTTACCAATCTCTCTTCAAAAACTTGATATCCACTAGCACCGCCTCTATAAGGGTACTCACAACCAGAAGCTCTCTCTCGATTCGCTTGGCATAGTTTCTATTTAGAGACATAAGTATACATTAATGTATAATATATAATTATCAACTATATTTTAAGTTATAACTTAATAGATTATAGTACTAACCATGAAATCTTCATCTTCGGTGCGTCTCCTAACAAATGTAACCCAATCCTCCTCCGTAATAAATCCACTATATGGCGCTGGAGGCTTCCATCTGAGGTTTCCACTATTATCAAACAACCATTTTTTTTTTAGACTACCCTTGAAATTCCGATGTAGCTTTCCAGCTTCCTTCATACACCAGTCTTTTCGGGATTCATCCAAATCAAAATATTTCTGCATACACATATTCAATGAAAATGATATAAATATATATGGTTACAAATTTATTAAATAAGATTACTAAAGAGATGTAAAATTATATACCTGTATTGTTAACCAAAACTCCTCTTTGTGTTTCCTCAAAACAGCACTTTTCTCACTCCAAGTACTGATTGTAATTGGTATCATTTGTTTTACCTTACTACCGAGGAAGGTAACCAAATCTGCGCGACTATCCCCAATTGGCTGGCCCTTAATATTCCACAACACCTACATTATGTCATTAGTAAATTAGTTAACAAACAATTAAAACTAAGTGTTGAATTAATAAGTTAATTAGTAATTAGTAACTTACTGGTACTTTTCCTTTTCCTTTATTTACTCGATTGATGATATCTTTTTTGACCGTCATTCCACGAGGAGCCTGCTTTCTCATATACTTTTCAACATCACACTGATGATCGCTGTCATGATCACTATGATCCGCCATCTAACCTGCAATAAAACATAATCATTGTTATTGTCATATTTATCTATCCAAAATAAATAAACAGACAAGAAGATGAAAACTATGTAAAATAACTACTTGCCAAGACTAAACTTCATCACAAGTTAAGTATCAATCTTTCATTTCAAGCACAACTAAAAGAAAAGGAACACATAAAAAAAATAAGAGAGGCAATTTTAGTTTTAAATAAATAAATAGTCACTCTAGTTTTAAACAACAAAAGTACCTGAATAAGTGGAAGCAATAATGAACTCCAATCTAGGCGAACCACGCACTAGCAAATGAACCGAACTCTCGAACAACGAATGCAAAGCTCCGACAAAACAAACTCGCAAAACCTAACAACAATTCACATATTCAGCAACAATCCTCAATTTCTCATGTTTAGAAATACATCACAAGTATCCCTTAACCTAGAACAACATTCAATTAACATGCATTTCACTAAATATCTCAAATTTATAAATATACAACACAAGAATTCCTTAACCTAGAGCAACATTAAATTAACAAGCATTTCATTTGGACATTTCAACAAACACTACACCTACATTTTCCCTCAAGTTTAGAAACACCATTTCAAAGAACAAATCATCAAGCATCAACTTTCAATCATCTAACCTAAAGTACCAATGCCATAAAATAATTAGAACAACATGTAATAATACTAACCTTAGTGAAAGAGAAACGAAAATGGGGAAGAAATGAACTTCCAAGTCCGAAATCCTTTGTGAAAATGGAGAAGTGTGGAAGAGTGTGAGAGTGCGAAAATGGAGAAGAGTGGAAGAGAAATGAAAATGGGAAGAAATGAGCTTTGGAGAAACGAAAATGAGAGCCACGTACGAGTGAGAGTGAGAACGAAAATGAGAGTGAGAACAAAAATGGTGAGAGTGTGAGAGTGAGAACAAAAATGGTGAGCTAGAGTGTGAGAGCTAGAGTGTGAGAGCTAGAGTGAGCACGAGAAAGAAAGAGAGAAAGAGGGTTGTGCGTGGAAAAAAAAAATAAAAACAATAGCAATGGGCAGCGTTTTCATTAGAAGCGCTACCCTTTGCCTAGCGCTTTTTAGGAATACCCAGCGCTTGTCAAATAAACGCTGCCCATTGCCTAGCGTGGTTTACCAATACCTAGCGCTTCCAAATAAACGCTGCCCATTGCCTAGCGTGTTTTACCAATACCCAGCGCTTCCATATAAACGCTGCCCATTGCCTAGCGTGTTTTACCAATACCCAGCGCTTCCATATAAACGCTGCCTTTTGCCATGCGTGTTTTCACGAATACCCAGCGCTTTCCATATAAACGCTGCCTTTTGCCTTGCGTGTTTTACAAATACCCAGCGCTTTTTATTTAAGCGCTGCCTTTGGCCTTGCGCATTTTATCAATAACCAGCGCTTTCCAAATAAGCGTTGTCTATCCCTTTGACCGTTTCACCTTACCTAGCGCTTTTTAATAAACGCTGCTTAAGGTAGCGCCTATTTTTGCTACTTCTGGCGTAGTGTTGCTTCAAATGGTATGAATCCATATAGTAACTTAAGTACGAACCATAGCTCGTGGCCTGTTCTCCTTGTAATTTCAACCTATCTCCATGGTTGTGCATGAAGCGCAAATATGTGATGTTATCCATGATGATTTATGGTCCGAGACAACTAGGTAATGATAGATGTTTACCTTAGTCCATTGATTGAAGACTTGAGAAAAATGTTGGATGAAGGCGTGGATGTGTTTGACGGGTATTGTAGTGAAACTTTCAAGCTGCGAGCCATGTTATTTTGCACGATCAATGACTTTCCAGCATACAGAAACTTGTCTGGGTATAGTGTCAAGTGGCATAAAGGTTGTCCTATTTGTGCAGAAGGCACGTGCCACCATCAACTCAAACATGGAAGGAAGGCTGTTTACGTTGGGCATCGAAAATTTCTCAAACCTAATCACAGATATCGTAAATTGAAAAAGGCTTTTAATGGGTGCCAAGAAAATGACATTGCTCCGAATGCCTTGATCGGAGAAGAAGTCTATCAAGTGGTTAAGGACATCAAAGTTGTATTCGGCAAAAAGCAGAAGCAGTCCAAGAAGAAAAGCAAGTGGAAGAAGAGGTCGGTGTTCTTTGATCTTCCGTATCGGTCCAATCTTGATGTAAGGCATTGTCTTGATGTCATGCACGTCGAGAAAAACTTTAGTGATAGTGTCATTGGGACTCTTCTTAACATTCAATGGACAAAGGATGGTATAAATTCTCGTCTAGATTTGCGTGAGATGGGCATAAGAGAACAATTACATCCATTGGAATGAGGTAAAGGGACATATTTGCCTCCAGCATGTTATACCTTGTCAAAAAAAGAGAAAATGAGCTTTTGCGAGTGTCTACGGGGAATCAAAGTGCCACATGGTTACTCTTCAAATGTAAAGCGTCTGATTTCAATGAAAGATCTCAAATTAGTTGGCTTGTAGTCGCATGACTGCCACGTCTTGATGCAACAACTACTACCTGTGGCGATTCGTGGCATCTTGCTGAAAGATGTCCCACATACCATAACTAGATTGTGCCTATTCTTCAATAGTATATGTGCTAAAGTCATCGACCCTCAAAAATTGAACGAGTTGGAAAATGAGGCTGCTATTATCTTGTGTTAGTTGGAGATGTTTTTTCCTCCCTCGTTCTTTGATATCATGGTTCATTTAATTGTTCATTTAGTTAGGGAGATTTGATTATGCGATCCTCTTTATTTAAGGTGGATGTACCCAGTCGAGCGATACATGAAGATCTTGAAAGGCTATGTGAAGAACCAATATCGTCACGAAGCATCTTTTGTCGAACGGTATGTCACAGAAGAAGCTATTGAGTTTTGTTCAGACTACTCGTCAGAAGCGAAATCTATAGGACTACCAAAGTCTTGTTACGCAGGTAGATGCCAAAGTAAAGGTACACATGGGCCGGCCACCAAGAGCATGGGTCGAGCTGAAGTGCTTCAAGCACATTTGTATGTTTTGAATAACACAGATGAGGTATTACCTTACTTGTCTCATCACATAAAGAGATAGTAATGGCCAAAAACCCTCGAATGAAAGAAATGTCGTTATTGAACGAGCATAACAACACATTCATAGATTGGTTTAAATCACAGATTAAGAAAGATGTGAGTGCCTCTCAGACTTTGACATGTTAGCACGTGACCCTTGCTTTAATGTCGTGTGTTGGAGCGGGTACGACATAAATAACTTTTCCTTTTAGACAAAGTTGAAAGATGATGTGAGTACCATGCAAAACAGTGGAGTTATGCTCATTGATTCCTCAATGCACTTCTCTAGTTTAAAGGATACTAATCTCGTACTCGCATCCATTGCTTACTTTGGTGTCATTGAAGAGATTTGGGAACTTGCTTACCGTAAATTTAAAGTGCCTCTTTTTAAATGCAAGTGGGTTAACAACAAAGGTGGTGTGCGTACCGACGAAATGAGATTTACACTAGTGGGTCTTGACAAGGTAAGTTATAATGAGGAACCTTTCATCATGGCTGACCAAGCAAAACAAGTATTCTATGTGAAAGATCCTTCTAACAGAAAGGGGTCAGTGGTCCTACTAGGAAAAATAGAAAGTGATGAAAATGAAGATTCAAGTCTTGCAATTTTTGAAACACCTTGTTTGTTAACACAAGTGCCTACTTTAGTTGATGACAATGAAGTTGACGATAAAGATGCCACTCGCAATGATCATAATGAAGGGATTTTATAAGGAGTTTAGATTTGTTGTTTTGTTTTTGTTTTTTGATCCTATGAATTTGTACTGTTGAACTTAATGCCATTAATGAACTTGTACTATTAAACCAGGTGGTATTACTATTGAACTTAATGCGACTTAGATTTCTTCAGTTTGACACTTACGGTTTCTATTTGGTTGGTGTATGCAATATTTCACTTAGATTTGTTAATGGGTATTGTTTCATGTTCTGCAGCTCTACTTGCACTTTCCCATTGTGCCATGTGACTGAGATTTGCAGAACTCTTTGAATTTCCTTTCATTTAAGACATTCTGAACATGGATTTTGCTATTTGTTATGAACATGGATTTTGTATTGGAAATGTGTGGGATATAGTATGTGGGATTATATATATATATATAGCTAGATTTATATGATGTATCAAACCTGTTTCCTAGAAGTGGATGTAATTGAATGATGGTTTCTTGTTCTTGCAAACTGAACTTTCCTTTCTTGAGTTTAATATATAACAATTATATAGTCATAATCTACTTGTATGTTTTGGCTTTCTCTATGTTTTTTTTTTTTTTTTTTGACGTGGAAATATATTCATTAGATGAAAATAGCAATACAGGCCAATGGCCAATTACACTGACTAGTTAGAGAGCACAGTTGCTCATTACTTAACCACTGATGGTTTCCTAGGGAATTAGCAATACCTACTAGCTGATGGGCATTCCCATTTTCAGCTCTCCTAACAAACATAACATGAGATGAAACAAATTCAGATAATAGCAGCCTACAGTCTTGTAAGATCAGCTCAATCTCAGCTCTTGAGCACTTCTGGTATAAGCAATCAACCACCACTGCAGCATCAGTCTTAAACAGGGGATTTTCAAGCCCTTTTTCCTTAGCGATTTGGATGGCCCATCTAAGTCCCAAAGCCTCGGCCACCCGGGGAACAGTTGTAATCTTCTCAGAAGAACATGCTGCAAAGGACAAAGATTGAGGCTGCTGTTGGATTATGAGGCCCCAAGCCGTGTTTCCATTACTAAAACAACCTGCATCAACAGCAACAATATGGCTATACAACAAATTTTCAGTCACAGCACTTTGCACCACATCAGTCCTTGTTCTTTGGCCCCTAGGATTTGCTAAGTTAAACTCATTCACAAGCTCCAAAGACTCAATGCCAATGATCACTGGATCAGGCTTGATATTCCTAAAGACTGAGTGGTTTCTAGCATTCCACAGTTTCCACAGAATGACACAAAACAGCTGGGCACCAAGGCTATCAGCACATGTTAGCCAGTGCAGAATCCATGTAACAACCTCAGTGTTTTCAGGTATATGAGTGCCCAGATATGATGAGAAGAGAGTCAGCTTGGTAATTATGCATCGAGTTATCATATGATCAATATTTTCAACCTCAGAGTAACACATTGGGCATACCATGTCAAGAGAAATACCTTTTTTTCTGATGTTAGCTCTTGTTGGCAGGATGTTCTTAGTAAGCCTCCAGAGATAATTCTTGATTTTGCCAGGCACATGTGCTTTCCAGATTTCTTTCCACACCCTCTGTCTGTCAGAATTTGAAGAGCTTGGCAGGCTTCTATCTTCTTGGTTACACTGAAGATGATAAGCTGATCTTACAGAGTATACACCATTCTTTTCCCAAGGCCAAGTGAGCCTATCCTCTGGTAGTCTGATAGAGATTGGGATGCTGAGGACTTGATTTGCTTCATAGCTGTTAAAGGAATTCCTGATGATGTCTCGGTTCCACTGCTTTGTTTCTTCATTGATGAGTTGATCCACTGTTGCATCCATGTCAAGATTTTGAGGAGGGCCCAAAACTTTGAAGCCAGATTGCTCTGGAAGCCAGTTAGCACCCCAGATCTTGATGCTTCTGCCATTTCCCACCATCCACCGAGCTCCTTCTTGGACAATTTTCTTGGCACACATGACACTTCTCCAAGCATAGCTTGGTTGGAAGCCACTGCCAGCTCCAAGAAAATCACCTCTTGGGTAATATCTGCTTTTAAAGACTCTTTCCATTAGTGAACCCGGATTTGTCATAAGGCGCCAGCAATGCTTGCCCAATAGGGCTTTGTTGAAATCACTGAAGTTCCTGAAGCCCATTCCTCCTTTGCTCTTTGCCTTGGCCATTTTGTCCCAACTCATCCAATGTATCTTCTTTTGCATTTCTGTAGAGCCCCACCAAAACTTGGCTATCATTGACTCAATGGTGTTGCATGTACCTTCTGGGAATTTGTAACAACTCATGATATAATTGGGGATTGCTTGAGCCACTGCTTTGATCAGAGTCTCCTTGCCAGCCTTAGATAAGCATTTCTCCTTCCACCCCTTGAGTTTCTTCCAAACTCTATCCACCACGAAAGAGAAGATAACCTTTTTTGACCTTCCAAAAGCAACTGGAAGGCCAAGGTATCTTGTGTGAGAATCCACAGTCTTTACTCCCATCCTGTTACAGATTGTATCTTTGTCTTCTTCATGCACATTTCGACTGAAAGAGGATTCAGACTTGTCCAAATTAACAATTTGGCCTGATGCTCTTTGGTAAATATCTAGAGTTCTGAGAACTACTGCAGCTTCAGCAGTGTTGGCCCTTGTGAAAAGGAGGCTATCATCAGCAAATAGCAAATGTGAGATTTGGGGGGCACTCCTTGCAATTTTGATTCCATGTAAGTTCCCACTGTTGACTTCTTTATGGATAAGACCCGAAAGAACATTTGCACAGAGAATAAAGAGGTAAGGGGAAAGGGGATCCCCTTGCCTCAACCCCCTCTCTGGGGTAAAACTTTGACTAGGCTGGCCATTGATTAAAATCTGATATGAAACAGTTGAAATGCACCTCATAATCAAGCTGGTCATGTGATCTGGAAAGCCCATAGTGGATAACACACAGTTAACAAAGCTCCACTCTATGCGATCATAGGCCTTTGACATGTCTAGTTTGAGAGCCATAGTGCCTTTTTTGCCCTTAGTCTTCTTTTTCATCCAATGAAAGCACTCCATGGCTATTAATGCATTATCAGTGATGAGTCTTCCTTGAATAAAAGCACTCTGCTCCTCATCAATGATCTCTGGAAGGACAGCTTTTAACCTGTTTGACACTGCCTTGGTGACTATCTTCATGACCACATTGCATAAACTAATTGGCCTGAAATCTTTTGGAGATGATGGATTCTTGCCCTTAGGGATTAGCACAATGAAAGTTTTGTTTATCTCCTCAGGTGATTTGCTGTTGTTGAGAATATCTAGGGCCAGTTTGGTCACCTCTCCACTCACTATGCTCCAATATTTCTGGAAAAACAAGGCTGGCAGCCCATCAGGGCCAGGAGCTTTGAGAGGGTGCATTTCATTAAGAGCATTATGCACATCATCAGCAGTGTAAGACATGGCACACCAGTTCTTGAGATTAGGAGGGAGCTTATCTCTTACAACTTCACAAGTTTCAGCAACATCAGTGGGTCCTGCAGAAACAAAAAGGTCAGAAAAATAGTGAATAAGGATCTTCTCTACATTCTCCTCCCCTCTCCACCAACTACCATGAACATCCTTGAGCTTTGTAATTTCATTAACCTTCCTTCTCTGGCTTGCCTTTCCATGAAAGAACTTGGTATTTCTATCACCATCCTTTAACCAAACAGCCCTGCTCCTCTGCCTCCAAATGGTCTCTGCTCTCTTAAGGAGCTCAGAATGATATCTTTCAAGTTCTTTGAACCTCTCAATGTCCACCTCAGAGCCCAGCCACATAAATTCGTCCTTGAGGATCTTTTCCACTCTTATAATTTCTTTCCTAGTGTTGCCTGCAGTGAACTCCTCAAATTCAAGGTCAAGGGATTTCTGAGCAGAGATTTTCTCAACACAGGAACCACCACCAGCAGCCCACCTCTTCTTGACAGCCTCCACACACCTACTATCCTTAGCCCAACATTCCTCAAATCTAAATATCTTCTTTCTCTTCTTTCTCTGGTAAGGAGGAACATCTAGCTGAAGGAGGACAGCAGCATGATCAGATCCATTTCTTGGCAAGTAGTTAACTCTCAATGGAGAGAACCTGTTCTGGAAGGCCTCGTTCCCATACACTCTATCTAGCCTGCATTGAATATTAGCTGCCCCACTCCTTCCATTTGACCAGGTGAAAGGATACCCTACAAAACCAAGGTCAGAAAGGCCACAATTAGAGATACATTGTCTGCCAGTAAACAGTTGAGAATCCGTTCTTGCATTTCCCCCAATCTTGTCTTGGTTGTCCAGGATATCATTAAAATCCCCAATGCATGCCCACATGTCATCAATCTGAGCAGAGAGATTATCAATTAGCTGCCATGTTCTCCACTTGTGATTCTCCATAGAGAAGCCATAGATTCCAGTGAAATGCCAAAACCTGTCAGTTTCCAAGTCCAAGCATTTAGCATGGATGTGATTTAGAGAATAGGATTGAATATCCACCTGCATATCATCATGCCAAAACAGTGCAATTCCCCCAGCTCTCTCTTTACCAAACCCTTCACAATCAACAGCTAACCCTGCATTAAACCCACATCTTCTTCTAATAGGATCCACTTCACACCCTTTCAACTTTGTCTCCATAATGAAGACTAAATTGGGATTTTCAAGTCTTGTGAGCCTCAACAAAGCTCGAACTGTAGAGGGATTCCCTAACCCTCTACAGTTCCAACTAAGAGTTTTCATTGAGGAGGGGGGTGTTGGTCATCCAACACCACCCTATCAGAGTTTCCTGGGACATCCACCATCACCACATCTTGTTTTGTTTTCTTATCACTTCCCCTCTCTTCCACATTGTCACCATCAGCTGTGTCAATATCCACCAACAATCTTTTGCCCAATTCTAGTGATCCCTTCTTTCCTTTTGACCCTCTGGGTTTCCTGGGAGCACTATTTCTAGTCCACTTCTTCCCTTTCCTCTCCACACCAGTCTTCTTGCTACCCTCACCCTTGGTCTTTGGAGACAGAGCAACAGTTCCTAGAGTTTCCGCAACCCTCTCAATATCTTTAGAGCTAGATAGCAACTCTCTCAGGCATGGCTCTTTATCTATGTCTTTGGCTGCAGGGGTTTTGTCAACACTCTTATCTCCTACAGGATCTTCTTCATTTCTAGGACTAGTTATATCACATTTGCTAGTACTAGTATGAGAGAAGAGAGTTTTGCTGCAATTACCCGAGGTACTTTCCTTCCTTTGCTCGAAGCTGGCTTTAGGTAGGGGTGATGCTCTAAGCCAGGGTCCAAAGGACATTTCCTTCTCATCAATATCTTCGTATCCTTCAGCTTCATTGTCTTCAACATCCTCACAATCTTTAACTTGGTGCCCAATACGCCCACAGGCAAAGCAGAAAGTAGGTAGTCGCTCGTATTTGAAGTGGATCCTTATGCTTCTCTCCTGGTGTCTGATCACTGTAGCCCTAAGCAGAGGTTTCTTCAGATCCAGTGATACCTTGAGTCTTAGGAATCGTCCCAGCTTATGACTATCCCTAGCATCAGTCTCCTCAAAAATCCCAATCATATTCCCCAGTTTTTTCGCCATGGATTCTGATCTCATCTTCAATGGTAGCTCGTAAACCCTAATCCAGAAGGAGACCCGATGCATATTGATGTCAGCAGGTTGCTCATCGCCGGTCACCCTCTCAAGGATGAGGATATTGCGATCGAAATTCCACGGGCCATTTTTGAGGACTGATTCCATATCCCTCTTGCTTGAGAACTGAAAGAAGAAGAGATTTTTGCTGAGGTCTTGAACCTCTACTGGTTTTGACAGTCGCCAGGCTTGGACGATAGTTTGCTTGAAAGCTCTGGTGTTGTAAGGGCTATCGGTCCAGAGCTTCCCTGCAAGCGTTCTGTTGAACACTTCGTTCTCTTCGATGTCGTCGTCTTCCACTGTAAGACCTTGAACCTCATCGTTATTCAGAAGTACTTCTTTCCAAGGCTCCATGTTTTCTTCCCAACCAAAACTCAACGAAAGCCTAGAAACAACTAGAGAAAACCAACACGAGGTGGGGATGAGAGAGTCAAACGAGACTGGGTAAGCTGAGACAAGCTCAGAGTTGACCGCCACTAAACCCTAGCAGAGCCAGAGTTGACCGCCACTAAACCTCTCTATGTTGATTGCTTTAACTTTAACAAATAACTGCTTCTAAATTTGTTTCCTTTGTTCAAACAGATATCATGGATGATTCCAGTGCTGACCCTCTAAAAAAGAAAACTAGACGTCCGACATCATTAAATAAGTTCACTAATTACTGGTCAAAAATATAGTGTGGCTATTGATAGTAAAGGCTACCTTATTGGTCCGTATGCTAGCCAATTCAAGAATGATAGGTACCGACATTCCTCATAGTAAAACTGAATATAGAAATTGTATATTAATGGAGGAAAACTGATAATACAAGATGAAATCGATAATAGGCTCTTCGAGAGGCCTAACTCTCCCAAAAGACTCTAAGTCTATTCTTAATTCTTGCTTACCTTCTAATTCACTCCCACTACTATTTATAACACTCAACTTATGCTCACATTTTCCCTCCACTTTGCCACATAGGCAAGTTGGTTACAACAAACTCTCATTTCCCTCCCTTTACACATTATTCCCTTACCCTCCATATATTTAATAACCTATCAATACTCCCCCCCCCCCCCCCCAAAACATTCACCTTGTCCTCAAGGTGAAGATACCAAACAAACCGTCAATGGTCTTCCACCGGGATCCCAAAACTTGAACCACATCGACCAAGTAATGCATGACATTGAAAAGTGACCTCCCGGATCAAATGCTCTCCATTCAACTATACTTTTGAGCAAATAATAGAGTATTGTGGGTTCTCTATTTATGCTAAATGAAACAACAATTGCTAAGGCATCCACTTCCATTTTAGGAGCACCAACAAACCCAAATACACTTGCATCAATTTGAAAATTCATGGACAGCTTCTTTTGGTCCATCTCTTTTTCTACTTGCAACAGCCCTCCACTATTAGTAAATATGGTAGGTGTAATTATAAAATTGTGGGTCTGGCCCATTGGATTAAAAGTGAAATCCACTTTCTTTTGGGACCAACTAAACCCAAACAGTTTCTTTTCCTTTCCACCTTTTTCTTTTAACACCCCCTCTTTATATCAAAGAAATCAGATCTACTAACCTTGACTTGGGCCTGGCCCAAAGAGATGTCAACATGGTCCACCTTCCCTGCCAAGCATTCAGCACTGATTTTCTTCTCTTCTCTCTCGTTGTCGCGCATCTCCGATGTAAGGGAGAGAAACGACTCACCGCTAACTGGCCACTCCTCCGCCATGGGTCCGCCACTTCCCGTCGCCGTCGCGCCACCTACCGTCGCCGTCACTGACACTTGGTCATTGTCACCACTCCGCTCTTCTTCCACCTCTCTGTCGCACAGAACAGTCACGTAAGAGAGAGTGATTTCCCCCAAATCGAACAACGCGGACTCCTCGGTGAATGTCGTGCCTCCGAATGGCGTCTCCGACGGCGAACCTTCCGGCAAGTCCTTCTCTCTCGGATCCTCCATCGTCGTTGGCTTCCACGGTGGGTCTAAGTCACCACCGATTTCATCTCCATTACCACCGTCGTTCTCTCCTTCACGATTCTTCTTCTTCGAACCACCATCCTTGCGACTGTCAGTGATCTCATCTAGTAGCTTGAGGACCTTCGCCATCGTTACCTCCAAACCTCCTATCTTCTTTTCAACAGCATCCATACGATTCTCAAGACCTTCTGCTCCAACCTCCATTTTCTTGGAATCAAATGCTCCTGGAATCAAATGCTCTAATTCTATTTCAGCGTGTGGTCTTCGTTTTGTTTCTTTTTCTTCTTCACGAATCTGTCTTCTTAAATTCACACCTTCTAGTTTGCCTCGACCAGGATCATAAACCTTGAAGTCTGGTGCTGTTACGTTGGTATCACAGCAACGATAGGATTCTCTGGTTGCACCGTTCTGCCTCTCACATTCTCTGTATGCTTCACGGCGTTGGCTGCGTGTTCTCGGTGTGCCGGCAGCGTCTCTGTTCTTCCTCTGAGCACTCAGGATCGAGTGCTCTGATACCAATTGATAGGTACCGACATTCCTCATAGTAAAACTGAATATAGAAATTGTATATTAATGGAGGAAAACTGATAATACAAGATGAAATCGATAATAGGCTCTTCGAGAGGCCTAACTCTCCCAAAAGACTCCAAGTCTATTCTTAATTCTTGCTTACCTTCTAATTCACTCCCACTACTATTTATAACACTCAACTTATGCTCACATTTTCCCTCCACTTTGCCACATAGGCAAGTTGGTTACAACAAACTCTCATTTCCCTCCCTTTACACATTATTCCCTTACCCTCCATATATTTAGCAACCTATCAAAGAACTATTTAGGGATGGTTGCACGAACAAAAGTAAGCATATTGCCCATGACCTGTGATGACGTTGATGCCCAGACAAAAAAGATTGCTTGGGATGATGTTTTAAGCAAAAATTTGATGTTCCCGACAATGAGGAATTCAAGAAGACTTGGATGTCTCATATCAATCTTTGCTGGAGACAGTTCAAGACAAAACTAAACAGAACATATGTCTATGGCAATGGGGATAATGACAGTGGAACAACTCCATGTCACAAGTATAGCACCATATCTACCGAGACATGGGCGCATTTGTAAAAAGTCACACTACTCCGGAGTTTGTGGTATTGTTTTAACCACAAATATTTTAGTTTCTTGAACAATATTATGGACTTGTTATATATGTGGTGGTGTTTGTTTTTTGTAACAGGCTAAGAAGGAATCTGCCAAGAAGATTCAACAAAATAATAAATACAAACACACAATGGAGCCAGACGGTTAAAAAAAGTTGAAGAATTTGAAGGAAGAACAAATAAAAAAAAGTCAAGGAGGAGTCTGGTGATCCTGATTTGGAGGTGGAGCCTACATCTCCTGAGTGACATGAGCTGTGGAAGGCTGGCCGCAAAAACAAATCTGGATCTTATATATCTGAGGAGTTGGATCTAAGAATGTAAGTAAAATATTGTGTGGTGCAAGACCGAGTTAGCAAGTTGTTGGGAGAGGTATATCTTTATGAAATGATAGTATATTTTTCATTCTAGAGTTTATATTTCTTGTTGATCTTGATTTTATATTTCTTTTACTTTTTAAACATATGTTCATGCTCACTGTTATTGGTAATCGAATTTAACATTGCGTTTCTAGGATTATTGTTAAAATATCTATTCTCTAAAAACCATTTTGGTAATTGTAGACTGATTGTAGTGGAAACTTACAACTGTCTTCTTTTTTCTGTTGATTCTTTCACAATTGCAACATGTTTGGGATATGACATCAATATAGCTTACATACAATACAATGCCTTGATTTTTTTAATATGGGTTTTGTGGCTAGGGAAAGTATGGAACTGAGCTTTTATGTTATGATAACAAGCATCTTTTCTATGAATTCACATTAATGTGTATCAACCGTACTGTACCTGAATTTTTAAGAATTCATCATATCCCTATAACATTATAACTCCTTTCCAGCTATTCAACTGAAATGGTAGTGTCCATAGTCTGCTTTACCATACAACATTAAATTCTTTCTTTTATTATTCCTATTTTCTGTATTATTTTTATAATTTAGCATAGGAATAAGTTTCTGCTTACATTTCTTTCCACAGGAATGTAAATGTAAATAAGTTTAATGGTTATCAGCAAAACTTTTAGTCTTTCAAATGTTAAATTTAAGGGTTAAATTTTTTGGTCCCTATAAATATAGCGAATTTTGTTTTTAGTCCCTCTAAAATTTTTTGAGCACTTTTGGTCCCTACATTATTTTCCGTTTGCGCTTTTGGTCCCTGCCGTTAATTTCCACTAACGGTGCTGACGTGGCAATGCTTGTGTGTCATATTTTAATGAGTTGGCAACTATGTTTTTTTTCCATGTCATTATTTGAATGCCACATAAGCTACTAAAACTAAAAAAATTAAAAAAACAAAACAAAAACATTTCCCAGCAAACTTCATCTTCTTCAATACACCATCACCATCCCTAACACCAAATCCCTAATTCCTCCTTTTCATTCTTACTCCTAATCCCAACCTTCAATCATCAAGCATTCACTCCAACATAAGGGAACTAGTGGATTTTGAATTCTTTTGTTTGTGGAACTTTTGCAGATCACGTTCAAGGTCTTGGTTTCCATGGCCCCTGGTGAGTGAATTTTATTAACTTTAATTGAACATTAATTTAATCGCAAGCACTTGAAAAGATTTTGAGAATTCCAACCATAGAAACTACATGAATGTGAAAATTGAATGGTAAAAGAGTTGAAAGAAACCCAACTTACGACGTCGTAAGATAACAAAAATGGGTCTCAACATGAGAAGGAAACGGATTTGGTGTTAGGGATGGTGATGGTGTATTGAAGAAGATGAAGTTTGCAGGGAAATGTTTTTGTTTTGTTTTTTTTAATTTTTTGAGTTTTAGTAGCTTATGTGGCATTCAAATAATGACATAGAAAAAAAATATAGTTGCCAACTCATTAAAATATGACACACAAGTATTGCCACGTCAGCACCGTTAGTGGAAATTAACGGCAGGGACCAAAAGCACAAATGGAAAATAATGTAGGGACCAAAAGTGCCCAAAAAATTTTAGAGGGACTAAAAACAAAATTCGCTATATTTGTAGGGACCAAAAACATATTTAACCCTAAATTTAAATAGCCTTGGATGCATGATCATAATACCTAAAGTTGCAATTATTTATTTCAAGATGATTAATTAATATATAATATTAAATCTGGATTTGTTTTTAATTATTCAGCACTCTCACTCATGTGGAGGAGGTCAAAATGCGGCTGTTCAGGTTCCCACTCCCATGACCACTGTTGGATCTAAGGGGAGCTGCTCACCATCTCATCTGGAGGAGGAGGAGGGCAAAATTGATTGGCTGAGAGAGATACATATGATTTCGTATGATGATAAGAGATATGCCAGGATAATGTTTGAGCATCAAAAACATGCGTGCTTTGTCTCCTTCAAAGAGATCATCGACATGGTTTCTGGTGAAGCGTGGCTTGAATTTTTCCACTTGAGCATATGGTGCACGTAAGTAGTAAAGTTTATTTGATTATGTAAATTTCTCGCGTTTCTACATATATTAGTCAATTTGATAGTTTATTTACGTGCCAATAGATATTTGTATCACCAATGTGTTGAAAGGGGTGCCGATGACTTGTATGGATTTGTGTGTCCACATAAGATGAACTTGAAAGGTTGTATGTCCATGAAACATTGTTTCTGAAAATATTCAACAGATATTGGCCACTACCAATAAGGAAGTATATGTGGCTCCATTTTGCAATAGGTACGTGATTGCATATTTGAACGAATTAGTAATACATTTTCCTTTTTTTTGTTTGTTTCTTAATTTTATGTTTATCAACAGTGGACATTGGCAATTGGTTGTCCTACTTCCGAAGCCAAATACCGTGGTTTGGATGTGTTCCTTATGTCGCCAACCAAGCAAAGCAATCAAAGAAATGTTTAGCAAGTAAGTTTTTAATTGTTTATCATGGTTTAGATTGTAGTATATGAACTTTGGATTGAAATTTTATAACTAATTTATATTATGTTGTTATTAGAGCTGTGAAAGGAGATTCTACATCGGCCACCAAGTGGTTGTACCCTATAGTAAGTAGTTTAAAATATTGGGTTGATTTAATTTTAATTGAATTCATATATGATATATATTATATTGTTTTTTGGTTAACTTTGTTACTTAATTTGTGTAGATGCCAATACAAAAGAATAATTTTCATTGTGGGTATTATGTGATGAAGTTCTTGCTTACCATTGTGATAATTGGAGAAGGTATAAAATTTTGAAATCTGATTTGTTTGATTCACTTTTAAACTTGTAGGTATTTGATAACCCAAAGCCATACACTGATGAGGAACTTGAGGAGGTTCGTCAGCTTTGGGCGGAATTCTTTATGAAGATTTGTACAGAGCAAAAGGATACACTATTTTGTCCATAGTTTAACTTGTGTTTTAGAAATATTTTGTTGCATTTAGTGGGAAACTGCTTGGTTGAATTGGTATAGTAGGAAAGGGATCCTAAAGTGTGTTATGGTGGATACCACACATTTTAAACAACTTGTTATTTTGTTTTCTAAATAGTATAACTTGTGTTCCCTAAATGTAAGATATTAAGTTTAATGGAGTTTGAAGTATTTTTATATATTTATTATGTGTTGATGACTGGAATGATATGTATATAACATGTTCTTATAAATTTGATAATTGTATGGATAATAAATAAATAAAATATAATTTTTTTAGACATTTAGCATCCGTTATTCTGTATAATCGATGCTAAATATAATTGTAAGAGACATTTAACATCGATTGTATAGGATAACAGATGCTAAATGTGCTAGTAAGAGACATTTAGCATCAGTTATTCTGTACAACCGATGCTAAAGGTACTAGAAAGAGACATTTAGTATCGGTTGTAATGTACAACCGACGCTAAAGGTACTAGAAAAAGACACTTAGCATCAATTGTTCTGTACAACGGATGCTAAATGTTAGTTTCGAGACTATATAAGACAGTGATGAAACACATTTAACATCAGTTATTTAAACAACCGATGCTAAAGGTAGCTTTTAACATCGGTTAAATAGTCGATGCTAAATGTCCCCCTTTTAGCATCGTCGCATAAGTGATGCTAAATGTCTTTTCTGCACTAGTGTTGGGGGCAGCAGAGGTACGTCGATGTTCGGTCGAAGGCTTGCTCGGTGGCTGGAAAACGATTGGTAGCAAGCATTCCCTGTTTTCTCTATTCGATTTTACATCTGTTGTGGTATTCCTCTCATTAAGTTTGACTTAGCATTATTATTGACTTGGCAACATTTTATTGGTGGGACAACAAATGTGACAAGAAATAGGGGACAACAGATTTTCATCCCTATCTAGTGTTAGTTATAAGGATAAAATTGCAGTTTCAAGTTTATTGAATAAGTGATGTATTTGATTTGTTATAGATCAACTGCTATTCGATTAACATAAAACTGCAATTTTTTTCCTTATAAATAGGACCAAAAGAAGCATCTTTTATCATTCCATTTCAGTACTGTATGTGGTTTGATTTGGTGTTACGTGGTTTGCAGCTATTTCGTTCATATGAATTTCGTGCAATCAATAATATTAGGAGAATAAATTTAGTCTAAGCTTTTCTCCAAAAAAAATTAGTCTAAGCAGTTTAGCAATTAATTATTTATAATTGTTGTTAATTCCAGTCAAAGAGAGAAAAGAGTAGTTAATTGCAGTGCTATACGAGCACATGTTGTATCAGATTCCTCTTCGTATTTTAAATATGGATGTGGATAATGTAATAAAGGGATGTCTTATGGTAAATATCTTGAACTATACAGGATGCAGATATTGGTCGAGCAGAGAGCCGAGATGCTTACAAAGCTAAGTAACAAGATCACTTCAAGTCGTTTCCGAGATGCTCCTACTCGCGTTGATCCGGCGAGGGGGCTGATACCTACACACACTACGATGCTTAAGTCAGCATTTGAAATAGATGATGTGAGGTAATAAATGTGCACCTGACAGACTTATGAGACCTCGCTTTTATAGGGAATAGTGCCAATACATGGTGCGTTGTGAGAGGTGGAACATGTGTTTGCATAGGGGGCGCTGGGCCGTCTGATGGAGAGAACTCATCAACAACGTTCATTTGAGTGAATCATGGGCTTAGCTGGTATGGGCCTAATGGTAAATGGCTGATCCAGAACAATTGCCCCCCAAGTCGAGGTTCTTTAAAAAGGGGAGTCTCGAGTTGTAGATTGTTGATCGGGTTGTGCCGACTTGGTTTTGTTTGGATATCTACTCTACCCCCAGCTATTATTAATCAAGGTGCCAAGATGATTAGGTCGGGCATTGATGATCTAAGTGACGTCACTGGTTCTTCGGGTTGGTGTTTTTTGGCTGTTGGATTTAAATGCAATGGTTGATGGCAAAATTGACTTTTTAAGATGCCACGTGGAGCATAGCTTTTTGGTTTACCGATGCGTCGCATCATAAAAGTCTTCTTGATCAGTTATCGTTTTCTGCACTTGGTAATTAATGCCAGCTAGGGTCCATCGTTTTGGCTTCTGTTGCATCGCTTTCCTAACCTTAGTATAAATAGGGGTGACCTTTCCTCATTTGTACATTTGCAACTCTATGTTTTGTCATTTGGCCGACACAAATTTTAAGTCCGAGATCCTCCGAGGTGTTGCTGTTAACGAGTGTGAGTTTCCTTCGATCATGCATTTTCTTTTTTCTTTATTTATTCTCCCCCGTCGGTCGGTCATTCGATCTAGCTTTCTCTTGGCTAGACGTCGGTTGGTTCCTTCATAGAGAGATCCTCTTTCCCCCGATGAGGTATTTCTTAGGAGGAGGAGGTTTACTTTACTTCAAATCTCTAGGATATATTGTGGATCCCTTGGAGGCCGAATCTCGGTTTGGTGTTTCAAATGAGACATTTTTGAAGGTTCAATGATTGATTTACTGAGTGAACTCCCTCGTTGTAGGTTGCAATATGGTTCGTCAAAAGAACAATTGGAAGAAGCTTCCTTCTCCCCGGCCGAGCGAGGAAGACGAGACCTATGCCAAGGACTGGACTGATAATTCACGTGAGAATTCTCCGTGTTGCTATACTGGGATGGACGACCGAGTTGTGGGAGGTTTTGAGCTGAGATCCGAAGGGGAAGCATGCTCGGATTCTGGCATCTCAGATGAAGACAGTTCTTCGAGAGAGAGTGATATAGATGTCGCATCTGTTGGTGTTCATGCACCCCATAAATATAGTTGGGTTCATTCAGAGGTCCGAGCTATGGTCAGCAGGATAGGTCCAAATAACCCTCTTTTGGATGTCCTCGTCTATCATTTGGATGAATTTCGAGAGAAACACTAGGTGATACAGGAAGTGACTGACAAGGAGAGGGTGTGCTAGCGGACCTCTCAGAAGTATGCATTTTACGTGTATGCCGAGACTTTGGCAAAGATTCATGCCAGCCCTCTCTCTACTGCATTTGAGAAATACATCCTTGAGAACCTCTTATTGGCTCCGACCCAATTGCATCCCAATAGTTTGGCCTTTTTACGTGCTTATCAAATTACTTTAGAGCATCTGGGCCATACTTTTGTTTGCTCGAGATCGAACACTTGGGGTGTTCTTCAGGGCTACTGAGAAGAGTTTCTTCACTCTCTACTCAGACTCAATTAAAGACTTCAAGACCCATTATGCATGTGTGGTCGCGATGGATACTACAACCCAGCAGAGGGTGTCGAAGTGTGAGCAAGGGAACCTTCTGAGCTCAATGTTTCCTTTGAGTTGTAGTAAATATCACTACTCCTTGCATCCTTATGAATTTTTTTTTTGCCTCGAAAAGTTTGACTTCGAGCTAGGAATCTTTGAGGATTTTAGGGGAGTTGGCATCCTTTGCTCCCAAGGGGCTTATAAACATGAAAGCTTTGGTAACCGCAGAGTCAGCGTATATCTCCAACAGGCTTGGGGTAGGGGTTCGCGTCTTTTTCTTTAAGTCCTTAAAAGGAATGAGTGAATGTGATGTCAAACTCCTTAAGTCTGGTTAGCCAAGTAGATTGACTTAAGATTAACTCCGTCTGTAGAGTTGGTCGCAATAAATTCTGAAAAGGAATGAGTGAATGTGAGGTCGAACTCCTTAAGGCCGGTTAGCTAGGTAGATCGACTTGGGACTAACTCGGTCTGTAGAGTCAATCACATTAAGTCCTAAAAAGGAATGAGTGAACGCGATGCCGAACTCCTTACGCCCAATCAGCCAAGTAGAACGACTTGGGATTAAGTCGGTCTGTAGAGTTAATCCCATTAAATCCCTTGTTTAAGACTGTGTGACTTCCTCCGAGGAGTTTGTATCATTAATCTTTTAGATGGTCAATAAACTTCATTTATATTTGAACATAGGTATACGACTTTTGTGTTTGTGGGATACTTGAGTGTGTTGCACTCGCTCTTCAAGTATTTCATCAACTAAGTATTATGGGTTAATTCACGAGGAAGTGCTTTTCAGACGTCTTCTTTAGGATAGGGTCGACTGTTCATTTTCCAGAGTTCTTTCACTTTTCAATGAAGTGATTGTTGAAGCTAATGCTTGTTTCTGTTGTTCACTGCCTTCTTCTGAGCCTGCTTGGTCTTTGTTGTTATGTTTACTGGTTGTTTAGTGGAGTTGATCTAGGGTTCCTTGCCATGTTTCTCGTTCCTTGACTTGGTGCTTCACATGTGTTGTTCTTCCTCTCCCCTAAGGGGGAGAGGAAGTGGCACCTTTTTGCGGAGCCAAGGTCGACCTTCATAATGATGACTTCGTCCGTGACAGAGTAAAACTTCATCTTAAGGTGAACTGTGGAGGCGAACACCTCTAGTTGTCCCAACGTGTGGGCCTTCCAATGATGGAATTGTATAGAGATGTGCAAGAGAGGGCTAAGAACAGAATCTTGATTGTTCGGGTTAGGGTTCGTCACCATATGTGACCATTAGGTCGATGCAGCCCAAAGGTCTTGTCTTGGATCCACTGAATTCCGAGAGTTCGGCTTCTTGGCATGGTATGAGGTCTTTCTTAGAGATTCTGAGGACAGTGAGGAGGTCCTCAAAGATGAAGTGGGCTGAACTGCCTTAGTCCACCAAAATTTTTCTTACCTCGATATTTGCCATAGCGGCCTGGATGATCAGCGGGATATACCTGTTATGTTTCCCATCAACTATGTCTTTATCTTCAAAATGAGGGAGGTCGGTTGGAGGTTATCTCAGTGGACGGAGAACCAGTGATGCTCATTATCTATTGGTTCACCTCCTTCCACAGGATATCTCCCAAAGATTACTATTGCTACCGGTTGATTGGTGTCTCTTTGTGTGTCGTTGTCTGGGTCGGATCTTTTCGATGTCATTGACTACCTGTTGAGATCTTTTCGATGTCATTTCCTACCTCTTTCCCCTTTCTTGGGGATCGCTTACGCGCTCGGTCGTCGTCTTATTGACATATTTTATGAATTTTCCTTTCCTGAAAAGTTCTTCTATGCCAACTTTTAGAGTGAGACATTCATTGCTGTCATTGCCAATTGTAACACTCTAGATTTTAGCCAACATTAAAATCCAGGATACTATGCTTTAACCAATCAAAGGCACACAATTTGAAATTTGGATTAAGAAAATGGAATAATAAAATCCATAAACTGAGGCTAATAACAAAGTATCTCAATACATGAGATTAAACTGAGGCTAATAACAAAGTATCTCAATAACAAAGTATCTTGTCAAAAATCCATAAATGACTCCTGACATTGTGATCAATACATGACATTAAACTGAGGCTTGACCATAAACTGGTTCAAGATAATCACAAGGGTCATTACAATCCTACACAATCCAAATCAGAAATGCATACATCCTAATACAATTCGCAAAATTTAACACAAAATTCATAACGATGCTAATAACAAAGTATCTCAATACATGAGATTAACTGGAATAAAGATATAACTTCGTCATGAAAACCACATGATCCACCAATCCACTCAACATTTTATTGAGCATAATCAAAGGCCTTGATGTTAGGTTCATGACACCCCTCCCAAATTACATAGTCCTTTAATCCTTTTTTATACATACATAGATATAATATAGTTTTTAGACTCGAATAGTTCCTCTTAGCAATCCTTACACAAACGAGAACTATAATCAACATATGAATTTTTCCATACTAAGACATGCTTACAAACCAACATATGAACATCAAGATGAGTTACACAGTCATATATGAGACCTAAAACACTTTAATCTGTCACTACAAAGATTAACGCAAAGCCACATAGTTCTTATGCATCAATATTAGAAGTTAAGATATATTAAGGATGCCTCTTGAAACTGGTTAAAATACCATTCTATGATTATTTATAGTTGTAGCTCTTTTCGTTAGCTTTCCAACGTATCCAACAACACACAAATCAGAGTTCCGGATCAAAAGATACGAATAAAACAGTTAGAAGGCAGTCAAAAAGAGCTCCCAACCCGAAACAAGCACCGACTGTGCTTGGAAGAACATGGCCCGTGCTCCCTATGCAGCAGCAGAAAATCAGCTTTCTAAGTGTTTTATGCATCCTTTTTAGTACAAATGTCATCCCAACTTCAACACAAATCAAACTTCAGTACAACAATAGCAATACAAATCATAAATTTCATTAACACAAATAATTAACCATAGCAATACAAATCATAAATTTCATTAACACAAAATATACCCAATCTGAGCTAAATGCTCCAATACAATACATTACTCGAATCATTGAGTGGCGTAAGATTTCAAACAAGAAACACCACATTCAAACATCCTTATAGCCACACAACATGTTTAGGAGCTGAAATATGAATGAAACCCTAAGATTGAACTAAAAAAGGGAAGGAGGAAACTCACCTCAAAGTAGAATACCCTAGGGTGTGCAAAAGGTGAACCCCTACCAAGACCAATCGAGTTCTTACGGCTCCAAACTAGTACCAGCTCCCAACTCTTCTCTTCAAAATGCAAGACACCTAAAACCCTTCCTTGAATGCTTTAGTCTCAAATGCAGCTCCTTTATTCGCCAATGCTTGCTTCCATTAAATTAATCTTGTAATTTAGAGAATAGGTGTAACATCCTGAATTCGTAGTTAACTTTACAAACTCGGGATATTAACTTTGTCATAAATCAGAGGTGCACAATAGAAAAATATGGATAATCTGAGACATAAAAACTAAGTTTGATAAAGATAGGTTTCTGATGGGTTACAATACATAAAGGTTTCTCAGAAAATATTCATAAAGATGAGTCATATAAGACTAATACAAAGGTGCACAATATCCTAATACATAATGTGGAAAACAGTCTGGCGGTACAGCTAAACATAATGACATATCAACTAGCTGGCCTCCTAGAGACTTCATCTAAAACTCAAGGCATAGGCCCTTTAGACATATCTGAACTTCCTGACTTTTCACCTGAGCATCTGAAAAACAACAACAATGAGGAGTGAGAATACATAATCTCAGTGAGTTCTTGCTAACCCTTACTAATTTATCTCTTGTAGTTCAATTTTAATTAATTAACCAAGAGTGCAATCCTCCTAACGTGCAGACTTACATAAACTTAAAAGCTGACACATACGCGGTGAGGAAACCTGACCTCCCGATCTAACAAACCAGACTACTCAAAGGCCTTGGGTGAAGTTCATGACACTCCCCCCAAGTACACTCACCATTCTTTAATCAATTTATATTTTCCCCTTACATATGGGCTACTTTACTCATCTCACTCGTGATGTTTCATAACGACATTTCGATATCAAGTCAAGACATAAACACAACCAATAGAAAACCATTTCAATCGTTGAGTCATATTTAACATTATGCCTTTAACATCATGAAAGTATGTTTACACAAACATTTCAACAAACAGCCTATGAGCAGAAATTTCAGCAAACATACTTATTCTTTGACGAACTATTTAATACATTAAACGATATCTGAATTTAACAAACAACCACTCATTGGAAAGCTTAGAATATCTAGTTTCTGAAAAATATTTTTACTTTTCAAAATTATGAGCCATTTAATCCAGTTTTTAGAAACAACAGAATGATTCTTAGGCTGGAATGTTTCTGCCCTTCAACTTATAACACCTCTAAAATGAGCAAAACTCGACCAAATGGCATGAAACTGGAGCCTAGACAGAATTAAATTAAGCATAGTTTTCAATGGGACAAGAATTGTTCAAAACGGAGTTCAAACGAAAGCACAATACTCAAAATACTGAACCTATACACAGATTGGTTCCAGAAATTTCACCTAACTTGTGACACATATAACTCTAGTTATACAACTCCAAATGAAGCCAAACCCGAGCCAAATTAACAAGAATTCAGTCTAGTTTCTAAAATGACAAACCACATAATTTCTCAATTAGTAATACGTTCCCAGTTACTGAAATACTGAACCTATATCTAAAACACTCCCAGATTTTTGACCTAATTTGTAACAATATTTTCTTCAGCTAGACTAACTCAAAATTAGTAAAACCAGTGCCTAAAGTGAAGCGAATCGTATCTAGTTTCTAATGAAACAAACCCCATAAGATTTGGACAAACAGAGAATTCAAAATCACAGAAAAACGAAACATATACCAAAACGGGTTCAAACTGAAATTCAGCAAATCAATTTCACTTTAGCATGACAATCATCCCAAAATCAGATTACCAACACACCATTCTTTACTAAGGCTCTCACTTAAATACCCTTAAACCCAAATTTATCACATAGCACATATTTTAATAAAATCAAATCTAATAACACATATCTCATTATCAAACAAATTAATCAAACACCTTATTTAATTATTTCAAACATGCAAAAATAAATAAACTGATAACTAACTGAAAACTGGGTAACTGATAAGCTGATATCTGAAAACTGAGGGTGTTACATTACACCTCAACTTGAAAAATTTCGTCCTCGAAATTGTTCAAACTTATCATATGAAAACAGGTATGGATAGCGCGAGCGCATATCCCTCTCTAACTGATAAACTAATTCCTCGTCCCGAAGGACCTTGACCATCAGAATGGTCTCTGATCTGAGCTTTTCATCAGATAATCTAAGATCTGAATGCAAAACAATTTTCTTAAAGTCTAATGGCTAAGCAGGATTGTGAACATACTTTCTAAACTCAAACACATGAAACACGTCGTGTAGGTTCTACAAGCAACTAATCTGATTCGTTCCACGATTTGGAAGGGACTCATAAAACAGAAACTAAACTTCCTGGCATGAAGTGCACAACTCACACCCAAAGATGGTGTAACCTTAGGGAACACATGTCTAAGGACTCAAGGTTTGTAAACGAATTACCATACTACTTACTTTTCTGTTCTCACTTACCAAAGAAAGAAGGGGAAAATGAAGGTAATAGTCATAGACAACCAAACTTAAGAATCTACATAAATGTAAGCAATCATGAGCACATGCTTATTTGAATCTAAATTCTTAAATAGAAAGTGAACAGATATACAGGGAATGTGCACGAATTGAAATAGTTGAGTTCACCATGTATGATAAAATTATTCCATTCTATTTCTTCTTAGGCGTTTTCCCTACTAACAAGTAAGTTGTGGGGCTGAACTAAATTAGGGTTTGTGTCTCGGGGCGAGTAAGGATCACAAAACAACATCTACTTAGTTAAACTTTCAATTATTATTTTTTTGGTTAAAAGAAAGAATTGCACCATGTTAGAATTTGATAGTTGTTTCGTGTTTCTTACTCATTCCAGGCCTTCTACTCACCCCAACTTATTTCAATCATCACATTTCACAAATCACTTAATCTCACGAACACAAAAACAATATCGTAGAAAAGAAGGTTCCAAAAGTCAAAATCCTAAATTACGCACATAAAATGTCGAATTGTGGTTTAGCTCAATGGAATTCTAGGGTGGAAGGAAAACTGATTAGACAGAAACTTCAATCAATTCGCTTATGAGTGATATCAAAACACTATCAAAATATTTTTGAAAACACAACAAACAATGAAGTTCAAAATGGAGTGCAAAAGTAATAGCGGGAATCCTATTTAAAGTTTGTAAACATTCTAAAGATTAAATAAGGGAACAAAAAATTCCACTAGGAAAAATTTTTTAAAGTGTTTAAGCACTCGTGGTCTTGATTTTTGTACTGCCCAACCACCTTTTATGAAAAACTTAGGGTTAGGTTTTCATTTGAAAAGAAGAGAGTAACCAAAACACGAGTTTAAGAAACTTTTTGCGAAAAACCGATGATGAAGGAAATGATGGTTAATGAAGGCAACCTTGAATTTCAAATCAAGTCAAGTTCATGGATGTCAAAACCAAATATCAAAATGAACTTTGTAAATCAATTTCGAAGAAAATGCTATGCACATATTGTAAGTAGGTAAAAGTTGCCATAGAAAGTTCGAGGGGTGTACTTCCTTTTGGTTCTAAACAAGTACAAACTATCATCCACATTTATTCATACAAGAGGAATGGTTTAGGATTGCAAAACAACTCAATTGGAATTAAAATGGTGACGAAAAAAAGGTTTGGACTGATGCTGACACGGACACTCGTGCTGACCAACATGGGCTGTGGCACTTCAATGTAGGATTTCCACCCTCACACCGAAATCACCACGGGTACCTATGCTGGCTGCCACGGGCCGTGGCAGTTCATCAGTTGCGCAAAAATATATTTTTCTGTTTCGGTTCTCAATCCAATCGGTTCCAATCCTTTTCCATTTCATCAAACATACCAAGTAAGACATATAAGAGGACATCTAAAACTTAGGCATGTTATCTTTCATCGTCTAACATTTTAGCAAATCGGATACCAAACATAATCAGTGAGTTCTCGTTACCCCTTACTAATTTATCTCTCGTAGTTCAATTTTAATTAATTAACCAAGAGTGCAATCCTCCTAACGTGCAGAATTACATAAACTAAAAACTGAAACGTACACGGTGAGGAAACCTGACCTCCCGATCTAACAAATCAGACACTACTCAAAGGCCTTGGGTGAAGTTCATGACACTCCCCCCAAGTACACTCACCATTCTTTAATCAATTTATATTTTACCCTTACATATGGGCTACTTTACTCATCTCACTCGTGACGTTTCTTAACGACATTCCGATATCAAGTCAAGACATAAACACAACCAATAGAAAGCCATTTCAATCATTGAGTCATATTCAACATTATGCCTTTAAAATCATGAAAGTATGTTTACACAAACATTTCAACAAACTGCCTATGAGCAGAAATTTCAGCAAACATACTTATTCTTTGACGAATTATTTAATACATCAAACGATATCGGAATTTAACAAACAACCACTCATTGGAAAGTTTAGAATATCTAGTTTCTGAAAAATATTTTTACTTTTCAAAATTATGAGCCATTTAATACAGTTTTTAGAACCAAACAAAATGATTACTAAGCTGGAAAGTTTCTGCCCTTCAACTTCTAACGCCTCTAAAATGAGCAAAACTCGACCAAATGGCATGAGCACATGCTTATTTGTATCTAAATTCTTAAATAGAAGTGGAAGAGATATACAGGGAATGTGCACGAATTGAAATAGTTGAGTTCACCATGAATGATATGTGCACGCATTAAAATAGTTGAGTTCACCATGTATGATAAAATTATTCGATTCTATTTCTTCTTAGGCGTTTTCCCTACTAACAAGTAAGTTGTGGGACTGAACTAAGTTAGGGTTGGTCTCTCGGGGCGAGTAAGGATCACAAAACAACATCTACTTAGTTGAACTTTCAATTATTATTTTTTGGTCAAAAGAAAGAATTGCACCATGTTAAAATTTGATAGTTGTTTCGTGTTTCTTACTCATTCCAGGCCTTCTACTCACCCCAACTTATTTCAGTCGTCACATTAATTTCACAATTCACTTAATCTCACGAACACGGAAAAACAAAATCGTAGAAAAGAAGGTTCCAAAACTCAAAATCCTAAATTATGCACATAAAATGTCGAATTGTCGTTTAGATCCATGGAATTCTTGGGTGGAAGGAAAACTGATCAGACAGAAATTTCAATCAATTCGCTTATGAGTGATATCAAAACACTATCAAAATATTTTTGAAAACACAACAAACAATGAAGTTCAAAATGGAGTGCAAAAGTAATAGCGGGAATCCTATTTAAAGTTTGTAAACATTCTAAAGATTAAATAATGGAACAAATAATTCCACTAGGAAAAAAATTTAAAGTGTTTAAGAACTCGTGGTCTTGATTTTTGTACTGCCCAACCACCTTTTATGAAAAACTTAGGGTTAGGTTTTCATTTGAAAAGAAGAGAGTAACCAAAACACGAGTTTAAGAAACTTTTTGAGAAAAACCGATGATGAAAGGAAATGATGGTTAATAGAGGCAACCTTGAATTTCAAATCAAGTCAAGTTCATGGATGTCAAAACCAAATGTCAAAATGAACTTTGTAAATCAATTTCGAAGAAAATGCTATGCACATATTGTAAGTAGGTAAAAGTTGCCATAGAAAGTTCGAGGGGTGTACTTCCTTTTGGTTCTAAACAAGTACAAACTATCATCCACATTTATTCATACAAGAGGAATGGTTTAGGATTGCAAAACAACTCAATTGGAATTAAAATGGTGACGAAAAAAAGGTTTGGACTGATGCTGACACGGACACTCGTGCTGACCAACACGGGCTGTGGCACTTCAATGTAGGATTTCCACCCTCACACCGAAATCACCACGGGTAACTATGCTGGCTGCCACGGGCCGTGGCAGTTCATCAGTTGCGCAAAAATATATTTTTCTGTTTCGGTTCTCAATCCAATCGGTTCCAATCCTTTTCCATTTCATCAAACATACCAAGTAAGACATATAAGAGGACATCTAAAACTTAGGCATGTTATCTTTCATCGTCTAACATTTTAGCAAATCGGATACCAAACATAATCAGTGAGTTCTCGTTACCCCTTACTAATTTATCTCTCGTAGTTCAATTTTAATTAATTAACCAAGAGTGCAATCCTCCTAACGTGCAGAATTACATAAACTAAAAACTGAAACGTACACGGTGAGGAAACCTGACCTCCCGATCTAACAAATCAGACACTACTCAAAGGCCTTGGGTGAAGTTCATGACACTCCCCCCAAGTACACTCACCATTCTTTAATCAATTTATATTTTACCCTTACATATGGGCTACTTTACTCATCTCACTCGTGACGTTTCTTAACGACATTCCGATATCAAGTCAAGACATAAACACAACCAATAGAAAGCCATTTCAATCATTGAGTCATATTCAACATTATGCCTTTAAAATCATGAAAGTATGTTTACACAAACATTTCAACAAACTGCCTATGAGCAGAAATTTCAGCAAACATACTTATTCTTTGACGAATTATTTAATACATCAAACGATATCGGAATTTAACAAACAACCACTCATTGGAAAGTTTAGAATATCTAGTTTCTGAAAAATATTTTTACTTTTCAAAATTATGAGCCATTTAATACAGTTTTTAGAACCAAACAAAATGATTACTAAGCTGGAAAGTTTCTGCCCTTCAACTTCTAACGCCTCTAAAATGAGCAAAACTCGACCAAATGGCATGAGCACATGCTTATTTGTATCTAAATTCTTAAATAGAAGTGGAAGAGATATACAGGGAATGTGCACGAATTGAAATAGTTGAGTTCACCATGAATGATATGTGCACGCATTAAAATAGTTGAGTTCACCATGTATGATAAAATTATTCGATTCTATTTCTTCTTAGGCGTTTTCCCTACTAACAAGTAAGTTGTGGGACTGAACTAAGTTAGGGTTGGTCTCTCGGGGCGAGTAAGGATCACAAAACAACATCTACTTAGTTGAACTTTCAATTATTATTTTTTGGTCAAAAGAAAGAATTGCACCATGTTAAAATTTGATAGTTGTTTCGTGTTTCTTACTCATTCCAGGCCTTCTACTCACCCCAACTTATTTCAGTCGTCACATTAATTTCACAATTCACTTAATCTCACGAACACGGAAAAACAAAATCGTAGAAAAGAAGGTTCCAAAACTCAAAATCCTAAATTATGCACATAAAATGTCGAATTGTCGTTTAGATCCATGGAATTCTTGGGTGGAAGGAAAACTGATCAGACAGAAATTTCAATCAATTCGCTTATGAGTGATATCAAAACACTATCAAAATATTTTTGAAAACACAACAAACAATGAAGTTCAAAATGGAGTGCAAAAGTAATAGCGGGAATCCTATTTAAAGTTTGTAAACATTCTAAAGATTAAATAATGGAACAAATAATTCCACTAGGAAAAAAATTTAAAGTGTTTAAGAACTCGTGGTCTTGATTTTTGTACTGCCCAACCACCTTTTATGAAAAACTTAGGGTTAGGTTTTCATTTGAAAAGAAGAGAGTAACCAAAACACGAGTTTAAGAAACTTTTTGAGAAAAACCGATGATGAAAGGAAATGATGGTTAATAGAGGCAACCTTGAATTTCAAATCAAGTCAAGTTCATGGATGTCAAAACCAAATATCCAAATGAACTTTGTAAATCAATTTCGAAGAAAATGCTATGCACATATTGTAAGTAGGTAAAAGTTGCCATAGAAAGTTCGAGGGGTGTACTTCCTTTTGGTTCTAAACAAGTACAAACTATCATCCACATTTATTCATACAAGAGGAATGGTTTAGGATTGCAAAACAACTCAATTGGAATTAAAATGGTGACGAAAAAAAGGTTTGGACTGATGCTGACACGGACACTCGTGCTGACCAACACGGGCTGTGGAACTTCAATGTAGGATTTCCACCCTCACACCGAAATCACCACGGGTACCTATGCTGGCTGCCACGGGCCGTGGCAGTTCATCAGTTGCGCAAAAATATATTTTTCTGTTTCGGTTCTCAATCCAATCGGTTCCAATCCTTTTCCATTTCATCAAACATACCAAGTAAGACATATAAGAGGACATCTAAAACTTAGGCATGTTATCTTTCATCGTCTAACATTTTAGCAAATCGGATACCAAACATAATCAGTGAGTTCTCGTTACCCCTTACTAATTTATCTCTCGTAGTTCAATTTTAATTAATTAACCAAGAGTGCAATCCTCCTAACGTGCAGAATTACATAAACTAAAAACTGAAACGTACACGGTGAGGAAACCTGACCTCCCGATCTAACAAATCAGACACTACTCAAAGGCCTTGGGTGAAGTTCATGACACTCCCCCCAAGTACACTCACCATTCTTTAATCAATTTATATTTTACCCTTACATATGGGCTACTTTACTCATCTCACTCGTGACGTTTCTTAACGACATTCCGATATCAAGTCAAGACATAAACACAACCAATAGAAAGCCATTTCAATCATTGAGTCATATTCAACATTATGCCTTTAAAATCATGAAAGTATGTTTACACAAACATTTCAACAAACTGCCTATGAGCAGAAATTTCAGCAAACATACTTATTCTTTGACGAATTATTTAATACATCAAACGATATCGGAATTTAACAAACAACCACTCATTGGAAAGTTTAGAATATCTAGTTTCTGAAAAATATTTTTACTTTTCAAAATTATGAGCCATTTAATACAGTTTTTAGAACCAAACAAAATGATTACTAAGCTGGAAAGTTTCTGCCCTTCAACTTCTAACGCCTCTAAAATGAGCAAAACTCGACCAAATGGCATGAGCACATGCTTATTTGTATCTAAATTCTTAAATAGAAGTGGAAGAGATATACAGGGAATGTGCACGAATTGAAATAGTTGAGTTCACCATGAATGATATGTGCACGCATTAAAATAGTTGAGTTCACCATGTATGATAAAATTATTCGATTCTATTTCTTCTTAGGCGTTTTCCCTACTAACAAGTAAGTTGTGGGACTGAACTAAGTTAGGGTTGGTCTCTCGGGGCGAGTAAGGATCACAAAACAACATCTACTTAGTTGAACTTTCAATTATTATTTTTTGGTCAAAAGAAAGAATTGCACCATGTTAAAATTTGATAGTTGTTTCGTGTTTCTTACTCATTCCAGGCCTTCTACTCACCCCAACATATTTCAGTCGTCACATTAATTTCACAATTCACTTAATCTCACGAACACGGAAAAACAAAATCGTAGAAAAGAAGGTTCCAAAACTCAAAATCCTAAATTATGCACATAAAATGTCGAATTGTCGTTTAGATCCATGGAATTCTTGGGTGGAAGGAAAACTGATCAGACAGAAATTTCAATCAATTCGCTTATGAGTGATATCAAAACACTATCAAAATATTTTTGAAAACACAACAAACAATGAAGTTCAAAATGGAGTGCAAAAGTAATAGCGGGAATCCTATTTAAAGTTTGTAAACATTCTAAAGATTAAATAATGGAACAAATAATTCCACTAGGAAAAAAATTTAAAGTGTTTAAGAACTCGTGGTCTTGATTTTTGTACTGCCCAACCACCTTTTATGAAAAACTTAGGGTTAGGTTTTCATTTGAAAAGAAGAGAGTAACCAAAACACGAGTTTAAGAAACTTTTTGAGAAAAACCGATGATGAAAGGAAATGATGGTTAAGATCAGTATCTCTTGGAAGGAGATCAACCTACAATGAGAACATTATGTTAAATATGAAAGCTATATAGTTGTAAATTCAAAATCCTATTAAAAACAATAATAAGCTAAACACACGTTCTTACCTTAGTCACCACCAATATTATCAGATTAGCACCAGCAAGATCTCGCACATGAGACACTAAACTGCCATTGAAGTCAACAATATCAACCTAGATGTGGTTGCTTCAACAAATTAGATGAGGAAGCCATATAAACACATAACTTTTGTTAACTGCAGGACCTAATCAAACAAAATTTTATAAATACTAAATTTAATCAAAACTTCTTTAATTGCAGACACGAAACCAAAATCAGAATTTGTCCATTTTATAACTGCGAGAATTCCTATTGAGTATTTCTTAAGGAGATTCATTCTGTCCATTAACACAAAGAAAACGCAGGACCAGTGAGTTATGAAAACAAAAACACTGATTTTCAGAGATGCTTACCTAGGATTTTTTTGAGTCTCGAAGATGAAAACATAGGGTTTCGAAAGAGTTCTTGACAGCGACGACGACGGCAAGCGAGCAACGGCGATGGCAAGCAAAGAACGATGGTGAGGCTAGGGTTGTGGTATTTCTGGGGTTCGCGAGGAAGAGGACAACATTGCTAGGGTTTTGATAGCAATTTTTAAACTATAGGCAGAATCAGAGCAAATGAAGGATCTAACCTCTCAATCTGGATCTTCAAATCAATTTTCGAATCTAATATGTTGACGTCTTCTATTACATCCGTCAGGTTGCTGATGGATTCATGCAAAAGTACATTTTGTTTTTTTTGCAACGATATGAAATTTGATGGACAAATTTGATTTAAAAGGTGGAGGCGGCACTAGTGGGAAAAGGACATTAAACAGCACCATGTAATATCGGTTATTTGATCGGCCAATGTTAAACGTTGAACCGGTGGCAATTTTGCAAATAAACAAACAACTTAAGTTTCTGTTAGACATTTAGCACAGCCCTCACAGGCCCAAGGCCGGTCCTGCTCAAAGCATACTTTAGAAAGAGAAGAGCTTAAGTGCGGCGCCCAAGTGGCCCAAACAAATGAAAAGCCCAATAACCAATGTGTGGCATGAATTTCAATTGGTTATTTTATTTTTATTTTTTATGTAACTAAAATTTCTTTTCAATTTTTAGTTTGACTTATTTTATTATTGTAAAGGAAAAAAATTGGGCTATAGAGGTGCATAAGTAAACTAAAAAGGTAAATGTTAGGAGCCTTTGATGATCATCATGTCTATAAATAGCCTTATGTCTTCCTTGCTTCAGAGCATTGATTTTGAAAAATAGGAAATACTCTGAGTTTTGAGAGTTTCACCCCTTTTGGGTTTTTGAGTGAATTTTTTGTTTTTGTCTGCAGACTTAGTTGCAAATACCACCGTAAACTCACACAAAAAGTGGAGATCCCAGGTTCAAATGCGGATAACTACCAAAAAATTCCTAGCCAAATAACGTTGACTTTGCAAATCGTGCTAGCTCTTACAAACGATATATCTTCTTAGTTACTATGGACTATTGCTTACATGATTTCTAATTCGGTTGTGTCTTTGAATTATATAAATATGTTTATTTGGAATTTATTTATAATTTTAGAGAATACTGATAGTATAATATTATTTTGTTTTGTTTTATTTAATAAAATTATAGTATTTCAAAT
This sequence comes from Astragalus glycyphyllos, assembly GCA_963573325.1. Classification (NCBI taxonomy): domain Eukaryota; kingdom Viridiplantae; phylum Streptophyta; class Magnoliopsida; order Fabales; family Fabaceae; genus Astragalus; species Astragalus glycyphyllos. The sequence goes on along the minus strand of OY754312.1, from coordinate 63,662,454 downwards.
ATTACTTATCTAAAAGAAGTGTTTATGTTAAAGAAGTATTAAAACGATGCTTATAATGAAAACAAACTTTTTTTTGTCAAGGATGTAATCATTTTCATCAGGGTCCCGATTTTTATCCGCCCCTTTTTAGACTTTTTTTTTTGGTATCGGACCCTCGCAGGCGACCCACGCAGTGTCTCAACGCTGTCAACGAAGAATTAATCTGCGCTCGCTACTTGGGGCTCTTAATCATTTCACTGGCCAACACCCTATTTGACGTAGGCGGGAATCGAACCCTATCCACCCCTTTTTAGACTTCACACCCCCCAAATTTCATTTAACCTCAATTTATCTCTCTCATTTTCACCGAAAGAGAGATAAATCCGGAAAAAAGTATACTTGCGAAAATGCGTGATTTGAGATGAGGTATTTTTGGAAGTTTGGGTGGTATGGGATTTAATGATGGGGGTATAAAAATTGGGACCCTTTTCATTAATAGGCAAGGCCCAAACCACATAGTCCAAGTGTTTAAAGTCTGGTTTTGAAAACAGACTTTAGAAAAGTGTAAATAAGATATTTGGGTCTTTTACTGTGTACATCCCCGTGTTTTTATAATATAGTTCCATTTGGTTGCTACATACACCTCTAGTTTTGTTCTTGCACCCCTTTGCATCCTCCATACACAAAAAGTTGATATGTTGTTTTTGAAAACAAAAAAGAAACATAATTCTTCCTTTAAGTCCATGTCCCCCTCCTCCCATTGGCAGAACCTATGTGTATCTTAGGGGGTTCAGTTGAACCCCCTGAGAAAAAAAATTGGTATTGGTACCTCTGTATAATTATTTTTAGAACCCTTTGAAATTTTAAGTTTGCACTAATACATTTAACTTTGCACTCAAGTTGTACCTAATTTTTAAAAAATGTTTTATTAATCTTCGTAAGGGACTATTTATAAAGCTTTACGAATGAATTTTATCGATATCATATATTTTTACAGACTACTTCTTATTTTCATATACTTTAGGATATAAATAGGAAAGAGCGTGTAAATTTAAAGAATAATTTGGCTATATACTCTTAGATAAATATGGAGTTAGATAGCTTGATTCGTTAATTTTAGTAAATTAAGTAAGGATATTTAGAAAAAAATTCAAACAATCTTATGAACCAACATTTTTATAATGAATTATTTTTGTATCCTCTGGCCCAGGGTTCTGGATCGGCCACTGCCTCCTCCGTGGCATTCCACAAGGTAGGCACTATGACATGGACAACCATCTCAGCCACTCACAATTGTCGTGGTATTCTCTCTCTCTTTCTCTCTCTCTCTCTCTCACACGTTGTCACTAGTTGCCATGGTGGTCGCAAACACGAGTTGCAGTCATCTTTATGTGATATATGTTCTTAGCCATGTGATCAGATTGGTCTGGTGTAATAAAAAAGTCAAAGACTACATAGTTCTTAGATGAAAAAAGTCTGTTTTCTGATATCTTAAATTATGAGTTGTCTTTTTCTGTTTGCATGTGACTGATTTAAAAGTGAAATTTTTAAGATTTAATTTTTATTTAAAAATGTTTCTGACGAACAAACCAATAGTTTATCTGATGAAATAACCGATTATGAGATTTCCTTAATAATGCAGTAATAAAGAGGTCAAAGGAGGGGATGTTAAACATGCAATAAGGAGTGTTAAAAATAATATTTTAAGAACATATATTTTGTTAAAAAAGATATTGACATACTTACCTAATCGAAGAAACTTTTCAAAGTAGGAAGCAGGGTGATATACGAAAAAGTTCCTAGGTGCTCCACTAGGGTTTGTTCAATTAAGGTGTGTTCCTATTAGGGTATGTCCTAGTTTCTAGAAAGTTCGAGTTGTCGGTTGCGTCTTATTCATATCAGAAATCCTTTTCAGCTATCCGCAATGGTTACATAGATCAAGTTTCCGAAGACTAGCTCCAGCGAGCTATTGTTTGTATTTGTTTTAGTCTAGATAACTCCATCTTAGTTTCGGTATAAGTCTTGTTTTAACATAGAAAACAATCCTTAGTTTCACATATTAGCGTAGTCCCTAAGCTAAATCAGTAAATAGAAATCTAAGAGTCCAGTAGTAGTAGATCTCAATCTAAATCATAATGTCTAGAAGTAGATTTTCTAATTAGTCTAATATTAGTAGTGTCTCTCCAGTATTTGTAGTCTAGTAACCTTGTCCCCGGTCCAGTAGTCTCTATCCATTGAGTCTAGGGTTTAGTCTTTAGAGTTTTCTTTTCTAGCCGTTAGTTTAAGCTTTCCTTCGTTATCTTTGTGGTTGGTTCCCATCCACACTCTTGGTTGGCTTCATTTGTCTAGAAAGATGGATCCTGCAACAGAAACGCAACAACAGTTAGATGATAATCCTGAATTCTTGAATGAAGATCTGGTAAGTGAGAATCAAAACAGCATCTCTCTCTCTCAAACAAAGCTCTGGTTGGCAAGATAAGAAAGAACAAGAAGCTCAATATCAAAGCAGTAAAGGAAATCATAGCTAAAGCTTAGGGGAACTACAGAGGATAACATATCACAGAGTTAGGTCAGAACATGTTTTTATTTAACTTCAAACAGGAAGCTGAAGGGAAGGAGGTACTACATAAAGCACCCTGGTTTGTTATGATCTTCCTAATGTGCCTAGATTATTGGTACCCACATGTTTCATGTTTTGATATAGACTTTGATAAAGCCTCATTTTGGATCCAAATTCATCTTTTACCCCTACAGAACATGAATGTGGCTAATGCTACGAAGTTACTAAGCAAGGTTGGAGAGTTACTGGAGGTGGAGAACCCAATTGTGGAAGGGAAGATTATTAGAAACTTCATAAGAGGAAGGGTGAGGTCAGACCTAAATAAACCTCTTCCAGCAGGCTGCTGGATCCCAAGAAAAGAGCTACCTCATATTTGGCTGTCTTACAAATATGAAAGGCTACAATATCTATGCTATAATTGTGGCATTATTGGCCTTGAGATCAGCGTAAGGGCGCCTAGAACTATCCAATACCTTGGAAGAGATATAAATAAACCTAAATAGCCACAACCCAACCCCGAAACACCAATACCCTCTGCCTTCACGGAAGAACAGGAAACCCATTATAGACAGCTAGCATTGACCAGAGAAGAACAATATAAACAAATCCAAGCCATATTCTTAACCGAACCCACTGATAAAACCCAGATATAAATAATGGAAACAAAGATTTACCAAAACCCCTATTCCCATACCCCATCACAAAAGTCCAACTTTCTATATCACAAGACCAAAAACCAGACATATACCCAGAAGTATACCAGGTTAACAACCAACATACACACACACAGATTCCCCCAAAGCCAAAACCCATTCCTATCCTCTTTAAAACCAACCAACCAAACCTGACAAAGAATGTTGGTCTTGTTGGGTTGCACAAGGAAGACATTGGTTTGAAGGATCCTATCCTAATTAGTGACAATCCAAGCCCTAAGAATACAAGAATCATATATGGAGGAGCTAATCTGTCACTGTAAGATGTACAGAAAGTGAGAACAACTTATACTGCTAAACTACATGGCACTTGGAGAGAGCCTGTGAAGAAAATTCCTAATGAAGGCTATTTTGTGGAGTTCCTAGAGGAGGATCAGAAGGTGGACAGTGCCGTGAGCCATCATCTGGAGCAAAGTGATGAAAATGCCTTGGCCCTTTGCATGGTAGATGGAATGAGCCTGAAAAAATGAAAGAGATAGAGTCAAGCTCAAGTCATGATAAGGGAAACAAGGAGATGTGGAGGAAAAAAAGAAATACTGAATCAAGTAGTGATAATCAAGTAAAGACTATAGAAGATGTAGAAGAATCTACAAGGTTTGGGACATTTTGCATGGGCACTTGGAAATCTAAGGCTGAGGAGGTGAGCCATATCAAACCCCCCACCTCCAAATGACTATAATAGGGTGGAACTGTCGTGGTTTGGCGGCTGCCACGACTAGTAGAGAGTTAAATGACCTGGTTAAAGGGCATAAGCCTGTCATTCTCTTCCTAATGGAAACCAGAGCCCAAAAGGAGAGAGTTGATTATGTAAGTAGGAAATTTAAGTTCCAAAATATGTTTTGTGTTCCTGCCCTTGTAATTTTTGGGGGTTTGGGATTGTTTTGGAATAGTTCCTATGAGATTCAAGTTATTGAATCATGTAGAAACTATATTCACACTGGATTAAGAGAAAAGAAAACTTGAAATTTGTTTGAGATAACCTTCATCTGTGGTAACCCTTTATTTGATCAAAGAAGGCACTTGTGGAAGAAGATTCTGAACGTCAAACCCAAGGAAAGGGGGTCCTTGGTGCTGCCTAGGTGACTTTAATGAAATGATTTCAATCACAGAAAAGGATGGGAGTAGGCGTGTTGCTCCTATCAAAATGTCTTTGTTCAAAGAGTTCCTTAATGATGCTGAATTGATGGATCTGTAGTTGAAGGGGTCAAGATTCACTTGGTTTAGCAACCCTAGAGATGGGGTTATTACTAAACAGAAGATAGACAAAATTATTGTCAATTGGGGGTGGAGGGACTTGTATTCTCATGCAATGGGTCTTGCTCTTTCCATTGTCAACTCTGACCATTCACCTTTAGTCCTTCTCCCCTGCCCCCCTATATGTGTGCTAAACTTTTTAAGTATGAATTCTTTTGGGAGGATCATAATTACTGCAGGAAAGTAGTGGCTGAGGGGTGGAATTGACCTAATTTGTCAGCTAAGGGGTGGAATAAGTTTGGTCATAAAGTAAAGAATTGTAAGAAGTCTTTGTGAGCTCGGCATAAGGTTACTTTCAAAAATGCAGCAGCGGAGATTACCAAACTTAAGTCTAAACTTTAAATCATTTTAAACTCTTCCAACTAAAGTACTAGGAGTGAAGAGATTAATAGTATTAGAAAAGAGATAGACACCTTCTGAAGGTAAGAGGAAATTTACTAGGGGCAGAGATCGAGAGTAAAATCGCTAACTTGGGGGACAAGAACTCTAAATTTTTCCATGCTACAACTGTTCAAAGAAGGGATAGAAATCAGTTGAGTAAGTGTTAGCCTGTAATTTCGACAGGCTTCATTGAAAATGGTCAACAAGGCCTGACTTATATTTCGACGAAGACCAAATTATTTCGACAGAGAAAATGGTCATGCGCAAGGTAAACTCGACAAGCTTACGGGGAAGCAAAAGCAAGAGAGAGGAAAATGGACGCAAGCTTTCGACAGACAGAAAACAGAGCAGTTATGCGCTGAAGACTAGCAGTTGGTCGAAGCGTGATAGAGCGGTTCTGGTCGAAAGTAGGAGTAGCAGTTATTAATTTTCAAATTTCTAGGCAGTTACTTAGTTCAGTTTTCCCCCCTCTTTTCCTTTGTATAAATAGCTGTTTCTGAGAAGAAACAGGGGTCGCAAATCACAATACACAACCCGGTTCCTGAAACTCTAACTTCCAAGCCAGAGCGAAAAACGAGTGGAAGAATCGCTGTACGTGATCGTGTACCACTTTTACAATTCAATGCAATTTATTTGTCTTTTCTTTACAATTCTTGCACCATTTACTGCTTCTTTTCTTTTCAATTCTGTTAATCATTGCAAATCGTCCCCTTTTCTACATTTTCTGAAACAAAAACTATGAGCAATTCAAAGGCAATTGCTTTGAGATTTTTCTAGTTTGATCTCACAAACCTTCTAATAAAACTAGTGATTGTTTGCTAAAAACACCAGCAAACAAATTGGCACGCCCAGTGGGACTTTGCCTTTGATTTTGTTCATTTTCGTACTCTCTTATTTGTATTCGCTGTTGTATGCACTTAAGAAGTGGTAAGATGGTTCGTTCTAGTACGAATAATGCATCTAGTTCCACCCCTGTGGTTTCACAAGGGCAAGGAACAACAATGGATTCTGCGAGCATTAGCGCAGGACCATCATCGTCGACAACCGTTCCTTCATTATCAATGACTAATGTTGGTTCAACGCAGTCAGAAATGGCATCTTTGCCTATGTCTTTGCCGTTAAGTGCAGGGCTTCATAGCCCTTACATGGCAATGGGAAACTGTTTAGACCCACGTTTGAATAACGTGCATCTACCCCCATTTCCTCTGGGAATGTATGGCATGCCTACTGGAATGCCACATATTTCGACCTTTTCCCCTACACATGTCTCTTCTGAGAGTGTATTTGGTCGGAATCCCCCAGCATTAACCAATACGTCTTTGTTGGCCTTAAGACAGCAAGTAGACGAGAGTAATCACGATATGGTTAATATGCTTACCCAACAAATTGGTACAGTTTTCAATCCATTGATTCAAAATACCAATAACAGTTACCAAATGTTGGCAAATCAGATGAGTAGGATTGCAGATTTCTTTGGGGCTCCAGCGGTTAATAATAGGCAAGTTCCTATTATTGCGGGTAATGCGTCGCCAGTTAACCCCCAAGAAGCAGTTGCAGTCGAAGCGTCCACAATTGTAGGCGAACGACAAGGGGCAGTAAACCACGTCCCTGAAGTAGTTTTGGTAAATAGACACCAGAACACTGATGAAGTCGTTCGACAAGTGCAACAACACAATGTTGGCGCAGAAAACAATATAGCTACTTTAGTCGAAACTATTTTGGCGCAAAATGGCCTTAACATAGGTTTACAAAGGCCTAACTTCGTATCACCATTATGTGAATACGTATTATAAACTGAGTTACCAAGGGGATGGAAAGTTCCCAAGTTTACTAAGTTCGGTGGTGATACAAATGAGTCCACAGTCGAACACATTGCTCGTTTCTTGACTGAGGCTGGGGACTTAGCACAAAATGAGAATTTGAAGATGAAATACTTTCCAAATTCTCTAACTAAAAATGCTTTCACTTGGTTCACGACCTTACCCCCTGGTTCTATGTTCACATGGGGGCAATTAGAAAAGGCATTCCATGCACAGTTTTACATGGGCCAGTCGAAAATTAGTCTTAAAGAATTGGCTAGTGTTCGGCGCAAAATGCCTGAAACTATTGATGATTACTTAAACAGATTTAGGCTGTTGAAATCTCGTTGCTTCACACAAGTCCCTGAACATGAGCTTGTCGAAATGGCTGCGGGTGGCCTTGATTACTCAATTAGAAAGAAATTAGACACATCTCATTTGCGAGATATGGCGCATTTGGCTGATAGAGTTCGACAAGTTGAAAGGCTTAGAGAGGAAAAATCTAGGTCGAATAGGTATCATAAAAAAGAAAAAGTGGCATATGTCGAAGAAGAATTCGACGTTACATATAGTAATGTCGAAGAAGAGGAGATAGACGTGGCTGAACTTAAGCCTGGTCCTCCTTATACCTGTAAATTATTAAGGCCTGCGAATGGGAATAACCCTGTAGAGCCTAAGAATGATAGATTTATGCCTAAGACTTATACTTTTGATGTTACTAAATGTGATGAAATTTTTGATCTTTTAGTAACTGATGGTCAAATATTAGTGCCTAAAGGCCTTAAAACACCAACTCTTGACCAAAGAAAGAAAAAGGGTTATTGTAAGTTCCATAATTTTTTGGGACATAACACTGACCGTTGTGTGCTCTTCAGGGATATTGTGCAAAAAGCAGTTGACGAAGGAAGACTCAAATTTGCTGATAAGAAAATGAAAGCTCCTATGCAGATTGATGTTGATCCATTGCCTAAGGCTGAAGCTATGTATTCTGAACCTGTCGAAGCTGATGTAGGCATGGTGGATGCTCAAATGGCAGACCCTCCTAAGTATGTCAAGACTGCCACCGAGAAATTAAAAGGTTTTCTGTACGCTGAAGGTAAGAAACAGGAAGTGACCCTAAAAGAATATGATGGGAAGATACATGCTGTGTATCCAAAGGCTGCGGAAGAATTGATAGATTTCCTCAATCGGTGTAAGTGGAATAACTCTGAAGTTATGCTTTGCCCAAGATGCAGCGCTGTCTTCGACAAAGAAGCAGCCAAAGCTGTCGAAGGTTATCAGGATCAACAACAACGTAAAAGAAAATGGCTTGATAACAGGCCGAAATTTGACTTTGCAAAAGGAGATCTTCCTGGCTATAAGGCTAATGTGTCAACAAAGCCTTCAACAAGCAAACGACAATTTGCTAAGGAGAAGTCCTCCGCGAAAGGGTATTTGAAGCTGTCAACAAATAAATCCTTTGTCCCAAGTGCCAGTGCTCCTGTTGAAGCGTGGGTGCCCAATAATCAACGTGCTAAAGCTGTCAAGCCAGATACGGATGCTGTTAAGTTTAATTATAAGAATAACTATAAGGGTAAGAACCCCATGACTAGAACACAGTGGCGTCGTTACCAAAGACAACAGAAGAAGAAGGCACACTTTGACATTAATAAGGTTCCAAGTCATTTGGCTAATAACCATGTTCCACGCAGTATGATTGACATTAATCAAGTTCCACGCAGCATAATAGTGGCGAAGAGTGAGGTTCACAAAGCTGAAGTTGCCACAAAGAGGAATGCTGATGTTGCTAGTCATGTGTGTGCAGCGAATAAGGCCAAAGGCAAGGCTGTAGTAACAGAAAAGCCAAGAAGGCCTGCTCTTGAAAGAATATTTCCTCCATTGTCAACAGTGAAAGAAAAGAATGCTGATTTCGACATGGATGAAGACATGGAGTCTGATTTTGATGATTCTGAAGATGATTTCGATGTTGTTTGCAATGTGGTATCAATACTGCCTCTTGAGTACGATGTTATCACAGTACCAAATGATGTTGAAGAGGATTTTACAGAGGATATGGCTCATCATAAGCCAATGTGTTACTATGTGATGAACAATGGTTGTGTCGAAGACCAAATGGCTACCTTCGAGAAGCCAGATATGAGTATGCAAAACCACTTGAAACCCCTGTATGTCCAAGCCAAAGTCAATGGTGTTGGAATTAACAAAGTGTTAGTGGATGGTGGAGCTGCAGTGAATTTAATGCCACATGGTCTTTTGAAGAAGATTGGTAAGTTCGACACTGACCTCAGGCCACATAACATTGTCTTAAGCAACTATGAAGGCAAAACTGGCCATTCTTTGGGGGCCATTGAGGTGGACTTAATCGTTGGTTCCATAAAGAGGACTACATTGTTCTTAGTGATAGCCTCTAAAGCGAATTTTAATTTACTCCTTGGTAGAGAGTGGATCCATGGAGTTGGTGCTGTCCCTTCAACTTTGCATCAACGTTTAGTAATGTGGAAGGAAGATGGTTTGGTAGAGTATGTTGAAGCCGATCAGAGCTACTTCCGTGCTGATGTGAACCAAGTTACCAAGGAAAATTTTGAGAAACAAATGGCGAGGATTGCGCCATGTTCATCTTCTAATGAGGCATATGTTCCTGCGGATAATGTTCTTGCCTCAGTTCATCTTGACCCAAATTATGGTTTTGTTTGGGAAAGAGAAATAATGAGAGATGATAGTGTCTATCCTGATGGTGTTCTTCGACCAACGGGGTGGAACACTGGTTCTTGAAAGTGTTCTTATGTCAGCGCCCAATGCATGGGACAAAATTACGGCTTATATGGCCGAAAACAAGTTTAAAGCGGCTGTAGAGGCCGAAATTATTCAACAAACAATGGCTGTCGAAGCCAGTGAGTTACATGAAGGAAATGGCATAATCATAGATGAAAGACTTGACTGCATTTATGATGATGATCCATTAGGTTTTGAAAAGGATCCTAGAGATTCGGCGAAGCATATGCAAGCTCAAGACCCGTTAGAAGAAGTTGATTTGGGAAATGGCTCAATAAAACGGCCAACTTATATTAGTGCGAATATTGATGCTTCTCTAAAAACCCAAGTCATCACATTGCTAAGGGAGTTCAAAGACTGCTTTGCTTGGGATTACGACGAAATGCCTGGGTTAAGTCGAGAAATAGTGGAAATGCAATTACCAATTCGACCAGGGAAGAAACCAGTGAAGCAAGTGCCAAGAAGATTTGCTCCTCAAGTGTTGGCTAAGATCAAAGAGGAAATCGAAAGGCTATTCAGAAACAAATTCATCAGAACTGCCAGGTATGTCGAATGGTTAGCCAATATAGTTCCTGTAATAAAGAAAAATGGGACTCTTAGAGTTTGCATAGACTTTAGGGATTTAAATAATGCAACTCCCAAGGATGAATACGCAATGTCTGTGGCAGAAATGCTAATAGATTCAGCAGCAGGATTTGATTATCTTAGTATGCTCGATGGTTATTCTGGGTATAATCAAATCTTCATTGCTGAAGAGGATGTGTCGAAAACTGCTTTTAGATGTCCAGGGGCATTGGGTGTTTATGAATGGGTAGTAATGCCCTTTGGCTTAAAGAATGCTGGTGCTACATATCAGAGGGCCATGAATTCTATGTTTCATGATTTTATTGATGATTTTATGCAAGTATACATAGATGATGTGGTGGTTAAATCTTCCTCAGAAAGTGGTCATTTAGACCATCTTCGCCGTTCTTTTGAAAGAATGAGGAAAAATGGATTGAGAATAAATCCATTAAAATGTGCCTTTTGTGTACGTGCAGGTGATTTCTTGGGTTTTATAGTGCACAAAAAAGGCATTGAAATCAATCAAAATAAGGCTAAGGCAATTATGTAAACGAAGGCCCCTTCGACCAAAAAAGAGCTTCAGTCGTTGCTGGGAAAAATCAATTTCCTTCGAAGATTTATATCAAATCTAAGTGGCAAAACACAAGTTTTTTCGCCATTGTTAAGACTGAAGAAGGAAGAAGAGTTCAAATGGGAACCAATGCATCAAGCAGCCTTCGACGATATCAAGTCTTATTTGATGAAACCATCAATTTTGTTGCCTGTTATTAAACACAAAGTGCTCAAATTGTATATAGCAGCTTCTGATAGAACAATAGGTAGCATGTTAGCACAAGAGGATGATAGTGGTGTCGAAAGAGCCATTTATTACCTCAGTAGGGTCTTAAATGATGCCGAAACGAGGTACACTCCTATAGAAAAGTTGTGCCTTTGTTTGTATTTCTCGTGTACAAAGTTAAAGCAATATATAAAACCAGCTGATGTTTCTGTTTATTCGCATTTTGATGTTATTAAGCATATGCTGTCGAAACCAATAATGCATAGCCGAATTGGTAAATGGGCTTTGGCTTTGTCAGAATACAACTTAACTTATCAACCTCTAAAATCAATTAAAGGACAAGTGGTTGCTGATTTTATAGTAGACCATTCTGTTGTCGAAGAAACATTAAGTTTTGTAGACGTATATCCTTGGAGGTTGTACTTTGATGGTTCAAGCCATAAACATGGAGTTGGGATTGGTATTTTAATAATATCTCCTACTAACATTCCAACGAAGTATAAGTTTAAAATTCGAGATGTTTGCTCCAATAATGAAGCTGAGTATGAGGCTTTAATCGTAGGCCTTGAAATTTTACTTGAGCTGGGGGCAAGTCATGTCGAAATAAAAGGTGACTCTGAGTTGGTTGTCAAACAATTGACAAGGGAGTACAAATGCATTAAAGAGCACCTTATCAGATACTTTGTTGTTGCCAATGCTTTGTTAAAAAGATTTGAGTCTGTTCACTTAGAACATTTACCACGAATTGATAATCAAGTGGCAAATGAATTGGCACAAATTGCTTCAGGCTATAAAGTTTCAAAACAAAGCCTGGAAGAGTTAATTGAAATAAAGGATAAAATCATTTCTAATGACTATTCTTCGTCACTATTGTCAACACCAAAAACTGGGGGGGCAACAAACGCAAACGAGGAACTAGCCGTTGTCAAAAAACGTCAATTTTTTGGTGACTTTGACTTAGCAGAAATTTTTGCTCTTGACAATATGACCAATAATGATTGGCGAAGGCCTATTGTGGAATATTTGCAAAATCCCACAAGAAATACCAATAAAAAAGTAAAATACAGAGCTTTGAGCTATGTGATAATTGGAAACGAATTGTTTAAAAAGACTCCTGAAGGAGTACTATTAAAATGTCTTAGTGAAAATGAGGCATATTTAGCAGTTTCTGATACACATAGTGGAGCATGTGGTTCACACCAAGTAGGCCACAAAATGAAGTGGTTATTATTTCGACAAGGAATGTATTGGCCAACTATGCTGAAAGATTGCATAGAATTTGCTAAGGGATGCCAAGAGTGTCAAAAGCATGCTGAGATACAACATGTACCTGCAAATGAATTGCATGCCATAGTCAAACCTTGGCCATTTAGAGGTTGGGCTCTAGATGTGATTGGAGAGATAAAGCCAACTTCGTCGAAGGGCCATAGATATATCCTTGTGGGAATTGATTACTTCACTAAATGGGTTGAAGCTATACCTTTAGCCAATGTTGATCAAGAAACAGTGATAAGGTTTATTCAAAATCATATCATTTATAGGTTTGGAATTCCAGAAACCATTACTACAGATCAAGGATCACTTTTCACTGGTAGAAAAATGATAGAATTTGCTTCTGAAAATGGTTTTAAGTTATTAACTTCGACACCATATTATGCGCAAGCCAATGGACAAGTAGAAGCTGCCAATAAAGTTATTATTAATTTGATTAAAAAGCATGTTGGGCAGAAACCAAAAAATTGGCATAATACCCTTGATCAAGCATTATGGGCTTGTCGAAATTCACCCAAAGAATCTATCAACACTACTCCTTATAGGCTAACATTTGGACACGATGCAGTGTTGCCTGTTGAAATTTGTCTATAATCAACAAGAATTCAAAGACAGTGGGAGATTCCCTCTGATTATTATTGGAATATGATGCTTGATGAATTGGTTGATTTAGACGAAGAAAGGTTATTAGCTTTAGATATGCTTATTCGACAGAAAGAGAGGGTAGCTAAAACTTATAACAAAAAGGTTAAGTTTAAAACCTTTGATTCAGGTGATCTAGTGTGGAAGGTCCTATTGCCTATGGATAAAAAAGATAGAGTCTTTGGTAAATGGTCCCCAAGTTGGGAAGGACCATTTAAAATTTTACAAGTTTATTCAAACGGCGCATATGAGGTCGAAGAGATTGGCGCTGATGAAAGAATTTTGCGTATAAATGGCAAATACTTGAAAAAGTATAAGCCAACGTTGCAAGAAGTTAAAATAACGCTGGAATAAATATAAAGAAAGCGTAAAAACATGGCATTTAAGTGGCCAAAACTTTGTCGAAAGCACAGAATAAAAAATTGCTCAAGAATAAAATGGAAGAAATTTCATTATAATGTTGCCAAGTTACATGTGCCAAAGGAGGCATTTGTGAATTACATAGTGCCGAAAGGGTAAATAAACTAGGCATAAATAAAACACTGAATTGCAGTTGGTCTTTTACGACCAAGTAACTTCTCTTTTGGGTGGTCTTCTTCGACCACGTTGACGCTTCCCGTCGTTCGGGGGGTCATTCTTTCGTCTGCGCGTTAGGCTTGTAAGCCTTTCAACTGGGCGTTTTCTTGCTTGGTAAACCTCAGGAAGCCCTTCAGAGAGGAGATATTGATGTGAAGAGAATGGGGAGAAACCCTCTAAGCTTCCCCAAGGAAGACAGTCATCATCAAGGCAAAACACCTGATGAATCTTCCTGCTCCCACTTTGAGTCTCCCGCATAAACTCAGAAAGTTGCAAGATCAAGTGACATGAAGAAAAAAGGAGCAAAGCCATAATTCGCAGAGATCAAAAACCATCACTTTGAACCTCCAGGCAACCTCACTGCAATTATGAGAGATGAGGTTACGCGGAAGACTCAAAGCAAAGGGAATGATCCTGGAACGGGAAAGGAAAAGAGGAAAAATCATGGAGTGGTGAAGATGAGAAACAAAACTCTTCTATTTATAAGGAGAAGTATGAAAGAGCGTCAGTTGGTTACGAGTTTGGCGTTCCGAGAAGTGAGGCATCACTTTAATTACGGCGTTAGTAACGTAACGGAAAATGGTGGAACCATTCAAAGTTAAAACAGAGAATCAGTAAACATAGTCAAAGGCCGAAATTACAGGCTGTTCAAGTTCAAGGTTTGAATATGGATTATTGATGGCAACTTATGAGGCAAAAGAAGTGGAAGAATTGGAGAAGCCTTATAGGAAATGGTGAGATAAGGCATTTACTGAGAAGTAAAACTTTGAAGGCCACGTAATACACCAATATAGGAGTAACATCAACAACACTTAACAGTGGTGACATCAGGTATACAGCTATTTTACTCAAGTGCAAAGTTATTTCGATGGTGAATTCAAAAATGTCTTTCTCTTCTTCCTCCTCAAGTTCAGTCGAAAAAGACATTTTTGGGGGGCAATTTGTTAGCCTGTAATTTCGACAGGCTTCATTGAAAATGGTCAACAAGGCCTGACTTATATTTCGACGAAGACCAAATTATTTCGACAGAGAAAATGGTCATGCGCAAGGTAAACTCGACAAGCTTACGGGGAAGCAAAAGCAAGAGAGAGGAAAATGGACGCAAGCTTTCGACAGACAGAAAACAGAGCAGTTATGCGCTGAAGACTAGCAGTTGGTCGAAGCGTGATAGAGCGGTTCTGGTCGAAAGTAGGAGTAGCAGTTATTAATTTTCAAATTTCTAGGCAGTTACTTAGTTCAGTTTTTCCCCCTCTTTTCCTTTGTATAAATAGCTGTTTCTGAGAAGAAACAGGGGTCGCAAATCACAATACACAACCCGATTCCTGAAACTCTAACTTCCAAGCCAGAGCGAAAAACGAGTGGAAGAATCGCTGTACGTGATCGTGTACCACTTTTACAATTCAATGCAATTTATTTGTCTTTTCTTTACAATTCATGCACCATTTACTGCTTCTTTTCTTTTCAATTCTGTTAATCATTGCAAATCGTCCCCTTTTCTACATTTTCTGAAACAAAAACTATGAGCAATTCAAAGGCAATTGCTTTGAGATTTTTCTAGTTTGATCTCACAAACCTTCTAATAAAACTAGTGATTGTTTGCTAAAAACACCAGCAAACAGTAGGCTACTAGACAAGGACAATGCATGGGTGGAAGGGCAGTCAAACATAATGCTTTTTATTGAGAATTATTATAAAGAGATCTACTCACCATCTTTGGAGGCCTCACATCCTGAATGTCTCTCAGTCATCCGTAGCCTAGTGTCTACTTCAATGAATGATGAGTTACTAGCCCCAGTGCTTGAGAATGAGATTAAGAAAGTTGTTTTCTCCTTAGGCTCTCTAAAAGCCCCTAGCTCAGATGGTCTTAATGGTGAGTTTTATCAAAAGAATTGGGATATTATAAAGGGTGATGTTGTGGAAGCTATCTCAACCTTCTTTTCCTCTAGGACTCTAGGGGAGTGGGTAAGTGAAAATGTGGTTGCCCTCATTCCTAAAATTCCTCATCCTAAATCTTTTGGTCAACTTAGGCCAATAATTTGTTACAACATGATCTATAAGATCATATTTAAGATTGTGGTGGGGAGATCAAAACCTATGTTGAACTCTCTTATTTCTCCCCATCAGAGTGCTTTTGTGGGTGGGAGATTGATTCAGAACAATCTTGTGGTTGCCCAAGAAGCATTTCATTTTCTTAAAAAGAAGCAAGTGCCCTCAAAGGTAGGTTTTGCCATCAAGGTAGATATAAATAAAGCCTATGATAGAGTGGATTGGAATTTCCTAAGGGAAGATCTTATTTCTTTTGGCTTCAGTGTCTCTTGGATCTCTCTAGTCATGTCTTTGGTTGAGTTTGTCTGTTATGTCTACCAAATTAATGGGTCTAGGAGTCATGTCATTATTCCTAGTAGAGGTTTGAGACAAGGGGATCCTCTATCCCCTTATCTTTTTATTCCTGTGTTTGATGTGCTTTCTAGCTTGATCTCTAGGGCTTGCTCTAATGGGAACATTCATGGTCTCTCTCTTGCTAATGGAGCCCCTATCCTAACTCACTTATTTTTTTGCAAGTGGATCAAGTGGTAGCTATTCTTAACAGTTTTACCGGTGTTTCTAGTCAAAGAATTAACCTCCAAAAGTCAGGTCTTTTTTGTGGGAAGAATGTGCCTGACACTCTTAAAGCTGCTCTCTTTCACATTCTCAGTATTCCTCTTTGTGAGTCCCCAAGGATGTACTTAGTTATACCAGCTGAGTGGGGTACATCTAGAGGTCAGGCTCGATTGTGGATAAAGGAGAGGGTTCTCTCAAATCTAGAAGGATGGAAGGAAAGCTATTTATCTCAAGCAGGTAAGGAGGTGCTTGTTAAATCTTTTATCCAAGCTATCCCCTCCTATGTTATGGATATTGTCAAACTACCAAAGAACTTCTGTCAATCTCTATGCTCAGCAGTAGCTAATTTCTGGTGAAGTGTCAATGTTAGAAGTAGAGGAATGCATTGGAAATGCTAGGATTACATGTGTCTACCAATGAATAAAGGTGGATTGGGCTTTAAAAGTTTTACAGCTCAAAATTCTTCTCACCTCTGTAAGCAAGCCTTGAAGCGCTTGGACAATCCGAATGATAACTGGGATAGAATCCTTAGAGGAGTATATTGTAATAGAGAGATTTTTTGGAATGTAAAACCTAAGGCTGGTAGTTCATGGTTTTGGAGGAATATCCTTCTTGGCAAAGATATTTTGAAGGAGAATGGCAGATGGATCATTGGTGATGGAAGCAGCATTGATATTAGGGAAGATTCTTGGTTACCTAATGGACAGAAAGCAGATGTGGTGGATGGTTGTGCTCTCACTAAGGTTCATGAGTTAATTGACACTATTAACCATTCTTGGGATACTAATGTCCTAAAGGGGGCTCTGTAGAGTCACAGTGCAATTGAAGCCTTGAAAGCCCCTATTGGATGGAGGGATCAAGGAGACAAGTTCATTTGGCCACACAATAAGGAGTGAATCTATTCTGTGATGTCTGGCTACTAGTTCTTAAGTGATGCTTCTTCAGAGGCTAGTTCTAACCCATCTTCATCCTATTGCCACTCACAAGAGGTTTGCGATAATTTGTGGAAGGTAGGAGTTCAAGAAAAAATTGAGCACTTTCTATGGCGTATAAGGAAGAATTCCTTGACCAATAAGGTTAATCTTTTCAAGAGAAAAATTACAAAAGATACAAATTGCCCTATATGCAACTCAGAAGAAGAAACTGTGGAATACCTTTTTCTATTATGCCCGTGGACTACCCCAATTTTGTCCAGTCTACAATTGTGTAAAGTCCCAACTAAGGAGAATGTCTCAAGTACGGATAAATGGCTGAATTTGTTCCTGGATACTTCTCAAGAGAATCTCTCCTTTAACCCAGAGGTTTATGTATCTATTTTCCTAACTCTTTGGCATATCTGGAAGTTGAGGAACATTAAGGTTTTTGAAGAGAAGAAACTGAACCCTATGGATGTTATCTTTGCTGCGAAAAACAACCCCTCTGAACTAAACTGCTTGGAACCCAATCCATTAAGCCCTAATCAGATCTACTCTACCATCCCTAGCCCTAACCCCAGATGGAACCCCCAGAATCAACGTGCTAAAATCCAACCTTGATGCTCAATTTGACATGAATACAGGCCGTGGATGTATAGGGGTGGTTTGCAGAGACGACAAAGCAAGAGTAATCACAGGATTTACCTTTAAGATCTTAGCGAGCTCAGCCCTGGTTGTGTAGGCCATTGCGTTGAGAGAAGCAGTCTCTCTGGCTATCAATCTCACCTCTCCTTACATTTTGTTTTAATCTGATTGCTTGGAGCTCATCGAAACATGCAGGAGAAAATTAGTTAGGAAAGGGATAGAAAACATTATTGAAAATATTCTGAAGATGAGATATGAATTCATCTCGATTGGTTTTCTGTGGATCAAGTGTGAAGGTAATGCGGATTTGATCACAAAACTTGCTTCTTCGAACTCTCTTCCGCGCAATAGGTGCAGCAATCCTCCCCTTGGCATCGCGAATTTGCAGGAATTTAACCGGAGATCGTGTGTTCAAAACGAGATTTGAAGGGTGTTTGCTGGTGTCCGATTAGGGTTAGGCGGTTGGTGAGTTTCTGAGAAGAGCATTTGTTTTTTGTCGTTTTCATGATAGTAGTTGGTAGATAGGGTTATCACATTTACTATCAATTTAGTTGGTGTTGGGCTTGACCCGGTTTGTGTTATGTTTGTCAATGGCTTGACACACAATGTATTGCTACAGTGTAATCCGGTTCTTCAATCGCCCAGGTTTTAATGATTAAACCCGAATCAGTTCATCAAAAAAGAAAAGAAGAAACTTTTCAAAAGAATGGCAATGATATATTATTAATTATTTTTTTTATAAAAGCTTAGTATTTAAAATATTTAGGTTAAAAAGTGTTATAATGGTGGTTATAATTAAAATGGGCTTTAAAAATGTGTAATGAAGACTTTTGGGCCTTTTACAACATGTACCCCTTGTTTTATTGATACTATCCCCATACTACGTACGATCCTAGAGTTGTGGATATAGCCTTTCACATCTTTTTAAGATCAAAAAGTTTTGAAAATAAAAATAACATCTAACCCTTTTTCCTAAGCCCTTGTCCCCCTCCTCCCATGTTAGCCTATTGGGTGCCATGACTAGGACCACCATCTAGGCATGGCAACGAAATTTGAATTCGCAAGCACCTACCTGACCCCGGTCCGAGTGTGACAGGGAAAACCAGCTTTGACCGGGGATGGGGATGGCTTCAAGGATGTCGATACCCGTCATGCCCACACTCCGAATCTACTCGACAAAATATTAATTGTTTATCTTGTTTTATTTTGTGCATATATACTCATTCATTTTGTTTATTTTTAGTTTTGATCTATTATCAATAGAAATAAGGGCGGAGACGTGAATGCAAAATCTGTCGCTGAGCCACGTTGTTGCCATTCCTACCACCATCTAAACCACCCACTATCCTCGTCGCCCCCATAAAAACCTCCACAAATATACCATGAAAATTAATGTATCAGCAGAGACAGATTCAACTGAGAGAAAGCATGTTCCCAACCCCCTTTGTGGTGGTCGGAATGAGTTTTTTAGGTACCTATATATATTTTACAATTCAACATAAGTTCAAATACATCTCGTGACCCAGTGGGTAGAAACGATTTTTCAAACCAAGTTGTTTCAAGTTCGATCCTAGCTATGGACGTTTTGTTATATATGAGTGACTTTTTTACTCCCTAAAAGATCATGCAAAAACCATCTAAGTTGGATTTGATCTCCCAGCCTCAAGTCTAAAACATAAGCACTTGTCTTTGGGCCCCTAAAGGATATTATTATTCTGCCAATTTCTAAGAGTATAACCTATCTATACTACATATAACTGTCAAGAAAACACTACAACAGAATTGTTAAAAAAGGGTGCACCCATTAGGGGCGTTTTTTAAAAAGCGCCCCTGAAGCCCAATAAAGGCCCTTCGTATTTTGGACATTAGGGGCGCTTTTTAAAAGCTCCCCTGATGCCTAATATTCTAATATTTCCGTTTCATACTCCCTCTCACTCTCAGTACTCGTCTCTTTCCCTCTTCTTTTTTTTGATCAACTCTTTCCCTCTCACTCTCAGTCTCTCTTACCTGAAACCCTTCTCTCAGTCTCTCAGTCTCTCTTACCTGAAACCCTTACGCGAAACAGAAACTGTGAACGAGTTAATAACCACGCCATCAAACGCCCATTCCGTCGTCATCGCTGTCAACAACCACGCCGTCATCGACGCTGCTGCCTATTCTGTCGGAGTTGTTGCCTTTTTCTGGTACGTTCCCATGACTGTGCAATTTAAAATGTTAGGGGTTCTCTACTTTCTACTTTCTGGCATGTGCTTTTTGTTGCTTATTATAGTATGATATATTCCGGGATTTTGCTTTTGTATTATTGTGTGTTTGTTCTTTTATTATTACAATGATGAGAACAATAGCTTGGCCCTGAATGTGGCATTTTGGGTATGCAGGCAAGGTGTTTGATATTGGTTGTTGTTGGTTGATGAAAATGAGAGTAGGGATGTGTTGCAAACTATAGGATACACCAGAAACAGGAAAAATGTTTTTTTTTTAAAAAAAGCAATCAGGGGCGCTTTTTAGAAGCGCCCCTCTTGGTCTGAGACGCTAAGACCAACAGGGGCGCTTTTTAAGAGCGCTCCTGATTGTGGGGTTGGCATCAGAAGCGCCAGATTCAAGGGCGCCCGAAAGCGCCCCCGATGGATAAAAAAAGTGCCCCTGTTGGCCTATTTCTGTTGTAGTGAAAACTGCAACCATATCCATTCTATTCAATATTTCATACATTTATCTATTCGACTACACTTCACAAAATATTCGCTATTTAAAAAATTCTGTCTGACCCCCTCTTAAATATTTTTGGATCCTTCCCAAGGTACCAGAATACATAAGAAATGGATATTGATTGTGCTTTCAGTTTTTTAACTTAATAGCTTTTAGGGTTAAATATGTTTTTGGTCCCTACAAATGTAGCGAATTTTGTTTTTAGTCCCTCTAAAATTTTTTGAGCATTTTTGGTCCCTACATTATTTTCCGTTTGCACTTTTAGTCCTTGCTGTTAATTTTTTGTGTGAGCTGGCTAACGGTGCTGACGTGTCAATGCTGACTTGTCTATTTTTTATGTGCTGTCATGGCCACATCATTTGCCACCTGTTTTAAAAAAACAATTAAATGTAATGTGTTGGTCTTTTTTCCACGTCACCTATCATTCTCATTTCCCCCATCAGGTATCTCTCCTCTTCAACCTGGAAATGTAAAACCTGATTCTTCCTCCTTCAATCTCAACCTCTCTACATCACTTTTGAAGACAACTATTTCACAATCAGTTTGATATGAGACTCTCTTTTTCCATCTGCTTCCAGTTTAATCGCCTAGTGGTTTTAATCGCCTCTTTGCACCTTCAAATTTTTCGTGTCCGTTTCTGATTTGTAATAACAATATCTGATTCTCGATTTTACCCTAAATTGATTCCGTTCTTGATTGTTTTTGTTCTTGAGCGATTTTTCCCTTAATCAGATTCTCACATGCACAACTGAACAATAAAACATAAAATCATTATATTTCTTGTCTACATCAGGTTCATGCTTTGCAATCTTCTTTTCATGCTTTTCAATCTTCTCGTCAACACAAAATATGCATGTTTCAGAAGGGAACGAGATGAAGCCTAAGGAAAGAGAAATCGTTGAATCAGAAATCCATTTGCAGAGACGTGTGTGTGTGTGTGTGTGAGAGAGAGAGAGAGAGAGAGAGAGAGGGAAAGAGATGTAATGGATAAAGGGAGAAGCTTCGGCTTGCATCAATGGAGGAAGGGGAAAAGGGAAATTTAGGGATTTTAGTTATTTTAATTGGTTTTTTTAAAACAGGTGGCAAATGATGTGGACATCACAGTACATAAAAATAGACAAGTCAGCATTGACTTGTCAGCACCGTTAGCCAGCTCACACAAAAATTAACAAAGGGACTAAAAGTGCAAACGGAAAATAATGTAGGGGCCAAAAGTGCTCAAAAAACTTTAGAGGGACTAAAAACAAAATTCGCTACATTTATAGGGATCAAAAACATATTTACCCCTAGCTTTTATGGAAACTCCCATTTTTGAAAGCCTTTTAAAAATAATTTTAGTCATACAAATTAAATAGTAATGAAAGAAGACAATGTTTGAAAAATGATTTTCTACAAGCTTTTTTCAAAAAGCTTTAGCTTTCTTTACAACCATTTTGAATTAAGAACTTTGTGTTAGGCCTAAGACTAAGATAAAACATTGGTTAAGAGATAAAATCATGTTGAGTTCAAATCCCCTCGGGGTATTTGTAAAATGGCTATTAGTGCCACATTGATCAATAATATTTCAGTTACTAATGTTTTTGCCAATGTTGCTCGTACTGGTGTGAATCAGAATTCTGGAAAACAGGTGTATGCTGAAGCACCTAATTCCCAATTCAACTCATATTCTAGACGCGGTTGTGGGCATCGTAGATCTTGTAGCGATGGTGGACCCTGTGGCAACGGTGGAGCACTGCCTCCTAAAATAGGGAACCGTCCTATGTGTCAACTGTGTGGCAAATATGGCCACTCTGTTGCTAGTTTCTAGTACCAGTATGATGAATATCTTGTCCCTATGGAGAATCCTCCTTCTGCTCAAATGGCTACTTTTGGTGTTGCACAACGTCAGTCAAGTGACAATGCTGATGAGGTTGATGATCCTCGAGCCTTCCTTGTGACTGCTGCTCCTAGCCGCACAGGTATAACTTCTAACCCTAAGAACAGTAGGTCACAAGGATGGTACTATTGAGATCAGATCCTTTTTGATATATGGTTTTAATGATAACAAACCTTATGAACTAAATCTTAAGTATTCTGAATGGTGTTCTACTAATGGGTGCTGCTCTTGAGTTTTGTTGAAAGAACAGGTTTCCTATAAGTGGACATGCTAGAAGCGAAATTAGATCAATCCAATGCGTGTCATCATCAACAACTGAAGAATCAAAGTAGAACCAACAAATTACAAGAATCGTAATGCAAGCTTCATGAAGACACATTATCTTTACTATTAAATTACAATGGTGTTGGACAAGGAAATTCACAAAGAGAAAAGAGAGGACATTAGGCAATCAAGAGAAAGTTCAAATCATCTAAGTGAATTCCTATCAAGAGGAATCCTAAGAACCTAATGACTACATTGATCAAAGGAGTATACAAGTCCTTGCATAGAAGATTCTCATAGTCATTAATTGGGTTATATTCTACCAATGCTCTCTTACTCAAATGATCAAAAGCTTATCTAGAAGCATATCAAAGAGCATGACCAAAACATGCAAGAAGTCAAGAGAAGGTTTGACCAAGTCAAGAGAAGGTTAAATATAATACCATTGTTGGAATGAAAACTTAGCAAGACATTAAGTTTTCTACTTAATGTTTATCCAACATGTTTATTTCATGTGTATAGAACAAGCATCAAAGAATAGCAAAATGTGAAACTACCTTGAACTAAAAAGAGCATAGAAATATGAAGGTAGAAAAGAGTTGTGAAGGTTGAAACATGTGAAGGTGAAAGTCATGTGAAGGTTGACCTATGTGAAGGTTGACCAGAAGTCAACTGTGAAGGTTGACCAAAAGTCAACGCAAAAAGTTGACTCAAAGGGTTGACCAAGTCAACGTAACATTGACCAGAATTGAAAAAGAGTGTGGCCCCACATTTATTATGAAGATCCAAAATTGTGAAGGTTAAAGATAAAGTTGAAGAACATATTGAAGAACATAATATGAAGATCATATCATTCAAGCTTCTCAATATGACAAACATGTTAGCTCTCATTTATTGAAAATCAGAGAGTAGCTCCTGCTGGAATCTTGCAATAAATGAAGGAGGAACTCCTTGATTATTCCTAGACCAAACAAAATGTGTTTAAGGTTAAAGGATGTGAAGCTTCGTGTAACAGCTGTAAAGCTGCTTTACAAGTACAAGCCAGCTAAGGGAAAGCCAGAATTCTGAACATAAAGCACTGTGTCAACTTGTGAAGGTTGAAAAGCTAGCAAAATGTACAACTGTCGGCTTGTGAAGCTTCAAAAGCTGTTAATTTTGGAACCGTTTATGTAGACAATTCTATGGACCATTGGACATCTCCAAACAGCTATATTCAAGTTCCAACGGCTATATTCAGATCAAATGGCTATTTAAAGGCTGGAATTCGAAGTTACAAAGTGTGAGTGTGTTGGAACATCTCATCTTTCAAGCATCTCAAAGTAAATCCAACCTTCTCATCCCACACTCAAAGCTCTTCATGTTCAAATCTGGGATTCTTATGTTGAGTGTGTGTTAGCTTGATAAGCATCATTGTATACACTTTGTGTAATCTATCCTCAAGCTCTTAAACATCCCAAAACCCAAACCCCTTATTGTAAACATTATCTTGTAAACATCTCACCAAACTACCTAGAAGAGAGGTGAGGGTTAGTGGTGATTCTACTTGATAAGGGGATTCTTAGGAAATTAGTAGAGGGTTTTCTAAGAGGGTGGAAACAGCTAGGAGTGGCTGTATAGGAGAACACTATGCTATTGTGTTTGATCAAAGCTAGTAGTGGTGAAGTCTTTTGTGTGTTGATCAAAAGCAAGTGTAGAAGTGATTCTACTTGATTGAGGAATCCTTTAGAAAACTAGGGAGAGTTTTCTAGTAGGAACAGCTTGGTGTAGCTGTGTAAAGAGAGCACGTTGCTTTTGTGTGTGATCAAAAGCAAGTGGTGTTGCTAGGCTTTTGTGTGTGATCAAAAGCTAGTGGTTTTAAAGTCTTTTGTGTGTGATCAAAAGCAAGTGTAATAGCTATTTGGAAAATAGTGGAAATACTCACAAGGATGTGGGAAGAGGACGTAGCCAGGTTTGGGTGAACCTCTATAACTCTACTGTGTTATTTACTTGCTTTCCTTATTATTTGCTAACATGCTATAACATATTTGCTGTTGTTCAAACTAAGAGAAGGTTAATTTATTCAACCTTCTCAAAACGGTTTTTAAGTAAGAACTTATCATCTATGTTTTAAACTCAAGATACAACCAACATATCTCTTACCAGCTATTATTCATAACTATTCCTCATCATTAAGAAGTTAGTATTCTATATTGATTATCTATTGTTACTAACCTTCTTCATTGAGAAGTTAGTATTCTATAATGATCATCTATTGTTACTAACCTACTCATGTATTTTATGCATAAATCATGTACTGTTTTAAAGCATTTGATTAATCTTAAGAAGCTTAAATCTGAAATGATTTCATCCTCATAAGCTTCTCTTCATTAAAGAGTTTATCCTTCACATATGCATTTCTTGATAAGATGTTCGTCAAGTTATCAAACACTAAATGACCATGTTCAACAAAGGATAAATCTCATATGATGTACAAAATGTTTTTATGCATATATACAACACAAGACTCATTATGTATTGAACTTATTAACAAGAGAAGGTTCAATGCATGGAACCTACTTAATTAAAGGAAGTTCACAGTGTGGAACCCACTTATCCCAGGGAAGGTTAAACACTTTGAACATACTTAACTAGAGAAGGTTCACTGCTTCAAACCTACTCAACTTGAGAAGGTTCACTATGTGGAGCCTACTCAACATAGAGAAGGTTTAATCCATGGAACCTACTCAAGAAGAGAATGTCTTGTGAAATTGTTTGATGCTAACTATCTCATCTCCAAGTATAAACTTGAGAGGACATTTTCTAGGTTGCAGGATATAAATTTTCAAAGTGTCACAATTCAACCACTCCTCTTCTTGTGACTCTATATGCCACTTTAGGTACAATCTGCAGAAACGGTATGTTGATTCTTGTTCCACTCATCACTTAACTGTACACCACACAAGTTACACAAAAGTAAGCCCTATAATGGAACGAAAACTATATAGGTTGGAAATGGGCAAAACACTAAGATAGCATCTATTGGCACAATCACTTTCTCCTCTAAATTGGATCCAAGTGTTTTCTTTTCTCTACATAACCTTTTACATGTTCCAACTATCACACACAATTGAATCCCTGCATCTAGATCTGCCGCTGATAATGATGTGTTTTTTGAATTTCACCCCACTACCGTTTTGGTGAAATCACATGGGCTCTAAGAAACCCTTGTTGAAAGGATGCGTAGATGCAGATGGATTGTACAGCTTCACGGACTTGACACCCTCCACAAGACCATTGCTACACAACTCGGATTCCACAAGTAAGCTCTCCACTAGTACATCTCCTCTTATGCTTACTAGTGTAACCAAGGATCATTATACTAATTCATGTAGTACATCTAGATACTCATTATGGTACCACCATTTAGGTCATGCCAATAGTAGAATTTTTTCCATTGTTATGAACTGGTGTAATGTGAAAATTCCAAATAAGCACACCTTTGAATTGTGTCAATTCTTGTTGCCTTGGTAAGTCTCATTGCTTATATGCTCCTCCATCCACTACCACACACACTACACCATTCGAGTTAGTGCATACGGACTTATGGAGACCTTCACCCACCCCATCTAGTAGTGGTTGTCTTTACTATATTGCCTTTGTTGATGCCTGTACAAATATACTTGGATTTACTTTCATAAAAACAAATCTGAAGCCACCATAGCCTTTACTCTATTCCACAAACTTATCAAAACCCAATACTCCGCCAATATTAAAATCGTTCAATCCGACAATGGGGGGGGGGGGGGGGAGGATACAAACCTCTTACCAAACACGTTACCCAACGTGACGTCCATCATCGTTTCACTTGCCCACATATCTCACACCAAAACGGCATTGTCGAGCTGTTTACCGTGGGTTTTGGTAAACAACCGCAGGTTTAAAATTATTTGCTTGCAAGATCAACTAGTAAATCTTAAGACATATTGTGCATTGATTTCCTAGAAATTATCGAGTTTCGTTAATGTTCTTACGGTTTTAATGAAAATGATGAAGATAACCGTCAATTTCAAAGGTATTGAAACTGTCGAAATTACTTCAAAATGATACAATTTTGAACAGAATGTGTAAAAAGCAAATAAAGTGCAAGGAATTTAAGAAAACAGATTAAAATTGCATTGAATGAATAGAAATTGGTGCACAAGTGCATACATTGTTCTGTAACTCGCTTTACTCTCTCACTTGGAAGTTGGAGTATGAGAATTCTGTATGTGCGTATTGTGACCCGTTTTTCCTATGAAAAACTACTATTTATACAAATAGAAAATCACTATACAGAATTTTTAAAAATGTAACTGCTACATCCATTCGACAGCGGTTGCTTGATTCCAATCCGTTCCTAGTCTTCAAAACCTCTTCTTGTCAAAATCACTGTCTTCAACACTTCGATTTCAGCAAGCCTCATGTCGAAATCATCTTGACACAACCAAATAACTTAACTCTTCTCAATGTCGAAATTGACATCTTTCTCTTGAAATAATAAGTCAAACCTCGTTGATTGCATTTAATTGAGCTTGTCAAAAATGCAAGCTAACAAATTGCCCCCCAAAAATGTCTTTTTCGACTGAATTTAGAATGAAGAAAGAAAACGACGTTTTTGAAACTTCACTCAACAGTTTCGTGTCAAGTCTACTGACGTCGTTAACATCTTCTTTCAGAATTGAAAGGATGCTTCTTCAAAAGGAAACCACTTTATTGCGCCAACTATTCAGAGTTAGTGAGCCGCGTTTTACCATGGAACTCCCCTCAAAACCACTTTTCCATAACTGTCAGGTCATGATTGTTAGTGGGCCACTCTCTGAAAGTGCAAAAAACCCAAAGGTTTATACCTCTTTTTTTTTATCCAGCAACTATAAAAGGCGTGCCTCCTTCTCCATTCTATTTTTTCACTCTTCATCTCCCTTGCGAACCCATATCCAGAACCAGAAACTTTTTTAGGAACTCCATTTAAATGGTAACTCTCTTCAAGCTTCTTTATCTTCTTCATTAGAAGAACGCCAACGAACCAGAAAACCTTCTGAGAAACCCCATTAACGCTTAAAACCTGTCTCTGGTTTTTACAAATCAAGAACAAATCACATTTTTCAAACCTAAAAAAAAATGGCTTCTGCTTCAAGCTCTCAAGCTTCTGGAAAACAGAAATTTGTTGCTGAACCTGATTTGGAAGATGCTCGCGCTCAAATCTGGAAATCACAGGTATTAATTCCCTCTTCTGAACCTAACAAGCATGCTTTTCTTGGGCCTCTCCCTGAATCACACGAAGACACACAGAAACTTCAAGAAATTTTCCCTAGCTACCATAAATATAGCCCTAGGATTTTCGAAAAGGGGCCCTACGAAATGGGGTTTATGAATGCCCCCAATAGGGTCTTTAGGTCCTCACCCCACGCAGAGAACGAACTCTACATAAAATGGCTTAACAAAGTTGAGCCGAAGAAGGGTGAATTCTGGAAATCCCAAGGGATTTATGACCTTATTCAACTGTCGAGATATGGCCCTAGGTACCACAGCCCCATGCTCATCGCAGCATTACATTTTTGGGAACTCACAACTAACAGCTTACATCTTAAATGTGGCATGCTCACTCCCACCTTGCTGGATGTGGCTGCCATAACTGGCCTTAAACCGACAGGAGAAATTTTCAATCCCAACAACACCATCAATACCTACCAATTCGACTTCAGACATGCCACATTTTCTGGGTACATTGAAGATCAGCATGTAACTGATAACGAGGAGGTTTCCGACATAGAACACACTGCCTTCCTCACCTTGTGGCTCTCCCTCTATATCTTCTGCTCTTCTTCACTCCAAGTGGCCAAAATGTATGTTAACTTGGCCATTCAGCTTCATGAAGGTCGAAACATATGCCTCAGCGAAGAAGGGTGAATTCTGGAAATCCCAAGGGATTTATGACCTTATTCAATTGTCGAGATATGGCCCTAGGTACCACAGCCCCATGCTCATCGCAGCATTACATTTTTGGGAACTCACAACTAACAGCTTACATCTTAAATGTGGCATGCTCACTCCCACCTTGCTGGATGTGGCTGCCCTAACTGGCCTTAAACCGACAGGAGAAATTTTCAATCCCAACAACACCATCAATACCTACCAATTCGACTTCAGACATGCCACATTTTCTGGGTACATTGAAGATCAGCATGTAACTAATAACGAGGAGGTTTCCGACATAGAACACACTGCCTTCCTCACCTTGTGGCTCTCCCTCTATATCTTCTGCTCTTCTTCACTCCAAGTGGCCAAAATGTATGTTAACTTGGCCATTCAGCTTCATGAAGGTCGAAACATATGCCTCATCAAGCTCATTTTAGGATCTCTCTATGATGCTTTAGGACATGGATCCTTCGACTTGAGAGGACTTGGACCTCAAGCCAAACTACTGGTCTCAGGCCATATTTGGCTGTTCCAATTGTGGCTCCTTGGCACCTTTGAGTCGAGATTGCAATTGTATTGCCCCAACGACTATGTTGATATGGTCGAACAGAGGAGAATCGAACGTATGAGGCTTGTTGTTTTAAAGCCTAGGGAAATAGGTCAATCTACAGAAGACCTGTTCTCTACTGCTTTCACCATGTTTCTAGACTGTGATACTTTCACACCTTCAATGGCACCATTCGTTGATAGGACTCGTGGACCAAGTTGGTTCACAAAAGAATTTCCTGCAACCTCTGTCGAAGATGTCGAAGAAATCAACCAAATCTGGAAAGCCTACTTGACTCCAAACTTTCTGTCGACTAAAATCTCAACTAGAAAGGGCAACGCTCAATTTGGAATGACTGGAGATCAACCAAATTTAGTGGCAAGGCAGTTTGGGTTATGTCAACTTCGACCTGACCCTTTTTATAAAACCAAAAAGGACTTGAAGCATCCAGACAATGAAAGAGATTTCTGGAAACGTCTCGACAACACTGCTCAAAATGCTCCCACTTTTATTCCTTTAAAATTTGAACCAACATTTGCTTGCACTAAGGAATTTTTTAAGTGGTGGAGAAATTATTACACATCTAAATCTACTGATGTCGAAGAAACTACATTGCTGTCCAACCTAATTTCTGCTTTTCCTCCTTCGCAGAATAAGAAAGACAAAAGTCAAGGTATGCACGTTCGAGAAATTCAAGCCTTTTAAAATTACTTCGAAACTGTATATGATCCACATTGTCTTAGTCGAACTATTTCTGAGGTTATATAATTGTCGAATGTCTGTAGCTGACCCTATTCCAACAACTCCA
This sequence comes from Astragalus glycyphyllos, assembly GCA_963573325.1. Lineage (NCBI taxonomy): Eukaryota > Viridiplantae > Streptophyta > Magnoliopsida > Fabales > Fabaceae > Astragalus > Astragalus glycyphyllos. The sequence goes on along the minus strand of OY754312.1, from coordinate 63,632,869 downwards.
GCTGCTGGTACAACAAAGTCACCCAAAAAGACGTCGAAGAAAGAAACCAGTACTTCTTCGAAACAAAGCAAACTCCAACAAACAAAGAAACAAGAGGTGAGTATCTTTTCAACATCTTCCTCTATGTTCAAACTTTAAATTCGGCACCTGACTAATCTTCGTTTTGTAGAGTCGAAAAAGGGCAAGTAGTTCTACTACTGATGTTCCTTCCAAAAAATTGAAGAAAACTGATGCGCTAACTGTGAGTGATGATTCAGAGGTCGAACTTCTTACCTCTTTGCTTTTTGTAATTATTTGTATTTCCTTTTCTTGTTTATGCTGACATGAGTGTCGAATTTTCAGTCTGACAACCCAACAAGCAACCCTAAACAAATTGAGGTTCCCAAAACTCAAGTTGAAAGGGAAAAGAAAAGATAGAACTCTCAAGAAGCTCTTAAGATTCCATCTCAACAAGCTCCTATCGACCAACGAGGACACGGCAAGGAGGTGCATAAAGGGAAAGCTCAAACGAACCCAGAAAAACCTCTAAAGAAGAAAGTGAAAGCTCCTAAGAAACCTGAAAGTGCAGGTTCTCGCATTGGAGAAACAGCTTCAAAGGTAATTGACAAGTTTCTTATCTTCCCTTAATCATTTTGATTCAATATGACGAAAAACTCATCAATCTATTATAACAGGAAAACGAGGCCAGCAATTGCGAACCTCAACAGAAACAACCGACACCAACTTCGACTCTCTCTCCTTCTATCGAGCCAATAGCGGAGAAAGTAGTCGAGGAACAACAAAGTAACCCCAGATAGTCCGATCAACACAACGGGAGAAGCTCTTCATCAACAAATAGAAGATTTGATAATCAACGAGCCTTCCTCTGATAAGAATGAGCCTGGGAAAGAAGTTCTTGACCATAATCGAGAACAAGGAGATGATGAGATGAATGAAGGTGATCGCACTGCTGGTGTCGAAATTGAGAAAGACACTCTGGTTCCAACTCCAAATTCAAGTGACAAAGAAGAAGAAGAGAAAAACCAAGATGAAGACGAAGAAGAAAAAGATGATGATGACGCTGTTGAATTTGAAGGAGAAGAATCTCAAGGCAACTCAGAGCATGTCGATGAATCGCCAAAGGACAATAGTTCTTCTAAAGTAGTACCTTCGACTAGCATCACTTTAAGCCAAGAGGAATTGACAGAGCTAAAAAGTAAGAGCCCTCTTGAGGCCTTGAAATTCATGTTAAGCAGCAGGGCAGCTTCGACTGAAAAGAGACAAAGCTCTTCGACTACTTCGGTTGGCGAGATGTCTGAAAGTTCGAAAGAAGATCTCATTCAGGAATTTCGGGCTAAGGTTCTTAAAGTGGATTTGTTTCAAACTATTGAACAAAACCACGTAGTCACTTTTGAGATCAAAGCCTTGCTGCGCAAACTCAATAATTCAACGTCTAGCAAGTCTCTCATTAGCTTCCTTGTCGAATTTGAGCCTCTTCTGGAACAAATCTCAAGGGATTTTCTAAAGAAAAAAGATGATGCTGTGACGAAAGAGCGTGAGGCTAAACTCCAACAAGAAGAATGGGCTGCGGTCGAAGCATCAAACGCAAAAATTTCTTCCTTGGAAGTTCAAGCAGCAAGTGGTGCCAAAGAAATGGCTGCCTGTGATGATGCCATTTCGAAATATCAAGAACAGATGAAGAGCCTGCAATTGAAGATTAAGACAGAGGAGAAGAAGAAAGCTTCGATTCGCAAACGAACTCCCGATTCTTTGGAATCAGTTATTAATGCGGAGGCAGCCCTGGCAATCGAACATCTGGAGAAATTCAGCAAGCATGAAGCAGAAGTTTAGAGGTTGGTCGAAGACGAGGCCCTCACTGCTACAAGATTGGGGCATGCCAAGGCCGTCTTTGAGAGGCTACAAGCCAATCTTAAGCTTTAGATTGTAACTTTCTTTATTTCCAAACTTTTGTAATTCAATAATGTTCTGGCACTTCTAAACCTCAAAATGCCATATTTGAATTCTCTTTTGTTATTTCAGTCTTGCGCTATTTTAATTTCATGCAATATTGGCTTATACTTTTTCAAATACTTGCCATTTATTCGCAAAACTTGATTATCAGCACCTAATTCTTCGACTTCATAGGCACCGTTAGAAAAAAATGTGCAACTCGAAATGGTCCCTCCCAATTTGTTTACCATTTGCCTAAGACTCTATCTTTTTTGTCCATAGGCAATACAACTTTCCAAACCAAATATCCTAAGACAAAGGTTTTTAACTTAACTTTTTTATTATAAGCTTTAGCCACTCTTTCTTTTTGCCTTGTAAGGACATCTAACGCAATTAACCTCTCTTCGTCTAAATCAACCAACTCATCTAAAATCATATTCCAATAATGATCTGATGGGATTTCAAATTGTCTTTGAATTCTGGCTAATTGTAAACAAATTTCGACTGGTAAAACTGCATCATGTCCAAATGTCAACCTAAAAGGAGTAGTATTAATTGACTCTCTAGGAGAATTTCGACAAGCCCATAACACTTGATCAAGAGTTTTATGCCAATTTTTAGGCTTTTGCCCAATGTGCTTTTTAATCAAATTAATGACAATCTTATTGGCTGCTTCGACTTGACCATTGGCTTGTGCATAATACGGCGTCGAAGTTAATAACTTGAAACCAGTTTCAGAGGCAAACTCTACCATTTTTCCTCCAATAAAAACAGAACCTTGATCTGTAGTAATGGTTTCTGGAATTCCAAACCTATACAAGATATGGTTTTGAATAAAATTATTAACTGCCTCTTGAGCAACATTAGATAAGGGAATAGCCTCTACCCACTTAGTGAAGTAATCTATCCCAACCAATATATAACGATGGCCTTTCGACGAAGTTGGTCTAATTTCACCAATCAAATCTAGAGCCCAACCTCTAAACGGCCAAGGTTTCACTATTGAATGTAGCTCATTTGCAGGCACATGTTGAATTCCTGCATGTTTTTGACATTCTTGGCAACCTTTAGAAAAATCTATGCAATATTTTAACATAGTTGGCCAATATACACCTTGTCGAAATAAAAGCCATTTCATCTTGTAACCTGCTTGATGAGATCCACAAGTTCCACTATGAGTATTGGAAATTGCCAAATATGCCTCACTTTCACTAAGACGTTTAAGCAGAACTCCTTCAGGAGTCTTTTTGAACAATTCATTTTCAATAATAACATAGCTCAAGGCTATATACTTGGTTTTCCTACTAGTCGTTCCTGTTGGATTTTCCAAGTAATCGACAATTTGCCTACGCCAATCATCACTTGACATACTATCAATGGCAAAAACTTCAACTTCAAAATTTTTGGTTTTAAAATTACAAATTTCAATTTCAGTTTGAAGTGGTAACATATTCGACTCATCTGCCCCCCCAAGTTTTGGCATTGACGATTCAGCCATAGAGAGGTCTGTCGAATTATGCTTGTCTTTGATTTCTATTATTATTATTATTATTATTATTATTATTATTATATAGGGCTAAACGTTTTTGGTCCCTTTTGTCAAAAAAAAAAGATTTTACTCTCTATAAAATTTAATAATTTTGTTTTTTATTTTTATAAAAAAATTCACTCACTTTTAGCTTCTCACATTTTCCTTCGTCAATATTTTTAGTCCCTTGTGACTTTTAGTACCACTTATTTGAGCTATTAAAAGTTATGAGAGACTAAAATCATATGTTTGGTTCTGCGGTGATGAGAATTGAGTTTGACAATATTAAGTTTGTAGAATTGAGTTTAGTTAAAAGCCAATTGAAATTAACGTGATCTGTGTTTGGATACATTTACCGAAAAGTGATTTTCATCAATAATTATTGTTTGGATAGGTTAGATTAAAAGTGGTTTTGGATGTAAAATTACCAAAATAGACATCACCTTAAAACTAAATTAAAAATTAAAATTTTGATAAGGTAGACAACAAAAATACTAAATAAACTTATACAACATCTAAATTAAAATTACAATTAGATAATATAATCAAAATTGTTTTTCGGAGTGAAATTACTAAGGTAGGTCTCAACGTATATTGGAAGAAACAACTTTATATATTTTTGGGTGTAATTGACAAAATGCATTTTAACACACTAATAATATAATAAACTAAAAACTATATAAAGAAAAATAATATTTTTAAGTTTTTTTAAAGTTCTATAAATCAATAATATTTAGGGAAACAAAAATAAACGAAAAAAAAAATCAATCAAATTAGGGAACTCCTTTCGTTTCACATCATCAAGAAGTCGAGCTTTTAGATGATTGAATTTGATGGTGCTTCCTCTTTATGCTTTTTTTAATAAAAAATTTGCATCCCCTTCGTTTTCAACTTCTCCAATAGCCATCATCCCCTTCATTTCAAAACAGAGAGAGAATGGACTCACTGCAACACCATCATCCCCTTCGTATGAAACCCCATATTCATGTTGTAGACTTGCACCTGAGAGATAAAAGGAAAAGGGCAAAATAGTCTCACTACAAAACCATATCCAAGAATCCGTTCTAGTTCACCGTAGAAGCATTGGCCGACCTAGGATGTTTGAGGGGTTCCCCCTTGAAAAAATAAAATTAGTACTGTTACTCTTGGAAAAATATTTTTGCATCCCTTGAAAAATATATTTTGCATTCAAGTTCTTAGTTTTGCACCAAAGTTCCTAATTTTGCACAACTCTAATGCACCACACTCACACAATCACCGACACTCTTATATTTTATTTTAAATAAGTTTCTCTATCTCTCTATCTCATTGGATCCGTTCTTGTTCTTATTATCGTAATTTTGAATCTGTTAGTACTATTTAATTGGTAATTTGTGTTAGTGCTATTTAATTAATTTGTATTTTGTGTTAGTGCTATTAAATTTAGTTTGATTATTTTTGTCTATTTAATTTGAATTTTTTACCAACAACAGTTAATCTGAGTGGTAACTTGGAACCCATCGCATTGTCTCATGTTCGAATTTTGGGTATGGCAAAAACTCAGTTGGGAGGGGAGCACCACACCGACAGGCAAAGTCGGGTATACCAATGGCCAGCTGTTAGCCTGTAATTTCGACAGACTTCATTGAAAATGGTCAACAAGGCCTGACTTATATTTCGACGAAGACCAAATTATTTCGACAGAGAAAATGGTCATGCGCAAGGTAAACTCGACAAGCTTACGGGGAAGCAAAAGCAAGAGAGAGGAAAATGGACGCAAGCTTTCGACAGACAGAAAACAGAGCAGTTATGCGCTGAAGACTAGCAGTTGGTCGAAGCGTGATAGTGCGGTTCTGGTCGAAAGTAGGAGTAGCAGTTATTAATTTTCAAATTTCTAGGCAGTTACTTAGTTCAGTTTTTCCCCCTCTTTTCCTTTGTATAAATAGCTGTTTCTGAGAAGAAACAGGGGTCGCAAATCACAATACACAACCCGATTCCTGAAACTCTAACTTCCAAGCCAGAGCGAAAAACGAGTGGAAGAATCGTTGTACGTGATCGTGTACCACTTTTCCAATTCAATGCAATTTATTTGTCTTTTCTTTACAATTCATGCACCATTTACTGCTTCTTTTCTTTTCAATTCTGTTAATCATTGCAAATCGTCCCCTTTTCTACATTTTCTGAAACAAAAACTATGAGCAATTCAAAGGCAATTGCTTTGAGATTTTTCTAGTTTGATCTCACAAACCTTCTAATAAAACTAGTGATTGTTTGCTAAAAACACCAGCAAACAAATTGGCATGCCCGGTGGGACTTTGCCTTTGATTTTGTTCATTTTCGTACTCTCTTATTTGTATTCGCTGTTGTATGCACTTAAGAAGTGGTAAGATGGTTCGTTCTAGTACGAATAATGCGTCTAGTTCCACCCCTGTGGTTTCACAAGGGCAAGGAACAACAATGGATTCTGCGAGCATTAGCGCAGGACCATCATCGTCGACAACCGTTCCTTCATTATCAACGACTAATGTTGGTTCAACGCAGTCAGAAATGGCATCTTTGCCTATGTCTTTGCCGTTAAGTGCAGGGCTTCATAGCCCTTACATGGCAATGGAAAACAGTTTAGACCCACGTTTGAATAACGTGCATCTACCCCCATTTCCTCTGGGAATGTATGGCATGCCTACTGGAATGCCACATATTTCGACCTTTTCCCCTACACATGTCTCTTCTGAGAGTGTATTTGGTCGGAATCCCCCAGCATTAACCAATACGTCTTTGTTGGCCTTAAGACAGCAAGTAGACGAGAGTAATCACGATATGGTTAATATGCTTACCCAACAAATTGGTACAGTTTTCAATCCATTGATTCAAAATACCAATAACAGTTACCAAATGTTGGCAAATCAGATGAGTAGGATTGCAGATTTCTTTGGGGCTCCAGCGGTTAATAATAGGCAAGTTCCTATTATTGCGGGTAATGCGTCGCCAGTTAACCCCCAAGAAGCAGTTGCAGTCGAAGCGTCCACAATTGTAGGCGAACGACAAGGGGCAGTAAACCACGTCCCTGAAGTAGTTTTGGTAAATAGACACCAGAACACTGATGAAGTCGTTCGACAAGTGCAACAACACAATGTTGGCGCAGAAAACAATATAGCTACTTTAGTCGAAACTATTTTGGCGCAAAATGGCCTTAACATAGGTTTACAAAGGCCTAACTTCGTATCACCATTATGTGAATACGTATTACAAACTGAGTTACCAAGGGGATGGAAAGTTCCCAAGTTTACTAAGTTCGGTGGTGATACAAATGAGTCCACAGTCGAACACATTGCTCGTTTCTTGACTGAGGCTGGGGACTTAGCACAAAATGAGAATTTGAAGATGAAATACTTTCCAAATTCTCTAACTAAAAATGCTTTCACTTGGTTCACGACCTTACCCCCTGGTTCTATGTTCACATGGGGGCAATTAGAAAAGGCATTCCATGCACAGTTTTACATGGGCCAGTCGAAAATTAGTCTTAAAGAATTGGCTAGTGTTCGGCGCAAAATGCCTGAAACTATTGATGATTACTTAAACAGATTTAGGCTGTTGAAATCTCGTTGCTTCACACAAGTCCCTGAACATGAGCTTGTCGAAATGGCTGCGGGTGGCCTTGATTACTCAATTAGAAAGAAATTAGACACATCTCATTTGCGAGATATGGCGCATTTGGCTGATAGAGTTCGACAAGTTGAAAGGCTTAGAGAGGAAAAATCTAGGTCGAATAGGTATCATAAAAAAGAAAAAGTGGCATATGTCGAAGAAGAATTCGACGTTACATATAGTAATGTCGAAGAAGAGGAGATAGACGTGGCTGAACTTAAGCCTGGTCCTCCTTATACCTGTAAATTATTAAGGCCTGCGAATGGGAATAACCCTGTAGAGCCTAAGAATGATAGATTTATGCCTAAGACTTATACTTTTGATGTTACTAAATGTGATGAAATTTTTGATCTTTTAGTAACTGATGGTCAAATATTAGTGCCTAAAGGCCTTAAAACACCAACTCTTGACCAAAGAAAGAAAAAGGGTTATTGTAAGTTCCATAATTTTTTGGGACATAACACTGACCGTTGTGTGCTCTTCAGGGATATTGTGCAAAAAGCAGTTGACGAAGGAAGACTCAAATTTGCTGATAAGAAAATGAAAGCTCCTATGCAGATTGATGTTGATCCATTGCCTAAGGCTGAAGCTATGTATTCTGAACCTGTCGAAGCTGATGTAGGCATGGTGGATGCTCAAATGGCAGACCCTCCTAAGTATGTCAAGACTGCCACCGAGAAATTAAAAGGTTTTCTGTACGCTGAAGGTAAGAAACAGGAAGTGACCCTAAAAGAATATGATGGGAAGATACATGCTGTGTATCCAAAGGCTGCGGAAGAATTGATAGATTTCCTCAATCGGTGTAAGTGGAATAACTCTGAAGTTATGCTTTGCCCAAGATGCAGCGCTGTCTTCGACAAAGAAGCAGCCAAAGCTGTCGAAGGTTATCAGGATCAACAACAACGTAAAAGAAAATGGCTTGATAACAGGCCGAAATTTGACTTTGCAAAAGGAGATCTTCCTGGCTATAAGGCTAATGTGTCAACAAAGCCTTCAACAAGCAAACGACAATTTGCTAAGGAGAAGTCCTCCGCGAAAGGGTATTTGAAGCTGTCAACAAATAAATCCTTTGTCCCAAGTGCCAGTGCTCCTGTTGAAGCGTGGGTGCCCAATAATCAACGTGCTAAAGCTGTCAAGCCAGATACGGATGCTGTTAAGTTTAATTATAAGAATAACTATAAGGGTAAGAACCCCATGACTAGAACACAGTGGCGTCGTTACCAAAGACAACAGAAGAAGAAGGCACACTTTGACATTAATAAGGTTCCAAGTCATTTGGCTAATAACCATGTTCCACGCAGTATGGTTGACATTAATCAAGTTCCACGCAGCATAATAGTGGCGAAGAGTGAGGTTCACAAAGCTGAAGTTGCCACAAAGAGGAATGCTGATGTTGCTAGTCATGTGTGTGCAGCGAATAAGGCCAAAGGCAAGGCTGTAGTAACAGAAAAGCCAAGAAGGCCTGCTCTTGAAAGAATATTTCCTCCATTGTCAACAGTGAAAGAAAAGAATGCTGATTTCGACATGGATGAAGACATGGAGTCTGATTTTGATGATTCTGAAGATGATTTCGATGTTGTTTGCAATGTGGTATCAATACTGCCTCTTGAGTACGATGTTATCACAGTACCAAATGATGTTGAAGAGGATTTTACAGAGGATATGGCTCATCATAAGCCAATGTGTTACTATGTGATGAACAATGGTTGTGTCGAAGACCAAATGGCTACCTTCGAGAAGCCAGATATGAGTATGCAAAACCACTTGAAACCCCTGTATGTCCAAGCCAAAGTCAATGGTGTTGGAATTAACAAAGTGTTAGTAAATGGTGGAGCTGCAGTGAATTTAATGCCACATGGTCTTTTGAAGAAGATTGGTAAGTTCGACACTGACCTCAGGCCACATAACATTGTCTTAAGCAACTATGAAGGCAAAACTGGCCATTCTTTGGGGGCCATTGAGGTGGACTTAATCGTTGGTTCCATAAAGAGGACTACATTGTTCTTAGTGATAGCCTCTAAAGCGAATTTTAATTTACTCCTTGGTAGAGAGTGGATCCATGGAGTTGGTGCTGTCCCTTCAACTTTGCATCAACGTTTAGTAATGTGGAAGGAAGATGGTTTGGTAGAGTATGTTGAAGCCGATCAGAGCTACTTCCGTGCTGATGTGAACCAAGTTACCAAGGAAAATTTTGAGAAACAAATGGCGAGGATTGCGCCATGTTCATCTTCTAATGAGGCATATGTTCCTGCGGATAATGTTCTTGCCTCAGTTCATCTTGACCCAAATTATGGTTTTGTTTGGGAAAGAGAAATAATGAGAGATGATAGTGTCTATCCTGATGGTGTTCTTCGACCAACGGGGTGGAACACTGGTTCTTGAAAGTGTTCTTATGTCAGCGCCCAATGCATGGGACAAAATTACGGCTTATATGGCCAAAAACAAGTTTAAAGCGGCTGTAGAGGCCGAAATTATTCAACAAACAATGGCTGTCGAAGCCAGTGAGTTACATGAAGGAAATGACATAGTCATAGATGAAAGACTTGACTGCATTTATGATGATGATCCATTAGGTTTTGAAAAGGATCCTAGAGATTCGGCGAAGCATATGCAAGCTCAAGACCCGTTAGAAGAAGTTGATTTGGGAAATGACTCAATAAAACGGCCAACTTATATTAGTGCGAATATTGATGCTTCTCTAAAAACCCAAGTCATCACATTGCTAAGGGAGTTCAAAGACTTCTTTGCTTGGGATTACGACGAAATGCCTGGGTTAAGTCGAGAAGTAGTGGAAATGCAATTACCAATTCGACCAGGGAAGAAACCAGTGAAGCAAGTGCCAAGAAGATTTGCTCCTCAAGTGTTGGCTAAGATCAAAGAGGAAATCGAAAGGCTATTCAGAAACAAATTCATCAGAACTGCCAGATGATGTGGTGGTTAAATCTTCCTCAGAAAGTGGTCATTTAGACCATCTTCGCCGTTCTTTTGAAAGAATGAGGAAATATGGATTGAGAATAAATCCATTAAAATGTGCCTTTTGTGTACGTGCAGGTGATTTCTTGGGTTTTATAGTGCACAAAAAAGGCATTGAAATCAATCAAAATAAGGCTAAGGCAATTATGGAAACGAAGGCCCCTTCGACCAAAAAAGAGCTTCAGTCGTTGCTGGGAAAAATCAATTTCCTTCGAAGATTTATATCAAATCTAAGTGGCAAAACACAAGTTTTTTCGCCATTGTTAAGACTGAAGAAGGAAGAAGAGTTCAAATGGGAACCAATGCATCAAGCAGCCTTCGACGATATCAAGTCTTATTTGATGAAACCACCAATTTTGTTGCCTGTTATTAAACACAAAGTGCTCAAATTGTATATAGCAGCTTCTGATAGAACAATAGGTAGCATGTTAGCACAAGAGGATGATAGTGGTGTCGAAAGAGCCATTTATTACCTCAGTAGGGTCTTAAATGATGCCGAAACGAGGTACACTCCTATAGAAAAGTTGTGCCTTTGTTTGTATTTCTCGTGTACAAAGTTAAAGCAATATATAAAACCAGCTGATGTTTCTGTTTATTCGCATTTTGATGTTATTAAGCATATGCTGTCGAAACCAATAATGCATAGCCGAATTGGTAAATGGGCTTTGGCTTTGTCAGAATACAACTTAACTTATCAACCTCTAAAATCAATTAAAGGACAAGTGGTTGCTGATTTTATAGTAGACCATTCTGTTGTCGAAGAAACATTAAGTTTTGTAGACGTATATCCTTGGAGGTTGTACTTTGATGGTTCAAGCCATAAACATGGAGTTGGGATTGGTATTTTAATAATATCTCCTACTAACATTCCAACGAAGTATAAGTTTAAAATTCGAGATGTTTGCTCCAATAATGAAGCTGAGTATGAGGCTTTAATCGTAGGCCTTGAAATTTTACTTGAGCTGGGGGCAAGTCATGTCGAAATAAAAGGTGACTCTGAGTTGGTTGTCAAACAATTGACAAGGGAGTACAAATGCATTAAAGAGCACCTTATCAGATACTTTGTTGTTGCCAATGCTTTGTTAAAAAGATTTGAGTCTGTTCACTTAGAACATTTACCACGAATTGATAATCAAGTGGCAAATGAATTGGCACAAATTGCTTCAGGCTATAAAGTTTCAAAACAAAGCCTGGAAGAGTTAATTGAAATAAAGGATAAAATCATTTCTAATGACTATTCTTCGTCACTATTGTCAACACCAAAAACTGGGGGGGCAACAAACGCAAACGAGGAACTAGCCGTTGTCGAAAAACGTCAATTTTTTGGTGACTTTGACTTAGCAGAAATTTTTGCTCTTGACAATATGACCAATAATGATTGGCGAAGGCCTATTGTGGAATATTTGCAAAATCCCACAAGAAATACCAATAAAAAGGTAAAATACAGAGCTTTGAGCTATGTGATAATTGGAAACGAATTGTTTAAAAAGACTCCTGAAGGAGTACTATTAAAATGTCTTAGTGAAAATGAGGCATATTTAGCAGTTTCTGATACACATAGTGGAGCATGTGGTTCACACCAAGTAGGCCACAAAATGAAGTGGTTATTATTTCGACAAGGAATGTATTGGCCAACTATGCTGAAAGATTGCATAGAATTTGCTAAGGGATGCCAAGAGTGTCAAAAGCATGCTGGGATACAACATGTACCTGCAAATGAATTGCATGCCATAGTCAAACCTTGGCCATTTAGAGGTTGGGCTCTAGATGTGATTGGAGAGATAAAGCCAACTTCGTCGAAGGGCCATAGATATATCCTTGTGGGAATTGATTACTTCACTAAATGGGTTGAAGCTATACCTTTAGCCAATGTTGATCAAGAAACAGTGATAAGGTTTATTCAAAATCATATCATTTATAGGTTTGGAATTCCAGAAACCATTACTACAGATCAAGGATCAGTTTTCACTGGTAGAAAAATGATAGAATTTGCTTCTGAAAATGGTTTTAAGTTATTAACTTCGACACCATATTATGCGCAAGCCAATGGACAAGTAGAAGCTGCCAATAAAGTTATTATTAATTTGATTAAAAAGCATGTTGGGCAGAAACCAAAAAATTGGCATAATACCCTTGATCAAGCATTATGGGCTTGTCGAAATTCACCCAAAGAATCTATCAACACTACTTCTTATAGGCTAACATTTGGACACGATGCAGTGTTGCCTGTTGAAATTTGTCTACAATCAACAAGAATTCAAAGACAGTGGGAGATTCCCTCTGATTATTATTGGAATATGATGCTTGATGAATTGGTTGATTTAGACGAAGAAAGGTTATTAGCTTTAGATATGCTTATTCGACAGAAAGAGAAGGTAGCTAAAACTTATAACAAAAAGGTTAAGTTTAAAACCTTTGATTCAGGTGATCTAGTGTGGAAGGTCCTATTGCCTATGGATAAAAAAGATAGAGTCTTTGGTAAATGGTCCCCAAGTTGGGAATGACCATTTAAAATTTTACAAGTTTATTCAAACGGCGCATATGAGGTCGAAGAGATTGGCGCTGATGAAAGAATTTTGCGTATAAATGGCAAATACTTGAAAAAGTATAAGCCAACGTTGCAAGAAGTTAAAATAACGCTGGAATAAATATAAAGAAAGCGTAAAAACATGGCATTTAAGTGGCCAAAACATTGTCGAAAGCACAGAATAAAAAATTGCTCAAGAATAAAATGGAAGAAATTTCATTATAATGTTGCCAAGTTACATGTGCCAAAGGAGGCATTTGTGAATTACATAGTGCCGAAAGGGTAAATAAACTAGGCATAAATAAAACACTGAATTGCAGTTGGTCTTTTACGACCAAGTAACTTCTCTTTTGGGTGGTCTTCTTCGACCACGTTGACGCTTCCCGTCGTTCGGGGGGTCATTCTTTCGTCTGCGCGTTAGGCTTGTAAGCCTTTCAACTGGGCGTTTCCTTGCTTGGTAAACCTCAGGAAGCCCTTCAGAGAGGAGATATTGATGTGAAGAGAATGGGGAGAAACCCTCTAAGCTTCCCCAAGGAAGACAGTCATCATCAAGGCAAAACACTTGATGAATCTTCCTGTTCCCACTTTGAGTCTCCCGCATAAACTCAGAAAGTTGCAAGATCAAGTGACATGAAGAAAAAAGGAGCAAAGCCATAATTCGCAGAGATCAAAAACCATCACTTTGAACCTCCAGGCAACCTCACTGCAATTATGAGAGATGAGGTTACGCGGAAGACTCAAAGCAAAGGGAATGATCCTGGAACGGGAAAGGAAAAGAGGAAAAATCATGGAGTGGTGAAGATGAGAAACAAAACTCTTCTATTTATAAGGAGAAGTATGAAAGAGCGTCAGTTGGTTACGAGTTTGGCGTTCCGAGAAGTGAGGCATCACTTTAATTACGGCGTTAGTAACGTAACGGAAAATGGTGGAACCATTCAAAGTTAAAACAGAGAATCAGTAAACATAGTCAAAGGCCGAAATTACAGGCTGTTCAAGTTCAAGGTTTGAATATGGATTATTGATGGCAACTTATGAGGCAAAAGAAGTGGAAGAATTGGAGAAGCCTTATAGGAAATGGTGAGATAAGGCATTTACTGAGAAGTAAAACTTTGAAGGCCACGTAATACACCAATATAGGAGTAACGTCAACAACACTTAACAGTGGTGACATCAGGTATACAACTATTTTACTCAAGTGCAAAGTTATTTCGATGGTGAATTCAAAAATGTCTTTCTCTTCTTCCTCCTCAAGTTCAGTCGAAAAAGACATTTTTGGTGGGCAATTTGTTAGCCTGTAATTTCGACAGGCTTCATTGAAAATGGTCAACAAGGCCTGACTTATATTTCGACGAAGACCAAATTATTTCGACAGAGAAAATGGTCATGCGCAAGGTAAACTCGACAAGCTTACGGGGAAACAAAAGCAAGAGAGAGGAAAATGGACGCAAGCTTTCGACAGACAGAAAACAGAGCAGTTATGCGCTGAAGACTAGCAGTTGGTCGAAGCGTGATAGAGCGGTTCTGGTCGAAAGTAGGAGTAGCAGTTATTAATTTTCAAATTTCTAGGCAGTTACTTAGTTCAGTTTTTCCCCCTCTTTTCCTTTGTATAAATAGCTGTTTCTGAGAAGAAACAGGGGTCGCAAATCACAATACACAACCCGATTCCTGAAACTCTAACTTCCAAGCCAGAGCGAAAAACGAGTGGAAGAATCGCTGTACGTGATCGTGTACCACTTTTACAATTCAATGCAATTTATTTGTCTTTTCTTTACAATTCATGCACCATTTACTGCTTCTTTTCTTTTCAATTCTGTTAATCATTGCAAATCGTCCCCTTTTCTACATTTTCTGAAACAAAAACTATGAGCAATTCAAAGGCAATTGCTTTGAGATTTTTCTAGTTTGATCTCACAAACCTTCTAATAAAACTAGTGATTGTTTGCTAAAAACACCAGCAAACACCAGCCAGGTCCCCCGGACTAGAATAGTCATCGACAAAGCCAGTGGATACTACACACTAATATACGGTAACAAAAAGAAATCTATTTAATTTGAATTTGTTTTGTATTTTTTGAATATATTGATTTTTTTGTGCTATTTAATTTGTATTTAGGAGCTTATTAGTGCTATTTAATTTGTGTTGATCTAGTGCAACACAAGTTGAACCTGATAAAGTCTTCTTTTGAAGCTGACACTAGCTTTGCCTATTGCAACAACAACTGTAGAAAGAGGTTTATCTGCTATGAATATTGTGAAAAATAGGTTGTGTAATCGGATGGGGAATACATGAATGAACGACTGATTGGTGACATACATTGAGAGTGATGTATTCAATAAAATTGACTAAACTTATTATTCAACGATTTCAGAATATGAAATCACGTAGAGGACAATTATGAAATGTATAATTTATTTATTTAAATATATTATAGTTGTTTTTAATTATATTTTTAGCAAATTGTGTATTTAAAAAATTTGACACCCTTGAACCCGGGGTCCTAGGTCCGCCACTGGTAAAAGCTAGGAATTCTTGCTTGTAAACTTGATTTTGAGGCTAGAATCGGTTCTTCTATATTACATCCAAACATTAAGGTTTATGGTTGATTCACGTTTGACCATACAAAACGCACGATTAGGAACTCTCAACGTGCATCCAAACATACACTAAAAGTGAGAGAAATTTTTATAGGACTAAAAATAAAATTCCTAAATTTTATAGGGATCGAAAACACATTTAACGCTATCATATTTATATTAATAACACAATGTTGATGAGTATATAGCTTAGTTGTGTACATTGAAAAACCATTGCTAATCTAGTAGGTTTAGAACAGAAAAAAATTCTTTCTACTCCCCTCTTAATTTTGATTCCTTCTATTCTCTATCTTCACATTTCCCTTTTTTAATCTATCTACAATTTATCTATAAAAACAGCACTAATAACATCACAAGTTTCCTTTCTGAATTCTAGTTGTGGTTTCAGGACAATTGGAGCAGATTGTCCGAAAATTGATCTTTTTGCCTAAATCCTAGATCGAGCAGAGACAAAACCTGTAACACAAGAAAAGCACAAAAGAGACGTTATAGTTGCTAGTGAGAGTTTCTAAATTGGCTATCCGTCCCAAATTATTTGCAGTTTAAGGTTTTGGCACACCCTTTAGGTAAACTGATTAGGAGTTTAGATTTTTTAAAAAGTGTTGTCTAATTTACATTTAACCATTTATCTCTCTACTTAGAAAAATGTGAATCATTTACTAAATGTAAAAAAATTGTCATCATTAATAAGAGTATAAATGGAAAAAAATATGAAAAGTTATATCGAAAATCTAAAACAGGAATCAATTTGGGAGAAATTGATTTTGCTAAAACAACAAACAAAATGAGATGCAGGAAGTATATAATATATATATCATTTTTATATAAGGACATAGATGTAATTTACTATATTTACTTCATTTTTTCTTCTCACTTTCTAATTTACTTTGACTCTAACCAAACAACTATAAAATCATCTCACTTTCCACTTACTTTCATTCCTTCATCATTCTTTCCTTTGACTTTCTTTCCTCTCACCATCCAAACATACCCTTAAATTGAGACAGAGGGAGTAACTATAAAAATAAAGCGGGAGTAGGATTTTGTCGAAAACAAGAGAAAATCAATTAATTAAAATAACCAATCTACTGATTTTGGGTGCGTCTAGTTTTGGATTTACCACGGGTTCTACAATAAACAATCATTCAAGATAAGGTATTTTGAAATAATAATAATAACATAAGATAAGGTCATTGACATTGTTCTCTATAAATACGCGCTTCAATTAATGCATCAGATATGTATTTATTACTGCCAGCCATATTTTCTTTTAGCTGATTGAGCACCACCCTCTTCGCCGGATAAATGTGATGGGGCATCATTTGAAGCAAATTTGATATCACACCTTAGTAACATTTTGGGTCGGCATTCTTGTGACTTCCGTGGCTGACGATGGCAGGGAGTGATCGCCGGTATCGAAAAGTTGGCATGACAAAGAGCGGCTTCTGACAGCTTCTTGGCGAAGAGACACGTGAATGAACTGAATACGCACCGAAATGAGAGAAATCTTGAAACTGTGTAGGTACGGAACTTTCCAGTCGAATGAATGCTTATGCTATGTTTGTTTCAAGAGAAAGTGGGAGGAGTGATTGAGGAAGGAAGGATTGCACACATTTCAACATCTTTCTGGGTAAATCCGAGTTTGATCCTGCGGATAGGAAGAGAAGTAGTGTGCAGAGAGTAACATTTATGGCTGAAAATCTGGGTAAATCCGAGTTTGACCATGCGGATATGGCTGATATAGACAAGCAGTCACTTCAGGAAAGACTTGAGCTACGAGGGTAAGGAATTGGTGTGACAAAGTAGGAAATCTTGGGAGCACGAGTGGATTTTTAATATATATAATTATTAGGTTTATGCATGGAGCTACACTATCACTGTGTCTATATGACTGTGCCTACTTCTAACCATTTAATTAACTATTATTTTTTCTTTTTTTAACTACATTTGCGTATGAGTTTTGTTTTGTTGTTATCTGCAGCCGCCTCATTCATTCAATTCAATTTATTTATTTAACCAAGCAAAATGGTTGATGTGACTACTGCTCTGTTCTTTTTTTTCCATAAAAATATGGAATACGAAAACCAGAGGGAGAAAGATAAAGTATAAAGGTTTGTTATGTTAATTAAATTAAATATATATATACATCTCAATTCACAACAGACATAGTCAAGTTTCAAAAACGTATTGTTTTATAATTTTTTATTTTTCTGAAATATATTTGGATATATAGATTAACCTGATTTTAAATATAAGTTAATAAACTAGTACATATTTAAAATTTTACTTGAATTAAAAGTAAAATTGTTCTTAAAAAAGCTAAAAAAAATACTCGTTAGAGTGACTTTTTTTTATACATTCTTTAATTTTTTTGACAAAATTATGCATTCTTTATCTTTCCTTTTTGTTATCTTTATTTTGACACAAGTTATTGAAAGTCTTATGAGCTTGATTATACTTTAAAATAGTAGTTTATAACCTTTAGATTTTTCATTATATACAAGGAGTAAATAGTCATTTCAAAACATTGTCATTATAATTAATTAATAATATTAAAATTTAGAAAACATTCTCACGTCTGTTTTCTTATCTGTAAGATAAGAAGACACAGGGTAGCTTAATTTTGGTGTAATGTTAATTTCCATTCTTTTTTTTTTTAGTAGTATTCAATAATTTTGTCATGACTAATCTACATTGGGTATCTAGCTGATCAAGTATATTCAGCTACTTTTTTTCTTAATTTTGTCATGACTAATCTACATTTGCTACTTTTTACCAAACAGAAAATGTCAATTCGTGTGGTTTCCTCTACAACCATAGTTTTTAACCCACTCAAAATTTGAACTTGAAATCTTTGAGTGAGATCCAAGCGAAATCTCTAACCAATTTTATTGGATGTTAATGTAGTAATTTACATTCCTATTCCCCTTAAAATGAATAGTTTTCCTTTAAAAAAATCGATATACATATGACATTAATTATGAAGTATGATACCTTTATTTACTTAGCCTTTTAATCATAAAAAAAAAAAATTATTTACATATTATTTGTTATTAATTACTATAAAAAAATTGATATATTGAAATATTGAACCTAGATGGAAGTGCAATGATTTGAAAGGAAGTGTGAGGGGGTATAGAAAGCGATGGAATAGAAAAGCAAATGCTGAAATGTTACAATGTGGTCAGAATAGCAGGGTAGGGCAATGCAACGTGGTGGTCTGGTGGCTTATCTGCAATAAAATAGTACTGTTGTCTGCTCTACATAGCATACCCTATTCTGCATTGCCTGCCTCTATTGCTTCCGCGTTTCTGCTGCACCTCATGCTGATGCCAAGTATCGTACGATCATTACAATCCGTTTTCCATTGCCCTTTTCTTTGTCTTCATTCTCATTCTCAACTCCTCTTTGTCTGCACCTTAGAATCTTTTCTATCCAACCCAAACTATCCCTTCCAATTATACTCTACCTAATTTCGTTTTGAACCAAAATTTACATGCCTAATTTGATCCTTCAAAATAATTAACAATACCCCAAAATTAAGCTATTATGTTGTATTGTTAATTTTGTTGTATTGTTAATTTCCATGCCTAATGTGAAAAATTATATATTTTAAAATCTATTTAATATTCATTTAATTCAAAATTTGGAAAATATTGATATGTGGATTCGTCATGCTAATTATTTTAAGGTGATATTTCATTCATTACTAACATGATCACTGTAAGTAATAATTTCATTTTTAATCATTTTAAAATGATCACGGTAAGTAACAATACACCAAAATATTATAAATAAATGATGAGAGCGAGTGAAAGTAAGTGAGAGATAGAGAGGAATGAGAGAGATGTAGGGAGAGTGAAAGGAAAGGATCTAAATCCAAAATTAAGCTAGTCTGTATCTTCTTACCGAATGTGACAGATTAATTTTATTTTATTGTTAATTTCCATGCCTAATGTGAAGAATTAGGGTTTTTTTTCATACCCCTCTTTATACCCCATACCCCCATATTTCGTTTTAACTCAAAATTATCCCTCTCATTTTTACAAAAATCTGATCAGACCCCACCAATTATTAAACTTTCCAGAAATAGCTCATTTAAAGGAATTTCCAGAATTTTTACTCAGCAAATTTTCGGAAATACCATATATCCGAAACACAAAAAACAGTTCCAGAAACACCCCAATTTTTGTAAATCCGAGGAAAAAAATTTAATGTTCCGGAAATACCGTTTATATGTGTAAATCCGGAAATTTCAAAAATACATTCCGAAAATACAGCATAAATCCGGAAATTTAAAAAATATATTCTGAAAATACAACATAAATTCGGAATTGATTTTAATTTTGTTTTTCTAATTAACCTTTTTTATTTATTTATAGATATGGTCATGGCAGACGGCAGACTTCCCTTTACTATGGATTTATCGGACGCGTTTACCACATCAGAGGTACATATTTTCCTAAAGCGCTTATTGTTTATCATTTGGTATTTATTTTTAATTTAGTTTACGATTAATTTACAGGTTTTTTCTACTCGGGATAATCTTATACGTTGGGCTAGAGATATCAGGAAAACCAACGAAGTCATTGTTATTATTATTTGATCTGAGTCCACAGAGAATGGTAAAGGGAAGAAGAATAAGGTTGTTTTTGGTTGCGATTGACATGGGAGATATACTACAGTAGATGTTGGGTGTACTGCTAGACACAAGACCTCAAAAAAGTGTGGTTGTCCGTTTAGATTGAAAGCTAAACCACTCGTACCTCTTAGTACTTTTGATTGGAAGGTTAAAGTTGTTTGTGGAAGTCACAATCATGAGCCTCTTAAGACTATCCCTTGGAGCATCAATATTTGGTAAGTTTAACAAGGAGGAGTGGTCAACTGTTGAGGAGCATATGTGGTTGAGTGAAAGCACAAAAAAGTCGAGAGGCAATAAAGAGGAGATTTAGCAACAACTTAAGTAACATATCTCAGCTGTATAGAACCCGCAACAGTCTCCGGAAGGGAAAGAGAGGTAGTATGACTGAGATGTAGGAGCTTATGACACTGATTCAGACGCAGATGACTTGAAGGAACTGATATTGTTGAGGAGATCATGTGGGCACACCACGATAGTATCAAGTTATTGAGGATGTTTCCTACTGTCTTGATTATGGACTGCACCTTCAAGACCAACAAATATGCATTGCCTCTCCTAGAGATTGTTGGTGTCACTTCTACTGAGTTGGCATTTTATGTTGCATTTGCTTACCTTTCTCATGAGAGATATGATGACTACACATGGGCGTTGCAGAGCCTAAGAGATTTGATGGTGTTAGATATCTCACTTCCTCATAACCTCACTGACTGTGAGGAGGGATTGATGAAAGCTATCAAGCTTGTGTTTCCCGAGGCAGTTAATTTGCTTTGTCAGTATCACATTAACAATAGTGTCCATGCTAAAATTAAGAAGGCGGTCAAGGGAGATAGGGTGAAGTCATTGATGAAACTTTGGAATGACATAGTTGGCTCTGTATTTGAGGATGAATTTTATGAGAATTTACATGATTTTGAACAATCATGTTCTGATAAACCCCAGCTTATCACATATGTTAACAAGGAATACTTGTTTCCTCATAGGGAAAGATTTTGTGGACCGTGGACGGATAAAGTGAAACACTATGGAAACACTACGACTAATAGGTTTATTAATATTTTACTTATGTGTTTTATATTTAATCTTATATATTTTTTGTCGGTTTAGGGTTTTAATTTTTTGCTTATGTGTTTTACATATAGGGTTGAGTTAGGCCATTGGGCATTGAAGAGGCCACTGGGTTCTAGTACGTGGAGGTGATTTATGCAGAAGCTGGGAGTCAATGCATGGGATGATCAATGCAGAAATTGATAACGTTGTCGGTTCTTTTCAAAAGAGCATCACCCGTGTAGATGCCCAGCACAATTTTCCATTCTACAAGAATCTACACGGTTTGGTGTCTCATGAGGCATTGGATCATATAGCTTATGAGTATGAGAGCATGCTGAGTGGAGTAGGAGCCAATAAGACCCGTTGTGGTGATTGTGTGATTAGAGTTACTCATGGGTTACCTTGTTCTTGTGAGCTTGGGAATTTGCACCTACATGGTCGTCCAATCCCATTGGACGTGATTGACTCTCATTGGATGAGGCTGAGTTTGGAGAGTATGGATGAGGAGTGGGTGAAACAAGCATCACTTGAATGTGCCATAAGCTATACAATAGAGGAGGTTTGGAGGCAATGGGCTGACATGCATTTTGTTAGTCAATTTCCAGAGCATATTCATAAGTACATTGATGACATTATCAATGTGGAGGGGGATGGAAACTGTGGCTTCAGATGCATTTCTGGCTCACTTGACTGGTCGCAACATAGTTGGCAACTAGTTCGCAATCATTTGATTGAGGAGATGGACTCAAATTGGTTTGAATACTCACATGGGATGGGTGACAACATTAAGCCAGTTAGGGATTCATTAGTTGCTCTACCACAAGACATTCAACCGGAAGAGAAGTGGATGTCGATGCCTGACACGGGGTATGTTATAGCGACTAGATATCAGATAGCTCTTGTTATGTTATCACCTCATGATGGTGGGTCATGGACATTCTTCCCTTTGAGAGGAGAATATGTTTCTAGTCAGAGCCGGTTGTTATGTGTTGAGTTTGTCAATGGGAATCATTGGGTCCTGGTAATGTTGAACACTACTAGTCCATTACCTCCTGTTCATCCTAGTTGGGGTACATATGCTTCACATGAAGCTAGATCGTGGTTATATCCGTACGTCGGACGTATGCAGTTATGGTGTTCTTACTTTCCAGATCCTGTTGTACCGACCCACCGAGCTGATATTGATTACATAGACATTACATGATTGTATTATATTATATTTTATTCCACGAGTTTATATTATATTATATTTTATTCCACGAGTTTTTTATTTGACGGTCTAGATTTTGCCGACACTATTTAACGCTCTAGATTTTGCCGACACTTTTAACGGTCTAGATTTTACCTACCACTTTTCATCAACGGTGGAAATCCACTTTAAGGTTTCAGATTTTCCCTATAAATAGACCCATTGGTTTCACTTCTTTCACACACAACACAAAAAAATGGACACGTGGAACACACAATACTCTCGTGATTCTGCACTCACTGCCCTTCACCATCGGGGTACAATCACCAACAGAGAAGATGGTGCCTATTTCTGGAGTCCAAAACCCATTTTATGCAAGCTTGACGACAACATCACCTCCACTGCTCTCAAAGAAAAACTAACGAGTAAGGTGCAGCTGGAGGGTGACGAGCAAGAAGTTACTCTTATCATTTATCGCTACCCCACTATGAGCGATAATAATCGTGTTTTATGGTTCACAATGGATGTGAAGAACGACAATGATGTTCGAGTTGTGATGGACAACCATGACATGTTTCAACTTCGGAGTCCTTTGCAGTTGTACGTCGAAAGCAGAAGGAACGTCACTGAGATCCTTCGTCGTTTAACTCCACCAGCTCAGTAATTTCTATCATGTTTTCGTTTTGTTTGTTGTTGCATTCTGTTATTTTAAATCAATGTAGAAGGCGTTTTTAATTAATCAAATAAATGTTTCCTTTTTTTTTTGAATTCTGGAAACACCATATTAAATGATAAATTCGGAACACATTTGTTAGGAATTTCCTGAAATACGTCATATATTCATAAATTCGGAATATAATTTTAAAAAATTTCCGAATTTACGTTATAAGTTGATAAATTTGGAATACAAATTTTTAAGATTTCCGGATTTACCCCCTTTTACTGTAAATTCGGAACACATTTTACATTTCAGAAATATAGTAAAATGACATAAATTCGGAAATCTTAAAAATTTGTATTCCGAAGAACTATTTATCTTAAAATCTATTTAATATTCATTTAATTCAAACTTTTGAAAATATTGATCACTTGTGGATTCGTCGTGCTAATTATTTTAAGGTGCTATTTCATTACTAACATGATCACTGTAAGTAATAATTTCGTTTTTAAAATGCTACAATTATTGTTTTCTTTTATTTGTATAATTACAATTAGGTGTAATAATTTTAATCGTTGACGATATATGTATGGTTTGTTTTGTTTTATGTGTGAACTTACCTATATATATATATATGAAGTAGTTTGAAATCTGCTTTAAAAAGCACTATTTGGAGTCGGTTGTTCGGATAACCGACTCCAAAAGCAGGCGCGGTGGCAATTTTGCAATTAAATGGAAGTTTGAGAATTTTTTATACATATGGAATCGGTTGTTTAAACAACCGATTGTTAAAGTGTGTGTATGTAGACATTTGGAATCGGCTATTTATTTATACCCGATTATTAAAGTCAATTTATCAAAAAAAAAACAAAAGTTTCACTCCCTCTCTAGCGCTCATCTTTACCAAAATTTTCAGTCTCCCTCTCTATTACGCTCACACTCCCTCTCAGTTTCACATCTTCACTCCATCTCAACTGTCGCTAGCTCTCAGGACTCCCTCTGTTTTGCCGTCGCGCCATCGCCTCACTCCATCTCGCCGTCGCGCCGTCGCTGTGTCGTCGTCTCTGCGTCACGAGCTCTGAGTCGCCCTAACTCTCTCGCCATCGTTCTTGATTCGCCCTAAAATCAACACCATTGTTCTTGATTCGCCCTCACTCTCTTCGTTACCTCTTCTAGGGTTTTCTTTAAAGGGTGAGTTATTTCTCTGTATTTTCTTTCCCTTTGGCTAGGGTTTTCTCTTTGATTTTCTTTACCCTTCATCTACAAAATTCTATTGTAGTGATATCAACCCTTCTACTATTTGACGTTCTGTGAACCACGGCAACAAATCACTCACCTCAGGCGGCACCAAGGTATGCTTTACTTTCCCTTCCTTCACGCCTGTAATTTAGAGTCTAATTCTTGGTATTGAAATTTTTTTAGAACCTTAAGAATGTGTTTCTGATAGGATTGTGATGTTAAATGGTGTTAATTTAGAGTTCATGGTTCTGTTTGTTGATAAAGATATGCCCATTCTTGTCACAACAAATAAAGATTCTGGGACTTTTATTTGAGGGTGCAATTGTTTTTTTTTTGTTGAATATGTTATTTGGCCTTTTCATCATGCAGAAATGTATATTATTAATACTCTAGAGAGGTAACCTTATTTTCTAACAGCTTTGTTGTTATTGTCACTAAACTCATGGTAAATATCGTAGAAGGAACTATTATTTTCATTTTAATGCCCGAGTCTTATTATTTCTATTTTAATGCCCAAGTCTAATAGTTGACCCTATATATGTCTGAATCATTGATCATTTTCAGTTTTGCTCACTAGAAACACAACTTAGAGTTTAGAACTTGAATGCTTAATTGCTTATAGGAAGCATGATTTTGCAGTTTTGGATTAAAAGTTCATCTTAAATTTTGCTTTGCGTTGTTTATAGAACCTGTAGAAACTTGATTATATAGGTTTGTGAGATTAGATGATGAATTGATTCTCAGAAAACCTAAGCAATGGTATTAGACTATTTAGTAATGTTGGCTAGTATGCTAATCTGGCTGCATAAAATCATTATAGCAAATTCTGTTTAACAAACTATGTTTTATAGCAATAATGAGTTTGATTTAGTCTCCAATATTTGTTGCTTGGTGCTACAGATGTGAAATAGATGGACAACATGGATTAGATAATCCTTTTAGATGAATGTAATGTTGAATTTGTTTACATTTCTCTTCATCAGCAATTATGCAAGTGTTTGCTATATTTCTACTGGTTTTGAGAACTATGTTTCTACTGGTTTTGAGAACTATGTTTTATTTTGTTGAGAAGGGAGCAATGGATTAACAAGTGAGTTTAGATAATTAACAAATGAAATATATTTTGAACACATCCAGACCATATATAATGAGAAGGGAGGGATTTTTCTAATTATTTTGTTGAGAACTATGCTTTATTTTTCTGACTGGTCTGTCCCATAAAACTGCTTATGTTGATATATTTAATTAAATACTATTAATCTGGAGACATCTCACGATCACATTGTCCTGTTTGTTTTTTAAGTTCTGTGGTGATCTAGCATATGTCAGAGCTGCTTGTGAGGGAAGCTTGAAGAGACTTGATATTGATTGCATTGATCGCTATTACCAGCATCGTATTGATATTCGCTTGCCAATTGAAATCACGGTAATTTATCTCTACTTTTATCCTGTAGTTGGCATTTGGTCTTTGAATAATATTTGCATGGATGAAATTTTAAATTACTTTCCCCAAAATACTTTGATTTGAACCAAATGTGATTTATAACAACATGACATCAATCAAAGATATAAATAGTTAATGTGTCATGTGTGATGACTTGAACTTTTTATAAAATGTGTAAAGTATTTATTTTGCATCCGTAGTTAATGTGAGTGTGTCATGTAGTTAATATGAAATTGTAAAGTATAAATAGTTAATGTGTCATGTGTCATGACTTGAACTTTAATGCCCAAGCCTTATTATTTCAATTTTAATGCCCAAGTCTAGTAATTGACCCTATATATGTCTGACATGGAGTACTTACTTGGAGCATAGCCATGGATCGTAGTTGGATGCTAAGTGATTGTATGAGTGATGAGTATGCGAATGGAGTTGAAAAGTTTCTAAATTTTGCTAAAGCAAAGCTTCCCAAAACTGTTGTGAATTATTCTTGTCCTTTTGTTATTTGTGTGAATCAGACCCCACAACCACTTAGCGTAATAAAGGACCAACTCTTTGTTCATGGTATCTGCATGAGTTATACCAAATGGATATGGCATGGGGAATCAAGAGACACCCCAAGTGTGTCCAGAAGAGAAAAAGTCGATGAAGATATGAATGACCGAATGGAGGATATGATTCGTGACATCGGTCCTGAATGTTTTAAGCGGGCGCATATGTATGATACTCTATGCAAAGACAAAGAAGAGCCTTTGTATTTGGGATGCAAAAAATACACACGGTTGTCTGCGACGATAAGATTGGTCAATTTGAAGGCAATAAATGGGTGGACCGATAAGGGCTTCACCGAATTACTTGAGTTGTTGAAAGACATGCTTCCCGAAGGCAACACATTGCCGAATCGTACGTATGATGCGAAGAAGATATTGTGTCCAATGGGCGTGGGGTATAAAAAAATACATACATGCCCCAATGATTGCATATTGTATCGAAATGATTTTGAGAAGTTGCACAACTGTCCCACGTGCAATCTTTCGTGCTACAAAGTGAAGACTGGTGAATCTAATAGTGATGATGATGATGTCACAAAAGGTTCTCCTGTGAAGGTTTTATGGTATCTTCTAATAATACCCAGGTTTCAACGCTTATTTTCTAATGCAAAAGACGCAAAGAACATTAGATGGCATGCAGATGAGAGGAAATGCGACGGACAGCTTCCCCATTCGGCAGATTCTCTGCAGTGGAAGAAAGTTGATCGTTTGTTTCTAGATTTTGGTGCAGAGCCAAGAAATCTTAGGCTCGCGCTTGCTTCGGATGGGATGAATCCATATGGTAACTTAAGTACAAACCATAGCATGTACTACACATTTTTTATTTATCCTATTTAACACAGATTATTGTCCATGCATGTATATGGGACTAACAATTTATTAATTGTGTGGAGATTTCTATACGTGTTAATTAAATATAATTGGTGCATTGCATTATTTCTAATTTTTTAACCTTAGTAATAAAAGTTAAAAGATGTCGTAGTAATTTTACTAGAAATCAATCTTATATGTATAAGATTTCTCAAATCTGACCCTTAAGAATGTTTGTGATCGTGTTTTAATTATATTCAATGACGTGAAATTAACAATTTATTAATTGTGTGGAGATTTCTATACGTGTTAATTAAATATAATTGGTGCATTGCATTATTTCTAATTTTTTAACTTTAGTAATAAAAGTTAAAAGATGTCGTAGTAATTTTACTAGAAATCAATCTTATATGTATAAGATTTCTCAAATCTGACCCTTAAGAATGTTTGTGATCGTGTTTTAATTATATTCAATGACGTGAAATTAATTTGTCTCGGCAATATTATACGTTCTAATTATTTTCAACGAAGCTTGGTAAACTACCTTGTTAGTAACTAATCAAAAAAACATGTTATTTATTTATGGGTTTTTTCTTTTGTACCCCCACCCCTTTGACACTATACCCCCACATACGTTGCGAAAAGACACAATTGTCCTTCATAAAATTTAAAAACCCAAACGTATCCCAAGCTCAAAAATTCGCTCAGATTTATCTAAATCCGTTTTTGATTTTTTTGGAATTCGGATTTATGTATCAATGAGGTAAATCCGATTTCCACTAAAAAATTTTAAAAATAAAAGCGGATTTATCTATTTGATAGGTAAATCCGATTTTAAAAATAACAAAGCGGATTTACCTTAGGTGGGAGTACATCCGTTTTTGTTATTTTTAAAAGTGGATTTACCTTATGTGGGGGTAAATCCGCTTTTAAATAACAAAAGCGGATTTACCTTATGTGGGGGTAAATCTGTTTTTTTAGCTTAATTAATAAATAAATAAATCAGTTAAAAAATATTTTTTTCGAAAAATAAATTAGATATGAATATCAACCGTCTTTTGGTTCTAATCAGTGTGTAGTTTGTTAACACGTGACGATGTTATACGTCGAGCGAATAATTTAGGCTAAATCGATTTTCGAGCAACCTACTCCGATTGTAATGAAACAACAGCCATTAAATCCGAAACAAATTAGAGATCAATACTCCTGAAGAAGGGACTTCCTTCAGGATAAAGGGGCTCAAAATCCCAAATTCCATTGTTTACCATTTTTATTAATTTTTTTAATTTTTCATAATCTCCAAAAAATCTAAAAAAATTTGCATAACCTTATTTTGGTTTTATTAGATTTTTAGTGGTGTTTTTATAATTTTTAGATTAGTTTTGACTCTTTAATGGATTTTTAGTAGTATTTTTATAACCTTTTTTAAAAAATTTAAATAAAAAAGTTATTTTTAATACAAAAAGCAGATTTACCTATTTATTAGATAAATCCGCTTTTAAAATTTAAAAAATCGGATTTACCTTAGGTGAGGGTAAATCCGTTTTTATTTTTTTAGGGAAATCTGATTTATCTACCAAGAGATAAATCCGTTTTGGGAAAAAGTCAAAAACGGATTTATCTTTTATTAGGTAAATCCGAGCGAATTTTTTAAGTGAGAGGTATTTTCGGGTTTCACTATTATGTGGGGGTATAGATTAAATGGGTGGGGATAAAAAAAATCCTTTATTTATTTTGAATAAAAAGATTGAAGATTAAAAACGATGCCTACTTATTAATTTGGGTTTTTTTTACCCCCTCCCCCATTATACCTCATTCCCCCATAAATGACCAAATGGACCAAAATACCCTTAAAAAACTTAAAAAACTTAAAAAACGTAATCATTCATCATTTTGTACTATTTCCGAAAAAAAAGTAAGCCTTTTTCCATAATCTTTCCGGAAATAGACCTATTTGAAAAAAAATTTAAAAAAATTCCGGATATACGTACAAAATGCATAAATTCAGAATATTTTTTTTTGGGGATTTCCGGAAACACCTCAAAACGAGGTATTTCCGGAACACAAAATAAGTTCCGGAAATACCCCGTTTTGAGGTGTTTCCGGAAATCCCCAAAAAAATCTTTTCGCATTTATGCCCTATTTCCAGAATTTTTTTTATTTTTTTTAAATTTTGTTTTAACTTTTTTTTTGCTTTTTCAGTGGCGACCAGAACAGGAAACATAGAGCGAGGCGAGTCTTCGGGAGCAGAACCACGAGATGATCAGACTCCTCGTGCTCCTGGCACTAGGACGAGATTTAGATTGAGGACTAGACTGGCCGGTCACGCTTCTGAGCGTCAGAGACGTGTCTGAGAGAGAGAGAGAGAGAGAGAGAGAGAGAGAGAGAGAGAGAGAGAGAGAGAGAGAGAGAGAGAGAGCATAGGCGGGGCTGAGCAGGAGCAGCATGAGCAGCATTATCACGAGTCTGCTCAGTAGGACCACTTGCAGCAGGACGCCATGCAGATAGAGGAGGAGGAGGCTGAGGCTGAGGTTGCTCAGCACCGGTTGCGTGTGCACTGCGTCTCCAGGCTACAGTTGGGGGAAGTAATACTTTTAATAATTTATTTATTTATTTTAACAATAGTTAATTATTACTTTTAATAATTTATTAATTACTTTTATTTTTTTACAAGACCGCAGTAAGATTAAGGTGGCATCTCATGGGAGGAAGGTACTGAAGATTAGACCTCAGCAGCACCACCCACACATAGTCAAATGGTTGCAGTAGGCCAAGTTGTTTGAGCTGAACAACACGCCTCTCAACAACATCAACCATGAGCTCATATCAGCTTTTGTGGAGAGGTGGCATTCAGAGACCAGCTCTTTCCACATGCCGTGGGGGGCGATGGCGGTGACGATGGACGACGTGTCCGCGTTGCTCCACTTGCCGCTCACCAGCACACCTTTGGCGCATCGGCCACATTTTGACACTGCTGATGCCATTCAGCCTAGAGTTGAGCAGCTGGGTATAGACCACACAACTTGTTGGGCGAAGTGTCGGTTCACTAGGGAACCGACATTCAAATTTAGTTTTTTTGGAGGCTACATACAGAGAGAACATGGAGCGTGGCTTTCTTGATCAGGCGACTGTTAGCCTGTAATTTCGACAGGCTTCATTAAAGATGGTCAACATGGCTTGATTTATATTTATTTCACAAAGACCATATTATTTCGACAAAGAAAATGGTCATGCGCAAGGTAAACTCGACAAGTTTCCAGGGAAGCAAAAGCAAGAGAGAGGAAAATCGACACAGGCTTTCGACAGACAGAAATCAGGGCAGTTATGCGTTGAAGACTAGCAGTTGGTCGAAGCGTGACAGAGCAGTTTCGGTCGAGAGTAGGAGCGGTTACTTATTTTCAAATTGTTAGGCAGTTACCTAGTTCGAATTTTCCCCCCTTTTTCCCTTGTATAAATAACTGTTTCTGAGAAGAAACAAGGGTCGCGAAAATCACAATACACACCCAATTCCTGAAACTCTAACTTCCAAGCCAGAGCGAAAAACGAGTGGAAGAATCCCTGTATGTGATCGTGTACCATTTTTATGATTCAATGCAATTTGTTCTTCTTTTCTTTACGATTCCTGCACCATTTACTGCTTCTTTTTCTTTTCAATTCTGTTAATCATTTGCAAATCGTCCCCTTTTCTACATTTTCTGAAACAAAAACTTTTGCAATTCAAAGGCAATTGCTTTGAGATTTTTCTAGTTTGATCTCACAAACCTTCTAATAAAACTAGTGATTGTTTGCTAAAAACACCAGCAAACAAATTGGCACGCCCGGTGGGACTTTGCCTTTGATTTTGTTCATTCTCGTACTCTCTTATTTGTGTTCGCTGTTGTATGCACTTAAGAAGTGGTAAAATGGTTCGTTCTGGTACGAATAATGCATCTAGTTCCAACCCTGTGGTTTCACAAGGGCAAGGGACAACAATGGATTCTGCAAGCATTAGCGCAGGACCATCATCTTCGATAACCGTTCCTTCATTATCAATGACTAATGTTGGTTCAACGCAGTCAGAAATGGCATCTCTGCCTATGTCTTTGCCGTTAAGTTCAGGGCTTCATAGTCCTTACATGGCAATGGGAAACGGTTTAGACCCACGTTTGAATAACGTGCATCTACCCCCATTTCCTTTGGGAATGTATGGCATGCCTACTGGAATGCCACATATTTCGACCTTTTCCCCTACACATGTCTCTTCTGAGAGCGTATTTGGTCGAAATCCCCCAGCATTAACCAATACGTCTTTGTTGGCCTTAAGACAGCAAGTAGACGAGAGTAATCACGATATGGTTAATATGCTTACCCAACAAATTGGTACAATTTTCAATCCATTGATTCAAAATACCAACAACAGTTACCAAATGTTGGCAAATCAGATGAGTAGGATTGCAGACTTTTTTGGGGTTCCAGCGGTTAATAATAGGCACGTTCCTATTATCGCGGGTAATGCGTCGCCAGTTAACCCCCAAGAAGCAGTTGCAGTCGAAGCGTCGACAGTTGTAGGCGAACTGCAAGGGACGGTAAACCACGTCCCTGAAGTAGTTGTGGTAAATAGACACCAGAACGCTGATGAAGTTGTTCGACAAATGCAACAACACAATGCTGGCGCAGAGAACAATATAGCTACTTTAGTCGAAACTATTTTGGCGCAAAATGGCCTTAACATAGGTCTACAAAGGCCTAACTTCGTATCACCATTATGTGAATATGTATTACAAACTGAGTTACCAAGGGGATGGAAAGTTCCCAAGTTTACTAAGTTTGGTGGTGATACAAATGAGTCCACAGTCGAACACATTGCTCGTTTCTTGACTGAGGCTGGGGACTTAGCACAAAATGAAAATTTGAAGATGAAATGCTTTCCAAATTCTCTAACTAAAAATGCTTTCACTTGGTTCACGACCTTACCCCCTGGTTCTATGTACACATAGGGGCAATTAGAAAAGGCATTCCATGCACAGTTTTACATGGGCCAGTCGAAGATTAGTCTTAAAGAATTGGCTAGTGTTCGGCGCAAAATGCCTGAAACTATTGATGATTACTTAAACAGATTCAGGCTGTTGAAATCTCGTTGCTTCACACAAGTCCCTGAACATGAGCTTGTCGAAATGGCTGCTGGTGGCCTTGATTACTCAATTAGAAAGAAATTAGACACATCTCATTTGCGAGATATGGCTCATTTGGCTGATAGAGTTCGACAAGTTGAAAGGCTTAGAGAGGAAAAATCTAGAGCGAATAGGTATCATAAAAAAGAAAAAGTGGCATATGTCGAAGAAGAATTTGACGTTACATATAGTAATGTCGAAGAGGAGGAGATAGACGTGGCTGAACTTAAGCCTGGTCCTCCTTATACCTGTAAATTATTAAGGCCTGCGAATGGGAATAACCCTGTAGAGCCTAAGAATGATAGATTTATGCCTAAGACTTATACTTTTGATGTTACTAAATGTGATGAAATTTTTGATCTTTTAGTAACTGATGGTCAAATATTAGTGCCTAAAGGCCTTAAAATACCAACTCTTGACCAAAGAAAGAAAAAGGGTTATTGTAAGTTCCATAATTTTTTGGGGCATAACACTGACCGTTGTGTGCTCTTCAGGGATATTGTGCAAAAAGCAATTGACGAAGGAAGACTCAAATTTGCTGATAAGAAAATGAAAGCTCCTATGCAGATTGATGTTGATCCATTGCCTAAGGCTGAAGCTATGTACTCTGAACCTGTCGAAGCTGATGTAGGAATGGTGGATGCTCAAATGGCAGACCCTCCTAAGTGTGTCAAGACTGCCACCGAAAAATTAAAAGGTTTTATGTATGCTGAAGGTAAGAAACAGGAGGTGACCCTAAAAGAATATGATGGGAAGATACATGCTGTGTATCCAAAGGCTGAGGAAGAGTTGATAGATTTCCTCAATCGATGTAAGTGGAATAACTCTGAAGTTATGCTTTGCCCAAAGTGTAGTGCTGTCTTCGATAAAGAAGCAGCTAAAGCTGTCGAAGGTTATCAGGATCAACAACAACGCAAAAGAAAATGGCTTGATAACAGGCCAAAATTTGACTTTGCAAAAGGAGATCTTCCTGGCTATGAGGCTAATGTGTCAGCAAAGCCTTCAACAAGTAAACAACAAATTGCTAAGGAGAAGTCCTCAGCACCAGGGTATTTGAAGCTGTCAACAGGTAAATCCTTTGTTCCAAGTGCTAGTGCTCCTGTCGAAGCGTGGGTACCCAATAATCAACGTGCTAAAGCTGTTAAGCCAGGTACTGGTGCTATTAAGTTTAATTATAAGAATAACTATAAGGGTAAGAACCCCATGACTAGAACACAGTGGCGTCGTTACCAAAGACAGCAGAAGAAGAAGGCACACTTTGACATTAACCAGGTTCCAAGTCATTTGGCTAATAATCAAGTTCCACGCAGCATGATAGTGGCTAAGAGTGAGGTTCACAAAGCTGAAGTTGCCACAAAGAGGAATGCTGATGCTGCTAGTCATGTGTGTGCAGCGAATAAGGCCAAAGGCAAGGCTGTGGTAACAGAAAAGCCAAGAAGGCCTGCTCTTGAAAGAATATTTCCTCCATTGTCAACAGTGAAAGAAAGAAATGCTGATTTCGACATGGATGAAGACATGGAGTCTGATTTCAATGATTCTGAAGATGACCTTGACGTTGTTTGCAATGTGGTATCAATACTGCCTCTTGAGTACGATGTTATCACGGTACCAAATGATATTGAAGAAGATTTCACAGAGGACATGGCTCATCATAAGCCAATGTGTTACTATGTGATGAACGATGGTTGTGTCGAAGACCAAATGGCTACCTTCGAGAAGCCAGATATGAGTATGCAAAACCACTTGAAACCCCTGTATGTCCAAGCCAAGGTCAATGGTGTTGGAATTAACAAAGTGTTAGTGGATGGTGGAGCTGC
This sequence comes from Astragalus glycyphyllos, assembly GCA_963573325.1. Lineage (NCBI taxonomy): Eukaryota > Viridiplantae > Streptophyta > Magnoliopsida > Fabales > Fabaceae > Astragalus > Astragalus glycyphyllos. The sequence continues at coordinate 63,599,149 of OY754312.1, read as the reverse complement.
AGTGAATTTGATGCCGCATGGTCTTTTGAAGAAGATTGGTAAGTTCGATACTGACCTCAGGCCACATAACATTGTCTTAAGCAACTATGAAGGCAAAACTGGCCACTCTTTGGGGGCCATTGAGGTGGGCTTAATTGTTGGTTCCATAAAGAGGACTACATTGTTCTTAGTGATAGCCTTTAAAGCGAATTTTAATTTACTCCTTGGTAGAGAGTGGATCCATGGAGTTGGTGCTGTCCCTTCAACGTTGCATCAACGTTTAGTAATGTGGAAGGAGGATGGTTTGGTAGAGTATGTTGAAGCCGATCAGAGCTACTTCCGTGCTGATGTGAACCAAGTTACCAAGGAAAATTTTGAGAAACAAATGGCGAAGATTGCGCCATGTTCATCTTCTAATGAGGCATATGTTCCTGCGGATAATGTTTTTGCCTCAGTTCATCTTGACCCAAATTATGGTTTTGTTTGGGAAAGAGAAATAATGGGAGATGATAGTGTCTATCCTGATGGTGTTTTTCGACCAACGGGGTGGAACACTGGTTCTTGAAAGTGTTCTTATGTCAGTGCCCAATGCATGGGACAAAATTACGGCTTATATGGCCGAAAACAAGTTTAAAGCGGCTATGGAGGCCGAAATTATTCAACAAACAATGGCTGTCGAAGCCAGTGAGTTACATGAAGAAAATGGCATAGTCATAGATGAAAGACTTGATTGTATCTATGATGATGATCCATTAGGTTTTGAAAAGGATCCTAGAGATTTGACCAAGCATATGCAAGCTCAAGACACGTTAGAAGAAGTTGATTTGGGAAATGGCTCAATAAAAAGGCCAACTTATATTAGTGCAAATATTGATGTTTCTCTAAAAGCCCAAGTCATTACATTGCTAAGGGAGTTCAAAGACTGTTTTGCTTGGGATTACGACGAGATGCCCGGGTTAAGTCGAGAAGTAGTGGAAATGCAATTACCAATTCGACCAGGGAAGAAACCAGTGAAGCAAGTGCCAAGAAGATTTGCTCCTCAAGTGTTGGCTAAGATCAAAGAGGAAATCGAAAGGCTATTCAGAAACAAATTCATCAGAACTGCCAGGTATGTCGAATGGTTAGCCAATATAGTTCCTGTAATAAAGAAAAATGGGACTCTTAGAGTTTGCATAGATTTTAGGGATTTAAATAATGCATCTCCCAAGGATGAATACGCAATGCCTGTGGCAGAAATGCTAATAGATTCAGCAGCAGGATTTGATTATCTTAGTATGCTCGATGGTTATTCTGGGTATAATCAAATCTTCATTACTGAAGAGGATGTGGCGAAAACTGCTTTTAGATGTCCAGGGGCATTGGGTGTTTATGAATGGGTAGTAATGCCCTTTGGCTTAAAGAATGCTGGTGCTACATATCAGAGGGCCATGAATTCTATGTTTCATGATTTTATTGATGATTTTATGCAAGTATACATAGATGATGTGGTGGTTAAATCTTCCTCAGAAAGTGGTCATTTAGACCATCTTCGCCGTTCTTTTGAAAGAATGAGGAAATATGGATTGAAATTAAATCCATTAAAATGTGCCTTTTGTGTACGTGCAGGTGATTTCTTGGGTTTTATAGTGCACAAAAAAGGCATTGAAATCAATCAAAATAAGACAAAGGCAATTATGGAAACGAAGGCCCCTTCGACCAAAAGAGGTATTTTCGGAAGCAAAATACCTCTAAATAGGCATATTTTCGGAATATAAAAATTTTGGATTTCCGAAATCGGAAGCAAAATTTGCTTCCGAAAATACCTCTTTTTGAGGTATTTTCTAAAATCCAAAATTTTTATATTCCGAAAATATGCCTATTTTCGGAAAATTTTAAAAAACAGTTTTTTTTAAAAAAATTAGGGGCATTTTGGGGATTTTTGGTAAAATGGGGGTATAGGATATAAGGAGGGTGAAATGCTTAAGTGATTATACTTAAGTGATTAACTTTACTGTGCGATATTTTATTTTATTTTCTAGTGAGCATTACTTAATGTCATTGGAATTGAATTTTATGCATGTTATGAAATGCTTAGTTTAAGATCCTATAATATTTATATTGCGACATGAGTTCAGTGGTCATCTAATCTAAAACTATAAAGCGAGGAGTCGCAAATTGTGTGCCACTCCCCACGTGTGCTATCCAAAATTTTTTTGAATCAAATTGCTAAGAAAGTCTACCTCATTCCTTTTTTTTAATGTTGTTATGTGTTGTCATTACATTAGTGTGCCACTCCCTACATGTGCCAATAGTAATTTTAATTTGGTATCCATATGTTTTAATTTGGTGACATCTTCTAAAGATGACACCCAATATAAAATTATGGACACTAAACACCTATTCTACTTGGTGTCTTCTTGCATGCCAATTTGAACCTATATTTTTATAATCAGTTCTAACTTTAATGTTGCTAGACACCAACTTCTCTTGGTCAGCGACATCATCAATAGAGTTGGGCATCCACTTGGTCTCTTCTATCACTATTACACATTACTTAAAACTATATACTTCAAATCTTAAAATTAAATTAATCTCTAAGAATTATATTAATTACACCTAATTACAAATAGTTTTAGATAACTATTTACTTTCTTTTGCATTTGTTTATTTAATGCAATGACTTAACATTAAGTGAGTCATCAATAAAATCCAACTTCGTTTTTATCTACTTATCTCTTCGCTTGAATAACAAAATCTTTTTTTTTTTTTCATTTCACAAATATTTACTACGCATAATGATAATAAAGTGCAATTTCGGCTTTGCTGGACACCCAGTGCTTTTGCTCAGCCAACATACTTGGTTTCCTTTACATTTACTTAAAACTATATAGCGCACACACGTGTTACTTTCTTTTTACAGCAACAAAAAAAATAATAAAGTCTTAATGCACACATAACAAAAACAATATTTAAATCATTTTTTTCTTTAATATTATCATACTATCACAATTTATATAGACAATTAATCAAAAAAAAAGCATTCCTCAATTTTTCTTTAATATATAACAAAAAAGAATGATTATGCACATGCATTAACGGCGTTAGTTCTTTGTGACTTAAATGCCAATAGGGACGCCAACGTGTCAATTAAGGGCTTATATCAGCATCTTCTCTCTAAAACGTTGTTCTTCCATATTTTCTCTTCTTCCATATTATCTCTTCTTCTTCCATATTCTCTCTTCTTCTTTCATCTCATCTTTTCGTTTTTGTTTTCCATCTTCTCTCTGCTTTTTCGTTCGTTCTTCTTTTCTCTCCAATGGCAACCAGCAGCAACGCGTCTTCGAATGGTACTTCAAGGCAAGGGCGACTTCCTGTTTGTGGATGTGGGGATGTTATGCGATTATGGATCTCTAATTCAGCTCAAAACCCACAAAGAAGATACTGGAAGTGTGTTAATTGGGGAGTAAGTCAAATTTGGGGTTTAGGGTTCCTTTGTTCGTGTACATCAGAATTTATTTTCTTAATATTTTTTTATGGGCTTGTGTGCAGATGAGAGCAACAAGTTGCAAGTTGTATGTTTGGGATGATCAACTAGATGCTGAGAAAATATCCATTGTGACTATTACAGGTTCACAGACAATTCCAGAAAATACTCATGATCAACTAGAGGCAACAACAACACGTCAATGCAAATGTGATAGCATATTCAAGGATTGGGAGTCAAACAAAATTGTCAGTTTCAAGGACTGGGAGTCAAACAAAATTGTCAAACTGAAGCAGAGATTGTTAGATGAGAGGATGAAGATGAAGTGGATGCAAAGAATTCTAATTTTAGTCATTGTGTATGTAGCATATATCAAATTTGGGTTGGTTTAGGAGGGATGTTAGTGACCAACCCAATTCTGTTTGGGGAGTTGTAATTTATGTTATGAATTTTAAGTTAGAATTAAGTTGTAAGTTATGTTATTTATTTAAGTTGGAATTCTGTTATGTCTATGTAATGTGCATTTTCTATGAAATGGAATTAAGCTCGAATTAAGTTGAAACCTATCAAATTAAATTAATACTTTCAATGTTCAGCTAATTTTGTAACATTTTAGAAAAAAATAATGATGTAATCTAAATAAACCTTAAAACATACAATCCTATTCAATTTATCTCTTAAAAAAGAAAAGAAAAGAAAAGGCTATAGAAATAGATGGAGATCTTTGGGAAGTTTCTTTAGTCACATGCATTGAATTCTTCTTTCTCATTTTCTTTCTTCTGTTTGTGTTGCTGGGCAACCATTTCTGTTGCTTGGCAACTCTCTTTACGTACATAAGTTATTTTTTTCCACCTGGATTAAAGTGATACCATTACACTCTAAAAAAATGCCTGATAATAATATCTTTTATCTATAGTATTAGAAGTCAATTAAAACTAATAATATGATTGTCTCCCTTATCATGTTACAAGCTACTCTTTTTTTATTATTCTTCAATCCCCTATTATAAAATCTTATCCTAACTTATCATTTTCACACATTACTTACTCATTTGTACAGATCATTCCTATAATCCCAACCAAATTTGCCCAATCTCTGACAATTGTTCATATATATATATATATATATATATATATATATATATATATATATATATATATATATATATATATATGTGGTAATACCATTAGGGGCCAACGAAACAATATTACTTCATCATTTCAAATAAAACCAATTATCATAAGACACCAAAAAATCTAGCATACAATATTGGGATTGCTTCGTATAATCAAGTAGTAAACCCATAAGTCTTTTTGACATCTACATTACCACATGGTGGACATGCAATAGCTAATCCTTAAATTACAGCTCACAATTGCGACAACTGTCATTTTACAAATCACAATTGCCATTTTATTTACCCTATCACTTATATATTGCTATCATTTAATTTCGCGATATTTTATTTAGTAAACCCCTAAGCTCTTGATTCATGCAAACACAACCATGGAACAAATTTTTAACCATCGCCCTCGAAGGTTTATCACGATTACTGATGTTACTAATGTAATTGCCTCTCTTTGTTTTTACTTCTTTACACCATTTAATTTATTGTTTCTCTTTTTTACAGTTCTTATATTACAGTTTCTGTTTTTCCTTTCTTTATTTTTTCAGCCAATTATTTTAATTCCTCATGCATTCCACGAAAGATTTATGCAACAATTATTTGGTTTAATGATGCCACGTATAATATAAAAATGAAAACTACTTATTTTTTTCATAGGTATCCATGTTTCTTACAAAACAAACTTATTTATAATACAGTCAACCATCCCATTTAAAGATTTATGATTAATTTCTTTAATTTCCTGGTGTGAACATTATCTTTCCACCCTCCAATCCATAGTTCGAATCTGTTATAAATAATGGGTAGTAAAAATGAAAAAAAAAATGTATTCTAAAGTAGCTCCGTTATTTTTTACAATCTCCTCCTTTTTATAAAAACACACAATTAAGTTTATACAAATCTATTTTGCATGTCAACGGCTATATTGATTAAGTGTTGGATGATTATAATGCCACATATCCGTTAAAATTTTCATAGTTGTTATAGGTAGTGAATAAACATTTTTATAGGCCATATGTTGTTGCATTTTGTGCTTTGTTACTGTTTGTGAGATAAATATTTTGGACACACCTTTATTGATAACCTTATCTGTTGTTAGTCATTAATTGGATCTGTTTTAACCATAAATAACTTTCTATAACTGACCATACATGATTCACTCATATTTTCTAATTGCCCACCCTCAGAATGTCTTGCCCTTCTTATCAACTTCCAGATCCAAGTGCTGAAAAGGTTGGTTATTTTAAGAGTTTTTGTGTCACCCATTTAACATGTTCTTTACTCCATTATTATGTCTATCAAACTCTGATGCTTCTTTATCGTTTTTTTTTTGTTTTTTAGCAACCATTCTTTGTTTTTGTTGCATGAAGTGCACATCAACTTCGACCAGTTTGTTTTAGTTGTTCTGTTTGGTGAAATTAATGTTGTATCTTCCATTTATGCCATTTGCATTATTTTGCATGTCAACATTTATATTGATTAAGTGTTGGATGATTATAGTGCCACATATCCCTTAAAATTTTCATATATAGTAGGAATAGGTAGTGATTCAATATTTTTACAAGCCACATGTAGTTGCATGTTGTGCTTTGTAGCTGTTTGTCAGATAAAAATCTTTGACACGTTTTTGTTGATAACCTTATGTGTTGTTAATCATTAATTGGATCTCTTTTGACCATACATGATTCACTCTCATTTTCTAATTGCCCACAATCAGAATGTCTTGCCCATTTTCTCAACTTCCAGATCCAAGTGCTGAAAAGGCTGGCTATTTTAAGAATTTTTGTGTCACGCATTTAACATGTTTCTTTACTCCATTATCTCTATCAAACTCTGATACTTCTTTATCTTCTCTTTTGTTTTTACTTAATCTTCTGATCTAATAAAGTTGTTCTTTATCTTCTTTATCCCTTTGTTTTTGTTGTTCTGTTTGGTGGTATCAATGCTGTATCTTCCGTTTATGCCATTTGCATCATGAATTTCTTTACCCTGAACTACCCACGTTTATTTTACTTAGCATGCAATTTCAAATATTTGCTTTCAACATTCATGGATCACTAACAAGAAACGAAAAAACCCTAATCAATATATATTCTTTACCTCCATAAATAAATAAATTTGTAATTCCTTTACTATTCAGCTTCAGTTTTGATTTTCCATTTACTTTGCATTCAATTTTATTTGCATGCACAATGCGCTTATCTTTCATGCATTTCTCTTTTACCTTTTAGTTTTTCTGTTTAGTATATGTTTACACACATCACCTATTATTTATATTGTAAATTGAAATATTATATTGACTTTCTTTTGTTGCCAAATATTACTTAGGATGATTTTCCTCCTTTGGTCATGGATTTGGATCAATATGTTTGTGACATTGGATTGAGAAAGAAGACATATCTATGTGGATATGACCCATCATCGGTTTTACACCTTTGACAATATACTTATCTAATTTAACATATTATGATTCACATTTTATTTGTCTAATTTCTGTTTTAATTTGCTGCATGTTACTAGGAATATGGTGTTGTTTCATTGCTTCTAGAGCAATATCACAAACCATTTCCTGCATCTGTACGCTTAACTGATTGTATGGAAATGAATTTCATGTTACTACCAGAGTACATAAAGGGATTATGTACTTATATCAAGGTTGGAAGAACCTGGGTAACTATTATGGCCTTATCGATGGTGGATGGATACAGCTAACTTTTGCTTCACCAACTCATCTTTGTATCCGCGTTAAGGATAGGACTTTTGCACAAGTAATTTCTCCTGTTCCAGCTAGAACTTTTTATCTTCGTACTGTTGATGTGCCTATTGTGTTCTGCAAGAAAGAGTCATGTAGCAATGTGATGGTGCCTCATCCTAGACTCTACTTTAAAGTGTCTCTATGTACCAAAGTTCCTTCAGGAGAACCAACACGTTTGGTAATGTTTATTCTATCAACTGTCATTGATTAATAATTCTTTTCTGCTTATTGTTTACATATGTTTTCATACTATTTATGCAGCATCTCCACTCAGACTTTTGCAAAACTGCTATCTCACGTCACTTAGTCAATATTATTGTTATGGATGAATGGCAAAGAGGTTGGATTTGTTCTATTGAGAGAACAGGACACTTCACATCACAAACCAAGAGAGCTAATACTGAATGCTATCTTTCAGGGGAGTGGATTCTTTTATGCAAGGTTCTTGGGCTGAAAGCAGGTGCCCCAATTCGATTGGGAATCAACAAAGACTACCCAAAAATAATGTTTTTAAGTTTAAGTTGGTTTAATTAACTTAGATATCTTATGTTAATGCATGTGTAATGTTGAAGCGTCGATGTGTTTCCAAGTATCTTGTCAGTATGGAGTTACTAGGCTTTTTAATTGTGTGCATAGGTTCTAGACTATTTTGTAATACAACAGCTCTCTAATATAATATAATCTATGTCTTCTCTATAACTTTTTACTTTACCATACATTTGAGTCTTTACACAATGAGTCAACATTGATTGTCAGCACTTGCCCTTAGAGTGTTACGATTGTTAACAAAAATATGTTCATATTTGCACACAGTATTGCAGTTTTTTTTTGGCATTAATCACAGTATTAGTAGCACTTAGAATGGAGGTATTAATACTAATGGGAATTTGAGGCTCTAAAGCAAGAAAATGTCTATTATTTCATCAAATCCTCTACAAGGAAAACCTGTTTCATTAGCTTAGTTATTTGTTTAGTAATCGCTGGTATTTTAAAAATGGCAAACTCAATCCTTTTGCATGTTGATTGCAGTACAATCATTCATCGTTAGGAAGAAAACGTAAATACAATAATCCATACTTGATACCCAAGCTACCTTAGAGAATGTAGAGATGGCTAAGACTTTGTAAAGGCTTATATTCATAAGGTTCAACTTCGAAACTTTCATGAAGCTTATTTGTTGTAGTCAAACTTTCATATATCATTTGACTAGGCCAAATAAACTCTAAAATTAACTGAATCAACATCATATTTTCATAAAAAAAAAAGGCATACATATTGTACAACACATTGAAAACAGAAACTTATCAACTATCACCAACACTTACAAATCAACCTTACCAGTCACTTAGCTTACCAGGATGTACAGGTATTAATCAGTAAAGGTTTACGTTCATTAAAATCAGAATGATCACAAATTTTATAATAGTTCAAAAAAATTTAACTATTTAAAATGACTTTTTAATAGTTTTTTTAAGGATGTTTTTTTTGGATGGTTCATGTTTTAATAAAATAATTGAATAAACAATTAACCAACAGAATTGTATTGAATTAAATTAGTAATTTAAATAATTTAATAAATTATGTATAATACTATATATATTTTCAATAATCATAACTCTATGCAAGAGGAAGTTCTAGTTTTGAATTATAGGATTAAATGATTTCATATATTTATATCTTTATGTGTGTTCAGATTATTAAAATATATTGAAATAATATTCCACTCTATTTTTATATTAATATTGGCCATATATTATTGTTATTATTTAGTCATTTTATTTGATAAAATATTATATTTCAAAATGTAATTTAGTCGAGAAATTATGTTGGTCTATGGGGGTGTTAAATTGATATTCATGCCGAAAATGGGCTTTTAAATTTTTTGGCTTTTTACTCGTATACAACCTCCTCTCTCATTTACAAGTCACAACCCAGGTTGGGCTGCACTCGATACACCCCTCCTCCCCTAAATGGAGTGACTCGCCCCGCATCATCTTCCCCATCTCCTTGTCTGCGCGGGCTTCCTAGAATCCGAGCAGCTGCCTCTAAACATCTCCATCGTTGCTCTCAATCGCTCATCGCTCAGATATCTCTCCCTCTCCTTTGTTTTTCGCAAGTTCCCTCAGTTTTTGCAGAAGACGTTGCATGGCCCCTAAGATGCGATTCCAATTACATAACCGTCACGTACCTTAGCTTGAAATCGCGCCAAAGCCTTCCCTTCCTCAGCCGCGAATCCCCTTCTATTGAACAGATCCAGCGTCATCATGCATTGCAAGGTGTGATTTGGCTACCTCACAGTGTGTCTCCTCCAAACAAAGGCACAACTCTCTTTCTCTCTGTCTCTTAACAATATGCAATATCTGCGTAATCTCACTATCTTTGTTTCACAGATTCGATGTCACACAATGCTCGGAATTGTAGCTTAGTATTCGTACTGCCGCCACGGCTCTTGGATGGGTATTCATATTTTAAAAATATGAACCTTTGACTATCCTTCATCGAGACAATTGATGAACAAAAAGTACCAAGACTAAAATCAAATTGAGATTGCACAATCATCTCATCGCATGGTCAAAGTGTGATCTCGGCTTGGCTCACGCGACGGGCACTCCATGTCGGACTCCGCAGGTGTCCTCAGGCGTCTGTAAGGTGAATCCACACCACTAACATCGTTCCTTATAAACACGTCCAATCAATGCATTAGTTACGCATTTATTACTGCCCGACACTTATTCATCTAAGCTGACCTAAGCATTGGAGTGTGTGCAGCTACTACCCCTCATCAGAAAAATGCGACAGAGCTACTACCTGGAGCAATTCCAATCAACCATCTCAGCAACAACTCGGCCCAGTTTCCAGGATCGATCATTAGCGACCACAATGGGAGCACTAGACCTCTCACCTTTCTTTCTTCCTGGAATTTGCTCTTGATTACTCTTCCATCGCTCCAGGAAGAGATATTGAAGATATATTGTATCAAGGTGAAAGTCATATCTTTAGTTGGTAAGATATGTATTTAAAGTATATTTCAGAATTATCGGGAAGTATCGTATCAGATACGTAGTGGACATGATACATCTCCATTTTTGAAGTATCAGGGTTTCATAGGTCGTCGCTCTCTAGTACGTCATCGCAGACATGCTATAGGGAGAACGTTGGAATCTTCTCCAAGTTCTTTGAAACCACCAGATCTGACCTACTGGCCAAATTTGCCATCTGTTTACGCTTCTTCGCTTGCCTCATCCTCACCCCTGCAATGCTCTCGTGGCCGGGAAAGATCTCCACAAAGGGCATGGCAAGAAGTCACGAGATATCGAGGATATCCAACTACAGTAAGTCGGCGTGCACCCTCACTAAGGGATCTATCACTGCGTTCGGAATCATCTCAATATGGCCTGTTTAATCAAAAGATCGACGACTATCCTATTCTGAAGTCCCTTGAGAAGCCATATGTTCTGTACATGTACGATGGTGCGGGAGATCCTAATGAACACCTCGACTACTTCGAGTTGATGCTCATTACCAAAATGCCAAAGATGAGGTCAAGTGCAAGATTTTCCCATTAACTCTTTCCAAGGCGGCACTAGCTTGGTTTCGGGGTTTGCACCCGAATTCAATAATGTCCTACTATTAACTTGTCGAGCTCTTCTCAGCCCTGCTTCACAGCTTCGAGGTCAAAGACGAAGTCGACCAAGGTGCGGAAGGCACTTTGGTAGTGCAAAAACAAAACTCTCAGGGAGTACATTGAACGATTTAACAAAGAGGCTGTGAATGTGCGAGACTTGACCGATAAGAAGATAATGTATTTTAAGTGTGACTCTGAAAGATGTTGAAATTAGGCATTGTGATATTGAGAAGCTTTACTTGGCATTGCATTTTCTTGTAAAAAGTTGAAATATTACTTAAAACCTTATGAAGTCCTTGTAACTTCACACTTTGACGTAATAAAGCACATGTGGACTAAGCCTATCTTGCATTCTTGAATAGGTAAATGGGCCTTAACATTAATAGAGTTTTGTTTAACACATGTGCCTCTTAAAGCCATGAAAGGGCGGGTAATTGCTGGTTTTTTAGCAAATTATGCTTTCAAAAGAATGAAGACTTTAGGACAAAACTACGTCGATCTGGAAAGATAAAGTGGTATTGGACCAATGATTATCACCTGATGGTTATCCTACAATATTCTTATATAAACTAACAACTAAATGTTCAAATAATGAGGCTGAATACGAAGCAATCATAGCAGGCCTCAAATTGTTGTTAGAGTTCAAAGCTCGAAGGGTTTTAATTTGAGAGGACTCGTTGTTGGTTATTAATCGATTAAAAGGTGAATAAAAATGTGAGAGCCAAAGTTTACTTAAATATTTTAACTTAGCCAAAGCATTAATTAAGAAATTTGAAAAGGTTGAGTTAGAATATGTTCCAAGGGTCCAAAAATTTTTAGGCCAATGAACTCAAACTGCATCTGGGTACAAAGTTCTAAGAAAGAACTTACAACAACTAATTGAAATTAGAAGACCAGTTGCAGAATGTGAATTCAAAATTTGTCACATTAACGAAATAAAGCCAGATAATTGGTGAAAAGAGATTGTGGATTACCTTCGAGATCCATCTTCGAGTCAAGATAGAAAATTAAAATATAGAGCAATGTTTTATACCATATTAATTGTACAAGCAACTCTCATATGGTACTTTGGCAAGGTGTTTAGGTGACAGTGGGGCATATACATCATTAGCAGAGGTGCACGAAGGAATATGTGGGGCCCATCAGGCAGCAGAAATAATGAAATGGGTGTTAAGGAGGCAAAATGTGTTTTGACCTACAATGATGGAGGATTGTTTTGCTTTTACTAGAGGTTGTGAGAAAGGCCAGAAACATGCCAATATCCATCATGTTCTAGCAGATGAGTTGCAAAAAAATAATTCAAAAATTCAAAAAATAGAAGAAAAAAAATCAAAAATTCAAAAAATAAGTAGAAGAAGAAAGAGGAAAAGAGAAAAAATGAAGAGCAGAAAAAAAAACAAAAAAAAGGCACTTTTTTTAATTATCGTTCTTTGTTGTTTGTTTGCGGGTTTTTTTTGTGTGATTCATGATGGAGGGAAGACAAAGGGATTATGACATATACATTAGAGACTTTGTGATGAATCCCGCGTATGCAAAATACCTATATGAAAAAGGGCTAAAAAAGAGACAAAAAGAATAGGAAAGTTAGCAGTTAGAGAAAAGAATAAATTGAGAGAAAAAAACAGAGTAGAAAATAGAAAGAGTGGTTGTTGCTATTTTTGAAATATTATGTGAACATCTCCATGAAACACAAGATAAATATAAAGAAAAAAGTGATGAAAAGTTGGAGTGTGTCTCTGAAATGAAAGAGGAAAAATATATGAGGAAAAAAGAGAAAGAAATAGAGAGAAAAAAATATAGAGAAAGCAGAGAAGAAAATTATTGTGTGAAAATGAGAGACAAGGAAAAATAATGAAGGCGTTGTTGAGAAAATAAGGATTTTAAAAGGAAGATTGATGAAATATTCAAATTTGAAAAAGAGTGTGGAGAAAAAAAACGAGAATTCTTTTTAGATAATCCACTAACATCTGATGCAGGTTTGGATTTGAGGACAAATTCTCTTGAAGAAAGGGAGAATGATGTGATAAAGAGTTCTTTGAGCATGTGGAAAGAAACCTACAAGGATTCTTCGGCTTTGTTTGATTTTGAAGATCACACAACTTTAATTTCATAATTTTTAATTGCTTTAATAGGAAAAATAAATAAAGGATTTAATGCCTGTAGAGTTGTTTCTTTTAAATTAAGATTTTACATTAATGCTGATTTTGTTAATTCCAAATCAGAATATTAGGATTAATTTTTATTCCAAAAATTAATTTTTATTTGATTGTTTTCAAATATGAATATTAGGATTTGATTTTTTTATTTATTGCAAGATTTGTTCAGATTTAAAATTGTTAGGGTTTCATTGAGTCTATTGAGACTAGAGCCCTATATATTGTACTTCATTTTATGAAATAAAGAAGTTGAAATTTGAATAAAAATTTAGAGACGTGTCTCTTTGGTTCTTCGTGAGTCGTTATTCGAGCTTATCAGTTTATCGTGGCACTCATCCCGATTTATCAACCAGAGCCTCCATAGTTGATTGTGGAGTCTTTTCGATTTATCGACCGGCCTTCCATCCTCGATCGTGGTATCTCCATCACTCCCACCTTTATGACTCCCGAAATAATCACGGACGACTTCGAGGTTGCCATCACATGAGGGCAAAGTTTGATTGGTGTACTTTGAGGTTAAGAAACCATTTAAAGTATTATGAAAGGCTTCTATAGAATCTACCTTCTTGATTTATTAGGTCAGGTGTACAAAAGAAGGGCCATAAGGAGTGCCTGAGCCTGGTGAAGAGGGAGGAGTAATGTAAGCAGGGGTATAGATGACATTGAGAACAAGTTTGGCAAGAGCCAAAGTGGGCCTATTTTCTTCATTTCGAAGCCAATAAAGTCCTTGCAGCAGACTGAATGCTCCGGCCTCTGCTAGTGGGGAGTACATTTGCTGAGTTTGGTCATGGCTTTAATGAAAAGTATCGTTGCATCACAGATAAAACACTCGGACCCAAAACAACCTTCATGATTAAACAACGATGTGTCTCTGTTACATTTGAGACAACCTTGTGGTGGTGGCTGCCATGTTGCAGGGTCCTGGTTGAGGTTTTTTCGAGGATGACCACTATCATCTTTTTTAGTTTGTTCCTATTCCCTCAAATATTCAAGAGTGCGTCTAATAGCAATTACGAGATATTCAAAACTGCCCTCCCAAAGCTTGTCGTTACACTCCACCCTTTTTTAATGTAGATTAAATTTGCTAGGTAAGCAGTTCCGCATAGCTTGAGATTTTCTCTCTCCTTCATTCAGAAAATAGACGAAAAAGGTTCTGCTAGGGTTTCCCGTCAGAAAACTGCCGTATGGCAGATGATTTGCTCCAGGTAGTGCGTCTGGGCCCCTCCTGCTCGATTTCTGTTCCTGCACAACCTACACGTCTCCCAACGGTCTGCGTCACCTCAAAGCCAGCATGCTCTGACGTACTGCCAGTTGTATCTCCCTGAGCCTCTGTCTCCTCTGTGCATGACAGTCCAAAACGCCAGCCTGCGCTCACTACAACACCTGACCGCGTCAAACTGCTGCCTGCGCCTGCGGTGACAGGCGACTTGGCCTTGTTTCCCGAGTTGGTTGCAGGTGGGGTCTTCGGATCAATTTTTAAAGATTAAAGAACAGTTTCCAAAACCAAAAGCATTTTCCGAGGTGCTGAAATGTAAGCGTATATTCTCTAATTTTAATTTTGGAAAGTCTTTTGCAGACGTTTCACAAAATCCTTCTGGTTCGGCTTTATTCCATTTATCGAAACCTTGCTTAAAAGGGGAAGTTCTTGCTATTAAAATCTCTGAAGACGAATATCGGAATAATATTGCGGAATGTGTAAATATTTTATACGGAAGAATTATTTTGTTCAAAGGGGATAAGCCTTATCAGATTAAGGAACTGAAGGATGAAATCTCTATTCTATGGAATCTCTCTTCTGATTGGTCCTTGGTTTCTCTTGGCAAGGGATTTTTTGAGTTTTCTTTTGCCTCTTCTGATGATCTAAGACGAGCATGGTCATTTGGTTCTCGTAATTTGAATGTAGGTGTTGTGCGTCGGTTTGATTGGAAGCCCGATTTTGACCCTTTTTCTGGAAAACAAACCAATGCTCAATGTTGGGTTAGATTTCATGGTCTTTCCCGGGAATATTGGAGGCTAAAATTTTTGTTTGAGATTAGTGGTAGCCTAGGGGTTCCTATTGTTAGTAGAGAGAGAGAGAGAGATTCGCCTTTTGCATCGGAGTGGAATATGAGTGTGTGCCTTTGTTTTGCAAATTTTGTCACTGTATTGGACATTCAACTCAAAATTGTAAGCATTCTCATAAGGCGGAGAAGACTAAAGTAAATTAGGTGAAGCCTCGACAGGAGAACCCTCTTAAACCTAATTTTCAGTATGTACCGAAGAAGAATAAAGGGAAGTCTATTGTCATGGCGAATAATGTTGAAATTTCAGTAGAGGAAGATAATGATCCTAATCGCTTCAAAGGTATTAATAACATTGTTTTAACACCTCCGGAGGTGGCAGAGAGCCCAAACCCTCTTTTTGGTGTAGCTAAAAAGATTCCCACCGAATGTACCGATATATGCCAAAGGATTCTTCATCTTTGTCGGCTCCTCAATCCCACACTGTAGGGGTGGTGGTGGCTCCTTTCTCATCAAATAAATCTTCTCCTCGGAATTTGCAGGATGTGGATTCATCCTCCACACAATCTCCCACGACTAGGCTTGATTTGCCAAATGTCTCATTGTCTGATGCCACTTTTAACTCAGTGGTCGCACCTGACATTAGGATCTTAGGGAAGGTTTGGGGGGACGTTTTTGATGATGATGTTGTCGCTGATTCTCAAGGATGTGCAGCTGTATCCAAGACCAAAAATTCGCTTTTTGCCTCAAGTCAGTTGCTACTCCTAATCCAGTAGTAGCTTCTGACATGAGAATTTTAGGAAAACTTTGGGGTGCGATGTCAGATGATACTGGTGATCCCGTGGCTGCCGATACCCAGGGTACAGTTGCTCAGCATGATTATTTATAACCAGTTGTGTCAAAGACTCAAAAGAAGAAATTGAGGTAGAAAAAGAAATTGGTTGTTGGCTACAATACTGGTTCAAAGGCAAATTCTACTTCTGTTTCCTTCTGATTTGATTTTGTTTTTTAATTCTTTATTATGTCTTATACCTTTTCGTTAGGATGACTTGTTTTAGGGGGTCTTTAACTTAGGGCTTCTTATTACTGTCTCTTCTTTATCTTTTCTTTTTTCTCTTTTTTTAATAAAATTAGGGGGAAGTACTCTTTTTCCTTCTTGTTGTTCATTAACATCAAAAGGTTTTAATGAGGCTTCTCTCCTTTCATTCGCCTAAAAAAAAGTTCCGCATAGCTCTCCAAACAATCATTTTAACTCGACAAGGAACATGAGTGCTCTTTATTTCACCACCAATGAATAATATTTACACTCTATCTATTTATTAAATTTATAAATGAAAGTCGCCTTTCAATGATCATAAATAGATACATTAAAAAATATTTTATCATGAAATTTATTTTTCCTTATCTGAAGCGGTTATTGAAAAGTGAACTTTGTGGATTCAGATTGAGTGCATTTGGTTGTGGTGCATTCGGGAAACATGTGTCTATCTCTCTCCTCACATTTTTTATTATTTTTTAAATATAAACAATTTAAGAGTTCAGATTAAAATTAGATGTATTTAATGGTTCAGATTTTCTGAAAGCACCGAATGCACTCAATCTGAATCCGAACTTTGTGTATATACAAAGTTAAAGTTTTTCCAAAACTTAAAGTGATAGAAAACACATTGTTTAGTGACGCGTTTTACATATTTTGTCAAGAAAATTAAACTTTCTTTTTTAAACTAATCATTGATGAACAAACTTCGCGTAATTTACCACTTAAATTTTTTCTGAGCTCTAAAGTACTCAAAACACATAAAGTAGCATTAAAATAAGAAGAAAAAAAATAAAACAAGAAGATCTATTGCACTTCCAATGTGCGATAGCCTTGCTGCATTAAATAAAAAAATTAACTTCTCCATGGATTATCACACTTTGTTTATACAATACAACTACAAGTACTATTTAAAAAAGTGTGGCATTTGAGGAATAGTGCCATAATCTTCACCTACTTTTGGTCTCTCAAGTTTGTTTTCCATCAATTTAGTCTCTCACAGGGTTGTCTCAATTTAGAGGCCCTATTCAAATCCTAAAAAAAGTGCCATTAATAATATTTTTATCAATTGAATCACTTATACTTTTACCAAAAACCCAAACTACTTATTAAATTGTAAATAACATCTCAATATAACTTCAAACTAATTATAATTTTATCAAATGGATATACTAACAAATGTTTTAAAACCGGATCAGAGATTAAATCGGAGTGACCTGGGTCATGGTTCAGTCATGGTTGAACCAGATGCATAATAATTAAATAAAAAAGTATTAAATTTTGGAGAGAAAATAAATTAAAAAATAAAATAAAAGCTTTCGGTGTTCGAATCCCAAACTAGTTGATTGAACTGGCCTGCGGTGTTCGAATCCCAAACTAGTTGATTGAACTGCTCAGTTCGATTCTTACAATATCGATACAAACTGTTCCTAACCGTTCCTTAAGCCGAACGTAGCTAGGAGGTAATGATTATGAGAGTAAAGAGTAGAGTATATATGAAGTGAGAATATTGGATTCAGGATCCCTTTCATTGGCCTCATGGGCGTATATTTATGTTACAAAACCTCATTAATGCTAATAATGGTGATGCATTAATACAGCGAGATTCGAGGCGGGAATTGAGGACTTTCCATATATGTTCTGCTGATACTTCCTTGTGGCCGAGGGTAATCGCGAGGCCGAATCAGGAGCGGAGGGGAAGTCCCTCACTCTGCCCGACCGAGGAGTCCCTCAGCTTAGGTGGAAGGCTGCAGCCCTTGCTGATCTTGTGTTGTCTTCATGAGTCAGTCGTCCCGGCCTGAAAGCGAAGTGTAACCGAGCCTTCCTGGGTGGTCGGCTGGGAACACAGTCTCTCGAGCGGTGAATGCTTTGCATGAAGGCACTCTAAGGTAACTCCGGTTTGTCACAAGTTTCTTAGTCCCTCAGTTGAATGTTCTGGGTGTTTCTGATTGCCTTGTGTTTAATGCTTTTGACTCCTCGGGAGTTTCGCGTTTGACTGGTCAGTTTCAAACTTTGACTGGTGTTAACTCCTTTGCTGCAGTAATTACTGTTCTTTGGGAATTTCGATTTTCTCCTGCTGTATAAATAGGAAGGTTCCGTGGCTTTCATTCCCTCATGGCTTCTATTTATGTTGCGTCGCTTGGTGATGTAGAGATTACCTCCTCCACTTTGAGTCTTCTGCACAACCCCATCAGGCTTGATTGTGTTGGGCCTGTCAGGAGGTTCAAAGTGGGGGTTATTGATCTTCGAGAATTGTGGCTTTTCTTTTTGCAGAAACTCCCTCTCTGCTTAGGGTTGTGCCGAAGACTCAAGATGCAACCTGCCTGAAGGTTCAGGTTGCCACTGGCATGAGGCGGCTTCCTGGTTGCTTAGAAGGTGTTCTGCTGATAATCAGCAGGCAATCCTCAAGTCGCTTTGTGTCGCTTCCTGCTTGGGCAGGGGGGCGCCGATGGAAGCTTAAGGTTCAACGGCTTCATACTCGGTTATGCTGCTTCCCTACATCGCTCCCTTGGCCGACGCAGCTCAGAACATCGGATATAGCAAGACCGTTGTAGTCTAGGCCGGGTAGCTCGTCTCAAGCCCTGCGGAATTGGCAGGTACCAAGCCGGGAAGCTCGTTAGAAAATCTTCTTAGCCGGGGGGTGCCAGGCCAGGAAGCTCGTCAGATGGTCTATCAAGCTGGTTCGTACCTGCATCGATGACAAAGAATAGGTCTCGGCCCGTAGGGCCAAGGGTAGATTTAGCAATTTACTTTGCCTTGTATCCGAAACCTGATTGTAAAGAGATTCAAATACAAGATGTAATTTAAATACAAGATGTTCAAATAAATGAATGTTATATGTTTAATGAACAGTCTGTCCCTGTGCTTTAAGTTTCAGTCCCTTCATCTTCCTGCAAACCGAGCGCTTTGATTGATGTGGCTGTTGACGTTTTGACATGACTTCTGACAGACTTGGCAGGAAACGTCATTATGACGTTATCGGGAACCGTCGCATTCCCTGGCGCACCATTGAGGGAGTGCCACGTGTCATGCCCCCTTTCGCAGAATTTGAATCATTGCGATTGTACGCCGTTGATTTGTCAACTTCATTTTCCACCGTTGGATCTTTTTCGTTGAAACGTTTAAATTCTCGCGCAACTCTTCATCTGGCGTTTTTACTTCCTTTTATTTTATTTCTGCCTCTCCTTCCTTTCCGTCTTCCTCTTGGTGCGCCTCTGGTTTTGCCTTGTTTGCATTTCGTTGGGGATTCTATTGCTTGTCATTTTTTCTTTCTTGCAACATTTTTCAGGTACGAGATTCCTTTTCGTGCTCTCGTATTTTGACTGTTGTTTTAATCCCTTCTGTGTTCCTTGTTCTCCTTTTACTGTGTTTTCTTGCCACTTTATTCGTGCTCCTTGTTGTGCCTGCGCTCTGTGCATTTTTGTTGCTTTATTCCTCTGTTATCTGTTCTTCTCACATTGCCTGAAATAGAAATGGTGTCTATAGTAGAGATAAGTAGTGAGAGTGAAAAAGAGATAACCTCTGAGTATCGTTGTCCTAAACACCATCCCGGTTGTAACCCCTCGCGCTGTGTGTATTGTTTAATGCGTTCATCAAAACGAGCGATAGATGCTTTGAGAGAGGAATTTGATAGTGAGTCCTCTTCTCGTTCCACAAGATCGGCTCAGTCTGTACATATGGCCGAGGGGGAGCATTCTGATAGCAGTAACTCCAGCGGCGAAGAGTCCTGGGTAGACCAAGAGGTTTTGGACTCATATTCAGAGATGCGCTCGGAGGATTCCTTGGCCAGGGTTCGGCGTGTGCTGTGCCATCCGGCCGACGAGGGTTCGGCAAAGGCGAGCCCGGCTTCACTGGACGAGGCTGTTTCTGATGCTGTTGAGCCGGAGGAAGAGCCATATACCTATGGGTACGAAACTTGGTTTGAACATTTGGGTGTGAGGGTGCCCTTCTCCCCTTTCTACTGTCAAGTTTTGAGGATGATTAACGTAGCCCCTTCGCAGCTTCATCCTAATGGTTGGGCGCACATGAGGGCTTTCGAGATTCTTTGCGAGTGCCTCGGAATGGAGGCATCGGCTCCGAAGTTCCTTTATTTTTTTAAGACTTCGGTGAATAGGCCGTTGCATTGAGTATCCTTGGTTAATACCAAGAGTCTTTTGATGCCTTTTAAGAGCAGCTACAAAGATTTCAAGAATATGTGGTTTCGGCTACAAGCGGGCCCGAGTTTCCCTTATCTGTTAGTTGATGAATCTGAGAGAGAGCGTTTCCCTTTGTGCTGGACACATAATCCTCGCGACAAGTATTCGGTTGAGCGTAGGGTGCTGGATACCACTGAGAGGGCGGAAGTGGATCTGTTGGATGAATACATGGAATCGTTCGAAGGGATGCCAAAGGCCTCTTTTCTGATAAACTTAGTGGATGGTGCTGACACGTTGATTGATTATCTAACCCGTTTTTTTTACATTGTCGCTTTGCTTTCAGGTGGTTTTGGGATGGCTCCGATTAGTGCTGCCGAGCGCAAGAAGTATCGCGAAAAGCAGAAACTGAAGTAGGGAATTACCGCGGGAACCTCTTCAAGTCCGGTTGTTATTGTTGATCCTCCTCAAGAGAGACAGACTTAGTGGATGATGCTGACACGTTGATTGATTATCTAAGTAACCCCCCCCCCCCCCCCCCCCCCCCCCGGTTTTTTTCTACATTGTCGCTCTGCTTTCAGGTGGTTTTGGGATGGCTCCGATCAGTTCTGCCGAGCGCAAGAAGTATCGCGAAAAGCAGAAACTGAAGCAGAAAATTACCGCGGGAACCTCTTCAAGTCTGGTTGTTATTGTTGATCCTCCTCAAGAGAGACAGAGTCCTGTGATTACGAGCCCCGTTGCCGTTGAGAAAGGTACTAGTGTTGCTGTCTCTGGCAAAAGTCCTCCTCGGCCTCCTCCTATGTCTGATGGTCCCTCGACCAAAAAGCAGAAAATTGGGCCGAGTGTGGAGCTTGGGTTACCGACTACAGGAACTGCAACAAACGACTCTTCATGGAAGAATGTGCTGAAATGTCAGAAGAGAGCTGATGCCGCTCCTAATACTCCTATTCGGTCTGTTTTTGATTCCAGGTACCCATTGAACCGAGTCCTAAACTTCTCTGCTGGTTCAGCCGATGTTGAGAAGGTCGCTTCACTGGGAGTGCAGCGCACTTTGGTGGCCGTAAAAAGTTATGGCCATTGGGCTTCGGTGCTTGCTCATTTGGCTGAGGATGCCTTCAACAAAACCATGGCAGAGCATGCTCGGTTAGAGGAAAGTTCGAGGAAAAATGAAGAGAGCCTCAAGTTTTGTCAGGAGGAGAAGGCGGAGTTAATTCTTGAGTTGCAGATACGGGATGCAGAAAAGAAGAGGTTGGAAGGTAAGGTGTTTGATTTATCTAAAGAGAAGAAAAGACTGGCGGCCGCTTTAGAGAAGTCTGCGGGGATTTAGAGAAGGCTCGGGCTGAAGTAGAGCGGAGAAGTGATGATCTTAAGAAGATTTCAGCTTTGTTCCCTGACTTGGCCAAGGGCTCAGACTTGGCCCAGGCTGTGGATGATCTGAAGGCCGCTGCTGCTCATGAGTACGATAAAGGCGTTGAGGCTGCCTTGGAGCAACTGAAGGTATTATATCCTGATGCGGATGTTGGCAAGTTTGACATTGATAAAGTTGTGGTCGATGGCCAGATCTTTGATCAAGAGGTTCCTGCCGCCGACGCCACTGCAAACATGGACCTGACTGCTCTCGACACCTTTTTGAATGACGAAGACATAGTGGGGCACATCAGTGGTGCGGGTGGTGCCGATCAAGAGATGACCGATGCCAGAGCAGACCCAGAGCAACTCCTTTAATTTTCCTGCAATGTTCACAAACAATGTTTTGTTTTTGGTTTGTATAATATTTAGAACAATGTTACCTCCGGCCCTGCGTGGCCTTGTTTTGTTGTGTGAGTACTTGAACAATGTTACGTTCGGTTTTGTAAATTCCTTTGTTTGATTTTGGTTCTGAAATTTTCTTTCCTCGGCTTATTTCACTGGTTATGCGAATGGCCTTATTGGCGCCCAAGGGTCGTATGTTGGCTTTCGGCCAATCTACTCTTGTTGGGTCTTGGTTAAACTAATGGGCCTTATCAGTGCCGGGCACGTTGGCACCGTCGGCGAGCGCGCTAGCTTCGCCTACATGTCAAAAGTTCTTACACCGCACCGAGCACGTTGGCGTCGTCGGCAATTGCTTTAGCCTATGCGATGTAAGCCCCCTTTCGGTTTTTGGCGGGAGGGTACTCCGTGTTGAACCGAACTGGTGTGCCTAGTGGAGGTACATGGCTCGTCAGCCTTGCTCTCATCCGTTAGGTCCTTGGTTTTTGTTGCCCGAGGACAACATCGAGTCATTGCTCGGTCCTTGCCTGGTCGGGACTTTGTTGTTGTGGCACATTCTTTGTTTGAAAAATCGGTTCCCTTTATTCATAATGAAAGATGGAGTACATTTGGGGCTTGAATTACCTCATACAAATGACATAGAATGAATAATGAAAGATGGTGAGAACCGATGGCAGTTGCTTTTCAGCTGTAGTAAAACCGAAGGTTGGCAACGTTCCAGGATCTTGAAATGTTGCCGCCGTCTAATTTTTCCAGTTTGAAGGCCCCCTGGCCGATGACATCTTTGATTCTGAACGGACCCTCCCAGTTAGCAAATAACTTTCCTGTGGCCCCCACTCGGTTAGACTGTCTGAGGACTAAATCTCCGGCCTTAAAGCTTCTCGGAACAACTTTGGAGTCATGCCTCTTTGCGGCTCTCTGCTTGGCGGCACGCTCTTTGACTTTAGCAAGCTCTCTTACTTCGTCTAAGAGATCCAGATTAGCTCTAAGGGCAGCTTCATCAGGGACTTTTTCTGTTAAAGCTCTCCTCGGACTGGGCTCTAGTACCTCCACTGGAATCAGAGCGTCGTTTCCACAGACTAGCCTGAAGGGGGTTTCCCTTGTGGAGGACTGGGGGTGGTATTGTAAGACCACAGTACTAGTGGCAGCTCCTCCGCCCAATTGCCTTTGGATTCCTCAAGCTTTTTTCTCAAACCATTCAGGATAACTTTATTTGCAGCCTCGGCCTGCCCATTGGTCTGCGGGTGCTCGACCGAGGGGAATGCCTGATAGATGATCCACTTCTTGCATAGTTGGGCCACCAAGTCAGAGGCGAACTGGGTGCCGTTATCAGTGACTATCGTTGTTGGGATGCCAAAGCGATAGATGAGCTTCTTCCAATAGAACTTCTTTACTTGCTGTGCCGAAATGGTAGTGATAGGCTCTGCCTCAACCCACTTTGTAAAGTAATCAATTGCCACCAGTAAATACTTGACTGCATCTTTTGACATATTCAACTGCATCTTTTTTTATAGTCGACCAGCAGTAGCTGGCTCTCAAGACTTTAGCAGCGAGGGCTTGGCCTCCCACGTGGCTGCTGCAAACTCCAACATGGATCTCTTTCAGGATCTCTGTAGCTTTCTGTTTTGGCACACACTTCAGGAGGGGCAGAGAGAACCCCCTTTTGTTTAGCTCGGCCTCAATGAGGACGTACATTGCCGCTACCTTCGCCAGTTTCTTTAGCTCCGCTTCCTACAGTTGCAACTGTTCTCCCTGCAGGTAAGCAATTATATTGGTCATCCAGCTCTCGGACTCAATCTCATTTGAGAGAACCTGGATTTTATTTACGCTGGATATTGTTCTTGGATTACTGAGTGATTGTTGCCAGGTTTTTTAGTACTGGCGAGCTTGGCGAGGATATCGGCCCTGCCATTCTGTTCTCTAGGGACATGGGTTAGCTCAAAAGAAATGAATTTAGACTTGAGATTTTGTACCTTGTCGCAATATTTGCTGAGGAGCTCGTCTTTAGTGGTAAAGGCGTTGGTAACCTGTCCGGTGATGAGGAGGGAATCACTGCGCACCTTCAGTTGTTTCACCCCCAGATCTGCAACAAGTGTCATTCCGGCGACGAGCGCCTCATACTCTGTCTGATTATTGCTGGCTTTGAAGTTGAAGCGCAGAGACTGTTCCAGGAGGATTCCATCCGGTCCTTCCAAGGTGACCCCGGCTCCACTTCCCCTCATGTTTGAGGAGCCGTCAACAGATAGGGTCCAAACAAATTCTGCCAAGGGAGTGATTTCTGGATCTGCTTCCACTAGTTCGTCTGTGAAGTCGGCCAGTGCTTGTGGTTTGATTGGTCCTCTAGGGACATATTTAATGTTGAACTCTGATAGCTCAACCGACGCTACCATTCTTCCTACTAAATCTGGCTTTGCTAAGGGTTGACGGATTGGAAGATCCGTCTTTACCATCACCGAGTGACTCTGAATGTAGTGTCTGAGCTTTCTAGCTGCTAGGACAACAGCGTAAACTGCCTTCTCTATCTTTTGGTACCTCTGTTCTGCTTCCCTCCACATCCGACTAATGTAATATACAGGGAGCTGGTGGCTGTCTTGCTCCAACACTAAGACTGCGCTGCCAGCATCTTTAGAAACTGCCAGATATAAGAGTAGGGGGATACCTTGTTTTGGTGAACTAAGGATCGGGGGGGGGCGCCAAGTATTGACGAATCAAGAGAAGGGCCTTTACACACTCTTCGGACCACTCAAAGCTTGCATTTTTCCTGAGAAGTTGGAATAAGGGTCTGATCTTATCTGCCGACCGGCCAAGGAAGCGGGAGAGTGCTCCAATCTGGCCGGCTAACACTTGTACCTCTTTTGCTTTGGTGGGACTTCTAGCCTCAATGATGGCTCTGCACTGTGATGGATTTGCCTCTATTCCTCTGTGAGTTAGGACTTAACCCAGAAATTCTCCAGCTTGAACCCCGAAGGAACATTTCTCCGGGTTAAGATGAAGGCTATGCTTCTCTAGTAGCTTGAATACATTTGCAAGGTTGTCAATGTGAGCAAGGTCTTTATGGGACTTCACCACCATATCATCGACGTATACTTCTATGGTGTTTCTGATCTCTCCTTCAAAGATTCGGTCCATCAACCGTTGGTAGTTGCACCGGCGTTCTTCAACCCAAATGGCATTACCTGGTAGCAGTAGTTGGAGCGGCCGATCATGAAAGCGGTCTTTTCTGCATCAGCATAGCTCATTTTGATTTGGTTGTAGCCGGAATAGGCGTCCATGAAACTGAGTAGCTTGTAATCGGAAGCTCTGTCAACAAGTCCATCAATGCTCAGCAGGGGGTAGGCATCCTTCGGGCACGCCTTGTTGAGATCGGTGTAGTCGACGCACATTCTCCACTTTCTGTTTGATCTTTTAACCAACACCGGGTATGCCAGCCATGTAGGGTACTTTACTTCCCGGATAAATTTGGCCGCTAGTAGCTTGTCAGTCTCTTCTTTAATAACTTGTGTTTTCTCAAGCCCCTGCTTTCTCTTCCTCTGCGACACAGGCTGAACAGAAGGATTTAGTGATAACCTATGACAGACAAAGTTTGGATCGATACCTGGCATGTCTTACGGAGACCATGCGAATATGTGGATGTTGTCCGTCAGGAGCTTGATGAGCTGATCTTCAATCTCGGCAGACAATCCTGTCTCGATCTTTGTTTTCTAGTGTTGTGCTGGGCCGATGATTACCTTTTTCAGATCATCGGCTGGTCTTGGCCTCTTTTCCTTCTTGGCGGAGTCGTACATTCTGGGATCCAAGTCCAGGAAATTGCACTTGGAATTCCTGGGCGCCTCGGGCTTTTGGATTGCTTTGACTCTGGCACTGTCGGCGTAACATCTCCGAGCCATTGCTTGGTCACCTCTCACGGTGCCGACACCCCCATTAGGAAGAGGGTATTTGAGGCACAGGTGAGGGTAGGATATCGCAGCCATCAACGCATTTAGAGTGGGCCTGCCAACAATGATGTTATAAGATGAATCTGCATTAACGGCCATATACCTGAGCACCACTGTCTTAGCAGATTCTGCCTCCCCGAAGCTTGTCCTTAGGTCAAGGTAGCCTCGGACCTCCACCTGTTCGCCCGTAAAATCAACGAGTGTGCCGGGATAATTTTTCAGCAGCTCCTCGGGTAGCTTGAGATCCTGGAAACACTTCCAGTACATAACATTGGCTGAACTACCGCCATCTACCAATACTCGAGCCACCCTGTAACCGCTCATCGTGATGTAGATAACGATGGGATCATCAGAATGAGGCTGGACTCCTCTGAAATCTGAGATGTCAAAAGAGATTGGCGGGTACTCCTGTACGGGTGCTTCTGAGTCGTTGCCCGCCACGGACATGATGGCCCGAAACATACCTTCTTGCCGATGAGGTGGATCCTCCACCTGAGAATCCTCCTGAAATGGTGTTCACGTCTCCACAGTCTTCTACCTCGTGCCTCTCCTTCTGTACAGGTTCTTTACGAGTCTCCCTCTTGGGTGGTGGCTTTTTCTGAGGGCTGTCGGCCCTTCTCTTCTTCGGCTCTTTTGCTGCTACATACTTTTTCAACTGTCCTCTCTGGATGAGTTACTCGATTTGTTGCTTTAGCTTCCAACAATTATCGGTGGTATGTCCTTCCGTCCTATGGAATCTGTAGTAGGCTCCTAGATATTTACCCATAGTGCCGACGAAAGGAGTCGGTCGCGTCATGGTTCCGTTGCTTAGTCCTTTGTCCAGTATGGTTGATGGCCTAACACTAAGCGGGGTGTAGGTCATTTCCACATTGGGCCGTGCTTTCCTGTTTCTGACCCGATTGTTCTTGTCTCGTCTGGCCGACTGGTTTTGCTGTTCGACTCGGCCACTTCTCTTTGGTGGTGAGTAGGGTCTCCTTGCTCCTCTGTCGTCCCTGGCTTTTTTGGTGGCAGCTGTGTCCTCAGCCTCGATATGCTTGTCCGCGCGCTCCCTGACTTCATCCATAGTTCTTGGAGGGCGGATGCAAAGTGCCTCGCTGAAGGTCCCGTTTCTGAGACCCTTCATGAATGCCTTCACGAAGAACTTCTCGTCCGGATCTTCTACTAAGACGGTAACTTTGTCAAATCGATCCAAGTATTTCTTTAAAGGCTCGGTTGCTCCCTGTCGGAGGTCGAACAGGTCTTCGGAGTAAATGAGCTTCTTCTTATTGGCCGAGAACTGTTGCACGAATCGACTGGCCAGATCATCGAAACCGATAATGGATCGTTCGGTTAGCCCCTTGAACCATTTGAGGGCAACATCAATAAGCGTCCCAGCGAACATCTTACAGCTGACAGGGTCAGTTCCTCCACTGATCATCATCTGTGTCTGGAAGGCATCAACGTGGCTTTGCGGATCTCCTGTTCCGTCATAAGTCTCGATCACTGGCTCTCAGAACCTATGGGGAATAGGTGCAGCTGCAATATTGTCTGCAAACGATTGGAATGCTCTCAGGGGAGGCCTGATATCCTCTGCTCTGTTGTTCTGAAGTGCTGCCAACTGTTCTTGCAGCCTTGCTTCTCGGGTTTCTAAGGCCTAGGCACGCAGGGTCTGCTCCTCATTCCCGCATGCCTACTCTGCGTTCTGGTCCTGCAGTGCTTTTACTGCATCCATGAGTTCCAGCAACCTGGGGTCAGTGTCGTTGGAAGAAGGACCATTGGATCTGGTAGAAGGTGCCATCTTTGTTTTTTGGTAATGGATTTGGTTGGGTAGGAGTGTTTTACCTAGGCCCCACGATGGGCGCCAATGTTCCTAACTGTTCCTTAAGCCGAACGTAGCTAGGAGGTAATGATTATGAGAGTAAAGAGTAGAGTATAATATGAAGTGAGAATATTGGATTCAGGATCCCTTTTATTGGCCTCATGGGCGTATATTTATGTTACAAAACCTCACTAATGCTAATAAAGGTGATACATTAATACTGTGAGATTCTAGGCGGGAATTGAGGACTTTCCATATATGTTCTGCTGATACTTCCTTGTGGCCGAGGGTAATGGCGAGGCCAAATCAGGAGCGGAGGGGAAGTCCCTCACTCTGCCCGGTCGAGGAGTCCCTCTTGCTGATCTTGTGTTGTCTTCATAAGTCAGTCGTCCCGGCCTGAAGGCGAAGTGTAACCGAGCCTTCCTGGGTGGTCGGCTGGGAACACAAACTTTTTGTTTTGGGCCCTAAAAATTGGTATTGGGCTGAGGTTCTGTATAGTAGCTCAGCCCCCATAGGCCTTTAGCCGACCCTGGTCTCATTGCTTTTAATAGTGTTTCATGACTTTTAGAAGTGTTTTTTTGGATCTTTTATAGT
Organism: Astragalus glycyphyllos; assembly: GCA_963573325.1. NCBI lineage: Eukaryota > Viridiplantae > Streptophyta > Magnoliopsida > Fabales > Fabaceae > Astragalus > Astragalus glycyphyllos. Next base: position 63,570,800 of record OY754312.1, on the reverse strand, counting down.
TCTATATATTAAGAGCCATAAATGACTAAAATTGAAGAAATAATCTCAGCAAACAACAGTAGATGAAAATATTTTAAGACAGAAAATCAAAAACTCTAAATTTTATGGGGACAAAATAATATAGGCTTTATTTTGTACCCCCCCTCCTTATACCCCATACTCCCTTAATATCATTTAACCCAAAATACCCCTCTCATTTTTACCAAAATCTTATCAGAGGCCCCAACTTTTTTGAGTTTCCCGGAATTATCACATTTTAAGGTAATTCCAAAAAAAAATTCGCAAATTTTCCGGAAATACCATATTTCTGGAACATTAAAATGCCTTCCAGATACAACTCAAACATTAAAATGCCTTCCAGATACAACTCAAAATACATAATTCAGGAAACAGCGTAATTTCAGAAAGTTTAATTTTTTTAACAATCCGGAATTACGTAATGGGATTCTACAGTTGCAGAGCCTATTGCACCGACCAGTTATAACTCTTATTTGTAAGAGTTATTTATGCTTTCTTAGCTTAAATTAATGTGAGTTCTAAAGTAATATTGTGTCTAATTAGTTAGAATATGTTGTTTAGTGTAAAAGAAGATTTTATTCTGGTTTGAAGTCATTTTGGCACTTTGGTGCCCCATTTGTGCTGTTATGTGTTTATTTCATTGCTGCAGCATCAGGTGCCGCAACATTGCGTTCCTGCGACAGATGAGAGAGAAAATGCTGAGGCGAGCTGTTAGAAAAGGACGGACACTCCCAACTGTTGGTACCAGACTGTCATATGCTCAGAATATTCCCTTTTTTGGGCACATTGTACTCCTAGGCACACATAAAGACAAATGGAGTCTCCAAAGGATATTTCTTGGATCACTAAACCCTAGTACTATTTAAGGAGGCTCATCTTCCTCATTGAGGAGGCTGGTTCAGAAAGGAGGCAAGGTTTAGACATAGCCTTTCTCTCCATTTTCGTTCCAAGCTCCATTTTCACAATAAAAGTAGAAATTCTGCACATCAGTGCTGAGAGTGATGCTGCAGCAACACAGGAGCTGACTTACTTGAAGATTTTCATGAATTTGGGAGCTGATCTGAACCTCCATGCTACTGTTCTTGGAGCCAATCTTCAGTCTACCTCTTCTTAGTATATTTCTTTCTTGTAATTTCGGTTTTATGGCTTTAGATTTTGCATCTATGCTTTATTTCTTGTGTTTGTTGCTCATCATGAGCTAAATACTCTTAGTTGGGATGCTTAGATCTATGTAATTAAGTCTTAGTGTTTTTAATGCATGTATTTGATGTTTAGCATTTTATCCTTTGTGTGATACTATTTCCAAACTTATTTTAGACTTGATCACTTAAATATAAGTACAATTTATTGATTCAGATATGGTTTATAAATTGATCTCAAAGGATAATATGGATTGTGTTCATTAAAAGAGATTTTAATGTTCCTTGCTTAAACCCTGGACATAGGAGGGCAAAATCCATAAGGTGAATACTGCGGGTGCCCAAGCAGCCTAAGGCGTACTCCTTTAGGGTTTAGAGATAAACTCTTGCGAGGAAACCCTAGTGTGAAGTATTTGAGAAAATACATCTATTGCTGCAGCACCTAATGCTGCAGCATCAGATACAACATTAGACCATTATTATGAATTTGCATAGTGAAGGCATTCCCAACTTATTCTCATTCTGGATTTCTACTAGTCATTTATTTTACTTGTTGTTTGTTGATAAAATTGGGTTCTACAACTTGTTAGTTTAATTTGTTTTTACTCACTAGCTTACTTGCTAATTAAATATAGAAAAGAACTCAACAATCCTCGTGGGAACGATCTCTACTTACTCTTTATTACTTGTTGCGACTGTGTATATTTGCACATATTGTTTTCACACAACAACCGGTCCGGTTGATTACATAGACATTACCTGATTGTATTTTGATATATTTTAGTCCACAAGTCTATATTATATTTTATTCCACGAGTTTATTATTTGACGGACTAGATTTTGCCGACACTTTTAACAGTCTTGATGTTGCCGACACTCTCAACGATCTAGATTTTGCCGACACTTTTCATCAACGGTGTCCGCTTTAGAGTTTCACACACAACACAATAAAATGGACCTGGACACCCTAACACAATACTCTGGCAATTCTGCACTCACTGTCGTTCATCATTAGAGCACCATCACCAACAGAGATGATGGTGTCTGTTTCGAGTCTTCAACAACTATTTAATGCAGGCTTAAACACAACATCACCTTCGCTGCCCTAAAAGATAAACTACAGAGTAAGGTGAAACTGAAGGGCGATGAGCAAGAGGTCACTCGTATCATTTATCGGAGAGCCGAATGGGATCCTCATGGACATGTTCGCTGGTACGCAATGAATGTGAAGAACAACGATGACATCCGAGCCATGATGGCCAACCATGGTGTGTTTCAATTTAAGGGTCCTTTGCAGTTGTACGTGGAAACCACACGGAGCATCGCTGAGATCCTTCGCCGTTTAGCTCCACCATCTCAGTAATTTCTGTCATATTTTAGACCTTGTTTTTGTTTTGTTTGTTGTTGTAATCTGTTAGTTTCGATCAATGTTGTAGACAGCGTTTTTAATTAATAAAATAAATGTTAAAGATAACTCCGGAAATCCCATAACATTTCGTTCCGAAATTATCATATTTGACGTATTTTCGAAATTTTTTTTACAATCATGGGTAATATCGTCCGTTTTGCATATTTGGGAGGTACGAGGTATAGTGGGGGTAAAAAAAGCCAAAAATATATTAAAAGCTTAAAAATTAAAATAATTATTAACGAAATATGTTTGTATCTCACTGTGCTTTAATATATTCAAGCCCCATCCCCACGACCCACACAAGCACTTTTTCAACAAATTTCCTCCTAGAACTGAGAAACGTTACTGTTTCTTGTCTTGTCATTTAGCGCTTTGCAGAGAGAGAGAGAGCCAGCATGACAGCCATTTTTAAAGAACCATTTTGTTTAGGGTTTTAGGGGTTTCGGGACATGGGGGGTCTTACTAAACAACAATGCAAAAAGGTTGCGATTTTGATTCCATTATCTTTCATTATTTTATACTAGTATTTTATACATTTATACTTGTACCCATTTTATTTAGTGAAAATTTAAAAATATTTTCAACACAACAAAAAACAAAATAAAGTAAATTAAGAAAATACAAAAAGTTTCTTAAAATAAAATAATGTTATTAACTGCTATACATTAGTAAGTTTTTTTTTGACACGCATATTAGTAAGTTTTTTAACATCATATTAAGCATGGCATTTAGAAAATAATCATAGTAAGTATTCAAGTCTCACCTTGTAGTAGTGGGGCAGTCTCAAGTCTGGGTCTCTTCACTTAAACGAGTATTCAAATCAACTTGTAGTGTAGATATAGATAAAATGCTAAGTCCAGACTTGAGACTACAAGTTGATTTGAATGGATATTTTACAAACAAACAATAATATCCATTGAAGAATCTCAAACAAATATCACCAAATTTTAATCTTTACACCTTTTAAAATATCTTATAAAATCCTTAATTTTTTTGGGGTTGAGTGTAAAATCCTTTAAAATTTTAATTGTAATCAAATAAAAAAATCCATAAATTTTGTTTATCTTGATAAGAAAGAAAAAGGTGGTATTTATCTTAAGATATAAATAAAAATTATTAAAATAATAAATAAAATATAAAATAATTCTTGAAATTTGTGCATATATTTGGTAACGAAAATCATTATAATTAATATTAAATATTTATTTTAAACACAGTTGTTGAAATTGAAATAATGATTCAAGTTGGAGCACAGCACATCATCAAATCGAATCCAAAAGTTCAATATATATTTGTATATATATTCTGAAGGTGGTGTGAATTAAGTGTATTGTGTACGACACAATCGGTCTTTAATTGTGGCTACCCTCCCCCTCCCACCTCACCACACCATATCACTCCCTTCTTTCACTCACTTTCTCTTTCTTTCATTGGTAACAGTAATCTTTGTATCTTCAGCTGCCACCGCCGTTCCCTTTTACACTCTCTCTCTCTCTCTCTTCCTTTTTCAAAATCCAGATTTTTTACTTACTCACTCTCTCTCTTTGATCATGCCCCCATAACATTCATCATCATTTTTTTTCTCCTTCCATACACAAACAAACCAAGATACTCCCACACTACTACTAACATATCCAAATTCTAATTACATACCCAAAAAAATTTAATAATCATGGTGAGCTTTTCAGCTTCCATCTTTGTTCTTGCTATACTGTATATTTTTATTATTTTTGTTTGAGGTTTTGGTTCAATTTAAGTCAATTGAGTTCATTTCTGATGACAAAGACAGACATACACATCAAAATTCAAATATATCCTTTCCCTTTGGTTCTTTCTGTCGTTGTTTTTTCCTCTTTTAGTACTAGTATTCTGGTTGTTGTTGAAGTTATTATTTCAATTATATTAATTAATTAATCAAATTCTTGTTCACAGTTCCTTTGTTCTTCACAAGTTCCTCGTTGGCTTCAACTTCTTCTCACCGAGAAATTCTACAATGCTTGCATAATTCATGAAGAAGCAAAGAAGAATGAAAAGAACGTTTATTGCTTGGATTGTTGCATTAGCCTCTGCCCTAACTGTTTGCCCCCTCATACCTCTCACAGGCTCTTGCAGGTTCTTCTTCTTCTTCTTTCTCAATTTCACTTTCTTGCTCCTCCCCTTTTCAATTCTTGTTCTTATTTTTTGAATTATTTTTGACAATTTATTTTTTCAGATTAGGAGATATGTGTATCATGATGTTTTAAGATTGGATGATGCTTCAAAGTTGATTGACTGCTCTGCTGTTCAAGTAAGTATTTTTGTTTATTTTCTTTTAGTAATTGAATTAGTAATTTTATCTAATTTCCTTGTCATGAAGCATTGAGAAATTTGTGAAGCTGAAATTTAGGTCAATTTGAGTGAGAATGAAATGGAAAGAAGCAGAATGTTGGAGACACTCACTATTGGGATACAAAATGTGCTGTAATGCACCTTGTTATTGTTATTGTTATTGTTATTATGAATTTAGAGCTCACACAACCACTTTCTTTTCTGTGTACAGCCATACACTACAAACAGTGCAAAAGTGGTATTTTTAAACCAAAGAGCACAGACAAAGCACTTCAGAGGCTCCGGCAATACCTGCAGCACCTGTGACAGAAGTCTGCAACACCCATACCACTACTGCTCTCTCTCTTGCAAGGTCTTTCTTTTCTCACCACCTTAAATTACTTAACACAACCCCACCCAAATGTTAAATTCACTCTCTTTTCTCACCGAATATATACATTTTTTGTGCTTTTTCACAGGTGAATCATCTCATCAAAACAATGGGTTCTCTCTCCGGTTACCTTTACGAGTGCAACTACATGCCGTTGTCGGATTCTGGTCTCGATGACGGTCTAATGACTCCTGACTCCGTTCTTGAACCGGCCGGTTCGAACCGTACTTCTTCCGGTTCAGGTGGATATGGTGGGGTGTATTGTAGAACTGCACTGGCTTGCACTGCTACTACTGAGATAGTTAGAAAGAAGAGAAGCGGTAGTTCTTCTTTCCGGCCACCGTGTCGTCCGGCGTGTTCTCCGGTGTCGGAAATCTCGGCGAGTTTGATGAATAGGAGGAAAGGAACGCCGCAGAGGGCCCCACTTTATTAAGAAGAACCTGTTGTCTTGGAAGAATGAGAAATGGAAAATCTCGAAGGAAAAGAAAGTTTGGTATTTTAATTTTAATTAATTAATTTCTAACTTTGATTTAGGAGGAAGTTTAAATTAAATATGGGGTTGGGAGTTATTATTATTATTATTATTATTATTATTATTATACTTTACAGGGAAGTGAAAAGCCTAATTTTGTAGATTTTTAACCCTCTGGCTTCTGCTATGATGTTTACTGCTGTGCACTTTACTTGGTTTGTTACATTACAGTGTAATGTGCTTATTTTGATTTTTACCTTTTGCTACATTTGCACAGTTCCTTCCCCAGGATATTATTACTACTATTGTTATGGATTTATTTCCTTTTGTCTCTTGGTAATATCAACTTGTCTTCTACTGATTTTTAGTACTTATCATTTGCATGTTTGAATTTTCTTTTAGTAAACTCAATTTATTTCTGCTAGAGTTAAATGAATTTATTTTTTTTTTGACAAGAAATGAATGAATGAATGAATGAATGAATGCTAGGTTAAAATGAATTTATTTATAATTTGCTTTTAAGCACGATTGATGATTAGTCGTTCACCAAGTTTTTTATCTGTTATAGTCTCTAATAACTTTTAATAGTATTTAATGACTTTTTTTAGCACTATGAACTATTAAAAGTTACGCTGGGCTAAAATTGTAAGAAAAACTTGGGAGACCGAAAATCGGTGTAAATTTTGAGAGGCTAAATTTTTTTTAAAAAAATCTATAGAGACCGCAAATATATGTATTTTTAAAATCAAATTGACAACAATGCTTCTGACAACAATTCCACACATGGCTCATTGAAATTCGGATCTCAACCCCCACTCTTGACCTCTCAAGCCTTTTAACCTTCCTTTGGGTTCAATGCTCTAAATTTATGAATTAATAATCAATGATATCACATATCAATTCTCACTACAATCATGATCAAACCATTAAATTTGTACTCAATTCCCTCACTCAATGATGCCATTTTCTATTCACCCTAAACGCTTCTTAATCTTCATAATAGTTCAATGCTCAATGTTTTATTTACATGCACTCAATTGAATGTGCAGTGATGCCCTTTCCCCTTCATCCTAAATGCTTCTTCAAGCACCCAACGGTTCAATGCTCAATGGTTTGATTTACATTCCCTAAATTGAATGTGCATGGAGCGCCTTTTCCCTTTAGCTTCCATGCCTCTTAATCTTCCACTAGTTCAATGCTCTAAATTCATGAATTAATCAATCTTAATGTTACACGTGTGTTAATATTCCTCACGGTTTAATGTTGAAACTTTCGAATTTAATGCCATAAATTGAATGCAAATGGAAACCTCTGAAAGCAAGAACGGAATATAAACTTCCAACGGGAAAGAAAATGAATAGTTGCAATTAAAGATTGCATTTTAGAAGTAGAGCCGCAATAAAAGCTTGCTTGGGAAGTAGAAAGTGAAACAGTTGCAATTTAATTTTGCTATGAGAAGTGCAATTTAAAACAATTAAAGCATGTATTGAGAATAGTGTAGAGTATTGAAGTTTGCATATGAAAAAAAAATTAAAGCGTGCATTGGGAATGATATATGGTAATTCTGCAATAATTACAAGTGTGACAGACTATTATTATGGACAAAATTAAAATGACCATAGTACCATCCGTTTCGGCAGAATTTTCCCCGCCTAAATAACCTCTTTGTGCAGACTTAATATGTTCTATAAAAGATTATACATAAATTCAATTGCAAATTATCGATGAGGTTGTTGGTTTTTCTAGATTTGCATCAAATGTGCCTCTCCTAATCAAAATTTCTATTTATTTATATAAAAAGAATAGAGTTAGGGAGTAGTGTTTATAATTTGCCGTTGTTATTATGGGGGTTTGAATTTTGAACTGTGAGCAATATCTACTCTAGGTTATAATGTTAGACAAGAACAAAAAGTCGAAAATTGCCCAATCGAATATGTATAAATTTATGATGATTAAACTGAATCATACCATGTAAATGCCTTTTTTGAATTGGATTAAGACAAAACAATGAACGACAAAGCTTAAAATAGAATGGTCAGCAAAAAGCAGATAGAGGTAAAAATTTTAGTTTACATGGTTGAGGAAAAAGCAGAAAGCTACATATTTAAGGAGGGAGCTATTGCTGTGCATGTCCCACTAATCTTGTGGTAAATCCTAGAATAGCAAATGTTGGGTATGCACGGCACTGGTTTGTCTTTTTCTCTCTCTCTCTCGTTTCGTTTCGTTTCAACTTCCTTCCTCATAGCGCAGCGCAGTGTAGTGACAAAATTCAAAGACATTTGTCTTTAATTTATTGCTACTGGTCCATCTCCCCAACCTTGCTGTATTTTCAGGTTCCAATGAGAAGCTTTGTAGGTGTACGACTTTTATTCAACTCCAAACCGTCTAATCTAAATCTAAATCTTATACAAATACTCCCTCCTTCTCAAAATGGTCGTTTAGCTTATTTCACGCATATTAAAAAAAGACTATAAAAGAATGAGAGAGAATAGTATTTTTACCAAATTATTCTTATCAAATATTGGGAGTGGTGAATATAATAATTTGAGAGTGATAAATATTATTTTAATTAGAGGTTACAATTGGGGAAAAATAACTAATATTGCATTGAAACTCGTAAACGAAATTTATTTTGAGACAACTTTTCTTTGCCAAAGTGACTATTATTATGAGACGGAGGGAGTAACTATCGGATTTTTATTTAGTCTATCTTGTATTTTACATCTTTTATTTTTAAACTAAACAATAGAACTTTTAAAAATTCAAACGTACAATTTATCAATTTTTATTTTCAAATATATCATTTATATTTATTAGTCTTTTCTTTTTTCCGGTAATATTTATTAGTCATTTAGAGACTCAAAATATGGATTACTTGCCCCAACAATCTTTATTTTGATTTTAATTATTTCAAGACAGCTAATATTAACTCTTTTGCATTTGTACTCAATTATCCCAAAACAACTATTAACTATTTCTTCGTCAAAAAAACTATTAACTATTTCAAAGGGTATTACTAGGAACCCTCATGGGTCGTGTTGTCATTTTTGTTTTGAGCAGGACAAATTTATTTTCCACTAGTTTTTTCTGTGCAGGTGTTCCTGGTCAGTTTTGACTTCTATTCATACTTGATGGGCATTATAGACGTGGATTCTCTTGTTGAAGTCGCGCATTTTAAGGCTCATGAGCTCATGTTGGATTCCAAGAAGGCTGGGAGATTGAAGTATTTGCTCTGGCAGTCATGTGGTGTATTTGGGTCCATCAGAACAATATTCTTTTTAGGGATCAAGTCTTTAATTCTCAAATGGTTGTCAATAATGTCAAAACTTTATCCTGGAGCTAGTTCGTTAGCATTGAAGGGCACAATTCATCTTTTAAGATTTCTGATTAGTAGGGAAATCCTATTATTTGTAAGAATTCAGTGTAATTTAGAATTTTATCTCAATCTTCCTGGGGTACTCTTTCCTCCTTGGGTCTTTCTCTCATAGGGTTTTGGCCCAATGAGGTTTTAATGAAACCCCTTGTATTTGTATCGGTTGGGGTGCCCGTTTGCACCTCCTTTAATATAATTTTTGCTTATAAAAAAACTATTAACTATTTTATTTTAACTTCAATTATCCCAAAATAACTACAAATGATGTAGTAGTAATTTGTAATTACTCACTCCAGTCTTTATTTAAAAAAATTATTTTCACAGCGATTAATAAAATTAGTTAAGTACAATTAATTATCTGATTATCTAAGAGCACTTGAATGAGATAATATGTGTCTCTTTCAGCTTAACGAAGGTCCTGGATTCGAATCCAGCCTTAGGCATGCAGGGAGAGCTTTGTTGTTCATTGTGGTCCTACATGACTCGAGGTCTGTAGTTGCGGCAGAGGATACCCAATTTATAATTTTTTTCTCCAGATTTTCATACAAAAGTTTATCAAGTTTAGGTTATTAACCTTTTTAATATTTATCGAAAAACTCTTAGCATGTTTGGGAACGCGTGAGGCAATGTAAACACACGTCACTCTCTCCTCTCACTGTGGAAATTCAGAAGCTCCAATTAGTTGCTTCTACTATACCGTGAAAATCCTACAGTGGTTCTACCTGGACAAGGTGTACTCACCACCGGTCCAAACACATACTTGTTTCACTTTTTTGTCAACCACTTAATTAAATGAATTAAACATGACAAACATAGTCAATTTTTACTTATAAAAGACACGAAACATTGAACCATATTTTTTGTTAATAATAGAGACGGGAGGGAGTATATTTATCAGCATTATTTTTTCTTTATTAATTTGTTCTCTTACTTATTTAATAAAAATCAAGTTGAATTATAACTTTTACAATTAATTTTTTCTTCAGTTTTTTTAATAGTGATACAATATTTTCTAACAAAGTATTGAATGTTGTTTTGACGTATATGTTAGATGAGATCCCAAGAGCACAACTTAAGGATGAAGTACAAGTTATTTTTGTGTGGTTTTACAAGAAAATTTATTATTCGTATGAGGTTTTACAAGGAACATAAAGTAATTAAATGTTTAATTTTAAAAGTGTAACTATATATAAATAAAAGATATTTTTTAACTAATTTGGTGAAAATAATTCGAGATAAATGAAAATTTATTTTACTTTAATTCATGGTAATTTTTTTACATAAAAATTCCAAGATTAATGAAAACTTATAAAACATATTACCAAAAGAACTTCATCCTGAAATTAACAATAATTTTTTTACACAGATTCTTTGGACTCACTATCGAGCAAATCCTCCGGTGGACAACAAACATCTAATTTTTTTAGTTGAGGTCTCTCAACTTAACTAGACGACTTCATGAGTAGAATCCTGGATTTTCACTAGTGATGTAACCGATTCTCCAAAAAACGCATCGTTAAAAACAACTAATAGTTAGAAATAATAATGAAAAAATGTTTTTTATGTTAAATTTTTAGTTATTTTATTTGATTTATTTGTTTAATTTACCTTATTTTTGGTGCATGTTTTTTCTATAAACAATTGTTAGTTAAACAGTTGTTTGTTCATGTTTTAAAGTATATTAAAATATACTTTAAAAATCTTTAGAAAGTAGGGAAATTACCTCTTTTTAGCTCCGGTAAAATAAAACATACATTCCCTCTATTTTGTATTAGTCATTTTTTTGATAATATTTTGTATTAGTCATTGACGTCCTTAGATTACACAATCCCCTTTATAATGTAAAAATAAAATGAGTTTTTTCGTCTTTTAAATAAAATTTAAAGGAAGTGAATCAAACTTTTCAGCCAATAAGAGATATGGGTTTACATTTTAAAAAGAGGTAAAAAGTACTGGTACTCTAGTTCTATATAGTCGATATTATTATTAGTAGTAGCTAATGATCTGGGGATTTTTAAAATGGCATTATGAGCCCGTTTCGAAGAACTTAATTTTGAGTTTACGGAAAACAATTTATGAAGATAAATAAGTTTTTATGCTAACTCATAAGTTTAAATTAACAAAAGTTATATCTCCATAAATTATTTTTCCTTAAACTACATTGATAAACTTATGAATAATACATAAAAACTTATTTATTTACGTAACTATTTTTTATAAACTTAGAATAAGCTCTATCCAATCGGACGGACGTGATTAAAAGATGGAAAGAAGAAAGAAGGATAACCACCAGTAACTTTTAACTCAAATTAATGCCAATCATAATTGAATATATTATTCGATAAGTTAAAGATATTATGGATATGGAAATTAATTACATGATTGACAGGTGTAACACTAGTAGTAAGATTTAATTTACTTTAATATGTTTTTTTTTTTACCTATTCTTCCATTCTAAACGAGTCCTACAAGCAATAGAATACGCCACCAAATAAGAGAAAAGTCTGGCAAATCTCTTAATTATTGGTTGGCAAGTGGAGTCCATTTGACCCACCTTACCTGACCAAAAGCAACAGATACTTGTCGTTTTCAACTTCTGTGTAAAAGGGTGACTCTTCATGTATCATATCCCATTGCATATCATATATCATATCATATAAACTTAAAAGCTAAAATGACATTACAACTTCGAACCCTTTATTTATTTAACTTCTTGCATTTTTAGACACAACTTGGTTCGATACTTCGATGCCACAAACGCCCTTCCCAGTTATCAAAATTGGCATAGATAGATAAATAAATAGTCAAATATTTCAACAATTTTGATATTAGTTTTTCCTCCTCTCTTGTCCTATGCTATAAAAGCCTGTCTACACCTATCGTATATTAGTATTCAGATTTGTCTCATAGTTTATGATTTTGTCTCATTGAGCTAAAAATAAGCAATTATTATAATCTTTTTTCTTTTGTCTGTTCAATGGTGTAGACTGTAGAGGTTCTAGTTTCCGCATTATTCAAAGATTTTAACGATAATGCAAATTTTTTTGTTACTTCTATTTCTTCAAATCTAAGTTTTTTTCTTTCTCTATTCTGCGCAATGTTTTAAAACTCAGACCAGTGATTGATTTGGTGAATGTATTAGGTCATTGAATCAAAGGTCAGACCGAATGATCGATAGTTGAATCGCATGACGATGACTCAGTTCCATTGCTCCTCACATAGTTCCACCAGAATTTGGTCCAATTGCTCAGTTTCCAGATATCCTTAGGCATGCTACTTCCTCTGATGGGTCTTCCCCATCGAAGTAGCCCCTTAATCTTTTCCTTCTAGCTCCACCTTTCTGATGTGTGACAAAAGGGGGAGAAAAGTAGATTAAGTTCTTTAGGTCTTAGGAGTATTTTGAATGGTCTGAATCAGCTAGCATCTGTGTTCTAGACACTTTTTGATTCTCAGACCAGTGATTGATTTGGTGAATGTACTAGGTCATTGAATCAAAGATCAGACCGAATGATCGACAGTTGAATCGCATGACGATGACTCGGTTCCATTGCTCCTCACATAGTTCCACCAGAATTTGGTCCAATTGCTCAGTTTCCAGATATCCTTAGGCATGCTACTTCCTCTGATGGGTCTTCCCCATCGAAGTAGCCCCTTAATCTTTTCCTTCTAGCTCCACCTTTCTGATGTGTGACAAAAGGGGGAGAAAAGTAGATTAAGTTCTTTAGGTCTTAGGAGTTTTTTGAATGGTCTGAATCAGCTAGCATCTGTGTTCTAGACACTTTTTGATTGAGAAGTGATCTTCTCATTGCTTGTTTTATTTTCCTAGGCATACTAGCTACAAAGAACATAACTGATTGTAATCATTCCAATGATTCTTTTGATGAAATCAATAAAAATATATGTTATTGCTTATGTTCTTGTGTATGAATTCTGAATTGTGTGAAATTAAATGTTTAAAACAATATCAGAAAACTTAATCCATCTCAATTGAGTTTGTCAAACATCAAAAAGGGGGAGATTGTTGAGGCAAAATCCCTAATTACTGGTGCTGGTTCCGCTGCGTCTGACTTCAATAAACCATTTCGGTTTGAGGGAACTCACTTCAAACGTTGGCAACAAAAGATGCATTTTTTCTTAACTTTAAAAAAGAGTTGACAATGTCTTACAGATGAGATTCCTGTGGCAAATGAAACAGCTGAACAGGATAAAACAACAAAATAAATACTCCTATGGAAGGAGCATGACTATCTCTGTAAGAATTTTATTCTTAACGGACTAACTGATGATCTTTATGACTATTATAGTAAGTCTACCAGAGATGTTTGGGATGCTCTGAAAATGAAGTATTCCTATAGAAAGAGAATACTTTTCTCTATACTATTTATCAATAGAAAGAGAATGGTTTTCTCTATACAGTTTAACAATGAAAAGATAATGATTTTCTCTATACGGTCTAATAATAGAAAGTGAATGATTATCTCTATAATTTTTAATTTTATGGAAAGAGAATAATCATCTCTCTAAGAATGGATTTTTTAATTCATATTTTTTCAATTTGAAGTTGCATAAATTCTTTTTTACTCAATTTTTTTTAACACTTAACGGTTAATGATTTTGTATCATAGATTTGCCTTTGTTCTCAATAGAAACATTTTTTTGAGAAGTTATGTTTTTCGCGAGATAGCTCAATATATAATGTTGGAAATTACAATATAATTTTCTTGAAAACCTTTCAAAATTAAAACTGTAATCAGACTGAAAAGAATAGCAACTTGTATTAATGAAAGACCTCAAGTTAAAGTCTCTAAAGTCCCATGATTGTCATGTTCTCATGGAAAATTTGCTACCCATTGGTATACGATCCATTTTTCCCACAAAAGTGCGTCAGGCCTTAACTAAACTTTGTTTCTTCTTTAAGGTGATTTGTAGTAGAGTGATTGACCCCGGAAAGTTGCCAGCGTTGGAAAGAGAAATTACCATCACTTCATGTGAGCTTGAGATGTTTTTCCCACATTCATTCTTTGACATAATGATTCATCTAATAGTTCATCTAGTTAGAGAGACTTAATTGTGTGGCCCAGGTTACATGAGATGGATGTACCCGTTTGAACGTTACATGAAGATATTAGAAAGATATGTGAAAAATCGATCACGACCCAAGGGTTGTATTGTTGAGCGCTACATAGTTGAAGAAGCTATTGAGTTCTGCACCGGCTATCTATCTAGTGTTGAATATTCTGTGGGGCTGCCAAGGTCTCGTCACATAGAAAGCGTTGGTAGAGGGATAATAGGAACTAAAATAGTGATGGTATCAAGGAAAGAACTGGAGCAAGCACGCTTATATGTTCTGCACAATGATTACCCAAGTAAGGGTCAAGTTATGTTAAGAAAAGAACACAATCAGAGTTTCATAGTGTGGCTAAAAGATCGCATTTCAGTCGAGGTTGCTCTGAGTCCTACCTTGATTTCAAAAAGTTTGAGATGGTTAAAAAAATGTCCAAATATACATGTTTTCTCTTACACTAGCTACCTAATGAACGAGTGCACGTTCTATACTAAAAACCAAGATGATCAGAGTAAAATGCAAAATAGGGTGTGACTCTTGTAGCTCAATCTATGCATACATCAAGTGCCAAACACAGAAATCCCATATACGCGAATATGTCATACTTCGAAGTCATTGAACACATATGGGAGTTAGATTACAATATGTTTCGGGAGCCTGTGTTCCGATGTAAGTGGGTTGACAATAATAATGGTGTACAGATGGACAAGTCGGGATTCATGCATGCGGGTAAATTTCAACAAGTTAGGGTATAAAGATGAGCCTTTTAGTTTAGCATCGCAAGCTCAAAAAGTGTTTTATGTCACTGATCCAGTTGATATAAATTGATCCATTGTACTATTGACAAACAAAAAAAATATTGGTTAATGACATTGGTGATCAAGTACCAGAAGATGTTGATATTGAGGATGACTCTTTCTTCGGAACATCACAACCAATACTAGGGGAAAATACTTCTATAGAGGATGTTTTGTATATTAGAAAGGATCATAGCGATGGAATTACCTTTCATAAAAAACAAAGTACCAAGAAGAGAAGAGCCAAATATCAGACGAATGAGAAAACTGCAAATAAAATTATATCCAAGAAAAGGAAAAGGTAATGTAAACTTACTTTTAGACATTTCTTGGTTGGTTAGCTTGACATTATATTGATAATTTCTTGTTCCTAATTTAATGATTATTGTGGATGCTAAATTGGAGTCAAAATGATAATTGAGTCTAGTATAGATGTTATTATTGAATGATTATTTATTTCTTTTTCGGTATTTTATGGTAATTCTGTGAACTATGGTCATTACTTTTTTTTTTCTTTGTTCGTCTTTTGGATAAATATAACAGTAACAATTATTATGATTTTTTGCAGGTCAGATGACATCACATAGTGATGATAGTGCGCATGATTGTGCTCATGAAAGTGATGTTGAGCCGAAGAAAAAATTCATTCCCCGTGGAATGACTGTTAAACAGAATATCATCTATCGGGCGAGTAAAGGACTTGCTAAACTTTGAGTAAGATACTTACAAATTAACTTAATTCATTACTTAGTATTAAATGTTTGTTATCTAATTTACACAAGTAATAATCAGGTCCAATCTAAAACTATAAAGCGAGGAGTCGCAAATCGTGTGCCACTCCCCACATGTGTCATCCAATTTTTTTTTAAACCATTCCTTATTTGTTGTTTTGTGGTATAATATTCTTTTGTTTTTATCCTATCTTTTTTTTTCCACGTGCTTTGAGCTATACCTTAATCTGTTTTTTTCTATCTTCAACGAGTGGTTCTGATTAATTGTTTGTGTGTTAATGTCTTTTATCATTTATTTGGAGTGACACGTATACTTTTGAAACCGAACGTAACATATGTAAGTAGATAAAGTAGTAAGGTGCAATTAATATAATTTTTAGAGATTAACACACAACATGCTTGGTAATTTTACCACATGTTACTTTGACCTAATTTTGTTACTTTACTTAATTTCACCATACTTTACTTTGACCTAATTTTGTTACTTTATTTAATAAATATTTACAGTTACTTTGACCTCATGGCAGGTAGTTTCCTTGACTTAATAATATATATTTGTTGCAGGAGTCAGCGTGTAGGTCTAAGTAAAACGTGTTATTTTAGTTTATCGTGTATATATAGAAGTATATGCAAAGTATGTTGCAACCATATTCAGCCCCCTTCTAATGCTAAAACAATTTTATAAGTATTGCAATTCCTTAAGCTTTATAAAATATTGATGTATTAATTACGCGATTTTTAATGAAGAGATACTTGGGTTTTGATGGGCATTAGCTTCTTATGCTCAACAACATGCTTCGTAATGTAGTTGGTTTTCCCCATTACTTTTTAATTTCCTTATATTCATTACTTTGTCTCCTTCACATTTTCCTATTATTTAACACGTGTCATGATGATTATAGTTAAGAATAATAATGTGTATTCATTGCAGGTAGTTTCCTTTACTAATTTTCACCACATGTTACTTTGACCTAATTTTGTTTTTTCTACTCATGCCTCCACTTGAATAAGAACATCCTTTTTTTGTTGGGCATTTGGTTCTTTTCCTTGGCAACATGCTTGGTAATGTAGTTGGTTTTTCCGTCACTTTTTACTTTCCTTATATTGATTACTTTGTCTCCTTCGCATTTCCTAATTATTTAGTGTGTGTCATGTTAATGATAATTAAGAATAGTAATATGTATTCGTTCCAGGTAGTTTCCTTGATTTAAATTCAACACATGTTACTTAGACCTAACTTTTTATTATTTACTTATGCTGCCACTTGAAAAAGAATATTGCAATTCCTTAAAACCATATTCACTCTCCCCTTTATAATGTTAAAACAATTTTATAAATATTACAATTTTTTCAACTTTATAAAATTGTAATGTGATATGCCTCAACTTGAATAAGGATATCCTTTGTTTTGCGATTCCTCAGATATTTACTATGTGCAATCATAATAATGCGTGGCAATATTGAAACAAAAGTTTATGAAATTGCAGAGTATGTTGCCAGCATATTCACCCACCCCCTTCTAATCTTAAAACAATTTTATAAATCTTACAATTTCTTCAAGTTTATAAAATAGTAACATATTAATTACACCTAACTGTTTTAATCTACTTATGTCTCGACTTGAATGACAATATTGTGTTTTGTCCACATAAAAACCAAATTGCCCTAGAAAAATCATTTTTTTAAAAACATGTATGTAACTATATATTAATTACAGGTAACTCTTTTTTTAACTTATGTCTCTGTTCGGTACCTGGACATCGGATACAGCTGCGTCCGGGGTACAAGTTGATGTGCGTCTGGAGATTTGAAGATGAACTTCGGATGGATGAAGATCGGCCTCGGGTGGTCCGAGGTTGCTTGCTCGTGCACGTCGGGGGGTGGTACCTGCAAACACTCTGATGCTTAAGTCAGCAATGGAAGAGAAGAGGTGTGCAAGGAATGAGAACGTACCTGGAAATGGAGGGGTATACCTCCATTTATAGACAGAGGTGTCGTACCTGAGGCATGGGATTCGGGCGTTCGGATCCTGACCGTTGGATGCGGATGCTTGATGGAGGGGCGCGCGTTGGGTTGTTTTAGATGCGGAATTGGGCTAGGCCCAAATCTTTGAGAGGGCTTGGCCTAGTTCGGAATAGTGGTCCCCCAAGTCGAGGTCGAGTAACTGGAGTCGACCTTGGTTTGAAGTGTTATATTTTGCTCCATCCCACCGCCTCGGGCATGAATGTCTTTCTTGCTTTCTAGTGTTCATAATTGTAGTGTTTCGCAATGTTTTCCTCCGGGGCCGATTTAGGGACGCCGAGGTCCTTCCTGCAAAAGTTTGACTGAGCATTTAAGCTCAGAGTCAATTGAGTCTCAACAAAGCATTTAAGCTCGGAGTCAAGAAGGTCCAAAATCGCTGTGGACTTCTTCCTCGATCCCGGACTGAGCATTGAAGCTCGGAGTTCGGGAGAAGGCATGCGCTCAAGGAGCAGGTGTCGAAGCCGCTTAGGACTTCTTCCTCCGGTATCTGTCTCAACACTTAAGCTAAGCCAAAGAGGAGGCTGGCTTGCAAGGAGCGAAGATGTCGGAGTCGCTGTGGACTCTGTGCGCTCCATGACTGAGCATTTAAGCTCGGAGTCAGGGAGGGCATGTGCATCATTCTTTGACGGCCTCGCCTCATACCGTCGTCAGCCGAGTGGCCAGCTTGGGTCGGACTCGGGTGAGAGGGGTGTTGTTATGAGTTGGGAGCTAATGTCGTCGTTGATCCTGTAAGTTAGGAAGACAGAATAATCGAAAATGATTTTATTCAAGGAGGCAAGTAGTCAGATTTGATTACATTTGTTAGATGAATGATCAACTGTAGTATACTCTGAGCTTAGCTGCATTCCATGTCCTGGGGATTGGCTCCTTGGACAAGGTTTTCAGTTGATAGGCCCCCTTTCCAGTTTTTGATACGACCCGGTAGGGCCCTTCCCAATTGGGGGCCAGCTTGCCTTCTCGTGCGTTCTTGTTGCCCACATCGGCACGCCTGAGGACGAGGTCCCCGACATTGAATTCTCGGATGATGACTTTCCGATTGTAGCGGCTTGCAATCTGGGCCTTGACGATGCCTTCAGCCAACTGTGCTTTATCTCAGACCTCTTGGACCAGGTCGAGCTCTTCTTTCGCAGCCTTTTCATTTTCTTCCATGTTGAGGGGTACAAGGTTCTCCATGTGGACTCTCTGACCTCCACTGGAATGACGGCCTCAGTGCCATACGTTAATCTGAAAGGTGTTTCGTTGGTAGTGGAATGTGGCGTTGTCCGATATGCCCAAAGGACATATGGTAGCTCATCGGGCCAAGTTCCTTTTGCCCCTTTTAACCTCTTCTTCAATCCTTTGAGCATGACCTTATCATCTGCCTCGGCTTGCCCGTTAGTCCGAGGGTGCTCAACGGAAGTGAAGTGGTCCTTGATATTCAGGTCAGCCATAAACTTTCGGAATCCCTTGTCAGCAAACTGTGTGCCATTGTTGGTAATTATGACGGCAGGGATCCCGAATCTGGTTAGGATGTTCTTTTTGATGAATTTGATGCAGTTCTTGGCTGTTATATGGGTGAGTGGTTCTGCTTCGATCCACTGAGTGAGGTAGTCGACAGCCAGAATGAGATACTTGGCCCCACCTCGGGCTAGTGAGAAGGGTCCGAGGAGATCTTTTCCCCATTGAGAGAATGGCCATACTGCCGACAAGGAAGTGAGTTCGGCCGGGGGAGCATGGACGTCGACGTATCGCTGGGAAGTGTCACACCTCCTGACTAGGTCGACAGCGTCCTTATTCATGGTTGGCCAGTAGTACCCAACCCTGAGGGCTTTCTTTGCCAAAGCTTGAGCCCCTAGGTGCTGTCCACAAATGCCCTCGTGGATTTCAGTGAGTACATACTCCGTCTCCTCCCCTTCAATACATTTCAACAGGGGAGAGGAGAAGCCTCGTCTAAAAAGTTTCCCATGAATTATGGAGTAAGATATTGACCTTCGCCGGACTGTCGTTGCTTCCTTGGCGTCGGCTGGTTCGATGCCGGACTCGATATAATTTTTTATCGGTTGCATCCATCCTTCGCCCTCGGTAACGGCATGGATGTCCGTCATCGAGGTTGGACTCAAGTCGACGTTGGGTTTCGTCAGGTTCTCTTGAATGATGCTTCGAAGGTTGCCCGTTGGCTTCGTGCTGGCCAACTTGGCTAAGACGTCGGCTCGGGCATTCTCAGACCGAGGTACATGTTTCAATTCCACTTGTTCGAATCGGAGGAGTAGTTCCCGTACCTGTTCCAGGTATCGTTGCAATATGGGATCCTTTGCCACAAAATCTTCCTTGACCCGGGAGACCACAAGTAGTGAGTCGGTATTCAGCTCGATGATTCTTGCCCCGAAGCCCAACGTTAACTTCAACCCGACAATGCATGCTTCGTATTCTGCCTGATTGTTTGAGGTCGTGAAAGAAAAACTGAGGGAGAACTCGATCATAAGTCCTTCGGAGTTTTCCAGGATAAGACCTGCCCCGCTGCCTTTCGAATTTTAAGACTCGTCGACGTGGAGCTTCCACAGTAAAGAAACCGAGTCGGTGGGTGTCGGCATCATTTCGACGACAAAATCGGCTACAACCTGAGCTTTGAGGGAAGATCGGGCCTCGTACTTGATTCTAAATTTGGACAATTCGACAGCCCATTTGATGATTCTTCCTGCTAGGTCGGGTCGATGTAGCACTTGCCGGATGGGCTGATCCGTTCTTACAATGATTTGTTGTGCCACGAAGTATGACCTCAGCCTTCTAGCTGCTAGGACCAGGGCAAGGGCTACCTTCTCTATCTTCTGATATCTGGACTCGGCTCCCTGTAATATTTTACTGACGAAGTATACCGGCCGTTGTCCGTCCTCCGTTTCCCGAATCGGGACTACGCTGACTGTTTCCTCGGCCACGATGAGGTATAGGTAAAGTGTTTCCCCTTCCATCGGTTTCAGCAATATCAGAGGTTCCGAAAATATATGTTTGAGCTCAGTCAAGGCGTTCTCGCATTCCGGTGTCCATTTGAACTCGACACCCTTTTTCAAGATCTTGAAGAAAGGGAGGGATCGATTGGCCACCATAGAAACAAACTTGGAGAGGGCGGCAATCATGCCAGTTAGTTTTCACTTCCTTTTTAGTGGTGGGGGGACGCATGTCGGTCACGACTCTGCACTTGTCAGGATTGGCCTCAATCCCTCTTTCGATGAGGCAAAAGCCGAGGAACGTTCTCGCTCTGACGCCAAAAGTGCATTTCTTAGGGTTGAACCTGAGGT
Source organism: Astragalus glycyphyllos (assembly GCA_963573325.1). Classification (NCBI taxonomy): domain Eukaryota; kingdom Viridiplantae; phylum Streptophyta; class Magnoliopsida; order Fabales; family Fabaceae; genus Astragalus; species Astragalus glycyphyllos. Next base: position 63,549,802 of record OY754312.1, on the reverse strand, counting down.
TGTTTCTCCTAGCTTCGGCGAAGATCTGCTGGAGGTCGGCCAGGTGTTCCTCGTCCGCCTTACTTTTCAAAATCATATCATCAAGATAGACTTCAACGACCCTGCCTATCTGCTCGTGGAAGACTTTGTTCATCATTCGTTGATAAGTGGCCCCTGCGTTTTTGAGGCTGAAAGGCATGACCTTGTAGCAGTAGTTGCCCAGATTAGTCATAAAGGCCGTTTTCTCTTGATTTGGTGGATTCATCGCAATTTGGTTATAGCCGGAGTAGGCGTCCAAAAAGGATAAGAGGCGGAAACCGGATGCATTGTCCACGAGTTTATCGATGTTGGGAACCGGGAAAGCGTCTTTGGGGCATGCTTTGTTGAGGTCGGTGTAGTCTACACACATCCTCCATTTCCCATTATTCTTTTTTACCAACACAACGTTGGATAGCCATGTGGTATGTTTCACTTCTTTTATAAAACCGGCTGAGAGTAGGTCGGTGATGGCCTTTATTGCGGCCTCGACTTTCTCATCACTCTGCGCCCTGCGTCGTTGTACCACGTATTTGGCGTTGGAATTCACTGCCAAGTGATGGCATGCTACTTCAAGTGGGATTCCCGGCATCTCGGAGGCGGACCAAGCGAATAGGTCGGTGTTCTGGCGTAGACATGCAATTAGGTTTTCCCTTATCGCGTCTGTGAGGTCTGCCCCCAATTTCACCGTCTTCGTGGGGTTGTCACCTAGTGGAATCTCAAGGAAGTCACCGTGTGGCTCGGGGTGCTTGATCTTTTTCTTGAGTTCCTTGGTTAGTTCGTCATCATCTTCGTCTTCGGAACTGTCGGGGTCATAATGAGCGTCAACCTCGGTGAGGTTCACTTCAACGGCCGAAGATGGTAGCTCGGGAATTTCTTGGAGTTGACGTCGGACCCCTTTGAGGGCGAGGTACTGGCATCTTTCCGCGGCCTCGAGGTTGGCTGAGATGGTTATGATGTCGTCTGCCAACGAGTAAAATTTCATCTTTAAGTGTACTGCGGAGGCCACAGTGCCGAGTCTGGCTAAAGTCGGCCTGCCCATGATGCAGTGATACGAGGTTATTAGTGGCATGATTAGGAATGTGGTTTTGATGGTCCGGGCGAGTCTCCTCTATCCATAAGTCATGAGAACATCGAGGTAGCCCAAAGGTCGAGTCTGCTCTCCCCCCAGGCCAGACAAGTCCGTCCCGAGGTAAGGACTCAGGTCGGCGGGTGATAGTCCGAGGCGGGGAAGTAGATCTTGGAGCATGAGATCGGCAGAACTCTCTTGATCCATCAGGATTCGCTTTACGTCGACGCCGAGTATGGAGGCCGAGATGATTAATGGAATGAATTCATTTGGTTTACCGATTTGGTAGTCTTCGTCGGAGAAGAACAGCGGCTTCCTAGAAGAAGTCGATACAGAGTTGGAGTTCAACATTAAATTGGCAATCTCTCGCCACTTGACCACCCGAGATCACCATGGTCGTTGACGGTCAGTTCTTACGGGAATGACAGAATTGGAGAAAAGCCTCCCACTGTGGTTGCCAATGTTCGGTACCTGGACATCGGATACGGCTGCGTCCGGGGTACAAGTTGATGTGCTTCTGGAGATTTGAAGATGAACTTCGGATGGATGAAGATCAGCCTCGGGTGGTCCGAGGTTGCTTGCTCGTGCACGTCGGGAGGTGGTACCTGCAAACACTCCAATGCTTAAGTCAGCAAGGGAAGAGAAGAGGTGTGCAAGGAATGAGAACGTACCTGGAAATGTAGGGGTGTACCTCTATTTATAGACAGAGGTGTCGTACCTGAGGTGTCAGATTCGGGCATTTGGATTCTGACCGTGGGATGCGGATACGGATGCTTGAAGGAGGGGCGCGCGTTGGGTTGTTTCAGATGCGAAATTGGGCTAGACCCAAGTCTTTGAGAGGGCTTGGCCCAGTTCGGAACAGTCTCCACTTCAAATAAGCAACAATATAGGTTCATTCACGAATTCTTCAAAATTCATTAATGATAATGCAAAATAACTATATTTTCTTTCAGTGTAGTGTGGTCTATGTTCAAAATTTCAATTAAAAATTAATCGTTATTTGCAATTGTTTGGTTTATGTGTTTTGTCAATTGTTTAGAATGACACATTTTTTTTGCTGTTTTATTTTGTTTCTCATTTAGGTTTTAATTTTTTTTACCAATCGTATGTTTATGCATGTTAATAGTGTTTTTTATTACGTGTCAACCTTTAGGTTTGCCACCATTGTCATTACATTTGTTAGTGGGGTTAGGTGAAACAATTAGTCCGCGCTTTAGCCACGTTTAGATTTTCACTGTTTTTACTAGCCATTGTGTATGTTTATTGCGTTATTTTTAAAAAGGATATGACGTAACTCATTTTTCTCTATTTTTTAGATCATCTCCTTTGAATTTCTTGGTTGTTATTTTCTTTAAGTTTTGTTATGGCTTCCACGGGTCCATTGGTTCTAGAGGAAAACCAGGTACTGTCTCCCATTTTCCTTTTTGTCCCATGCCAACATTATTCTTTAAATGTTGTTTCTTTCTTTGTACTTTCTGCTTGCCTTGTTTGATTTTTTTGCATGGAGTGTCGACATTGGTTCACGTTTAAAAGTCTTTGTGTGTCTTTATACTGTACTTTCTTTGCCTTCTCTTTCTTGCTTTTCTCTTTTTGTTTCACCATCTTTCTTCTTATTGCATGCATTACCTTTTTGCTCATGCTATTGTGATTTTTAAATTTCGTATATTTCATTGCATACAACTATATATTTACCGCTCTCTTTCTCTATTCTATTCCTACTCCATGCATTCACTTTTATGTCTTCGATTGTCATTGTTTGTTGTTCCCGTTTTTTGCTTTCATTTAGCTTCGTTTGTGTTTACCATTATCTGGTTGATTTCTTTTACATTATGTTGTATGCATGTGTAACAACTATGTTTTCAGGGTTTAGTTAGTTTGTAGGTTACTATTTGATCCTGTTCTAAGTTCTCCGTTGTTATTTGCTATGCTCGATCTATAGTTATTATTCTACTCATGTATTTGAACAATGTTTATGTGCATGCACTATGTTCTTCTTCATTATGTATGTTGTTTGGTTTGCTGGTCTTTGTCACTGGGACCCAACTCCTTTTGCTAAGCAAGATCAGCATGTTTTCCTCTTTTTTTACCCCCCTTTCCAAATATTAATTATGCATGGCATTCTTTCTCATTTTGTTTGTTTTGTTGCCCTGTCTCGCTGGACACCTATTACTTTTGCCCAACAATAAAAAAATTGTTCTGTTTTTTACCCACCCCTTTCCAAACATTACTTACTTGGTGTCCTTCCCATTTACCTAAAAGTCTACATCTCAAAATTTTAGCATCTGTCATTTTATTTGTTCTGTTTTGACCTTCCTATCATCATATTAATTGTTTGCTGTCTTTGCATGAGCTTATTAAAAAATCCCTTTATTTGTTCTGTTTTTTCCACAATGCGCCGCTACAGCTTCCCATCCATTTCCCAACCAGATCTTTTGTTCATTTTTACACCACTTTACCGGCCAAACAGTTCCATCTTCGATAAAACTTGTAACAATACGTGGAAGTTGGCTTTAGTAACACTTTGAAAAGCAACAGGGAAGCATCTATATACAGTTGTAATTGGAAATAAAATAAATAAAATTAATGTCTCGATAACTTTTCGTTTAAATACAGTGCTTTAGTATTTAATATTTAGCAAAATTGTTTAAAAATTCCATATCAGTTTTTCTGAATACCATATCAGCATACTGAATGGGAAGCCTCCTAGTCGTCTTGGAGGTAGCGTCTTTTCACCATATTTTCCATCAAAAAATTGCAAATCAAATGACGAGCTCCCATTATACTTGAACAATACAGTGTCATAACTTCCTAACTTAAAGTCATTTGCTATTGAATTCCATCCTTGAGTTAGCCAAATCTCACCATCACACTTATATACTAAACATCACTTTTCATGACTTTAGGAACAATGGACTTTGCATGTCTTTAGGAACAATGGATTTTGCAGTTCAGATTCCCACTTTGATGTAAACTCACGCGAGAAATGCTGACACAGAAAAATAAATGCATCATAAATTGACATTTATAGCAATGTGTAAATTATTGGGAATTAGTTTGATTTTATACTCACAATATGTTTTTGTCCTTCTATATTATACATGACTACCATATAATCCACTCCATTAAATAACCTCATGTGACTGTCAACATTCTCTTGATATTCATTAATCTCATTTGTAACTTCAAAAATACTAGCTATTGATCCTATGTCAAGCCCACACTTGCTACACAGTGCGCACTAACCATGTTCTCTTGGTGAATTCTTATTATTTCCATCCTCAGTTCTTTTGGTTCTTCCATCCGAAAGACTAGAAAATCATTGATATTTATAGAGCAGTCCTGCACAAATTTTTTCCAGCCTTTCGTAAAATATAAATTACCTTTTCTCTTTGTCCATTTTACCAAAAATGTTGTCCCATTTTCTATCATGATTATCGAAGGATTTGACAATGACTCCGTCTATTGGTTGCCAAAATTCTACGGAAATTATCTGCAATTATGTAAATTTAAAAAATGTAATATTATAATATCTCATTGTTAAGTATATGGACATCAATTATGCATAATATCTTACCAATCTTTGTTTGGTATTATCAGTATTCATCATTCTAATGAACTTTCTTGTTTCTGGGTAGATTGTAGTTCCAGCAGGTTCCTTTAGAATGTGTGTGTCATCAAAAAATAACACATCGAATTTGGATTGCTTTTCGAAGCCACATGTTTAACACATTAATTGTATGCTTTTCGAACTTTGCTCCACCCTTCTGTTAACCAAACTTCATTGTGTTTACAAGCAAACTCTACATTCCATACAACTCCATTTGATGTTCTTATTTTTAACGGAATTTGCAGGCTACGCCTGTACTGAGAAACAAATAATGTAGGTAGTCGCTGGAAGGACAAAATATTATATTTTTGTCTTACAAAATACTAGATACAATTTAACTTAGACAAAAAATAATAATTCAAAACAGAATTAACTTACAATGTCTGTATAGTCCTCATCTTCATGCGCTACACGAGAGTTTTCCATTCCAAATACACAATAAAACTGCCTATAATAACTGTAATATCAATATCGTTGTAATTGCAACATTCAAGACAAGATAATTGGGAAAGGTAAAATCCTAAACCATCTTTTTTATTTATCCCTAATTGTAATTTCACACTTCTAATGCAAGTTTATTTAGATTATTTTGGTAGACTTTACTCTTTGACGAAAGAAATTGTAGAATGTATGTGAGCAAAACTCCTCAGATGAACAATAAAAATTTAATTACAGTAACAAATAAAATTATTTCAGCCCAAAACACTGTAAACACTTACCCACTGATGCAAACGAACTTCCCTTTCTGAAAAACAGTTACCCTCTCTTTTCCTAACTGTTTATTCGATATGAAAATGAATGTAGAGAAGAGGAAACGTGGTGCTGTACTTTTGAAAATCTTTCTTCGTTAATTGCTTCAACTTCTTACTAACTGCTTTTGACTGTTTTTTTCAACAATTTTTTTTCCTATATACAAGTTGGCTTATTGGTAATGGACTTTTTTTTTCAAATGTTATTCGCACCCATATTATTAAAAGAAAATGAAAAATAATAACTCAATGCATGCACATAGCCATTTTTCTTATGTTTCTATAGACTATAATTTTTAAAATTCAAAGCTCAAACTCTTAATTGAATGTTTAAGACACTAATTGATTAATATAACGAGAGTAGGATGTGACAAGGAACACAAAGTGCATTCCGAAGTTTGTTGATGGTATTGGGGAACAAAAGGAATTGCTGCCCAGCAACACTAAAGTTTCTACAAGACTAAATAGAGGGCATTTTCCTGTTACTGCAACATCCACCGCTGCCATTGTAATAGTACAAATCATTACAACAAAGACAATTTTGTTAAACCCTTTTCCCTCAAAACAACAATAATGACAAACACATAATTAAGATAATATTTGATCCAAATATATAATTACATATATAATTCTTCAATTGTCTATATAAAGTTTACAAAATATAACGCATATTCACAACTTCACAACTTTGCATACTTATATCTATTACACAAATTCACACGTTGACATTGATGTTGTTGCTGAGCAAAAGGAATTTATGCGCAGTGATCTGTACCTGAGGTCGCTTTGGGGTGAAGCTACCAAGGTCCAGGTCTATATGCTCGCTCCGCTGGTCGCTCTCCAAGATGATGATGGTGGGCGGGTGTACCTACGATTACACTCCAACGCCTAAGTCAAGAGAGAACGAGCAGAGTAATATTACTAGTGAATAGTGTGTGTACCTGACAATGACGCAGTGAATGCTTATATAGTGTTTGGAAGTCGCCTATGGCCGTTAGATTGTTGTACGGACCGATCAGAGCCATTCATTTCAGTCTATGCTCTTTGTCATCCTTAATGGTCCGTTTTTGTGCGTGAGGCCTGGTCTGGTCTTCGGCCCACTCTGGAACAGTTGCCCCCCAAGCCAAGATCGTGCTTGGACGAGCGTAGGCTTGTTAGGATTCTCGCGTTTTTACCCGTTGCGCGGGGATACTTTCTGACTGGTGTTGCACCCCGAAAAAAAATTCGGATTGGACCTTTCATCGTACAACGTGAAAATTTGGGAAGCCGCCATCAACATTTTTTATTTAGGGACCAAAACATTGAAAAGGGTCCTTTTTAAGGCGGGTGGTCCTTTGAGAACTAGAGATGTAGGTTCGGGGGTCGGTTAGGTGTGGGGAAGGTATTAGCATCCCACACCTCCTTTCTACCGAAAGGAACCTTTAACTTGATGTGCGGTTTAGACAGAGTTGATTTGAAACAATTCATTCTACTTCTTTTTTTTACTTGAGAAAATGTTTTTGAAAACAGGGGAAAAGAAGAATCTTTTTATTATATATATTTTTTAAAAGTGTGCTTGACGGGATGTGACCCGCTCCTACGTATCTCCCGGTGCGATGGAGAATTCAAAGCTTACGTAGTTCTCTTTAGTCGAGAAACTTTGGTGCTTTTTTTTATTGTAGGGGTTCTCGGTCCTGAACTGTACAGTTCACTAGACCTAAAACAACAAACATCCTCGCCTGTACAGATGACGTGCCCCCTACTTTTTGAGAATGGTTTGAATTACTTGAAGAAAAGGATTTGTTGTGAGGTTGATTACTTTTATTTGAGCAAGTATCTTAGGCTCGCACGAACTGTACAGCTCGCTAATCCTAAGACGCTAACCGATCCCGGATGTACATCCGATTTGATTCCTTACTCATTTTTTTTTAAAAAAAGGGTTCAAGTTGTTAATTACTTGTTTTAATTCTCATAAGTATCCCAAGATGTTTGAGCTGTACAACTCCAATCTTAGGACGCTAGTCAACACCGGCCGTACGTCCGACTTGACTCCTTATGAATTTTCAAAAAGGTTTGTTGTTGATCTTTGAAAAAATTTGATTGCTATAGAAAACAATTTGAAGAAAAGTTTTAATTTGAAAAATAATTTGGAAAAAGAAATGACTTGAAGAAGAGAGGAAGAGAATTGGAGGGTGATATTGATCACAAAAGTTTGTTGGGATGGCGTGGCATCCAAAAGAAAAAGAAGTAGAGAATTCAAATCAATTTCCAAATCAAGAACCAATGTGTAAACTATAACAAGTTGCAAGCAAAACAATCAAAAATGCAAGCGTAAGCATATACCTTAACCATTACTACACTGGTGCACAAGAATGACGCTTAGTCATCTAACATTTAATGGCCATGAACATGCAAGATCAACATTAACCAAATAGATTGCAAGAATAGGCACACAAATAGATAATGCAAAAGTTTAATTCAAATAGGCATCAACACAAGATAAAACACAAGGTTGAATCCCTTTTGGTAATCCTTGACATTTGAGACAATGCACAAAGGCATAAGTGTCTAGTCCTTTTACCAAATCATCAACACAAAACAAATTATTAACCTAGAATGAACATCGCATTTGCATGATCACAAGTGACCAAAAGAAAGCAATAACAAGTCATTTTGTAGCCAAAATTGATTAATCAAGTTAGAGAACTAGCATTTGCATTTTTAAACAAGAATTGCACAAAGGAAGTTGAATCATCTTAGGCAATCCTCAACATTTAAAGTGAAGTGCCTAAGGCACAAATGTGAGTCCTCTTGCCAATCATCAACATAGAGTAATTTTGCAAACAAGTTACTAACAAGCAAACCAAAATTTTCAATCAAAGCACAAGGTTGTGTTGAATCATCTTAGGCAATCCTCAACACTTAAAGTGAAATGCCTAAGGCACAAGTGTGAGTCCTCTTGCCAATCATCAACATAGAATAATTTGCAAACAAAGTACATAACGACCAACATTAAAACAATTTGAGAAATCATTTTACTCACAATTGCAAACCCCTTTCACAAAGAAATAACAAAACCCTAACTTATTAGAAACTTGCGAACAAAAACATAACCAAACAACAATTTCATTCAACAAATCCACAAAATCAAGCAAGCAAATGACACTAGCAAGACTTAGGAACATTTATTCACAAGATCCAAGCAATCAAACACCAAAATCAACAACTATTCATATTTTTTTGATTTTTGTGAAAGTAAGAAGACATGAAAAATGAATATTGGCAAAATCAAACAACATGTTTGGACATGGGAACTTCAAAATCAAGCCTCAATAACAAGATTGCATAAAGAAATGCATCAAAACTCGATTAAACCTATTTTATACTAACGGTGCGAAACATTCATAGCTTCCTAACACAATTTTATTTCACAAAATGCAACAAACAAAATGATAACAACACAAATCACAATTTATTCAAGGGTGAGAAGCAATCTCAAACACCCAAGCCTCCCTAAGTGCTTGTCAAAATGTTTGAGACACCTCTCACCAACAACAATCAACAAATCAACAATATACCAACATTAAAATGCATGAATATGGTAGGATGCAAGATTAGAAACATGATTTTTACATTTTGATGCAAAAAAAACTTAGTGAATGATGCAAGAGTTTTGAGGTATACCTTGAATCCAAGCTAATAAATAAAGAGTATGAAGAGAAAACCCACAAATCAACTAGATCTTCACCAAAACCTTGCGCAACTTGCCTTGTTCTTGAGATCGGATGATGAACACTTGAATCTTGGTAGAAGAGATGGATGATATATGAAGTAGGAGTTAATATGAGATGGGAAATGGAAGTGAAATGAAGAAAAATGGAGGAGGGAATGGTTGTTGGTGGTTTCGGCCAAAGGAGGAGAGGAGAGGAGAGGTTTGTGTGCTAGGGTTTTGTGAATGAATTGTGAGGCCAAAAAAAAGGTGTGTGTGAGATGAGGTTTCTAAGGTATATATAGAGAGCAACTAGGTTTAAGGGTATTTAGGTCATTGTGCATCTCATCTCACTCTAGGATTGCATTTAAAATTTGAATGGAGGGTGAGGATTGAAACACGCATGATGAGGGACAAAAATGAAAAATTGGAGAGGAAATGGGGAGGGAATGGCGCAACATTGGGGTAGGGTGTGGTCTTGGTCACCAAGTTTTGCAAGTTGGCAATTGTACCATTGTACTATCCATGAACCCTCCAATTATCCTCTCAATTTTGATTATTCCTTTCAAGATAATTGTACATAAATCTAACCATTTTGAGCCACATACAAAGTATCTTGAAAAATATGCCATTTTATGAGATCACCATGACCAAAAATATCATAAAAATCACATCTTGAAACTTTTTTGTAGAACATTCCTTTTTGATGCCTTTTTGAATTTTTTGTGCATAATGCATGCATGCATGCGCATGCATATATACATGACCAAAATGTTTTGCTTCAAATAAATTTCTCTAAAATTGCACAATGATTTTTGATGAGAAAATATCTTATTTTTAGAAAATGACCAAAATACCCTTTTGCCCTAAAAACTCAAAAATGCATGCACAATGTTCTTCACACTCTTCAAAATAACGCCACACTTCTCAATTTATTTATTTTTGTGGAAAATTAGAGTTTTAAACCTAGGCGGACAAAATTAGGGTATGACAGCTGCCCCTCTTTATTTGGATTTTAACAAGGAATATGAATTGGCCGAACATATTCCGAGGCAAAATAAAAATAAAGAATTCAGAAATTATACCAATTTTGTCTACTTATAGAGAAAACCCAAATTTTCTTTTTCTTTTTCTCTCCTTTTTGCTTTTCTTCTTTGAGTGAGTGCTAGCCCTCAGTAAGCTAACAAAACAGGAAATGAACCGGTGCCAACCCTAAATAAGCCAGCAAAGGCCCTTGTTTATTTTCATGCCCAAGTTTTCTAACCCTAATTTTTGCCTGGATCGCCCTTTGCGGGTTTTCAATCCACCGGGTCGCTCTGATTTTGCCTAGGCTGCCCTTTCGGGTTTTCAACCTAGCGAGCTAATTCTTACTTGGCTTATCTTTCTCTTTTTTTGTCTATTTCTTTCAGGCATAATACTTCTTCACCGAATCTGAATTGACTGGGTTTCTGAGTTCTTCACCGTCCATGTTGGTGAGTATTAGTGCTCCTCCAGAGAAGGCTTTCTTGACCACATGAGGTCCATCATAAGGGGGAGTCCATTTTCCTCGGGGATCGCTCTGAATGGGCAATATCTTTTTGAGCACAAGATCTCCCTCGTTGAACTCTCGAGGGCGAACTTTCTTGTCGAAGGCCGTCCTCATCCTCTATTGATACAGCTGTCCATGACACAAAGCTGCAATTCTTTTTTCCACAATGAGATTTAACTGATCCAGACGAGCTTGTACCCATTCAGCTTCTTCCAACTTGGTTTCCATCAATACCCGCAGGGAGGGTATTTCAACCTCAATAGGGAGGACTGCCTCTGACCCATATACTAGAGAAAAAGGGGTTGCCCCAGTTAAGGTACGCACTGAAGTGCGGTATCCGTGCAAAGCAAAAGGAAGCAACTCATGCCAATCTTTGTAGATTACCACCATCTTTTGAACTATTCTCTTGATATTCTTGTTGGCCGCTTCGACTGCCCCATTCATCTTGGGTCGATAGGGGGGAAGAATTATGATGCTGGATTTTGAATTCTGTGCACAGGTCTTTCATCATCTTGCTGCCCCAGCACACACCCCATCGAATTGTCTAACACGGTTAGGTACAAGATCAGCGGTCTTCCGGACACCGGTGGCATCAGAATTGGTTGATTCTGAAGATACTCTTTAATTCTCTCGAAGGCTCTCCGACAATCATCGTTCCATTTGGATTCTTGGTTCTTGCACAACAGCTTAAAGAGAGGCTCGCAAGTGGCTGTCAGTTGGGATATGAACCTTGAGATGTAGTTCAATCTCCCAAGAAAACCACGGACCTCCCTTTCAGTCTTTGGTACTGGCATTTCGAGGATTGCTTTGACTTTATCTGGATCAACTTCTATCCCTTTCTGATTGACGATGAACCCCAGTAGCTTTCCGGATCTTACACCGAAGGTGCATTTAGCTGGGTTTAATCTGAGTTTGAACTTCCTTAGACGTTCAAAGAGTTTTTGCAGATTCACAATATGCTCTTCATCAGTCTTTGCTTTACAGGCGGGCATTCTGGCTTTACTGGCAACTTGTGCACAACAATATCGGTATCCAACCCAGGCATATCTTGATACGACCATGCAAAAATGTCAACGTAATCGCGCAGGAGCTGAATTAACTTCATACGATCACTGTCGTTCATTGCGGTACCGACCTTAACCTCTTTCTTGTTCTCATCTGTACCCAAGTTGATTACCTCAGTTGATTCTCCGTGAGGCTGAATGACCCTTTCTTCCTGTTCCATTAATCTCATTAGTTCTGGAGGAGCCTTCCAGTTGTTCTCAACATCTCCCTCAGTTTGATTAATTGGATGATCAAAGTCAAAATATGGATCATCGGCATTGTTATTTTCAGAGATAATTATTGTTGATCTGCATTTGCAGAGGCAAAAAAAAGCAGAATGAAAGGCGAAACAAACAGGCAAAATAAAATAAAGCGGAGAAGACACATGAAATTAAGAGAAATGATTTTATTGATGAATTTCAAAAACAACATTTTTATTGATGACGATAGCAATGAAGATAAAAACATGCGTGCCCCTAACAACTTATCCTATGGCCTTGGGCAGAGCCACAGGGGTGCATTACAAATTATTACTTTGAATTAAAAGCCACGGGAAAGTCAGCAGCTTCCCAATTCTTCAACTTTTCACCGGCAAAGCAACGGCGGACTAGGCTGGTATCACCTTTTTCAGCTCCAGGACCATCCCCAATGGCAGCGATTTGATTAGGGTCCAGCAACCCTGCACTCTTAAAGCTCTAGCGAATATCACAGATAGGGATCTTTTTTGACCAAGGATCATGGCCTCTCAGTTTGGCCAACCACCTGCTCTTTCTTTCCTCTGCCATCCCCTTTCTCTCGGCTTGATTAGGATGGTACCCCAACCCACAACGGTCTCGATTTTCCTTCAGTTGAATAGGCGCAAGAATCCCCTGACCAGTCTTGCCTAAACCACATCCAACCTTGTATCCTTGTTCTATCATGATCTTGGTGACCATTTTCTCGTTCCTTGACAATTTTGACCCTGGTGACGGAAGCTTGCTCCCTCCGAATACAGCATTAGCAATTTCAAGGGACTGAAAGGAGGTCTCCAGAGATTCCTCAGCGGCTTCCACATAACGGAATGGGGATGGCTTGTTGACTAACATTTCTTCTTCACCAAACACAACAATAATCTTGTCATCTACCACAAACTTGACCCTCTGGTGTAGGGAAGAGGGAATAGCTCCCGCCATGTGAATCCACGGTCTCCCCAACAGGCAGCTATATGATGAAGTGATGTCCATGATCTGGAAATTCACATAAAAGGTCTCCGGCCCAATCTGAATTGGGAACTCCACTTCCCCTAGAACTTCCTTCTTCGACCCGTCAAACGCTCTCACCAACGTCGAACTAGGCTTCATATAAGAGCAGTCCACATCCACTTTGACCATGGTGGACTTCGGGATGACATTTAGTGAGGACCCATTATCAATCAAAACCCGAGCCAACACATAGTCTCCGCATTTGACGGAGATATGCAGAGCCTGGTTGTGCTTTCTTCCTCCTGGGGGTAACTCATCGTCAGCAAAAGTCAAATGATTAGCTGCCACGATGTTTCCTACAATCCCATCAAACTGACACACAGATATCTTCAGCGACATGGGCTTCATTGAGTACTTTCATCAGGGCAGTCCGATGAGCTTCTGAACTGAGCAGTAACGACAGCATAGAGATCTTGGCTGGAGTTTGTTTCAACTGATCAACACTTTGATAATCACTTTGTCTGACAATCCTTAAGAACTCACTGGCTTCCTGCTCTGTTACTTTCTTGCCCTGGGTATCCTCTGATACTTTCTCTTTTCCTTTTCTAACCCTGTCCTCAGCATCTTTAGACGTTTTAACCCGAAGAGTTTCCGGAGCATACATACGGCCGCTTCTCGTCATTCTACCCACTCCTGATATATTGGTGACAGCAGATGCACTTGGAGAACTCTCCACTGGAGGCAAAGTACTATATTTCCAGGGCACAGCACTATCTTTCTCATATGGAAAGGGAGCAGGGACCTCAATGACTATGGGCTGAGCTTTGGCTTGAACTTGCCTCAGATTGTAATCATATAAAATCTCAATTGGCCTTCTGACTTCTCTGCCATTTTTGACTGAAGGGTCATCACGCTTTCTTCTGTTTCAAAAGTAACTACCTGAACTACACGGCGGTCCATCAAGTCTTGCAAGATCTGCTTAAAAACTTCACAGACCCCTTTACACAGGGAATCAGCACACCCATTCTCCTGACAACATCCTTTCTCAATGACCTCAAATCGACACAATTCAGCGTGAATGGCATCCAAGGGAGTTTTAATTTTCTCAACCTCCCTTATCACCTGTCCAGTAGAATCTTCTATTGCATTGGTCGACGGATTCCCATGTCCTGGCAGTGGATTTGTAGTTATACTTGGACTGTTCTGTTTGAAAGAAATCCAATTAGCGTCGATTAAGTCCTGAACTACGTGCTTAAAAGCTTTGCAGTCCTCCACTGTGTGACCGATTCCACCCTCATGAAAACTACAAGTAGTATTGGCATTATAGCTCCTAGGGAAAGGAGGCTGGAGAGGCTTCATCGAGCGAGTGTTGATTAGGTTTTTGGAGACCAGATGATTGAACAGCTCCGTGTAAGTCATCGGGATTGGATCAAAACTGACGCGCTTCTTATACTGGTAGTTCTGGGCTTTATAACCATCATTGGCTCGTTGAGGTTGCACTGGTGCCGAGAATGGTACCGTCTGCGGTGGAGTACTGAAAGATGGATTTCCTCCGGAAATTACATTGGTCTCTCCCTCTTTCTTTTTAGGGAAATGAGAAGAGGGCTTTCTTTGTCCATCTGAACTGCCTGAACTACCTGAACTACCAAAGTGGTTGGCGATCTTCCGGCTACGCAAACCGTTTTCAAGCCTTTCCCCAATAACTACCATGTCTGAGAAATTTGACGAGACACTCCCTATCAGTCTGTCGTAGTAGATTGCCGGAAGAGTTTCCATGAACATGTATACCATCTCTTTCTCTGTTAGTGATGGCTTTACTTGTGCAGCTGTACTCCTCCACCGTTGGGCGTATTCTTTAAAAGATTCTTTATCTCCTTTGCCCATGTGCTGTAACTGAGATCGATCTGGAGCCATATCCATATTGTACTGGTACTGTTTCAAAAAGGCTTCTGAGAGGTCCTTCCAACTATGGATGTCGGAAGACTGTAACTGCATGTACCAGTCTAAGGATGCCCCAGCTAAGCTATTCTGAAAGCAGTGGATCAACAGCTTATCATCACTAGCATGCGCAGCCCTTTTTCGGCAATACATGGTTATATGACTTGATGGACAACCAGCTCCCCGGTACTTGTCAAAATTAGGTGCCTTAAACTTTGGAGGAAGGACTATATCTGGAACGAGACACAAATCACGGGCATCCTTGACTCTAACACATGTACCTTCCACAGCCCTTAACCGTTCTTCAAACACATGCCCCTGAGGAAGACTACTCATGCCATAATAATTTCCCCCAAACTGAGCGGGATTTCCTACTTGATACGCAACATTCTGAGGATTGGTAGTGATCCCAGGAGTAGGACTGAGTGGATTTCTCTGTAGCGCAGCATCATGATTAGGAGCGTGGACCTGTGGTCCACCAACAACTCCACCAGGTACGACCACAGCAGCCTGACTTGGCCCTGTTACCCCAGCTGGATTGGATTCAACATTTTGAGGCGTATAACCGACTGGCATTCCCCACGGGTACCTCTGAGCAGCTGGATGGCCCTGACCGTTTGCCCCTGGAGAGTGGACAAAATGAGGGATCCCCGTTCCCGGAGGAGGAATAGTAGTTGCAGTATTAACAGGCCCCGGAGGGGGAATGAAGGTGACAACTCCATCAGGGTTTACAACGGCGGTGGCCTCAACACTGGCCCCACTGTTGCACCCCGAAAAATCCTTTGGAGGGATTTCTCTTCGCACAACATGAATTGGAGTCGCCACCAATATTTTTTTAGAGGTAAAACATTGAAAAAAACCTTTCTTGAAAGACAATGGTCCTTGGAACCACGAGATTTGAGTTCGGGGGTCGGTTATGCATGGGGAAGGTATGAGCACCCCACACATCCTTTCTACTGAAAGGGAACCTCGATTTGACGTGTGATTTAAAAGGTTGATTTAAGAAATGCTTTGTTTTTATCTCTCTTTATCTCTCCTTACTTTATGGAAAAACTTAAGGAAAATTTAATCTTTTGCGCTTGATGGGAGGGCACCGTGCCTACGTATCCTGGGAGGGCACCGTGCCTACTTATCCTGGGAAAATTTAATCAAAGCAACGTAGTTCTTGTTTTCGAAAATTGTTTTGTTTTTAGAAATTGCCTTGTTTTGGAAAAGGGTTTGTTTTTTTGAAAAGAAAATGGTTTTCATTTGTCGTGCTTGACGGGAATGTGACCCGCTCCTACGTATCTCCTAGTGCGATGGAGAATTCAAAGCTTACGTAGTTCTCGGGTGTCGAGAAAAGGTTTTTATTTTTTAGTTGTTTAATTGTGAAAATTGAATGTTCACAGTGATCGAACAACAAAGGTTTCGAGTGATCACCACTAGCATCCCATTATTGACGATCGTGCAAGCAAAGGCTTCGCATTATCCTCAACAAAGTTTTCAATTTGTGAAATGAGAGTTCTTTTGAAAAATGAGTGCTCATGATAATCAACTGAGCAAAGACTCTAAGTGATCACCACTAGCACCCCATTGTTGACGACCGTGCAAGCAAAGGCTTCGCATTATCCTCAACAAAGTTTTTAATTTGTGAAAAAATAGCTTGGAATTGTTTTGAGAAGCAGTGAAGTTGTTTATCAATGATTATGTAAATGCAAAAAAATGTTTTGAAGTTGGAATGTTACTAACGAGTAACAAGTTGTTTTTTGTATGCAACATGGTTTTGAAGTTTTGGACAGTTACTAACGAGTAACAATTGGTGGAAATCAAAACAAGCAAATTGTGAACACCAATTCAACATTTTAATGCACCACAAGCACATAAACAAGTATATCAAGCATGGAGTACCAAGCTTCAATTCAAGAATGCATGAGTAGGCAAGGATGCAAGAATAGGTAAGAATGCATGAATATGCAAAATGCATGTGCATCAAGGTTAAATGAACCTATCTTTTGCCAACTTAGCATAACCCAAGATCATTTGTGGACCATAAATGAACCAAAACCCAAATTCATCTTTCTCAATTCACAAATTTCACAATTACCAACATAGGTTTGAATATTTGCAAGTTTAATGGCCAATCATCAATTTATTTCAACAAGTCAACCAAATCAAGCAAGCGAATGACATAACCAAAGATAGATGCATTTATTCACAAGATTCAACCATGAGAACCAACAAAAATCATAAAACACATATTTATTTGAAGCATGCGAAATTATCATCAAAGCAAATAACATTTTATTTCAATTAAAACAACAAAATCATGCATATAACCCCAAAATCAAAGCATCAAAACAAAGATTCATGAGATTAACATATGTACAAGCATAAAAATGAAGTTAAAAGAGAGGGTCTACATTTTTGGAAGTGGAAATCTCACAAATATGCAAGAAATGATGACTTTATGCAAGGATTTACAAGAGAAGGGGTCTAGGAATCACATACCTTAAGATGAGCTCCAAATAAACACAATAGATGAAGAAACAATTAACCAAATCAACTTATCTTCAAGCTTGGTCTTCAATCTCCAAAAAATGACCCTTGATCTTGAACTTTTGTGTGATTTTATGAAGGATTGATGGTTGAAAATTAGTGTTTAGGCTTGGAAGATGGATTGAATGTGTGTGGGTAGATGAGAAATGAAGAAGTGAGTTAGAGAGAAGGGAGAGGGGGTGGCGCATAAATGGAGAGAAGGTGAGGAGGGAGTTGTGTGCTAGGGTTTATGAGTGAATGGTGAGGCCAAAAGCTTTCCTCTTTTTGAGGTGAGGTTAATAGGGTATATATAGAAAGCAATTAGGTTTAAGGGTAGTTAGGTCATTGTGCATCTCATCTCATCCTAGGATTGCATCTAAAATTTGAATGGAGGGTGAGGATTGAATCACACATGGATTGAGGTCAAAAAATGAAAATATGAGAGGGAATGAGAGGGTGAAATTCGACCAAGAGGTAGTGAGAGTGGTCACCAAGTTTTGCTAGTTGTCATCTTGTACTATTGTACTATTATATGACCATTCCATTATCCCTTCATTTTTGATTTTTCTTCTTAGGATAATTGTACAAAAATACACCACTTTGAGCCACATACAAGGTATTTTGAGGAATATGCCATTTTATGAGATCACCATGACCAAAAAATGTCATAAAAATCACATCTTGGAACTTTTTGTAGAATATTCCCTATTGATCCTTTTTGAAATTTTGTGCACAATGTATGCATGCATGCGCATACATACATACATGACCAAAAATGTTTTGCCTCAAATAAATTTCTCTAAAATTGCACAATGATTCTTGATGAGAAATTATCTTATTTTTGACAATGACCAAAATACCCTTTTGCCCCCTAAAAACCTTGTTTTTTAACAACAAATGCATTTCCACTCTAACAATGAATTTAAAAGCCCTAGAATGACTTTTAAAACCCAAAAATGCATGCACAATGCTCTTCACTCTTCAAAATAAAACTACACTTCTCAATTTATTTATTTTTTTGCGGAAAATTAGGGTTTTAAACCTAGGCGGACAAAATTAGGGTATGACACCCACCTTTCAGATTCCTCAGCATACCCATCATTTCAACCATCTGGGCCTCCATAGCCCCTACCTTATCCTTCAAAACCCGGTTTTCTTGAGCTAGCTGCTCGGGGTTGAGTATCTCTATAACCGGATCATCCGGACCCGAGTGGTAACTCTCAACCTCAATGTCCGGATTTTCTTGATTCTCTGCCATGAGCCTTGCCTGTAGACGAGTGTAGTAACGGTGATGGCGAACCAGCTTGCCTTTTCTGTTTGTTTAAACATTTATTGTATAAGAGCCTGAATGAATAGATGCATGGATGCATGAAATGAATGGATGCATAAGTATATGTGTATGCATGCGATGCAAAATGCGTTTTTTTTTATTTTTTTATTTTTCACGTGGTGCCGGGGATATCACATATTTTATTTGGGTAAACAACAAGGATCGAGAATGTGAAATGAACCATACAATTTTATTTGAACTAAAACACATAATCCTTTTATTTATTCATAACGTAAAAGCAGGAGCACATCATAAAGAGTTCTCAAAGCAACAATTAAAAAGAAACTATAATAACCAGAATTTCAAACAACAACTAAGTCCCTGCATTGGTTCCTCTTCCTCTTTCTTGAAGTGGAAGGATGATCTGCCTGCCCCCTCATCTCCAAGATCAAACCCCTGACATACTCGACGAATCTTCTGACCTCTACCGGAGTAGTGCACACATCCACGGCAATCTCTGCAGCTCTGAGGCGCCCTGGGAGGCCTGTAACAGTATCATAGCACAGCTTGGACAAGAGTGCATACTTCTCTTGCAAGCGCCGGCAATGATCATCCAATCTTCGATGCTCTTCCATCAAGTAGGACATCTCAGCCCTGAACCTCTCTAGCAAATCACCCTGGTGCCTCGCATGGTCCTCCAATGCCCTAGATTTCCCGAGCTCCCCCTGAAGCAGCGCTTGACAGTCTTCAAGCCTCTCTCGCACCAGCTTTCTTGCTTGCACCTCAGTTTTGAGCTTGCTCTCATAGTCAGCAGTAAGAGTCTTCAACTGTGCTTTTGCTTCTTCAATTGGCCCCGCAAGCTCCTCTCTAAATCCTTGGAGACATTCAACTGAACCTTCCATGCACGGGCATCATCAAGCGCTCTGTTTCTATCCAAATTTCGCACCCTGATTTCGCTTGTAGCACTTTTGAGACCACCCTGCATGTCAATGAGCTTTTGGTCACTGGCGGCGATTCTCTCTTTGAAGTCAGCAAGACATTTCTCTTTGAATTCATTTTCTTGCTCTAAGTTCTTTTTCTCTTGGAGCAGCTTTTCCAACCGGGCCTGCAATTCTAACTTCTCTTGCTGGGGCTGAGATAAGGCAGCCTTGAGCCCCTCAACTTCCTCATTAAGAATAGGAGCAGGAGGAGGAACCTCAACTTCAACCTGAGGAATGCCTCTAAATGGGAGCTTAACTGCTCGAGCCCGGAGCTGGACCCACTAAAGGTACTCTTCCCCCACACTTGTATCTCTGCGACCCAACTCATTACGGCCTTTCTTTACCGGCCTGTTCCAAGCACGAACAATCCTTCTCAACAAACTCAAATCCCCGGAACCTCTATCATGTAACACAAAGCCAGCCAAAGACTCAATCAATGGTGGGCTTGTCATTGGGTAACCCAACTGCCTCAACGCAAGAGCAGGGTTGTAGATGATACATCCCCTAGTGCCAATGAGTGGAACATTCGGAAAGCCGTTGAGCTGAGAGATGAATTCTGGTGTATCCCGGGCCAGAGTGCACCACGAGATATCACCTACTCTAAGGCTAGCAATAAACCACTTCCACTCATCTTTTCCTTTGTTTTCAATGTGTCCTTTAAACACATGTGAGGCGAACCACCGATACAGAACTGGCAAACAACACCTAACCATCCCTCCTCCCTTAGAGTGACGATCAACAAGAGAATAGTACAAATCAGCTAAAATAACAGAGGTGGGGTTTTGTTCCCGCTTTTTGAATGCAAGGAACACATCAACAGCTGCAGCATCAACAAAATTCTCAACACAAGGGAACAAGACAACTCCATAGACAAGGAGGGAAAGCACATCAGAGAGAACTTTCCACTCCCTTTTCCCGAGCCCCAGGAGGTGAGCTCGCCTTGCTGATATGAGATCGGACCGAATAGTAGCGACTTCTCGATCTTCAGTGTAGATCTTCATTTTAAGGTGAACCGTGGACGATACAGCCTCGAGGCGAGCTAGAGTAGGTCGGCCAATAATACATTGGTAAACTAACTTGCAAGGTAGTACGATGAAGTCCGTCCTCACAGTCCTACAAAGTGGTCTATTAGCAACGTTGTCTCCAAAGGTCACCATCAACTCGATTCGTCCTATTGGGGTCGTAGGAGCTCCGTTGAAACCAGTCAACACCATCCCCCTGAAGGGTCTCAGGTTGTCTTTGGAGATTCTTAACACATCTAATAGGTCCTCAAAGACGATATCTGCCGAGCTTCCCTGATCGATCAAAATTCGCCTGACTTCCATATTAGCTATCACCGCAGCTACTACCAGTGGTACTTTGTAATTAGGCGTTCGGTCGATTAGGTCTTCGTCTCCAAATAAGATGGTAGGTCGTTGAGGGGAGGGTGTTGGGGCAGCTTTACAGGCAATACTTGCGATCTCACCCCATCTTCTTCGGGCCACTTTGGAACACCCAGCAACACTAAAGTCACTGCAACACTAAATAGAGGGGATTTTTCTGTCGCCGCATAATTCACTGCAGCCATTGTAATAGTACAAATTAATACAATAAATATACTTTTCTTAAACCCTTTTCACTCAAAATAACAATAATGACGAACACATAATTATTATAATATTTGATCCAAATATATATTTACATATATAGTTCAATTGTCTATATCAACTTCACAAAATATAACACATATTCGTAACCTCACAACTTTACATACTTATATCTATTACACAAATTTACAGTTTGACAATTTTTTCTATTGCCTCAATTTCAGCAATTCAACCCTAACCACTGCTTCACCAACCCTTCTAAAGAACCTGAGCATATCTCCTAATATAACTATCCCTAGCCTTGCAAATTCATGCCAATTCTCCTGTATACTGCATTTCAATGAAATTTGGCTATCTGATCCACCAGTTGCATGCCATGTTAATGGCCAACTTTCCATCTCACCTCTTGGGAGCATCACTTCCAAATTCTGTTGCCAGACAACAACAAGCTTCGAAGACTCTTGAATTGGCACTTCCTGCAAACAAATCGTTGCTACATTTAATTGATTTAAGAGAGTAAAACTATCATAACATCTAATACAAATTTGTCAATTGTTACCATCGGCTCTTTGCAATCAACCATGTAGGGTGTTATAGAAGCTATCCATAGATCCACTTCTGTTGATCGTTGTGTGGGCTGTCTTGCAAGAAGGTCATAACGAGTGTATTCCAGATTTTTACCAACTTCACTTACAATCTTCATAGTGAATTCCGAATTCCCCAAATAAGGGAAGAACATGTAACAATCACCCTTAATCTTCTGATCATTAAACATAAATTTCCACCCTTCCTATAACCAAATTTCCTTCCCAAACTGCTGAAACCATACTTTATATGAAGACAATTTTGCAATGGATGGTTAGAGGGTTTGTTAGGTAATGCTTGTGCAACTCTACAAATCCCCATGGTATTCTCTATACACCAAAAATTTATTAGGGTAAAAAGTGTTACGATACTGTGTTTCAAATATTAAAACAATAGGAAAACATAAAATTGAATTTTCATTACTTACTGATGTTACATGGACAGCAGTCGGTCTCCTATATGGAATACAGAAGCAAACAGGAGTGTAGCGCCATGAATCATACACTACTTGCACCTCCATACCAACCTCTCCAAAAAACCATACACTAAATTTATTTTCTCCAAGGTGCCTAAAATACATAACTTCTAATGGACATCCCTTCGAATGTGCGCTTGCAAGTTCTCCCCAACCATTTCCAAGAACTAACTTACCTCCGTCGTTCCACACGTGAACCGTTGACCTGACACCACTTGAAGAAACCAACTCTATAGGACTATTCAATATGTGCCACCATTTCTGAACAAACCCCTTAGAAATCACTTACAAAGACATTTGAATGCATTAGTGTATTTTCCATGTTACTATAAATCATTTACTTTGATCCCATCATAATCATAACATTTTAATTTGAAATCAATGTCTTACCACTTCCTTGCAATTTACAGATTTGTAGGCACAAGTAAACAAATCTATTTGCGCTGCATTCATATATTGTTCTGTAAATAATAATACAATTTCATACATTTCCAAAAATAAGCAAAACATATTTAATATAAAACTTTAAAATAAATGAATGCATTAAAAAATATTCACAATATACATATTAGTATTTAAATGCTGATCAAATAATTATCATTACCAACACCAATGCGAGAATGTTGGCGGCGCAATAAAGGGTCCACATTCGAAGTTTCCCCTGAACAAAGTTGTCAAAACAAACTTTTAATACAGTAAAAAATAAGATTATTGCAACATGCATTCAGTTAATCTATTTTTATTAAATATTTCAACGCAAGTTACAACATTGTTGCTGTTTCAAAAATCCTAGCATGCATTCAACCCCCAAATTGGTTTCTTCTTCAAGAAGCTTCTCAAAACAGAGTATAATTAAAATGCACAAATTTATACATGCAAAACAATGACACTAATAATTAGATTATTCAAAGATGCTATTACTTAAACAGTTTTGATCAAATGTTTGAAGAAAAATCACAACATTGTTTTAAAACAATAACCCCCAAATCTTTAATTCAATTTATTTATTGACATTTTTTTCCCTACAACATAATACAATATATTTCTTAACAAACCAAATTAGACCCCAGCCTTCCATACCACCTCTTCATGTGCTAACAATCAAGAACGATATTCCCCCTCCCCCTTCAATTGGGTGCCAACAAACACAAACAGAATAAATAAAATAAAAAATAATAACTCAACACTACAAGAAAAACGTGTTTTAGCCACCAACATTTGCGACGGAGCTTATTCCATCAGTAATTTGCCACGGATCTGCGACGGCATGTGTTAAAAGTAGGGGCGCGAAATTTCCTGTTGGAGTTTGCCACGGGTTTGCGACGGACTTGGAAAAGGCAGCAAATTTGCGACGGAGATCCCGTCGTAAGCCCGTCGCAAACGATAATTCAAAATATAACACGCACGAACCCTCCCATTTGGGTATCACTACGTGTTCTCACTGAAAAAATAGAAGGCTCTCTCCCTCACTCTCCTCCGACCTCCACCCTCCTCCACCCTCCACCCTCCTCCACCCCTCCACCCTCCTCCGTCAACGTCTACCCTCCTCCGCCTTCCTCCTTCGCTAATCGAGCTCCACGGCCACATACATACACGCGTTCTCTCTCTTCCACTGTCCCTCTTCTTTGCGCGTCCATCCACTTTTTCTCTGCCGCATCTCCGTCGCTTGTGCACCTCTTCCCCACTTGTAGGTAATTTCTATTATCATCTTTAATTTGTCCCTAATTTCACTGATTAAAGAAACCCTAAATGTCCCAATTTTATTTTGAACGAAAACCCTCATCTCTTTGAATTTGTTGCAGCATCAGTCCATAGAGAAACCTAGACTCTGTTAGTCTTACTTTGATATCCTGTTTATTGTATTCAAATGCATTTACTATTGTGCTGATTTAATTACTGGCTTGAGACTTGAGGGTGAATTACATGGTATGCTGGTTTTGTGGGACACGAGGGTGGTGGTGAATATCAAGGTTGGATGAATTCTTAATCCCTATACTGTTTATACTGTTTCTTTAAGGTTGGATGAATTCTTAATCCCTACACTTACAAAATATTGGTTAAACTTATATAGAAATGGGATCCTACCCCAAGTAGATAAGTCATAATTCCCTCTATTTTGTCAATGAAACGTGGAAAACCTCTAGTACAGTCGAATGACAGGCTTGAACTTATAAAGAAATTGAAGCAGCTTAAATAAAAATACTTTGAAGATTGGAAATTTGGAATTGAAGTGATTTGGGGTAACTAGGATTCTGTACAAGAGGAAGTCTTAAGGAGTGAACTTTGAAGAAGTCTAAAGGAAATAGACAAACACAAAAATCTAGTATCAAAATGGTAAAAGATGGTGGTGCTAATTCTAGTTTAGTTCAGGTAAAAGATGAATTTTAACTACTAACTTTTTACAAGCATTTTAACTTTAAATCTAGTATCAACTTTATAACAAGAAAAGTTAAAATTCATCTTTACAAGCATTTAAAGATAAAAAATTCATCTTTATAACTACTAAAAAGTTCATCTTTATAACTACTAACTTTTTACAAGCATTTTAACTTTTTATCTTGGCTTTTCAAAAAATTCATTGCCTTAGAGCTTTGCTAGTTTAATCAGCTTCAGTACAATCTTTATAAGAAAGTTGACAAAAATATAGAATTCAACTGTGATTAAACTGATCAACTTTAAGAGATTCAATGCTAGTTAAAATGATTGAAACTGGTATCCACTTTCTAATGTGTTAAAGCTAGGCTGTCATTACATGATGCTATTTGTCCCAATTTTAAAGCTTGTTGTAGATATATTTTATCTTTTTATGTTTGAATCTTGATTGTTTCTAAACAAGTATGCTTCTTTGATGATAAATCTCATCTTTATCATTTGCAATACCTTTAAGCTTTCTTTGCTAGAAAGTTGCCTTCCTTATTGCATATTAATTTTTGAGAAGCCTCTTCTCTTCGAATTTGTTGCAGCATCAGTCCACATAGAAGCCTAGATTCTTGCATTCATTTGATTGATTTGAAGGTGAGAGGGTGTAAAGTACTCACTAGTGTGGCTTTGGTTTTTATGCTTAGCAGCTTAGGTGCTGCAAGAGACATCAAAATGTGGATATTGTGAACTGTTTGGGGATACAATCTGTTGTTTCTATTTGAATTTCATAAGTTAAATTCTAATAAACTTTTGTTGTTTCTATGCTTTCTACAATTTATGTTTGTGAATTGTTTTGAGCTTGTTTGTTAAGTTGTTGTTTGTGTTGGATCATTGGATGTTGAGCTTGTTGTGTCAATTGTTTGCATTTTTAGATGACTAATTTGAGGTAGTTTACCTTAGGCAGATTTGATCTAATTTTTTTTGTTGATTTGATGCAGATTTATTCTGAAGCTATGGATTGTTGCTGAACTTCAGTTAGATTGCTGTTAAACGACTTGAAATCTAAGCTTGTTAAATACGTTAAGGTATTTCAAATGATGTGTTCATTTAGGTCCTGACCTATGTGTTTTTAGTTTCTGATTTTTAGTAAAACTGATTTGTTGAAGCGTAAAGAGATTTTAGATAAAGCAACTTTAATTTCAAATAAAAGTAGATATAATGATGACTGGTTTACTTGTTAAAATAAGGATTAGATGTTAAAATAATGGCCAATGTATCTGTTCTGTATTAGATTAATATTTCTAGAAAATATGGCTATTCAATTAAGTGCTTATGTTCAAGTTATTAGCTGCATTTTTAGAATGACCTTGTGTCACTATTTAGGAGATTTTATGGGAAAAACAACTTATGACATGTATGTTAATGGTTCCAGGTTATTTCTATAAACTCTTGAAGATGATAATACTTACAATACTCTCACTTTAACTTCAATAAAAGTTATATTAGTTAAACTTATGACATGTATGTTGTCCTTTTGTTGTTTGTTCAATTCCTTGTTGAGCTAATCTTCCTCTATATTGTTGCATTCTGTTGCAGGTATTTCAAATTTGTCCTTATAGTTGAGATGTTGCATTCTGTTGGCAAATTTGTCCTTTCTAATTTGTTCAATATTTGTCCTTTCTAATTCTGTTGGCAAATTGATTATTGAAAAGTTGAATAAATTTCTTTTATGAGACTCAAGACTGTTAGTCAATGGTAGACTCAAGACTGTTTGAAACAATATTTAAAACAAAATAATTTGAATAAGAGGACTCATAACTTTTAGGAAAATTTATGCTTCACTATAAGAGGACTCTGCAATATATGTGTCCAGATTAGTAACAAACACTATTAGTAACAAACACATTTAAATATGTAGCTTCTTAGTTGCTAGAAGTGGTTGATTTTGTTTTTATTTTAGCATTTTAGCTCTCGATGGGCATCCATCGTTTACATTCTTGTCTCGTTCTCTCTCTCTCTCTCACTCATTTTCTTTCTTTTATATATTGACAATTTTAAATGTGCAGAATGGAGTTTCCTCCTTCGCACCGCCTTTGGATGTATGATAGGTTGTTTCCAAAAAGATCGGGTTTGAAACAATCTTTTGTAGATGGCGTATGGGAGTTTATTCTTTTTGCAATGACACAAGAACAATTTAGAGTTGAAGGGGGATTCGATGTCCGTGCGTCAAATGTGAATGTGGAAAGATTAGGAATCCAATGGAGGTCATTGATCACTTGAAGAGAGTTGGGTTTAGGCCTAATTATTGGATTTGGACGAGTAATGGTGAGAAAGGGTTTGATGTCGTCCCATTGGTTTGAATTGTGAGAATTGATGTACCCAAACAACTTGAACCGCTTTTAATTCATGTTTGTGTTTGAATTGTGTGAATTGATGTATCAAAACAACTTGAACCGCATTTAATTCATGTTTGTGTTTGAATTGTTTCATGAATTTTTTTAGAAGTAAAGTTTATGTTTTTAAATTGTTTGTGTTTGTGTTTATGTTTGGTTTCCTCTGCAGCATGGCATCAGGTGGAGGTGATTCGTCGCCACCTAGACCGCCCCATGATCGTAAGGGGAAGTCTAAAGTTGTCCCCCGTCGTAAGAAAAGGGTGATATGCATCGAGGACACAGGTGACTATTCAGAGATGCCTACGACATCTACCCCTACACAGACACGCCCAGCACATGAAGGTAGAGTGAGATCATTGCAGAGTCCTCCGACACAGACACGACAGACCTCTGGAGTTAGGTCTTTAGATACGCCACAGCAGACCTCTAGGGTTAGGTCCTTACAGCAGACCTCTGGAGTTAGGTCCTTACAGCAGACCTCTGGAGTTAGGTCCTTACATATTGGATCTAGTTCGTCGCCGAGAGTTACTCCTTCATCTACTCCATCTCCCCGAGATGTACATTGTCGTACTTCATCTGCGCGAGTGACTCCTCCACCATCACAGAGTCCTCCATATTGCATGATTCCGGTACCAGGCTTTCGTGCGATACCTACTCCTACCCCTTCACCAGATGATGTGCCTACTCCGTCCTCTTTGCCATCACCGACAGAGCCACTTTCACCTGGAGATGATCAGATGCATGATGTTGAGGGGGGTGATGATGCGATGCATGATGTTGAGGGGGGTGATGATGAGGATGAGGATGAGGATGACATTGTGTTAGGCGACGGGCGAGTTGTCATCCGTGTTAAGAATGGAGGGTATGTAAAGTTTTTTATAACTCTGATTGATTGATTGTTTGTTTTGTCATATATATATATATGTGTGTGTGTGTGTGTGTGTGTGTGTGTGTGTGTGTGTGTGTGTTTTAATCGTTTCAATTGTTTTAACTTCGCAGGTTTCTTCCTTCAAGGCCGGCCGCAAATGCTATCCGACTGACTATTCGCGAGTTATACACTTATCCATGGTCTAGTTGGTCAGAGCTTAATGAGAAGGAGCGAACCAATTTTTTTAACACTTTTAGAGTAAGTGTACATTTTAACATATCACAATGTTTGTCGTTTTTTTTTGAGAATTTGTTAAGTTATTTGATTTGATGTAACATTTGTTTTGTAAATGTTTTCACAATGCAGAAGCATGTTGCATGGCGTAAGTCTCAGACGTGTCCGCATGGGGAGGGGCAGGCCTCTTTGGATGGGGGATCTAGTCTACAATCGCCTAAGAGATCACATCTGGAATGATCCAAAATTTAAAGCTAAGTGTGAGCGGAATAAGAAGAACAGGGCATTAGAAAAAGGTGGAAGCTTGCAAACTGGAGGTTCTATCTCAATGTTGGAGCATGCAGAGAGATTGGTATATTCTTAAACTTATATTTTCCTAATGTCAATATAATTAATTATAATTTACCATTTACAAACTTAAGTTATTAATAATAGGCCAAGAAGATGGGGAGGAAGCCACATGTAGATGAGATTCATTGCCACACTCACATTAGGAAGGGCACAGGCGAGTTTGTAGAGGATCGCGCTCGCATTACTCAGCTATAAAGAAATTTTGTCATAAGTGAGTTTATGTGAATTGAATTGGTGTGTTTGGAAGTTGTTGAATCGGTTATAATATTGGTCCCACTGAGCTTATTGAACTTATAGTTGGTTATGTGAATTGAAAATATAAGTTAGTTTATGTGAATTGAATTGGTGTGTTTGGAAGTTGTTAAATCGGTTATAATTGGTCTCACTTAGTTTATTGAACTTATAGTTGGTTATGTGAATTGGAAATATAAGTTAGTTTATGTGAATTGAATTGGCGTGTTTGGAAGTTGTTGAATCGGTTATAATATTGGTCCCACTTAGCTTATTGAACTTATAGTTGGTTATGTGAATTGAAAATATAAGTTAGTTTATGTGAATTGAATTGGTGTGTTTGAAAGTTCTTGAATCGGTTATAATTTGTCTCACTTAGTTTATTGAACTTATATTTGATTATGTGAATTCGAAATATAAGTTAGTTTATGTGAATTGAATTGGCGTGTTTGGAAGTTGTTGAATCGGTTATAATTGATCTCACTTAGTTTATTGAACTTATAGTTGGTGTGTTTGGTTATAATTGGTGGGTTTGTATTGAATTTGCAGGATATTGTATTGCAAATAGATATGAGTCATTTCAATGTTAAAGACATTTCTATCTATCTTATTAGGAATGTGTCTGAAAAAATGTCTCATTTATTTTGATTATGATTATGATTATAACTTGTGCATTTGATAGGAGGAGTTTCAGCGACTGTTGTCTCAGTCAGATATACCAGTAGACCCTGTTGAGTTGGGTAAGTTGAAGCGTTTGTTGTGGGAGCAGGCTGCTGGAGGGCCCTATAAGAGTCGTGGTGTGTATGGGTCAGGAGGCATATATGACAATATGGTAGACTCTGGAGCTTCGACGAGCGCGAGCCTGTCTCCTGAGGCCCGTAGGATAATCCAACAAATGTCACAACAATTAGCAGAGCGGTTTGCACGACAGCAGCAACTAATTGAGTACGTATTTAACCATTCTAGGATTCCAATGCCTCCACCTGATTGGCATCCGCCCGAGCAGGACCAGCCCGCCCAGCAGGGTCAGCCCGCCCAGCAGGACGAGAACGAAGATGCAGATGATGGAGAATGTGGAGATCACGGAGACCACATTTATGATAAGGGTTATTGACGAGATCTAGGTAATCTATGTTTTAATTAATGTGCAAAATATAATAGTTTTATGAATTAATTAGTAATCATTATCGTTTTTGATTTGTTAGGTACATTGTTCAGAGTTGGACTTGAAGATTTTGAGTTCACTGGACATTAGTGTAGTTTATGTATGTTTGACATAAACTAGTGGTATGTTTTGATATATTTTGATATTTGGTATGTTTGACACTTTTAACTAAGTTGGTGGATTGGGTTGACACTTTTAACATTGGTGTAGTTTATGTTTAACTAAGTTGATGGATTGGATTGACACTTTTAATATTACTGATATGTTTTGATTTTTGATATTTTGTATGTTTGTCAATTTTAACATTAGTGTAGTTTATGTATGTTTGAATTGGTGGATTGGAGTCTGAATAATTGGCAGGGAAGTATTGCAAAGAGGAATGACAATGTAAATGTCAAATATTGCTAGAATTTGCGACGGAATTTTTAACATTTGCGACGGAAATTTCAACATCTATTTATAAATTTTCAAATAATTTGCCACGGATTTACGACAAAAAGCTGTCAGAATTTGTGACGACTTTGCCACGGGAATTTGCGACGGAATTTCCACGGATTCCCGACAGAAATCAGTCAGAGTTTGCGACGACTTTGCCACGGAATTTTGCGACGAACTTGCGACGAGTTTGCGACGGGGAAGTTCATCGCAAACGCTTTGCGACAAGCGCTTTTGCCACGACATTTTGGCCGTCGCAAATGCAGATTTGCGACGGAAAAAGGTGCATTTGCGACGGAAATTGCCGTCGCAAATGAGCGATTTTCTTGTAGTGCAATAGATGCACATAATCATTCTTCTTATACATGTATAGCCTCTATATTTTGAAATTTTGAGCACACACTCTTAAGTAAATGTGAAGGAGATAAAGTAATCGTTCTAAGAAAGTGATAAATAACAGGGACCACCTGTTGCATTCAGAATGCCCTTGACGATGTTGCTCAGCACGAGAAATCTGTAGCAAACAACACAAACAGAATAAAAAGATCAAAAATAATAACACAATGCATGCACCTAATCACTTTTCTTATGTATGTATAGATTACAATTTTTAAAGATCGAAGCGCAAACTCTCAATTTAATCTCAAAGACACAAATTCATTAATATAACGAAAGTAGCATGTCACATGGAACACAGAGTCCATTCCCAACTCTGTTGATCGTGTTGCTGACCAAAATAAATCCCACGTTTGTATTATTGTCGTTGCACGTATTAAATATTTACAGTTCCTTCGTGTTCTAACAATCAAGAACGATATTCACCCTCCCCCTTCGCCAACGCGTGCGAAGCACGGGTCTTGGGTCTAGTGGAGGTTCTTCAACGCCCTTTTCCTCTAATTCAAAAATCAAATAGCTTCTTGCAATTCCAATTCGTTCGATATGCAGTTTTGCTATACTCTAAAGGAAAAGCTCGTGCACGTTTCTTGATCTCTAAATATGGGGAAAAATCGTGTAATGTTGCCAGTAGAGGATGTAGATTTGTCTCCGGTCAAATATGAACCTAAAGTTGTTCAAGGTCATTTCACTCTCTTTGCTCCTTCTATGAACAAAATCCACTCACTTTGTGGAATCTAAGTATGAACCTGATATGTTTTATATGTGAAGTGTTCCAATCGTGATATATAATGATTTGATATTTGTTTTATGAGTGTTTTCCGTTGTTGCAACTCTTTTGTGAATTTTGGCACATTTTAATGTTGAGGATTTTATTTTATTTGTATCGTCATGATTTATGAATAATACTTAGATTGAGCAGGACACTGAGATCGATAATTGACTTCATGTGCGGTTATGACTGTGAACAGTTATTGCGGCACACTGTAATACTCGAAGAACCCATGTTTAAACCTAATTATCCACCTCAAGGTAATTCTTTTACACTGACATTTTGTTATATGTTTGCGTTGAAGGCGTTTTTCTGCGTGGAATTTAGTTTGGGGTAGTGGAACGAAATTACCTAAGAGAGATAATGGAAAGCAGCAAATGTGTCAAATTGATTGAATTGCATTTGGAGAAGTATGTTTTGCCAGGTATCTGATTCTGATGTCTGTAACACAAATTCAGAATGGGAGCCTGGTGTTGCTGTAATTGACGAAGGTCGAGTTGATTCTGCCTTGAGGTGTCTTCCACGTAATGAGCCTCCTGAGTTCTGGGAAAACTCATCTGTACCGACTATGGTACGCAACATTTAGTTGGTAGTAACTACAACATTCTCTTTATTCTAAATTCAATTGTTAAATGAAAATTTCACTTTGAATGCATACATTATCTCTATTATAGAGGAAAACACTGCAAGCAAAATTCTGGCACCACTGTGTATTTCCTTTGACGCTGTAGAAGTCTGAAAGCAGGCCGCAACATCTACTCAGAGGTTTGAAGCAGGTAATAACTTAGGAACAAATGTAATTTGTTGGTGATGATTAATGTACATGATTTGGTGGTAATGATTGAACATGATTCCCTTTGTTGCTATCAAGATTTATTGCCTTTATTCTTGACTTTATATATAATGAGGATGAGGATGATAGTGGTGGCTAATGTTGCAGATGTGATCATAGCAATGGTACAAATTCCTTTGTTTATTATCTTTTGTTCATTTCCAATCCTTCTCAGTTAGACAGCAAGAAGCTTGACACATTGCGAAAGCTCGATTGCTCTTTTATTATTTG
Organism: Astragalus glycyphyllos; assembly: GCA_963573325.1. NCBI lineage: Eukaryota > Viridiplantae > Streptophyta > Magnoliopsida > Fabales > Fabaceae > Astragalus > Astragalus glycyphyllos. The sequence continues at coordinate 63,517,307 of OY754312.1, read as the reverse complement.
TAACCTTTAATGATGGTGTTGTTGAATATGAAATGGCACCCTGCTACTATTAATCAAATCTCAGATACTGATATGCATAATGTTTATTTGATTTTCTAGAACTTGCTGTTATAGTTTGAGCACAAGTAACCTCATCCTACTTGCTTGATATTATGCTTTAATAAAGCATGCTATTTTGGGAGTTTCTTGGAGTAGCACCTTAGCAGCTGTGGGCATGTGATTTTGCTCTATAATATATTATGCATTTTATTTTCAAGAACTTCTTCAGTATTTTACTCTCAAGAACTTTATGTTAGTCAAACTTAACATATGTAACCATAGGTTTTATAATATTACCAGGGCCGGCTCAACACTAAACGAGGCCTAAAGCAGGCTTCAAAATGAGGCCCTTTTATATTTTAATAGTAATATTTTTTATAAAAACTAAAAATATTATATTTTTGTCTAATTTATGTCAAGCTTTTTGTAATGAAAAATTATTTATCAAATTACATCATAATTTGAATATTGTAAGAAAATTTAAATAATAAACTATTTTTTAGTTTTTTATGATACATAAAAATCTTAAAAAACTAAAAATAGTTTATATAGAAAAATATTTTCTTTATGATACACAAAAATTTACTGTTGAATTTTTTGCTCATAAAAACATTTCAATATAATTATTTAAAGAGAAGAATTTTTTTTTGGAGCAACAAAGAAGAAGAAAATTTAGTAACTATGGATAAATGCATAAATAAGAAACTTCTGTTATTACTAATTACTAAATTACTAAATGAGGCCCCCAATTACCAACTGAGCTGCCATTGCTTTCGAAATATTATCCGAAACTTATGTAAAATATTACGTGAAACTAAATTTTGAGGCCCCTTTTTGTAGGAATTTTTTTGGCTCCCAAAGCCCTTGCTTTGGTTGCTTGGGCCTTGGGCCGGCCCTGAATATTACAATTGCCATATATCTAATGGTACCACAAATTAGAGTTAGAGACATGAGTTTGTTACATATAAGAGTTTGGCAGCATCCAATAAACCTAATATTGTTTGTAAGGTTTTCAAGATGAAGCTCGATGAACTAATTACAGACTTCAAGAATAGTCTCCATTTTATATCTTAATTATCATGTTTTCTTTCTCTACTAAATCTTGGACGACTTAATGAGCAAACTGCAGGTTAGCTGATTTTGTTTTAGTTATTTACTTTGTGCATACAAATTTTCAGGAGAACTTAATATTTCTAATGTTATCATGAAGTAGAATGACATTGAACTCATATTGGTCTTGGTATAACTTCATTGGACCACCGCACAAAGTCTAAATCTATGATGATCCTATTAAATTAGGTCATTTCTAATTTTCTATATAGTCCATTTTAATATATTTACTTTTATATTTTGTAAAAATATGTTTTTTATATAAGTTTCTCAATACAAAAATTACCCAAAATAAATTTTAAATTGTTGACAATTCGTAGGTCTATTTTATTATTTCCTTAGCTAATTAATTTATTAGCGATCATATACCTGAGATAATTTTGATGAAAGGCTAACGCGATATTGGGATTCAAGCACTGGTTTTCAATGCACGGTGAAACAAAAGTTTCTTAATTTTATAAACAGTTATATCTTATGTATAAATTTAACAATTTTATTTAATAAAATTTCTACCACTATCAAAAAAGTGCAATTTTTTAACTAACAAATAAAGCTCAAATCTATCATTATGCACAACTTTTTATAAATCACTAACTAAATAAATCATTACTGAATTACAAGTTGCGCTTTGTATTCTAATAAGTCAATCTACGAACGTGTTTTTGTTTTTACAAATATTACGATCACATGATCATAAACATCTACAATATATATATATATATATATACACACACACACTCACACAAAATATTAACAATAAAACAATTTCAAATTACATTAAAAAAATGTATACCACCAAAGCACACGCCACATTTAAATATACAACTGTCGTTTTTCAGTAAAAAAAAGCACATTTTAAGTTAGAAGTAAATGTATACCCTTGCAGTGCACGCATCATACAAACTAGTATTCATAATACATAAATGCTCATCTCCTATGAGTAGGGGTGCTCATGGTTAAACCATATCCATATCTATCAAATGTCCATTTGATATAACCGGTTCCATAACCAAAATAGCATAACCGGTAAGATTTTGAACTCAATTTTTTTTTTCCAGAAAATAATTTTTTTTTAAAAAAATTAGAACTGAAAGTATATTAAATATAATATATATCTATTATATAATATAAAAATATTTTTTATATATATATATATATATCTAATATATATATAATATATATTATTTATTATAAAAACCACCACCGGCCGCCAACTCACACAAAGCGCCGCCGGCTGGTCACCGGTCGCCGGAGCTCCGCCGCCGGTTGCTAGAGAACCGCCGCCGGTCGCCGGAGAATTGCCGCGCACCGCCGCCGGCCGCCACAACCACCACCACCCATATTTATTAATTTATTATATATATATATATATATATTTATAAATATATTAATGTATAAATATACATACATACATATATATATATATATATATAAATGGATGTAGTTAATCGGATATGAATATGGATGTGGTTTAACCGTTAAACCGGTTAATTTGTGCACCCATACCTATGAGTATTCTAAATGAGTTATACAATCCAATAGTCTGTATAATCTAAGTAATCTGATAATCTGAATAGTGTAGGTGTGATAAACCCTCATAAAAACCTCAAGGTCATGCATAACTAACAGAGTGTGTAATGGAGATCTTATCTGAAGACCCGAATCTAGGTGTCCCTTAATTTGCTTTTCCACTACATTCATACTACCAAGGTAGAAACATAAAATGTTTATCACCAAAGAATTAACTGGCAAGTTCACACAACAATACCTCGATAATCCGTACCACTATAAACGGCCTACACTTGAGTCTAAAAATCGAAGGCAAGTTTACACAGCACCAATTCGATTATTAAACTTGATATACGGCTTATTCTCTAATTCATAATATTTCGTCTAAAAACCGGAGGCAAGTTCACACAACAATACCAATCCGATTACTAAACTTGGTATTATGACCTATCCTCATATTAATACTAATTCTAATGTGTCTTAATAATCCTAATCAAAAACCCTAATGAAAGGGTATTTTGAAGGGGATCACATAGGGCTAAATTGGCCAAAAATCAAGCGGTTTTTTTTAGCAGTTCTTAATAATGGTTCTAATTCATAATTAAAACCTATTATTATCTTAATATAAATTTAGATATATTCATTAGCTTTCTAACGCATCCGAGAATGCTGTAATCATATTTCTGGATCAAAAGTTATGACAAAAACGGTTTAGGTAGCAAATCACGTAATTCTGTAATAGGCTACGGGTTTAGGCTAATTTTGACATCTAAACTCATCCAAATTCATTTCAAATGCACACAACACCAAAACACATCATAAGAGATCAATAAAACTCATTTAAACACTTTAAGCACTCCATGAAATTCAGTACAAAAGTTCTCCTATCATTTTAATACCATCAAACATATTTGTTATGGAGTGGGCCGAAGGCCCAATCCAATCAAAGAGCTGACCAAAAACGGCCCAAAAGCAAGCAAGAAGAGCATATCAGATCTCGACGGTCAGGATCCACCTACGTTGATCCAACGGCTCCCCACGATTCACTGACTCTATAAATAGGGGATTGACCCCACTTGTTAGGTAGATTATTCACCCTTACTGTTACTCTGCCAAATTCTACCCACTGACTTGGGCGTTGGAGTGTCATTGCAGGTATAACCCGAGCTATGGATACGACTAGAAATCAATCAAGTCGACCGCCCTCATCAGCATCAGGTCGACCACCTTCATCAGTATACAGATCGATCTGATACCTGAGTCACAGCATCAAACGACCTATCCCTTGACCAGCTCTACAAGCGATCCCAAGGTACAGATCATTGGCGACCACAGTGGGAGAACACTATCCCACCAACATTCCCGATGATTGGGAGGAACGACGACCAAAAATGAGGTCGTTGCCTCCGGTCCCCAACCATGCAGGACCCAGCAGATTGACGTCACCCTTCCGGCCAATCTAGTTCAAAAGCTTCATGACTTGCTCCGTGACAGGGATCAGCAGATCGCTCACCGAGATGACCGCCTCACCCAGATCGAGGAACTAATAGCTTCCAGACGAAGGAACACAGCGCCCGAGCCACGCCATCGCAACAATGGGTCGCCCATCCCTCGGGCCAACCCATCAAGGAGTAGGGATGGCAAAACGGGCCAGCCCGCCCCGCGTTTAGCCCGCAGAAAACGAGGCGGGGCGGGCAAGTCCGCAAACTAAACACGGGGTCAAAATTCTAGCCCGCCCCGCCAAAGTGATGGGCTTGCGGGCAGCGGGCTAGCGCGTCGAATTTTTTTTGCAGTTTTTTCAACAGACTTTTCACATTTTTTTTATATTTCAATTAGATTTTTCACCTATTTTTTAAAACAATTTTTCTTAAAACCATAAAACCAACAATTGGAATTACTATTGGAATTACTAGATTAACTATAAAACAACTAGAACCATCAAGAAATTTCACCTAAACTATCAACCATAATTCAAGTTTTAACCTTCAAGTAGCCAAAATAAGCATTTTGATTGCTTGGTGACTAGAATTAACCATCAAGCAACCAAAATAAGTATTTTTAAAAAAAAACGCGGGCTTGCGGGCATGCCCGCCCCGTATTTGTCTTTAGCCCGCGGTTTTTCCCTTTTGGCGGGGCGGGCTCAACAGGTAAACAGGCCCAATATCCTAGCCCGGCCCGCATTTTTTTGGCGGTTTGGTGGGTCGGCCCGGCGGGATTTGCCCGCTTTGCCATCCCTATCAAGGAGGCATCGTTCACCTCCGCGCGGACAGCTCATCCATAGATCTCCACCCCGTCGAAGGGGAAGAGGGGGAAGATTAGCCCTTACAAGGCCATGAGGCCACGACCCCAAGAGCGAACGTTAATCATAAGATAATAACAGAAGGCAGTAGCAAATCGCCCTACCTGCCCCGCTTGGGGGAACAAGTCGCCCTCCTTGCCTGGTAGGGCGCCCAAGTCTTTGGCCACCCAGAAGTACAAGTCTCGTGAAGGAGCTCGCCCAAGAGGGGCGCTCTCACCGTGATGAAGACTGCTCGTTCAAACTCAATCCCAACCGCTTTGTCACGCTCCCCTTCGACATCAACAAGTTTCTTGTTCAAGTCCTCGATCTTAGCAAGCTTCTTGTTCAAGTTATTCTAAGTCATTTTAGATCCTTAGCAAATCGCTACATCAAGATCGGATGGTGTAGAAGGAAAAAGAGGGAAGAGGACGCTCCAAAACGCTACTGGGTCGCCCAAGGTAGGGTGTCCATTTCGCATGAGGAATAGCGCACGCTCCAAGCATGAAGAGGTCGCCCAAGATGGGGGCGGCCACTTCTTGGTCGCCCGCGCGCAACCTTGTAGCGCTGCCTAGTCGGGAGACCATAACTTTGTCCATGTTTATCCGATTGGGGCGTGTGAGCGTGCGTTGGAAAGCTGAGAATCAGAGCTACAACTCGTATGTTAAACTCAAAATCTAATTCGAACGTTTTCTACCCCTTCTGGTCGCCCGTGCGCAACCTTGGAGCGCTGCCTAGTCGAGAGACCATAACTTCGTCCATGTTTATCCGATTGGGCCGTGTGAGCCTGCGTTGGAAAACTGGTAAGTAGAGCTACAATTCTTATGTTAAGTTCAAAATCTAATTCGGACGTCTTTGATCCCTGCTGGTCGCCCAAGATTGGAGCGACCACAGCACGAAGGCGGGCACCCTCGATATATGCAGGTTGCCCGTGGAGATAAGTGGCCGCCCAAGAAACCCTTGGCCGCCCGAGATGTGGTCGCTCCAAGATTTAGGTCGCCCGCGTGCGAGAAAGAAAAGAGGTCGCTCCCAGAGTCCTGATATGATTCGTCAGGGGCCAGAGTGGGAACAGATGGCGAGAGTGTTCATTGCCCGCTTAACTTAATGAATGAAATGAATAAACGGGCGGGACACACTTTATCCCACAAGGTTTTTTAGTGAGGTCCGCCCGTCCGACAGATAAAGATGAGGCGTTTCTTATATACAGATGTTTATGTCTCTTTAATTGCGAGCGATCAATTACGAACGAACTAAAAAGTTCAACCTGCTACGTGAGTTAAAATCAAATCGAGTTTGATAAACTGCAAGGCATGGGTAACACTTAAACGAATTTAAGTATAAACGAAGCGACCTAAAAGTAGGCACACCCCAAAAGGCGAGCTAAGTCCAAGTAGAAACTTGGTAAGCTGTCTGAAGGGCAGGGTCGACAAGAGGTCGACCAAAGCGATTAAATTTACCATAGTAGAAACTAGGTATGCTGCCTGAAGGACACGGTCGACCAGAGGTCGACCAAATCCATTAAAAAAGACTTATCCAAGTAGAGACTTGGTAAGCTGCCTGCAAGGCAGGGTCGACCAGAGGTCGACCAAAGCGATTAAAGAAGATTTATCCAAGTAGAAACTTGGTAAGCTGCCTGAAGGGCAGGGTCGACCAGAGGTCGACCAAAGAAATTAAAGAAGACTTACTCAAGTAGAAACTTGGTAAGCTGCCTGAAGGGAAGGGTCGACCAGAGGTGGACCAAAGCGATTAAAGAAAACTTACCCAAGTAGAAACTTGGTAAGCTACCTAAAGGGAAGGGTCATCCAGAGGTCGACCAAAGGCAGGGTCGACCAGAGGTCGACCAAAGCAATTAAAGAAGACTTATTCAAGTAGAAACTTGGTAAGCTGCCTGAAGGGAAGGATCGACTAGAGGTCGACCAAAGCGATTAAAGAAGATTTACCCAAGTAGAAACTTGGTAAGCTGCCTGAAGGGTAGGGTCGAACAGAGGTAGACAAGAGGTCGACCAAAGCGATTAAAGAAGATTTACCCAAGTAGAAACTTGGTAAGCTGCCTGAAGGGCAGGGTCGACCAGAGGTCGACCAAAACGATCATCACATCAAGTCAGAAACCAACAAACAGATTACTAAACAACGAATACCAAGGTCACACACCTTGGAAGATAGATCAACCCTCCTTGAAAATTAAATCACCAAGTCGAATAAGACACAGGCCTCGACGTGACCTTGAAGACCAAAAGCATAGAAATGTTCTAAGTCATTGCACTACAAGAAAAACTGGATTTTCCGGCGACCAAAATCCGCCGGAAATGACCAAAATCCGCCGAAAATGTGGACTTTCCGGCGGATTTTTGGCGCCGGAAAAACCCTCGTCGCAAACAGTTTCCGGCGGATTTTTGGTAATTTCCGGCGGATTTTAATTTTTTTTTTTTTTTTGGAAAATCTGCCGGAAACTACCAAAAATCCGCCGGAAATTTTTTTTTTTTTTAAAAATTTCCGGCGGATTTTTGGTAATTTCCGGCGGATTTTCCAATTTTTTTTTTTTTTTTTAAAAATCCGAAATTTTTTAAATTTTTTTTGAATTTTATTACTTAATATGTGTTTTAAATAAAAGTCAAAAAACAAAAGTAAAATCAAATGTTGAATAGTATTGTTGAAAAAGGAAAGAATAAAAGAGAATATGAGAAGAAATGATATATGAGAGAATAAGAATGAGGAATTATGAAGAAATAAGAATAAAATAGTGAGATGAAGAAGGAATAAGAATAAAGAAGTGAGAATGAAGAAGAAAGGAGAATTATAGAAGAGAGATATGTAGAGAAATTTTTGAAGATTAGAGAGTATGAGAAAGAAGAAAAAAGATAAGATAGAGAAAATGTAGAAGAGAATAAGAAGGAAAGAAAGAGATAAATGAGAGAATGAGATGAGTGTAGGAGAAAGTTGTATTTATAGACGAATTTTTTTCCCTCTAAATTTTTCCGGCAGATTTTTAAAATTTCCGGCGGATTTTTTTCCCTCCAAAATTTTCCGGCGGATTTTTTGAAATTTCCGGCGGATTTTTGAAAAAAAAAAAAAAAAATTTTGGAAAATCCGCCGGAAAGTCCAAAAAATCCGCCGGAAATTTCCGGCGGATTTTTGGTATTTTCCGGCGGATTTTTGAAAAAAAAAAAAAAATTTTGGAAAATCCGCCTGAAAGTCCAAAAATCCGCCGGAAATTTCCGGCGGATTTTTGGTATTTTCCGGCGGGTTTTTGCAAAAAAAAAAAAAAAAAAATTATAAATCCGCCGGAAAGTCCAAAAAATCCGCCGGAAATTACCAAAAATCCGCCGGAAATTTCCGGCGGATTTTTGGTATTTTCCGGCGGATTTTTGCAAAAAAAAAAAAAAAAAATTTATAAATCCGCCGGAAAGTTTCTGTGGGATAAAAATCCGCCGGAAACTACCGTGGGATCAAATCCGCCGGAAATCTATCAAATCCGCCGGAAAGTTTCCGACGGATTTATATCCGCCGGAAAGTTTTCGACAGTAAATCCACTATTTCTTGTAGTGTTGATATCCTACCCAAACCACTACATCAAGATAAAGCGATTCACACAAAGTGGCGAAATAAGGAAAGGTACCATAAAAGAGGTCGCATACCTTAGGTATGGTCACCCCACACTTGAAGAAAAGCGGTCGCCCCACGCTAGACGAGAAGCGGTCGCCCACTACGAACGAGGCGAGGTCGCCCCACCAAGGATGGGCTGAGGTCACCTCGGTTGACCAGCAGGTCGCCTAAACGAATAGCCAATCGCACGATGAATTGAACTCGCCGAAGAGCGACCAAGTCGCAAACTCATGCAAACATCGGGTCGTATGGTCGCTCACATCCGCAGATCGCCCAAAAGAAAGAGCCCTTGAGTATTGGGCGCTGGTCGCGAGATGATGGGTGCTGATCGCCCCTTGAGGATTGGGCGCTGGTCGCCCTTCGTGGTGTTGGGCGCTGGTCACCCCGTGAGATGATGGGCGCTGGTTGCCCTTTGAACGTTGGACGCGAGAAGAGGACCCAACCCCGAAACCAGCAAGCAGTCGCCTAACGAAGGTGAGAAGTGCTCGCCCAGTGAATGAGGGAAGTACTCGCCAACAAATGTAGGAAGCGGTCGCCCTCCAAGTATTTGTTGTTTGGAAAAATTGAGCCGTGGGAGAACTAGAGGGAGAGAATGACCTCAAGGAAAATCCTTATATTCATATATAGGCCCATGAATGATTAAAATATTCAAAGCAAGTCCAATGGGAGTTATCAAGCACACCCCCTTCCTTTTTATCAATGACTCGAGCTCTGGATACGACTAGAAATCACTCAGGTCGACCGCCCTCATCAGCATCAGATCGACCGCCCTCATCAGTATACAAATCGATCTGATACCTCAGTCACAACATCAGACGACCTTTCCCTTGACCAGCTCTACAGGCTATCTCAAGGTACAGATCAATATTCATAAAACTGAATTCCAGTAACGATTTCCAAAGGGTCCTAGAGACCTAATGCCAGACATGCTTTGCTAACATATAGTTACAATCATTTCAGTTTTTCATCATTAAATTTAGTGAGGCAAATAAATGGGACTTATGGGTACCCTTGAGAAAACAAGCAAGATTTATTCAAAGCGAAGAGTGTAACTATAGAACTAATTTTTGGAGAGTCTCACCACTCCCTAACACCCATGAACATTACCGAAATCAGCTCAGTAATAGAATCCATAGCTTCAGTTCTTTAGCTTGAAGTTTGTTCTCACACCTATAGCTCACCCAAGCACCAATTCTTTCAAAATTGCTGTAAATGATGCCATGGAAGTAATCTCTCTGATCTCCAGATGCAGAGAATGTAAATTGTTGTATATATTTCTAACTGAAAATTGTTACACGTTCAATCTAACATATATATCAACTACAAGTCAAAGTAACTAACCGTGGTTAAAGGCTAACAATAAATAAACTGTGGTTACTTCTAAACTAAAGAGCTAGTTAGTGACTAATGACAAAGTCTAACTGTACAGTGAAAATAAAATCAACTCAGCATGTAGACTAGGGTTTGTTCACTTTGGCTGACTCTTCTTTATTTGTTTCTTTTTCAACTTTAACATCCCCTCTTAAGCTGGAATGAATGTTGATCGTTCCAAGCTTACTTTGCATACTGAAGAATGGTCCTGGGCTAAGGGATTTGGTGAACAAATCAGCAACTTGCTCCTTTGATGAAATAGGCAATAGATGTAGTACACCACTTTGAACTTTATCACGCACCACATGACAATCTATCTCTATGTGTTTGGTACGTTCGTGGAATACAGGATTTGCTGCAATATGTAAGGCTGATCTGTTATCACAGTATACAACAACTGGTGCAGGATGTGGAATATGCAGATCTCTCAACAAGTACAAAAGCCATTGTGCTTCACAGGTGGCCTGTGCAAGGGCTCTGATACCATTTCAAAATTGCTGTAAATGATGCCATGGAAGTAATCTCTCTGATCTCCAGATGCAGAGAATGTAAATTGTTGTATATATTTCTAACTGAAAATTGTTACAGGTTCAATCTAACATATATATCAACTACAAGTCAAAGTAACTAACTGTGGTTAAAGGCTAACAATAAATAAACTGTGGTTACCTCTAAACTAAAGAGCTAGTTAGTGACTAATGACAAAGTCTAACTGTACAGTGAAAATAAAATCAACTCAGCATGTAGACTAGGCTTTGTTCACTTTGGCTGACTCTTCTTTATTTGTTTCTTTTTCAACTTTAACAAATTCCTTCAAGAATATTAAGAATCACAGCCCCAAATCTTGTACAGCTCTTAGTCCACTTCTAACTCCTAACTTGCCACGAATTTGGCACTTAAGTAGTAGCTACGACTTCAAAATTCTTCTCCAATACTTTATCTACTATAAAAACTAAACGTTTTTTCTCTGATTTAGCTTCAAATAAAGACATGCAACTCCATGGCTCCTCTAAATTCCTTTAAACCATTACCAGCTTACCCAAGCTTCAACTTCATCAAAAACAAAGCATGCAACTTGAATTTTAAGATGAGAAAGGAGGTTTCCAAATCTGAGCTTTTGGCTAGATTTTTGGGAAATTTATTTCTGGTTTTGTGGGAAGTTACAAGAGTAGAAGAGTAGAAATAAAGGTAGATAATGAGGTTTTGGAGATCAAAGAAGCGTTCAACTTCAGCTCATCCATTCTTTCCTTCTTTCCCTCCCGCTCTCGGCCAATTCTTTCTTCTTTCCTTTCTAAAACTTCTGTTTTGAAGTTATGGCACCCTCACTAAGTTTAAAGAAAGAAAACATGGTCCATATCATAGTCTCCACCTCTTTGCATGCTATGGTATACCTCAATGACTAGGCACCTAACTCGTGGATTCTAGGGGCGGTTTTGAAATTTTTCTTGTGTTGCAAAATGGTCCCTTAAGTTTAAGGGTTATGTTATATAATTCCATTTCTATTTTTATCCTCTCATTTAAATTCTAACTTTCTACCCAAATAAAATTCTATTTACAATAAAATACACAATTTCACACAAATCTAATAACATGCAATTTTATGAATTGCTAAACAACATAAAACCATTTAAGCTATTTGTGATCAATCCAATATTCTTTTCTGAACAAATTGCACTATTTTCTAATTGACATTTGTCTAATATGAGTTATTCCCCATAATATTCAATTAGAATCTAAATTGCTTTTTTTTTTAAGTACTACATCTTATATGATTACTTTCTAATCATCATTGTCTTACCTCATATATCAATTTGTCTTCTAACTATCATACCTTCTATTCTTAATCCAGTAGACATATTTTGAAGTGTTACACTCTTTCTATTATATGTGCAGCAGGGAAATGCACTAGAAATGTAATAAAACTAATAGACAATATATACAAAAAAATAGGCATAAGAAACGCTTTTTATGAAAAAACGCTACAAATGAAAAGGCATAAGGATCCCCTTTAAGTAAAAAACGCTACTTATGGTTTAGCGCACATAAATACATAGGTTGTGTTTTTTACAAAAAAGCACTCCTTATAGCCAAAATGCACTAAGACCATAAGTAACGAATTTTACTAAAAAGCGGCAAGAGCATAAGTCGCTTTTTAATAAAAAGCCCTCCTTATACCCAAAAAGCGCTAAGAGCATAAGTAGCACTTTTTAGTAAAAAACACTACTCATGCTTAGTCGTTAGTAGTGTTTTTTGGGCTCTACTCTTGGAGAGTGGCATTAATAATATTTTTTATTAAAAATTTTTTTACTTTAAAAAAAATATTAATAATATTATTTATTTAAAAAAATTTTAAATATTAATAATTTTTTTATTAATTTTTTTAAAAAAACATTATTAAATTAATAATATTTATTAATAATAATTTTATTAAAAAAACAATGGCGGATTTGTATTTTTTTAAAAAAAAAGAATAAAATTTCCGGGGGATCTATGAATTTTCACCGGATTTTCAATTTTTGAACATTTTAAAAAAAAGAATTTCCGGCGGATAGATGGATATTCCGGCGGATTTTGATTTTTCGAAAAAATTTAAAAAATCAATTTTCGGCGGATTTTCCGGCGCCATTAATCCGCCGGAAAGTCCAAATTTTCGGCAGATTTAGGTCATTTTAGGCGGATTTTGGCCGCCGAAAAAACCCATTTTTCTTGTGATGTACTGATGGCCCAAAAAAAAACGCTAGTAATTGGTAAATCTGTTGTAGTCAGTGGCGGGTGTATGTTATGTGTACTGAAGGCAATTGCCCCCATAAGAATTTTACTTTTACTTGCTTCGCACCTTATTGTTTTTGCCTACAAAATTGAGGTTGCCCCCACCAGTTACATAGAGACTTGTCCAAGTTGCTTCTCTGTACATTCTTCACTTCTTCAAATTATTATATCTCTATTATACTAAACCATAGGTTTTACAAGTTCAAGTGCACATTAGATATTCACAATAAAACACGTATGATCCACCTCATATCCACATACGGATTAACTGTCCACGTCATCTTTTTTGTACAATCTCAACGGCTGATAACCAAAGTTACACCAGCTAGCAATCTTGAAGGCTCAAATTCAATCAAATTGCGGCTCCCAATATGTAATTTTTTGGACCAATTATTAGTATGAAAATAGTTTTGGTGATCAGAAATTATCACACATTAAAAATAACAAAATTATGTAGCTATGAAATAGGAAGGCAATGAATGCCTACTTTATATCCATTAAATATCCGATAATAGTGTTATTATAATACTGTTACAATAACATTTGAATTTCTCATACAATTGCAATTACTACAGTTGACTTACAAAATAATGAATGAAATTAAAACATTTTTGTTAGGAAAACAACAATGTTGACACTCTACTCGAATAATTTGCTTTTTTCATATCTGGATTCATTTTAAATAGAAGCAAGGTATTGCTTTGGGAGCGTGGTTCAATACCTAATGCGCTTAAGTGATTTTTTAAAACTTATCATAGTTATGCATTGTTGACACCATTTTTAATTAATTTTCGCAGGTTTCGAATTAGAGTTTTAAAGACGGGCGACAGGTATTGAAGATTTGAAACTTTGAGTCGAATTTAGTTGATTCGTTTCTTATAATACTATCCCTGTTAATGACCCCTTTAACTAGATAATATCTGAGACACTATGCAGGAATTATAGTTGCAGAACCAATGAGTAATAAAGTACTAGAAACTCATACATCAGAAATAAAATTTAGTGCTAATTCTAATTCTCTCTCTAAGCTAAAATATGATTATTGAAGTTGTTTGCACACTCTAAGTTTAATTATTTCTTTTGTGTTTTCAAATTATAAGGTCTTTGAAATTTCGATAAGAGAAGCATATGTGGAGACCAATAAGTTGTATGCAAGGGGTGAGTTATGAGAAATGGTATGAGTTTGTGCAGGGTAGTACAGACCTTACTACCCAATAGTGTAGTAATTGTTTGGAGGCTATGTTAGACAAACTTCCTAATTGCAATTTAGCAGGCACAAAGTTCATATCTTAAATGGATCAAAATCTTACAGGTGTTTGGAAATCGTACTTCCAAGTTAGATTCACTTTTTTTTGGGCTTATTTCCATCTGAATGTTACTAACATTTATATTGTGTTCCTACCAGATTTCATTGGCTTTCTTTTATGAGGCTATAATGTTCTTGAATAATATTTGTTTGCGATCCAAACCAGCTTTGTTAGCAGTACAAAGAATCAATGGTCTAATTTGGCGGCAAGAGTTTAATTCCATCATTTTAAATTTCATTGGTCCATGTCATTAAAACTTACCCACATCATCATCCTTTGCAAACATTCTTTTAATTTTTTAAACAAAATAAAAATAGTCCTCCATAAAGCAAACTAGCGACAACACTTATAGAAAATTATAATATTGATTCCCATTTATACAATTTAGTGGCATACGTGTCAATTTTTTTTATGTGAAATAAAATTACCATTACAGAAAAATTCAGAAACAAAAGATTATAATGTATTATCTAAATAATCAGCTAAATCTGTGGAGTGCAATATCAGCTAAATAATTGTAATGTTTTATCGTCTTACACTCCTTCTCAGCCTTATTCTATTTATATTAACAAATATAGAGTTATCACATGTAACCAGACATAGCAACAAAGCGGGGAGAGAGTAGGTTTTTCTATTTGTTGCATGAAAGATAAAGCCCATCTTCCAGCGCAAGCAAAGCCGCCGGATCTTTTGTTCAAACTATCAACTAGGCTTGATCCTAGAGCCCATCATTTCTACGAGAACATCAGAGTTTACAACATGTTCTTATTCCCATTAATGGGAGGAAAAATAGAAAACGACGGGGGTGGACCTTCCCAGTTTATTATTAGTGGACAAAATTGGCATAGAATGAGTAGTCTCTTGCCAGAAGATAACCAAAAGCCATGATTTGCACAAATATATGTTTACGACACGCAAAACAAAACACAAGAGGCTTTTTCACTTTAGGTATAATAGTAAATCAGTGTTTTGTTAGAGTGAAATACTACTGCATGCATTCTATAAATAAATTAATAAATCTATGTTGTATACTACATAAATTTGAATTTTGCGGAAGTAGTAACTGTGTACCACAGTACAGACATTTAAATACAACAATAATCAAAATCTAATTTACTTTTGTTTATTTAATCCCAAGAAATTGCATTACTTAAGCTCCCATCTGACATTATATATTGTCCCCATAAAGATTAATAAACCTATAGATTTATTGTTTTTCTTATTACAACCCACACAAATGATCATATTTATTTTTAAATCAATATTTAGTTTCATATTTCATCAATAATATTGTTATATTCATTTATATTCATTTTTTTCAAAAATTTAATTTTAGTTTTCATATTTTAAACCGAAACTGTTCCCCGTGCATCGCACGGGTTTCATACTAGTCTAATAATGGTTATATTTTGTGATTTTTAGTGAACCACATATATAATGATGATACAACATAAACTCAGTCATATTATTTACTATCTAATAGAGGAGTTTCATTATAGTCACCGTCCCAAGTTATTCTTGATTATGACATCTACATGTAGGTGTTACCTCAAGAAACAATTTTGAAATAGGTGTTGTCCTAAACCGACAATTTTGAGAGAGAAAATATGTAGAAAGTAACTGGATTGGCAAAGCCAGATATACACGTGGCAAGTAAGGTTCTCCAGTGTAGATTAATCACCGGCAAAGCCAATAGATACTGCACACTTTAAAAAAGAGACAAAAATATCTAAAGTTATACATATTTTCTCTTTTTATCCTTCTGATTTTCACCATTCTTCTAAACTAAGCACATAAATTTACACAAAAATTCATAGAATTTTGAGATTAAGTTTTTGTCGCGAAGTTACATATTTTGTTAAAATTTATAATAATTTTCTTATGTAAGAATATTATTGACTAAGTTTTTGCCCCACTAACAAATATTTTTGGATCCGCCACTGGTTGTAGTGTAGGGGGATGGGGTGAGGAACTCACCGTGACTACAACTTCAATACTTCATCTACAGTCTAACAACATAATGGTTCTTCTCCGTATGACATGCCCTCCTCCTCTGACTTACAGGTTTCGGGCCACGACTGCGGTGGTGACAGCGCTACCTTGGGTTTTTCATTATTCTTTGGAGGTTTTCCTCCTGAAACCATTCTCTGGCATGTTCCAGTTGTCACTGCTGGGAGAGGGGGTCGTTTTGACCACCATTTCCCGGGCTAACAAGGGTTTTGGTGCGATGATACTTGCCTCTGATGCCTCCGACGGCCCGCCCATCCCACCGGGTTGGTTTACGATGGCAGAGAGCGGGGGAATGGGCCAATGCTACCGGCGAATCATTCAGATGGTTAAAGTATCTTCGCATCTTTCCGATGAGCGCAAGGAAATGGCGGTGCGTCTGACCTTTTCAAGAGGGAATCCTTCACCAGCCCTAACTTTCATGTTGTATTTCAAGGTTTGTCTATGGACAGCCGTCTCATTCGGTCTCTTGGCGGTCTAGGGAGGACCTCAGCACTTCTTCCTCCGGCTAAGTCACCAACGAGCCCTCAGCATTTCACCGGGTAGTCTAGTGTCTATTAAGGGATTTTTTTTGGGCACTGAAGATGTATGATTTTGCTAGCACCAGGCCGTCGGTGTGTGGCGAGCCATCTCGATAATATTTCTGTTGCTTTCTTTTAAATCCATCTTTCAATTCCCCGCATACTTTCCCATAGAGTAGGATAATATGCTTTAAGTTTTTTGCTGTTTAATTTCGTTTCAAATTCTTCTCCGTCTATGATTAGACGATACGTTCCAGAGTGATATACTTCACTAACGATATAGGGCCCGTCCCAATTCGGGGACCACTTGCCCAACTGGGTGTCTTTCCTCCCTAGTGGCAAAATGGCCTTCCACCCGAGGTCTCTCTCAACAAACTGCTTTGGCTTAACTTGTTTGTTTTAGGCTCGGGCTGTCTTGGCTTTATTCATTTCTTTCTTGCTGAGGGCAGCCAGTCTGTCGTCATCCACCGAGTCCAGCTCCATCAACATCGCTTGCTGATAATCATCCATACTAAGGGTAAAGTTCGATTAAAGGAGAAAAGCTTTTCCCCGGCAACGACGCCAAAAACTTGTTGCGTTAAAAACACACTTGAGAGCAACTGTACTCTCTCGCAGAAGTAGTATAAAAGATATCGTATCCACAGGGATTAATTAGCAAGTACCAAACTAATCGAGATTATTTAATGTTTAGACGAAGAAATAATTTGGATGTTGTAGAAACAAAATAAAAATAAATAAATGGCAAGAATTAATAAAAGATATAATAATTTGGAGAGAGGTCTAGGGTCGCGGTTTCACTTGCAAGCTTCGATTCCCCTATGTCTAATTCTACCTGAATTCCCTTATTTTACTTAATTACCACTCCCTTTACTAAAGCTATTAATCCGTTTGGTCATTCGCGATTAATATTCTTTTTCCTAAATTAACCCTAGTTTGGTCATGCTAGAATTTAAATTCAGGAAAAGCATAAAGTACAAAAAGGTTGAATGATTGGAAGACTAAATTAGAGTTTGGTCATGCATTAATTATAGCCCCAATTATCCTATAGGTCCACCAACTAATTGCAGTACGGTCGCTGATCAACTAATTGATTATGAACATTCAAAGGGTTGTCAATCCTAATTATGTGCTTAAAGCAATAGGACAATATTAATTGAAATAAAAACAGGAATTCAAATAAGAAATTAGAACATAAAGAGGTTTCTAAACATGCAAGATCCACCTAAAACCCTAGAAGAGGACTTAGGTGTCCATAATAATAAAGAACAATAAAAGAAAAAGAAGGTTCATGAATTACAGAAATAAGAATAACCCGGAAATAGAGAAAGTCTTAGTCTATGTCTTCAATCTCCTTCTTTTGCTCCAAAGCTCTTTCACGGTGCCAAATAACTCTTCTCTCCCTCCGTAGCGTTTCCGTAGCTCTCGTTTGTGTATGTGGTGTCCCCCCCCCCCCCCCCCCCCCCCCCCCCCCCCATATTGATTGTTTTCTTGAACTAGCTCCTTGCCACTCCTAATAGTGAATGCCTTGCAATGCTCATTTCTTGGATTAGGCTCAGTTTGGGTAGGTAGTGAGCCTTGGGGCCTTTGAGATAACATAGTAACGAGACTTGATATTTGACTACCTAATGTTTCAAATTTTTCATTTGTCTGCTGCATAAACCTTGTCAACACATCGTTGGTATCCAACTTCTTCTCCTCTTGCCTTTGCACATGTGGAGGCTTATAGGAGTTTGAGTTTTGCTCTTTTTGTTGTCCTCCCCAAGAGAAATTGGGGTGATTTCTCCATCCCGAATTGTAAGTATTTGAACTAGGATCATTTTGGCTCCGGTTGAAATTCTAAACATAATTGGCCTCTTTTGTTAAAGTTGCAGGTCGGCCCTGTGCTTTTATCAGATCTTCAATAGATTGTAATCTGTCATCAGTGCTGTCCATGTAATTGGCTAAAACACCCATGCACGGATGTCCAACCTTTTCCATGTATCTAACTAAAGAATCTTGCATACCAGGCCTTAACTCACTTTTCTTCTGACCAAGATAGTTGACTTCTTCAGCGAGGCCTCCCCAGATATTATTTGTTATGTCACTAGTGGAGGTAACTACGGGAGTAGATTGAGCTTGTACCTTCATCAAAGATTGAACCTGTTTAGAGAGAGCTTCAAGCTTTATATTAACACTAGTGTCATCGTCAACCTTGTACATCCCTGCTGATTTCTTAATGTGTCTATCACTAGTCTCCCATTGGGCATTATCGGCTGCTATCTCTGCAATTAAATCATACACTGTCGCAGGTTCTCCATTCATTAGAGAGCCCCCGCAAGCCATATTAATAATTCCCCTATTTTGAGAAGATAGCCCATTACAAAAATATTTAAGCAATTGCCACTTCTCAAATCCATGATGTGGACAACTTCAGAGTAAGTCTTGAAATCTTTCCCAAGATTCATGCAAAGATTCTTGCTCAAGTTGAGCAAAGCTGATTATTGCACCTCGGATCTTAGTAGTCTTACCTGGAGGAAAGTATTTGGTCAAGAATTTCTGCTTCAGTTGGTCCCATGTAGTAATGGACTCAGCAGGTTGAGAGTCAAGCCAAGCAAATGCCTTGTCGGCCAATGACCATGGAAACAATCTCACTCTAATTGCATCAGGAGGGACACCATTACAAATTACTGAGTCTGCCACCCTCAAGAAGTTTCTAAGATGGGTGTGAGGGTCTTCTGTTGGTGCACCTCTGAACGTAGTAGAATTCTGAACCATTTTAATTAAGCTTGGTTTGAGCTTAAAATTGGTAGCTTGCATAGGTGGATTGACTATGCTTGTAGTGATATTTGCTGTTGGAGTAAAGTAGTCCCGAAGAGTTCTTCTCGGATTGGCAGCCATCACTCTTGTCTCTTTTCTTATCCTTCGAGCAGTTCTTTCAATTTCTGGATCAAAAATCAAAATAGGCTCTTGGGAGCGGGTTAGCATGCACAAGTAATAAAAATTAAACTAGCAACTAAAATTAAAATAAATATTTTTTTCTTTATATTAAATTAAAATAAAACAAAGTAGAACAAGAAATTAATAATAAAAAAAAAGGTCTAAAGCAATAAAAAATCTTTTTCGTTTAATATTATTAAATTAATCCCCGGCAACGGCGCCAAAAAACTTGTTGCGTAAAAACACACTTGAGAGCAAGTGTACTCTCTTGCAAAAGTAGTATAAAAAATATCGTCTCCACAGGGATTAACTAATAAGTACCAAACTATTTAAGATTAATTATTATTTAGACGAACGAGTGTTCGGTAGTATTAGAAATTAAAATAAAACGAAGTAAATAACAAGAATTAAAATTGAAAAGTTCGATCAACGGAGGGAAGCCTAGGGTCTCGAGTTCACTTGGTAGGTTCGATTCCTCTATGTCTAATTCTACCTGAATTCCCTTATTTTATTCAATTACCAATCCCTTTACTAAACCTATTAATCCGTTTGGTCATTCGTGATTAATATTCTTTTCCCTAAATTAATCCTAGTATGGTCATGCTTGAATTTAAATTTAAGAAAAGCCTGAAGTACAAAAAGGTTGAATGATTGGAAGACTAAATTAAAGTTTGATCATTCATTAATTATAGTCTCAATTATCCTATAGGTCCACCAACTAGTTGTAGTACGGTCGCTAATCAACTAATTGATTATAAACATGCAAAGGGTTGTCAATCCTAATTATGTAATAAAGCAATAGGATAGTATTAATTTAAATAAAAATTGGGAATTCAAAATATAAATTAAAACATAAAAAGGTCTCTAATCAAGCAAGATCCACCTAAGATCCTAGAAGAGGATTTAGCTATCCATAGTGTTCAAGAACATTGGATTAAAATAAAAAGTCATGAATTACAGAAGATAAAAATAACCCGGAGATTGAGTAAATTCCGATCCTGTATTCAGTCTCTGTATTCTGCTCCAAAGCTCTCCCACGGTGTCAACAATGGATTTCCAAAACTTCACTCTCCCCCTCGTATGCGTTACTGTTGCCGTCAGGATGTGTATGTGGTGTCTAGCCCCCTTTCACAAGTGAAGCTCTCCTTTTATATTAGTTCATTTTCTTTCTCTCCAAGCAAAGGATCAAGTCAAGATTGCTTCCACTTTTAATTGCAAGATATGCCAATCCCTAAATATTAGGATTTAGATCCTTCCTAAATATGTGTTGCTTGCTCTCCACTCCATGCCTCTTTCTTTCTCTCCAAGTCACATGTGCATCACTTTTAATTGAAATCTCCAAGAGGATCTTCTTTTTATTACTGTGGGCCTTCTTGCATTAATGGGCTTGGGCTTGCGCTTGCTTTCTTTTATTCTAACATTTCTTCTAATTTCAGCCCACATTTATATTATTTTCTTTTTCTACCTTCCTTCAAATATAAAGTAATTTAAGTCAGTTATTTATTTAATCAGTAGTAATTACTCTAAAAACAACTCAAAATATCTCTACTAAATGCACTAAATTAGAGTTTATCAACTCCCCCACACTTAACTTTTGCTTGTCCTCAAGCAAATTTCCTGGCTGAATAAAATTTTCAAATAAGTAATAGAGACAGCCAAATAAGGGACTCAAAATTAGAAGTACAATGACAGACAATAGATAATATAGCACATATGAGATGTCAAGAGGTTGCCCAATTAGAGGCTCATGTCGCTGAAGAATACATTTCTGTGAACAAGGGCACTCGCTCACAGTCTCTCTAAGTGTTTAGGGACTAGGGATATATACGCTCAAGTTTCCACAAAATGCACATTACCATAAGCTTGTAATTTGACCAAATCTCCACTAAATAGTTCACATGCATGCAAAAGATGGGGTTTCATGGGTTGTAATGGGGCCAAGGTTGAAATCATGCAGGGTAGGAAACAAGAAGAAAGGGATATAATCAAAGGGCTAAAAACAAGAAGCAAGTAGTAACCTTTGAAACCAAATATGGAGCTCCTATCTATTTTACATTTTTGTCCAAACTCCAAATTAATTTCATTTTCATTCTTCATTCTTCTTTTTCTTTTGAGTCAACTCTTTTTGATTTGCTTTTTTTTCTTCTTAAGTAGACTATTTTTTTTTTGGATTTGCCCTTTGGCTCTTTCATTCTTTTGATGTGCCTTTTCCTCCTTCTTGCATTTTTTTTAGTAGGAGGAAAAGGTAAGTACATGAAAACTCCTATTTTGTTTCCTTTGTGTGAAAATATTTTTGTAAGCACATGATTCACTTCATTTTTTTCTCTTCATCCTGACAAGATAGATAACTAAAGTATAGGACGAAATTTCAGTCCTGAAAATATAGACAAGTAAAATATAGGACGAAATTGTAATTTTCAATAGTTGTTCCACATTCAATTTCAAATGGTTACCACAAACAAAAAAGAAAAAATTATATCTGGGTACCAAAGAAAAAATATAACAAATAGGCTCAAAGGGGGCAACTAATGGATAATTTCAACAAATAACTCTGAGGCCAGAAAAATCCTAAATCCCCAAATCTTTTTACATGAGGCAAATCAATTTTCTCCTTGAAACGGTCAAAAGACAAATTCTAGAATGTAGCAAATTGGGATACACACTCATAGAAAGAAAAAGGGTAAAAATTTATGATTTAGTATCAATCCCCTTATGAAGGCTCAGATCTCACATTTAGAAGCTAGTTCACAAAAAGTACTCAAGAGGGACAAATGCTAATTATCAGCTTCCTAAGGACATCCTCACAGTTACAATTAAGCACAAGTCTGTCAAGTAATTTAATTATGGGATCCCCTAAAGGCAAAATCTCTATTTTTTTTTTCAATTTGAAGCATAAGTCATTCAAAACAGGCCAGAAAAAAATGCTATCAACATATATGGTGGGTATGTGCATTAATAGAGATTAAGTGACAAAATAAACTATCCTCCCCCTCACTAGCATGAAGCATGGTCCTCAATGCAAGATGATCCAACAAAAGAAAATAAATGCGAGAGAGAGAGAGAGTAAGAGTGACTTCCCAGAGAGAGCTTGCAAAATGAGCTAATTCCTCAAAAAAACAAAACAAAATAAAAATAAGAGGGAATAAAACACAGGTTGCCTCCTGCGAAGCGCTTGTTTAACGTCCGGAGCCTGACGGTAGTAGGGTCAATCCTTGAGGGCTGTGACATAGCTCACTTGGAGTAACCCTTCCTCAAAATGCTTCACACGCTGACCATTGACTTTAAAAGTGGTACCATCTTCGTGAGATACCTCAAGAACTCCATAAGGAAAAACTTGAGTAACAGTGTAGGGTCCATACCACCTTGAGCGCAACTTTCCTGGAAAAAGACGCAAACGTGAGTTATAAATTAAAACTTTCTCACCAACATGGAATTCACGCTGCTGGATGCGCTTATCATGCCACTTTTTAGTCCGCTCCTTATATAAATTGGCATTCTCATAAGCTCCCAGACGGAGCTCATCCAATTCATCGAGCTGCAGCAACCTATTTTCACCTGTAAGCTGAGCATCAAAGTTTAGAAATTTTAAAGCCCAAAGTGCTTTATGCTCTAATTCAACAGGCAAATGGCATGCTTTTCCAAAAACAAGACGGTAAGGAGACATCCCAATGGGAGTTTTAAAAGCAGTTCTATAGGCCCATAGTGCATCATCAAGTTTCAAAGACCAGTCTTTTCTTGATGCACTAACTGTCTTCTCTAAAATCCTTTTCAGCTCTCTGTTTGAAATTTCAACTTGCCCACTAGTTTGTGGGTGGTAAGGAGTTGCTACCTTATGAGTGACACCATATTTGCTCAAAAGATTTTCAAATTGTTTATTACAAAAATGAGTGCCACCATCACTAATAATGGCTCGAGGAGTGCCAAATCTGGAAAAAAACATTTTTCTTTAAAAATTTCACCACCACCCGAGCATCATTAGTGGGTAAGGCTACAGCTTCCACCCACTTAGACACATAATCTACAGCAACAAGAATATATTGATTTGAAAAAGATTTAGGGAAGGGCCCCATAAAGTCAATACCCCATACATCAAATATCTCACAAACCAAAATATTGTTTAGAGGCATCTCTTGACGCCTAGAAATATTGCCACTCCTTTGACAACTATCACAAGCTTTCACAAAATCATGAGCATCTTTAAATATAGTAGGCCAATAAAAACCACATTGCAAGACTTTATATGCAGTTCTATTTGGGCCAAAGTGGCCACCTACCTCTATAGAATGACAATGCTCAAGAATAGAAGTTACCTCGTCCATAGGCACACAACGCCTAATTACCTTATCTCCTCAAACTTTAAATAGGTAAGGGTCATCCCACAAGTAGTGTCTAGCATCATAAATTAATTTCTTCTTTTGCTGAAAGGAAAAATCAGGGGGAACAACCTTACCCACCAAGTAGTTGACAATATCCGCAAACCAAGGAATAGTAGAAATAGCTAAAAGTCTCTCATCAGGGAAAACCTCTTTGATCTCCCCATCATTTGAGGCCTACATCACACTATGGTCGAGCCTTGAGAGGTGATCAGCTACAAAGTTCTCTGAGCCTTTCTTGTCTCTAATCTCCATGTCAAACTCTTGTAGCAACAAAATCCACCTGATTAACCTGGGTTTTGCATCCTGTTTTCCAAGCAAATATCTAATAGCAGCATGATCAGTATAAACAATAACTTTAGAAAGAACAAGGTAATGACGAAACTTGTCAAATGCAAATACTACGGCTAGCAACTCTTTCTCTGTGGTAGTATAATTTCTTTGAGCATCATCAAGAGTGCGACTAGCGTAGTAAATAGTATAGAATACCTTATTCTTTCTTTGCCTCAAAACAGCCCCCACAGCAGTATCGTGGGCATCACACATAATTTCAAAGGGAAGCGACCAATCGGGGGCAGCAACAATAGGGGCACTAATTAATTTTTCCTTTAAACAATTAAAAGTCTTCAAACAAGTGTCAGAAAAATCAAAAGTGGCCTCCTTAACCAAGAGGTCAGTCATAGGCTTTGAAATTTTTGAGAAGTCTTTAATAAACCGCCCGTAGAAGCCAGCGTGACCTAGAAAACTACGAACCCCCTTAACAGAATTGGGTGGGGGAAACTTTGCAATTATCTCAACCTTTGCAGGACCAACTTCAATGCCTCTAGTGGATACCTTGTGTCCCAAAATAATGCAATCTTGCACCATAAACTGACATTTCTCCCAATTGAGCACTAAATTAGTATCCCTGCATCTTTGCAACACTGAATTCAAGTTATGTAACCAATCCTCATAAGAGGATCCAAAAAGAGTAAAATCATCCATGAATATCTCAATGCATTTTTCAACCAAGTCAGAGAAAATAGCCATCATGCATCTTTGGAAAGTGGCAGGGGCATTACATAAACCGAATGGCATCCTTTTATATGCAAATGTTCCATATGGGCAAGTAAAAGTAGTTTTTTCTTGATCTTCGGAAGCCATTGGTATTTGCAAATAACCGGAATATCCATCCAAACAACAATAATAATCATGACCTGCCACTCTCTCAAGCATTTGATCAATAAAGGGAAGTGGGAAGTGATCCTTTCGGGTGGCATCATTTAATTTTCTATAATCAATGCACATACGCCACCCGGTTGTTTTTCTAACTGCAATTAATTCATTTTTATCATTTTCCATTACAGTAGTACCTCCCTATTTAGGAACACATTGAACAGGACTTACCCACTGTCATACCCTAATTTTGTCCGCCTAGGTTTAAAACCCTAATTTTCCGCAAAAATAAATAAATTGAGAAGTGTGGTTTTATTTTGAAGAGTGAAGAGCATTGTGCATGCATTTTTGGGTTTTAAAAGTCATTCTAGGGCTTTTAAATTCATTGTTAGAGTGGAAATGCATTTGTTGTTGAAAAACAAGGTTTTTAGGGCAAAAGGGTATTTTGGTCATTGTCAAAAGAGGATAATTTTTTTATCAAGAATCATTGTGCAATTTTAGAGAAATTTATTTGAGGCAAAACATTTTTGGTCATGTATGTATGTATGCGCATGCATGCATACATTGTGCACAAAATTTCAAAAAAGGATCAAAAGGGAATATTCTACAAAAAAGTTCCAAGATGTGATTTTTATGACATTTTTGGTCATGGTGATCACATAAAATGGCATGTTCCTAAGATTCCTAGTATGTGGCCTAAATTGGGTGTATTTTTGTACAATTATCCTAAGAAGAATAATCAAAAATGAAGGGATAATGGAATGGTCATATAATAGTACAATAGTACAAGATGACAACTAGCAAAACTTGGTCACCAAGGACCCCTCCCTTGCTATTTCGTATTTCTCCTCTCTATTCTCTCATTTTGTGTTTTCTCAATGTCCTCAATCCATGTGAGCCTCAATCCTAGCCTTTGATTCAAAATTAAAATCAAATCCTAGAGCACAACTAGTGCACAATGACCTAACCACCCTTAAACCTAATTGCTTTCTATATATACCCTATTCACCTCACAAGGAGGGAAGCTCTTGGCCTCATTTTCATTCACACAACCCTAGCACACAACTCCCTCTCCTAATTCCCTCTCTTGGCCGAAATCATATCACCCTCTTCCTCCATCAATTTTTCACTTCTCCTTCACCAAATCACCATTTTTTCACCTCATTTCCATTCCTACTTCATATATCTTCCTTCTCTCCTAATTTAATTCAAGCTTGCATCATCAAAGGGCATTTTTAAGCAAGCATTTCGTGGGTTTCATTGAAGTTTGGTGAAGATTCAAGTTGATTTGTTGTCTTGTTCTTCATATTAGTCATTCCTTAGCTTGGATTTGAGGTAAACTTCTTAAAACCTAGCATCATCTTCAACTTTTTTGCATCAAAATGTAGATATCATGTTTCTAATTTTTCATCCTACCATATTCATGCATTTTAGTGTTGTTATATTGTTGATTTGTTGATTGTTGTTGGTGAGAGGTGTCTCAAACATTTTGACAAGCACTTAGGGAGGCTTGGGTGTTTGAGATTGCTTCTCACCCTTGAATAAATTGTGATTTGTGTTGTTATCATTTTGCTTGTTGCATTTTGTGAAATAAAATTGTGTTAGGAAGCTATGAATGTTTCGTACCTTTAGTATAAAATAGGTTTAATCGAGTTTTGATGCATTTCTTTATGCAATCTTGTTATTGGGGCTTGATTTTGAAGTTCCCATGTCCAAACATGTTGTTTGATTTTGCAAATATTCATTTTTCATGCCTTCTTACTTTCACAAAAATCAAAAAATATGAATAGTTGTTGATTTTGGTGTTTGATCGCTTGGATCTTGTGAATAAATGTTCCTAAGTCTTGCTAGTGTCATTTGCTTGCTTGATTTGGTTGACTTGTTGAAATAAATTGATGATTAATTTGTGATTTGAGAAAATGAATTTGGGTTTTGGTTCATTTATGATCCACAAATGATCTTGGGTTATGCTAAGTTGGCAAGAGATAGGTTACTTCAACCTTGATGCCTATGCTTGTAAGCATTTAAAAATTCAATTCCCATTTGATGTGCTTGTGAAATGTGAGCAAAAAGGGGTCTATAAACAATTGAATTTGCGCACATGATTGGTCTCCAATGACCTTGATGCATCCTCAAGTTTAATCATGCTTTCTTTGCTCTTTGAGTTTAATGTAAATTGTTGTTTGAAGTTTGTGAAGTTTTGGCAAAGGATAGGTTCATTTAACCTTGATGCACATGCATTTTGCCTACTCATGCATTCTTGAATTGAAGCTTGGTACTCAATGCTTGATATACTTGTTTATGTGCTTGTAGTGCATTAAAATGTTGAATTGGTGTTCACAATTTGCTTGTTTTGATTTCCACCAATTGTTACTCGTTAGTAACTCTCCAAAACTTCAAAACCATGTTGCATACAAAGAACAACTTGTTACTCGTTAGTAACGTTCCAACTTCAAAACATTTTTTTGCATTTACATAATCATTGACAAACAACTTCACTTCTTCTCAAAACAATTTCAAACTATTTTTCACAAATCAAACTTTGTTGGGATAATGCGAAGCCTTTGCTTGCACGATTGTCAACAATGGGGTGCTAGTGGTGATCACTTGGAGTCTTTGCTCAATTGATTATCATGAACACTCATTTTTCAAAAGAACTCTCATTTCACAAATTAAAAACTTTGTTGAGGATAATGCGAAGCCTTTGCTTGCACGATTGTCAACAATGGGGTGCTAGTGGTGATCACTTGGAGTCTTTGCTCAATTGATTATCATGAACACTCATTTTTCAAAAGAACTCTCATTTCACAAATTAAAAACTTTGTTGAGGATAATGCGAAGCCTTTGCTTGCACGATCGTCAATAATGGGATGCTAGTGGTGATCACTCGAAACCTTTGTTGTTTGATCACTGTGAACATTCAATTTTCACAATTAAACAACTAAAAAGTAAAAACCTTTTCTCGACAACCGAGAACTACGTAAGCTTTGAATTCTCCATCGCACTGGGAGATACGTAGGAGCGGGTCACATTCCCGTCAAGCACGACAAATAAAAACCATTTTCTTTTCAAAAAAACAAACCCTTTTCCAAAACAAGGCAATTTCTAAAAACAAAACAATTTTCGAAAACAAGAACTACGTTGCTTTGATTCCCTCCCCGGGATACGTAGGCACGGTGCCCTCCCGTCAAGCGCAAAAGATTAAATTTTCCTTAAGTTTTTCCATAAAGTAAGGAGAGATAAAGAGAGATAAAAACAAAGCATTTCTTAAATCAACCTTTTAAATCACACGTCAAATCGAGGTTCCCTTTCAGTAGAAAGGATGTGTGGGGTGCTCGTACCTTCCCCATGCATAACCGACCCCCGAACTCAAATCTCGTGGTTCCAAGGACCATATTCTTTCAAGAAAGGTTTTTTTCAATGTTTTACCTCTAAAAAAAATATTGGTGGCGACTCCAATTCACGTTGTGCGAAGAGAAATCCCTCCAAAGGATTTTTCGGGGTGCAACACCCACTTACTATCTGAGATAGGATAGATGATACCTGCATCAAGAAGCTTAATCACTTCCTTTTTGACCACCTCTTTCATGTTAGGATTGAGGCGGCGTTGAGGTAGTGCCCGAGGTTGATAATCATCCTCCATATATATCTTGTGAGTGCAAATTGAGGGGCTAATGCCTTTTATATCATGTATAGACCAACCAAAGGCCTCTTTGTTGGCTCTTAGTACCCTCAAAAGCTTATCCTCCATGGTGTCTGTCAAATCTGCAGAAATAATCACAGGCAAAGAGGAAGGGGGTTGCAAGAAAGCATATTTTACATTTGAAGGAAGAGGTTTTAATTCAAGCTCAGGAGCCTCTTCAATTGAAGGTTTGGGATTTGGAGTATCACCCCATTCCAATTCCTCAAATCTATGATTACTCCAATTTTTCTGAGGGTGGTGAGCCTGCAAAAACATTAAGAACTCTTCTTCCTCACCACCCTGCAACATGCCAAGTCCCTGCACAGTAAGTACTTTTTCTAGAGGATCCTGAATTCTAAAATCATCAAAAGTTTCGGAGGTAACCACATCATTAATATCCTTAGCTTGAATAAAATTACAAGAAGCAAATGATGAGGGATTTTTTAATGAGTTCAAAACTTGAAATACAACTTCCTCATCTCCAAGTCTCAAAGTCAATTTTCCCTATTGTACATCAATTAAACTTTTACCTGTAGCTAAGAAAGGACGCCCCAAAATAATTGGGACTTCCTCATCTTCTTCCATATCCAAAACAACAAAATCAGCGGGAAAAATAAACTTATCAACCTTAACTAAAACATCTTCCACCACTCCACGGGGGTGGGCAATGGATCTATCAGCTAGGTGCAAAGTGATGTTAGTAGGGTGGGGTTCCTGCAAACCAAACTTTCTAAAAACAGAAAAAGGCTTCAAATTTATACTTGCTCCTAAATCACATAAAGCTTTTTCAAAATGAGAGTTACCAATGGTACAAGGGATAGTAAAACTACCTGGATCTTTAAGCTTAGGTGGTAACTTTTTTAGAAGTATAGCAGAACATTCCTCATTAAGGCTAACTGTCTCAAAGCCTTCTAACTTCCTCTTATTGGAAATAATTTCTTTTAAAAATTTGGCATATTTAGGCATTTGACCAATAGCTTCAGCAAAAGGAATGTTGATATGCAATTTTCTAAATATTTCAAGAAATTTAGCAAACTATTTATCATGCTGGTCATTTTTAAGTCTTTGAGGATAAGGAACATTTACCTTTGCTTGCTCATATTTTTCCCTTTCCTTTTTGCTTTCCTCAGAAGTGCTCCCCTTAGTCGAAGCTTGTATTTCTTTCTCGGGCGCCCGCCCATCTTGATTAATTACATTTAGTTTAATTTTATTTGTTAGTGTTATTTTAATCTCTGTGGATATGATGTTTATTCAAAGACCAGTCTTTTCTTGATGCACTAACTGTCTTCTCTAAAATCCTTTTCAGCTCTCTGTTTGAAATTTCAACTTGCCCACTAGTTTGTGGGTGGTAAGGAGTTGCTACCTTATGAGTTACACCATATTTGCTCAAAAGATTTTCAAATTGTTTATTACAAAAATGAGTGCCACCATCACTAATAATGGCTCGAGGAGTGCCAAATCTGAAAAAAATATTTTTCTTTAAAAATTTCACCACCACCCGAGCATCATTAGTGGGTAAGGCTACAGCTTCCACCCACTTAGACACATAATCTACAGCAACAAGAATATATTGATTTGAAAAAGATTTAGGGAAGGGCCCCATAAAGTCAATACACCATACATCAAATATCTCACAAACCAAAATATTGTTTAGAGGCATCTCTTGACGCCTAGAAATATTGCCACTCCTTTGACAACTATCACAAGCTTTCACAAAATCATGAGCATCTTTAAATATAGTAGGCCAATAAAAACCACATTGCAAGACTTTATATGCAGTTCTATTTGGGCCAAAGTGGCCACCTACCTCTTTAGAATGACAATGCTCAAGAATAGAAGTTACCTCGTCCATAGGCACACAACGCCTAATTACCTTATCTCCACAAACTTTAAATAGGTAAGGGTCATCCCACAAGTAGTGTCTAGCATCAGAAATTAATTTCTTCTTTTGCTGAAAGGAAAAATCAGGGGGAACAACCTTACCCACCAAGTAGTTGACGATGTCAGCGAACCAAGGAATAGTAGAAATAGCTAAAAGTCTCTCATCAGGGAAGTCACTCTTACTCTCTCTCTCTCTCTCGCATTTATTTTCTTTTGTTGGATCATTTTGCATTGAGGACCATGCTTCATGCTAGTGTGGGGGAGGATAGTTTATTTAGTCACTTAATCTCTATTAATGCACATAACCACCATATATGTTGATAGCATTTTTCTGGCCTATTTTGAAAGACTTATGCTTCAAATTGAAAAAAAATTAGAGATTTTGCCTTTAGGGGATCCCATAATTAATTTACTTGACAGACTTGTGCTTAATTGTAACTGTGAGGATGTCCTTAGGAAGCTGATAATTGGCATTTGTCCCTCTTGAGTACTTTTTGTGAACTAGCTTCTAAATGTGAGATCTGAGCCTTCATAAGGGGATTTGTCCCTCTTGAGTACTTTTTGTGAACTACCCTTTTTCTTTCTATGAGTGTGTTTCTTAATTTGCTACATTCTAGAATTTGTTTTTTGACCGTTTCAAGGCGAAAATTGATTTGCATCATGTAAAAAGATTTGGGGAATTAGGATTTTTCTGGCCTCAGAGTTATTTGTTGAAATTATCCATTAGTTTCCCCCGTTGAGCCTATTTGTTATATTTTTTCTTTGGTACCCAGATATAATTTTTTCTTTTTTGTTTGTGGTAACCATTTGAAATTGAATGTGGAGCACCTATTGAAAATTACAATTTCGTCCTATATTTTACTTATCTATATTATCAGGACTGAAATTTCGTCCTATACTTTTGTTATCTATCTTGTCAGGATGAAGAGAAAAAAAATGGAGTGAATCATGTGTTTACAAAAATATTTTCACATAAAGGAAACAAAATAGGAGTTTCCATGTACTTACCTTTTCCTCCTACAAAAAAAAAATTGCAAGAAGGAGGAAAAGGCACGTCAAAAGAATGAAAGAGCCAAAGGGCAATTCCAAAAAAAAAAAGAGTCTACTTAAGAAAAAAAAGCAAATCAAAAAGAGTTGACTCAATAGAAAAAGAAGAATGAATAATGAAAGTGAAATTAATTTGGAGTTTGGACAAAAATTGTAAAATAGATAGGAGCTCCATATTTGGTTTCAAAGGTTACTACTTGCTTCTTGTTTTTAGCCCTTTGATTATCCCTTTCTTCTTGTTTCCTACCTTGCATGATTTCACCCTTGGCCCCATTACAACCCATGAAACCCCATCTTTTGCATGCATGTGAACTATTTAGTGGAGATTTGGTCAAATTACAAGATTATGGTAATGTGCATTTTTGGAAACTTGAGCGTATATATCCCTAGTTCCTAAACACTTAGAGAGACTGTGAGCGAGTGCCATTGTTCACAGAAATGTATTCTTCAGCGACATGAGCCTCTAATTGGGCAACCTCTTGACACCTCATATATGCTATATTATCTATTGTCTGTCATTGTACTTCTAATTTTGAGTCTCTTATTTGGCTGTCTCTATTTTTTCTTTGAAAATTTTATTGAGCCAGAAAATTTGCTTGAGGACAAGCAAAAGTTAAGTGTGGGGGAGGTGATAAACTCTAATTTAGTGCATTTATTAGAGATATTTTGAGTTGTTTTTAGAGTAATTATTACTGATTAAATAAATAACTGACTTAAATTACTGTATATTTGTAGGAAGGTAGAGAAAGAAAATAATATAAATGTGGGCTGAAATTAGAAGAAATGTTAGAATAAAAGAAAGCAAGCGCAAGCCCAAGCCCATTAATGCAAGAAGGCCCACAGTAATAAAAAGAAGATCCTCTTGGAGATTTCAATTAAAAGTGATGCACATGTGACTTGGAGAGAAAGAAAGAGGCATGGAGTGGAGAGCAAGCAACACATATTTAGGAAGGATCTAAATCCTAATATTTAGGGATTAGCATATCTTGCAATTAAAAGTGGAAGCAATCTTGACTTGATCCTTTGCTTGGAGAGAAAGAAAATGAACTAATATAAAAGGAGAGCTTCACTTGTGAAAGGGGGCTAGACACCACATACACAAACGAGAGCTACGGAAACACTACGGAGGGAGAGAAGAGTTATTTGGCACCGTGAAAGAGCTTTGGAGCAAAAGAAGGAGATTGAAGACATAGACTAAGACTTTCTCTATTTCTGGGTTATTCTTATTTCTGTAATTCATGAACTTTCTTTTTCTTTTATTGTTCTTTATTATTATGGACACCTAAGTCCTCTCCTAGGGTCTTAGGTAGATCTTGCTTGATTAGAGACCTTTTAATGTCTTAATTTATATTTTGAATTCCCAATGTTTATTCAATTAATATTATCCTATTGCTTTATTACATAATTAGGATTGACAACCTTTGCATGTTTATAATCAATTAGTTGATTAGCGACCGTACTACAACTAGTTGGTGGACCTATAGGATAATTCAGACTATAATTAGAGAATGACCAAACTTTAATTTAGTCTTCCAATCATTCAACCTTTTTGTACTTCATGCTTTTCTTAAATTTAAATTCTAGCATGACCAAACTAGGATTAATTTAGGGAAAAGAATATTAATCACGAATGACCAAACGGATTAATAGGTTTATTAAAGGGATTGGTAATTGAATAAAATAAGGGAATTCAGGTAGAATTAGACATAGAGGAATCGAAGCTAGCAAGTGAAACTGAGACCCTACGCTTTTCTCCTTTGATCGAACTTTACAATTTAATTTATTGCGATTTATTTCTTCGTATTGTAGTTTCTACAATCACCAACACTCGTTCGTCTAAATAATAATTAATCTTAAATAGTTTGGTACTTATTAATTAATCCCCGTGGAGACGATATTTTTTAAACTACTTCTGCAAGAGAGTACACTTGCTCTCAAGTGTATTTTTAACACAACAAGTTTTTGGCGCCATTGCCGGGGAAATTTGATTAAATACACAATCACCAACGGCGCCAAAAACTTGTTGCGTTAAAAACACACTTAGAGCAAGTGTACTCTTTCGCAGAAGTAGTATAAAAGAATATCGTATCCACAGAGATTAATTAACAAGTACTAAACTACTTAAAATTATTTATTGTTTAGACGAGTGAATAATTGAGTTGTAATTGAAACAATAAAATAAAAAGTAAACAATTAACAAATAATAAAATGCAAGATTTAATAGATGGAGAGAGAGGTCTAGGGTCGCGGTTTCACTTGCAAGCTTCGATTCCCCTATGTCTAATTCTACCTGAATTCCCTTATTTTATTCAATTACCAATCCCATTGCTAAAGCTACTAATCCGTTTGGTCATTCGCGATTAATATTCTTTTTCCTAAATTAACCCTAGTTTGGTCATACTAGAATTTAAATTTAAGAAAAGTATAAAGCACAAAAAGGTTGAATGATTGGAAGACTAA
Organism: Astragalus glycyphyllos; assembly: GCA_963573325.1. Classification (NCBI taxonomy): domain Eukaryota; kingdom Viridiplantae; phylum Streptophyta; class Magnoliopsida; order Fabales; family Fabaceae; genus Astragalus; species Astragalus glycyphyllos. The sequence goes on along the minus strand of OY754312.1, from coordinate 63,483,282 downwards.
ATTAAAGTTTGGTCATGCATTAATTATAGCCCCAATTATCCTATAGGTCCACAAACTAATTGCAGTACGGTCGCTGATCAACTAATTGATTATTAACATGAAAAGGGTAGCTAATCCTAATTATGTGATAAAAACAATAGAATAATATTAATTGAAATAAAAATAGGAATTCAAATAAGAAATTAGAACATAAAGAGGTTTCTAAACATGCAAGATCCACCTAAGACCCTAGACGAGGACTTAGGTGTCCATAATAATAAAGAACAATAAAAGAAAAATAAGGTTCATGAATTACAGAAATAAGAATAACCCGGAAATAGAGAAAGTCTTAATCTTTGTCTTCAATCTCCTTCTTTTACTCCAAAGCTCTTTCACGGTACCGAAAAACTCTTCTCTCCCTCCGTATCGTTTCCGTGGCGTTTGTGTAACTATTGTTTGTTTATGTGGTGTGTGGCTCCCCCATTCACAAGTGAAGCTCTCCTTTTATATTAGTTCCTTTTCTTTCTCTCCAAGCAAAGGATCAAGTCAAGATTGCTTCCATTTTTAATTGCAAGATATGCCAATCCCTAAATATTAGGATTTAGATCCTTCCTAAATATGTGTTGCTTGCTCTCCACTCCATATCTCTTTCTTTCTCTCTAAGTCACATGTGCGTCACTTTTAATTGAAATCTCCAAGAGGATCTTCTTCTTTTTATCACTGTGGGCCTTCTTGCATTAATGGGCTTTGGGTTTGTTTTCTTTTATTTGTTAGTCTTTCTTCTAATCTCATCCCACATTTATATTATTTTCTTTTTCTACCTTCCTGCAAATATAGAGTAATTTAAGTCAGTTATTTATTTAATCAGTGTTAATTACTCTAAAAACAACTCAAAATATCTCTAGTAAATGCTCTAAATTAGAGTTTATCAACTCCCCCACACTTAACTTTTTCTTGTCCTCAAGCAAATTTTCTAGCTCAATGAAATGTTCAAATAAGTAATAGAGAGAGCCAAATAAGAGATTCAAAATTAGAAACACAATGATAGACAATAGACAATATAGCACATATGAGGTGTCAAAAGGTCACCCAACTAGAGGCTCATCTCCTTAAAGAATACATTTATGTGAATATGGGCACTCGCTCACAATCTCTCTATGTGTTTAGGGACAGGGGAAAATATACACTCAAGTTTCCACAAAATGCACACTACCATAAGCTTGTAATTTGACCAAATCTCCACTAAATAGTTCACATGCATGTAAAAGATGGGGTTTCATGGGTTGTAATGGGGCCAAGGGTGAAATCATACAAGGTAAGAAATAAGAAGAAAGGGATAATCAAAGGGCTAAAAACAAGAAGCAAATAGTAACCTTTGAAACCAAATATGGAGCTCCTATCTATTTTACAATTTTTGTCCAAACTCCAAATTAATTTCACTTTCATTCTTCATTTTTCTTTTTCTATTGAGTCAACTCTTTTTGATTTGCTTTTTTTTTCTTAAGTAGGCTCTTTCATTCTTTTGATTTTCCCTTTGGCTCTTTCATTCTTTTGATGTGCCTTTTCCTCCTTCTTGCATTTTTTTTGCATAGGAGGAAAAGGTAAGTACATGAAAACTCCTATTTTGTTTCCTTTGTGCGAAATATATTTTTGTAAGCACATGGTTCACTCCTTTTTTTTTCTCTTCATTGTGACAAGATAGATAACAAAAGTATAGGGCGAAATTTCAGTCCTGATAATATAGACAAGTAAAATATAGGACGAAATTGTAATTTTCAATAGTTTCTCCACATTCAATTTCAAATGGTTACCACAAACAACAAAGAAAAAAAATTATATCTAGGTACCAAAGAAAAAATATAACAAATAGGCTCAAAGGGGGCAACTAATGGATAATTTCAACAAATAACTCTGAGGCCAGAAAAATCCTAAATCCCCAAATCTTTGTACATGATGAAGAATCAATTTTTGCCTTGAAACGGTCAAAAGACAAATTCTAGAATGTAGGAAATTGGGAAACACACTCATAGAAAGAAAAGGGGTAAAAATTTATGATTTAGTATCAATCCCCTTATGAAGGCTCAGATCTCACATTTAGAAGCTAGTTCACAAAAAGTACTCAAGAGGGACAAATGCTAATTATCAGCTTCCTAAGGACAACCCCATAGTTACAATTAAATACAAGTCTGTCAAGTAAATAAATTATGGGATCCCCTAAAGGCATAATCTCTATTTTTAAAAAAATTTAAGCACTATGCATTCAAAAACAAGTCAGAAAAAATGCTTTCAACATATACAGTCGGTATGTGCATTAAAAGAGATATAGTGACAATATAAACTATCTTTGTTGCGTTAAACACACACTTAGAGCAAGTGTACTCTTTCGCAGAAGTAGTATAAAAGAATATCTTATCCACAGAGATTAATTAACAACAACTAAACTACTTAAAATTATTTATTGTTTAGACGAGTGAATAATTGAGTTGTATATGAAACAATAAAATAAAAAGTAAACAATTAACAAATAATAAAATACAAGATTTAATAGATGGAGAGAGAGGTCTAGGGTCGCGGTTTCACTTGCAAGCTTCAATTCCCCTATGTCTAATTCTACCTGAATTCCCTTATTTTATTCAATTACCAATCCTTTTACTAAAACTACTAATCTGTTTGGTCATTCGCGATTAATATTCTTTTTCCTAAATTAACCCTAGTTTGGTCATACTAGAATTTAAATTTAAGAAAAGTATAAAGCACAAAAAGGTTGAATGATTGGAAGACTACATTAAAGTTTGGTCATGCATTAATTATAACCCCAATTATCCTCTAGGTCCACCAACTAATTGCAGTACGGTCGCTGATCAACTAATTGATTATTAACATGAAAAGGGTAGCTAATCTTAATTATGTGATAAAAACAATAGAATAATATTAATTGAAATAAAAATAGGAATTCAAATAAGAAATTAGAACATAAAGAGGTTTCTAAACATGCAAGATCCACCTAAGACCCTAGACGAGGACTTAGGTGTCCATAATAATAAAGAACAATAAAAGAAAAATAAGGTTCATGAATTACAGAAATCAGAATAACCCGGAAATAGAGAAAGTCTTAATCTTTGTCTTCAATCTCCTTCTTTTACTCCAAAGCTCTTTCACGGTGCCGAAAAACTCTTCTCTCCCTCCGTAGCGTTTCCGTGGCGTTTGTGTAACTATTGTTTGTTTATGTGGTGTGTGGCTCCCCCATTCACAAGTGAAGCTCTCCTTTTATATTAGTTCCTTTTCTTTCTCTCCAAGCAAAGGATCAAGTCAAGATTGCTTCCATTTTTAATTGCAAGATATGCCAATCCCTAAATATTAGGATTTAGATCCTTCCTAAATATGTGTTGCTTGCTCTCCACTCCATATCTCTTTCTTTCTCTCTAAGTCACATGTGCGTCACTTTTAATTGAAATCTCCAAGAGGATCTTCTTCTTTTTATCACTGTGGGCCTTGTTGCATTAATGGGCTTTGGGTTTGTTTTCTTTTATTTGTTAGTCTTTCTTCTAATTTCAGCCCAAATTTATATTATTTTCTTTTTCTACCTTCCTGCAAATATAGAGTAATTTAAGTCAGTTATTTATTTAATCAGTGTTAATAACTCTAAAAACAACTCAAAATATCTCTAGTAAATGCTCTAAATTAGAGTTTATCAACTCCCCCATACTTAACTTTTGCTTGTCCTCAAGCAAATTTTCTAGCTCAATGAAATGTTCAAATAAGTAATAGAGACAGCCAAATAAGAGATCCAAAATTAGAAACACAATGACAGACAATAGACAATATAGCACATATGAGGTGTCAAAAAGTCGCCCAATTAGAGGCTCATCTCCTTAAAGAATACATTTATGTGAACAATGGCACTCGCTCACAATCTCTCTATGTGTTTAGGGACTGGGGAAAATATACACTCAAGTTTCCACAAAATGCACATTACCATAAGCTTGTAATTTGACCAAATCTCCACTAAATAGTTCACATGCATGTAAAAGATGGGGTTTCATGGGTTGTAATGGGGCCAAGGGTGAAATCATGCAAGGTAGGAAACAAGTAGAAAGGGATAATCAAAGGGCTAAAAACAAGAAGCAAATAGTAACCTTTGAAACCAAATATGGAGCTCCTATCTATTTTACAATATTTGTCCAAACTCCAAATTAATTTCACTTTCATTCTTCATTTTTCTTTTTCTATTGAGTCAACTCCTTTTGATTTGCTTTTTTTTTCTTAAGTAGGCTCTTTCATTCTTTTGATTTGCCCTTTGGCTCTTTCATTCTTTTGATGTGCCTTTTCCTCCTTCTTGCATTTTTTTTGTGTGAGAGGAAAATGTAAGTACATGAAAACTCCTATTTTGTTTCCTTTGTGTGAAAATATTTTTGTAAGCACATGATTCACTCCATTTTTTTTCTCTTCATCCTGACAAGATAGATAACTAAAGTATAGGACGAAATTTCAGTCCTGATAATATAGACAAGTAAAATATAGGACGAAATTGTAATTTGCAATAGTTTCTCCACATTCAATTTCAAATGGTTACCACAAACAAAAAAGAAAAAAAAATTATATCTGGGTACCAAAGAAAAAATATAACAAATAGGCTCAAAGGGGGAAACTAATGGATAATTTCAACAAATAACTTTGAGGCCAGAAAAATCCTAAATCCCCAAATCTTTTTACATGATGCAAATCAATTTTTGCGTTGAAACGGTCAAAAGACAAATTCTAGAACGTAGCAAATTGGGAAACACACTCATAGAAAGAAAAGGGGGTAAAAATTTATGATTTAGTATCAATCCCCTTATGAAGGCTCAGATCTCACATTTAGAAGCTAGTTCACAAAAAGTACTCAAGAGGGACAAATGCTAATTATCAGCTTCCTAAGGACAACCCCATAGTTACAATTAAACACAAGTCTGTCAAGTAAATTAATTATGGGATCCCCTAAAGGCATAATCTCTATTTTTTTAAAAATTTAAGCACTATGCATTCAAAAAAAAGCCAGAAAAAATGCTATCAACATATACAGTCGGTATGTGCATTAATAGAGATATAGTGACAATATAAACTATCTTCCCCCAGACTAGCATGGAGCATGGTCCTCAATGCAAAATAATCAAATAGAAACAAAAATTAATAAATAGAGAGAGTAAGAGAGACTTCCCTGAGAGAGCTTGTAGTTGGAGCTTATTCCTAAATTCAAAACAAAACAACAGCAAAATAAAAATAACTGAAAATAAAACACAGGTTGCCTCCTGCGAAGCGCTTCTTTAACGTCATGAGCCTGACGATAGTTGGTGCTCAATCAGGTGGCTCTCCAAGAGCAAATTTTACATCTAGCGCAGTGCACCTTCTTAGTTTTCTAACCATGTGGTTGACATTGTTCTTTCTTTTTCCAAGTGGTGGTTGAACTTCGAAGTGGTGGTTGTTCTTTCTTAGTTTACCACTATGCTAGGATCCTGCAAAATAAGAAATTTTTCGAAAAGGTCCTGCATCTTTAAATCACTAAAAGTATTAGTTTCAACCACATTATCAATATAAGGAGAAGTTAAAGAAGAGAAATTTTCATTGGAATTTAAAGCTTTAATAATATCATCTTCTTTACCACTCCTTAAAGTTACATTTCCCTTATAAACCTCAATCACAGCATCACCAATAGTTAAAACAATTTGCCCAAAAATTTGGGTTTTCTCCTCTTTCTCCAATTTATGAACCAATGGATCTTTCTCATTCTCCTCAAATATGCTCTTCATCAATGAAATATGTTGTTTTAAATTGCTCCCTTCAATAGGAGCCACTGTTTTGAGTTGCCTCCCTTTAGTAGAAGTCTCTTCATCTTTTTTGAGAGTTTTTTCCTCTAGATTATATTCCTTGGAGACACCTTCATCTCTCGTAGGAATACTTTCTCTGTATTGCTCAGATTATTCATTTGGGGTAGACTTAGTTTGTAAATAAGGAGTTTCTTGAGCCAACTGAGTTGCTACCATATCAATAATCTTTGACAATTGATTCTCCAATCTATCAAATCTTTCATTTGTTTGCTCCATAAATTTGACCAAGACCTCATCAATATCAGATTCCTCATCTTTTCCCTGTAGTGGTAGTGGCTCATAATTATCCCAGTTGGAGGAATAAGGAGGTGGCTCATAGTCATCCCAATAGTTTGAATAAGACTGATAAGGAGGAGGAGGAAGTGGGCGTTGACATTGAGGCATATACCAATATAACTTCTCTAAATTCCTTCTCACCTCTGCCTCTCTAATATAATCTCAAATAGTTTTAACCATGATTTAGATTTTTCTCTGCAAAACAAAGTGAACTGCAACGAGATCTCGGGAAAGTGTTAGCAATTTTTATTGTTGATTTTTAATAGGGCAAAAAAAAATTAAAATTAAAATATAGAAAAAGTGTCTTAAACAATAAAAATCTTTTTCGTTTAATATTGTTAAATTAATCTCAGGCAACGGCGCCAAAAACTTGTTACGTTAAAAACACACTTAGAGCAAGTGTACTCTTTCGCAGAAGTAGTATAAAAGAATATCGTATCCGCAGAGATTAATTAACAAGTACTAAACTACTTAAAATTATTTATTGTTTAGACGAGTGAATAATTGAGTTGTAATTGAAACAATAAAATAAAAAGTAAACAAATAACAAATAATAAAATGCAAGATTTAATAGATGGAGAGAGAGGTCTAGGGTCGCGGTTTCACTTGCAAACTTTGATTCCCCTATGTCTAATTCTACCTGAATTCCCTTATTTTATTCAATTACCAATCCCTTTACTAAAGCTACTAATCCGTTTGGTCATTCGCGATTAATATTCTTTTTCCTAAATTAACCCTAGTTTGGTCATGCTAGAATTTAAATTTAAGAAATGTATAAAGCACAAAAAGGTTGAATGATTGGAAGACTACATTAAAGTTTGGTCATGCATTAATTATAACCCCAATTATCCTATAGGTCCACCAACTAATTGCAGTACGGTCGCTGATCAACTAATTGATTATTAACATGAAAAGGGTAGCTAATCCTAATTATGTGATAAAAACAATAGAATAATATTAATTGAAATAAAAACAGGAATTCAAATAAGAAATTAGAACATAAAGAGGTTTCTAAACATGCAAGATCCACCTAAGACCCTAGATGAGGACTTAGGTGTCCATAACAATAAAGAACAATAAAAGAAAAATAAGGTTCATGAATTATAGAAATAAGAATAACCTGGAAATAGAGAAAGTCTAAATCTTTGTCTTCAATCTCCTTCTTTTACTCCAAAGCTCTTTCACGGTGCCGAAAAACTCTTCTCTCCCTCCGTAGCGTTTCCGTGGCGTTTGTGTAACTATTGTTTGTTTATGTGGTGTGTGGCTCCCCCATTCACAAGTGAAGCTCTCCTTTTATATTAGTTCCTTTTCTTTCTCTCCAAGCAAAGGATCAAGTTAAGATTGCTTCCATTTTTAATTGCAAGATATGCCAATCCCTAAATATTAGGATTTAGATCCTTCCTAAATATGTGTTGCTTGCTCTCCACTCCATATCTCTTTCTTTCTCTCTAAGTCACATGTGCGTCACTTTTAATTGAAATCTCCAAGAGGATCTTCTTCTTTTTATCACTGTGGGCCTTCTTGCATTAATGGGCTTTGGGTTTGTTTTCTTTTATTTGTTAGTCTTTCTTCTAATCTCATCCCACATTTATATTATTTTCTTTTTCTACCTTCCTGCAAATATAGAGTAATTTAAGTCAGTTATTTATTTAATCAGTGTTAATTACTCTAAAAACAACTCAAAATATCTCTAGTAAATGCTCTAAATTAGAGTTTATCAGGAGTGCTGCCGTGCCACTCTCAACGAGGTTGCACTGATTTCCATTGGTAGCACGATATCCTGCCCATAAACTAAACGATAGGGGGTTACCCCCGTGGCCGTAGACTTAGAATTTCTCATAGCCCACGGGACCTCGTTGAGGGTCTCATGCCACCGTCAGGGTTTATCCTCTATGTTCTTTTTGATGAGTTCAATGATGATCTTATTGGTGGCATCCGCTTGTCCGTTGGCTTGGGCATAATAAAAGGACGAATGCCTCATCTTAATGCCGTATTCCTAGGAGAAGGCCACCACTCTTTCTTCGGTGAACATGGTGCCTTGATCGGCCGTGATGGTCTCGGGGATTCCGTACCTGAAAATGATCTGGTTCTCTATGAATCTGATCACCGCGGCCTGATCAACATTTCCTAACGGCATGGCTTCCAGCTATTTAATTAAGTAATCGGTGGCTACGATAATGAAGTTGTGCCCTTTTGAACTCGGAGGGTATATCTTGCCGATTAAATCCATGGCCCACCCTCTGAACGGCCAAGGTTTGACAATAGGATGGAGTTCGTCCGCCGACACCCTTTGAATTGGTCCGTGCAGCTGACAAGCCTCGCATCCCTTAGCGAACTGGAAACAATCGGCCGTGATCGTTGGCCAATAGTACCCATGCCGATAGATGAGCCACTTCATGATGGGGCCAGACCTATGGGCACCACAGACTCCTGCATGGATCTGTACCATTACCATATAAGCATCCTTCATCTTGAGGCATTTTAACAACACCCCATTGGTACTTCTCTTATACAGGTCATCCCCGATCAAGATATATTTCAATGCCCTCTGTTTGACCTTAAAGTCGGTGTCAGCCGTCGGGCTATGGAGGTACCTCGTCAACACCTCGATCCAGGCGTCGGCGAGATCCTCTTGGGTGGGAGTCATAGCACTTTGTTGTAGCACTTCGACTACCTGCTCCTTGTATCCCGAGGCCTGCTGGGCCAAGTCATTCGCTTGCTGGTTCTCATTCCTGGGGACGTACAGGATGACGACATCGGCAAACAAGTTTAGCAAGTTGTGCGTCGAGGCCCTCAGCTCTTTGAGCTTAGCATTGTAGTATTTGTTTTCCCCAGTGATCTGCTTGATCACCAGCTGGGAGTCCCCCCCTTATCTCTACATAGTGAGCCCTCATGCCGGCCAAGATGTCAAGTCCCATGATCAAGGCCTCATATTCGGCCTGATTATTGAAGGCTTGGTCCCCTATCCGGCACATGAACTTCCATGTTTGGCCAAAAGGGCTGGTGACGACTATACCTACTCCGCCCCTGTCCGTGTGCTAGACCCGTCGAACCTGAGAACCCAGGTTTTAAGGCCTAGGTAGCTGACAGCTTCGGCCGGAGCATCGGCTGTCTCTACACATGGATGCTTAGTCAATAAGTCTGCCAGGGCCTGGCTTTTCACAACTTTGAGGGGTACATAAGTTAAAGCAAACGCGTTCAACTTAATGGGCCACTTAATGAGTCTTCCTTGCAAGACAGGCCTATTAAGCAGATATCGAATAATGTCAACTTTGCATACAACTAAAACTTTCTTAGGTAGGAGATAATATTCAAGTTTAGTAAAAGCATTAAATAATGACAAACAAAGTTTCTCAATGGGCGAGTATCTAGTCTCGACGTCATTGAGAAGCCTACTGAGATAATATATAGCACGCTAAGCGCCATTATCATCATCTTGAGCTAACAAACAGCCAATAGCTTGGTCTTCGGCCGCAATGTATAGCTTCAGAGGTCTCCCAGACTGCGGAGGTATCAAGACAGGGGGTTGGTCAAGGAAGGCTTGATTTGGTCGAAGGCCTCCTGTTGCTTGGTTCCCCAGATCATTTCGTCATCTTTCTTCATTCATAGCAACGGCGAGAAGGCTTTGAGCTTTCCTGCCGAGTTGGCGATGAATCTTCTTAGAAAGTTGATATTGCCTAACAAACTCTGCAGCTCCTTCTTCGTCCTTGGGGGCCTTGCCTCTAGGATGGCTCGGGCTTTGTTCTTGTCCACTTCAATGCCTTGGTTATGCACCAGAAATCCCAGGAAGTTACCTGCAGACACGCCAAAGGCACATTTAGCAGGGTTCATCTTAAGATTGTGGAGTCTCATCCGCTTTAGAGCTTGTTCAAGATCACCCAGGTGGGCTTCGAAGCTCTTGGACCTGACCACCACATCATCAATGTAAACTTCCATGTTTTTGCAAATAAGGTCATGGAAGATGGCGTTCATTGCCCTTTGGTACGTCGCCCCAACATTTTTGAGGCCAAAAGGCATTACGAGTCACTCATAGATGCCTAGGGTGCCTGGACACCTGAAGGCAGTCTTATGAGTGTCAACCTCGGCCACATAAATCTGGTTGTAACCGGAATAGCCGTCCATAAAAGTCAAGATGGCATTGTTCGTCGTGGCGTCGACAAGCATATCGGCCACAGGCATACCGTACTCATCTTTTGGAGTTGCCAAGTTCAGGTTTCTATAGTCAATACAGACCCTGACCTGGCCATTCTTTTTGATCACAGGGACTATATTAGACAGTCATTCTACGTACCTGGCAGTCTTGATGAACCCTGCCTTTAAGAGTCTTTCCACTTCGGGTTTGATCTGCGGCATCTGCTGTGGGTTGAAGCTCCTCGGTGGTTGCCTGTGGGATTTGCAACCCTCCTTGATGGGTAACCTATGCTCCACCAAGGCTCTATCTAGGCCTGACATCTCATGGTAGTCCCATGCAAAGCAGTCACGATAATCCCGAATCAAGGCTACCATCTGGTCGCGTTGCTGTGGCTGTAGTTTGCCGCTAATTTTCGTCATTCTGGGTTCACTCTCCGTTCCCAAGTTCACTTCGACCAAAGGCTCCTGAGCTTCGAAGGTAAATGAGTAGGGTGTGGTAGTATTTCTGATTTTTATTGCTCAAATGAAAAATGAGCTTGAATGTGGAAGATTATAGGAGTGGTGAAGTCAAGAACTCGGTGGAATTAGCTATGGAGTAGAGATTTCCATCATGTTTCACTTGGTTCCCTCTCTTCTTTTTTACTCTCTCTATCGAAACCCTCTCTTCAGTGGATTTCCCTTTTGTAATGGTTCAGCTGGACATTATTTCAAAATGGGCGGGCTAACAACACCCGTTTCCTACTACACTCAAATACACACTAATTAACATCCACAAATATACATTTAACTGGATACCAATTGGATCAATCAAGTATTAAAACATACAATATCACATTCTCACAACAATCACAATTAAGATATTAAATTAAGGAAATAAGCACCTAATACAATAGAATATATTTATAATTATACCATCTAAAGAGAGCATGTGAAATCAAATAAACACAAATGTCATTTTGAGCCTTAACTCCAATTATTCCTATTTTAGGATATATCCTAGACCTAGCAGGTAAAATTTTGGGGTATTATAGAAGACACATAGGCGTTGAATTGGTCAAAGTAGAGGGAACTATGAAATTTCAATTAGAAATAGACTTTAGGGTTTTAACTAGCAAATTTGTGTATTTAGACACTGTTGTCGTCAACTCTTAGGTCCTAGCCGTGGTGTCGGTCAGGGGTTTGCACAGTCTTTGATTCCTCTTTCTTCAAGCAATTGCGTCGAGGAGGGAACTCTGCTCCTCAAATATGGGTTTCCCGACTCCTCTAGAAAGGGTCAGGTAAGGTGAGAAGGGACGCGAGTGCTGGATTACTACGGCTAATGCATCAAAATAAAGTAAAGGCAAGAAATGCGATAAAGAAGATAAATGAAATAAACGTAGAGTTTGATTTGATTGATGTGTCTATTTACAATTCACTCTAATGCTATATATATACACAGGCCCTTGTCGGTCACTAAGCTAGCCAACATTTGCCTGCCGTTGGATTGATCTAAGATCAACGGTTCTCATTGCTTCATAGGCCTTCAACGAGGCGAAGTAACTGCCCACGATCCCCACTGGCACGGTTAGTGGGGTGAGTGTTCATTACTTCGAGTTTTCCGGCCTCGCTCTTTCGTTTGAACTTCAACCGTTCCCACATTCTTCCTTCGTGCCGCGTCTTACCTTCCAACAAACCCCCATCCTGCCTTGGCCGTATGGTGGCTCGGCTATCCTGGCCCTTCCTTAGGTAATGGTTCAGGCGTTCGAGTCACCGAGGCCTAGGGATGTCAACAGGGCAGGGCGGGCACGGGTAGCAACTACCCGCTACCCACCCCGTTTAGTATAAATGGGACCCGTACCTGCCCCGTACCCGCACGGGTACCCGCTTAGCGAGTCTTAAATGGGTATTTTTCTTAACGGGTAGCCACGAATATTTGTCAACTAATAAAAATATTTTTTTAAAAGAATAAAATTTGAAATAGCATGTAAAATTAATCTTTTGAATCTCAAAGTGAGAGTGAGAGTGAGAGTGTGAGACGGGTGAGTGGTGTGAGTGTGGGGAAAATTTATGGTTTCTTAATTAGATATATATATGAGGGGTATTTAAGTATATTTTGCTACGGGTCCGGGTACCTCGCTACCCGGCCCCGCCCCATTTACTAACGGGTAGCTTGACTATCCGTTTATTCAACCCGCGGGTACCCGATTACCCGCCTAGGACCCGTCATTGGTTTTACCCGCGTGTACCCGCGGGTTCGGATTATTTTGCCATCCCTACCGAGGCCTTAGCACTCTATAGGATGGGGTGATCACTTTCCCTCGGCTTAGCTCATTGGTCCTCGGGCAGAATCCTCCCTCGGGGATTCCCTCCGTTTAACACGCCCCGAGGACCTTCTTGGGTTCACTCTTCCTCGGCGAAATACCTTTTCTGCCCCTTGTCATATGGCTTGCCTTCACACCATACTCTCCCTTTCCTTCTTTGATCTTCGGCCTACCACCCATTTATTTTTGAGTGTTAACAGACACTTTCGAGATACAATTCTATTTTAAAATAAAAATTTTACGTTGTTCCAAACATTGTTAGTTATTTATATTTTGAAGAAAAGATATAATATTTTTCCGTGGGATGTTTCTTTCTCATGAACCAAAAGTAATGAAATTATATCAATAACTAGCAATAAATTCTAAAGAATATGTATACCAACAACAAGTGATGTCTTCTCAAATATTTGTTTTTTATTTATTTATTTTCTAAACATAAGATATACCAAATGTATTGGTATAGTGTAAAAATGTAAGAGTTGACGTTATATTTTCTAGTTTCTACGTTATTCAATAAATAGAAAAGTTTAATTACAACTAGTGGTAGAATTGTGTTTTGTATTTGATGTGAAAAGGAAAGCACCAATGGTTTTTTAGACAATAAAGGCACCAATGGTTGACTTGTTGCCAAAGTGTAGTTGATTTTATTATATAGTTCCGATATTATTGATATACTAAACTCTGCATTGAATCTCCATTATTGTTGTTACTATGTTGGAGACGGCCCATCACTTAGCATCATGTTTCCGAGACTATCTACTATAACATTGCTTAGCCTTCCTTTTAACACTACTTCTAAATATGGGCACTTCTTGTCCTTTTAACACTACTTCTAAATATGGGCACTTCTTGTAGTTAATATAAGTCACAGTTAATATAAGTCACAAGAAAGGGGTTTGAATTGTGATACATTTAAAAACAATTAATAAATCCAAATTCCTTTAGAAGCATATTTTTAAGGTAATAACCATTTGACAAAATTAGTATTCAAGAGAAGAGTTTAAATGATATTAAGTGTGAAAATAAAAACGAGTTCTTTTAAAGTAAAGTGCTGAAAGCTATAAAGAAATATAGTAAAGAACACAAAAATTATAGTGGTGCATCCCAATCAATAAGGGCTACAAGTACTCCTCACACCCTATCAGTACTTCCACTATTTTCCAAATAGTTTATAAGTCAATATCAAGTCAAAACAATGATAGTTTTCTTAGCATAACTTTATCTAGTGTCACAATATTTTTCTCACAAAACTTGTGCCTAACAACACTGTAACTAATCCTTGTCCTTGTTTGAAGGCACACATATACAAAATATATTTAGTTTTTAGATTGGGAATGAAAATAGCTTTTATAAATAACATATATGAATTGACAACAAAGCTATGAACACACTAATATTCCCAGAGAGTGAGAGTTGGTAGATAACTTAAAAGCTCTTGGGAAGCTTCTTAAGTAGATGACCAGTAATGCATACTATCACTCTTAGTCATAATTGAGGTGCTGCATGGTGTATTTATAGAGCCTTTGACTCAAAAGAACTGTTGGAATGGACCTTCATGGTTTATTATAGCGCTTGTATGTTTTGCTAAAAAATGAGCACACTTTTGCAGAACCATACACTACAACAGGTAACCATTGAGAGCTTCATAACCAAGTTCTCAAGAAAATCACTCATTTTATCTTTCATTGACATTATCTTCATTCTCCTAAGGACTTACCTTATCTTGATGTCATCATTTGATTATTCAGAAGAATGTGTCTTTTGACTTTTATCCTTGAGAAGCTTTTGAGGAATATTATGATATATGTTTTCTGAAGTGCCTTCTGAGCAGTCTTCAGAAGTATCTTCTGAATCAATTAACTTTTGGTTTTGTGTCATATCTTCTGACATAATAGTCTTAGATCAGACACATATTTGGCAAGAGACCTCTTTAGTTCATTATATACCCTTTAGAGCTTCATCCAATGTCGTTGCCTCCTAAGAACCTCTGAGTTTCCCCTGTATCTTCTAAAGATCTTTACTACCTTCTCATGATGTGCTTTGTTTAGCACATGTTCTTCTTGAGACTAAAATAATTTGTTCCTGTCGTAAGAACCCCCAAGAAGATTTCTTAGAAAATTAATGAATCAGAAACCTTAAAGAGCTTGCCAAAGTTGTTTATTCTCATCAAAACTTTAACATAGAGATTTTGCTTCAACACTTCTTCTTTAAATCTGCCTAGAAATTAACATGTATATTCCTACCATCGAATAACATATATGTTAAGTCTATTATTTCGAAACTTAAGAAAAATATTAACAACCAATTTCTATTACCCAAAACACCTAAAACCCAAATCTCGAGCATTACAAATATATTTATTTATAGAAAAACCCAAAGTGTGTCTTAAGAGAGATTTTAAAGGGGAATTGATATGTTACATTAGAAGACGGATTGGAGATGAAAGGTCGATTCTATGTGGGACTAGTGATCATTAAAACCTAAATAACATTATTTAACCTATCTTTCTGTTATATGTTACTTACGTATGCAACTTAGTGAAAGAAACATCCTCATAACTTTGTAAACTTTTACATATTCAAATATTAACATTAGTGAAGCCAAAGTATCCCTTATTCATAAACATCACAAATCATTCATCTTTTTATATAATTACTGTTCTGTACTGTACTTCCGACCTTGATGATTGGTCCGTATGTGGGGGGTGTTGATCTCCGACGCTCAAGTCAGGGAGATAGTCAAGCAGAGTATTAAATGAATAGATTGTTTACCATTAATGAGCAGTGAAGGTGGTATTTATAGGCTTTGAATATTGTTTGACCTAATGATCTTGAACCGTTGGATTTGCTGGTTGCATCTGGATCGTTGAGATGTGGGTTTGTTTTTGTAGATGGTCTGCTAGACAATGGGCCTTTGGGGGTGCCATTAGTAACAGGCCAATTACCATAACAGTTGCCCCCCAAGTCTGGTCGTCTGATAGGCGATCTTGACTTATATAAATGCGCGGTCGATCTTGGCCATGCCGACTTGCACGAGGTTCCTAGACGTCGTTGTCTCCGAGCTTCACATGTCACGACGTTAAGACTCAGGCGCCTTCTAGGAAATTAGGGAGTCGCATAAAGACAAGACTTCGTGATACGTGTCACGCATTAAATGCTTCTGACATGGCACGTCTTTTCATAACTGCTAATGATGGTGACGCCTCGTTTCGCTTGTGCGGTGTAATGGTTGCTGATTGGACCTGTCGCTTCGTTTTTGAGGCCTAGATTCTTGGCCCACTATAAATAGGAAGTCAGTTCCTTCATTGTGTTTGTTACGAAACTCACATGCTCTGATTGACGATCTTCGGGAGAGACCTTGTTTTGAGCAAGTAGAAAGTGGCGAGGGTCGGTTTGTTCCAGTGGATTTCAATCGTTTGAGATCGCAAAGCTAGACTTCCGCTTGATCCTATGCCCTTCATACGTCGTTAACGAGGTTAGTTTTATCTAAACTCTTTCTCCTTATTTTTCTATGTAGAAGGTCGGATTTCCCTTGGTCCTCTTAACCTCCCTCAGAGTGGGGTCCGTCAGGTCGGGTTCCGACTTGCTTGCGAACCCATTTGCGGCGTTTAACCCTGACACCTCGTCCCCCATTTTTGCAGGTTCGATCAGGCGAGGACCAAACATACTCGTAGATAGATTTCAGTAAAACCTCCCGAACTTGCAAAAAAAATGGCTTCCGGAGATGGAATTTCTGAAGGGGTCAATCAAGACGACAATCCCGCTGTACCCGATGTTCAAGACCAAATCGCATCTACAGCTCCTGACGAGCAGGATCATCCGGACTCGACTTCGACGAGCGAGCAAGCCGATGAAGACTTTGACGTTGAGAATCTCACTCCGAGTGATAAAACCAACGAACAAATGGATGAAGTTTCCAGAGGACAGAACGAGGAAATGGAGGTTGGCGACGATCAGAGGAATGACGAAAGGGAGGATGAAGAAGGTGAGGTCGGTGACGAAGATGATAAGAATAGAGAAGGTGAAGAGGATGGCGAAGATGGTGGTAGTGAGGATGACGGGAATCAGGAAGACGACTTGCCAGTTGCTGGGGAGTCAGATACTTGTGATTCGGAGGATACCGATTCTGAAACCAATGATGAGTCCGGCGATGATTCCAACGACACGAATGGTCGGGGTGCTGAGGAGGTCGAGCAAGGATGAAAAAATGATGATCGCCAAGGAAGTAGTCGCTCTTCAGCAGCCTCAGCAAATGGGTATTCCAGCACCGGTCTGGGGTTCTCGATGTTCCGGCAAGAGAAATGCGTCCCTATGATTGGGTCTCATCCTCTGTTTTGAAAACTGATTCACTTTTCCGATCTTTTCACAATCTAACCCCAATCATGAAGAAGATAAACGGTCGCTCGGACAGAATCTGGAAAGTTGAAGGAATGAAAGATGGCGAGCATGTGGCCACCTGGGCAGGGGAGTTTAAGTTCACCATGTATAATGTGACGATTTGGAACATGAACATCCGACCTCCATTCACCTCCCTTCAACAAACCATAGTGGCGAGGTTAGACATCGCCCTTTCCCAGTTGCACCCTAATGCGTGGGCATTTATCCGGGCTTTCGAACTTCTGTGCATTCACTTGGAGAGACCAGCGTCGCCCCTTCTTTTCTTTCATTTGTTCGAGCTTAATAGGAACAACGGTGGAGATTGTAACACCCCCCTTTTACTATTACAATTAAATAGACAATTATCAGAGTCACCTCGAAGGGCGCTACATTTTTTCACCATTTTTAAAAAAGGAAAATCTCCAAAATAATTTATATAAAAGAAATCACCAAGCAGCGGAAATATTAACCAGTTTAAACATCTCCAGAATTAACAATTAAAGACATCTCCAAAATAAATTAAAACAATTTCCAATAACTAAAATAATAGTTCAAAACGATAACTAACGACTCCCCGGTGCTAGATATCAGAGCTGACACAGACCCAAACGAGAGAGGAAGCAAAACCTAGCAATTCCTCCACGAGCACTAGCGATCACCTGCAGCGTTGCCGCATGAGAGCAACATTCCAAGCAGAAGGGGTGAGTCTAACAGAGATAATAAGCAGATGATAAAAATATGCTAGCATCAGGTAACTACAGCAACACAATACAATTACACCATATCACAGCACCAGATACCAAAGGAAAAATCCATTTGACAGTGAACCACCAAAGTTATAACATTCATAGACAATGGGATGATATGCAACCCCTCCAGTGGGCATATGCATGCGGTACCGATCACCAAAATGAGCCACGACGGGCATATCACCAACAAACACCAGAGGCAGAGCCTATATCACCAAAACATGCATATGAAAATGCGACACCATGATTATGCACCAACTCACCATAACAAGTATTTAAAATAAATACTATATCACCAGAATCAAAACAAATGATTTCACCAAAAATAGCACCAAGTTGTAGCATCACAGCTACCACTAAACTCTCCTGAGCATACCAGCACCGCACCTGAAATATTAACACCAGACGGCTCCACAACGCGGACATAACGCACGCACACCACGCACAAGACTGGCGCACAGCGCCTAGGCACATCGCACCTACTTCAGCGAATTAATTAAAATAGCAAACGACATCGGATTTCAACAAATAAATACTTGTTGGAAAGCCCTATGGGTCTGGTTATCATCCCTAAGTTCAGTTTTTGAAGGAGAGTGTCCAATAGGTACAGTTTTCGAAAAGCACACAGGCTAGTTGCAAAAGAGGACAGTTTCTGTCCTTCAAATTCAAGCAATTCCAAAGTGACCAAGACTCAATCAAATTGCATGAAACTTGTGCATAAACTGGGGCAAATTTTGTCTAGTTTTCAAAGAAATTGGATTCGTTCGAAAAGGAGTTCTTTGAAAACGTGGTAACCAAAACACTGACCCTGTGTCCAGATTGTTTCCAGAATCTTACTCTAACTTGTGGAATTCATATCTCGAGCTACACAACTCTAAACGCAACCAAACCAGTGCCAAATTAACAAGCATTAAGTCTATTTTCCAGAAAAATAAACCACATAATTTTTCGGTCAATACAACGTTCCCAGTCACCGAAATACCGAATCTATACCCAAATCGTTTCCAGAATTTTAACCTAACTTGTATCGCCTATAACTCGAGCTATACAACTCCGAATTTAACGAAACCAGTGCCAAAACGACCGGCGTTAAGTCTATTTTCAAAAACAATCAACCTCATAATTTTTGGATCAACCAAACAGCGCCAGTTTTAGAAAAACCGAACCTGTGTCCAGAATCGCTAAATTGCCAAACACCAAACCCTAACGGCAACGATACCGCAACCACCACAACAAAAACGACAATTCGACAACGCGACAACAACAATCAACCACGCACAGCAACAACAAAAACACGAACAATAACAACACCATCATCGTGATACAACAATCACGCAACAACAAATAACGAAACAAATCACAATAACGTGCAATAATCATCAAAGCACCAATCTCAACGAAAACACGATATGCAACAACACGAACAATTCAACAAAACCCTAGACTACCCACACATAATTATCATCAACCCATCATCAAGGTTAAGCCCACCCTTACCTCAACTATGGTGGCGCAAACTCCCTCCTAGCCTCGTTCCTCGATCTCCGAATACGGCGACTCCCCCAAACTGCAGCTTCAGTGCGAAGCCAATATCTCTCTCCTCAGAACTTGTTTCGAAGATCCGAACGGTGAAAGTGTAGAAATATATCTTACGAACCTGCTGCCCAAAAACTAAGACGATCCAACGGTTAACGAAACCGGAATCGCAATTTTACGGTGACAGGTTTGAGAAAAACGGGAATTGTTTTCTCTCTTCTTTTCTCTCTCTTTGGTGGCTGCTCTAATCCGAAATTCCTCTCTCTCTCAACCCTAAATTAATCCTCTCCACTTATAATAAGTGAGAAACATAATGGGCTAAATTATTTGGGACTTTATCCACATAGGAAGGGAGCCCAATGCTATTTTTAACTAGCCCACAACACGTGATTATCATCTAACTCGTTTTCAACATAGCTACTACGCCCATAATTTCAATTCTTACAATCATCCTACGGCAATCCAACTTCGAAATAATTTGATTAAATTTTAGGGCGTTACAGAGATAAGTCCGTACGTGAGCACGTGAGTCTTCGTTCAAGACGAGGTAGCAAGATCTTCAGAGCTTACACAGATTCACTGAGAGGTGATTGGAAGAAGTTCTTCTACTGGGTCGAGCTTGTGAACGACAAAGCCATCGACTATGTCAGGAAATTTGGTACTGATGGTCGGACCGTGGAGTCTACCAAATTCCCCATTGGCTGGAGCAGCGGGCACTTTCACCGATCTACTCATTCTTATGCAGTTGATGAGAAAAAGTTGGATGCTGAAGATCGTTTAACCAAGAGGATTTTGACCTATATTTCAAAACAGATCCCCTTCAAGAAAGCAAAGTATCGGGGCATCCCAACTGATCTTATTGTTAAGGCCGCAAAAAGGCGCGAAGTGCAAAAATTTTAGGTGGGGAATGAGGTCGACAGATTATTGGGGTATCCCAATGATCTTATTTTGTGTTTTACTGTCTGCCTTTATTTTGCAGATACTATGGCTTCAAAGAGACTCGCAAAGCTGAAGGAGTTGGCAATGAGGCATGTGGATGCCGTCATCGATGTTGACGAGGACGACTCTCAAGCCTCTCCGCAGGCAGACCCCCTTAACATCGTTCCCGAAGCTGTTCCCCTCACTACCATCAAGCAGTCAGATCTGAACACTGCTCCTATCGTCGACCGAGGAAAGAAAATACAGACCTCTGCCACCACCTCTCCTCGGAAGAAAGCTGCTGACGCTACCACATCAGAAAAGAGGAAACGATCTGACCCTGTTGAGGCTGGGAAGGACCCCAAAAAGCCCAAAGAGTCCAATAAATCGAAGAACAAGGTCAAGGCCGTTCCTTTGAGTGAAAAGTTCTTGGAGCAGAATTTCGAGGAATGGCGTGTCGATCCTATTGCAGCCTCCGCTCAGATTTTCTTAAATTTGGCTGATGTCCGTAAAATCCAGAAGGAGAAGTACGAAAAACGTGCTAAAGGCAGGCTCGCACCTTTGTCGAACTTATTGCCTTAAAGATTTTCTTAATTTTCTTTAAACTAAGTTATCTCTGTGAATATCTCTTCTTTCAGAGCTGGTGGATGCTGAGAAGGGAAAAACCTTTGAGGCTTTGCAGGAGCTGGCAGCAAAGACTACCGCTCTGGCCCGAGCAAACTTCGATCTGGAGGCCTTGAGAAAAAGCAAGAACAGTCTTGAAGATTCCAGGAAGTCAGCCAATACCAGAGCTGATAATATCGAGGCTAGGGTCAAAGAGTTAGAAGGTCAAATCAAAATGTTGGAGGCGTCGGAAGCTGAGGCTAAAGAGAAGGTGACGACTCTCGAAGGTCAGGTGGTCGAGCTCCAGAACAGGTTGTCCACAAACGAGGAAAAACGAAGTCAATCTCCGATCCTGATCCTCGGATTGCTGCTTTACGAACTCAACTTGTAAAGACTCAAGTCGCCCTAAAGGAAAGTTAGAAAGAGTCGCAAGAAGCTGCCGAAGAGGCCATTGGGCTCTACATAGACGGTTTTAAGGAGGCCCTCAAGCAAGCTGCTCTGGTCCACCCTTCTCTTTATTTTGATGATAATATCATCAATGCCGATCATAAGGTGGAGGAAGACCGGATTATCAAGATGGACGTGAAGACGAAGGTGAAGACCATGGTCTTTCCTCACTCCGATGTTTGACACTTGACGCAGTAAATTTTTGCAGAAGGTCTGAGCTTATACATCACCATATGATCTTGCACAGACCCAGAACTTCGTTCGGTTGTCTTTTTTGAACTAGGAATTGGATTTTCCAAACTTGAGGACTCGGCCGTATCCGAGGTGGTTTGTAATGAATTTTAACTTCGTATATTGTTAAGTTTTTATCGTCGTATGCTAGTTTGATATTCAACATCGTATTTAACGTCGTTTCATCGTCGATCGCGTGTTTATGAATGCTTTAAAATTGCAAGTCATGTACGTCGTTCTAAAGGCAGTTTACCAAGACTCGGCTCAGATTTAACTCGCCCTTTTGGGGTCTTGGCAACCGAGGCCAATGGTCGTTTTAGGAACCTCGGTTCCTGAAAACCGACTCTCGTTAAAACGTTTACCAAGACTCGGCTCGGATTTAACACGTTTTAAAGAGTCGCGACCTGATATGGTCGCTGGGGAGATCACAAGGTCGGTCCCGGATAACCTCTCCAGAGAGAGAGTTCGGTCGGATTAGTTTTATTTGAAAAACTAAGAGATGTGATGAATATCGGCGTGGTCGCCGCTTTGATTGCATGAGTTAATCATTACATAAGGTTGGCACACCAAGATATGGCGTCCTCAATAATTCTCTTCAAACATAGTAATTTTTGAGTTTAGTTGCATTCCAAATTCTTTCAATTTTTCTTCCACTGAGGGTCTCAAGTATGAAAGCTCCATTACCGGTCTTTGATTTAACACGGTAAGGTCCTTCCCAGTTTTGCGCTAGCTTACCTTGGGCCGCGTTTTTTAGATCGACGTCCGCTCTTCGGAGCACTAAATCTCCAACCTCAATGTCTCTAGGGACGACTTTAGCGTTATAACGGGTCACCACTTCCTGCTTGATAATGGCTTCCCTGAATGAGGCTCGCCCTCGAATTTCGTCGATTAGATCGAGCTCCTCCCTTAGGGCTTGAGTGTTTTCTTCCTGAGATTTGGGGTGTGACGTACTTCAGCTAAGTTCACCAACTTCGACGGGTATTACCGCTTCGCTGCCATAGGAAAGCCAGAACGACGTTTCTCCCGTCGAGCTTTGAGGGGTCGTCCTGTATCCCCAAAGGACATACGGCAATTCTTCAACCCAGTTCCCTTTAGCATCGTCGAGACGCTTCTTCAAGCCATTGAGGAGGACCTTGCTTGCTGCTTCGACTTGGCCGTTGGTTTGGGGATGTTCAACTGAAGTGAAACAGTGCTTGATTTTAAGGTCGGTCATAAACTTCCTGAAACCCGCATCGGTGAACTGAGTTCCGTTGTCCGTTATAACAACCTAGGGGATCCCGAATCTACTCATGATGTTCTTTTTGAAAAACTTGATGCAATTTTTTGCCGTGATAGTCGCCAGAGGTTTTGCTTCTATCCATTTACTCATATAGTCGATCGCCACTATAAGGTACTTGATCTGTCCAGGAGCTATCGAGAATGGCCCTAGGAGATCTATACTCCACCATGCAAATGGCCAAGCGGAGGACAAGGTTGTCAGATCATTGGGGGGAGCGATGTGGACATGGGCATGGATTTGGCACTTCTTGCATTTCTTCATGTAATTCTTAGCATCGGCATCCATGGTCGGCCAATAATAGCCGGATCAGAGTGCCTTCCGAGCTAAGGAGCGAGATCCAAGCTGTTGGCCGCAAATTCCCTCATGAATTTCCTTTAGGACATAATCCGCTTCTTCTCCTTCAACACATTTCAGTAATGGGGAGGAAAGGCTTCTTCTGTATAAGGTCCCATCAATTACTGAAAACGCCGAGGCTCTCCTTTTGACGAGCTTAGCTTCTTCTTCGCAGGGAGGTTCCAGTCCGGAGATGATATATTCCAGGATCGGGTGAATCCAACTCTGGCTTTCTTCCAGTGCGCAAATGGTCGAGGCAAATTCAGGGTCGAGGGATACACTCACCTGGCGAAGTTTTTCATGAATGATAGTCCTATGATTTCCATTGGTTTTTGTACTAGCGAGCTTGGAGAGGATTTCCGCCCTTTGATTTTCCAACCTCGGTACATGCTTTACCTCAGTTTTTTGAGAGACCACCAAGAGAGAATCAGTGTGCAGGCTTACCTGAGGGACTCGTAGGTTGATCGCCAACCGGAGTCCGGCTATGCAGGCCTCATATTCGGCTTGGTTGTTTGAGGTTTGAAAGTTGAAGGTCAAGGATACCTCGATGATGACACCATCCGGGCTTTCCAACATAATGCCTGCGCCACTCCCCTTTGGGTTCGAGGAACCATTAACATGTAGGATTCAAATTTCATTTTCAGGATCGGCTGGCGTCATCTCGGCCACGAAATCCGCCAAAACTTGAGCTTTCATGGCGACACGGGTCTCGTATCTGATTCCAAATTCTGACAGTTCTATCGCCCATTTGATCATGCAGCCTGCCAGGTCGGGTCGGTGTAAGATCTGTCTGATCGGGTAGTTAGTTTGCACAATGACTTGATGCGCAACAAAATAAGGTCGGAGACGATGAGCTGCATTGATCAAGGCTAACGCTATTTTTTCAATCTTTTGGTAGCGAGCTTCTGCACCATGTAGGGCTTTGCTTGCAAAATAGATTGGGCTCTGACCAACCTCTGTCTCTCTCACAAGAACGGCTCCCAGAGCTTTTTCGGAGACCGATAGATAAAGGTACAAGGTTTCTCCTTTGTTTGGTCGGGTTAAGATCGGAGGCTCGGATAAAACTTTCTGGGATTGTCTGAGAGCTTCATTTTGTTCGGCAGTCCAGTTGAACTCGGTTTCTTCCTTCTTCAGTAGCTTGAAAAGGGGGAGGGATTTGAATGCCGCGTTTGAAATAAATCGGGACAGAGCGGCGATCATACCGCTAAGTTTCTGGACTTCCTTTTTTGTGGTCGGTGTTCGTATTTCCGTTACAGCTCGGCATTTATCCGTGTTTGCTTCAATTCCTCTCTCAGTCAAGTAAAATCCAAGGAACTTCCCAGGCCAGACTCCAAAGGTGCATATTTCCGGATTTAACCTCATGCTGTTTCGCTTGACCTCAGTGAAGATCTCCCTTAGGTCGGAAACATGAAATTTCTCCTCGGTGCTTTTCGCTATCATGTCATTAAGGTAGACCTCGACATTCCTGCCGATCTGCCCTTGGAACACTTTGTTCATCATCCTTTCGTATGTCGCTCCAGTACTCTTCAATCTGAAGGGCATGACACGATAAGCATAGTTACCTCGATCAGTCATGAAAGCTGTTTTATCTTGATCAAGTGGGTACATGGCGATCTGATTATAACCAGAGTACGCATCCATGAAAGATAAGAGTCGAAATCCTGAGGCATTGTCAACTAGGCGATCTATGATGGGGACTGGGAAAGCATCTTTCGGGTAGGCCTTATTAAGATTGGTATAGTCGACACACATGCGCCACTTTCCATTGCTCTTTTTCACCTGTACCGGATTAGACAGCCATGTTGTGTACTTCACTTCAGTAATGAAGTTTGCTTTGATGAGATCGTCCATGGCTTTGGCTGCCGCGGCTGCTTTCTTACTACCTTGAGCTCTCTTCCTTTGGGCAATCCACTTGCCTCCGGATTGACGGCGAGCTGGTGGCAAGCGACCTCTGGAGGGATTCCGGGCATATCCTCGGCTGACCAAGCGAAAAGGTCAGCATGGTCTCTAAGGCATAGTGTTAAGTCCTTTTTTACCTCATCAGACAAATTGACACCAACTTTACGACCTTGGCGGGGTCCTCGCCAAGTTGTACATCGACGAACTCCCCATCCGGTTGGGGTCTCTTCATTTTCCTTTTGAGTTCTTTTGCTAATTCGTCATCGTCTTCTTCTGAGCTATCTGGGTCGATCCTCGCATCCAAATCAGTCGTATTTACCTCACCAGATCGCCCTTTGTCTTTCTTTGTAAAACTGAGGTTTTCTTGAGGGGGAACCCCTTCTTTATCTCGGGCCCTTTGTTCTGCCTTAGTCCGTAGGAAGAAACATCTTACCGAAGATTCAAGGTCTGACTTTAAGGTGATCACTTTATTGCAGAGAGATTGGAACTTCATTTTCAAGTGGGTGGTGGAGGTGACTGCTCCGAGCCTTCCTAGAGTCAGTCTACCGATGATGCCGTTGTAGATAGATTCACAAGGTAAAATTAAGAATTTGGTTTTGACGATCCTCACCATTGGTTCTTCTCCGTAAGAGACCATTAGCTCTAAGTGACCCAGCGGTTTGGTACGGGATCCGTTAAAGACGGATAATGCCGAACCTGAATAAGGGGTGAGCTCGTCTCTATCGATTCCCATTTTGTCCAGAAGACCGACGAAAAGGATATCTGAAGAGCTTCCCTGATCGACCAGGATTCTTCTAACCTCTTTGTTGGCTATTACCGCCGAGATAATCAATGGTATGTGTTTGTTTGGTCTCACATCCATCAGATCTTCATCGCAAAAGGACAGAGGTGGCCAGTTTGATAGGGTCGGTTCTGACGAGGTCGAGGCAACACTAAGTAGTTCCTTCCACTTCCGCTTCATGGTCTTTGTCGACTCTTCATGCTCGAATCCCCCTGCAATCATCACTACCGAATGACCTTTTGATCGTCTAGGGTCGGGCTCTTCCTCGTCTGAGCCAACCTTCTGTTTTCCTTTCCTCTTGGGATCGTCTTCCCTCTCCTCTTTAACCTCGCCCAATACCGCCCCGGGCTTCTTCACATAACTAGATAGTTTCCCCCTTTTGATGAGGTCCTCGATGTCATCTTTCAAAGCGTTGTAGTGGTTGGTATCATGACCGTTGCTCTTGTGGTATCGGTAGTATTTGTTGGATCGTTGGCCAGGTTGGTTGGGGAGAGGCTTGGGAGCCTTTACATCTTTGAACTCTACATTCCAGCATTCACCAAAAAGTTCGGCATTGGAGACGTTGAGCTCGGTATACACATTATGACAATTTTGAGACCGGGGATCCCGATTGGCTCGATTATCGTAACCCCGGTTGTCCTAGCTATCTTTCTCGCCTCGAGGTTTTGACGGACCGATGTGGGCCGTTTCTCTTCCTGTTTTATCGCTTTCTTCCTCATTGATGAAGCATTATGACAACTGGAGGAACTCCTGCAAAGTACTAGGTTCCCACCTGAGGGTATGCTTCTTGAACGGGCTTCCCGGAAGCAGACCTTGAGTCATGAAGAAAATACGAAAGGCGTCGTCGAGGTTACGTACTTGAGAAGCTTCCCTGTTGAATCCCTCTATATACTCTTTGAGAGGTTCATTCTCCCCTTGCCCGACGGACATTAACACGATCTTGTTCTTGGGTTTACTCTTTGAATGCGCAAAGTGAGTGCAGAAGAGTTTTACTAGTTGATCCTAGGACGAAATCGAATTTGCCTTCAGAGATCGAAACCATTCCGACGCTATTTTATCTAGGGTTAAAGGGAAGATCCGGCACTTCATCTCTGCAGGAACGTTCCGGTACTACATGCTTGTGTCGAACTGGTCAAGGTGTCTGTCCGGGTCGCCGGTTCCGTCATATGTCTTCAAGCCCGCTGGAGGTTTTTCTAAGTACCGAGGGACTCGGTAGCTGTCGATTTCTTCGGTGAAAGGACCTTTGCGTTTAGCTAGGTGCGCTCGTGGTGCGGATCGATGACGGTGATGAGGATCAGGATATGTACGACGTTGGGGTTGTTCCATCGGCGAGACCTCCCGACTCCTTGATCGTCGTCTGGGTGAAGAAGAAGCCCAGGAGGAGTGCTGTCGGGGTGAATAAGCCTGGAGTTCGTCGTTCCGAGACGGGGACCTGTGGTAATCTCTTTTCCTTGGCGGAGATCGGTGCCTCCGACGAGCTGGATTTCGGCTCTCTGGGGAGCCTTGATCCGCGATCTTCCTAGGTCGAAGTCCGGCTACCTCCGCCTCGAGTTCTGTGAATCAGAAACTTCTTGCTTGGTTTACCAACTCCTGACGGGCCAGAAGTTGGACGAGCTGTTGAACAGCATCGATTGGGACCGGGACCGACGACGGTGGTGGCGGTGGGAGACGATTCCTCACTGAACTTCCTTGAATTAGCACCAGGTTCGTATTCGGGGGTTGAACCTGAGCCTGGGTTGAATTGGGAAGGTCTTGCACATGTCCTTTCGGGGTTTCTTGGGGGTCGACCTTTGGAATGAGGGGATCGACCATGGGTCCGACCGCGGGGATTGCGGCCTTTGGTCGGAGAGTTGGAGCCATCGTTAATCAAAGCGATGGAAGAGTCGGAGTGTCGACCCTTTCACTGTGGTCGCCAATGTTCTGTACTGTACTTCCGACCTTGATAATTGGTCCGAGGTAGTTAGTAGATGAAGTCCTTGATCTACGATGTTCCGGTCGATGTGGGGGGTGTTGTACCTGCAAAGACACTCCGACGCTCAAGTCAGGGAGATAGTGAATGTGGTATTTATAGGCTTTGAATAGTGTTTGACCTAATGATCATGAACCGTTGGATTTGCTGGTTACATCTAAATCGTTAAGATGTGGGTTTGTTTTTGTAGATGGGCTGCTAGCCAATGGGCCTTTGGGGGTGCCATTAGTAACAGGTCAATTACCATAACAATTACAAACCCTAAACAAACCGACATATTAAATATCTATCACTTAGGTACCTTCTATAAACACCGATATCTTCACGATCCAGAACATAACTATAAAACAAAGAATTATTTTTCCTTTCATTCATGTGACGTCAATCTACATTTTAAAATTAACAGTCTACTTTTCTTACTCTTATATTTCATTCTTAGTCCAATAGATAATTATTTTCCTTTTCATGTTGTTATGGAACTTTTTAATCTGCTCAAATAAACTAGAGGTATTTTGTTTCTATTCAAAATCAAAATTATTCAGATTAATAAATTCAAATAATCAGGTTATCAAGATGAAATTCACTCGCATGCCAATCTAAGCAATGTTTATGGTACTTTTGTATATGTTACCAGAAACAATGGTTCCTCACAAACACAGAAAAGCTCTCCAAGGCGAGAATAAAAAGGCGAGTCTCCTATAGACTATAGATAAGACTAGGAAAGTGTTTATAAACAATGGATACACTTCACATTATAGAAAGAATTTGTGAGATTTGATGTGGCTTAAAATCTAAATTGTATTAAAGCCTTTCTTAGAAATGATAACAAGTCAACAACAATTATTATCAATGCCCAATGCCTAATAGAATTTTGCGCGAAGGGTGTAGAGAAAAAAACCTAGTTCTCGTATAGACAACCAAAATATAGGCCAAATAATAAATAAACAATTTTAAGTTATACGGATTAAATCCATTAGCATCCCAATTTGGGCAAGTTTTTTGTACACTTGTATTTATGTAATCAACAACAACCTTTCGTTAGAGACTGTTTCGGACTGGGCCAAACCTTGCAAGACGTGGGCCTGGCCCATTCCCATTCCCGTACTCCAGGTAATCCAGCATGTACTCAAATTCATGGTACCCGCATCCAACAGTCAGGATCCATGCAACTGCATCCAACGTCTCAGGTACGACACCTTGCCTATAAATAGAGGTTCTGCCCTCCAGTCACAGTAACTTTATTCTCATTCGCATTACTCTATTTTTCCTTATCTCCCCTTCTCTCTCTTACTGACTTTAGCGTCGGAGTATTTTGCAGGCACCCCCCACCCGATGTGGACGTGTGAGCTACCTCGGGCATCCCGTGCTCAATCCTCAACCTTTGGAAGCACATCTACTCAATCTAGTACCCCAGGCTCGGCCGGGTCTGGAGCCTAGGTACCGAACAATGGCGACCGTAGTTGGAGCAATAACAGCTTGCTTCCGAACTCTGTCTACTCTTTATCATCAGATCTTTCATGCTCCACGGACTCCTTCCGATCTCCTTCTTCTTTCGGAGGTAAGTCCCGACTTCAACTCACTCAGTCAATTGCTGCCATTTCGCATCGCTCGCAGGTCTAGCTCTCCTCCAATACGGCTTGAGCACGTCTTTTTAGAGACTCGCATCTCAAGTGGTCATCTTACCTCGAACCGTCATCTTGGATCTTCATAGCTCGCCTCCAAAACGGCTTGAGCCCATCTAATCTCGAATCTTCATCTATCTTCGATCTTCATCCCGTCTTGGATCTTCATAGCTCGCCTCCAAAACGGCTTGAGCCCATCTAGTGTCGGACCTTCTATCTATCAGTCAGATTGGATTTCTTCTTTGAATTCTCGAATCTGACCTCAGATTTCTGTCTCAGCTAGCTATCTTGCAACTAGCCCACAGCGGCTTCAACAACTCTCTGATCTCCGAGCTCTGGCTCCATCTGAGAGTCCGAGTAAGAAGTCCACAGCGACTTCCTCCAAATTTCGCCCTTTGCGAGGCGAACTTCCCTCTGATCTCCGAGCTGACGAGCTCCATCCGAGGCTGAAGGCATCCCAATTTCGCCTCGTGCGAGCCAACCTCTGATCCCCGAGCTTCGCGCTCCATCAGAGGCAGAAGGGTGGGGGTCCACAGCGACCTCCATTGGAGGAATCATTGGAGAGGGGGGCCCACAGCGGCTTTCCCATCTGTGAAGATCGAGGCCAATCTCTCTATGGCACTTGGCCATTCTAGAGAGGGGGGCTCGCTGCGGCCTTCCCATCTATGGCTCCTCAATATCGGAATTCTATTATTACATATGCCTCGGAATTCTATTATCTCATCTCTACCTCGGAATTCTATTATTACATCCGCCTAAGAATTCTATTATCTCATCTCTGCCTCAGAATTCTATTATTACATCAGCCTCGAAATTCTATTATTACACCTGCCTCGGAATTCTATAGTTACATCTGCCTCAGAATTCTATTATTATATCTGCGTCAGAATTCTATTACTACATTTACTACGGAACTCTACTGATTATATCTACATCAGTCAGAATGAATTAAACACGCAAACAACATAAGGCATTCAAAGAAAGTCAGGCAAAGCTAAAATTGTTAGTCTTTTTATATTTTAAGAAAAGATATAATTTTTTTCGGAAACGAGTAATGCTTTCTTGTCATGAATTAAAAGTACTGAAATTATGACAATAACTAGAAATAAATTCTAAAGAAAAAATGTAAAAGAATACTTATAGCAACAACTAGTGATGTGTTCTCAAATATTTGTTTTTTATTTTACCCCTGCAAATATCATCATAATCTAGTTATGCCCCTGCAAATATCACTATAATCTAGTTATGGCCCTGTCAAAATCTTTAATTTTTCTATTATGCTGATATTTGCAGGGGCATAACTGAATTATGGTGATATTTGCAGGGGCAGAACATATATTTAAACCTTATTTAGATTATTTTTTTTGAAGGGAAGCTGACAGAGGCGAATAACTGTAAGCGATTTATATTTGCAAGGGTAATTTTAAAGTTTTTATTTTTACAGAAGTATAACTGGATTATGGTGATATTTGCAAGGGCAGAATACATATTTAAGCCTATAATATATACCAAATGTATTGGTATAATGTAAATAAGGTGTTCCTCTTTGTCTATTCTGTTTTTTTGCATCCATTTTACTTTTGGTAGACACAACGTCTTACATGGTTAACAAGATTGAAAATCACAAGAACACAATTTTTGAAACCCATATGTCAATTGTTTCTTGTAAACATGTTTATATTGAAGAACAGAAAAAAATATTCCTCATAGACTTTTTTGCATGTCTATCGCCCATTTGGAAAACTCTCTTATGGGGTGCATGAGTTAATACACAAAGGCAAACATAGATTTTCATTTTTATAGATATAATAATTACTTAATGTACGTTTTACGTGATAAGCAATTGTAATAAACTAAAAACTTAAATTCGATTTTCCTACTAATTTTAAAACTTCATAACTAGTGAATATTTTTACAATATTTTTTAATAAAGTAACAATCTACACAAGAAATAGTCAAGTTACAAATTTACAAAGTTTTTCATCATTTGTATTGATTTTTGTCCAAAACTGTTGTCATGAAAACAACATTGGTACATTATACAATAACTGAATATTAATTGTGTTACTTTTTTACACTCCACAAATTTGTTAAAATACCATTTCATAAATCAACAAGTTGTGACAGAAAGAAAGTGAAATGAAGACCAAGTTACTAATCAAACGTTACATTGGCAATCTTAAAGCTTAGAAGAGAATTGCACTGCATATGCATTGTCTATAAAAATGTTTTAGTAACCTTAACAATGCATCATTTTGTTCAGCTATCAATGAGAGTTCTTACATCACCTTAACTAACACAAAATCCTCACATGCTTTTGTTCTCAACATCAATAAGTATGCATACTGCATTATGAGTAACAACAATATTAGATATCATAACATCAGGGAATGGTGATTATTGTTGTGGCCTGACATCCTTTTGTTTTAGTGAAGGTGTTTTTGTCACCGAAGGCTCCTTTTTTGTTTTGTAACTCTTCATGCTTCCCTTTAATCACAAGCGCCCTCAATCTCATAGTTAGTGCCCTTCTGAAATATCAAATAATGTGATGCTTTTCCTCAAAAAAAATCTAAAAACAATATCTATATTGGATGGAGTAGTATCATTTAGTGTTGATAGAGTTTCAATAACCACGGTACTGTACCTTATAGCTTATTTGATAACATGCTAAACTTGAGAGCCCGCTTCAAAAGAGGTGGGTGGAAGTCCCAGAACAACAACGGTACTGTACCTTACTAGTTATATGTTGTTATTATTAATATTTAAATTTCAATATCTAAACAATATATGAATATCAAAATAAAATAATTTCAAGATCAATCATGTCATCATTATTTGAATAAGAAACTTCTTTAAAGAAGTACTTACTATGCAAATATAGTGATTCGTTGATCTGATATGATAATGAACAAATCATTATTGAAGGAGGTCTTTGCAGATGGAAGAGGAAAAGAGTAGGGGAGAAGAAATAACATGGATACAAAATGAAGAACAAAACAACTCTCGAATATAACAGATTCACATAAAACATGACTAAAATTTTTGAGAATTTTGATCAGAAGATGAGTGTTTATATAGCTAATTGATTTGATGTTCCAATCACTGCATTTATTTCCTCATACAATTGATTTGATTTAAGTTTGAATACATTTATTAAAGTATTTAATATATGATGTTTTGTATTAACTATTTAATATCTGTAATAATTAATTATATTTATGGTATATTGACTCATCGGAAAAAAGAAGAATAATAACTTATTTACTGATATGCATTTAAAATAGAAGTGCTGCGTAGTTGAAAATTTAATAAAACAATTAAAGTAACATTAGTATTTCATGAATACCGTATTTGATGTTATTGACCAGTTAAATTTTCATGCTTACAAAAAAGCTCCGATTGACTTGCCTCATCTGCTAACGAGTGACGAGTACACGTTTTCCATACGAAACTTCAAGTAATTTTTTTTTAAAATGCAAGGGGATAGGAGATAACGTCTCTTTCTTTTTGAAACTTTTACCCTTATTATTTTTCTTAAATTACTACCGCCTCCTCATTAAATATTTTGTCATCGGTAAATAATTTATTCACTAATTAAATATCTTTTTATGTCATTTACATTTATCAGATATTTTAACTGCTAGTTTTACCAAACACATCATTTGCTATCAGCTAGCTTATCCTCTATTCGCTATCCACTAGCTCATACCCTACCTGCTATCCGATAATCCTATCCACTAGCCAATCCGCAATCCACAAATTTATCAAACAGAACGAAGGTGAAACTTAATTCTAACAAATAAAATTAATCTTTGTTTACAGCAAACAATGTTGACGAGGGAAAGTAAAAACAGTGGCATTGAATTGATGATGACTCGGAAGACCAAAAATTGCAATTAAAGATAAAAGTTAGAGACTTAAATACACTTGAGTTCATATAAAGGTGAACATTTGTGTTAAAAAAAGTAAAAATAAAGCTGATCATATTTAATATATTATATTTTTATCATACATTATAATCAATTATGTTTAATGAGATAGCAAATAGTTTGAATAATATTAATTAACATAATTAATAATATGTTTTTAAATATACAACTGTTACATAATATATAATTTCATATAATCATTTAGGTCATTTTAATATATCTTGAATACCCTTCTTAAGGTCATTATTATTCATTTGAATTTTAAGTCCTACACAATGGTGAATATAAATTTTAAGAAGATCAAAAGTTTTTTTAGAAACATAAATGTTTCCACGTAGGATAAGTGAAGACACATAGTCGTTGAATTGGCCAAAGTAGAGGGAACTATGAACTTTCAATTAGAAATAGACTTTAGGGTTTTAACTAGGATATTTGTATTTTACACACTTTTGAGATATATTTCTATTTTAAATGTTGTTAGCTTTTTATAATTTTAAGAAAATATATAATTTTTTTTTCAGAAACGGGTAATGCTTTCTTGTGATGAATTAAAAGTACTGAAATTAATACAATAACTAGCAATAAATTCTAAAGAAAAAATGTAAAAGAATACTTATACCAACAACTAGTGATGTGTTCTCAAATATTTGTTTTTTATTTTCTATATATAAGATATACCAATTGTATTGGTATTGTGTAAATAAGGTGTTTCTCTTTGTCTATTCTGTTTTTTGCATCCATTTTACTTTTGGTAGACACAACGTCTTACATGGTTAACAATATTGAAAATCACAAGAACACAATTTTCGAAACCCATATATCAATTGTTTCTTGTAAACATGTTTACATTGAAGAATAGAAAAAAATATTACTCATAGACTTTTTGGAGTATCGCCCATTTGGAAAAGTCTCTTATGGGATGCATGAGTTAATACACAAGGGCAAACATAGATTTTCATTTTTATAGTTATAATAATTACTACATGTACGTTTTACGTGATAAGTAATTGTAATAAACTAAAAAGTTAAATTCGATATTCTCACTGATTTTAAAACTTCATCACTAGTGAATATTTTGACAAGACAGTCAAGTCTTTTTTTTTTTTGGGTCGAGACCAGGGTATCCAGCGCCGAACACAGTGACTAATCCCCTCGTTGGATAGACAGTCTAGTCTAAGAAAGTTAGCAAATTCTGAGAAAGTTAGCAAACTTCTGAAATGTCTTCCAAAAGCTTGGAGACAAAAGAAGACTGCCATAGAAGAATCAAAGACACTTTCATCACTTGAAATTGATCACTTGTTGAGCTCACTGAAAATCCATGAACAAGAACTCATGGAGGAGTTACATCCAAAAAGAAAGGCAGTTGCTTTGAAAGCTTCTCAGAAAGAAGAAAATATTTCTTCTCAAAAAGGAAAATCAATGGCATTTAAATCTTCTCAAGAAATGGATGATGAAGAGCAAGAATCTGATGATGATATAGAAGGAGAATAATTATCCTTAATCTCTAAAAGAATCAACAGATGGTCGAACAACAAAAGAAGAGGAAAACCTCAATTCAGAAGAGGCACATTCAAAGGAGAAGGAAGCAAATCAAAAATCACTTGTTATGAATGCAAGGAACCTGGTCACATGAAACAAGATTGTCCTCTTCTAAATAAGAAGGGTCCAAGAAGGTTCTCACCAAAGAAGAGAGACTTGATGGCCACTTGGGATGATTCAGAAGAATCATCAAGTGAACATGAAGAAGAAACAGCCAATCTATGTCTCATGGCAGGAATTGAACAAGAAGAGGTATATGATTCTGAACTCTCTAAATGTGAATTTTGCAAAGAAGTAGAATCCTTCTATGATAGTTTGCTTTATGATTCAAACATCCTATCTCAAAAATGCATGTTTTTCAAAGATCAGTTATGTGTTTTAAAAAAGGAAAATGAGGAGCTAAAAACACAAAATGAAAGAATGGGAAAAACAATTCACACTTTACAAGAATCCCATTTCAAACTGTCTGAACAGTGTAAGCTTCTCAACTTGAAAATACCAGAAAAACAAACTGTCTCTATCTTGGAACTTGAAAATGAAAATGAAAATGCAATGCTTAGAAAACAAGTTAGTGATTTGACAAATGAGCTTATGATTTGTGCACAAAGTCTTGGAGCTTCTCAAGTGAGTTTAACACCTCTTGAGAAGGATCAGATATATAAGAAGGGTAACAAAAAGCCCATAATCAAATGCACAAAATGCAGATAAACTGGACATCACTTTTCAGTTTGTAGCAACAAGCATAAAGATCCCATAAATATGAAATCTAACCCTCAAGGACCCAAAGAACAATGGGTACCTAAACCATTGTCAAAAACAAATGCAGGCATGCCTTATAGCATCAAGAAGAAAACTGTGGTTTCTAGATGGATGCTCAAGGAACATGACAGGGGAGAAGGCTAAGTTCCTCTCCATGGAGAACTTTGATGGAGGACTAATTCTGTTTGGCAACAATGGCAAAGGCTTCTTCAAAGGAGTAGGTACAGTAGGTAAAATTAACTCTGCTCAGATTCAAAATGTTCAATTTGTGAAAGGATTAAAGCATAACTTACTTAGTGTAAGTCATTTGTGTGACTCTGGTCATGAAGTGACTTTTAAATCTGATATATGTAGAATAAATAGTTTAGAGTCTGGAAAAACAATTTTTACTGCTCATAGAACAAACAATCTCTATAGCATTTGTCTGGATGATCTACCAGATCAAATGTGTCTAATATCAAAAGAAGATGACAAATGGATGTGGCATAGGAGATTTGGTCACATTAGTATGAAAACTCTTTCAAAAGTATCCAAACTTGATTTAGTCAGAGGACTTCCAAAGATCAAGTATGAGAAGGATAAGTCATGTAAAACATGCATTCAAGGAAAACATGTTAAATCTTCTTTTAAACCAATCAATAAGGTATCCACTCAAAGACCTTTGGAACTCTTGCACATGGATCTTTTTGGTCCTACTAAGCATGCTAGCCTAAGTGGAAAAAGATACGGTTTTGTTATAATTGATGATTACTCTAGGTTCACATGGGTGATTTTTCTAAATCACAAAGACGAGACTTTTAAAAGCTGTTACCAAGTGGCTTCAGTCTCAAGAGGGGGGGTGAATTGAGATTTTTGAAAACAGCTCCCCTTTTTTAACGACTTAGTTTGATTTTCGCGCAGGTTTATGAAATAAAAGAATTAGAATGCAAAACAATAAAGCACACGCGAGATTTATACTGGTTCGGTCACCTCCCAGTGACCTACGTCCAGTCCTCACAACCCTTTGTGAGATTTTCCACTATCAAATCAAAGCTTTTAATAGGGTGCTTTAAAACCCTTACAGACACAGGCACTCTTCACCAAGGATACCCCACCTTGTGCAAGAGCCCTAAAAACAATTACAACAAGAGATACCCCACCCTTGTTACAATCAAAAACCCTAGAGAGATACCCCACTCTCTAGTACAACCAATTGACATACAAGAGATACCCCACCCTTGTTACAGTCAAAACCCTAGAGAGATTCCCCACTCTCTAGTAAAACCAAATAACAGTAATTAAACAAATTACAAAAAACAGAAATACCTCTAAGAAGGCGAATACAACAACTTGAAGATTTTCCCAACCTAACCCTTGAGAGAGATCAGCTCAAAGTGATGAAGAACGTGAAAGGAGAAGTGTGACAGTGAATGAATTCACGTTCTGCGTTTTTAGAATTGTAGGTTGTTGATTTTGATCGTAAAACCTAGGTCCTATTTATAGAGTTAGGAAAAATATGACCGTTGAAGCAATTTGGGTTATAAGTGAGTAACCGATTATCTTCTTTAAAAACATAGGATCTTAATCGATTGTGTGCTTCTAAAAACAAGTTGTGCTTCCAAAAAATAGGTTGAGAATCGATTGTGGGCTTTAAAGAAATAAGAAAGGAATCGATTTTGTGCTTTAAGAAATAAGAAGGGAATCGATTGTTTGCTTAAAAATAGGAAAGTCATAAATCGACTAGGAGCTTCCAAAGGACAAGCTCAAAATCGATTTGTTAGCTTCAAACACCAAGTTAAAATCGATTATTGGCTTCAAAATCAAGTTGTTTTAAAACTATAAGTATATAATCGATTGCTTGCCTCCAAACAAAGTCCATAATCGATTTCTTGCTTCCAAAAACAAGTCAAGAATCGATTGCTAACATTCTTGCTTCCAAAAGCAAGTCAACAATCGATTGCTTGCTTCCAAAAACAAGGCAACAATCGATTGTGTGCTTGTTTATGAGTCCACAACAAGCTGACAATCCATTATATGCTTCCTTTTTCTCATTTCTCATACAGTGATCGATTATATGCTGGTAATCATTTGTGTCTAACCTATTTAGCATGCTTTTATCAAGTGAAAACATATATGTTAGGTTTGCTTGTGTGAGTGCTAGTGTGTTGATTGATTTGAGCCGATCTTCAAAAGCGGTTTACAATTCATTCTTATTTCCATGTATTTGGCTGTGATTGCTATGTTTTAAATAACAAGGATAATTTAGGAAAGTTTGATGCTAAGTCTGATCCTGTACTATTCTTAGGATATTCTCTCACATCAAAAGCATATAGGGTGTTTAATATTAGGACTAAAGATGTTGAAGAAAGTATGCATGTTATGTTTATTGAAACTAACAATTCAATAGAAAGAAATGAAGATGATGAGATAAGTGCAGAAAAGACAGATGAGAAGGGTGATGAAACACATGAGAAAGCTGAAGCTGAATTAGAACCTAACCCTTCTCAACCTCTAGATAACCCTAATAGCCAACTAACTCAGGCTTCTGAGCTACCTAGAAGTTGGAGACTTGTAACTCACCATCCTCTAGAGCAAATTATTGGTGAAACTTCTGAACTAGTAAGAACCAGAAGTTCATTCAGAAGAGAAGCTTCTCACGGTGCCCTGATCTCAGCAATAGAACCAAAGAATATAAATGAAGCAGTTATTGATGAGTCATGGGTAGAAGCAAGGCAAGAAGAGCTTGCTGAATTTGAGAAGAATGAGGTATGGAACATAGTCCCATCTCCAAAACATCAATCTGTTATTGGCACAAAATAAGTTTTTAGAAACAAAATGGATGACTATGATAAAGTAATCAGAAACAAAGCAAGGTTAGTGGCTCAAGGGTACAATCAACAGGAAGGTATTGACTATGATGAAACATTTGTTCCTGTTGCTAGATTAGAAGCTATTAGAATACTTCTTGCTTATGCTCCTCATAAAGATTTCAAACTCTTTCAAATGGATGTCAAAAGTGCTTTTCTAAATGGTTTTTTAAATGAGGAAGTGTATGTACACCAACCTCCTGGTTTTATTGGTGAGAAACATTCAAACCATGTTTTCAAACTAACTAAGGCTCTCTATCGTCTTAAGCAAGCTCCTAGAGCATGGTATGAGAGACTTAGAACCTTTTTGCTCAAAAATGGTTTTTCAAGAGGAAATATAGATGTCACTCTTTTTAGAAAAATCCTCAAAGATTAATTACTAATTGTTCAAATTTATGTTGATGATATCATCTTTGGAGCCACAAATGAAAAGCTATGCATTGATTTTTAAAAATTAATGAAAAGTGAGTTTGAAATGAGCTTGATGGGTGAGCTAAGATACTTTCTTGGCTTACAAATTAAACAACTTAAGAAGGGGATCTTTATTTTACAAGAGAAATACATCAAAGATCTTCTTAAGAAATATAAGATGAGTGACGCAAAAGCCATGGCTACACCAATGCGCCCTTCTGCAAACATTGAAAAAAATGAGAAGGGTAAGCCTGTTTCTGAAAAGGAGTACAGAGGTGTGATAGGATCTCTATTATACCTCACTGCAAGCAGACCAGACATAGTCTTCTCAGTAGGGCTATGTCCTATATTTCAAACTGCTCCAAAAGAATCTCATCTCTGTGCTGTTAAAAGAATTTTTACATATCTTGTTGGAACACCTAACATTGGTCTATGGTACAAAAAGAGAACACATTTTGAGCTTATAGGGTACTGTGATGCTGACTATGCTGGACATTAAATAGAAAGAAAAAGCACAAGTGGTTCATGCCAACTACTTGGAGAATCACTCATCTCATGGTCGTGTAGAAAACAAAGTACAATTGCCCTATCAGCAATAGAAGCTGAATATGTCTCAACTGCTGGATGCTGCTCTGAAATTCTATGGATCAAGGACAAATTTGAAGACTTCTCTTTAAGTTACTTAGGTATTCCAATATTCTGTGATAACACTAGTGCTATAAATTTATCTAAAAACCCAATTCAGCATTCTAGGTCAAAGCACATTGATATTAAGCATCATTTCATTAGAGATCATGTGCAAAAGAAAGACATTGAACTTGGTTTTGTGGATACTAAACATCAACTAGTTGACATTTTCACTAAACCCCTCCTTGAGGAAAGTTTTAGTTACATTAAAAGCATGCTTCATATCATTGAAACCCCCTCAGATGAGGAAGGTCATGACCAGCAACCTTCTCAGTGATGAGAAGGGTCACAACCCTCAACCTTCTCAACTCTTGAGAAGGGTCATCAGATACATATGACCATAAAAATACAAAAAGAATTTTGTTGTTTGTTGTTTGAGAAAGTTAATGCTTCGAATTTAATTGTTTGTATGTTTTATTCCTTTTGTCTTAGGATAAGTTATATTAAAAAAACCCAAAAATAGGTTACTAGCCATTATAACGGCTCTTCTCTCTCTCTCTCTCTCCCCTACACGTCTCAATCAACGGTTACACATCAGATAATGATGTTCTAACCGTTGCACAATAGATATTCTGAAGTGATGAAAACACTTCCCTTCGCTGTTTCTCTCTCTCTGAAATCACAAAACGCTCATCACTCTCTTTCTTTCCCCAAAAACCTTAAGTCCTCAAATGGTAAGAACCAAAAACTTTGAACCCACTTCCACTTACTCTGATTCAAACGTAAAATCACAATAGACAAACTCTGGGATTCCAAACTTTGTCCTCGTTGGACCTCCTCAAACACCAGTTAGCGTAAAACCCCTAAAATCACGCCCAGCAAAGATGAAACATACTCCTGGTGGAAATCCAAGAAGATCAATGAGGGTAAAATTCAAATCTGTTGGAATCTCTCCAAACGCTCCTATTGATCTTGAGCAAAACGAAAATCCTTCTGAAGACAGAACAGAGGCTCTAACAGTTGCACAGCAGAAGGTTGAATCTGCTCAACCAGTTGCAAAATCCACTGTCAAGAAGGTTCAAGAGAAGAAAAGCGTAGATAAGGGAAACAAGATTGAAGTTCCTCTTCCTCCAAGTGGTAAGAAGGGTCAATCTTTTAAGAAAAGAAAGGAACCTGGAAGAACAAAGTGGGCTTCAAAGCCTATTGACTCCGGAACAGTCTACTCTCTAGAAGAAATTGAAAGATGTGGATGGAACATCACTCCATTTCTTACTCAACAGATATGGGAAAGGTTCATTGCCTTGGATGATCTTGTTTACAACGAGAGAGTAAGGGAATTCTATGCATATGCCACCATCAAATATGATCCCCTATCCATCACATCTTGGGTCAAAAACAGGGAGCTTACTGTATCCTCCGTCTCTCTTGGAAGAGCACTCAACATACCAGATGAGGGAACTCAAGTGTATGATGAATCTTGGTATTTGCTGATGGGAGTATCCCTAGAAGAAGTTAAGACTACCCTTCTCAGAGACCCTTCTCTCCCTATCACTACTCCTAATCTAAAAGAAATAGTAAGAATCCTTCACCATATCTGCTCTAATACTCTTTTACCTAGGACTGGCTCATTTGAGAAAGACACTAATGGTGATTGCATGATTCTCTATCATCTCATCACTAACACACCCATAAGTCTTCCTTTCCTTATGATCCATCACATGATTAATGCCATCAGGGCAGATAAAGCCTCCACATCTCTACCATATGGCAAGGCTCTCACTAGAGTGTTCAATCACTTCTTGATTGACATTTCGGTTGATGAGGGTGTTATTGAGAGCAAAACCTTCACTGCCAAAAATCTAAAACTCATGGGGATCAATGTTACTATTGAAGAAGATGAGAAGGATAGAAAGAAGAAGAAACAAAAGACAAAGGAACTGTCTAGTGTGTCTAGTGAAATGGAAATAGAAGAATCATTTGCTGAAGTGATTAGAAGGAAGACAAAGAGCAAGAAGAAGAATGATCCCATTCCTCAAGAGAAGGAAAAGACCCCAGAGAAAGGTTCTGAAGAGGAAACAAAACCTGAGAAGAGTGAAAGAGTAGAAATAACTGATCTTGAGTAGGATCAAGAGGAGAAAATCCTGGTGAGAAGGATGTATTCCAAGAGAATGAGAAGAATATAAATGAGAAGGTTCTAAATGATGAGGAGATTGCTGAGAAGGAACAAACTCAAGAAGAACAAGTTTCAAAAGAACTTGAGAAGGGTCCTCAAGAAGCATCTGTTTATGAGAGAACCATCACGGATAAGAAAAGTGAATCAAATCACTCCTCCTCAAGAGAAGTTATGGCTCCATTAACTAAAGTATACACCAGGGCAAAAGTGAGAACAGTTTGGAAGCCTGCTGATCAGGAGGTCACAAGTAATTGGCTGCACAACTTTGATACTGTTGCTGCTGATGAAGATATGAACACACCAGAAAGAAATTCTAGTTGTGGTAAATCAGAAGAGAAGACTGAGGAATTGCACCTCAATTCATCACGTGGAAATGATTCTGAGAGAACAGTGGTAATTGAAGGTTTGACTCTATTCAATTTGAATGTTGAGATCACTGATGAACCACCACATGAGGGTGCAATAAAAGAGAATGAAGAACAAGGTGAAACAGAAGCTGAGAAAGAAGTGTCTGCTCAAGCTGAGAAGGGTAAAACTGCTGAGCTGGGTGAGACTCAAGATGCTTTAGATGGTAATATCTCTAAACCCTTAACCCAATTAACCCTAGCATCACCACAGGGGGAGCTTCAATATAACACCTCATCACCTATCATACAAACCCCTCCCCATTCAATGTTCAATGAACAAATGCCTACACTTCCACCTTTCTAACCTGTCTCAACAATACCACACTCTGTCCCACCTTTCTCACCCCAACCAATTCCCATTGCACTGCACCTCCTACTGAACCATCACCAAATCCCACTATCTCTCGTGTAACCTCCCACAACCTTGAACAATTACTTGCAGTCATCAACATAGAACATGGAATCTCACCTCTGAAAGCCACCAACACCATAACTTCCTCAAACATCTATCAATTTTTGAACCTCAACCAAACACCACTAGATGACTCCCCTTAACCAATGTTCCCTTCCATCAATACCCAAACTCACCCTTCTGACATGCCAACTAAGTTTGAGTCTCTGGATTCCTCCTTCTTCAATACTGGACAACCTTCTGGTGTAGCGCAAGAGAAGGATGCTGAGGAATCTAAAGAGCAAAGACCACCTGCTTTTGAAGCTCTTGAGAAACAAATGTCTAAGATTGAAAGGATGATGAGAAGGATGAAAGCTCTGCTGAAGGATGTGCTTGAAGGTCAAGCAATCATACAACAAGGTCAGAGATGTGCGGTATCAGTCATGGATTTTGCAGCAAGGGATGGCCACACTTGCTCCAAATCTCATTCCTCCAGAATTTGGTCCATCCCCTTAGTTTCCTGACATTCCAAGACCTGTTACTTCCTCCTCTTCTGATGGGCCATCCCCATCGAAGTAGTCTCTTAATGTCTCTATCTGCCTCGACCTT
The DNA here is from genome assembly GCA_963573325.1 of Astragalus glycyphyllos. Classification (NCBI taxonomy): domain Eukaryota; kingdom Viridiplantae; phylum Streptophyta; class Magnoliopsida; order Fabales; family Fabaceae; genus Astragalus; species Astragalus glycyphyllos. The sequence goes on along the minus strand of OY754312.1, from coordinate 63,440,298 downwards.
TCTGATGTTAGCCAAAAGGGGGAGAAGAGTAGATTAAGTTACAAGGTCTTAGGAGTATTTTGAATGATAAGCATTAGCAAATATCTGTGTGTACTAGACACATTTTGTTGAGAAGTAATCTTCTCATTAGTTGTTTTTCATTTTCATAAGCTTATTTGCCAAAGGAGATAATCTCTTGTAATCATGTTAATGATTGTTTTGATGGGTTGAATGAAATACATGTTCTTAATTATGTTCTTGTGTGATATCTAAATTATGTGAAATTAAACTCTTAATCTGTATGCACATATTCAGGGGGAGTAAAAAATAATTATGCCTTAGAAAATTTTAAACAAATATCAAAAAACTTAATTCATCTCAATAGAGTTTGTCAAACTTCCAAAAGGGGGAGATTGTTGAGGCAAAATCCCTAATTAATTTTGATGATTAACAAACCTCAAATGTGAGAAGCTTAAGTTATCTGACTTCATATGCTACTAATGCCTCTTCTTGAGTGAACAATAAGAACAGGAATAATCAAGCTAATCTCAAGAAGGTACATGCTTATGAGAAAGATCATATGTGAGAAAACTTAAAAAAATGTTGCTCACAATATTCTTGAAGAAGAAATCTTTTCTTGACAAAGTCAAACATCAAGACCATATGGGTAAACTTGATAAATATCATCATGAGAAGCTTTATCCTTGTGTGTGGCAACATGATAATAGTAAACCAGAAGGGTCAACCTAAGAAGCATCACGACAGAACTATGAAAGGAGATGAGAAGCTCTGATGAGAAGAGTCAAGTTAAAAAGCATCATGAGAAGAGTCATGACCATCTGAAGGGTCATGATGAGAAGAATCAAGTTGAGAAAGGTCATACCTCAAATATCTTCATTTGAAGTATCAACTTGAGAAGCATCATCTTCAAACAACTATCATAGTTGAGAAGAGTCATGACAACTGGAAACAACTGTATTCTGCAGAAAAACAGAAACACAGCTGTATTAAGCAGACAGCCTCTCCAATGGCTATATGCTTTTGCCAACGACTCTTTTCCATGGACCAGAGGTTATTACACATAATTTCATCTATAAATAAATGCTCCTGGCCATCATTGATCCGTGTGAGAGTACATTGAGCTCAAATCTTCCAACATTGTCAAGTGTCCAAGTTTTGTCTCATCCATACTCAGCTACTACAAACCTGAAGGGATTTACTTGATCTTTGAGTATGTATTAAGTCTTGTGTTGTTGTATCTATTGAATACTCCATCTATATCAACCAAGCTCTAGAAATCCCACAAACCCAAACACTTAACAGAAAACCTGTAGGACACCTTCTCAAGTAGCATGTGTTGTTGTTGGGCTTGAGAAGTGAGTTCTTCTGTCATAGAAGCAGTCTAATAGATCAGAAGGACTCTATTAGGCGTGTTTACAGTAGGTAGAGCTGTGTGAATAAAACTACCAAGAGCACTTTTAGCCTTGGGATGTGTAAAAGTTGTAAACTATTTGGAAAAAAGTGGAAAATCTCACAGAGTGAGGAGTGCATGTAGCCTCAGGTTTTGGCTGAACCACTATACATTATTATGTTAGTTACTGCTTTCCTTAAGCTGTTTTACACTTTGTGGCAAAACTCTCCTTGAGGAGAAGCTTTATGAAAACTGAGAAGGTAGCATGCTGAGCCTTCTCTGCTAAGAAATGTTTTTAAACTGAAACACAGTTTTCAACCATTCTCATATCTTTCCTAAACTAATATTAACCTAGGAAGTCTCTTGATATGTTGAACTTAAATGTATTACTATAAACCACATGTTCTTACACTACTTTAATGATCAAAAAGTCTAGTATCAAAACTGTAAGTGTTGAATACAGAACTTACTGACCCTTCTCATCTATGTTAAATGTTGAGAAGATAGTCTAGTCTAAACCTTATCCACTTACTATCTAAATTAAGACATCTGTTTTCACTCACCCTTCTTAGCTTAAAGCACTCACTATCTTAACACCTAGTCATACTTGTGAAGATAGTTCTATTATTTCAGTTGAATTAAAAAAAAGGGTCACAATTCCAGCCGCCCTTACTTGTGTCATTAATTGACTTCAATTCTGTCAACATTAAATATTTTAATCATTAATTAAATATTCTTTTATGTCATTTTACATTTATCAGATATTTAAACCGCTAGTTTTACAAAATGCAACATTTGCTATCAGCTAGCTTATCCTCAATTCGCTATCTAGTAGCTTATCCGCTATCCACTAATTTTGTCAAACAGAACGAAAGTGAAACTTAAATCTAACAAGATAAAATTAATCTTAGTCTACACCGAACAATGTTCGCGAGGGAAAGTAAAAACACATAGGCATTTAATTGATGAAAACTCGCGAGACCAAAAATTGCAATTAAAGATAAAAGTTAGAGACTTAAATACAATTGAGTTCATATAAAGGTGAGCATTTGTGTCAAAAAAATAAAAATAAAGGTGAACATATTTAATATAATATATTTTTATCATACATTATAGACAATTATGTTTAATGAGATAACAAATAATTTGAATAATAATAAGTAACATAATTAATATTATGTTTTAAATATACAACTGTTACATATTATATAATTTCATATAATTATTTAAGTCATTTTTATATATCTTGAATACCTCCTTAACGTCATTATTATTCATTTGAATTTTAATTCCTACACAATGGTGAATATAAATTTTAAGAAGATCAAAATAGTTTATTTAGAAAGCTAAATGTGTCCACGTAGGATAAGTGAAGGAACAAAGTCATTGAATTGGCCAAAGTAGAGGAAACTCAAAAATTTCAATTAGAAATAGACTTTAGGGTTTTAACTAGCAAATTTGTATCTATACACACTTTTGAGATATATTTCTATTTTAAAATAAAAAACTGACAATGTTTCAAACATTGTTGGTTTTTTATATTTTTAAAAAAAGATATAATTTTTTTTTCCAGAAACGGGTAATGGTTTCTGGTAATGAATTAAAAGTACTTAAATTATGACAATAACTAGCAATAAATTCTAAAGAATAAATGTAAAAGAATAGTTATACTGTAACACCCTAGTATTTCTAATCGATAGAAATACTAAAACATACATAATAGCATACATCAGAGGATAAAATTCTTACTTTAGATATTGAACGAACTAAACTCTTGAATTAATAAAACACAAGAACTTCAAAAACATTCCACAACTCAAGTACTAAGGTTCTCAATGTTATTAAAACATGACTTGTCCTAGAGTTCAATATCCATAAGCAAGCAATAGCGGAAACGGTTCATACAACTTAACAACATTGTAAGTTACATAAAAGGTAAACAGGAATAACAAGGGAAATATAAAACATGGACAAAGACATCATGTCTCCATCAACTCCAGAGGCACACCTCCTACTCGTGCCGCTTAGTCTTTTTCTTTCCCTGTTTCTCTGTAAAACAACAATAAAAGATAGGGTGAGATAACATATCTCAGTGAGCTTTACCGTGACCCCTAACCACACTCTCGATTCATTTATGAATCCTTTAATTGGTAATTCAATATGAATTAAAAAATAATTCTTTTTCATCTTTTATCACATCACCACCCACCCAAAGTAGCTTAAGTGATTATGATTTACAAAACGAAACGTTTTTAATTGTAGCAGATCACCAGCAATATGAAGAAGCTTAAGTGATGAGTTACCTTATAATCCTGTTTAATTCGTAGCATATCACCGACAACACGAAGAAGCTTAAGTGATTATGCATCACAATATTACATTTTTAATCTTTAGCACGTCACCAACTCCGAAAGCTTAAGTGAACCCCATAGCCAATAGTACTTTCCCTAAAGGCGAAAACAACAATAATGGGGGCCTAGGTCAAGAGCTCATGACCTCCCTCACCTAGTTTTCTAATCCATAGGGGTTGTCACCCCGACTCGATATAATCTATATATCGTAAATCATAGACCGGTTTAGATGAATAAATAATAAACATCCTGAGTCAGTTATACAATACCAAGTAGGGCTTATAGTCCGTTTTATTTTTGAAAACACATGTACGCTCACGTGTACTAAATTCGGTTTTTCGAAATATTTATAAGTTCGAAAACAATTCATCAAACCATCTTGAACATGTTTAAAATCATGTATTATCAATCACAAATCATTACAATTGGTTAGAAAGAAGATTAGAAAAGGTTTGGAATCGAAAGGAGCGACGAAACGACATTTTAGGCAACCTGGACACGTAACATTGCACGACCCGTGCTAAAATTATAACGACTCGTGCTCATTGGAAATTTATTTTCCAGTCAACCTGAAAAGTTGGCACGACCCGTGTTGCCCTGTAGCTCATTCAAAATTCTTTCGTTTGTGTTGTTTCGCTTCTCCAATCGCGTCCAATCTGTAATCCAATCAAAATTCCACCATTCAACAGAGAATATCACACATCATTCCAGTACAAACAAGTCATTCAACCAACAACATACCGAGTAAATATTTTCGAAATTTCCCAAAATATCGAAATTTCACAAAATACGGTTTTGACTCCAAAAATTATTTCGAAACGGAATCGCATCATAGAACCAAATTATGCAAGCATTTGAAATCATCAAATAAAACCCTAATAGTGAGTAAAACTCACCGATCGTGATGAAAATCAAGCAAAACCGAAACTTTGCGAAGTGCTCAACACACGAACTCGCTCGAACTATCCCGGTACGGTGTCCTAAGTTCCCACGAACACTACACCTCTTCAAACTCTAATTCTTTCCACTAAACTCTTTCCCCACTGTTCAAATCACAATGTAGGTTCTGAAATTGCTAGAATCTAACTCTCAAGGTTCCTAAAAACAATATGCAATGATATTCAAATTTTGTTAAGAATGGAGCTTCAATCTTCAACAATGGTTGAAAGTGGTAGAAGGGGAGTGAGAGGCTGAAAGTTGTGTCTTTGCAAAGAGCTTGAAAAATGAAGAAAGAACAAAGAAGGACTTACATGCAATGGAGGAAACAAAAACCCTCACCCTTCTTCCATCTCTCCATTCTCTCTCTCTCCCTATTCTTTCTTTCCTTTTTTCTAAATTTGCTGAATGTGAGAAATGATGAGTCATTTGGTGTTTTAATGAGCTGAAGGCAGGTTTTAAAAGGATGGGAAAAGATCTAAATGCCCTTGACTTAATTCTATTTCTACCCCAAAACAATCACATACTTCAAACAATAATGCAATTAAATCATGTAATCACACAATTAAGTAACGATTTCACTTCTCTAATATGACCATGACTCGACTTATTATTTACTTAAATAATAAATCACTAGTTAATTTCATAAATCTAAATTAACAAAGCTAGGGATGTTACAATCACCCCAACTTCTAAAATTTTGTCCTCAAAATTGATCAAGTTTCCTTCTATTTACTAGGCACGGATTTGGCGATTCACCGATCGCTTGATTTCGTATCGATGTCCAATCCAAACATAGGTAGTCATGGGCCTATATATATATATCATAGATTGAACTTCAATCTTTAAGCCTCATTTGTCCACTTTACCTCATACCTCCGTAGGCCCCTGTCGGTCGGCCCGGCCTATTCCCACCCCTAGCTCTAAGTTTCACTTTGGTCCTTTATCTTTTTTTTGGTCCGTTTTGGTCCTTCATCTTTCATTTTCATTTCATTTTGGTCTCTGCTGTCATTTAAAGCTAACGGACACCACGCTGGGAGTTAACTGCTGACGTAGCGCCTTAAATTCATTAAATGACGTGGCAAAAAATATATTATTTAATTGTAAATGAAATTACCCATAAGCATTTAACTTTTTTAATTTAGAAAAACAGAAAACACAAATCAACAAAAACTAAAAACATTAAAATCAATAAAACAATTAAATCAATTGAAACACAAATCAGAATCAGATCCCCTTCTTCCATCTAACCCAGATCCTCTTCTTCCATCTTCAATGTCTCTCGCTCTCTTTAATTTACAGATTCAATGTCAACATAAACTAACCCTTCTTCGTGGGAAGAGATGAGATTAAACTGGGTTTTGGGTTCAAGAAGAACATCTGAGAACAGAGAAGCTTCAATACAGAGAAAAACGAAGGTTCTTAGTTATTAGTGGTTTCGTCGAAGACGAAGAAGATGACGTAGATTGTGAAAGGAGATTTTAGGATTCGAATGGGTTTGGGGTTTTCTAGGTGTCGAATGGGATTGGTTTTAGAGTTCAAGTTCCATTCTCTTGTTGTTGTTGTTCTTGGAATAAGAACAAAAAGGGAAGAACAAAATGTTTTTTTTTAAGTTTCTGGGATGCTGAATCTGATGAAAGGGAAGAAGATGAACGTGTTCTTGGAATGTTAATTTAATTTTATTTTAGTGTTTTTTGTTTTTGTTGATTTAAAATTTGAAAGACTTAAATGCCCATGTGTAAAATGATTTTGAATTAAATAATATATTTGTTTGCCACCTCATTTAATGAATGACACGTCATACGTGACACTTAAGGCGTCATGTCAGCAGTTAACTGCCAACGTGGCGTCCGTTAGCTTTAATTGACGGCAAGGACAAAAATGAAACGAAAATAAAAGATGAGGGACCAAAACAGACCAAAAAAAGATAAAAGACCAAAGTGAAACTTAAAGCAAAGATAGATGGCCAAAAGCGATATTTAGCCTATAAAAAAAACAAACTCACGCACTTGCTAAAAGAGAGACCTAATTGATATAGCTTTTATTCATAATAAACCAATTCAAAACTTTTAGCACCTAAATGAGTAAAAGTATAATTTAAACTTTTGTTTTTTTTTGGTCAGAATTTAAACTTTTGTTTTACCGTATCTTTTATCTCCTGAAAATCGGGCCGTGAGGGTTGGCCTGTTTCAAATTAGAAGACAAAGCACCGTAGCATGTGAAGAATTCCACTAGGATCTGTCTGCATAAAGTTCTGCATACAATTCAAAAGGTGCATAAAGGAAGATGATTAGAAGGCATGAAATATGCCACTTTGTTCGAATGATTATTAACTATTCCCATCAGCTACCTTAACCACTGTAAAACTACGCTTGTTGGATGTTAATTATTTATTTGATTAAAAAGAGCTTAGTGCAAAATTAGACGTTAGAAGTAACTCCGAAGCTCTTTTTTTATAGGAAATATTTCACCCGTTTCTAATCTTTGGTACTTTTGGCTTGTTACACATATATTAAAGTACTTTGAATTTGCTTTGGCTAAGTACTAAAATACCCCCTTTGTAGTTGTCTTGGAATAATTGAAATCAAAGTAAAAGAGTCTTGAGACAATTAATTCATACTTTGAACTCTAAAAGACTCAATAAATATATAGGGTATATTAGGAAAAATTGGGTGAATTTTACATTGGATTTTTAAAAGTATCATTGTTTTGGAACAAAAATAAAAGACCAAAAGTACCAAAAATTAAGAACATAGGGAGTATTAGTTGTTAGTATGTTAGATTCCAATTTAATCCTTAAATCTCCTTTTACAATTCCTTCAGTCAACTACTTGAGTTGAGATACATTATGAGATACATTATAGGAACCGCAAAGTCAAAGTAATTATGAGAACTGCAAACCTTATGTTTGGATGGAGTATTTTTAGGGAGTAATGTAATTTTTGAGGGGATTTCGGAATATTTTAGTTCAAAACTTTTGAACTAAAATATTCCGAAATCCCCTCAAAAATTACATTACTCCCTAAAAATACCCAATCTAAACACTCTAAATCTCCACTCTTATGTCTAATTAATTAATATTAACTTGATTAGGTGGTATGACAAGGCAATCTCATTACTCGGAAAAGGGGAAGAGAAGGAACACATCCTCAAGAGAAACCTTTTGTTGCCGTAAAAGAAAGAATTGGAAAGAATTCAACAAACCTTGAAGCAATTGATAGTAACAAACCTAAAAAGAAAAGAAATCATCAAAAGTATCTCAAGTACATTAGGAAGACTAAATTGATTTTTTTTTATTTCTTAGAGACTAAATAAATTTGATTTTTCTCTAAGTATCAATTTGAGTTTTTACTATTTTTTATCGTACGCCAAATGTGTCTTACATGCATGAAGACACTTGCCCTTTGCCTTCCATGCAAAACACCAAATAACCTTGTAATGCATGCACTTCACCATGTGTCCCTTGCAATGCATGAAACTCCTTGAAAGCTTCTAGAACTTGATCTTTCTTCTTCAATGGATACACCCACACCTTTCTAGAGTGATCGCCAATGAAGGTAACAAAGTATTGTGCGCCACCAAGGGACCTTTCAGATGTGGAGCAAACATCTAAGTGAACAAGATCTAGGATTTGCCTCCATCTTCTTGCATCATCTGATCTTTGAAAGGATACTCTGTCTTTTTTGCCTGCTAGAAAGTCTTCACAAGGTTCAAGTGGTTTTCCCTTGATATTTGAAAGATGGTCTTTAGCAAGAATCTCTAAACCTTTGTCGTTTGTGCCTCATTTCTTTGGTTGCGTCTTGAGAAACATTAGTCTCTCCCTTGTTTAGCTTTCCCTGCATGGTGTAGAGGGAGGCTTCCTTTTTGCCATTATCAACTGTCATGCTCCCTTTCCTAAGCTTACATCTACCATCGCTAAACTGGTTTATCATGCCCAGATCCTCTAACTTTCATGCTGAGATCATGTTTAGACGCATTTCCAGTACATGTCTTACTTCCTTCAGCACAAGCTTATTGCCATTCTCTGTGATCAGAATCACTTCAACAATACCAACAATCTTGCTTGTGACATGGTTTCCCATCTTTACCGTACCAATGTATCCTCTTTGGTATGATGAGAAGAATTCTTCATGAGGTGTAATGTGGAAAGATGCTCCTGTGTCATCTATCCAAGTGCAGTCATCGAATGCAACATTTAGATAATTGTCATCACCAATAAGGAAAATATTCTCGTTGTTCGAGGATACTGTAGTTGTGGTTCCATCTTCCTTATTCTTCATTGGGTTTATCAGATCTGGATGGACTGTTCCATCTTGTTGATCTCTCTTCAAGATTCTGCATTCAGGTCTTCTGTGGCCCGGTTTGCCACAATAATAACAACTTAGTCTAGTGCGAGACTTGGATCTATCTTGTGAACAACGTTGGCTTCAAACTGGTTGTTGAAACATCTTTCCCTCCATCTTTACTCTTCATTTAGAAAGGAATCTATAACAGAATCCATGACAAGATTTCTGTCTGGAGCAGAGTTACTGAGAGTGACGACTAGAGTGTCCCAACTCTCAGGTAGAGCACTTAGTAGTAGAAGAGTTTGCAACTCATCATCTAACTTCATGTCAGCTTTCGTCAGTGATTCACAATACCTTTGAAGGTATTCAAATGCTCGATAATGTTTTGCCTGTTTGAGTACTCCAACTTCAACAGGCGTCTAACAAGGTGGGGGTTTGTTCCTCGACGTCTTCTTTTGAATCAAGGATTTAAGTTTTGTCCACAACTCATACGCATAGGTATAATTTGACACATGCTCGAACAAACTCTCTATGTATTTTTTAATCATTGCTACTGCCTTCCGGTTTTGGAGCTCCCTCGCTTTTTCTTCCTTCCCCTCTAGCTTGTCCTTTTGGGAGATTGGCTCATGCAAATCTTCGCAATATAGGTGGTTTTCCACCATAGGCTTCGAATATGTATAGATGTCAGCAGTCAGCTTGAACATATCTCCATCATGATTGATAGATCCTTCCATCTTTAGAACACAGGAAAGTAGTTCCTCCAACTAGGAGATTTTGTGAATAATGTCGTACACTGGAAAAGTCACAAAAGTTTGTGAAGAGTGCAACTAGTAAGTTCCCAGGAAAGGGAGGTGGGTCAATATTGACACACTTAATACCAAGTCTTTCCTTAGCCAGAACTTACCAAGACACACTTTCGCAATACCACAATTTAATTCTAACAATAATAGTTCTCTTCTGATGTGGAAGATCAAACAATGTTGCAACCACAAAGCATATTAAGAACTTTCTAATGAGTAGTACCCCAGAGCAAAGACCGAGCTCTAATACCACTGTTGGAAAATGACCTCCACAGTTTCCCTCCTCCGTAAACTCAAAATAGGCACTCTTGGAAACGTGAAAAATAGACACAGATAATTTTAGCGTGGAAAATCCTCCACTATAATGATAATGGGAATACAACATCTTCACCCTTAGGTGGATCTAACTACAAAGAATCTCTCAATTTGTAAGGAAGACTCTCACAATTGGCTCACAATTCTCGCTTGAGCAAGACTCTCTTTCTATCTTGCTTCTTGTTGTGTTTCTCTTATGGTGTGTTGTGAATGCTTGCTCATGGTCCTATTTATAGGAGAAGCAAGCCAAATGTGACTTACATGCATGAAGACACTTGTCCTTTGCCTTCCACGCAGAACACCAATTAACCCTGTAATGCATGCACTTCACCATGTGTCTCTTGCAATGCATGCTCCATGTAACACCCCACTTTTTTTAAATAGTTATTAGGAGATGCTTTAGAAATTATTTTTTTAAATTGTGTGCTTTAGGACTTAATAAAGAGAATTTATTGTTATTATTTTTGAAAACATAGTTATATATTACTACTATTATTATTATTATTATTACTATTATCATTATTTTCGTAGAGTATGTTTCGTGAAGATCATAATTGAATATATACGATATGTGACCCATTTGAATTCATTAGAACTGTTTCACAAATAGAGCTCATGCTTCTTTTAGTAATTACCTTAAGATATACATGCTTCCTTATAAGGTACAAAATACAGCTCATGCTTCTTTAAGATTATGTGTTGGATATAATAGAATAGGACACCTTATACTAGCTTAAGATGAATCGCCATTTTAACCCATGAGAACATGCCACCTAAAAGAAATTACACCTCATCTTTCTACATGCATTATGAGAGTCTTCCACTTAGGTGCTTGCTTAAGATTATTCATCATTTAAAAGTTGGTTTTACATCTCATGCTTAGCATGATGTAAGAAAGGTCCATGGAACAACAACAAATAGCAAGTCAAGTCCTTTGATTCATTCATCCTTCCATAACCAAAACACTTCATTCTCACATTCCTTTAAACCTTGAACCACAAAAACAACCAGCATCTTGAGTTCGTTGTTTCTTAGCTTTGTTCGAGTACGTGTCGGTGTTGTCGGAGCAAATGTACGTTCATGCTATAATTCAGGTGGGGGAAAGATACCGTATTCGTCAGGATGGTTAGCCTAAAGTTTTAATTTAAATATGTGTAGAGGGACTCAAGCTCTACTAGAGTTAAGGAGTCAGCGATACCTAAAGATCATTTGACTACACTTCAGAGTTAAGGTTGAATGAAATTTAGGCTGTCGATGACCGGTTAATGCGTAGGAAAGTTCTATATTATTATTTGATTGATTGAGTGATTGATTGATTTCTTGAATGCTTTGATTGTTTTAAATGTTATGAAATGCTTATGTGCTATTTGTGATTATTTGTTGAATTGTGGAAACATCATATATATTGATATAGTTAAGTTTTAGAAGCATGACTTTATTCAATAATAGTAATGATTTGGTCAAAAAAAAAGGTAATGAAGTTAAGATTTAATAATGAACCTAAGTGTGCATAGTGAACTAAGAGTCATAAGATATAAAGTGGCATAAATACTTAATCGTAGTGCAGGAGATAGTACGAGGTATTGATCATAAAATGTGTAAGGCATACAGGTTAAGGTGTAATCAAACAGAATCATATAGATTGCATATGTGTTGTAAGTCAACAGCTTTGTGGTATGGGACACACGAGGTCAAGTACCGGCCTTGGTCCTTAGTAGGACATATTTATAATTATAAGGGGCCTGATGAGGTAATGTTAGGTTTACATTTCTCTGATCTGTTTTTGGGGAAGGAACGACTTATAACATCTGGACTCCATGGTGACAGTCAGATGGCGTTCTGCACGAATGTGGGAACGTTAGTGGCATCAGGATATGGCCAGAGTCAGCATATAGTATTGACACATGATCATAGATAGAGTCAGAAACATAAGATATTGATAAAGGATATAAGATAATAAATAATTTGAATTGATGTGCTTGTGACATGTTTAAATTAAGCTTTACCTTATCTTCCCATTTTTCTGACTTATACATATATCTTAGCCCTATGTGTTTTCTTTTCTATATTTGTTTGTATCGCTTAGATCCAGTAGAGGAGCCACTTGCAGCAGAAGGAGATACTTTTCCTTCCATGATGGACGTTGAAGACACCGAGGATGCCGGTGCGATGTGATGGAGCAGTCAAGTGTCTCATTGAGATAACCTGAGTTTTGTTTGGCCAGTATGTCAGTCTTTTGAGTCTAGTTAAGTTAGCTATTTAGCTGACTTTGTATTGTGTTATTATGTTCCGCTATTTTGTAGTACTCTGATAGATGTTTTGATTGGCTTTAGTATAGCCACACATTTTGTAAAACTCTCAAAGGTATGTCTTTTTCTATGTGATGCATGTTCAGTTATATATGTCTTAAATTTTAAATTTAATTGTTTTATAGATTAAGAGGTTAAGTGTCAAGGGTTACTATGATGAGGAAGTGGGTCGTCTCATTTAGTGGTATCAGAGCAATTCGATTTAGATCGGACTGTGAGTTAGGGTCATACTGGCTGAGTCGAGTTAGGTCCACATCAGATGCTATCTTTGTATAGAATTGGGTAGAGAGTCTGTGTGAGCCTTTAAAAGGGCTAGTTCTTGGTAGATATTAATCATGAAATAAATGAGATAAATGCATATAGCTTAGGTTTCTTTTATCTTATGAATATTGAAACCATTGTTTCAGGAGATCATGGTTTCACCTAGGAGATCAGAGAGTCAAGGTTAGGGGGCCGATGTGAGACGTGAGGAGCCTGATGACCTTTTCCATGGAGAAGGAGAGGCTGAGAGCACCGAGACCATGAAGTAGGTGAGAGAGTTAGCTGCTGCGGTATTACAGCAAACCCAACAGAATGCTCAAATTCTACAATTGACTAGAGATCACCAAATTCGACAACAACGCGAGACCACACAAAATGGTGCAGGACTCACAGTTTTCTTGAAAGGGAAGCCACCTTAGTTAAAGGGAGATTTCGATTGAGAGGGAGCTGAGCATTGGATACAAGAGTTGGAGAAAGTCTTTTCGGCGATGCGTTCGGGAAGATAGGAGAGTTGATTATGGGGCTTTTATGTTGACTGGCGATGTTGAGAGTTGGTGGAAAGGGAAGTCTAGGATTTTAGAATAGGAGGGTCGTATTATTATATGGGCTTTGTTTAGCGAATGCTTCTTAAAAAAATATTTCCCAAGGTTGACTAGGAGGGAAAAAGAAAGAGAGTTTGACCGTTTAAAGTAGGGAGGTATGACAGTGGGTGAGTATGCCAGGAAGTTTGAGAATTTTCTCAAATATTCCGAATTTTATCAGTTACTTCCACGAGAGGAGTGGATGTGTCAGAGATTTCAGGATGGTCTGAAGCATTAGATTCAAAGGGCGATAGCTCCAATCCACTTGGTGAGGTTTTCGGGGTTAGTAGAGAGGTGTATGGAAGTAGAGAGTATTGATTCCTGTCGGGGTCAAGTTAGTTTTGGGGGACATGGTAGATCAGGAGGTTCTCAGAGAGGAGGACCTATTCGGAGAGATGGAGGTGGAAGGTTTCAACAAGGTAGAGGTGGACCCTACACCAGTCCGATACAACAGGTTATGGGAGCTGGAGTAGGAGGTGGCGACAGACAGTTAGCCTTGAAGTGTTACTTGTTCAGAGGGACTCATTTGGCTAGGGATTGTCCTCGCAAGGCTGATGCTTTGTGTTATCAGTGTGGCCAGGCCGGTCACATGGCTAGAGATTGTACCAACAAATAGAGACAAGTCGGAGTAGGCCGTGGAGCTGGACCAGTAGGAGGTCGTGGTGCAACCGCAAGTGGTGGACAAAGAGCACCGGGTGCAGGAACACCAACTGACAAACTTCAAGCTACGGGCCTTGTGTTTACTGCGTGGGGTTCTGAGGCCTCACAGTCATCGGATCTCATACAAGGTATGTGTTTAGTTTCAGGTTCTCTATTATCTGTATTGTTTGACTCTGGGGCTACTCATTCTTTTATTATCTGTATTGGTTATGTCTTTTCGTGTGACTAATGCACCGGTCGTAATCATGGATTATATGAATAGGATCTTTAGACCTTACCTTGATCAGTTTGTTGTAGTGTTCATAGATGATATTCTCATTTATTCTTTCAGTAAAGAAGAACATGAGGAACATTTAAGAATAGTTTTTCAGACTTTGCAGGACCGACAACTTTATGCGAAGTTGTCTAAGTGTGAGTTTTGGTTGAAAGATGTTCAGTTCTTAGGGCATGTGATCAACAAGGAAGGAATTATTGTTGATCCTTCTAAAGTTGATGCTGTGTTAAAATGGGAAAGTCCACGAAGTGTGGGAGAAGTTCGTTGTTTCCTAGGGATTGCAGGATATTACAGGAGGTTCATAGAAGGTTTCTCGAAGATTGTGTTGCCTATGACGCAATTAACGAGGAGGGGTAAGGCCTTTGAATGGACAGAGGAGTGTGAGGCTAGTTTATTGGAATTGAAGAGAAGATTGACTAGCTTACCGGTGTTGGTTTTGCCAGAACCTTTAGGTTAATTTGAAGTGTATTGTGATGCATCTTATCAAGGATTAGGTTGTGTATTGAAGCAAGAAAATAAGGTGGTCGCTTATGCTTCGAGGCAGCAAAAGGTTCATGAGAGGAATTACCCCACTCATGACTTAGAATTGGCTTCTATAGTCTTTGCATTAAACATTTGAAGGCATTTCCTCTATGGAGCTGGATTCACTGTGTTCAGTGACCACAAGAGTTTGAAGTATCTGTTTGACCAAAAGGAGTTAAACATGAGGCAACGGAGATGGATGGAGTTCTTAAAAGATTATGATTTTGATCTACAGTATCATCCAGGCAAGGCAAATGTAGTCGCTGATGCATTGAGTAGAAAGACATTACACGGGTCTGCAATGATGATGAAGGAATTTGAACTGATAGAAGAGTTTAGAGATCTGAATTTGAATATGAACTTAACAAGGGACAAAATTCACTTAGGCATGACTACGGTTTCTAGTGATTTTCTGGCGATGGTTCTAGAGAAGCAGTTGGAGGATGAACATCTGCAAGAATTAAGAATGAGAATAGAAGAAGGACATGAGTCAGATTTTAGGATTGGTATAGATGGTGTGCTTAGGTTTGGTGATAAAGTTTGCATTCCTAATGATAGAAATAATCGGACGATGATTCTCGAAGATGGTCACAAGAGTAGGTTGAGTTTTCATCCAAGTGCTACTAAGATGTATCAAGATTTGAAGAAGATGTTTTGGTGGCCTAGTATGAAAAAGGAAATAGCGAAATATGTGTTGTCTTGCCTAATTTGTCAGAAGGCTAAGATTGAATATCAGAAACCAGCAGGGATGCTACCAAAACATTCTTAGATGTAGCGGAATATGTAGGTTTGCCTAGGACTCAAAAGAGGGTTGATGCTATTTGGGTTATCATTGATAGACAGACTAAGAGTGCTCATTTTATCCCAATCAACCAGATTTTAGTTTGGAGAGGCTAGCACAAATCTATGTTAGGGATATCGTGAGGTTACATGGAGTGCCTACTAGTATCATCAGTGATAGAGACCCTAGATTCACCTCAAGATTTTGGCAGCAGTTACACAAAGAATGGGAACTAAGTTGAGGATGAGTTCAGCTTATCATCCACAAACGGATGGTTAATCTGAAAGGACGATTCAATCATTAGAGGATCTTCTAAGAGCTTGTGTGTTGGAGCACACAGGTAGTTGGGACGATTTTCTTCCTTTGATTGAGTTTACCTATAATAACAGTTTCCACTCTAGCATAGGAATGGTCCCTTATGAAGCATTGTATGGCAGGAAGTGTAGAACACCATTGTGTTGGTTTGAAGTAGGGGATACTCAGATTCTTGGATCAGATTTTGTGCAGCAAACCACAGAACATGTTAAGCTTATCAGGGAAAAGATGGAAATTGCACAAGATAGGCAAAGAAGCTATAGTAATAAGAGAAGGAGACCTTTAGAATTCCAAGAGGGTGATCATGTTTTTCTAACAGTAACCCCTAATACTGGCGTTGGTCGTGCAACTACAAGGTTTATAGGTCCATTTCAGATTCTTCGCCAAATTGGTCCAGTAGCCTATCATATTGCTTTACCACCTAGTTTGTCAAATCTCCATGATGTCTTTCATGTTTCACAGCTTCGTAAGTATTATCCTGATCCATCACATGTAATTGAGCCCGAGTCAATACAGTTGAGAGATAATCTTGAATACAAGGCTTTACCGGTACGGATTGCAAACTGTAAGGTTAAAGAACAATGTGGAAAACACATTCCGTTAGTGAGGGTAGTCTGAGATGATGTAACTCGGGATACCACTTGGGAGCGAGATGAGGATATCCATTAGCGATATCCACATCTTTTTGCAGGTACGGTAAATTTCGAGGACGGAACTTCTTTAAGGGAGGTGGTAATGTAACACCCCACTTTTTATAAATAGTTATTAGGAGATGCTTTAGAAATTATTATTTTTAAATTGTGTGCTTTAGGACTTAATAAAGAGAATTTAAAGTTATTGTTATTATTTTCGAAAACATAGTTATATATTACAATTATTATCATTACTATTATCATTATTTTCGTAGAGTATGTTACATGAAGATCATAATTTAATATATAGGCTTAATTACAGTTTTGGTCCCCCTATTATCACCAACTCACAATTTTAGTCCCCAACTTTTTTTTCCACGAATTTAGTCCCCCTATTTTTCCAATTTCTAAAATCGATGTCCCCCACTAATTTGGTCAAACTTGTTGCTGACATGGACCTCACTTAAGTGACGTGGCAAGCGACATTGGAATGCCACTTAGCGTTTCTGGGTCCATGTCAGCAACACCGACCACACCTTCATCTTCTCCGCCGTCGCCAACCACCCATCTCTGCGTTTCACACAACGTTTGCATCCAACTCATCTCCCTTGCATCTCAACAACGACAACAACAACATCACACCACGCTGCCATGAAATGGATGTTAGTTTCGAGAGGCAACTAGAGAGGGAAGTTGTAACCGTGTCACGAAGTTGATGTTTGCGAGCACCGTTGACGAAAGCGTCTCTGTACCCCGGAAATAATTTAATTAAAATAGTTGATTGAATTATTAAAATAATTTGGAGGCGGGATATAGATAAATTAAAAGGTTAATATTTTATATGCGTAGGAGGTGAAACGAGTAAAGGAGGTGGTGACGTAGAGAGCCCAGTGTTTACTAAGCCCTCAACTTAAACCCTGGGGGTTTAAGCCAAGCCCTCATTCGCAGCAAGCAAAAGAAAAACGAAAGTGAGAGTGAGAGAGAGAGCACGCGGCGCAAAGAGGGAGAGAAGAGGAGGGTTTCGCGAAGAATTTCAAAAGGAGATCGTTCGTGTTGCTGTGGTTTTGTTCGTGTCTCGTTCGTCGTGTTCCGGAGCGTACGTTATTCGAGGTAAGGGTGGGCTTAACCTTGATAATGGGTTGATGATAATTATGTGTGGGTAGTCTAGGGTTTTGTTGAATTATTCGTGTTGTTGCATATCGTGTTTTCGTTGAGATTGGTGCTTTGATGATTATTGCACGTTATTGTGATTTGTTTCGTTATTTGTTGTTGCGTGATTGTTGTATCACGATGATGGTGTTGTTATTGTTCGTGTTTTTGTTGTTGCTGTGCGTGGTTGATTGTTGTTGTCGCGTTGTCGAATTGTCGTTTTTGTTGTGGTGGTTGCGGTGTCGTTGCCGTTAGGGTTTGGTGTTTGGCAATTTAGCGATTCTGGACACAGGTTCGGTTTTTCTCAAACTGGCGCTGTTTGGTTGATCCAAAAATTATGAGGTTGATTGTTTTTGAAAATAGACTTAACGCCGGTCGTTTTGGCACTGGTTTCGTTAAATTCGGAGTTGTATAGCTCGAGTTATAGGCGATACAAGTTAGGTTAAAATTCTGGAAACGATTTGGGTATAGATTCGGTATTTCGGTGACTGGGAACGTTGTATTGACTGAAAAATTATGTGGTTTATTTCTCTGGAAAATAGACTTAATGCTTGTTAATTTGGCACTGGTTTGGGTGCATTTAGAGTTGTGTAGCTCGAGATATGAATTCCACAAGTTAGAGTAAGATTCTGGAAACAATCTGGACACAGGGTCAGTGTTTTGGTTACCACGTTTTCAGAAGAACTCCTTTTCGAACGAATCCAATTTCTTTGAAAACTAGACAAAATTTGCCCCAGTTTAAGCACAAGTTTCATGCAATTTGATTGAGTTTTGGTCACTTTGGAATTGCTTGAATTTGAAGGACAGAAACTGTCCTCTTTTGCAACTAGCCTGTGTGCTTTTCGAAAACTGTATATCATCCCATTGTCTATGAATGTTATAATTTTGGTGGTTCACTGTCAAATGGACTTTTCCCTTGGTATCTGGTGCTGTGATATGGTGTAATTGTATTGTGTTGCTGTAGTTACCTGATGCTAGCATATTTTTATCATCTGCTTATTACCTCTGTTAGACTCACCCCTTCTGCTTGGAATGTTGCTCTCATGCGGCAACGCTGCAGGTGATCGCTAGTGCTCGTGGAGGAATTGCTAGGTTTTGCTTCCTCTCTCGTTTGGGTCTGTGTCAGCTCTGATATGTAGCACCGGGGAGTCGTTAGTTATCGTTTTGAACTATTATTTTAGTTATTGGAAATTGTTTTAATTAATTTTGGAGATGTCTTTAATTGTTAATTCTGGAGATGTTTAAACTGGTTAATATTTCCGCTGCTTGGTGATTTCTTTTATATAAATTATTTTGGAGATTTTTTTTTGGAATAAATGGTGTTTTTTTTTTTAAAATGGTGAAAAATGTAGCGCCCTTCGAGGTGACTCTGATAATTGTCTATTTAGTTGTAATAGTAAAAGGGGGGTGTTACATTAGTGGTATCAGAGCAGTTCGGTCTGTCCGGCCAAGTTGTCGAGTCGTCGAGTCGAGTAACACTTGAGTAATTGTTACTCGTTTCTGATTATAGTTTCTGTTGCAGTGTTAGGTTGAGATGGCAGGACGGAACGATGCTGCACTCGCTGCTGCTTTGCAGGCTGTGGCTCAAGCTGTGGAGAATAACCCAGGTGCTGCTGGTGATGCTGGGTCGCGCAGTTTGGCTACGTTTCAGAGGGAGAATCCTCCTACCTTTAAGGGCAAGTATAACCCTGATGGTGCTTTGGCGTGGCTGAAAGAGATGGAGAGAATCTTTCGTGTCATGGATTGCTCTGAGGCGCAGAAAGTCAGGTATGGTACTCATATGCTGGCAGAGGAGGCTGATGACTGGTGGTTGGAGGTGAGGCAGAGGTTGGCGACTGTGAATGAAGAGGTCACTTGGGCTGTGTTCAGCAGAGAATTTCTGAGAAAGTATTATCCTGAAGATGTCCGTGGGAAGAAAGAGATTGAGTTTCTGGAGCTGAAGCAGGGTAATATGTCGGTGACTGAGTATGCTGCCAAGTTCATTGAATTGGCGAAGTTCTATCCACATTATGGTGAGGCTGGTGCTGAATTCTCCAAATGCATCAAGTTTGAAAATGGGTTGCGGGCTGATATCAAGAAGGCGATAGGGTATCAGAAAATTCGGGTGTTCTCGGAGTTGATTGACAGCTGCAGAATCTTCGAGGAAGACAGTAATGCTCATTCTAGAGTCATGAGGGATAGGCAGAAGAATTTCTCGAGTCGTGGGAAGCCGTATGAGGTTCCAGCTGGTAAGGGCAATCAGAGAACTGCTGTGGGTAAGAGACCTAGTGGGGGAGATGCTGCTGCTAGTGTGGTATGTTACAAGTGTGGTAAACCCGGTCATAAGCGTCCTGACTGTCCAGGTGATGTGAAGAAGTGCTACAAGTGTGGTAAAGAGGGTCATATGGCGTCTAGCTGTGATCGAAAGGATGTGTTATGCTACAACTGTGGTGAGGGTGGTCATATCAGCACTCAGTGTCCTAAACCGAAGAAAGAAAGGTCCGTTGGGAAGGTGTTCGCTCTGGCGGGGTCAGATGCAGTGAATGAGATCAGAGGTACATGCTATATTAATAATTCTCCTCTCATTGCTATTATTGATACTGGTGCTACCCATTGTTTTATTGCTACTGCATGTGTTGAGAAATTAGATCTTGTTTTATCTCCTATGTTGAGGGAGATGGTTATCGATACTCCGGCTAAGGGTTCGGTGACTACCTCGGTTGTTTGTGCTAAATGCCCTTTATCGATATTCGGTAATGATTTTCTCGTTGACTTGATTTGTTTGCCGCTGAGCGGAATGGATGTTATTCTAGGTATGGACTGGTTAGTTGATAACCATGTTCATATCAACTGTCATGAAAGGTCTGTGAGTTTCTTTTCTCCTGAAGAGGAAGAGTCTGGTTTGTTGTCTGCTGGTCAGTTGCATAGGGTAATGAGGGAAGACGTCCAGTTGTTTTCATTAATGGCGTCATTGTCTGCTGAGAGCCAAGCGAAGGTTGATGAGTTGCAGGTGGTGCGAGAGTTTTCTGAGGTTTTTCCCGACGAGATTCCGGATGTACCACCAGAGAGAGAGGTTGAGTTTGCTATTGATCTGGTACCTGATACTAAACCTGTGTCTATGGCACCGTATAGAATGTTTGCATCTGAATTGTCAGAACTGAAGAAGCAACTCGAGGATCTGCTTGAAAAGAAATTTGTGAGGCCAAGTGTGTCGCCGTGGGGAGCTCCAGTGTTGTTGGTGAAAAAGAAAGATGGTAGTATGAGGTTGTGCGTAGACTATCGGCAGCTGAATAAGGTGACTATTAAGAACAAGTATCCGCTTCCGAGGATTGATGACTTAATGGATCAGTTGGTGGGTGCTCAGGTGTTCAGTAAAATAGATTTGAGATCGGGTTATCATCAGATCAAGGTGAAAGACGAAGACATTCAGAAGACAGCTTTCAGAACCCGTTATGGGCATTATGAGTATTCCGTGATGCCTTTCGGTGTGACTAATGCGCCGGGAGTGTTCATGGAGTACATGAATCGTATCTTTCGTGAGTATCTGGATCGGTTTGTGGTGGTATTCATTGACGACATCCTAATTTATTCTAAGTCAGAAGAGGAGCATGCAGAACATCTGAGATTGGTATTGGAAATTCTGAGGGACAGGAAATTATATGCGAAGCTGTCTAAGTGTGAGTTTTGGTTGAAGGAGGTTAGCTTTCTGGGTCATGTTATTTCGGGGAATGGGATTGCCGTGGATCCGTCTAAGGTTGATGCCATGTTACAATGGGAGTCTCCGAAGTCAGTTACTGAGATTAGAAGTTTTCTGGGTCTGGTAGGTTACTATAGGAGGTTTATAGAAGGATTTTCGAAGTTGGCACTTCCGTTGACTCAGTTGACTTGCAAAGGTAAAGCTTTCATCTGGGATGACTGTTGTGAAGAGAGCTTCAAAGAATTGAAGAAGAGGTTGACGACGTCTCCTGTTCTGACGTTGCCTAATCCGGAAGAGTCGTTTGTGGTGTATTGTGATGCTTCCAAGATGGGGTTGGGAGGTGTGCTTATGCAGAATGGTAAGGTAGTTGCCTATGCGTCGAGACAGTTGAGGACTCATGAGAAGAACTACCCTACCCATGATTTAGAACTTGCTGCAGTTGTGTTCGCGTTGAAAATTTGGAGACATTATCTGTATGGTTCGAGGTTTGAGGTGTTCAGTGATCATAAGGGTTTGCAGTATCTGTTTGATCAGAAAGAGTTGAATATGAGACAGCGCAGATGGTTGGAGTTGCTGAAAGACTATGACTTTAGCTTGAACTATCATCCGGGAAAGGCTAATGTGAACAGTTCAGGGATATGAGTTTGGTTTGTGAAGTGACGCCTCAGAGTGTCAGATTGGGGATGTTGAAGATTGATAATGAATTCATGGCTAGCATTCGAGAAGCTCAGAAGTTAGATGTTAAATTAGTTGACCTGATGGTTGGGATTGATCGATCCGAGAATAAAGGCTTTGAGTTGGATGCGCAGAATGTATTGAAGTACCGTGGAAGAATCTGCATTCCTGATGATGAGGAGATGAAAAGAGCAATTTTAGAAGAAGGTCATAGGAGTAAGTTGAGTATCCATCCGGGAGCTACAAAGATGTATCAGGATCTGAAGAAGATGTTTTGGTGGCCTGGTATGAAGCGTGATGTGGCGCAGTTTGTGTATTCCTGCTTGACTTGTCAGAAATCGAAGGTTGAGCATCAGAAGCCTGCTGGGTTGATGCAACCGTTGGAGATTCCGGAATGGAAGTGGGATAGTATTTCTATGGATTTCGTGATAGGGTTACCTAATACTGTGCGGGGGCACGATTCGATTTGGGTGATTGTGGATAGATTGACGAAGTCTGCTCATTTTATTCCTATCAATATCACGTATCCGGTGTCGAGATTGGCAGAGATTTATATTCAGGTGATTGTGAAGTTGCATGGTGTTCCTTTGTGCATTGTGTCTGACAGAGATCCTAGGTTCACTTCTGATTTCTGGAAGAGTTTGCAAGAAGCGTTGGGTTCTAAATTGAGGTTGAGTTCAGCTTATCATCCTCAAACTGATGGGCAGACAGAGAGGACCATTCAGTCGTTGGAAGACTTGTTGAGATCTTGTGTTCTTGAGCAGGGAGGTGCGTGGGATACTCACCTTCCGTTGATCGAGTTTACTTACAACAATAGTTACCATTCTAGCATCGGGATGGCACCGTTCGAGGCATTGTATGGTCGGAGATGTAGGACTCCGTTGTGTTGGCATGAATCTGGGGAGAGTATTGTTCTTGGACCCGAGGTTGTTCGAGAGACTACTGAAAAGGTGAAATTGATCCGTGAGAAAATGAAAGCGTCGCAGAGTAGACAGAAGAGCTATCATGATAAGAGAAGGAAGGATTTAGAATTCCAAGCTGGTGATCATGTGTTTTTGAGAGTCACGCCTATGGCTGGTGTTGGGCGTGCATTGAAGACAAAGAAGTTGACTCCTCGTTTCATTGGACCGTATCAGATCACTGAGAGAATTGGTAATGTTGCTTATAGGGTGGCCTTGCCGCCAAATCTTTCGAATTTGCACGATGTATTTCATGTGTCGCAACTTCGGAAGTATATTTCGGATCCGTCCCATGTGATTCCGATGGATGATGTGCATGTGCGGGATAATCTCACTGTGGAGACAATGCCTGTGCGAATTGAAGATCGTGAAGTGAAGACTTTACGTGGCAAAGAGATAAACCTGGTGAAAGTGGTCTGGTTAGGAGCTGCTGGTGAAAGCATGACATGGGAGTTGGAGAGCAAGATGCGAGAGTCCTATCCGAAGCTGTTTGAATCAGGTATGTTTTCGAGGACGAAAGATTCTAAGTGGGGGAGGGTTGTAACACCCCGGAAATAATTTAATTAAAATAGTTGATTGAATTATTAAAATAATTTGGAGGCGGGATATAGATAAATTAAAAGGTTAATATTTTATATGCGTAGGAGGTGAAACGAGTAAAGGAGGTGGTGACGTAGAGAGCCCAGTGTTTACTGAGCCCTCAACTTAAACCCTGGGGGTTTAAGCCAAACCCTCATTCGCAGCAAGCAAAAGAAAAACGAAAGTGAGAGTGAGAGAGAGAGCACGCGGCGCAAAGAGGGAGAGAAGAGGAGGGTTTCGCGAAGAATTTCAAAAGGAGATCGTTCGTGTTGCTGTGGTTTTGTTCGTGTCTCGTTCGTCGTGTTCCGGAGCGTACGTTATTCGAGGTAAGGGTGGGCTTAACCTTGATAATGGGTTGATGATAATTATGTGTGGGTAGTCTAGGGTTTTGTTGAATTATTCGTGTTGTTGCATATCGTGTTTTCGTTGAGATTGGTGCTTTGATGATTATTGCACGTTATTGTGATTTGTTTCGTTATTTGTTGTTGCGTGATTGTTGTATCACGATGATGGTGTTGTTATTGTTCGTGTTTTTGTTGTTGCTGTGCGTGGTTGATTGTTGTTGTCGCGTTGTCGAATTGTCGTTTTTGTTGTGGTGGTTGCGGTGTCGTTGCCGTTAGGGTTTGATGTTTGGCAATTTAGCGATTCTGGACACAGGTTCGGTTTTTCTCAAACTGGCGCTGTTTGGTTGATCCAAAAATTATGAGGTTGATTGTTTTTGAAAATAGACTTAACGCCGGTCGTTTTGGCACTGGTTTCGTTAAATTCGGAGTTGTATAGCTCGAGTTATAGGCGATACAAATTAGGTTAAAATTCTGGAAACGATTTGGGTATAGATTCGGTATTTCGGTGACTGGGAACGTTGTATTGACCGAAAAATTATGTGGTTTATTTCTCTTGAAAATAGACTTAATGCTTGTTAATTTGGCACTGGTTTGGGTGCATTTAGAGTTGTGTAGCTCGAGATATGAATTCCACAAGTTAGAGTAAGATTCTGGAAACAATCTGGACACAGGGTCAGTGTTTTGGTTACCACGTTTTCAGAAGAACTCCTTTTCGAACGAATCCAATTTCTTTGAAAACTAGACAAAAGTTTCCCCAGTTTATGCACAAGTTTCATGCAATTTGATTGAGTTTTGGTCACTTTGGAATTGCTTGAATTTGAAGGACAGAAACTGTCCTCTTTTGCAACTAGCCTGTGTGCTTTTCGAAAACTGTACCTATTGGACACTCTCCTTCAAAAACTGAACTTAGGGATGATAACCAGACCCATAGGGCTTTCCAACAAGTATTTATTTGTTGAAATCCGATGTCGTTTGCTATTTTAATTAATTCGCTGAAGTAGGTGCGATGTGCCTAGGCGCTGTGCGCCAGTCTTGTGCGTGGTGTGCGTGCGTTATGTCCGCGTTGTGGAGCCGTCTGGTGTTAATATTTCAGGTGCGGTGCTGGTATGCTCAGGAGAGTTTAGTGGTAGCTGTGATGCTACAACTTGGTGCTATTTTTGGTGAAATCATTTGTTTTGATTCTGGTGATATAGTATTTATTTTAAATACTTGTTATGGTGAGTTGGTGCATAATCATGGTGTCGCATTGTCATATGCATGTTTTGTTGATATAGGCTCTGCCTCTGGTGTTTATTGGTGATATGCCCGTCGTGGCTCATTTTGGTGATCGGTACCGCATGCATATGCCCACTGGAGGGGTTGCATATCATCCCATTGTCTATGAATGTTATAATTTTGGTGGTTCACTCTCAAATGGACTTTTCCCTTGGTATCTGGTGCTGTGATATGGTGTAATTGTATTGTGTTGCTGTAGTTACCTGATGCTAGCATATTTTTATCATCTGCTTATTACCTCTGTTAGACTCACCCCTTCTGCTTGGAATGTTGCTCTCATGCGGCAACACTGCAGGTGATCGCTAGTGCTCGTGGAGGAATTGCTAGGTTTTGCTTCCTCTCTCGTTTGGGTCTGTGTCAGCTCTGATATGTAGCACCGGGGAGTCGTTAGTTATCGTTTTGAACTATTATTTTAGTTATTGGAAATTGTTTTAATTAATTTTGGAGATGTCTTTAATTGTTAATTCTGGAGATGTTTAAACTGGTTAATATTTCCGCTGCTTGGTGATTTCTTTTATATAAATTATTTTGGAGATTTTTTTTTTGGAATAAATGGTGTTTTTTTTTTAAAATGGTGAAAAATGTAGCGCCCTTCGAGGTGACTCTGATAATTGTCTATTTAGTTGTAATAGTAAAAGGGGGTGTTACAGTCTCCCAAAGACTCGTATTCTTTTCGCATCACTGAAGCGCGAATTGCTGGGAAATGAAATTTGTTTGATTTGGAAGTGATTCTAGTTGTTTTGAATTTCGAGAAAATTGAGTGAAATTTTTCTGTGGAGGGTTTTGGCAGTGATAATTTCCTTTAATCTTGCATGTGAATTTTTCTGTGAGGGGAAAATTGTTAGGAAGTAATAATTGGAGAAACCACTGAGGAACTCGTTGGATTTGTGTCGACCTTGTGTTGACGATGGTTGCACGGCTGATGGTTTAAAACCTGTATTTCTCAAGTTCACGTAATGGAATCAGAAGCGAACTGTGTCGCTGGAATGATGGAAGAAGAAGAAGAAACGGTGGTGAATTGAATGACTGGAAATGTGAAAGAAGGAGAGGGAAGTAGATTTGGAAATGTGAAAAGGGAGAGGGAAGAAGATGAAGTGTTATTTATAAAATAATAATTAATAATTAAAAAACATTTGTTAAAATAAAAATAAGAAGTTTTAATCTAAAATCCACCTTGGCATGTTTGCATATCATGCCACGTAGGATTGGTGACTGACAACTCAGCCCCAATTTTGACCAAAATAAAGGGGACTATGATTTTACAAATTTGAAAATTAGGGGGACTAAATTTGTGAAAAAAAAGTTGGGGGACCAAAATCGCACTAGTGGAAAAATGACTTTAGAAAGCATCATTTAGCATCGGTTGTTTGAACAGCCGATGCTAAATGTGGACGCGGTGGCAATTTTGCAATTAAGGGCAAGTTTTCATTTTTCCCGTGCACCTTTAGCATCGGTTGTTTAAACAACCGATGCTTAAAGTACCTGAGTCAGAGCTAATTGTATGACTCATGTACTTTTTGCATTGGTTGTTTAAACAACCGATGCTAAAGGTCCCATTTTATTTCCAAATTTCACGCATTCTCAGTCTCTCACGATCTCATTCTTTCGTTCTCAACTCTCAGTCTCTCACGATCTCGTTTCTTCGTTCTCAACTCTCACTCCCCTTCACGCGTTCACCCTAGCATCTGCCGTCGCCATCGCCATCCTCCCTCCACATCACCGTCGCCGTCGCCGCCCTTTCTCCCCGTCACCGTCGCTGTCCTCCATCGCCAGTTCGTTCACTGATTCGTTCAGAATCTTGAAGCTCAGTTTGTTCAGAATCTTCAAATGGTAAGCATCTTGGCTTTGGTTCTTTTCCTTTGTTTTTGTTTTTGTTTTCGTTTTCATTCTCTTCCTCTCCCTTTGTTTTCATTTTCATTCTCTTCCTTTCCCTTTGATTACAAAGTCTCGTGAAGCTCTCAGACGCAAAGTCCCTGTGTAACGAGACTTTGGCACTCTCTGCAGGTTAATCGAAGGTAGAGCTTCAATAACCCTCTGTTAATTTCTTCTAATTTGTTGATATCAGATGAACCCTAATAATATTGAGTGTTGGATTACAGGTTCTGAAACCCTCGTCCCTAAGCACATCTTCGTTTGCGTCTTCATTGCTGTAGGCATCATTTTCGTCTTCTGAGAAATCTTCAAAGGAGCATCGTTTTCATCTTCAAAGCAGTAAGCATATCTGAAATCAATATTTTCGTTTTCGTTCTTCTTGTTTGCGTCTTCAAAAATTGATGCTTCGTTTTCTTTTGCTTGAAACCCTAAGTATCATAGCATGAAATCTGAATTCAAACCCTAAGTATCACAGATTTTGTTTTTTGTTTTAAATTGAGAAAGTCAGAAAAGTCTATTCTTTCAACAGTTAATTAGTTTTCACTTGATTTCACATAAATTGAAGGATTTATGGATGTATTGTAAGGTCTGTTAGTGACATATTTTGCTAACATTCACGAAGGTTTTAGAATATTTTTTGTGTTTTGCAGTGTTAATCAATGTTGTGTGTGCTTTTAGGATATTCGTAAAAGGGCCAGATTTTTCCTTTTGGGGTTTTGTTTTGGAATGAGAAAGGGAAAATAGGGTTAATCTATCTATTTGATGATGCATTTTGGGATAAATAGTAATTACTTGGTTCTGAAAACTTTTTGCCAGGGTACAAGTCATAAGGTAGAAAGTTGGGAGCTGTATCTTTCTTTCCCCAATGAAAATATATTCTCAGATACTGAAACATTCGCTTCCTGTTTCATGCGTTCACTTAATTTCATGTTTTCCCTTTTTTTGGTTTGGGATTGGAATTTTGTTATGCCTTTGTGTAGAGTTTGGTCCTGCTATCATTGTGAATTGGTTCTCTTAGTTTGCTTAAAAGTACAACTTGACTATCCTGAAAATTCTAGTTGGTCCTGACTTTATATCATTGTGAATTTGTTCTCTTAGTTTGCTATCATTGTGCAGTTCAAATGAGAGGCATCTTCACAGAATGTTGAGTTGGAGGCTGCCAAGTTTCTGCATAAACTTATTCAGGATTCTAAAGATGACCCAGCCAAGTTGGCTACTAAACTCTATGTGGTGTGTGTTGTTTTCCCTTAAATGAAATTCTGCAATTATTCTTTTACATCTTGCAATTAATTTGGTGAGTGTTTCAGATACTACAACATATGAAATCAAGTGGGAAGGAACATTCAATGCCGTATCAAGTGATATCAAGGTAAGATGTCTGCAGCATGGCACTCAAACTTATTCATATATAGGAATTCAATGTCTAGCCCTAGGGACTTTTGCAGTGAGCTAAGATAATAAAATTGAGAATCTAATACTGTTTGTCTTGATAAGGACACAAAGTTACATCCGAAATTCTCTTTTCACCGCAGTTAAGACTAATGATATTAACTAGCACTGCCATGGGTTGATGGGAAATGCGTTTGGATAAATAGCTTCATAAAGCACTTATGTATAAGTTATATCTATAATTAAAGAGAGAATGTGGTTAAACTTTTTATACAAGCTATAAGCCGTTTTCAGAAACTATTTTGGGGAGCCTATTGGAATAAGCTGAAAAAATGTTATGAACATGTTAGAAGTTACTCTTATATGCAAAGTTATTTTTATATGCACTCCCTAGCACTCAGTCAGGTGCTTGTCATAAGATAAACCTGAAACAGCTCATTCCAAATGCATCCCTAATCAATGGAATAGTTTGTTGAATTGCATTGTGTGTCAGTTGGTGAATGATGATGAATGTTTATTTGGTTCTGGAGCCTCCTTCCAAGCTAACAAAATGTTGAATTTTGGTTACTTCGTGTTGTTTAGCTTGATTAATATCCTCGAAGCTGATGGCTTCTTTCAGGGAATACCTTTATTTGATTGACTTTCCAAATGGATGTTAAACGTAATTCTCAAAGCATTGACAATGACCAGGCTCATTTTGCAGGCTTAATTTTCTCTGTGGTACTGTGATCCAGTTTCTGGTTTCATGCATATCACTGTTTATTCTGACTTAGTGCTGTATGTTATAGGGGCGATGGGGACTGTCATCAACCAACATGGTCTTGATATTGAAGCATTGAAGTGCTCACGTCTTCCTTTAACTGGTGGTCCTCAAATAGGTAATTATTTATGTTTTAATATTGCTTAAAGAGTTATTGTGATAGCTTTTCAGTTGATTTGATTTCAATGGTGATTATGCAGAATCTTCTTCACAATCAGTGGGTGGTGCAAAGGGTTCCAGGGTGGGATTGGCTGAAAATGAGGTGTCCAAAATGGACCCCTTTCCTTCTGGTAATATGATGGCAAAAATTCCAATGCAGTGGTGAGTGCCTCCATCCCTTGCTTATGATGGCAAAAATTCCAAAATACTGTGGTCTGGATGTGTTCCTTATGTCGCCAACCAAGCAAAGCAATCAAAGAAATGTTTGGCAAGTAAGTTTTTGATTGTTTATCATCGTTTAGATTGTAGTATTTTAACTTCGGGTTGAAATGTTATAACTAATTTATATTATGTTGTTATTAGAGTTGTGAAAGGGGATTCTACATCGGCCACCAAGTGGTTGTACCCTATAGTAAGGCCTACTTGTAGAAGAACTAGTAGCTGTTGCAGGTAATTGTTGTCCAAACCAGTAGAGATAATAGTATTAGTAGTACTAGTTGTGATGTAAGAAGGTGTAGGTGTAGGTAAATCAAGTTCTTGTAAGAAAGGATCTCTTAAAGACGAAAAGTGATTATCAGAAGAAGAAAAATGATTATGATGATGATTATTTCATTGATGATGATGCTTTTCATGATGATGTTGTTGTAAAGAAGCTGCTGCAGGTTGTTGATGATCAGATGCTGATGTTCCTCCACCACTATTAGCAGTAGAACTAGCACTGAGTATGTCAGTTAAATCACCTTGGTAATTGTCCATATTTGTTGTTGTTGAAACAAAGATACTACACATGCTTTATTATTCTTCCACAATAATATTAATTAGTACAAGAACAAGAAAAAGAAACAAGGGTTGTTGTTGTTGCTGTTGTTTTTGTTCTTGTTGCTCTTAAATCTGTTTAATTCAATAAACCTATGCAGTGATTATTGTTTATTCTAAACTTTTCAGGTTCTATTATTAATTATTAATTAATCTTGATTGTCTTTCTTGCAGCTCCAAGGAGAAGCCCAATCTAAGGTGAATCTTCTTCTTCTTAGATTTTGTTTTCTTCATATTTCTTAGACTAATTAATATGCAAGACAGAGATTGATGTTTGATTTGTTGATTTGCATGTTTTTTCAGAGTTCTGGTAGAGGCAAGAGAGTAAAAAGGAATCGAATAGAAGATGATAAATCAAAGGAAGTAGTTCATCTTAGGACCTTACCTTACCTTAGTTTGACATTTGTGTTTTAGAAACATTTTGTTGAATTTTGTGTAAGAAACTTGTAGAAATCTTAAGTTTCATGAATTGTATTGTAAGATATTAATTCCAATGGAATTTGAAAGAATTTTTATGAATTTATTATGTGTTGTTGTTTGGAAATAATTTTGTATATAACAGGTTAATAATATGTCGGTATGGATAAAAACAAAAAAAAATATTAAAAAATATTAATACATTTAGTATCGGTTATACAGAAAAAACGATACTAAATGTACTTACTTAAGTACATTTAGTATCAGTGTTTCTGTATAACCGATACTAAATGTACCTTAGTAATACATATAGTATCGGTTATACAGAAACACCGATACTAAATGTACCTTAGTAATACATATAGTATCGGTTATACAGAAAAAACGATACTAAATGTACTTACTTAGGTACATTTAGTATCAGTGTTTTTGTATAACCGATACTAAATGTACCTTAGTAATACATTTAGTATCGGTTATACAGAAACACCGATACTAAATGTACCCTAGTAATACATATAGTATCGGTTATACAGAAAAAACGATACTAAATGTACTTACTTAGGTACATTTAGTATCAGTGTTTCTGTATAACCGATACTAAATGTACCTTAGTAATACATTTAGTATCGGTTGTACAGAAACACCGATACTAAATGTACCTTAGTAATACATATAGTATCGGGTGTTTATGTACAACCGATACTAAATGTACCCTAACAGTACCTTAGTAGTACATTTAGTATCGGGTAAAAAACCGATACTAAATGATCGGACATTTAGTATCGGTCGATTTAGTATCGGTTCCACAACCGATACTAAATGTGCAAAACAACCGATACTAAATGTCAAATCTGCACTAGTGTCGTGAGTTGGTGAAAATAGGGGGACCAAAACTGTAATTAAGTTTAATATATATGATATGAGACCCATTTAAATTCATGAGAATTGTTTCACAAATAGGCTAGCCGAAAATGTCATATTATTTTAGTAATTACCTTAAGGTATACATGTTTCCTTATAAGGTAAGAAATACACCTCACACTTCTATAAAATTATGTGTTGGATATAATAGAATATGACACCTTATACTAGCTTAAGATGAATCACCATTTTAACCTATGAGAACATGCTACCTAAAAGATATTACACCTCATCTTTCTACATGCATCATTAGAGTCTTCCACTTAGGTGCCTGCTTAAGATTATTCATCACTTAAGCTTATAGAATCATGCCACCCTAAAAGTTGGTTTTACGCCTCATGCTTAGCATGATGTAAGAAAGGTACATGGAACTACTATAGATAGCAAGCCAAGTCCTTTGACTCATTCATCCTTCCATAACCAAAACACTTCATTCTCACATTCCTTTAAACCTTCAACCACATAAACAACTAGCATCTTGAGTTCGTAGTTTCATAGCTTTGTTCGAGTACGTTTCAGTGTTGCCAGAGCAAGAGTACGTTCGTGCTATAATTCAAGTGGGGGCAAGATACCGTATTCGTCGGGACGATTAGCGTAAAGTTTTAATTTAAATATGTGTAGAGTGACCCAAGCTCTACTAGAGTTAAAGAATCAGCGATACCTAAAGATCATTTGACTACTTTTCGGAGTTAAGGTTGTGTTTGGTACCTGGACGTCGGGTCCGGGGTACAACTTATTGTGCTTCTGGAGTTTGAAGATTGAGTTTGGATGGTTCGAGATAAGTCATTCCCGCGCCTCGGGTTTGGGGTACCTTCAAGCACTCTGATGCCTAAGTCAGCAAGGGAAGTCAAGAGGTAAGAGTGGAATGAGAACATACCTGGAAGTGAGCGTCCGCACTCCTATTTATAGATGAAGCGATGTTGCTGACTCATTGGATGCGTGTGTGGACCTCTTAACCGTTGGATGCGTGTGCCCCCGGTGCGAAAATGGGCCTGACCTGACCCTGTGGGTCTTTGGCCCAGTCCGGAACAGTGGCCCCCCAAGTCGAGGTCGATATAACGGGGTTGATCTCGGCATGAATTGAAGAGATGCTTTGTCAATTTCCTGCAAAAAGCTTGATAGAGCATTCAAGCTCGGAATCAAGTAAATCTTGACTGAGCATTCAAGCTCGGAGTAAATTGTGTCTCGACTGAGAATTTAAGCTCGGAGTCAAGAAGATTCAGAGCCGCTGTGGACTCCTTCTTCGGTCTCGAACTGAACATTGAAGCTCGGAGTTCGGGAGAAGGCAAGTGCTCAAGGAGCGGGGGCGAAGTCGCTTAGAACTTCTTCCTCCGGTCTCTGTCTCAACATTTAAGGCAAGGCAGAGAGAAGGCTAGCTCGCTAGGAGCGGTGTCGGGGTCGTTGTGGACGGTTGCGCGCCCCAAGACTGAGTATTGAAGCTCGAAGCCGAGGAGGACGTTTATGTCGCGTTTCACTGGCCTCGCCTCATACCGTCGTCCGCTGAGTGGCCAGATCGGGTTGGATTCGGGTGAGAAGGGGGTTGTATTGCCTCGAGAACTTCAGTTCCTGTGAGTCCTGCAAGTTAGAAGACACAAATTGAGAGCAAAAATGATTTTATTCATGGGCGCAGATGGCCCGATTTGATTACATTCACTCAGCTGTAGTACACCCTGAGTTTGGCTGCGTTCCAGGTTCAGGGTATCGGCTCTTTGGAGAGGGTTTCCAAGAGGTAGGGTCCCTTTCCCGTCTTCGCTGCAACTCAGTAAGGTCCTTCCCAATTTGGTGTAAGTTTCCCTTCACAAGCATTTTTATTTCCCACGTCGGTACGCCTGAGGACGAGGTCCCCGACATTGAAATCCCGGGTGATGACCCTCTGGTTGTATCGCTTGGCGATCCGGGCTTTAACGACAGCTTCGACTAACTGTGCTTTGTCCCGCACTTCTTGTACGAGGTCAAGGTCCTCCCTCATGGCCTTGTCGTTTGCCTCCTTGTCGAGCGGGTGTAGAGTTCTCCAAGTAGATTCTCCGACCTCTATTGAAACGACTGCCTCAGTTCCATATGTCAGCTTGAAAGGTGTTTCGTTGGTGGTGGAATGCGGAGTGGTTCGATACACCCAAAGGACGCATGGCAGTTCATCGGGCCATGCTCCCTTTGCCCCTTTCAGCCTCTTTTTTAGTTCCTTGAGCAGAACCCTGTTCGCCGACTCGACCTGCCCATTGGTTTGGGGGTGCTCGACCGAAGTGAAGTGTTGCTTGATGTTTAGGTCAGTCATCAACTTTCGGAATCCCTTACCGGCAAATTGCGTCCCGTTGCCAGTGATCACAACGACGGGAATTCCGAATCTGGATAGTATGTTCTTTTTCACAAACTTGATGCAGTTTTGAGCAGTGATCTGGGCGAGTGGTCCAACTCGATCCACTTTCTGAGGTAGTCGATGGCGACGATAAGGTATTTGACTCCGCCTCGGGCTGGCAGGAAGGGACCCAGGAGGTCAATTCCCCACTGATTGAAGGGCCAGGATGCCGACAAGGAAGAGAGCTCGGCCGGAGGGGCGTTATGGACATCGGCATACCGTTGGCAAGTGTCACACCTTCTGACGAGGTTTGAAGCGTCCTGGGTCATAGTTGGCCAGTGGTAGCCCGCCCTGAGTGCTTTCTTCGCCAGGGCCTAAGCCCTTAAATGCTGTCCGCAGATTCCTTCATGAATTTCTGTGAGTACGTACTCCGCCTCCTACCCCTCGACGCATTTCAACAGGGGAGAGGAGAAGCCACGTCGGAAAAGTTTTCCATCAACAATGGAGTAGGACGTCGCCCTTCGCCGGACTACCGTGGCTTCCTTGGCGTTGGTTGGCTCGATGCCGAGTTCAATGTAAGCCTTGATGGGTTGGATCCAACCCTTGCCTTTCGTTACGATATTGACGTCTGATGCTGAGGTCGGAGATAGGTCAACGCTTGGCCTTGTTAAGTTTTCTTGAATAATGCTTCGTAGGTTGCCTGTTGGTTTCGTGTTGGCCAACTTGGCCAAGACGTCTGCTCAGGCGTTCTCGGCCTGGGGCACGTGTTTTAATTCCACCCGATCAAATTGGAGGAGTAGCTCTCGTACTCGTGCCAGGTACCGCTGCAGGATGGGGTCATTCGTCACGAAATCCTTTTTGACCTGGGAAACTACTAGTAGTGAATCGGTGTTCAGCTCGATGATCTTAGCCCCAAAATCCGAGGCCAGCCTTAGTCCAGCTATACATGCTTCATACTCAGCTTGATTGTTTGAGGTTGTGAAGGCAAAACTAAGGGAGACTTCAATCATAAGTCCTCCAGAGTTCTCAAGGATGAGTCCGGCCCCACTACGTGTCGAATTCGAGGAATCGTCGACATGGAGTTTCCATAATAAAGGGACCGAATCGGAGGGGGTCGGTGTCATTTCTACAACAAAGTCAGCCAGGACCTGAGCCTTGAGGGCGGACCGAGCCTCATACTTGATTCCATACCCGGACAATTCAACAGCCTACTTGATGATTCATCCCACGGACCTTAACCTTCTTGCGACCACGACTAAGGCCAGTGCCACCTTTTCTATCCTCTGATACCTAGACTCGGGCCCTTGTAGTACCTTGCTTACGAAGTATATCGGTCGTTGTCTCTTCGGAGTATACCTTGCTTACAGAGGTAAGAGTGGAATGAGAACGTGCCTGGAAGTGAGGGGCTGCACTCCTATTTATAGATGAAGCGTGCGTTGTTGTTGAGCCGTTGAATGCGGGTGCGGACCTCTTAACCGTTGGCTATGATACTTACGTGCGTTGGGTTTCCCCCGGTGCGAAAATGGGCCTGACTTGACCCTGTGGGTCTTGGGCCCAGTCCGGAACAGGTTGAATGAAGTTTAGGCTGTCGATGACCAGTTAACGCATAGGAAAGTTCTATATTATTATTTGATTGATTCAGTGATTGATTGATTAATTTCTTGAATGCTTTGATTGTTTTAAATGTTATGAAATGCTTATGTGCTATTTGTGATTATTTATTGATTTCTGGAAAAAGCTTATTGATATAGTTAATTTTGAGAAGCATGATTTTATTCAATAATAGTAATATTTGGTCAAAAAAAAAGTAATGAAGTTAAGATTTCCTAATGAACCTAGGTGTTCGTAGTGAACTAAGAGTCATAAGATATAAAGTGGCATGAATACTTAACCGTAGTGCAGGAGATAGTACGAGGTACTGATCAGAAAAATGAGTATTGCATACGGGTTAAGGTGTAATCAAACAGAATCATATAGATTGCATATGTGTTGTAAGTCCACAACCGTGTGGGAAGCGACACATGAGGTCAATTACCGGGCCTGGTCATTAGTAGGACATATTAACAATTATAAGGAGCCTGATGGGGTAATGTTAGGTTTAGATTACTCTGATATGGTTTTGGGCAGGGAACGACTTATAACATCTGGACTTCGTGGTGACAGTCAGATGGCGTTCTGCATGGATGTGGGAAGGTTAGTGGCATCAGGATATGGCCAGAGTCAGCATATAGTATTGACACATGATTATAGATAGAGTCATAAACATAAGATATTGATAAAGGATATAAGATAAGAAATAATTTGAATTGATGTGCTTGTGACATGTTTAAATTAAGCTTTACCTTATCTTCCCATTTTCCTGACTTATATATGTATATTAGCCCTATGTGTTTTCTTTTGTATATTTGTTTGTATCGTTTAGATCCAGTCGAGGAGCCACTTGCAGCAGAAGGAAATGCTCTTCCTTCCACGATGGACGTTGAAGGCACCAAGGATGCCGGTGCGATGTGATGGCGCGGTCAAGTGTCTCATTGAGAGAACCTGAGTTTTGTTTAGCCAGTGTGTCAGTCTTTTGAGTCTCGTTTAGTTAGTTATTTAGCTGGCTTTGTTTTGGTTATTATGTTCCGCTGTTTTATAGTACTCTAATAGATGTTTTGATTGGCTTTAGTATAGCCACACATTTTGTAAA
Source organism: Astragalus glycyphyllos (assembly GCA_963573325.1). Classification (NCBI taxonomy): domain Eukaryota; kingdom Viridiplantae; phylum Streptophyta; class Magnoliopsida; order Fabales; family Fabaceae; genus Astragalus; species Astragalus glycyphyllos. The sequence continues at coordinate 63,403,909 of OY754312.1, read as the reverse complement.
ACTCTCAAAGTTATGTCTTTTTCTATGTGATGCATGTTTAGTTATACATATATATATATATATATATATATATATGTCTTAAATTTTAAATTTAATTGTTTTTGAGATTAAGAGGTTAAGTGTCAAGGGTTACTATGATGAGGACGTGGGTCATCTCATTTAGTGGTATCAAAGCAGTTCTATTCAGATCGGACTGTGAGTTAGGGTCATACTGGCTGAGTCGAGTTAGGTCAACATCGGATGCACTACACCATGAGGACGTGGGTCGTCTCACACCACGACATGTGTTACTCATGCACTACACCATGTGTACAACATACACCTTTCTACTTGTCATCACATGCAACCTTCCAACTTGTCATATACAGGTTGGCGATGTGGCAATAGCTGGACCCCACAAATCTCTCATGCATCTATCTACAAGTTCTACTTCCATCTCTCTTGTTTGGTTCTCTTCTTAGTTCTGCTCCAGATCTGTACAGATCTGCGCCAGATCTGGCCATATTAAGTCTTCTGATTCTTCTTCTTCATTTGGTTAATTTTCGCACTTGTTTTGATTCTGTATTGTATTTTTCTTTTATATAATTTGTTTCAAGATTCTTATCTTTTGTTATTTAGTTTTGTTTCAAGATTTTGTGTTATTTTGATTTTCAAGTTCTATAATTTTTATAATTTATTCTTCAGTTATGTTCTTCAATTATATTTCCATGATTTCAGCTTTTTTCTAATGGGTTCTTAATTCATCTCCAGTTCGATTGTTTCCCTCTTAATTATATTATTTTTTATGCTTTGACAAAAAAGAAAAATTGTATTATAATTATTGTTTACCATTCTTATATTATTGTTGACAACTAAAATTAAGCAATAACCACTGCTAAATAAGACTTCTTCAACGTTGGTTTTTTATACGCACCTTATAGTTAGTTTACATTTTAAGATCCAACATTAAACTTGCTCAATAGGGGCTTTGAGGAGTTGTTTGTAAATTTGGAAAAATGGACCAAGCCCACCAAACTGGCCCATAAAAACCCGAAAAAACATATGAATTAGGCCTAAAAACTGAGTCCATTTTTAAATTGGACTTTTTAGCGTAGCCCAAAAAAGCCCGTGTTGGGCTAGGCCGACCGAGCCCTCAAATTAAAGAATGGGAAATCTCCTAGATTTCATTTGGCTGATACTTCGAACAACCCTCCCTCTACTCGGTGGACACCCTTTCCCCTTATGAAATTACCAAAATACCCTCACTAAAATTCTAAAATTCCAAAACTTATCCATCCTTCACATCCCTCCTTCAAAACACCCCCTAAACCTCACTACTCTCACTCTCATCACTCTCAATCCACACTCTCACATCAATCTAGCTGAAATCTTCCTCCTATTGTCATCAATATCACGGTATGTACCTAATCATCTCATCATTTACGTTTTTTTTTTGAGCATTTTCGTTTATTTTCGTGTTTTGGAAGTTCTGAAATCGAGTTTGGTTTAGATGTACGGAAACCGAATCGGTTCGGCCAACCGTGCGCCGAACCGGTTCGGCTGGCTGTACGCCGAACCAGCCGTGGGGGGTTTCAGCTTGTGCTGGTTCGGACAACCTTGCTCCGAACCGGTTCGGTTGCTTTGCTTCCGAACCTACCTGTTGCACAGATTGTGCAGAAATAGTGTTTTTTAACACTATGTTTGATTTTATTTCGATTTTTTAGATACTAATATGGATGAAAGCGGCTACCCTGTATCTGATGCCCTTGTTGTGGACCATACCAGTTTATTTGATACGAACGAAGTATTTGCTACTCGTGATGACTTGCTTGTATATGTTCGTTCCGTTGCGCATACTCTTGGGATGGTTATTGTCATCAACTGGTCGGACAACGGACAAAGGTCAGGGAAAATCTTCTGTGAACTGGTTTGTGAAAAGGCAAGAAAATACAAGCATGCGGATATGGTTCCTACGAGGAGCAGAAAATGTTGTTGCAAGTTTCGCCTAAAGGGAAAGTTTATCAATAAACTTGATGGATGGATATTGAGCGTTATGTGTGGAACTCATAACCATGCATTAATGTCTTACGGCGAGGGTCATTCCCATAACAACATATTAACGACAGAACAGAAGGAAGTTGTTTCTAGAATGACGAAGAACTTGATTCCACCTAATCGGATCTTGGCCGAACTAAGGTCTATGTACCCCGTAGACAGCCACTTGAATCTCAAACAAATACACAATACGCCTTCAAGGTTACGATCAAATAATCGTTAGGGTAGGACTGAACTCCAATAGTTGATGACTTATATGGAGCGTGATAAATATGTGTATTGGCATAGAGTTGAATATGGGACTGAGGTTGTCACCGACAAGTTTTGGGCACATCCAGACTCGATTGAGCTTCTGGATACATTTCCCGTTGTTTTGCTGATTGATTCCACCTACAAGACAAACCGGTATAAGTTTCCATTGGTTGAGATTGTCGGGGTCACATCAACGGAGCATACTTTCTCTATTGCCTTTGCTTATGTCAATTGGGAGAGGAAGAATAATTTTGTATGGGTTCTTGAAAAACTGAGGGTATTGATTAGAAGACAGGAAGATGTGCCAAAGGTCATACTTACCGATTGTGACACACCTATTATGGATGCTTTGGCAATTGTTTTTCCGGAATCCACAAACTTGTTGTGCCAATTCCACATAAAAAAGAATGTAAGGGCGAAGGCTAGGGTGTACATCCATCCCGTGGTTGCTCAAGAGAGCGACGAAGAGCGTCTGATGGATAGAGTTGACGAAGTGATGGAAGCATTCCAAAAAGTTGTCCATGTGAAGACGGAGGAAGTGTATGAGTTGGCTATGGAGCAATTTGAGGCTATTTGTCAACCATTTGACAACCTTGTTGCCTATGTGAAGAAGCAGTGGACCACTCCCTTTAAAGAGAGATTTGTAGAAGCGTAGATAAACCATCATATGCACCTCGGCAACACCACCACCAACCGAGTGGAGTCGGCGCACTCAAACTTAAAAAAGGTTTTGCATGACAGTAGCGGCGATTTGTGTAAGTGTTGGGATTCAGTTGATGAAATGCTAAGAGTACAACATGGTGAACTTAAGCGCCATTTTGAGTTGAGCCTCAACAGAGTCAAATATAGTCATTGGAGCAAAATTTATGACAACCTAAAAGGTTTAGTTTCTTCAGCTGCGATGGACCATATTGGCAAAGAGTTGAAGCGTAGCTTCATTGGTATGGAGTCTTTCGAATGTGGATGCATCATAAGAACAACGCACGGTCTACCGTGTGCATGTGAGCTTGCTAGGTAATTCATTCATCTAACTATTTTAGTTTTATATAAATGATTTTAGATTATGTTTGTAATGTCAATTTCAACTATTTTGTAGCTACACAACGAACCTGACTCGCTTTCCATTGGATATAATTCATAATCACTGGAAGAGACTCAATTTCAAGGTTTCCTACAATGAAGATTCTTCCGAAATCCCAAATGATGAGTTGAATTTGAAGATTGAATTTGAGGCTATACAACGGAGGTTTGATGCTGTTGATCGTCCTGATAGAGTAATGATAAAGCAAAAACCACGTGAGTTGGCATTCCCGGACACTACTTCCATGTGTCCACCTCCGGAACCAATCACTACCAAGGGGGCACCTAAAAAGGAAAAGGGGAAGGGGAAGAAGAAGAAGAAATATGAGTTCTCAACAAAGCGAGAACCATCATACTGGGAACATGTTGATCACATTTTTGACTCACAACAAGATAGCACATCCACTGTTGCTCAGTCTTGCAAACGCCATACTCCCCCGGTATCAAAGTCATCAACTCCAGGATAGAGTAGAAGCTCCACCCTAAGTACATTTCAGTTACCTAAAGGAAAAATGTCTAAAAGTGGAGCTCCTACACCCCCGTTACCAAAAAAGATCAATCCTACTCCATCACCAATCGAAAAACCAACCCAATCCTACTCCACTATGCCAGTAACTCAAATTCAAGGGCTTACACTAAACCCTACCCCTGATATCATTCGGTCAGAGTCATACAATGAATTCATAAGTTTTTTGCCTACAGAGATACATCGTTTTGTTGATGATATAGTGAATGTGGAAGGTGACGGCAACTGTGGGTTTCGGTGTGTTGCTGCACTTCTTGGAAGGGGTGAGGAAGATTACTTCAGCATTAGGAAAGACTTATTTACAGAGGTTCAGCGAGACTACGACTTGTACTCCAACTTGTTTCATGGAATGGGCAAAGTCACCTATGTTATGAAGGCTTTGATGAATCAACATGTTGTAAAAAATGGAAATGAGAATTGGATGACTATGCAAGAATGTGCTTATTTGATTGCAAATGCGTACAAGGTCGTGTTGGTTTGCTGGTCTCGTCATCTTTCCTTTTCGGTTTATCCATTTCAAATCGCACAAATCAAGAATGCACCAGTCTACCACATATGCTTCACGGGGAACCACTTTGTATACATGAATATGAAGAGAGGTTGCCCGATGCCAAGAGTAAGTACCTATTGGACAAAATTCAGAAAAGACATAGCAAAGGATTGGCCCAAGCCATTCACAGGACACTTGCAACAATGGAAAGCTTTAACCTTAGATTTAGGTGCTCCTCCTTGTATTGACTTAAATAAAGATTGATGTTTAGTTCAATTTTGTTGTAACTTTTGAGTTTGGTTAAGTATTATTAAGACACAGCAATTGTTACAATATCATTGTTTATGCTATTTGTTGAGTTTCAGTTAAATTGAAGTAGTTATTTTACAAGTAGAATTACATGAATTTTGGGCAAAATTTGTCCAACAAATAGCTGTCCAGAAACTTAATGTTTCTGTCTGGTAACAGATAGGTTCGGCCAAGCCAAGGCCGAACCTGTTCGGCTAACGGATGGCCCAACCTAGCAAAATAACAGCTTCTCAGGCTCACACACCCTTGGAAGGTTCGGTTGAGTGAGGCTCGAACCGGTTCGGATTTCGCAGGACCGAACCGAGTTTTTTCATACTCGGTGGAGGTCCACCCGAACGGGTTCGGGCACCCGTGCGCCGAACCCTATATTTTTAAAAAGTCACCTGATTGCCACATTAGGGCAATTTGGGGATAAACGAAAATTGTAGGTACCCACTGAGTAGTGGGGGGTTAGACGAAGTATGGGCCTTTCATTTGGACGGTAATCCTCAGAGACACTTTGTAATCCAACAATTTGGCAAGCATGCTTGGAATTAAGTCAACCAGCTTACAATTTTTAGAAACCAAATTTTCTATGTAAACTTTTTTTCGTAATTTTTTTTAAAACGTTTAATAAGCAAATAACGTAAGTAAAGAAAAAAATTACAACCTCAATATCTTAACCACCAACCATGGCTAAATTCCCAGCTTCTTAAAACGAGTTCACCTCAAGCCTCGAAGGGACCAAACAACCACTACCTGGCCAAATATTTGTTTGAATGATAAAAATCAATACACTCTCATCTGAGAGGTTTTACAGTCAAAAAACTTAGAAAAATATAACTATTTTCTATTTCCTCTTGGGAAGGTAGAGTTGCTTCAAAACTGACTATTTCCTTTCCAAGTACATAAACATTCATGTTGGTGGAGTTTTTGAGTGACACTTGATTATAAATACCTTCGTTAACTTCTCAATGAAACTCATGCACCTTTTATAGATAGATATGAATTATAGCCCTTGATGCTTTCTCCAAAAATACAAATCTATCTGTTGATATTAGAGTTTCTCGCTGAGAGACAACTGCATTAAATGCATTCAGGGTCGTGCACCTTTTCTTCTGATCTATACCCTACTATCGTTGTTTGATGTGTACTATACATTAAGATTGAGACCCCGTCTTAGCAATCTTCTTTGTCGCTTTGTGAGTCATTCTTCTTTAATTCCTTTCTTTTGTTCCTTCAAATACTCATACTAAGTTAGTCATCAAATATTCCTTAATAAATGACATTTTATCTTCGGACAGAGTGAGTGAAACAGAATCTTGTGTTGAGTAGCTTGAACTAAATAGATGTTTGCTCGTTATATGCCTTGCACTGAATTGATGCACTTTGATAGTTGAACCGTTTGAGATCAGATGCTTTTGGGAACAAATGCTTCACATGTTTAGCAGTAACAAATGTTGTCTTGTTTTTCACAGATAATACCACTGCCTACCATGATCTTACAACTATATCTTCTCATACTCTTTAACACAAGGTTGTCTAAACCGAACCGGGCCAGGCGGTTTAGCCGTAACCGTCCCTCTATATAGTCCAATTGAACCTGAGAAACGGTATACATGAAAACAAGGAATCAAACCGGATAACAGGTTAAAATTCGTGAATCGGCCAGAAACCGGGAACCGGACAAAAAACCAGATTTAATCTACTTTTCTTAAAAAATTGTGTATCATATTGATTTTTGAAAAAAAAATATGATAAATGATGTTGATTTTTCGTATATACCTATGGGATACTTTTTATCCTTTTTCAAAATTAAATTGATGCAAAAAATCAAAAAAATTAAAAAATAAATATGCACAATAATATTATTATGAGAGTACTTGTATTGTAGTATTCTATGATTATTGAATATTAGAATGTCATATTATAATTTTGTTGTTGTTTTTATCTTCTATATATTGTAAAAAAATATATTAAATAATCTATTTAACTAATTCTGGTTCGACCCCCGATTCAACCGGCTGAACCCCAAAAATCATGAACCGCTGCCTCTTCCGGTTCAATGTCCGAGTTTGGGTTGTAAAATTTGAGCCCAATTTTCAATTTGAGTTTTTGGGTCGGACCCAAAATATCCATGTTTGATGTCGGCTGGCCTGATGCATATCGTGTAGCTCGTTTTGCCAAACTCTAAGGGCTCGTTTGGTGATTAGGATAAAATAGAGACGGAATATGATACGAAGGAAGATAGAGAAATGATTACACTACCATGAGGACCACGGTCCACAACAGCCAATATTGGTTGTAGTGGCTGCTGTCACCATTCTTTAAGCCATTAGATATGTTGTGGGAGAAATCACAACCATTCATTTATTTTATTATTAAAAAATTTAAAAAAAACACGCGTAGTTAGATAGATAGAAGTGATAACAGGGATCCAATTCCATCATATTATATGTTTGATGTGCAACACTTGACGTATTGTCTTGTTGGTTTCTAACCCAGTTTAAACTCAAAATAAAATTTTATTTAAAGAAACATGATATGATTAGTCACAAAATTAAGTTATAATATCTTGTTGTCTCAACAAATGTTAGACTGACATAAGATATGATATAGTTACGATATCATGTTTCCTTATACTATACTGACCACAAATAGCCTAGTTGTTGGCAATGTTATCTGATTTGTTTTTATTTTGGTGTGTCCTTGATTATTAAATGAGGTAGCTGAGCTCTTAATAATGTAATTCCTCCGTCTCATATTAAGTGTCTTGTTTGCCAATTTTTTTTATCTCAAATTATCTGTCACTTTAGAATCTCAATACAACATTTATTATTACTTTCTAACAATATCCTTACTTTAGAATATCAATAACCGTGCCTTTGCACCAACCAAGAAAAGTGTAAGGGTGTTTTAGTCCTACCACATTTTTAACCATAAAATTTAGCATATCTAATCATTTTCTTAATACACGCGCATAACCTTAAACGACACTTAACATGAGACGGAGGGAGTAGTTTTTTGCCATTGCTTTGGACTAGTTTGACTTTCCTCACATTTTTGCATTTGTTTTCGTATATTTTGCCACACTTTTGAGTGTCGGTGGTTTTCATTTGAATTGTACTAAAAACTAAATTTCATCTTATGCTATTTTTCTGAATTAAGATTATAAGAATCAAAGTATAATATTGATTTACTCATTTGACCAAATTTTGGGTACATAAAATGGATAATAAAAATGATTATCTAATTAGTTTCTTTCTTTGTCCTCTTATCGTTGTTCTCTTTCGGGTTAAATATGTTTTAGGCCCCTGTAAATATGGGGTGTTTTAGTTTAATTCCCTGCAAAATTTTTATTTATTTATAAGCACTTGTAAAATGACACGTTTTGTTTTAAGCCATTCTGTTAGCAAACTTTTAGTGAGACATTAAAAATATTTTCCACGTGTGTTTTTTATTTTTTATTTTAAGCCCCTGCAAAAATATATTTTATTTATTAGACCTTTGCAAAATATATATTTTTTGGTTTAAGCCCTGCAAATATACACATGGAAGAGATTTTTAACGTCTCACTAACAGTTTGCTAACAGAATGGCTTAAAACAAAACGTGTCATTTTGCAAAGAATTATAAATAAATTTTTATTTTACAGGGATTTAAACCAAAACACTACATATTTACGTGGACCTTAAACATTTTTAAGCCTCCTCTTTCTTTCTTCCATCTAGGCCACGCCCCCTTTCTTTTTATTTTACCGTTAACAAGAATAAGAATAATATAATCATTTCGCTCCCACTCCATTCCATGGACCCATTCACCAAGCAAGTAAGCAGCATTCCGAAAAGCATAACATTTTAAGAAAATGACTCCAAAAAATAAAATAGAGAAAGAACAAAATCAACGAACCCCACATGGCCTTCCTTAGAAGTCATCCTTATTCTTTCTCTCTCTTAGTGAGTGCGCTACTCCTTTTGCTTCCCGATCCGTCCTTGGAATCTCCGAACAACACCAACAACTAAAGATCCATTCACATACAAAGTAAAGGATGCCAGAAATTGATGGCAAACCACCTCAAATCTCCGAAATGTTCCAGAAATTCGCCCTCGCTTTCAAAACCAAAACATTCGAATTCTTCGCCGATGAAAATATCGACGACTCCGATGGTTTCTCTCTCCTTGACTCCACTGAAGAAATCATCACTGACCAAAAAGTCGTCGTCATTAAACCTGATCCTAACCCTTCCTCCCCAACCCCCGAACCCAAAGAAACGACGCCGCCGTTTACTCCATCAGAAATCCCCGAAACGACGCCGCCTTTAACCCCAACTCAAATCACCGAAACGACGCCGTATTTTACACCAACTCAAATCGACGAAACGACACCGCCTTCTAGCCCAACGAGAATCGACGAAACGACGTCGCACGCTCTAATTTCATCGATCTTCGCTACCGTTTCGGCTTTTGAAGCTTCTTACTTCCAATTACAAAGTGCACACGTTCCCTTCGTAGAAGAAAACGTGAAAGGTGCTGATAGGGTTCTAATTTCTCACCTACAAAGATTCTCCGAATTCAAGAATTACTATTGCAGCCCCCAATCGTATTCCAATTTCCCTTTTGGTTCTTCCTTGGAAGCACACGTGGCAGAGAATCAGAGCAAGCTCCGTACACTTGGAACCTTTTCGAACCGGTTGCAATTAGAACTGGAACAGAAGCACGACGAGGTGTTTTCCCTGAGGAGAAAGCTTAAGGAGATTCACAACGGTAATGTGAATTTGTCGAAGAAATTGAGTAACACTAATACTAGTTTGAATTTGAATTTGAATTTGAAGTTAAATTTGAACCCTAGTTGTGATGTTTTGTTAACCGTTAGGGTTTTTGATTCGTTGTTGCATGATGCTTTTAGAGCAGCACATAAGTTTACTAAGATTTTAATTGGTTTGATGAGGAAAGCGGGTTGGGATTTAGGGTTAGTAGCGAATGCGGTTCATCCTGGCGTTGTTTATGCTAAAAAAGGACACAATCAATATGCGTTGTTATCTTATGTTTGTTTGGGGATGTTTCAAGGTTTCGATTCGTGTTGTTTTGGAGTGACTTCGAATAATGAAGAACAAGAAGGGAAATTGGTGTCGAATGGGGATTTAGATGATATAGATTTGAAAGGGGAGGAAAAAGATAGTTGTTTGAAGCAATTGTTGGAGCATGTGTCTAGTAATCCTATGGATTTGCTTGGCATTCATCCAGGTTGTGAGTTTTCAAGGTTTTGCGAGATGAAGTACGAAAGGCTTATTCATCCTTCAATGGAGTCGTCCATTTTCGTTGATTTGGATAAAAATGAGGCGGTGTTAAATTCGTGGAGGTCGTTGAGTTTGTTCTATGAGGCGTTTGTCGGAATGGCTAGCTCGATATGGACACTGCATAAGTTGTCCCACGCCTTTGATCCTGCAGTTGAGATCTTTCAAGTGGAAAGAGGTGTGGAATTTTCCATGATATATATGGAAGATGTGACAAAGAGGTTAACTTGGCCGAATAAGGAAAGGGCAAAAGTGGGTTTCACTGTGATTCCAGGTTTTAAGATTGGGAAGGTAGTTATTCAATCACAGGTTTACATAAGTAATTTTGGGTTTACAGAGTAGTTTGCTCGCGGTTTCTCTTGTACAATGCAAATTTCATGGGTACTCTGTATTGAAATGCTGTTTCTAGTTCTGATCTTGGAGGAGCTAAATACTGTTTCTGGTTCTGATCTTGCAGTCTGTTGCTATTGAAATCCATCAGGGTTTTAGAGTACTGAAGTACTAATGCTGATGTGGGAGAAGTGGTTGGGGGTGATGGTGTTTATGATAGGTGGTGTTTCTGCTGGTATTTTTAACTGTTTTTTTCCACTTCCAGTTTTGCTTATAGGATTTTTGTAAACCAGTTGTATAGAGTTAAGTGTACAGAAAATTCCCTCTATGCTGGGTACTCTGACGAAAATACATCAGTAAACTGTGTATGCAACACTTATATGTAACAAATAACAATAACAATGGTTTCCTTCTGTCAAAAAAACAAAGAATGGCTTCCTTTATATATCTCAATGGTATACGATCATTTTATCATCCAAATAAAAGCTATATAACATTGTATCGCTGTACCATAAGTTTTGAAAATGAATATATATGTATAATTGTATATATATGTATATGTATATATCAGATTGCTTAGTGGTTGATGTAATATTACTTTTTTCTGGCTACCTTGATGTAGCATATCTATGATTTGGAATTTACTAAAGTTGTCTGTTTTTAGTTCAAATATCAACTTTCATAGATAGTTTTATTACGAGTCGTATGTGTACATTTCTATTTAATCTGATACACTAACCTAGTGCATTTAGGGAAAATTCATTTGAGTTCAGGAAAAGACGGATTCTACCTCTGCACATTATGAAGTGATGCTTTAATTTAATGGAGATCATAGGTTATTTTAATGGATCTGGTAGTTGTGCTAACAATTTAACGATTACCTTACATGAACTAAAAACGGCTGTCAGAAAATTTCAATTTGAGGCAAATTTTATTCTTAACAACTCGATTTGAAACTACTACAGTGAATGGTTTCCTAATTTTAAATTGGCATTCTTAAACATTATTTTCACAAGTGGTCATATCCTACAAATATAATCATTCCAATGAAAGATTGTTAAATCATTCCAATCCTACAAATATAATCGTGTCTATAATTCCTTTTTTAAATTGACTCTGCTCCCTTTTTATTTGTCTGCGATTTGATAAGTTTGGGTTTTAAATTTCCTTTAAGCAACTACTTGAAGCAAAAGACATTGTTGGATTATGGGGATGTAGCATCATATAAGTTCTGCTTAAACATTATCAACGATATAGCATCACATGTGGCATCTCAGTATCAGTTTGGGTGTGATGCCACAACATCTCTTGTGTGTTTAGTGCTATAGCACCTGTTAACACCTAAAATCTTCCAAGGGTCTGCCCGAGCGAATAACACAACTGAGGGATAAGACACCTTGAGGAAGAGTAGGGGGAGGACCATAAATGATGAACAGGAGGTGATGCAATAGGCCTGTCGGGGCTAACACTTGTCTCAATCCCTTTGTTGCTTTGATCATCCATAGCAAAGAGAAACCATTTCTTATGTGGTGATAACCTTTGTGGAATATGATGAAGAGGGGGTGAGAAAAGCGTGCTGGAGAAGTAGCTCCCTACGGCGTAGAAGCCATCAATAATAGGGAGGCTAAGAGATACTCGTCACTGGCTAGCAATATCATGGGAAAGAAGCTTTCCGTGGAAGGCAAGGGAGAACTGGGAAAACTTTCTAAGAAGCAGCAGCTCAGCTATGGGAGAGCTCGGCCGCAGGATAACTTAGGTGAGGAGCCAGAAACCAAAGAATATGCAGAAGCATAACTGAGGAGGAAATCTAGCTGAGGCAAAGGGGTTTCATGGAAAGCAAGTATTCATGCACGTGGGCACTTTGGAACGTTGAAATGGTCAAGAGCAGGTTGGATAAGCACCGCGGAAATAGGAGTGGAAGTCACTTAGACCTTACTTCCCGTGCAAGTATGCGTCTTGGAGCATGGTTCTATAGTGTAGGGCGCATTGCACAATGTTGTACGTCAATCTTAGTCGATCTAACGGTGGGCAGTCGTAGGCTAGGGATAGTGGCTAACAAAGGCTCATGTATATATATATATATATATATATATATATATATGTATATAGACTATACTTTTGTAAAAACATCACATCAATTAAACTCTACATTTTTTCAGTCTTTTATCATACTGCTTGACCGTTCTATTTTAGCCATAGATAGTCCAATTTCAGCTCCCTCTCACAACTAACTAACAAATCTTTGATGAGTTAGGGAACTCACAGCTAAGGAACAAAGTTCCTTCCTTAGCGAAATTGCTTGAAGAACAAGAAACCAATGGTTCAAGCTGTTTTTCGATCCACGACTAAACAAGAGTTTGAAAATAAAAATTGGCACACCCAGTGGACCAACGTAGGTAAACAAGCTTCAGGGTTTGATTCCCCTGGTTTGGACTATCACTGGCATATATATGTACCTACGCTCTGGTCGAAACGTACGCATGTAACCTACTTTGGCTTCAAAGAAGGCGTCTGCTAGTAAAGCAAAAAACAACGAGCAACATCGTACGTCAGGAATTTATTGTTCAAGGTGTATCCCAATACCGAACCATATCAACATGCTGATGAGAAGAATCCCTTGGTCTTGTCCACATCCTTCACCTGTCAACAGATAGATATGGGGATACATGATATCATGTATCAAGTTTCTCAATAATTGGCTAGCATAGTTAAACATATGGTGAACAATGAAGTGCAATAAGTTAGAGAAGAAGAGAATAGGCGAGCTGCTCGAGCTAGCAGTTCGACTTGGTACTCCTGGTCAAGGACAAGGAGCACCACTAGCTCAAATGGGAAGCGTACAACAGGCTCCACCATACCCTCGTATTGCGGAACCTCAGCAGGTGCCTCATCATCGGGTAAGTTCTCAAACTGTTTTTCATTAGCCTTATAATTTTGCCACTACCAACACACAGGTGCAGTTTAGGGCGAATGTTACAACTAACTTTACTGTTCTTCAATCTGGACAGGTGCAAATTGCCAGGAGGCCGCACGAAGCCATGGGGCAGATTGGCTTGCCACAAGAACCATCCTTTGGATCTCCCATAGTGGCTAACAATCCACCCTATGCAAGGGGGAAAGCCTTCTGCTTAGATTCGGGCCTCGCCAAAACTTGTGGCCACTACTCAGCTAAGCAGTCACGAGTTCCTAACCCACCTGGATTTGCTAGTCTACCGTATTACCAACCCTACTTTGAAGAACTTGTTCAACCTTCGGTGGGTTCAATTTCATCACCACATGTGTTTGGTAACCTAGGCTGGCAGACATGGAACAATGTTCCACGTGGTATTCCTCCCTTCCACTCAATTCTATTCAGACCTTAGCAGACGTGGAAAGGTGCTTCCATGATAGATTCTACTAGCCGCAACCCAAAGTAACAGCAGCTGATCTCATGAATTTGAGACAAAAAGTGAACGAGCTCGTATTCTAGTTTATAGAAAGGTTCCGAAAGATGGCAGAAAAATGTATTGTCCAGTTTCCTAAGACACAATACACTTCCATGGAACTGGAATGCACCCTCAACTTAAAGAAACGCTTGTGGGCCAAGCTTGGTTTGACCTCAGTGGCCTAGCCTCCAGGGCTGTTCAGATTGGGCAGTACATATAAGAGAAACAAAAGAGGAGGATCAATCGAGGTCGAGGCCCACAATTAGTGTTCGTAGTGGACGCAACAAATGACTCAGACTATGATGATTTGGTCGATCCCACAGTAGACATTAGGTCAGCCAAGATAATCAAGGGAAAAGTATACACTTGCCCTGCTCTGAGGCTCACAAAGGAAATGAGAAGGAAAGTTCTGAGGGTAAGGTGGAATACTCTTTTGACATCTCCAAGGCAGACCAAATCTTTGACTATCCGCTTAAGGATAAGCAGATACGACTCCTTGACGGCCATAAGATACCTCCTCCTAAGGAAATGAAGGGCAAAAAGTATTGTAAGTGGCACAATTCATACAATCATGCCACTTCAAACTGTATTGTCTTTAGAAAGTCCATTCAAAAGGATATAAAGGAGGGGAGGTTCAAATTGATTTATAAGGCTGTAGTTGAGATGACAGTAGACACAGACCCTTTCCCAGTAGTGGAGAATAACACGGTCTCATTCTCAAGGTGGAATATAAAGAAAAGGGTAAGAAAAAGTACATATGGGTACCAAAGATAGAGATTCCTACCAAGGCTAAACCCTCTGTGTTCGATTGATTGGACAGACCCATGGAGGGATCCTTAGTGGAAGGCCGTATAGCCTACCTCCATCGTAGAATGGAAGTAGGTGGGCCGAGTAAGCTAGGAAAATCATCTAAGAAGTTGCCAAAGCCTGGTAGACTTGTTCAAGAATTGAGGAAACTCCACATATCTAAGAAAAGTTGTGGAAAAATGAAACCTCAGCCGAGGGAGCCAAAACCATGGCATAAAAACCCCTCCTTCCTAGGAAGCAGAGCATGTCCTCCGATACTAACGCCGAGCAAACTACTCTGCCTAGACTCAAAGTTGAACATATCCCTAAAGGAAAGAGGAGAGTGACAAAGGCCACAACAGATAAAGGTGTTACGTGCCACCAGGACTGTGAAACCACCCTCGCTGGTACCCTAGGATCAATGGATAGAAAATAGTGTGTCCAAAGAGCCACCTCCCAAAATGACCCCTCTGACGCGCACGTAGAAGAGGAGGACGTAGAGGGCTAGGACGGTTCAAAAGATGAGGGGTATTCTGCAGATGCTTACCACGACCAAGGAAAGGGACACGCAAAAGACTTTTGTGGCCTCTGTAGCCATGACATTGGAATAGGCTTTCCCTAAGCCTGCCGAGGCCAGTACCTCTGTAAGCGATACCATTAAGACACTGATACTCAGTACCTTTTCTGAAGAGGAAGCCGGGTTTAGCAACATGATTGGGGCAGCTGAGGTAGATAGTAGGCCAATCACGGAGGCAATTATAAATGCTTATATGGCCCATATAGCTCTCAGAAATCCCAAGTACCTACCTAGTGGTGATGTCGGCGATTCTAGTTTCAAAGAGGAACTTAAGCCGTTGGTCTAGGACCCTACCCTTATGGAAGACGATGATGAAGTTGATCCACTCGGACCACTCGTCTCCCTGCAAGAACCGCAGAGCGATAAAATCCTGGACTACATTTTGAATGAACAAGAGTAAGGTTTCCTCGAAGATATAGAGATGGTGGGGTTACTATTGATAGATTTCTGGGGTGAGGTAGAAAGGTGGACTTCTGAAGGTATGTGAGCTAAGTAATGAGGACTTCAAGTTGAAGTATATTTCCTCAAGCATCTTGGCCTCGACCGAGAAGGTATGTGAACTGTTTAATGAGGACCTTAGATTGAAAACTTCCTGAAGGGATAATTTCCTCAAGCATGTGAGCTCTCATTAGTTTTCAATTGATCTTCTGAAAACTTTGGCCGAGAAGGTATGTGAGCTAACTGGTCCCAAATTGATCTTAAGGTATGTGAGCTAACTAATGAGGGCTTCAGATTGAAAACTTTTGGCCGACTCACAGCCTGTCAAACGGTCCAATGATTGATACACCCTTGAATTGAAGAGCCTGTTGGATTGGCTCATGATATTCAAGTAGATTCTTGCATTCAAGATACCAGGCTTGGTGAAGAAAATGAGGAAGATGAGCCTTAAGAAGATCTGCAAGAATGGACAATGGCTAACAGCTCTGGTCAGGAGTTGGCCGAGCCCTCATGCTTGGAACCTATACAAAGAAGGGAAGCCACATTTGAGGCTCAAGATCCTTTTGTAGAAGTTAACCTAGGAACTGAGAATGTATGTGAAGTGAGAAGAATACCCGTCTCATTACTAATGAGGGCTTCAGAAGGTATGTGAGCTTCTGATTTAGCTCACATACTAGTTAGCGGACAAATGGGTTACTAATGTGGGCTTCAGAAGCAGGTGAACTCTCATTAGTTTTCAATTCCTTCTAGCATGTGAGCTCTCATTAGTTTTCAATTTGGGACCAGTTAGCTCACATACCTTCTGGGTGAGGTCACATACAGTTTGAAGTTTTCAATTGTACTTCAATCTGGGACTAATTTCCTAAAGGTATGTGAGTTAAAATGAGGGCTTGAGATTCTATTCACACGGTTGGGTTACTACCGATAACTAAGATTAGTTGACTTCTAAAGGTGAAGTAGAAGAACCAGGTGGTTGAATTGATTTAGGAAAACCGAGACTGCACTGCTTGGGAATACCATGAGATTCCAAGACTAGGAAGAGCTCTGGTAGAACATAGGTTGCCTTTCAAAGAAGGATGTAAGATCACAAGTAGCCATCGAGGATGTTCAACCCTTAGCTAATGCCTCATATCATGACTGAGCTAGATAGGTTGTTAAAGGAAGGATTCATCAGAACTGCTAGTTGACGCTGCGACAAACCATGCCATCTTAACATTCATGGACAACTACTCTGGCTACAACCAGTTCTATGTGGCCAAGGAGTTCACCCATAAGTCTGCTTTCAGGCGCTCACACGCCCTATGTGCCTATGAATCATTAGTCTTGCCTTTTAGCTTGAAGAATGTAGGAGCCACTTACCAAAGGGCGATGAATGCTATCTTCCATGATTTGATTGGAAAAAGCATGGAAGTATATATAAACGATGTGGTAGTCAAATCTAAAAGCTTTGAAATGCATTGGGTTGAGCTTGAACAGGATCTAAAATGGATGAGGTTCCACAATTTTAAAATAAATCCAACTAAATGTGCCTTTGGTGTCATGGCAGGGAACTTCAAATTTTGGTTCACAACCAGGGAATTGAGGTGGACAAAAACAAAGCTAAAGCCATTCTAGAAGCAAGCCCACCAAGGACCACGGGGACTATAGAGTCTCCTCAAAAAGAACAACTTTCTGAGAAGATTCATTTCCAACTTGGTGGAGAAGATGAAGGTATTCTCTCCTTTATTGAGTCTAAAGAACTCTGAGGAAATGGTGTGGGGACCAGAGCAACAAGAGGCCTTTGCTGAAATCAAGGCTGCCTTAACAAATCCACCAGTTTTGGTGGCACCACTTCCTGGAAGACCTTTGAAGTTCTACATAGCGGCTGAGCCATCGGTTGCCTTCTAGCACAGGATGCCGAGGATGGAACAAACAAGGAGGTCTATTTTTAAGTAGGATCCTCAACGATGTTGAAACTATATGTTCTCCTATAGAGAGACTATGCTTATCATTGTATAACGCTTATACGAAATTGGAATATTATTTACTGCCTAAGGATGTTCAAGTTTTATGCAAAGTTGATATGATAAGGTAGTTGCTTAAACAACCAGTCTTGCAAGGTAGACTTGTCAAGTGGGGCATTAAATTAAATGCATTTGCTTTGACTTATGTACCTCTGAGGGTCGTCGAAGGACAGGCCGTGGTCAATTTCCTTACCCAGTATCCCTGCTTAGAGGTGAAGGATCCCCTAGATGAGCCCATTCACTATGTTGGCCTAAAACCATGGGTTCTGATGTTTGATGGCTCAAGTACCTAAATGGATGCTGGGATGGGGATAGTTATATCTAGCCCTAGGGGCAAGGTGTGGAGGTTCATGTGTTAGCTAGAAGATCAAGCTCCTAATAACCAAGCCAAGTATGATGCATTGATTACTAGGCTTGACTTTCTAGCAACCATGAAAGCTCAATACTTTGAAGTAAAAGGGGATTTTGAATTGGTAACCAAGCAACTCACTGGTGAGTATAAGTGCGATAACGCCAAATTGAGGACCCCAATTGGGCTTTCTTTCGATTCCAAAATATGAACCCACTAGTGTTCATGGGAGGCTCTGATACAATGATTGATCAATATTGGGTTGATGCAATAAAGAAGAACTTTAGGACTACCCAATGTAATGAAGAATAGAAAGTAATGTTTGCTGCTCATATGTTTCAAAAGGAAGTCGAAACTTGGTGGAGGGGTGTATGCTTATATTTTGGCTTAGGAGACACCGCTGAATTGGTTGTGTAACACCCTAATATCTCTAACAAATAGAAATATTAAAATGCACAATTTAGCATTCATCAGAGATAATTTTCCTGTCTAAATATTGAACACAACTAAAATTTTTCGATAATAAATATCAACAGTCATAACCTGCCATAACTTAATTGAAACCATATTGGTTCCACAACTTCAATATCCTCACAATCCTAGTGTTCAATACCATAACAAGAAAAGCGGAAACGATTACACAACTTAAAATAGATTCAAGTCATATATCGAACTAGAAAGATAACAAGGGAAAACTAATAACTTAGATGAAATAACTAAGTCTTCATCATCTCCTCAAGCACGTCACCTACTCGTGCCTCTTCGCTTTCTTCTTTCCTTGTTTCTTTGTTAAAACAACAACATATAAAGAGTGAGATACAATCTCAGTGAGTTTTACCGTGACCCGTGTTGCACCCCGAAAGATCCGGATTGGACCTTTCATCGTACAACGTGAAAATTTGTGAAGCCGCCATCAACATTTTTTATTTAGGGACCAAAACATTGAAAAAGGGTCCTTTTTTTAAGGCGGGGTGGTCCTTTGAGAACTAGAGATGTAGGTTCGGGGGTCGGTTAGGTGTGGGGAAGGTATTAGCATCCCACACCTCCTTTCTACCGAAAGGGAACCTTTAACTTGATGTGCGGTTTTGACAGAGTTGATTTGAAACAATTCGTTCTACTTCTTTTTTATTTGAGAAAAGTGTTTTTGAAAACGGGGGAAAAGAAGAATCTTTTTATTATTTTTTAAAAGTGTGCTTGACGGGATGTGACCCGCTCCTACGTATCTCCCGGTGCGATGGAGAATTCAAAGCTTACGTAGTTCTCTTTAGTCGAGAAACTTTGTGTTGGTGTTTTTTATTGTAGGGGTTTTCGGTCCTAGACTGTACAGTCCACTAGACCTAGAACAAAGACAACCCCGCCTGTACAGACGACGTGCCCCCTACTTATTGAAAATGTTTTTTTGATTAAGGAAGAAAAAGATTTGTTGTGAGGTTGGTTGCTTTTATTTGGCAAGTATCTTAGGCTCGCCCGAACTGTACAGCTCGCTAACCCTAAGACGCTAACCAATACCGGATGTACATCCGATTTGATTCCTTACTCATTTTTTTGTTTTTTTAAAAAAAGGGTTCAAGTTGTTAATTGCTTGTTTTAATTCTCATAAGTATCCCAAGATTTTTGAGCTGTACAGCTCCGATTTTTGAAGAAAAGTTTTAATTTGGAAAATAATTTGGAAAAAGAAATGACTTGAAGAAGAGAGGAAGAGAATTGGAGGGTGATATTGATCACAAAAGTTTGTTGGGATGGCGTGGCATCCAAAAGAAAAAGAAGTAGAGAATTCAAATCAATTTCCAAATCAAGAACCAAAGTGTAAACTTTAACAAGTTGTAAGCAAAACAATCAACAATGCAAGCGTAAGCATATACAATTAAGGTGTTGAATCCCTTTAGGTAATCTTTAACACTTGGGATATGTACAAGTGCATAAGTGTTAAATCCTCTTACCAAATCATCAACACAAACATGATTTTCAAAGCAAGCAACAAAAACAAGCACAAACCCTAAATATCTCATGAAATGCGACACCAACATAGAGCTAAAACCTCATTTTATTCTTTGAAAGCAACAAAATCATGCAAGCAAATGACATAGATCAAACTTTTTGGCAAGGATTCACATGATTAAGCAAAGGAATGCACTAAGATCACACAAATTCTAATTTTTCTACAATATGCGAAATGAAACATAATCCCAAATCACAATTTTATTCATGAAAATGCAAGCACAAAATGAAAATAGCACAAACACACAATTTATTCCAAAAGAGAGAGATGCATTTCAAGCATCCAAACCTCCCAAAGTGTTTGTCAAAATGCTTGAAACACATCTCTCATTCAACAACAACAATTATATCAACATTTCAACATAAAATAGAGCACTAAAATGCAAAGAAATGCTTGATATGCAAAAATAGATTGATGATCTACATTTTTTATGCTAAAATTTTGATGATGTTAAGATTGAGAGTATACCTCAACTCCAAGCTAGAATAGCAAAAGAAATAAGGTGAATGAACACTAAACCACTTGAATCAACCCTCTAATCTTCAATCTTGAGCTTGATTCTTGAGATTTGAAGATGGATCTTTGAAGAGAATGCAAGGATGATGAAGGATTTAGGACTAGAATGTTGATTTGAAGTGAAAAAGTGAAGAAATGAGGTGAGGGAATGAGGAGGTGTATTCGGCCAAGAAGGGAGAAGAGGAGAGGCTAGGTTTTTGAGTGTGAATTGTGAGCCAAAACCTTGTGAGAGGTGAGGATATGAGGGTATATATAATGTGCAATTAGGTTTAGGGGCATTTAGGTCATTGTGTACCTCATCTCATTCTAGGATTGCATTTTAATTTTGAATCAAGGGTGAGGATTGAAACACACTTTGATGAGGGGCAAAAAAAATGCAAAAATGAGAGGGAAATGAAAGGGGGTATTCGACCACATTGGGAGAGTGGTGCCCAAGTTTTGCAAGTTGTCATCTTGTACTATTGTACTATCATATGACCATTCTATTATCCATTCATTTTTGATTATTCTTCTTAGGATAATTGTACAAAAATACACCCAATTTAGGCCACATACTAGGAATCTTAGGAATATGCCATATTATGAGATCACCATGACCAAAAATATCATAAAAACCTCATCTTGAAATTTTTGTAGAATATTCCTTTTTGATGCCTTTTTTGAATTTGAATTTTTATGCAATTGCGTGCATGTATGCGCAAAAAAATATATGACCAAGGGTGTCTTGCTTCAAATAGTTTCCTCTAAAATTGCACAATGATTTTTGATGAAAAATTATCCTATTTTTAGAAAATGACCAAAATACCCTTTTGCCCTAAAAACTCAAAAAAAATGTATGCACAATGTTCTTCACACTCTTCAAAATAATGCCACACTTCTCAATTTATTTATTTTTGTTGAGAATTAGGGTTTTGACCTAGGCGGACAAAATTAGGGTATGACAGCTGCCCCTCTTTATTTGGATTTTAACAAGGAATATGAATTGGCCGAAACATATTCCGAGGCAAAATAGAAATAAAGAATTCAGAAATTATACCAATTTTGTCTACTTAGAGAAACCAGAATTTTCCTTTTTCTTTTTTTCTCTTTTTTTTGTTCCTTTTTGAAATATGATACAAATGCAATGAAAAGATTTTTTTTTCTTCTCTTTTTTTGTTTTTCTTTTTGGAATCAATTGGTGCCAACCCTCAATAAGCCAGCGAAAGCAGTAAAGAAAACAAAAAAAAGGGTGCCGGCCCCCATTAAGCCAGCGAAGGAGGCTGCCTAAAGCCTTTTAACGAATCGCGAACGATCCGAGTTTGCACTTGGGCCTGGGGAGCACGTGGGCTCAAAGGGGTGGTCTTTCGAGCGACCGGGGGAGGGTACTATATCAAGTCTAGATCTCGATATTTCCCTAGGACTGCGCCATGTTTTAGGCCAACACAGCTATCCTTTTCGACTGGACCTATTGAGGTCAGGGGGACTTACTCGCAGCTCGAATACGAAGTGAAGTCAATCTTCTGGGGGACACGTGGGTCCAAAGGGGATTTGAAAATCCAATTGGTTTTCTTCAGTTGGTCAATGCTGCAGCACCGATCCAGGGTACCTGCATACGTTAGTTGATGCAAGGAATGGTGCATGAATGCAAGGGTGCAGGTTATGCAAAAGCATGTTATGCGAGTGCGTGTGATGCGGGTGCATGCGATGCGATGATTTGATGAATGCCGTGAAAATGCTTTTGATTTTCTTTTGATTCTTCTTGATCAGCTTTCTTTTTTTTCTGATCATTTTTTTTTTTGACTTATTTTCTCTTTGCTGGTTCGACCGACCCGTGACACTCATGGCACAAGACTGGGGAACCTATTAGAGTTGCTGCGGCGCACGAGCCGGGTGCAGGTTTACGTTATGATTTGCCATCTGAAGTGTTTGATGGGCGCAATTATTTTCCTTGCAACATTAATTTGTTTTTGAGAAATCACTTCCTTCCCGTGACTTTTGGGGATTTCGCAATGATTGCAATGCTCTAGGATTTATGCACATGTTTTACAATTCAGTATTACCATCATCATAAAACGTTTATTTTGAGCAGAAAAGAGAAAAGCAAACTGATATGAGAAAAATTGAACTTTATTAATGTGGAAACCGGTCGTACAGAAAGTTACGCCGACTGTTCAATACATTTGAAAATTTAAACACTGCAAAAAGACACGAAAGAGAGAGAAAAGCTAGTTTCTAAATGTTCGTCTCTGTGGAACAATGCCAAACATTTATGTCCTCGACCTTGATCACCCCTCTATCCAAACCTTCAGGAGTGCTGTATGCCCTTGTTTATCTTCATGCCCAAGTTTTCTGACCCTAATTTTTGCCTGGATCGCCTTTTGCGGGTTTTCAATCCACCGGGTCGCTCTGATTTTGCCTAGGCCGCCCTTTCGGGTTTTCAAACTAGCGAGCTAATTCTTACTTGGCTTATCTTTCTCTTTTTTCGTCTATTTCTTTCAGGCATAATACTTCTTCACCGAATCTGAATTGACTGGGTTTTTGAGTTCTTCACCGTCCATGTTGGTGAGTATTAGTGCTCTTCCAGAGAAGGCTTTCTTGACCACATAAGGCCCATCATAAGTGGGAGTCCATTTTCCTCGGGGATCGCTCTGAATGGGCAATATCTTTTTGAGCACAAGATCTCCCTCGTTGAACTCTCGAGGGCGAACTTTCTTGTCGAAGGCCGTCCTCATCCTCTATTGATACAGCTGTCCATGACACAAAGCTGCAATTCTTTTTTCCTCAATGAGATTTAACTGATCCAGACGAGCTTGTACCCATTCAGTTTCTTCCAACTTGGTTTCCATCAATACCCGCAGGGAGGGTATTTCAACCTCAATAGGGAGGACTGCCTCTGACCCATATACTAGAGAAAAAGGGGTTGCCCCAGTTGAGGTACGCACTGAAGTACGGTTTCCGTGCAAAGCAAAAGGAAGCAACTCATGCCAATCTTTGTAGATTACCACCATCTTTTGAACTATTCTCTTGATATTCTTGTTGGCCGCTTCGACTGCCCCATTCATCTTGGGTCGATAGGGGGAAAATTTATGATGCTGGATTCTGAATTCTGTGCACAGGTCTTTCATCATCTTGCTGCCCCAGCACACACCCCATCGAATTGTCTAACACGGTTAGGTACAAGATCAGCGGTCTTCCGGACACCGATGGCATCAGAATTGGTGGATTCTGAAGATACTCTTTAATTCTCTCGAAGGCTCTCCGACAATCATCGTTCCATTTGGATTCTTGGTTCTTGCACAACAGCTTAAAGAGAGGCTCGCAAGTGGCTGTCAGTTGGGATATGAACCTTGAGATGTAGTTCAATCTCCCAAGAAAACCACGGACCTCCCTTTCAGTCTTTGGTACTGGCATTTCGAGGATTGCTTTGACTTTATCTGGATCAACTTCTATCCCTTTCTGACTGACGATGAACCCCAGTAGCTTTCCGGATCTTACACCGAAGGTGCATTTAGCTGGGTTTAATCTGAGTTTGAACTTCCTTAGACGTTCAAAGAGTTTTTGCAGATTCACAATATGCTCTTCATCAGTCTTGGATTTAGCAATCATATCATCCACATACACCTCGATTTCCTTGTGCATCATGTCGTGGAACAATGTCACCATGGCCCTCTGATACGTCGCACCGGCGTTTTTGAGTCCGAAAGGCATCACCTTATAGCAAAAGGTTCCCCAGAGAGTTATGAAGGTTGTTTTCTCCATATCTTCCGGAGCCATCTTTATCTGATTGTATCCTGAGTATCCGTCCATGAAGGAGAATAAAGAGTGTTGGGCTGTACTGTCCACCAGAATATCAATGTGGGGTAGGGGGAAATCATCTTTGGGGCTGGCTCTGTTCAGATCCCTGTAATCGACACACATCCTGACTTTCCCGTCCTTCTTCGGAACCGGGATGATATTGGCAACCCATTGAGGATACTTGGCAACCGCTAGAAACCCGGCATCAAACTGCTTCTTTACCTCATCCCGGATTTTCAACGACATCTCTGGCTTCATTCTTCTCAGTCTTTGCTTTACAGGCGGGCATTCTGGCTTTACTAGCAACTTGTGCACAACAATATTGGTATCCAACCCAGGCATATCTTGATACGACCATGCAAAAATGTCAACGTAATTGCGCAGGAGCTGAATTAACTTCATACGATCACTGTCGTTCATTGCGGTACCAACCTTAACTTCTTTCTTGCTCTCATCTGTACCCAAGTTGATTACCTCAGTTGATTCTCCGTGAGGCTGAATGACCCTTTCTTCATGTTCCATTAATCTCATTAGTTCTGGAGGAGCTTCCCAGTTGTTCTCAACATCTCCCTCAGTTTGATTAATTGGATGATCAAAGTCAAAATATGGATCATCGGCATTGTTATTTTCAGAGATAATTATTGTTGATCTGCATTTGCAGAGGCAAAAAGCAGAATGAAAGGCGAAACAAACAGGTAAAATAAAATAAAGCGGAGAAGACACATGAAATTAAGGGAAATGATTTTATTGATGAATTTCAAGAACAACGTTTTTTACTGATGATGATAGTAATGAAGATAAAAACATGCGTGCCCCTAACAACTTATCCTATGGCCTTGGGCAGAGCCACAGGGGTGCATTACAAATTATTACTTTGAATTAAAAGCCACGGGAAAGTCAGCAGCTTCCCAATTCTTCAACTTTTCACCGGCAAAGCAACGGCGGACTAGGCTTGTATCACCTTTTTCAGCTCCAGGACCATCCCCAATGGCAGCGATTTGATTAGGGTCCAGCAACCCTGCACTCTTAAAGCTCTGGCGAATATCACAGATAGGGATCTTTTTTGACCAAGGATCATGGCCTTTCAGTTTGGCCAACCACCTGCTCTTTCTTTCCTCTGCCATCCCCTTTCTCTCGGCTTGATTAGGATGGTACCCCAACCCACAACGGTCTCGATTTTCCTTCAGTTGAATAGGCGCAAGAATCCCCTGACCAGTCTTGCCTAAACCACATCCCACCTTGTATCCTTGTTCTAACATGATCTTGGCGACCATTTCCTCGTTCCTTGACAATTTTGACCCTGGTGACGGAACCTTGCTCCCTCCGAATACAGCATTAGCAATTTCAAGGGACTGAAAGGAGGTCTCCTGAGATTCCTCAGCGGCTTCCACATAACGGAATGGGGATGGCTTGTTGGCTAACATTTCTTCTTCACCAAACACAACAACAATCTTGTCATCTACCACAAACTTGACCCTTTGGTGTAGGGAAGAGGGAATAGCTCCCGCCATGTGAATCCACGGTCTCCCCAACAGGCAGCTATATGATGAAGTGATGTCCATGATCTGGAAATTCACATAAAAGGTCTCCGGCCCAATCTGAATTGGGAACTCCACTTCCCCTAGCACTTCCTTCTTCGACCCGTCAAACGCTCTCACCAACGTCGAACTAGGCTTCATATAAGAGCAGTCCACATCCATTTTGTCCATGGTGGACTTCGGCATGACATTTAGTGAGGACCCATTATCAATCAAAACCCGAGCCAACACATAGTCTCCGCATTTGACGGAGATATGCAGAGCCTGGTTGTGCCTTCTTCCTCCTGGGGGTAACTCATCGTCAGCAAAAGTCAAATGATTAGCTGCCACGATGTTTCCTACAATCCCATCAAACTGACACACAGAGATATCTTCAGCGACATGGGCTTCATTGAGTACTTTCATCAGGGCAGTCCGATGAGCTTCTGAACTGAGCAGTAACGACAGCATAGAGATCTTGGCTGGAGTTTGTTTCAACTGATCAACAATTTGATAATCACTTTGTCTGACAATCCTTAAGAACTCACTGGCTTCCTGTTCTGTTACTTTCTTGCCTTGGGTATCCTCTGATACTTTCTCTTTTCCTTTTCTAAACCTGTCCTCAGCATCTTTAGACGTTTCAACCCGAAGAGTTTTCGGAGCATACATACGGCCGCTTCTCGTCATTCTACCCACTCCTGATATATTGGTGGCAGCAAATGCACTTGGAGAACTCTCCACTGGAGGCAAAGTACTATATTTCCAGGGCACAGCACTATCTTTCTCATATGGAAAGGGAGCAGGGACCTCAATGACTATGGGCTGAGCTTTGGCTTGAACTTGCCTCGGATTGTAATCATATAAAATCTCAATTGGCCTTCTGACTTCTCTGCCATTATTAGCCTGAAGGGTCATCACGCTTTCCTCTGTTTCAAAAGTAACTACCTGAACTACACGGCGGTCCATCAAGTCTTGCAAAGTCTGCTTAAAAACTTCACAGACCCCTTTACACAGGGAGTCAGCACACCCATTCTCCTGACAACATCCTTTCTCAATGACCTCAAATCGACACAATTCAGCGTGAATGGCATCCAAGGGAGTTTTAATTTTTTCAACCTCCCTTATCACCTGTCCAGTAGAATCTTCTATTGCATTGGTCGACGGATTCCCATGTCCTGGCAGTGGATTTGTAGTTATACTTGGACTGTTCTGTTTGAAAGAAATCCAATTAGCGTCGATTAAGTCCTGAACTACGTGCTTAAAAGCTTTGCAGTCCTCCACTGTGTGACCGATTCCACCCTCATGAAAACTACAAGTAGCATTGGTATTATAGCTCCTAGGGAAAGGAGGCTGGAGAGGCTTCATCGAGCGAGTGTTGATTAAGTTTTTGGAGACCAGATGATTGAACAGCTCCGTGTAAGTCATCGGGATTGGATCAAAACTGACGCGCTTCTTATACTGGTAGTTCTGGGCTTTATAACCATCATTGGCTCGTTGAGGTTGCACTGGTGCCGAGAATGGTACCGTCTGCGGTGGAGTACTGAAAGATGGATTTCCTCCAGAAATTACATTGGTCTCTCCCTCCTTCTTTTTAGGGAAATGAGAAGAGGGCTTTCTTTGTCCACCTGAACTGCCTGAACTACCTGAACTACCAAAGTGGTTGGCGATCTTCCCGCTACGCAAACCGTTTTCAAGCCTTTCCCCAATAACTACCATGTCTGAGAAATTTGACGAGACACTCCCTATCAGTCTGTCGTAGTAGATTGCCGGAAGAGTTTCCATGAACATGTATACCATCTCTTTCTCTGTTAGTGATGGCTTTACTTGTGCAGCTGTACTTCTCCACCGTTGGGCGTATTCTTTAAAAGATTCTTTATCTCCTTTGCCCATGTGCTGTAACTGAGATCGATCTGGAGCCATATCCATATTGTACTGGTACTGTTTCAAAAAGGCTTCTGAGAGGTCCTTCCAACTATGGATGTCGGAAGACTGTAACTGCATGTACCAGTCTAAGGATGCCCCAGCTAAGCTATTCTGAAAGCAGTAGATCAACAGCTTATCATCACTAGCATGCGCAGCCATTTTTCGGCAATACATGGTTATATGACTTGATGGACAACCAACACCCCGGTACTTGTCAAAATCAGGTGCCTTAAACTTTGGAGGAAGGACTATATCTGGAACGAGACACAAATCACGGGCATCCTTGACTCTAACACTTGTACCTTCCACAGCCCTTAACCGTTCTTCAAGCACACGATACTGGTCTCTGGGCTGAGAGTTTTCAAACACATGCCCCTGAGGATGCATACTCATGCCATAATAATTTCCCCCAAACTGAGCGGGACTTCCTACTTGATACGCAACATTCTGAGGATTGGTAGTGATCCAAGGAGTAGGACTGAGTGGATTTCTCTGTAGCGCAGCATCATGATTAAGAGCGTGGACCTGCGGTCTACTAACAACTCCACCAGGTACGACCACAGCAGCCTGACTTGGCCCTGTTACCCCAGCTGGATTGGATTCAACATTTTGAGGCGTATAACCGACTGGCATTCCCCACGGGTACCTCTGAACAGCTGGATGGCTCTGACCGCTTGCCCCTGGAGAGTGGACAAAATGAGGGATCCCTGTCCCCGGAGGAGGAATAGTAGTTGCAGTATTAACAGGCCTCGGAGGGGGAATGAAGGTGACAACTCCATCAGGGTTTACAACGGCGGTGGCCTCAACACTGGCCCCACCTTTCAGATTCCTCAGCATACCCATCATTTCAACCATCTGGGCCTCCACAGCCCCTACCTTATCCTTCAAAACCCGGTTTTCTTGAGCTAGCTGCTCGGGGTTGAGTATCTCTATAACCGGATCATCCGGACCCGAGTGGTAACTCTCAATCTCAATGTCTGGACTTTCTTGATTCTCTGCCATGAGCCTTTCCTGTAGACGAGTATAGTAACGGTGATGGCGAACCAGCTTGCCTTTTCTGTTTGTTTAAATATTTATTGTGTAAGAGCCTGAATGAATAGATGCATGGATGCATGAAATGAATGGACGCATGTGTATGCATGCGATGCAAAATGCGTTTTTTTCTTGGTGCCGGGGATATCACATATTTTATTTAGGTAAACACCAAGGATCGAGAATGTGAAATGAACCATACAATTTTATTTGAACTGAGACACACAATCCTTTTATTTATTCATAACGTAAAAAACAGGAATACATCATAAAGAGTTCTCAAAGCAACAATTAACCGGAATTTCAAACAACAGCTAAGTCCCTGCATTGGTTCCTCTTCCTCTTTCTTGAAGTGGAAGGACGATCTGCCTGCCCCATCATCTCCAAGATCAAACCCCTGACATACTCGATGAATCTTCTGACCTCTACCGGAGTAGTGCACACATCCACTGTAACACCCCCCTTTTACTATTACAATTAAATAGACAATTATCAGAGTCACCTCGAAGGGCGCTACATTTTTCACCATTAAAAAAAAAAACACCATTTATTCCAAAAAAAAAATCTCCAAAATAATTGATATAAAAGAAATCACCAAGCAGCGGAAATATTAACCAGTTTAAACATCTCCAGAATTAACAATTAAAGACATCTCCAAAATTAATTAAAACAATTTCTAATAACTAAAATAATAGTTCAAAACGATAACTAACGACTCCCCGGTGCTACATATCAGAGCTGACACAGACCCAAACGAGAGAGGAAGCAAAACCTAGCAATTCCTCCACGAGCACTAGCGATCACCTGCAGCGTTGCCGCATGAGAGCAACATTCCAAGCAGAAGGGGTGAGTCTAACAGAGGTAATAAGCAGATGATAAAAATATGCTAGCATCAGGTAACTACAGCAACACAATACAATTACACCATATCACAGCACCAGATACCAAAGGAAAAATCCATTTGACAGTGAACCACCAAAATTATAACATTCATAGACAACGGGATGATATGCAACCCCTCCAGTGGGCATATGCATGCGGTACCGATCACCAAAATGAGCCACGACGGGCATATCACCAATAAACACCAGAGGCAGAGCCTATATCACCAAAACATGCATATGACAATGCGACACCATGATTATGCACCAACTCACCATAACAAGTATTTAAAATAAATACTATATCACCAGAATCAAAACAAATGATTTCACCAAAAATAGCACCAAGTTGTAGCATCACAGCTACCACTAAACTCTCCTGAGCATACCAGCACCGCACCTGAAATATTAACACCAGACGGCTCCACAACGCGGACATAACGCACGCACACCACGCACAAGACTGGCGCACAGCGCCTAGGCACATCGCACCTACTTCAGCGAATTAATTAAAATAGCAAACGACATCGGATTTCAACAAATAAATACTTTTTGGAAAGCCCTATGGGTCTGGTTATCATCCCTAAGTTCAGTTTTTGAAGGAGAGTGTCCAATAGGTACAGTTTTCGAAAAGCACACAGGCTAGTTGCAAAAGAGGACAGTTTCTGTCCTTCA
The DNA here is from genome assembly GCA_963573325.1 of Astragalus glycyphyllos. NCBI lineage: Eukaryota > Viridiplantae > Streptophyta > Magnoliopsida > Fabales > Fabaceae > Astragalus > Astragalus glycyphyllos. Next base: position 63,373,722 of record OY754312.1, on the reverse strand, counting down.
AATTCAAGCAATTCCAAAGTGACCAAAACTCAATCAAATTGCATGAAACTTGTGCATAAACTGGGGCAAATTTTGTCTAGTTTTCAAAGAAATTGGATTCGTTCTAAAAGGAGTTCTTTTGAAAATGTGGTAACCAACACGCTGACCCTGTGTCCAGATTGTTTCCAGAATCTTACTCTAACTTGTGGAATTCATATCTCGAGCTACACAACTCTAAACGCAACCAAACCAGTGCCAAATTAACAAGAATTAAGTCTATTTTCCAGAAAAATAAACCACATAATTTTTCGGTCAATACAACGTTCCCAGTCACCGAAATACCGAATCTATACCCAAATCGTTTCCAGAATTTTAACCTAACTTGTATCGCCTATAACTCGAGCTATACAACTCCGAATTTAACGAAACCAGTGCCAAAACGACCGGCGTTAAGTCTATTTTCAAAAACAATCAACCTCATAATTTTTGGATCTACCAAACAGCGCCAGTTTTAGAAAAACCGAACCTGTGTCCAGAATCGCTAAATTGCCAAACACCAAACCCTAACGGCAACGACACCGCAACCACCACAACAAAAACGACAATTCGACAACGCGACAACAACAATCAACCACGCACAGAAACAACAAAAACACGAACAATAACAACACCATCATCGTGATACAACAATCACGCAACAACAAATAACGAAACAAATCACAATAACGTGCAATAATCATCAAAGCACCAATCTCAACGAAAACACGATATGCAACAACACGAACAATTCAACAAAACCCTAGACTACCCACACATAATTATCATCAACCCATTATCAAGGTTAAGCCCACCCTTACCTCGAATAACGTAAGCTCCGGAACACGACGAACGAGACACGAACAAAACCACAGCAACACGAACGATCCCCTTTTGAAATTCTTTGCGAAACCCTCCTCTTCTCTCCCTCTTTGCGCCGCGTGCTCTCTCTCTCACTCTCACTTTCGTTTTTCTTTTGCTTGCTGCGAATGAGGGTTTGGCTTAAACCCCCAGGGTTTAAGTTGAGGGCTCAGTAAACACTAGGCTCTCTACGTCACCACCTCCTTTACTCGTTTCACCTCCTACGCATATAAAATATTAACCTTTTAATTTATCTATATCCCGCCTCCAAATTATTTTAATAATTCAATCAACTATTTTAATTAAATTATTTCCGGGGTGTTACAACCCTCCCCCACTTAGAATCTTTCGTCCTCGAAAACATACCTGATTCAAACAGCTCCGGATAGGACTCTCGCATCTTGCTCTCCAACTCCCATGTCATGCTTTCACCAGCAGCTCCTAACCAGACCACTTTCAGCAGGTTTATCTCTTTGCCACGTAAAGTCTTCACTTCACGATCTTCAATTCGCACAGGCATTGTCTCCACAGTGAGATTATCCCGCACATGCACATCATCCATCGGAATCACATGGGACGGATCCGAAATATACTTCCGAAGTTGCGACACATGAAATACATCGTGCAAATTCGAAAGATTAGGCGGCAAGGCCACCCTATAAGCAACATTACCAATTCTCTCAGTGATCTGATACGGTCCAATGAAACGAGGAGTCAACTTCTTTGTCTTCAATGCACGCCCAACACCAGCCATAGGCGCGACTCTCAAATACACATGATCACCAGCTTGGAATTCTAAATCCTTCCTTCTCTTATCATGATAGCTCTTCTGTCTACTCTGCGACGCTTTCATTTTCTCACGGATCAATTTCACCTTATCAGTAGTCTCTCGAACAACCTCGGGTCCGAGAACAATACTCTCCCCAGATTCATGCCAACACAACGGAGTCCTACATCTCCGACCATACAATGCCTCGAACGGTGCCATCCCGATGCTAGAATGGTAACTATTATTGTAAGTAAACTCGATCAACGGAAGGTGAGTATCTTACGCACCTCCCTGCTCAAGAACACAAGATCTCAACAAGTCTTCCAACGACTGAATGGTCCTCTCTGTCTGCCCATCAGTTTGAGGATGATAAGCTGAACTCAACCTCAATTTAGAACCTAACGCTTCTTGCAAACTCTTCCAGAAATCAGAAGTGAACCTAGGATCTCTGTCAGACACAATGCACAAAGGAACACCATGCAACTTCACAATCACCTGAATATAAATCTCTGCCAATCTCGACACCGGATACGTGATATTGATAGGAATAAAATGAGCAGACTTCGTCAATCTATCCACAATCACCCAAATCGAATCGTGCCCCCTCACAGTATTAGGTAACCCTATCACGAAATCCATAGAAATACTATCCCACTTCCATTCCGGAATCTCCAACGGTTGCATCAACCCAGCAGGCTTCTGATGCTCAACCTTCGATTTCTGACAAGTCAAGCAGGAATACACAAACTGCGCCACATCACGCTTCATACCAGGCCACCAAAACATCTTCTTCAGATCCTGATACATCTTTGTAGCTCCCGGATGGATACTCAACTTACTCCTATGACCTTCTTCTAAAATTGCTCTTTTCATCTCCTCATCATCAGGAATGCAGATTCTTCCACGGTACTTCAATACATTCTGCGCATCCAACTCAAAGTCTTTATTCTCGGATTGATCAATCCCAACCATCAGGTCAACTAATTTAACATCTAACTTCTGAGCTTCTCGAATGCTAGCCATGAATTCATTATCAATCTTCAACATCCCCAATCTGACACTCTGAGGCGTCACTTCACAAACCAAACTCATATCCCTGAACTGCTCAATTAATTCGAGTTCTCTAACCATCATTGCTGACATATGCAACGTCTTTCGACTTAAAGCGTCAGCTACCACATTAGCCTTTCCCGGATGATAGTTCAAGCTAAAGTCATAGTCTTTCAGCAACTCCAACCATCTGCGCTGTCTCATATTCAACTCTTTCTGATCAAACAGATACTGGAAACCCTTATGATCACTGAACACCTCAAACCTCGAACCATACAGATAATGTCTCCAAATTTTCAACGCGAACACAACTGCAGCAAGTTCTAAATCATGGGTAGGGTAGTTCTTCTCATGAGTCCTCAACTGTCTCGACGCATAGGCAACTACCTTACCATTCTGCATAAGCACACCTCCCAACCCCATCTTGGAAGCATCACAATACACCACAAACGACTCTTCCGGATTAGGCAACGTCAGAACAGGAGACGTCGTCAACCTCTTCTTCAATTCTTTGAAGCTCTCTTCACAACAGTCATCCCAGATGAAAGCTTTACCCTTGCAAGTCAACTGAGTCAACGGAAGTGCCAACTTCGAAAATCCTTCTATAAACCTCCTATAGTAACCTGCCAGACCCAGAAAACTTCTAATCTCAGTAACTGACTTCGGAGACTCCCATTGTAACACGGCATCAACCTTAGACGGATCCACGGCAATTCCATTCCCCGAAATAACATGACCCAGAAAGCTAACCTCTTTCAACCAAAACTCACACTTAGACAGCTTCGCATATAATTTCCTGTCCCTCAGAATTTCCAATACCAATCTCAGATGTTCTGCATGCTCCTCTTCTGACTTAGAATAAATTAGGATGTCGTCAATGAATACCACCACAAACCGATCCAGATACTCACGAAAGATACGATTCATGTACTCCATGAACACTCCCGGCGCATTAGTCACACCGAAAGGCATCACGGAATACTCATAATGCCCATAACGGGTTCTGAAAGCTGTCTTCTGAATGTCTTCGTCTTTCACCTTGATCTGATGATAACCCGATCTCAAATCTATTTTACTGAACACCTGAGCACCCACCAACTGATCCATTAAGTCATCAATCCTCGGAAGCGGATACTTGTTCTTAATAGTCACCTTATTCAGCTGCCGATAGTCTACGCACAACCTCATACTACCATCTTTCTTTTTCACCAACAACACCGGAGCTCCCCACGGCGACACACTTGGCCTCACAAATTTCTTTTCAAGCAGATCCTCGAGTTGCTTCTTCAGTTCTGACAATTCAGATGCAGACATTCTATACGGTGCCATAGACACAGGTTTAGTATCAGGTACCAGGTCAATAGCAAACTCAACCTCTCTCTCTGGTGGTACATCCGGAATCTCGTCGGGAAAAACCTCAGAAAACTCTCGCACCACCTGCAACTCATCAACCTTCGCTTGGCTCTCAGCAGACAATGACGCCATTAATGAAAACAACTGGACGTCTTCCCTCATTACCCTATGCAACTGACCAGCAGACAACAAACCAGACTCTTCCTCTTCAGGAGAAAAGAAACTCACAGACCTTTCATGACAGTTGATATGAACATGGTTATCAACTAACCAGTCCATACCTAGAATAACATCCATTCCGCTCAGCGGCAAACAAATCAAGTCAACGAGAAAATCATTACCGAATATCGATAAAGGGCATTTAGCACAAACAACCGAGGTAGTCACCGAACCCTTAGCCGGAGTATCGATAACCATCTCCCTCAACATAGAAGATAAAACAAGATCTAATTTCTCAACACATGCAGTAGCAATAAAACAATGGGTAGCACCAGTATCAATAATAGCAATAAGAGGAGAATTATTAATATAGCATGTACCTCTGATCTCATTCACTGCATCTGACCCCGCCAGAGCGAACACCTTCCCAACGGACCTTTCTTTCTTCGGTTTAGGACACTGAGTGCTGATATGACCACCCTCACCACAGTTGTAGCATAACACATCCTTTCGATCACAACTAGACGCCATATGACCCTCTTTACCACACTTGTAGCACTTCTTCACATCACCTGGACAGTCAGGACGCTTATGACCGGGTTTACCACACTTGTAACATACCACACTAGCAGCAGCATCTCCCCCACTAGGTCTCTTACCCACAGCAGTTCTCTGATTGCCCTTACCAGCTGGAACCTCATACGGCTTCCCACGACTCGAGAAATTCTTCTGCCTATCCCTCATGACTCTAGAATGAGCATTACTGTCTTCCTCGAAGATTCTGCAGCTGTCAATCAACTCTGAGAACACCCGAATTTTCTGATACCCTATCGCCTTCTTGATATCAGCCCGCAACCCATTTTCAAACTTGATGCATTTGGAGAATTCAGCACCAGCCTCACCATAATGTGGATAGAACTTCGCCAATTCAATGAACTTGGCAGCATACTCAGTCACCGACATATTACCCTGCTTCAGCTCCAGAAACTCAATCTCTTTCTTCCCACAGACATCTTCAGGATAATACTTTCTCAGAAATTCTCTGCTGAACACAGCCCAAGTGACCTCTTCATTCACAGTCGCCAACCTCTGCCTCACCTCCAACCACCAGTCATCAGCCTCCTCTGCCAGCATATGAGTACCATACCTGACTTTCTGCGCCTCAGAGCAATCCATAACACGAAAGATTCTCTCCATCTCTTTCAGCCACGCCAAAGCACCATCAGGGTTATACTTGCCCTTAAAGGTAGGAGGATTCTCCCTCTGAAACGTAGCCAAACTGTGCGACCCAGCATCACCAGCAGCACCTGGGTTATTCTCCACAGCTTGAGCCACAGCCTGCAAAGCAGCAGCGAGTGCAGCATCGTTCCGTCCTGCCATCTCAACCTAACACTGCAACAGAAACTATAATCAGAAACGAGTAACAATTACTCAAGTGTTACTCGACTCGACGACTCGACAACTTGGCCGGACAGACCGAACTGCTCTGATACCACTAATGTAACACCCCCCTTTTACTATTACAATTAAATAGACAATTATCAGAGTCACCTCGAAGGGCGCTACATTTTTCACCATTAAAAAAAAAACACCATTTATTCCAAAAAAAAAATCTCCAAAATAATTGATATAAAAGAAATCACCAAGCAGCGGAAATATTAACCAGTTTAAACATCTCCAGAATTAACAATTAAAGACATCTCCAAAATTAATTAAAACAATTTCTAATAACTAAAATAATAGTTCAAAACGATAACTAACGACTCCCCGGTGCTACATATCAGAGCTGACACAGACCCAAACGAGAGAGGAAGCAAAACCTAGCAATTCCTCCACGAGCACTAGCGATCACCTGCAGCGTTGCCGCATGAGAGCAACATTCCAAGCAGAAGGGGTGAGTCTAATAGAGGTAATAAGCAGATGATAAAAATATGCTAGCATCAGGTAACTACAGCAACACAATACAATTACACCATATCACAGCACCAGATACCAAAGGAAAAATCCATTTGACAGTGAACCACCAAAATTATAACATTCATAGACAACGGGATGATATGCAACCCCTCCAGTGGGCATATGCATGCGGTACCGATCACCAAAATGAGCCACGACGGGCATATCACCAATAAACACCAGAGGCAGAGCCTATATCACCAAAACATGCATATGACAATGCGACACCATGATTATGCACCAACTCACCATAACAAGTATTTAAAATAAATACTATATCACCAGAATCAAAACAAATGATTTCACCAAAAATAGCACCAAGTTGTAGCATCACAGCTACCACTAAACTCTCCTGAGCATACCAGCACCGCACCTGAAATATCAACACCAGACGGCTCCACAACGCGGACATAACGCACGCACACCACGCACAAGACTGGCGCACAGCGCCTAGGCACATCGCACCTACTTCAGCGAATTAATTAAAATAGCAAACGACATCGGATTTCAACAAATAAATACTTGTTGGAAATCCCTATGGGTCTGGTTATCATCCCTAAGTTCAGTTTTTGAAGGAGAGTGTCCAATAGGTACAGTTTTCGAAAAGCACACAGGCTAGTTGCAAAAGAGGACAGTTTCTGTCCTTCAAATTCAAGCAATTCCAAAGTGACCAAAACTCAATCAAATTGCATGAAACTTGTGCATAAACTGGGGCAAATTTTGTCTAGTTTTCAAAGAAATTGGATTCGTTCGAAAAGGAGTTCTTTTGAAAACGTGGTAACCAACACGCTGACCCTGTGTCCAGATTGTTTCCAGAATCTTACTCTAAATTGTGGAATTCATATCTCGAGCTACACAACTCTAAACGCAACCAAACCAGTGCCAAATTAACAAGCATTAAGTCTATTTTCCAGAAAAATAAACCACATAATTTTTCGGTCAATACAACGTTCCCAGTCACCGAAATACCGAATCTATACCCAAATCGTTTCCAGAATTTTAACCTAACTTGTATCGCCTATAACTCGAGCTATACAACTCCGAATTTAACGAAACCAGTGCCAAAACGACCGGCGTTAAGTCTATTTTCAAAAACAATCAACCTCATAATTTTTGGATCTACCAAACAGCGCCAGTTTTAGAAAAACCGAACCTGTTTCCAGAATCGCTAAATTGCCAAACACCAAACCCTAACGGCAACGACACCGCAACCACCACAACAAAAACGACAATTCGACAACGCGACAACAACAATCAACCACGCACAGCAACAACAAAAACACGAACAATAACAACACCATCATCGTGATACAACAATCACGCAACAACAAATAACGAAACAAATCACAATAACGTGCAATAATCATCAAAGCACCAATCTCAACGAAAACACGATATGCAACAACACGAACAATTCAACAAAACCCTAGACTACCCACACATAATTATCATCAACCATTTATCAAGGTTAAGCCCACCCTTACCTCGAATAACGTAAGCTCCGGAACACGACGAACGAGACACGAACAAAACCACAGCAACACGAACGATCCCCTTTTGAAATTCTTCGCGAAACCCTCCTCTTCTCTCCCTCTTTGCGTCGCGTGCTCTCTCTCTCACTCTCACTTTCGTTTTTCTTTTGCTTGCTGCGAATGAGGGTTTGGCTTAAACCCCCAGGGTTTAAGTTGAGGGCTCAGTAAACAATAGGCTCTCTACGTCACCACCTCCGTTACTCGTTTCACCTCCTACGCATATAAAATATTAACCTTTTAATTTATCTATATCCCGCCTCCAAATTATTTTAATAATTCAATCAACTATTTTAATTAAATTATTTCCGGGGTGTTACATCCACAGCAATCTCTGCAGCTCTGAGGCGCCTTGGAAGGCCTGTAACAGTATCATAGCACAGCTTGGACAAGAGTGCATACTTCTCTTGCAAGCGCCGGCAATGATCATCCAATCTTCGATGCTCTTCCATCAAGTAGGACATCTCAGCCCTGAACCTCTCTAGCAAATCACCCTGGTGCCTCGCATGGTCCTCCAATGCCGTAGATTTCCCGAGCTCCCCCTGAAGCAGCGCTTGACAGTCTTCAAGCCTCTCTCGCACCAGCTTTCTTGCTTGCACCTCAGTTCTGAGCTTGCTCTCATAGTCAGTAGTAAGAGTCTTCAACTGTGCTTTTGCTTCCTTCAATTGGCCCCGCAAGGTCCTCTCTAATTCCTTGGAGACATTCAACTGAACCTTCCATGCACGGGCATCATTCAGCGCTCTGTTTCTATCCAGATTTCGCACCCTGATTTCGCTTGTAGCACTTTTGAGACCACCCTGCATGTCAATGAGCTTTTGGTCACTGGCAGCGATTCTCTCTTTGAAGTCAGCAAGACATTTCTCTTTGAATTCATTTTCTTGCTCTAAGCTCTTTTTTTCTTGGAGCAGCTTTTCCAACTGGGCCTGCAATTCTAACTTCTCTTGCTGGGACTGAGATAAGGCAGCCTTGAGCCCCTCAACCTCCTCATTAAGAAAAGGAGCAGGTGGAGGAACCTCAACTTCAACCTGAGGAAAGCCTCTAAATGGGAGCTTCACTGCTCGAGCCCGGAGCTGGACCCACTGAAGGTACTCTTCCCCCACACTTGTATCTCTGCGCCCAACTCATTACGCCCTTTCTTTACCGGCCTGTTCCAAGCACGAACAATCCTTCTCAACAAACTCAAATCCCCGGAACCTCTATCATGTAACACAAAGCCAGCCAAAGACTCCATCAATGGTGGGCTTGTCATTGGGTAACCCAACTGGCTCAACGCAAGAGCAGGGTTGTAGGTGATACATCCCCTAGTGCCAATGAGTGGAACATTCGGAAAGCCGTTGAGCTGAGAGATGAATTCTGGTGTATCCCGGGCCAGAGTGCACCACGAGATATCACCTCCTCTAAGGCTAGCAATAAACCACTTCCACTCATCTTTCCCTTTGTTTTCAATGTGTCCTTTAAACACATGTGAGGCGAACCACCGATACAGAACTGGAAAACAACACCTAACCATCCCTTCTCCCTTAGAGTGACGATCAACAAGAGAATAGTACAAATTAGCTAAAATAACAGAGGTGGGGTTTTGTTCCCGCTTTTTGAATGCAAGGAACACATCAATAGCTGCAGCATCAACAAAATTCTCAACACAAGGGAACAAGACAACTCCATAGACAAGGAGGGCAAGCACATCAGAGAAAATTTTCCACTCCTTCTTGGCAAGTAGGGCCTCAGCTTCTGCTTCTAAGAATTTTCTTGACAGACCTTGCCTTTGACCCTTGACTTCCACATTTTTAATCAAAATTTCCTCTTTAATCTGAAGAATGCCAGCCAAAGCCTTTGCTAATGAATACCTCTCCACATAAGAATACGGTTTGCAGTTCGCAGCAGGAAAGCCCAAGATCTTCTCAAATTCTTCTAAAGTGGGGACCAGCTGATAATCTTGGAAAGTGAAGCAACGGTATTCGGGATCAAAGAACTGGGTCAAAGCAGTGAGGGCCTCAGTTTGATCATTCACCTCTAGCAAATAGAGGAGATTACCATATGTACCCTGATAAGCCTCTTTTCGCCGTGGGGGAAGCTGATTACCGAACCTAACCAAGCTTTGGACGTCCTGTTGCTTGAAATTCCACTTGAGGGTTCTTTTCACATTCTGATCCATTTTCTTTCTCTCTTTTTTTTGGTATCTACAATTTCCCCGGCACTGGTGAGAATGCATGCAAAATGTATGAATGAATGCATGATGAGAAAAAATAATAATATTTTCAACACGACAGTTTTTCAAAAGCTAGAAATTCGCATACATTTTTTTTTTTGAAAATTTTCGGTTTATTTGCAAAAATCTTTATTCAGGTGCAAGGGTATGCAGCTCCTTTGTGTCCTACCAAGGTTTCTTAGAGACAGGGTCTATGGCTATTTCTACGGGTACGCACTTCAAGGATAGCACTAAAAGAAGGACCCTAAATAAGGTTCCTAGAGCCAACGACCTCATCTGAGAGCACCGATCCCAGGGACGTACGTCCAAGTGATGATGTCTTCAAACAAAGCCAAACTCTAGGTGAAGTCTTCGCAACCACCCAACAAGACGTACATCCAGTGAGCAGCCACTAATGACTTCGTTCTAGCCTAAGATATGCTCTAGCCCGGGTATAGGGCTGTCTCACCAAGAAATATAAGGGTAAAAAGAGTGCAACGTGTGTGTAGGAGCACAACGACAAACATACCCCCCCACCTGCAAAGAAAATCCAGAAACAGTCCATACAAAGAGTCGTCTACCCTAGTGTTTTGCAAGCATATATCATTTCAATACAAACAAGTAAACTACCCTAGGGTTTCAACAATCATATGCACCGCTTACCTCGAGAAAGGGTGCCAAGAAGAGGGGACATAATAGAATCGGGGGAATGCATGAACTTACCTTGAAGAAAGGGAGCAAAGAAGAAGGGATCATAGTAGAATTGGGGGAATGATGAATGAGCTTACCTTGAAGAAAGGGAGCAAAGAAGAAGGGGACATGGGGATTGGAGAAATGCATGATCATATTAAGCATATAAACAAAAGAAGATGAAAGGAGAAGAAGGAACAAGAAGCGAACATAGAAGAAGAAGAGTCAAATGCACATGAATGCAACATAACAACACGAGAATGCAAGAGAACATTCAAACATCAGAAAGAGAGAAGAAAAAGAAGGAGAATAAAAGAGAGAAATAGAACAATCACATTCAAATGAAACAATTAAACCGCACATCAAGTTAATTAGGCCTGACCCTCGTTTTAAAAAAGAAAGTCCCCAGTGAAGTTGCCAGCTGTTGTACCCCGAAAGATCCGGATTGGACCTTTCATCGTACAACGTGAAAATTTGTGAAGCCGCCATCAACATTTTTTATTTAGGGACCAAAACATTGAAAAAGGGTCCTTTTTTTAAGGCGGGGTGGGCCTTTGAGAACTAGAGATGTAGGTTCGGGGGTCGGTTAGGTGTGGGGAAGGTATTAGCATCCCACACCTCCTTTCTATCGAAAGGGAACCTTTAACTTGATGTGCGGTTTTGACAGAGTTGATTTGAAACAATTCGTTCTACTTCTTTTTTATTTGAGAAAAGTGTTTTTGAAAACGGGGGAAAAGAAGAATCTTTTTATTATTTTTTAAAAGTGTGCTTGACGGGATGTGACCCGCTCCTACGTATCTCCCGGTGCGATGGAGAATTCAAAGCTTACGTAGTTCTCTTTAGTCGAGAAACTTTGTGTTGGTGTTTTTTATTGTAGGGGTTTTCGGTCCTAGACTGTACAGTCCACTAGACCTAGAACAAAGACAACCCCGCCTGTACAGACGACGTGCCCCCTACTTATTGAAAATGTTTTTTTGATTAAGGAAGAAAAAGATTTGTTGTGAGGTTGGTTGCTTTTATTTGGCAAGTATCTTAGGCTCGCCCGAACTGTACAGCTCGCTAACCCTAAGACGCTAACCAATACCGGATGTACATCCGATTTGATTCCTTACTCATTTTTTTGCTTTTTTAAAAAAAGGGTTCAAGTTGTTAATTGCTTGTTTTAATTCTCATAAGTATCCCAAGATGTTTGAGCTGTACAGCTCCGATCTTAGGACGCTAGACAACACCGGCCGTACGTCCGACTTGCCTCCTTATGAGTTTTCAAAGAGGTTTATTGTTGATCTTAGAAAAAATTTGATTTCTATAGAAAAACAATTTGAAGAAAAGTTTTAATTTGGAAAATAATTTGGAAAAAGAAATGACTTGAAGAAGAGAGGAAGAGAATTGGAGGGTGATATTGATCACAAAAGTTTGTTGGGATGGCGTGGCATCCAAAAGAAAAAGAAGTAGAGAATTCAAATCAATTTCCAAATCAAGAACCAAAGTGTAAACTTTAACAAGTTGTAAGCAAAACAATCAACAATGCAAGCGTAAGCATATACAATTAAGGTGTTGAATCCCTTTAGGTAATCTTTAACACTTGGGATATGTACAAGTGCATAAGTGTTAAATCCTCTTACCAAATCATCAACACAAACATGATTTTCAAAGCAAGCAACAAAAACAAGCAGAAACCCTAAATATCTCATGAAATGCGACACCAACATAGAGCTAAAACCTCATTTTATTATTTGAAAGCAACAAAATCATGCAAGCAAATGACATAGATCAAACTTTTTGGCAAGGATTCACATGATTAAGCAAAGGATTCACTGGTGCTAATGATACATTGAACTTGGTCACGGTTACTAACTAAAATGCTACTGAGGATGTTATGGTTATTGACCAGGATCGCAAACGAAAAAAGGGGAATGAGTCAGAATTGGAAAATGCTAGTGAGGAGCCAACGGTGGAGACTTTGGGTGACGTGAATATGCTGCATGGTAGACAAAATTTTTTAGAGGCAGGTCCTGGCAAGCAGGCCTGCCAGGACAAATGAGTTTCATTAGTTGGAACTGCCAGGGCCTGGGCAACCCGAGTGCAGTTTCGTCCATCCGTGACCTCGTTCGGGCGTACCATCCGAACGTAATCTTTTTGTGTGAAACTTTGGTACATGCTAATAGAATTGAAGACATTCGTGTTAGGCTGGGTTTTGATAATGCTTTTGCTGTGGATAGAGTTGGTAGAAGCGGGGGTCTTGCTTTGCTTTGGAAGCATCCGTTTGATTGTCGTATCTTGAATTATTCTTCGAATTTTATTAATGTGGAGGTTAGTTCTGTGGGCCGTCCTCTTTGGCGGCTTACGGGTTTTTATGGGTATCCGGAAAGTGGAAGAAGGAGAGACTCTTGGGATCTTTTGAAGACGTTATCTAGGGACAACGATTTGCCATGGTGTGTTATGGGAGACTTCAATGACATTCTTTCCAATGACGAGATTAGAGGACAACAAGATCGTCAACCGTGGGTAATTCGTGGTTTCCAAGAAGCTATTCAAGAGAGCCATTTAGTGGACCTTCCCATGGAGGGTCATAGATTCACGTGGACTAAGAGTTTGGGTACGTCGGAAGTAAAGGAAGGGAGACTTGATCGTATTTTTGCTACTCAATCTTGGTTGGATACTTTCCCTAATAATAGATTTGTGAATGGAGTCTCGGATAAGTCGGATCATAGTCCTTTGTGGTTGAGGTTGAATTACTTGGAGAGAATCTTGAGGAGGCGTGAGTTTCGGTTCGAGAATAGTTGGCTTGAAGAAAATGAGCTTCCCTTGGTGGTTGAGGAGAGTTGGAGTCGTAGTGACGGGTTGGGCTTCCTTGATAAATTAAATCATTGTACATCGGCGGTGGATGCTTGGGGTAAGAAGCTTAGATCAAGGTACCGGGATGAGATCAATGAATGCCGTCGCTTAATTGATGAATTGCGTGTCATGCCTGGTGGGGGTGAGGATCCGATGGTTATAGAGACCAAGAATCGTCTAAGCACTTTGTTAGCGCAAGAGGAGGCTTTTTGGAGACAACGTGCTAAGGTATATTGGTTGAGTGACGGGGACACTAACTCTCGCTTCTTTCATGCGATGGCTAGTGCACGGCGGAGAAGGAATCACATTTCAAAGCTAGTTACAGAGGATGGTGTGGAAGTGACGGACCAGCAGGATATTTGCGCAGTGGCTAGGGGTTATTTCGCAAATCTTTTTCATGGTGGGGGAGGTGATTATGGGAGCGTTATTGATCATGTTCAGCCACGGGTATCGGATAATGATAATCACTTATTGGTGCGTCCTCTTGAGATTGAAGAATTCAAACAAGCTCTTTTTCAAATGCATTCCGACAAAGCGCCAGGACCGGATGGGTTAAATCCGGCTTTCTTCAAGAGGTTCTGGAATTTATGTGGAGTGGAGTTGTTTAACATTGGTAGGGAGTGGCTGGTCATGGGCGAATTCCCCCCTAATATAAATGATGCTAATATTGTGCTAATTCCAAAGGTGGAGAATCCTACGTCTATGAAAGATCTTCTGCCCATTTCTCTTTGCAACGTCATTTACAAGATTATCTCGAAGGTACTTGCTAATAGATTAAAACCTCTACTTCCAAAGTTTATTGCTCTTGAACAATCCGCCTTTGTGGAAAATCGATCTATTCTTGATAATGTGTTGGTGGCGTTTGAAACATTACATCATTTGAAGTGCAAAACAACGGGGAAGAAGGGGGAGCTGGCGCTAAAAATTGATATTAGTAAGGCTTATGATAGAGTGGATTGGGTCTACTTGCAGCGTATTCTTGTGAAGATGGGATTTGATGACCAATGGGTTCGGTGGATGCAAATGTGTTTGGAAACAGTTACTTACTCAGTTATGATAAACGGTGAAAAAGTGGGACCTATCATTCCAGGGAGAGGACTGAGGCAGGGTGACCCACTGTCACCTTACCTATTTATATTGTGTGCAGAGGGTCTCACTACTTTACTACAGAGAGCTGAGAGCAGAGGGGATATTCATGGTGTGAAGGTGTGCAGAGGGGCTCCTTCTCTCTCACACCTCCTTTTTGCTGACGATTGTTTCTTGTTTTGCAGAGCCGATGCTAGAGAGAGTAGGCATCTCAAGGATATTCTTAACACCTATGAGAGAGCATCGGGGCAAGCTATTAACTTACAAAAATCTGAAATTTATTTTAGCAGGAATACTTCACAGGAGGCTCGCTTTGATGTTACAGCTATATTGGGAGTCACAGAATGTCTTGGAACGGGCAAATATTTGGGACTTCCGTCTATGATTGGAAGAAACAAGAAACAACTCTTTGGCTACCTGAGGGATCGGATTTGGAGGAAGATACATCATTGGTCGGGGAAGCACTTATCTAAGGCTGGCAGGGAAGTCTTAATCAAGTCAGTTGCTTAATCCATTCCAACTTATTGTATGAGCACCTTCATGCTTCCATCTACACTGGGTGAGGAGCTTGAAAGAATGATGAATTCATTTTGGTGGGGTACGAACCGTGGCACGAGGAGGGGTATTCATTGGTTGAGTTGGGAGAAGCTGTCGGTTAGAAAGGAGTTTGGAGGTATGGGCTTCCGTCATCTTCATGGCTTCAATTTGGCAATGCTGGGGAAGCAGGCATGGCATCTTGCTACTCGTACAGATACTATTGTAAGTAGAATCTTTAAAGCTAAATATTATCCTAATGATGACTTTATGGGGGCTCGCTTGGGCCATAATCCCAGCTTTGTTTGGCGTAGTATCTTCTCTTCCCGGGTAGTTGTGAATTTGGGGGCACGTTGGAGAATTGGGAATGGCGACAAAATTTCAGTTTGGAGAGATCCGTGGTTGAAGGGACGTAGTGATAGCTTTGTTAGATCACCTATGGCTCAAGGGATGGAAGAAATGAGGGTTAAGGACTTGATGAACCAAGACAATAGTGGTTGGAATTATGGCTTAATTGATCAACTTTTTTGTCAAGAAGAGGCTATGCTCATCAAAAGCATGCCAAGGTACAGTGACTTGGAGGAAGATAAATTATCTTGGTGGCGGAGTCGGTCCGGTCTTTATTCGGTTCGCTCGGCTTACTATGCGCTTATGGATACTCCGGAAATTATTAATAATTCACATGCTAGAATTGACGGTGATTGGATGTCCATTTGGAAAGCGGGCGTTCCACCGAAAGTTAAATTATTAATTTGGAGGCTTGCTAGGGGGTGTCTTCCTACTCGTAGTAACTTGGTTAAGAGACATGTTGATTGCACCGTTTTGTGTCCTTTTTGCGAACAAGAAGAGGAAACAGATAGTCATGTTTTTTTGGAGTGTAGCGCTGTACAGGAAGTGTGGCAGAAGCTGGACTTGTTGCTGCCCTTTCGGGTTGCAGCAGAAAACGCAGCAACTCTGCGTGATGCCATTTTTTCGATGCTGGGTTCGTTGTCCGTGACCAGTAGAAACAGGTTTTTAATGGGTATTTGGGCTCTTTGGCGTCGCCGTAATGACAAGGTTTGGGCTGGGGTGTTACAACCGGTTGAGCAAGTCGTTCACACCGTGAAGGATATGTTTGACGCTTGGTTTGGAGCGCGCCAGCAACAACACCATCCTCCTGTGCTCTCGGGCCAGCAGCTGCCACGGGTATTGAGGTGGGTTCGGCCAGCAGCAGGAGCTTTAAAATGTAACGTCGATGCGGCAATTTTTGCGGAAGACAACAAATATGGTATTGGTTTGTGTATTCGAACGTCCACAGGTGATTTCTATAGAGGCAAAACTATGTGGTTCCATGGAGTCCCAACACCGCAAGAAGCGGAGGCAATTGGTCTTAAGGAAGCATTGGCTTGGTTGGAAGCTTTGGGGCTATCTTCTGTTTCCATTGAACTGGACTGTGCTCCAGTTGTAAATGGCTTGAAGGTAGAGCCTTTGCCGAATACCGAGCTTGGTACTATTTTATTGTATTGTCGTAATAGATTACGTCTTTTTCCTAGCTTTGAGGTTAGCTATATTCGGAGACAAGCTAATCTTGTTGCTCATACGTTAGCACGGGCATCAAGATTGTTTGCTAGTTCCCACGTTTTTGATTTCATTCCAACCTGTATTGAAACAATTCTGTTTAATGAAATGAATTAAGTTTGTTCTTGTCAAAAAAAAAAGCAAAGGAATGCACTAAGATCACACAAATTCTAATTTTTCTACAATATGCGAAATGAAACATAATCCCAAATCACAATTTTATTCATGAAAATGCAAGCACAAAATGAAAATAGCACAAACACACAATTTATTCCAAAAGAGAGAGATGCATTTCAAGCATCCAAACCTCCCAAAGTGTTTGTCAAAATGCTTGAAACACATCTCTCATTCAACAACAACAATTATATCAACATTTCAACATAAAATAGAGCACTAAAATGCAAAGAAATGCTTGATATACAAAAATAGATTGATGATCTACATTTTTTATGCTAAAATTTTGATGATGTTAAGATTGAGAGTATACCTCAACTCCAAGCTAGAATAGCAAAAGAAATAAGGTGAATGAACACTAAACCACTTGAATCAACCCTCTAATCTTCAATCTTGAGCTTGATTCTTGAGATTTGAAGATGGATCTTTGAAGAGAATGCAAGGATGATGAAGGATTTAGGACTAGAATGTTGATTTGAAGTGAAAAAGTGAAGAAATGAGGTGAGGGAATGAGGAGGTGTATTCGGCCAAGAAGGGAGAAGAGGAGAGGCTAGGTTTTTGAGTGTGAATTGTGAGCCAAAACCTTGTGAGAGGTGAGGATATGAGGGTATATATAATGTGCAATTAGGTTTAGGGGCATTTAGGTCATTGTGTACCTCATCTCATTCTAGGATTGCATTTTAATTTTGAATCAAGGGTGAGGATTGAAACACACTTTGATGAGGGGCAAAAAAAATGCAAAAATGAGAGGGAAATGAAGGGGGGTATTCGACCACATTGGGAGAGTGGTGCCCAAGTTTTGCAAGTTGTCATCTTGTACTATTGTACTATCATATGACCATTCTATTATCCCTTCATTTTTGATTATTCTTCTTAGGATAATTGTACAAAAATACACCCAATTTAGGCCACATACTAGGAATCTTAGGAATATGCCATTTTATGAGATCACCATGACCAAAAATATCATAAAAACCTCATCTTGAAATTTTTGTAGAATATTCCTTTTTGATGCCTTTTTTGAATTTGAATTTTTATGCAATTGCGTGAATGTATGCGCAAAAAAATATATGACCAAGGGTGTCTTGCTTCAAATAGTTTCCTCTAAAATTGCACAATGATTTTTGATGAAAAATTATCCTATTTTTAGAAAATGACCAAAATACCCTTTTGCCCTAAAAACTCAAAAAAATGTATGCACAATGTTCTTCACACTCTTCAAAATAATGCCACACTTCTAAATTTATTTATTTTTGTTGAGAATTAGGGTTTTGACCTAGGCGGACAAAATTAGGGTATGATAACCCGTAACCACACTCTCGGTTCATTTATGAAACCTTTTTATTCGTAGTTCAATATATAAACTACGTGTTTTTCTAATTGAGCATGTCACCGACTGCCGTATCGCTAATCCGGGTGAACCGTACTACTTAATTTTAGCATAACACCGACTGCCACGTGGATAATCCCGGTGAACCCCATTTCCCAATAGTACTCTCCCTAATGGTAAAATTTACAGGGCCTAGGGTAAGTGCTCATGACCTTCCCCTCCTAATATGCTACCCGCATTGGGTCGTCACCTATATAATACCCGCATTGGGCCATCTCCTATATAATACAAGCATTGGGCCGTCTCCTATATAATTTGAACTTATAGTTCTTTCGTTTATAACAAATCATTGTACACTCTAGTTTAACAATTCGTACGGTTATATTTCATTTTTATAACTCAAAATCATGGAATTATTACCTTAATTTCATTGGAGATTATTGGGAAAAAGATTAGAATAGGTTTGGAATCAAACGGAGTAGCTTAAAACACTTTTCGGGACACAAAACAGTAAGGGGAGCACAACCTGTGCGCTTGGGTGCATGAGCAATTGCAGGGACAGTGTCACTTGGGGCGCATGACCCGTGTGCTTGCACCAGCACTTGCCTTTTTGTTCCGTTTTACCACTTTCGCTACTCGATTCGATACCAATCCAAATTCCGCTCGATTTCCAACATTACAACAGATATAAACATCACAACAACCATTCCAAACAATACACATTCATCATCACACAACGAACATTTCCCCATTCCGAGACCCAAAATACACAATTTTCGCAAATACGGTTTTTGACCCAAAATCTATTCGAAACAAACCAAACATGACAATTCAGTAACATCAACCATATATTCCAGAAACAGTAAACACCTAAACGTGAGCAAAACTGGCCCGAAATGACGAATTCACAGCAATCGAAATCTTCACACACGAACGAGACAACTAACCACTCGAACTATCCCCGTAACGTCTCCTCTCGCCCCTACGGTCCCGAAATCACTTCCAAACTCTTCCAAAGTTAACACAAACATACTGAATCAGAATGTAGGCTAGTGTAGGGAGTCTATTATAGTTGTTGAACTTCAACACTTGTTTATGGAGCTTCAATGGTGACATGCAAAGCTCTAAAATTCACAAAACTCCACTTTGAGCTTCAAAAATCTTGTACATGCATGAAGGGTTGGGTTGATTCTCTTCTCTTCTTCCTCAACTCTCTCTCTCTATTCTCTTTATTTTTCTAAATTTCAAAGTTTTTGTTGAATGAGAGGGCTGAAGGGTGTTTTGAACATTAATAAGCTGAAGGTACACTAAAGGGACAATGACCAAAATACCCTTTTCCATCTAATTCTCGCTTAACCTAATTCTACCCAATCAAACACACAATAATTCATTTAATTCACGCAATGATGCATCTCAATCATACACTTAAGCAATTTAATATTACTTTCGTGACGTGAACATGTCTATGACTCGATAATATATTTAATCGAATAACAATCACTAGTTAATTTCGTCAATAAAAATTAACTGAACTAGGGAGTTTTCATAAAACCCATCTCTAGTCATACCATCAATCAATAAACATATATACCTCACCTACTTTAGCAATTAAATATTACTTTCCTAAATTCACGCAATAAAGCGACACTAGTTAATTTCGATAATCAAAATTAACCGAATTGGGGATGTTACAGGGAGAATTTCACAAGAATTTTCCTCAAGAAATATTTTACCTCTGTCATGAAAAAGAAGAAAGAAAGAGAATTCTAAGCTTTCCAACAAAGTAGTATATCGGTTAGTGAGTACACCGCGAAGTTTGAAGAGTTGGCTCAATTCTCACAATTGGCTCTTTATGCTCCTAATGATGAACGGAAGATGGACAATTATAAGTGGGGACTCGGAGGAGATATTTCCCACAATTTGGATTCTTACCCTTTCAATGATTATGCCTCATTAGTTCAACAAGCTTATGTTGCGGAGGAGGGTTTGAAGAGAATGTATGATGAGATGAAAGAGTTCTAGAAAAGAAGAAGAATGGAGCGAGATCTTCCAATCCTCCACTAAATCTGAAGGGAAATATCAACAAAGAGAAGCAAGTGTAGAATTTAGAGACACCAAGATTTGAAACATGTGCTAACTGCGGGTAGTCCAAGGAACAAAAAGAATATGCAAGTTGACTCCTCAACTCCAACTCTAGGAAGAGTCTATACTTTGGATGCAAAGAAAGCTAAGGGAGATGATAAACTCATGAAGGGTACGAGACTTCTCTTTTATCATCATCATTATTATATTTTGTTTGATTCGGGTGCTACTCACTCATTCATATCCCAAACATGTGTTAACGTATGTAGTTAGCTTCAACACCATTGGCTCATCCTATTCAAATTCACACACCTGATGAGGGTAGTGTTACTACTCAATCTATATGTGAAAATTGTTTGATTCGGATGGAGAAAGGTCCTTTATTGTTGATCTTTTTTAGGAAGTAATTGTGTTATAGGGTAAGGGCAAAACAGTCTTTTCACATGTCAAACACTTATTTGGTCACATTAGTTTTGTTAAACACTAAGAGGAACAAACACACACCCACATCCACCTTGATTTCAGATTTTAAAACAAAAGAAAGAAAGTATAGAGAGAGAGAGAGACCACGAAGAGAGGAAGAAAAAAGAGAAAGAGTGAGAAGCAATTACAAAACCCTCACTTGGGTAGTTCAGCTGAAAAATCACTCAATCTTCCTTCCATTTTTGTATTCCTTCATCATATTATCACAACCACAACTAGGGCCCAGCTGAATCACTCTTCTTCTCCTTTTTCCACCATTGGTGCAACTCTGGAGTTTTTGGAATGGGTGTAGTTTGCATTTTATGGGTTGCATGTGAGTGTTTGGGGTTGACATTGCTAAAACTGAACCTACATTGTTGATTGGAGCATCATAGAAGGTGTATTAGAAGCTGAGTTTTCGATTTGGAAGTGGGTAGCTCTTGGGGTGCATTGAAAACTCAACTTTCTTGTGTATTGATATCGACATCTAGGGTGAGTTCTTTACCCGTTATAGTGTATCCATAGTAAATTGATCAATGCATGTTGTTGTTTTGAAGACTGTGTGATGCATGTGCATTTGAGTTGCTGAAAATTAAGAAAGTGTTCTTGAAAAAGGGCATGCTGAAATTGAGAAAACATGTGGTACTTATAAACTTGTCTTTGAATCCATCATGATTTGAGTGCATTGAGGTTTGAATGCTTTTAGTGATTGTGTTGAAAAGTGTGTTTATGTTTGATTGTGGAGTTGGTGTGATTTGGATTGAGTTGGGTGAGATTGAGTAGGAATTTGAGTGGTGAATGCTGTCAAAACTGTATTCTTGTTACAGAGGAGCTCACAAGCAATCCACGCGCAAACCAAATCGTAGCCAGTGTCTCTCCACGCGTACGTTGCGCTTATGTGAAATTCTCGTGCAATAGGTACTGTCTCTTCAGGCGTATGTTGTGCTTTCGCGTAACTCACGCGCACTCTATCATCTAAATTTTACTTAAAATAGTTTTGACCATAACTTTTGATCCGGGAACATGTTTGAGGTGTTCTCAGATACGTTATAAAGCTTATTGAAAGACCTAATCATACAAATGAATTGATTTGTGTTAGGATGATTATATGAAAATTTTGTAATACGGTATCTATATTGAGTTAAGGATATGTTTATCGTGTGAGAAAAACCGAAAGTTAAGTAAATCATAAGATACTGTTAACACCCAAAGAATAAATAGGTCGTAGGCCGAGGACCAAAAAGGAAAAAGGGAGTATGGCGTGTAGGCAAGCCGTATGACAAGGGGCAGAAAAGGTATTTCGCCAAGGAAGAGTGAACCTAAGAGGGTCCTCGGGGTGCGTTAAATGGAAGGAACCCCCGAGGGAGGATTACACCCGAGGACCAATAAGCCAAGCCGAGGGAAAGTAACCACCCCATTTCATAGAGTGCTAAGGCCTCGATGGCTCAGACCATTACCTAAGGTAGGGCCAGGATGGCCGAGCCACCATACGGCCGAGGCAGGATGGGGGTTACTTGGAAGGCAGGACACGACATGTCGAAAGAACGTGGGAACGGTTGAAGTTCAAGCGGGAGAGCGAGGCCAGAAAACCTGGAGCAATGAGCACTCACCCCACTAACCGTGCTAGTGGGGATCGTGGGCAGTTACTTCGCAGCGTAGAAGGCCTAGGAAACAATGAGTACCGTTGATCTTAGATCGATCCAACGGCAGCCAAATGTTGGCTAGCTTAGTGGCCGACAAGGGCCTGTGTATATATATAGCATTAGAGTGAATTGTAAAGGACACACATCAATCAAATCAAACTCTATGTTTATTTCATTTATCTTCTTTTATCGCATTTCCTGCTTTTACTTTATTTTTATGCATTAGCCGTAGTAATCCAACACTCACGTCCCTTCTCACCTTGCCTGACCCTTTTTTGAGGTGTCAGGAAACCCATAGTCGAGGAGCAGAGTTCCCTTCTCCACACAATTGCTTGAAGAAAAGGAATCAAAGACTGCCCAAACCTCTGGCCGACACCGAGGACCTATGAGTTTGACAACAACAAAAATTGGCACGCCCGGTGGGACAGGAAAAGGTGAGCAAACGCCTCCGTTTGATTCGGCTGGACTAGATTACAATTGGCGTATGCACTTGCGCTCCGGCAGAAAGCTAAGTATGGATCCAGCATCGGCATCAAAGAAGGTAACTGCCACGAAAACGAGAAACACTGAGCCGGCGAGTGTTTCGGAGGCAACACCCCTTGGTGGGTCTGCCGCAAGGATCATCCTATGTATGTTCTACCGCGGCTAACTATCCGGCTTACGCAGGGGGGCAAGCCTTCCCCCCGGAATCAGGAATTGACAAGAACAGTGGTTTTGCCTGAGTCACCAGCCATGGGTCCAGAACCTACCTGGCTCAGCAAGTCTACCTCCTAGTTAGCCGTACCCCGGTGCACCCAGTACCTACCCGACGAGTTCCTATATACAGACACAGATGAATGTCACCCCGGTGGGGCAGCCATGGAGTCAAGTTCCACCTCTCCGAGGCGCGCAGGCACCTGTACTAGGAACTGGCCTTGCTAACCTGGCCCAAGTAGTACCTAGGCAGCCATGGACAGATGCTCCACCTCAGGTACCACCGCATCCAAGGGCGTAAGGTCCCCCAGACACACTGTGGCGCCCAACGCCTCCACCTGGATCATTGGGGCCCCAACTCCTGGACCCTAATCTCATTGCCAACACCATCAAGAGATTCTTCGGTGTGCAGTTGAAGCTTCTTGATCGTCCAGTATACAGGAAGCCTTACCCAGAATGGGGTGGACCGTCTGGTGCCTCAGCCCAGAGGATTCAAAACCCCGATTTTGCCACGTTTTATCCGAGGATGATGGCAAGTCTACTATGGAGCACATCGGCCGATTCACGGTCCAATGTGGGGAAGGAAACCAGAATGAGTATCACAAGCTGCAGTTGTTCCCTCTGTCCTTGACAGGGATGGCCTTCTCGTGGTATTCTTCTCTCCCACCTGATTCTATACAAACTTGGGCGGACATGGAAAAATGCTTCCATGGCTGATTTTACTAGCCATAGCCTGAAGTTACCACAGCCGATCTCATGAATTTACGGCAGAAGGTGGATGAGGCAGTGACCGATTTCATTGTGAGATTCAGAAAGATGGCCGGAAAGTGCTTGGTGCCTTTCCCAGAATCCCAGCTTACCTCGATGGCCATTTCTGGAATGCACCCTCCATTGAAGGAGAAGCTTGTAGGACAAGCTTGTAGTGACCTCAGTGTCCTAGCCTCCCGGGAAGTTCAAGTGGAACAATACGTCCAAGAGAGGGAAAAGCAAAGAGCCACGAGGGGCCGAGGACCACAGTTGGTATCGGTGGTGGATGCAGCCGAGGATTCAGACTATGATGAGTCAGCCGACTATGCGGCTGACATCCTAGTGGCCGAGATAGTTAAAGGGAAGGCCTACCTCTGTCCAGCTCTAAGGCTTGCTAAAGGTAAAGAGAAGGATGAAGAAAGGGTTGAATATTCCTTTGACATCTCCAAGGCTGACCAAATCTTTGACTACCTCCTCAAGGACAAGAATATCAAGCTCCTTGACGGCCATAAGATTCCCCCGCCTGAGGAAATAAAGGGGAAGAAATACTGCAAGTGGCACAGTTTCTGTAATCACGCCACTTCGAATTGTATTATCTTCCACCGAGCCATTCAGGAAGCCATCAAGAAGGGAAGGTTTAAAATGGTTGACGAAGGGGCCTCGGAGATGATTGTCGACACCAACCCTTTCCCCAGCATGAACGTCAACATGGTCTCCTTTTCTGGGAGTGATCGAGGGAAAGGGAAGAAAAAGTACGTGTGGGTCCCGAAGGGAGAGGTTTCCCCAGACATAGAGTCATTAGTGTTCAGCCGTCTAGGCTCACCCCGAGGGGATCCACAGTTGCAGAACGAAGGGCCCTACAACAAGAAAAATTACGGATAGGGGTGCCGAGTCAGCCTCAGAAACCACAGAAGAAACTTTCCAAGCCAGGGAGGCTTGTCCACGAGCTTAGGGAGTTGCATCTATCCAAGCTCAACCCCGACAGGCACGCACCTAAAATAAGGGACCTGAGGGAAAGACTCCAGGCTATCCCGCATGGGGGGCAAGGTAGGCCCGCTGACAATTTCATCGAGCAGGCCACCCTACCAGCCCCAGACCGGGAAACTCGCCCCAGGAAAGAAAGAAGGGTAGCCCAAGTCACAGGGACTCAGAACTCAACCTCGGTTGACATCACTGTACTCAATGACCGGGAGTTGAGAGCCATCAGGACGGTCAAGCCTCTAGCAGAGGTGCTGCGGGATCAATGGATGGCTCAGGCAGCCGTTGTAGTGCTAGCTCCTAAAGTGACCTCCCGATCTCGCTCGCAGAAAAGAAGGCTACAAAGGGCTAGGGCGTTCAGCAGGAACAAAGAGACCCTCCAGATGCTCACCTCCACTAGAGATGGGAATACCCAGACCACTACGACGGCGTTGGAAGAGGCGTTCCCAAAGCCAGTGGAGGACGTAGTCTCGGAACAGCCTCTCGAGGTAGCTGCCTTGGAGCCACCTGTTGATTGCTCAGGGGAGACCAGGCGATGGTAGGCTTGGTGGAAGCACCTCACAGTCCTCTCACGAAGGCGGTGATAGAGTGCCTCTACGGGCCTCATAGTCCAAAGCAATCCCAACCAGCCTGTGAGCCCCAGGTTGGGGAGGCAATGACCGAACAGGAATTACAAGAAGACGACCTCCTGGGGGAAGAAGAGGAACATCTTTCCAGTCCTAGAGACTTCGACGGGAATTCCATCAATGAATCAATTCTAGATGACTTGATGGATGAAGCCGATGGAGAATGCTATGCGGATATTGAGATGGTGGGTCTCCTTCCGCCGGAGTTTTGGGGGACCAGGGATCAGCCGAGGGCCCTCAAGGGAGATGTCTTCGCCGAGGAAGCCGAATGGGCTACCATGACGGAAGCTGAGGGACCCATTACAGAAGGTATGTTGTTTGAGAAGCCAACAGTAGATACGACCAAACACTTGAAGCCATTGTACATTGTTGCACCCCGAAAAATCCTTTGGAGGGATTTCTCTTCGCACAACATGAACTGGAGTCGCCACCAATATTTTTTTAGAGGTAAAACATTGAAAAAAACCTTTCTTGAAAGACAATGGTCCTTGGAACCACGAGATTTGAGTTCGGGGGTCGGTTATGTATGGGGAAGGTACGAGCACCCCACACATCCTTTCTACTGAAAGGGAACCTCGATTTGACGTGTGATTTAAAAGGTTGATTTAAGAAATGCTTTGTTTTTATCTCTCTTTATCTCTCCTTACTTTATGGAAAAACATAAGGAAAATTTAATCTTTTGCGCTTGACGGGAGGGCACCGTGCCTACGTATCCTGGGGAGGGAATCAAAGCAACGTAGTTCTTGTTTTCGAAAATTGTTTCATTTTTTAGAAATTGCCTTGTTTTGGAAAAGGGTTTGTTTTTTTTGAAAAGAAAATGGTTTTCATTTGTCGTGCTTGACGGGAATGTGACCCGCTCCTACGTATCTCCCAGTGCGATGGAGAATTCAAAGCTTACGTAGTTCTCGGTTGTCGAGAAAAGGTTTTTATTTTTTAGTTGTTTAATTGTGAAAATTGAATGTTCACAGTGATCAAACAACAAAGGTTTCGAGTGATCACCACTAGCATCCCATTATTGACGATCGTGCAAGCAAAGGCTTCGCATTATCCTCAACAAAGTTTTTAATTTGTGAAATGAGAGTTCTTTTGAAAAATGAGTGTTCATGATAATCAATTGAGCAAAGACTCCAAGTGATCACCACTAGCACCCCATTGTTGACAATCGTGCAAGCAAAGGCTTCGCATTATCCTCAACAAAGTTTGATTTGTGAAAAATAGTTTGAAATTGTTTTGAGAAGAAGTGAAGTTGTTTATCAATGATTATGTAAATGCAAAAAAATGTTTTGAAGTTGGAACGTTACTAACGAGTAACAAGTTGTTCTTTGTATGCAACATGGTTTTGAAGTTTTGGAGAGTTACTAACGAGTAACAATTGGTGGAAATCAAAACAAGCAAATTGTGAACACCAATTCAACATTTTAATGCACCACAAGCACATA
Organism: Astragalus glycyphyllos; assembly: GCA_963573325.1. Classification (NCBI taxonomy): domain Eukaryota; kingdom Viridiplantae; phylum Streptophyta; class Magnoliopsida; order Fabales; family Fabaceae; genus Astragalus; species Astragalus glycyphyllos. The sequence goes on along the minus strand of OY754312.1, from coordinate 63,346,966 downwards.
AACAAGTATATCAAGCATGGAGTACCAAGCTTCAATTCAAGAATGCATGAGTAGGCAAGGATGCAAGAATAGGTAAGAATGCATGAATATGCAAAATGCATGTGCATCAAGGTTAAATGAACCTATCCTTTGCCAAAACTTCACAAGCTTCAAACAACAATTTACAATAAACTCAAAGAGCAAAGAAAGCATGATTAAACTTGAGGATGCATCAAGGTCATTGGAGACCAATCATGTGCGCAAATTCAATTGTTTATAGACCCCTTTTTGCTCACATTTCACAAGCGTATCAAATGGGAATTGAATTTTTAAATGCTTACAAGCATAGGCATCAAGGTTGAAGTAACCTATCTCTTGCCAACTTAGCATAACCCAAGATCATTTGTGGATCATAAATGAACCAAAAACCCAAATTCATTTTTCTCAAATCACAAATTTCACAATTAACAACATAGGTTTGAATACTTGCAAGTTTAATGGCCAATCATCAATTTATTCTAACAAGTCAACCAAATCAAGCAAGTGAGTGACATAACCAAAACATAGATGCATTTATTCACAAGATTCAACCATGATAACCAACAAAAATCATAAAACACATATTTATTTGAAGCATGCGAAATTATTATCAATGCAAATAACATTTTATTTCACTTAAAACAACAAAATCATGCATATAACCCCAAAATCAAAGCATCAAAACAAAGATTCATGAGATTAACATATGTACAAGCATAAAAATGAAGTTAAAAGAGAGGATCTACATTTTTGGAAGTGGAAATCTCACAAATATGCAAGAAATGATGACTTTATGCAAGGATTTACAAGAGAAGGGGTCTAGGAATCACATACCTTAAGATGAGCTCCAAATAAACACAATAGATGAAGAAACAATCAACCAAATCAACTTATCTTCAAGCTTGGTCTCCAATCTCCAAAAAATGACCCTTGATCTTGAACTTTTGTGTGATTTTATGAAGGATTGATGGTTGAAAATTAGTGTTTAGGCTTGGAAGATGGATTGGATGTGTGTGGGTAGATGAGAAATGAAGAAGTGAGTTAGAGAGAAGGGAGAGGGGGTGGCGCATAAAATGGAGAGAAGGTGAGGAGGGAGTTGTGTGCTAGGGTTTATGAGTGAATGGTGAGGCCAAAAGCTTTTTCTTTTTTGTGAGGTGAGGTTAATAGGGTATATATAGAAAGCAATTAGGTTTAAGGGTAGTTAGGTCATTGTGCACTAGTTGTGCTCTAGGATTTGATTTTAATTTTGAATCAAAGGTTAGGATTGAGGCTCACATGGATTGAGGACATTGATAAAACACAAAATGAGAGAATAGAGAGGGGGTGGCGCATAAACATTGGGAGGGGTCCTTGGTGACCAAGTTTTGCTAGTTGTCATCTTGTACTATTGTACTATTATATGACCATTCCATTATCCCTTCATTTTTGATTATTCTTTTCAAGATAATTGTACAAAAATACACCAATTTGAGTCACATACAAGGTATCTTGAGGAATATGCCATTTTATGAGATCACCATGACCAAAAATATCATAAAAACCTCATCTTGAAATTTTTGTAGAATATTCCTTCTTGATGCCTTTTTTGAATTTGAATTTTGTGCACAATGTATGCATGCATGCGCATACATACATACATGACCAAAAATGTTTTGCCTCAAATAAATTTCTTTAAAATTGCACAATGATTCTTGATGAGAAATTATCTTATTTTTGACAATGACCAAAATACCCTTTTGGCCTAAAAACCTTGTTTTTTAACAACAAATGCATTTCCACTCTAACAATGAATTTAAAAGCCCTAGAATGACTTTTAAAACCCAAAAATGTATGCACAATGCTCTTCACTCTTCAAGATAAAACCACACTTCTCAATTTATTTATTTTTTGCGGAAAATTAGGGTTTTAAACCTAGGCGGACAAAATTAGGGTATGACAGATGCCCCTCTTTATTTGGATTTTACCAAGGAATATGAATTGGCCGAAACATATTCCGAGGTAAAATAGAAATAAAGAATTCAGAAATAATACTAATTTTGTCTACTTAGAGAAACCCGAATTTTCCTTTTCTTTTTTCTCTTTTTTTTTGTTCTCTCTTCTTTTGAGAGAGAGAGAGAGAGTCAACACTTGTTGCGTCGACGAGAAAGCAGTAAATTGCATAAAGCAGTAAATGGGAAGTGCCGTAAATTGGGGATTTCGGAGGTTGCCTAAAACCTTTTAACGGACTCTCGTCGAGTCCGAGCTCTGGGGGTGGCTTTTTCGAGCGGCCGATCAATATCAGGTCCGGAACTGATATGATCAATGGATCTACGCTATGCCTTAGGTTGACACAATTAATCCGATGGACTTAACGAAGTCTGTAGGATCTGCCGCGCGCTCGTACGCGACGTTGTGATCTGTGGAAGGAGTTCACTAACTCTGTGGGAGTTTACTAACTCTGTGCTGATGGAGTTCACTAACTCGGTGCCATGATGATTTTCTGAAAATGAGATTTCGGGGACCCATTGGTCTAAAGTAACTGACTTTTTGAAAATTTTGGGGCCTAACGAGTCCTAAGCAACTGAGTTTCTTTTTGAAAATTGGGAAGCTTTGAATGATGCATTGAATGCAGGCTCTTGATGCTGGGATGCACATGGATGCAATGAATGTTTTTAATTTTCTTTTAGCATAGGGACTTTAGGATTCTTGAGTGATCAATTCAAGCGTCCTATCGTGACGACCATGACTATTTATTAAGAATGCCTCTTTTTGTTTTGAAAACTGATTTGATGTTTGATGTGATGATGATAAATGCTATGGAATGTCTGTGTTCTTTTGCTTTTATTGTGATGAATGTGGATGATGCGAATGTAATGCTTTGAATAACATGAAATGCCTACATGCATGAGGAGGATGAATGATTGGAGTATTTAAACATTTTTGTAAACATTTTTATGATGATGAGACGCGAGACTTTGAATGCAAGGAATTGAGATGGCTATGGACCATTCTTTGGAAAAACTAGATTTGATTCAAACTCTGGTGTTCTCAAGGTTTTTATTAACAAGCTCACTTATTTTCCTTTCCATTTCCATGATGACTGAACTTTAAACACCACATGATCAATTTGTATTCTCTCTCTCTGAAGCATTGACTAGTAAGTATGCATAAGAGTGCAGATGTGGACGTGTGAGTCAGTTAACTTGGGATTGGTTTAGGACAGTGAGTTGAGAGACTGCCCCGACAGGAATTTATGGATGTGAATGACTTTAGGGAGAACTCTGCTCATTTGAGCGGGAGTGAACAGTTATGGAAATGCCCCACTTTAGAATGACAATTTCAAATGGGTTCTTTGAGTGGGTTTGTGAAAGGGGATGAAGTTATGGTACTGGTTATGAACTGAGGGTGGTATATGAATGGGATGGACAATGAACAAACTTTCCCAAGGCCAGGGTGGGTGGGTGGTGAAGAGAATGCCCCAACTTTTGGATCTGAGTGGTGTTCTCAGTGCAAATCTTTGGTTCTCTATGAATGTCTTGACTTTTGGCATGAGAGAAGCCTCACTTGGTGATCACTAAACCTTGTTTTAATCTTTGGTGCAAATCTTTTCCTTTGGGCCTGAGACATGACGACCATCTAGGGTAGTAGCAATGCCAGAGCCGCGCATAAGTTTGCTTGCCATTTGAAGTGATTGTGCCGGCGTTTGTTTTTTGCCAATTCATTTATTTGAGGGATCCCCTCTTTTCTGTGATTTTCTGAAATTTCGCAATAATTGTAATGCTTTTTGACTCATGCACAGGTTTCACAATTCAGTATCATCAATCATAAAAACATTTATTTTAAAACAAAGAGACAGAATAAGTGAAGATAAAAGACACGAAAAGCAAACACATGGAAGAAAAAGTTGAATTCTTATTGTTATGGAAACTGGACGTGCAGAAGGTCACGCCAATTGAAAGTACATTGAAAAATTTTTAAACTGGAAAAATACAAGAAAAAGGGGAAGCAGATCTTGTGTTTTTTTCTTTTGAAGTAACGATGCCAATCGTCCATACTCATGACCTTGATCACCCCTTTATCCAAACTTTTGGGAGTGCTGATTGCCTTTTTCATTTCAAGTCCAAGTTTTCTGACCCTAATTTTTGCCTGGATCGCCCTTTGTAGGTTTTCAATCCACCGGGTCGCTCTGGTTTTGCCTAGGCCGCCCTTTGCGGATTTTCAACCTAGCGAGCTGATTCTTACTTGGCTCATCTTTCTCTTTTTTCATTTATTTCTTTAGGCATACTCCTTTCTGACTGTATCTGAATTTACTGGAAACTGGGGTTTTCTTTTCTTGCATCCCATTTTGCAAGAATTAAAGGCCCCTCCGGAGAATAAGTTCTTCGTCTTCATGATACTGGGTTCATCTCCTTGGGAATCCCTTTGGAGGTTCATGATCTTTTTGAGCATTGAGTCTTCTTTGAAATTGTTGAAGATGAGCTTTCTTCGGTTTGAGCTTTCTCTTAATCTTCTTCTGACATAAGACAAATGTACTTTGGTTTGATAAGGCTCAATGAAAGTATTACTTCCATCGTATGGGGTTTGCCCCTGTTAGAGTGTAAAACGAAGCCTGATTTCCATGAAGGTCATCATCGTCCTTGATATCCTTTGTTGATTGTCTCTAACTGCCCCATTTTTAGGGTGGCGTAGGGAGGGATCATGATGCTTGACCTGGAGTCTTCATACTGTCATTTGTGACTACCTTAGCTTGGAAAGCTGCGCAATAGACCGAACTTTGGTAATTACAGACTTTGTTATAATGGCAAGTGTCTTATGTCAGAAGGGTGATTTACACAAACTTGTTGATTCATTGCTCTTTATCATGGCGTCAATCCTCTCCTTTGCTCAAATTGATCATGTCACTTGATTCCTCATGAGGACGGACCACTTTGTTCTCTTAATCTTGCACAACAGCTTGATTGCAAATCTGATGGTGGAGTCTGAGGAATGACTGAGGGTTTGTGGAGGGCGGGATGACGAGGTCGAGGTAGTGTTTGCGGGTTTATGAAAGGAGAGATGTATAGGAATGATGAAGTGTTTGAAGGTTTATGGAAGAAAGGGTGGTCATACACAACAAGGTGTAGGAAGGTTCATTGAGACAAGGATCTCTTACGCTTTATGGCCAAATGTATCAGCTCACAACTTATATTTCTTTCATCTCTTTTTCCCTTGTTTTTTCATTTTTGGGATTTTCATTTTTTGAATCTGTTCTTTTTTGTTTCATTTTTTCTGATTTTTTCCTTTTTTGCTTTTGAGTTGAGTGAGCTGATAAAAGTGATACACTATTTTTGGATATTTGAAGTGATCCTTGTCTGGGGTGATTGGAGAGATAATGGCAATGAAACCCCTGCAGCGGTTGGAGGATGCTTGATTGGGTTCTGGTATTAACTGGGGTGACAGGAAGTTCAGAGGGAGGAGCAAATGAAATGGGTTGATTTTGTAGAAGGGCCACTGGTAGTGAGGAAGGTGGCGATGGCAGGCATTTGGTTATGAAATTTTTTTTGTGATGGGGTACTTGTAATGGGAAATGGGAAAGTTGGTTGATCTGAGGAAGGGAAAGGGTTTGGTCGCGAAGGAGGTTCGCTTGTAACATTTGTTTGGTTTCCTCAGCATTGCTCCACTTTGCTTGAACTTGTGCTTTGACTTCATTGCCCAACCTAGTTGTGGCATCATGAATTTCTACAGCCTTAGCCAATTCTTCACTTATTAACTCCGAAGAAACATCCCAGTTGTCTTCAGCCTCTCTCTCAGTTTGGTTAATCGGGTAATCAGAGTCACAATATGAACCATTGGCGTCGTTGTTTTCAAAGATTATTTTCATTTATTATTATTTTTGATCCACGTTGGGAGGAATTGAAAAGCAAATAACAGACACATGACAACATGAAAGAAAGAAATTTTATTGAGGAATTCAAAATAACATTTTATTGATGATGATACTAAAAGGAAACATGTGTGCCCTTATTGAAATATCCTAAGGCCTTGGGCAGAGCCAAAGGATTGCATTACAGAAAATTGTTTTGAACTGAAAAACTACATGAAAATCAACAATCACTCATAAATGCTATGAAATGCATGACAAAGACACAAATGTTTTGATGATGCCGCTTTCACCACTTCAACCCTCTTCAACAACTGCTATCCTTGCTTAATAGTCCACAGACCCTGAGAACTTGATCCTTCCCCCCTTCTCAAAAGTTAACTGCTTGGAATCAATGAAGCCCTGAACCAAACTTTTCAAAAGATAGCATTTTCAGCAGAATGCCCAATTGCCCCAACAAGGAGCTCGCAAGTGGCTTCTGGATTGTACCCGCTTGGGAATGGAGGTTAAACTGATCTCATCTTGCGAGGAGTGATCCATCCATGACTGATTAGATAGCTGCATAGGTCGGCGTATGACACGGGGATGGGGTTGGACAAACTTGGATGGAGAATGATGATAAGGGAAGGAAACTGACAGACTCAAACAAGAGAAACTGCACATGGCATGCACGCCCACTAGAAGAATGCTTCGTAGAGAGTTAACATTGGTTAAAACATGATGGAAAGTTTTTTGATGAACTGTTTCAGTCTTTTATCATGGAATGGATGAGATGCAATGCCTTTTTTGAAGAAAATACAAATGAACTGTTGATTTGAAAAACTGAGTGCCTTGGAACATCTTGAGTTTGCAAATAAGTAAGGGTAAACTTTTTCAACAGATTATTTTGCAAAAGCGTCTCGTCTCTCATCACAACTTTTTTATTTGGTTTATGCAATGTATGAATGAACAAATCATGATAAGCAAATGCATGAAAAATGACCACTTGAAAAGTGTAATTATTCTAAAGGAGATTTTTTTGTTTGTTTTTGATGCAAGATGAAATACGAAACTCCAATGCATTTTTGGATGATGCAAGATGCAAGAATGATATTTTTTCAAAATGATTTTTATTCTTTAGAGGCACGGCAAGATCTGAAATACCAATGCCCCTTTTTGCGAAAATGATGACATGAGGCAACCAATTGTCGTTACTCTGAGTAACTTGCATGAAACATTGAGTGGATCCTGACTCAATACTTCACGCAATATACTGAAATGCTTCGACATTTGGTTGACTCCACATATTCACTTTATTTGAAAACAAACTGCGCCTAATTGGGTCAAAGTGCCCCAATATCGTAGAGTATCATCTCAAATTTGTAGTACACAAACAAATTTGAGATATTACCCTTCATCATTCAAAGATGCACTTCTACCCATGGAACGATTGCATAAGGAGTTTCTCTTATTTCATTTCATTTTTTTTGGAAAATGATTTAGAAAATGATTTTAAAAATGATTTGAAGATGTAAGTGATTTACTGAAAAAAAAAAAATTTAGAAAAAGGTGCTTTATTTGGGGAAAAGGTTTTTAGAAAAAGGTGCTTTTTGAATTGAAAACGGTTTTGCCTTTTGATTCCATTCCGTTTCTTACACACCTATGACAAGACTTTGTGTTACGTTGCGATCTCCGGCAAACAACTTTAATGCATGGAGGATGCAAAGAATGGAGGTTTTTTTTCAAAATTTTTGTTAGATGCGAATGCAATGATGATGATGCAAAATGACGCGGATGTGATGATTATGACCTTTTATTTACATAGAAAAGAGAGAAGAAAATGATGTTTATTGGTGGCGGTTCAAAACATTTTTGAAAATACCCGCTATATGCCACCTCATATAGGTGTTTATGAGGGAAAAAGGAAATTACTTTCTACATTTTTGGAAAAAGAGTTTCGAAAGAGGATGCCTAAGCTAATGCAACACACAATTTGCGTGCCCCCGTGTCCTACAAATGGGTAAGGATCGTAGGCTCTAAAGTCAACGACAAGGGTAATCCTCCCATGTGGGTTCTGGTCACTGCCTCACAATGGCAACCAAGAGCTAAAGTCTCTCTCATGAATACACCCACAATCGTAGAAAGCTACCGATTGTGAGGTATCATGAAGAAAGCGCACTCTTGGGCGAAACTTTCATGAGAGCCAGACAGACAACGGTCTACGAATGGCAGTCACTACTCATTTCCACTCTCCTAGGGTTCTTTGCAGACCTTGGGTTTTAGGCCCCACTCAATGCTCACAAATATAAGGTGTGCAATGTGTGATGAGGGCACAACACCTAAAAATCTACCCAAACCCCACCTGCAAAGGGAAACCAAAACAGTCCAGACAATATCAAGCAACAGCATGTCGTCTACCCTAGGGTTCAATATCATTTCAACATAAGTATACTAACCTAGGGTTCCAACAACAATCGCAAGCATTGCTTACCTTAAGAAAGGGAGCCTAGAAGAGGGGACATAATAGGATTAGGGGAAATGCATGAGCTTACCTCAAGAAAGGGAGCAAAGAAGAGGGGAACATGCTAGGATTGGGGAAATGTATGAGAAAAGCATATAAACGACGAAAGTAAGAGGAGAAGAAGAAGAAACTACTCTTATTTTACTCAAGAAGCAAATATAGAAGAGGAAGAAGGCTAACACACAATGCACGCAAGCATAACATCACAAGAATGCACACGACAATTCTAAGAATAATGCAAGCATGTTTTTAAAGGCAAAGGAAAGAAAGAAGAAAGGGAAAGGAGGAGAGATATAACAAAGCATTCAAATCAACGAAATAAATCACATGTCGAATCGATTGGCTCGACCCACTAAAGAAAGGTCCCCAGCGGAGTCGCCAGCTGTTGCACCCCGAAAAATCCTTTGGAGGGATTTCTCTTCGCACAACATGAATTGGAGTCGCCACCAATATTTTTTTAGAGGTAAAACATTGAAAAAAACCTTTCTTGAAAGACAATGGTCCTTGGAACCACGAGATTTGAGTTCGGGGGTCGGTTATGTATGGGGAAGGTACGAGCACCCCACACATCCTTTCTACTGAAAGGGAACCTCGATTTGACGTGTGATTTAAAAGGTTGATTTAAGAAATGCTTTGTTTTTATCTCTCTTTATCTCTCCTTACTTTATGGAAAAACTTAAGGAAAATTTAATCGGGAGGGCACCGTGCCTACGTATCCTGGGGAGGGAATCAAAGCAACGTAGTTCTTGTTTTCGAAAATTGTTTCGTTTTTTAGAAATTGCCTTGTTTTGGAAAAGGGTTTGTTTTTTTTGAAAAGAAAATGGTTTTCATTTGTCGTGCTTGACGGGAATGTGACCCGCTCCTACGTATCTCCCAGTGCGATGGAGAATTCAAAGCTTACGTAGTTCTCGGTTGTCGAGAAAAGGTTTTTATTTTTTAGTTGTTTAATTGTGAAAATTGAATGTTCACAGTGATCAAACAACAAAGGTTTCGAGTGATCACCACTAGCATCCCATTATTGACGATCGTGCAAGCAAAGGCTTCGCATTATCCTCAACAAAGTTTTTAATTTGTGAAATGAGAGTTCTTTTGAAAAATGAGTGTTCATGATAATCAATTGAGCAAAGACTCCAAGTGATCACCACTAGCACCCCATTGTTGACAATCGTGCAAGCAAAGGCTTCGCATTATCCTCAACAAAGTTTGATTTGTGAAAAATAGTTTGAAATTGTTTTGAGAAGAAGTGAAGTTGTTTATCAATGATTATGTAAATGCAAAAAAATGTTTTGAAGTTGGAACGTTACTAACGAGTAACAAGTTGTTCTTTGTATGCAACATGGTTTTGAAGATTTGGAGAGTTACTAACGAGTAACAATTGGTGGAAATCAAAACAAGCAAATTGTGAAAACCAATTCAACATTTTAATGCACCACAAGCACATAAACAAGTATATCAAGCATGGAGTACCAAGCTTCAATTCAAGAATGCATGAGTAGGCAAGGATGCAAGAATAGGTAAGAATGCATGAATATGCAAAATGCATGTGCATCAAGGTTAAATGAACCTCTATCCTTTGCTAAAACTTCACAAGCTTCAAACAACAATTTACAATAAACTCAAAGAGCAAAGAAAGCATGATTAAACTTGAGGATGCATCAAGGTCATTGGAGACCAATCATGTGCGCAAATTCAATTGTTTATAGACCCCTTTTTGCTCACATTTCACAAGCACATCAAATGGGAATTGAATTTTTAAATGCTTACAAGCATAGGCATCAAGGTTGAAGTAACCTATCTCTTGCCAACTTAGCATAACCCAAGATCATTTGTGGATCATAAATGAACCAAAAAACCCAAATTCATTTTTCTCAAATCACAAATTTCACAATTAACAACATAGGTTTGAATACTTGCAAGTTTAATGGCCAATCATCAATTTATTCTAACAAGTCAACCAAATCAAGCAAGTGAGTGACATAACCAAAACATAGATGCATTTATTCACAAGATTCAACCATGATAACCAACAAAAATCATAAAACACATATTTATTTGAAGCATGCGAAATTATTATCAATGCAAATAACATTTTATTTCACTTAAAACAACAAAATCATGCATATAACCCCAAAATCAAAGCATCAAAACAAAGATTCATGAGATTAACATATGTACAAGCATAAAAATGAAGTTAAAAGAGAGGATCTACATTTTTGGAAGTGGAAATCTCACAAATATGCAAGAAATGATGACTTTATGCAAGGATTTACAAGAGAAGGGGTCTAGGAATCACATACCTTAAGATGAGCTCCAAATAAACACAATAGATGAAGAAACAATCAACCAAATCAACTTATCTTCAAGCTTGGTCTCCAATCTCCAAAAAATGACCCTTGATCTTGAACTTTTGTGTGATTTTATGAAGGATTGATGGTTGAAAATTAGTGTTTAGGCTTGGAAGATGGATTGAATGTGTGTGGGTAGATGAGAAATGAAGAAGTGAGTTAGAGAGAAGGGAGAGGGGGTGGCGCATAAAATGGAGAGAAGGTGGGGAGGGAGTTGTGTGCTAGGGTTTATGAGTGAATGGTGAGGCCAAAAGCTTTTTCTTTTTTGTGAGGTGAGGTTAATAGGGTATATATAGAAAGCAATTAGGTTTAAGGGTAGTTAGGTCATTGTGCACTAGTTGTGCTCTAGGATTTGATTTTAATTTTGAATCAAAGGTTAGGATTGAGGCTCACATGGATTGAGGACATTGATAAAACACAAAATGAGAGAATAGAGAGGGGGTGGCGCATAAACATTGGGAGGGGTCCTTGGTGACCAAGTTTTGCTAGTTGTCATCTTGTACTATTGTACTATTATATGACCATTCCATTATCCCTTCATTTTTGATTATTCTTTTCAAGATAATTGTACAAAAATACACCAATTTGAGTCACATACAAGGTATCTTGAGGAATATGCCATTTTATGAGATCACCATGATCAAAAATATCATAAAAACCTCATCTTGAAATTTTTGTAGAATATTCCTTTTTGATGCCTTTTTTGAATTTGAATTTTGTGCACAATGTATGCATGCATGCGCATACATACATACATGACCAAAAATGTTTTGCCTCAAATAAATTTCTCTAAAATTGCACAATGATTCTTGATGAGAAGTTATCTTATTTTTGACAATGACCAAAATACCCTTTTGGCCTAAAAACCTTGTTTTTTAACAACAAATGCATTTCCACTCTAACAATGAATTTAAAAGCCCTAGAATGACTTTTAAAACCCAAAAATGCATGCACAATGCTCTTCACTCTTCAAGATAAAACCACACTTCTCAATTTATTTATTTTTTGTGGAAAATTAGGGTTTTAAACCTAGGCGGACAAAATTAGGGTATGACATACATCAAAGCCCACCTCAACGGGAAGTTGTTCAATAGGGTCTTCGTGGATGGCGGGGCTGTGCTGAATATCATGCCGCTGACAACTATGAAAGGGCTAGGAAAGAACACTGAAGACCTCATTCCCACTACCATGACCATGACCAGTTTTATGGGCCACCCCTCTCACGCATTAGGAGTACTGGTGGCCGATGTGACAGTTGGGTCGAAGAAACTCGGTCGGCATTCTTCGTCATCGAAGGACGGCCTTCATATACAGTGATCCTAGGGAGGGATTGGATCCACAGCAGCGAATGTGTCCCTTCTACCTTACACCAGAAACTTATGATATGGGTGGAAGATAAGGTGGAGATAGTGGAAGAAGATCCCAACCCTTTTCCAGCGGAATTAAAGATGTTTGAAGCCGTATTCTACTCACCCTACCTGCGCCCAATCTCCATACCAGGAGACTACGAAGAAGGTGGCATTGAATCGTGCGACTGGACTAAGAAGGGTTTCGAATTCAAAATGTTGGCCGACCCACGGCCTGACAACGAGAATGATGATTAGCCCTCCTCCAGAAGTGAAGAGCTTGCTGAACCTATTGCATCTATTCCAGATAGAGTCCAACATTGAGGAGGCGATGTTTGGTGCTATACATGGAAGAGACGAAGACTCGGAGGGGGCTTCGGATGACCTTGGTGACGAGCTGTCGGCTGAATCCCCCTACTTAGAGCCTATACAGAGAAAGATGCCCACCTTCGAGGCTCAGGACCCAGTAGTCGAAGTAAACTTGGGAACGGAGGGTGAGCCCAGAATGACAAAAATTAGCAACAAACTGCAGACGCCAACGCGACCAGATGGTAGTCTTGATTCGGGAGTATCGTGACTGCTTTGCATGGGATTACCATGAGATGCCAGGCCTTGATAGAGCCTTGTTGGAGCATAGGTTACCCATCAAGGAGGGTTACAGACCCCACAGGCAACCACCGAGGAGGGTCAACCCACAATTGATGCTGCAGATCAAGGCCGAAGTGGAAAGACTCTTAAAGGCAGGATTCATCAGGACTGCCAGGCAACTTCGTGGGATTCCTGTTACATAACCAGGGAATTGAAGTAGACAAGAACAAAGCCCGAGCTATACTAGAGGCAAGGGCCCCGAAAACAAAGAAGGAGCTGTAGAGTCTATTGGGCAAAATCAACTTCCTAAGAAGGTTCTTCGCCAACTCGGCAGGAAAGCTCAAAGCCTTCTCACCGTTGCTACGAATGAAGAAAGACGAGAAAATGATCTAGGGAGCCAAGCAGCAGGAGGCCTTCGACCAAATCAAGGCCGCCTTGACTAACCTTCCTGTCTTGATACCTCCGCAGTCGGGAAGACCTCTGAAGCTATATATTGCGGCTGAAGACCAAGCTATCGGCTGCTTGTTAGCTCAAGATGATGATAGTGGCGCTGAACTTGCTATATATTATCTCAGTAGGCTGCTCAATGACGCCGAGACTAGATACTCGCCCATTGAGAAACTTTGTTTGTCATTATTTAATGCTTGTACTAAACTTGAATACTACCTCCTACCTAAGGAAGTTTTGGTTGTGTGCAAAGTTGACATTATTCGATATCTGCTTAATAGGCCTGTATTGCAGGGAAGACTCGTTAAGTGGGCCATTAAGCTGAACGCGTTTGCTCTAACTTATATACCGCTCAAGGCTGTAAAAGGCCAGGCGCTGGCAGACTTCTTGGCCCAGCATCCATGTGTAGAAACACCTGACGCTCCGGCCGAAGCTATCAGCTACCTGGGCCTTAAACCCTGGATCCTCATGTTCGACGGGTCTAGCACTTGGACGGGGGCGAGAGAGGTATAGTTGTCACCAGCCCTTGTGGCCAAACATGGAAGTTCATGTGCCAGATAGAGGACCAAGTTCCAACAATCAGGCCGAATATGAGGCCCTGATCATAGGACTTGACATCTTGGCCAGCATGAAAGCTCACTATGTAGAGATAAGGGGGACTCCCAGCTGGTGATCAAACAGATCACTGGGGAATACAAGTGTTACAATGCTAAGCTCAAAAAGTTGAGGGCCTCGGCGCACAACTTGCTAAAGCTGTTTGTCGACGTTGTCATCCTGTACGTCCCCAGGAATGAGAACCAGCAAGCGAACGACTTGGCCCAACAAGCCTCAGGATACAAGGAGCGGGTAGTCGAGGTGCTACAACAAAGTGCTACGACTCTCACCCAGGAGGATCCTGCTAACGCCTGGATTGAGGTGCTGACGAGGTACCTCCGTAGCCCGACGGCTGACACCGACTTTAAGGTCAAACAGAGGGCACTGAAGTATATCTTGATAGAGGATGACCTGTATAAGAGAAGTACCAACGGGGTGTTGTTAAAATGCCTTAAGATGAAGGATGCTTATATGGTAGTGGCACAGATCCATGCAGGAGTATGCGGTGCCCATAGGTCCGGCCCCATCATGAAGTGGCTCATTTATCGGCATGGATACTATTCGCCGACGATAACGATCGATTGTTTCCAGTTTGCTGAGGGATGCGAGGCTTGTCAGCTGCACGGACCAATTCAAAGGGTGCCAGCGGACGAACTCCATCCTATCGTCAAACCTTGGCTGTTCATAGGATGGGCCACAGACTTAATCGGTAAGATATACCCCCGAGTTCAAAAGGGCATAACTTCATTATTGTAGCCACTGATTACTTCACTAAATGGGTGGAAGCCATGCCGTTGGGAAATGCGGATCAGGCTGCAGTGATCAGATTTATAGGGAATAAGATCATCTTCAGGTTCGGGATCCCCGGCTGATCAGGGCACCATGTTCACTGGAGAAAGAGTGATGGCCTTTGCCTCGGAGTACGTCATTAAGATGAGGCATTCGTCCCCTTACTATGCCCAAGCCAATGGACAAGCAAAAGCCACCAATAAGATTATCATTGACCTCATCAAAAAGAACGTAGAGGACAAACCCCGACGGTGGCATGAGACCCTCAATGAGGTTCTGTGGGCTATGTGGAATTCAAAGTCTACGGCCACGGGGGTGACTCCTTATCGTTTGGTTTACGGGCAGGATGTTCTGCTACCACTGGAAATTAGTGTGACCTCATTGAGAGTGGCACGACAACACTCGCTTAGTATGGATGAGTATCAGCAAGCCATGTTGATGGAGCTGGACTCGGTGGATGACGACAGACTGACTGCCCTCAGCAGAATAGAAGTGAACAAGGCTAGGACGGCCCGAGCCTGCAACAAACATGTCAAACCAAAGAAGTTTGTTGAGGGAGACCTCGTGTGGAAGGCCATTTTGCCACTAGGGAGGAAAGACCTTCAGTTGGGCAAGTGGTCCCCAAATTGGGACGGGCCATATGTCGTTAGCGAAGTATATCATGGCGGAGCGTATCGTCTGATTACTCTAGACGGAGAAGAATTTGAAACGAAAATAAACGGCAAATACCTTAAGGCATATTATCCTGCTCTATGGGAAGGTATGTGAGGAAGAGAAAGATGGATGTAACGTATAAGATATTGTCAAATTGGCTTGCCATACACCGACGACATGGTGTTAACAGAACAGAATCACACATCATCAGCCCCAAAAAAAAATGCCCAGTAAAGTGCTAAATGCTTGCCGGAGGAAGAGGCGCCAAAGATTCTCCTTAGACTACCAAGGAACCAAGTGAGTCGGCTGATCATGGACAAACCTTGAAATACAACATGAAAGTCAAGGCTGGTGAAGGATTCTCTCTCGAGAAGGTTGGAGGCATTGCCATTTCCTTGCGCTCATCAGAAAGGTGCGAGGACACTTTCACCATCGGAGTGGTTCGCCGGTAGCATTGGCCTGTTCCCCACTCTCTGCCATCGTAAACCAACACGGAGGGATGGGCGGAGCACCGGAGACACCTGAGGTAAGCATCAGTGCACCAGAATCCTCGTAAACCCGGGAGATGTCCGTTAAAATGATCTCTCCCTCAGCAACAGCTAAAACGACTCCGAAGACGGTTTCAGGGGAGAAACTTCCAGGGAATAATAGGAAATCCAAGGTAGTACCATCACCACGACAGTCATGACCCAAAATTTGTGATTCGAGGGAGGGAAGCATGTCAGACGAGGGAAGAAGCAACAACGGAACCAAAAGAGGGTTTTAGTCAATGAGAAAGGGGTAATAAGGAGTATGAGAAGGATTGGTTCGAAGAAAAGGGGATAGGTGAGCCGAAGGGAAGGAGTCCCGAAGTAATAATCGTACAAGGATAATGATGAGGACTATTTATAGCCTCATGATAGAACTCAACCGGTTCGTTCTTGGGAACCGTCATGCAGTCGTTTCAATTCGTGCGGCGCGCCAAGTGTCACGTAGCAGCGGTTACGTCCCCTCTAACCGTCACTTCAAGATCATGTCAAGGGGTTTTCGTATCGTCAATCACGTCCTCGAGGCTGCACGACAACACAAAAACGGGGGCAATTGTTAACACCCAAAAATAAATAGGTCGTAGGCCGAGGACCAAAAAGGAAAAAGGCAGTATGGCGTGTAGGCAAGCCGTATGACAAGGGGTAGAAAAGGTATTTCGCCAAGGAAGAGTGAACCTAAGAAGGTCCTCGGGGTGCGTTAAATGGAAGGAACCCCCGAGGGAGGATTACGCCCGAGGCCAATAAGCTAAGCCGAGGGAAAGTAACCACTCCATTTCATAGAGTGCTAAGGCCTCGGTGGCTCGGACGCTCGGACCATTACCTAAGGTAGGGCCAGGATGGCCGAGCCACCATACGGCCGAGGCAGGATGGGGGTTACTTGGAAGGCAGGACACGACACGTAAAAAGAACGTGGGAACGGTTGAAGTTCAAGCGGGAGAGCGAGGCCGGAAAACCTAGAGCGACGAGCACTCACCCCACTAACCGTGCCAGTGGGGATCGTGGGCAGTTACTTCGTAGCGTAGAAGGCCTAGGAAGCAATGAGAACCATTGATCTTAGATCAATCCAACGGCAAGCAAATGTTGGCTAGCTTAGTGGCCGACGAGGGCCTGTGTATATCTATACCATTAGAGTGAATTGTAAAGGACACACATCAATCAAATCAAACACTACGTTTATTTCATTTATCTTCTTTTATCGCATTTCCTGCTTTTACTTTATTTTTATGCATTAGCCGTAGTAATCCAACACTCGCGTCCCTTCTCACCTTGCCTGACCCTTTCTTGAGGAGTCAGGAAACCCATAGTCGAGGAGCAGAGTTCCCTCCTCGACGCAATTGCTTGAAAAAAGGGAATCAAAGACTGTCCAAACCTCTGGCCGACACCACGGCTATGACCTAAGAGTTTGACGACAACAGATACCATGGGGATGACGGTCCCGAGTTATAACATACTAGGGAGAGAAGTAATGAACCCAAAACCAAGGCCTAACAAACAACTGGTTAATCAGATATTAGCGAGTGGGTTCGTCGGGGGAATCGTGCAGTGGTTGTCTGGTATTGTGCTAAGACAAGATAAATGTGTAACTGCTAGACTAGGTTACATGAGAACATCGTAGCTGCTAGACTGGGCTACAAGTAAAAGATTAATAAAACATCAAGATGTGAGTTGTGAGGGGTCACGAAAGAGCTCACTGATATTATTATCTCACTGTTTATGTTTGTGGTGTTTTACAGATAAGCAGGGAAAGTCAAAGCAAAAGGAGAAATAGTAGCTGTTGTTCTGGGCTACTTGAGATTGAAGGATCCTTGGGATCGAGAGATTTACTTTTCTTAGCTTATCTTAGGGTTATTTGACATAACCAAGTTGTACTTTCGATATTATAACTTAGACTTATTCTCGAAGTTGTATATCGTTTTATTTTGATTCTAGTTTTGAGATATTGAACAAATAGGTGAATTAATGACTTCATAACTTATGGTTTGTGTCATTGTTAAAGTCCTTTGAGAACTTGCGGTAATTAAAAAGGATATCTCGATGACTATTTCATCAAGTTAGTTTTGTTCAATGTTTGAAATAGAATGATTACTCTGATGTATGCTATTTATGGAAATCTCGGTCTTTCTTCCAAGGTTGAAATACTAGGATGTTACAAGACTCATTTAATCAACATCCTATGAGAATAAAATGACACTATTTATATATTTTTGATCAATTTGAGTCAACAATGAAGTATAAAGCCAATTTTATTGGAGCAAAAACATTTTTCTATCTCAAGATTCGAAAAGTCAAATCTGCGAACATGTCTTTTTTAGTCATAGTTACAAACAGTACAAAAAAAAGTGTATTACGAGCAATGACTTTTCATCATGTCGAAAATTATAAAGGAATACTTTAGAGAGCATCGTTTATAAAACAACGTATCAAGAGAATCTTAATAAACTTGTTACCACTTTTTTTAGGATTAAATGAAGTTTTTGCCTCGCTATTTATTGATTCACAATTTGATTTCTCCTATTGTTTTCAAATTCTGGTCCCCCAATTTTATCAAATCCGCAATTTTAGTCCCCTAAACAATTTTGTTGAAAATGCTGACATGGCAATATGGTAGTGAAGTGGCACCCACATGTCATATCTTAGAAATTGTTGCGTTGAATTAATTAGTTTTTAGAAATATATTTTATATTTTTTTACTACTTTATTAAAATGTGAATTAATATTTAATAAAATATGATCGCTTCTAAATTAAAATTTTAGATTTCAGTTATAAAGTTAAGCGACTTTTATCAATGCTACTCCCAAACTAAAATTTTCAATCACTAGAAACAAAATTTGATTGATAAAACGACAGGTTATTCTCCAAATTTGTGCACTTATATAGTTTTTTTTGTGACAAGAGTGTAAAGAATGAGTTTAGAACATACTTTTAGTTTAATCTAATAAAACTTAAAAGATGTAAATTAAATTATAAATATGTTAGAATTTATACATTAAAATAAAAGTATAAACTATTATACTCTAGGTTTACTCTAAAACTATAAAAATATGAAAACTTCTTTCATTCAAAAAATATTTGAAAACATGTTTCATTGTTAATACCCAATGATCACGTTAGCACGACATGCATCTGTCACATCACCACCTTGATACCGCGTAAGCATTCTGCAAATATTGAATGGAAATTTAACAGTGGATAAAATTGGGTGACAAAAACAATAATAGATATTATTAAATTTTCATATAAAAAAATATTGGGACCAAAATTGTAGTTATGTCTTTTTAATAACGTTTTCCAAATTTAAATATTTGTATGTTATTTTTTTGTGTTCAAACACTAACAGTCGTTAAAGTTGATCTTTTTTTAGTCACTTATGCTCATGTTTCTATTTCGTTGCTTGTTTTAGAGTGTCTGAATTTGATGCAGGAATATGTAAAACATAAACCATTTTCTTCCTATAACCAAGATGGCACTCATACGAATATCTACCAACCCACATGTGGTACTTATATTGCCTCCCATGAGAATTCAATCATGTGACTAAAGGCTTAACTAACAAGAAGCATCATTGTTTCATTTTACGTGGAGAAAGAAAGACTACATGAAGTGGTAGATATCCATATGAGTTACATAACAGTAATAGAAAGAGGGCGAGAAATGTGTTACAAAATAACTGGCTCAAATATTTTATTTGCTGTTCGGTACCTGGATTCCAGATGGCCGAATCCGGGTTACAAGGGTGAAGAGATATGCTTCCAACTGTTGAAGGTGGACTTCGGGTTGACTGAAGATTAGCCTCGGATGATCCGAACTCGCTCGTATGTCCACGTCGGGTGGGGGGGGTGGGGGGGGGGGGGGTACCTGCAAGACACTCCGACGCTCAAGTCAGTAAGGAAAAAAGAGTGTTATTAGGGAAAGGGAAAGAATGAGAACATACCGTTGATTGGAGGGCGGAACCTTTATTTATAGACAGTGTGCCGTACCTGAGGCGTCGGATGCAGGCGCGTTGATCCTGTCCGTTGGATATGGACGCCAGCTGCGGAGTTGTGCTACCTTGAATACGGGATTGGGGCAGGCCCAAGTCTTGCGAGGTTTGGCATAGTCCGGAACAGTGGCCACCCAAGTCGAGGTCGGCTGAAGAAGCTGGTCGGCCTCGGCTTGATTCTATTGTTGTTTTGAGATGATGGTGTGCCACGTGTCATCTTCTGAATGGGAGAACAGAGACGTGATGCTTGGTAAGATCGAGAGTGTCTTTTCGCACTGAGTTGAAGGGACACATTGAAGTGACATGAAGCTTCGCATCTCGCCCCTATATAAAGCTAGTTGAGGGCTCATTTGTTCACTTTGCATTTTTCTGAGAGAGTGAGCTCTGAGTGATCTGAGGAGTGGGAATTTTCTGACCATCATGCCGAGATCAGTCTTGCCGTCCGCCGCCCCCTCTTTCTGGGTTTTTGCAGAGGCGAGATCATTGCTCGTTCATCCGACCGCAAAATTCAAGCCGACATCAGAAAGTTCCTGCACAGGGGTTAGTTTCCTTTCCTGCATGATTTAAATACTTTAGTCATAATATTTTACCCACGGTCGACGTCGCCGCTTCGGCGACCGTCGTTGCTCGCCTCAGGGGGAGGAGATAGGTCGGCCCTGGGATTACCGAGGCCCGGATTAACACTGCTTTAGCTCTAGATAAATAGATTTAGATGGACAATATTAGAGAGTGATAGTGCCGTCTTCCCCTTGCAGATAATGGTCCGATCCAAGAGTGAGGAAACTCAACCTTTTATTCCACCCGGTAAATTGATCTTAAGGAGGTCGGCTACTGGGGAGCCAATGCCGGCCACCAAGGGAGCTCCGGCTAGACTCTCCCGCGATGTCGGGCACTTCGCCTAGGGAATTCATCAGACAAACCTTAGAGTGAAAAGTTGAAGAAAACTCCGAGGTTGATTCTCAAGTTCAGAAACCCGAGGTCACAGTAGAGGAAGATGGGGAATCGGCCTAGGAAGTGTATGACTGGGTCTCCACGAAGATTTGCAGTACTTGCCCAAAGTTGAAGTCGGACAAACCTGTGTCCTACTATGAACGGTACATTGCTGCTCCTGCTGATCAGAGATGGAAGCTGATGGCGGCTGACGATATGCCAATGTTTACTAAGCATGATGGAATGGGTTTTTTCTTCAATGGAGCCATCTTGGAGACCATGGGAGTTCGGATCCCCCTCAATCAATTTCAGAAAGACGTACTAGATTACCTGCACGTGGCCCCTTCTCAAGTGCATCCGAATGGCTGGGGATTCATGCGTGGCTTCGAGCTGGTCATGGAGCGCCTTGGGGGGGTTCCTTCAGCAAGGGTCTTCTTCTGCTTCCAGAGCCGGGGTCAGATGGCAAGAGGCAGGGACACGTTCTTATTTTGCTCCGGTCAACGATTCAAACAAAGACTTCAAGCTGAACTTCTTCTTTGTCAAAGCCTCGAATAATGCAGCAAAGCAATCCATTGCAGATTAGGTGGGGAAAGATCTGACCAGAGTGCACTTCCCGTTGTCCGGGAGCGGGGAACACTTTGTCCAGAACGGAGAGGAGATTGAGACCGAGTCTTACATAGTGAAGCCAAACTTGCTGGAGGGAAATGACGTGGACTCATATAAAATGATCAACAAGTGGGGGAAGGATATGGCCAAGAAAGGTTTAAAGTTCCATTGTGGTTCTATGAATGATACCGTGGCCGAATCTGAGGCCAAGCTCAAGAGATACTATGACACCTGTTGTTACCTTTACAATTTATTTTTATGTCGTTGTTATAATCCAAGTCGGTCTCGAAAATGCACTGATTCTGACCGTCTTCTTTCCTTTTGCAGGTAAAATGGACGACCTCAATGATATCTTCGAGAACTCCAATATTGATACTTCGGTTCGTATAGAGGTGCCCAAGAAGGTTCCTGAAAAGAAGAGCACGAGGACGGGATCAGGATCCAGCCCCATTCTGGAAAAGACGGCGAGCAAGTCCCACTGAGCTGGGGGCAAGCCTGCCGAAAAACTCAAATCTCCTGCTGTCAAGTCTTCGAAGCCAATTTCGGAGTCAGGCAACATGGAGACTCAAAAAAGTAGCCATCCTGATGTTGGCAATGCTAACCCTTCGGCCCTAAAAAGACAAAAACAAAAGCAGGACGAGAAGAAGGAGGAGAGAAGAGAGAAAGCCACCGTTGAGGATTTCGTGGCCTGTGCCCGAGTTGGCAGGCTGAGTGTTGATGCCTTCAAAGAATTGGAGAAGCTGATTACTTGGAAAACCACTGCCCACCTCCGAGGTAAAATCTGAGTTTGAGGCTCACAATAGATATATAGATGGCGAGTTGATTCGTACTTCTGCCGACCTGAGAACTTACCGGAGCAGGCCGGAGTGCAGAAACAGCTTGATGAAGGGCACACCAAGGTCAGGGAGCAGGCCAAGAAGATAGCTGAGATCCCGACGTTGCGGGCAGAGCTCCAGAAAATTCAAGATAAGGTGGAGGAGGCCGAGGCTGAGAAGAAAAAGAATGTCGAGGAGATCGAGTAGCTGAAGAAGGACAAGGCCAACCTCACAGACAGAGTGGCTACGGGGGCCGTGGCTGGCTTCACGCGCTGTTTGAAGATGGTCCTCATCCTTGAGCCTACGCTGGACACCAACTTGCTCAAGGTCGAGCACAAGGCTGTGGACGGGTAGATCGTGCACAATGGCTAAGTGATCTATGACCCGTTCTCCGAGTCTTCACCAGGGAACGTGGTAGGAGGCCAAGCTGATCTTGGAACTGATGCTCCTGCTTTCGAGGACGAAGCTAATCCAGCCGCTGCCGACCAGAACCCTGCCGAGGTTGACGGAGAGAAGAATGTGGAAAATGTAGATTAAATTTTGTCGTTTTCTTTTGAACATTGAGGTTGGTCTCGGGCATGTCTGGGGCCAACTCTGGTTGTATGTACAATGGGCACCGACCCTAATTACTTTGTCAGCTTGCTAATTCTACTTTTGCTTGTCTTGAATGCCTTACGTGCTTTTTTTGCTGTATGTTGATTGAATGCCGGGATAAAGATTAGGATTCCGGTGCCGAGATAGAATGTTAGAATTCTGACGCCAAAGTAGAATGCTGATATAGGGAATTAGGATTCCGACGTAGATAATATTGTTAATAACTATTGAGTAGGTTGACGCCAAAGTAGAATGCTGATATAGAAAATTAGGATTCCGACAAAGATAATATTGTTAATAACTCTTGAGTAGGATTCCTCAGAATAGAGATTCCTGAGGATGATATGAAATCATTAGTGGGAAAGCCGCTGTGGGCTCCCGAGCTCCACAGATGGGAAGGCAACTGCGGACCCCCCTCTCCCGAACCTTCAAGATGGGGAAGCCTTCAAAGATAGGAAGGCCACTGTGGGCCCCCTTCTCCAATGAATCCTCCGACGGAGGTCACTGTGGACCCTCACCCTTCTGCCTCTGATGGAGCGCGAAGCTCGGGGATCAGAGGTCGGCTCGCACGAGGCGAAATTGGGATACCTTCGGTCTCTGATGGAGCTCATCAGCTCGGAGATCAGAGAGAAGGTCGACTCACGTGAGGCGAAATTGGGAGGAAGTCGCTGTGGACTTCTTCTTTGGACTCTCTTATGGAGCCGGAGCTCGGGTACCAGAGAGCTGTTGAAGCCGCTGTAGGCTATTTACAAGAGATCTAGCTGAGATAGAGGTCTGAGATCAAATACAGGAATTCTAGGTGGAAATCCGGTTTGATCACACTACAAGAAAAAAAGGATTTTCCGGCGACCAAAATCCGCCGGAAATTTGGAGTTTCCGACGGATTTTGGGCGACGGAAAAACCTTCGTCGCAAACGGTTTTCGGCGCCAAATCCGCAGCAAAAGCCACCAAAATCCACCGAAAATTGTGTTTTTTTTTTTAAAAAAATTTGAATAAATCCGCCGGAAAATACCCAATATCCGCCGGAAATTAAAACCTTTTTTAAAAAAAAAAATTTTAAATCCGCAGGACCAAATCCGCCGGAAATTGGGTTTTTTTATAATAAAATTTGAATAAATCAGCAGGAAATCCCAATAATTACTAGAAAATATTTTTTTAAAAAAAAAATTATTAAATCCGCCGGAAAATAGATAATATCCGCCGGAAATTAAAACTTTTTTTAAAAAAAAAATTAAAATCCCCCGGAAATACTTAGTATCCGCCGGAAAAACTTTTTTTTTAAAAAAAAGAAAATTTAATAATAAAAACTGTTTTAAAAACAGAAAATTAATTTTTTATTAAAAAATGTTTTTTTTTAAAAATAAGAATTAAATATAATTAATTTTTTTATAATAATTATTTTTAAATAATACGAATTAAATAATAATAAATATTATTAAATATTAATAATAAATAATAATATTTATTATTTATAGTAATATTTATTGTTAAATAATAAATATTATTTAATACTAAATATTGTTAATAAAAATATAATATTTAATAAATTATAAAATAACTTGTTAAGTAATATATTATGATCAAAAAAAATTAATAATCAAATTAAAATGACAAATTAAATATACGATTAAAAATCAATACTCGGTAGATATAATATCCAAAAAAAGAGCAAACTTAAATATCCCAACAAAGTACGCGAATATTGATATTCAACACAAAATAAAACTTAAATATCCAAACAACAAAATAACATAAGAGTAAGCTATTGGGGTGGGGGCTGGTGTGGGAGCTTGTCTGAATCCTCGCTCGTGTAATAGCTGGCTGTGGCATCACCTGAGGCTCACCTGAGGCGTCATCAGTAGCTGCAAGAAAAGCACCAATAGGATCGATAGTATTCAAATCGATACTTGAGTTGTATGTCTGCTGGGAGTGCTGATCAACCTGCTGGGATGGGGGTGAATACATTTGCTGCTGAGGTGCATAGTACCGCTGAAGCTGGGGTGGGGTGGATATATCTACTGCTGAGGTGGATAGTGCTGCGGGTACTGAGACCATGGCTGAAAGGCACCGCCAAGGTGCTGCTGTGGCGGCGTGTAGGATGGCGCCATATGGGAAGACGATGGCCTGGAGTACTGCTGCTGAGACAGCTGACTCAATAAGTGATTATTGCACTCCTCATTTAGCCTACGTTCCTCCGCTGCTTGTCGTTCCTGCTCCGCCACGCGTGCCTCAGCTAACATAGTCTGCTCTCGAAGCTCCTGCAATTCTAGTGCACTTCGCTGCTGGCGCTCTTTATACTCACGATGAGCCTGGCTCAACTGCTGGGTCAACTCAGTTACAGCATTCAAATCTTCAGTGGTAGGAACATATGAGCGGGCAGTACTCCCAGCTGATCCAGAACTAGAAAGACTCGGAATAATACTTGCTCTGAAAGCAGCCGGTCCGATACCACCAAATCCTGCTAAACGATTACTTTTTCTTGGACCAACTGCTCTCTCCCAAATTTCACGAGCTGCTCTAGCCTCCTCCACGGGATCAACTTCCGTGCTCCCACTGCTCTGCTGATGAGTCTCCCGGTACTCATTAATTCCAGCCTCAAAGTTCTCCTGAAAAAAGAATACAAACCAAAATAAAATGAATAACTATTAATGAAATAATAATAATTTAAATATAATATTTATAATTGTATATATAATAACTTTTACCTGAACCTCCCTCGCCTGGTCAGTAACAAACTCACCAGTGTCCTCCCGGACATGGAGGTAGGTATACAACTCAGGCAACATAACTGGCATCTGGTTCATTGCCTCCTATATAAATAGTGTTATTAGTTAATCAATTAATTATAAATATTAATTAATAATTAATTAATAATATGTAAGAAATTTACCAAACGCAAATGATGAGTTGCAGCATTAACACTGCCCCCTATGTGTGTACAGCGACCTTTGTCAGAAGTCCTGTTTTTCTTGGCTTTCTCACTTTTGAGTTTAAATTTCGGTGTCGTCCAATACTTTTTCAGGTCTTGCCAACTTGATTCTCCCATATAAGTCGGTTTCTTATCTTCTATTCGTGCATTCCTCAATAATTCAGAAAACCGATGAGAACACCTCTTATGGAAGACTCTCATATCTTGTTCCTCATGTAGCCACGTACATTTTTCCTATTTTAAAAATTATACAATTATGTTAATTACATAATATTATATATTATATAAATAAAAACAAATTAATCAATAATAAAATAATTAAAAATTGTTTTTAGAATAAAAACTTACTAAATGAATTTAAAATCTTTGCGCATTCGTCCTCATCTTTTCTCACTACACCCCAATTCTTCCAGCCCTTGTTGAAATTCTCCCTAATTGATGTTATGATTGCAGTTGCGCTTTTCTTGCAAGGAAGAAAGATGTAGAACTTCCTGGTCAATGTTATGATTGCAGTTGCACCCCAATTCTTCCTCCCTTGTTGAAACTCTTATTTAAAGAGATGAATTTTGTTACACAAAATTTATATAATAAGAGTTAGGCAAAATTACACCAGAGGACCTTTAAGTTATTTATTTGTAACAAGTTGGCCCTTTAAGTTTTTTTTGTAACAAGTAGGACCTTTTAGTGATTACTCTAGCTTATATATTTTGATGTAATGCTACTTTATATATTGTGATTACTCTAACATATGTATTTTGATGCAACCAAACATATTTTGGTGTATTTTGATGTAATCAAAGATATCACATTTTACTAAAAGGGCCAACGGTGTCAACGTTAGGTAACTTAAAGGGCCTATTTGTTACAAAAAAAACTTAAAGGGCCAACTTGTTACAAATAAATAACTTAAAGGTCCTCTGGTGTAATTTTGCCTAAGAGTTATAAAAGAAAAATAAATTAATATAAATACTATGCTTACGAGTCACCAGCAGTTTTCAAAATGACACGGCCATCAAGCGTATACCTCACCACCTCCTGGTCAATGTGATAAGTGCGTATACCTTCAGCATCAACATGTACTGGGGCTATGCCCTCAGTACCTTCAGGAATCATTGGCTCCTGTGGAGTAGTACTACTAGAAGCTCCATCTGTCCGAGGTCGAGGCACATATCTGTCACTATCAGGAACAACAACTCGACGGGGTTGCTGACGACGTCTAAGGCGAGTAGAAGTCTTCGTCCTACGACTACTACCATCATCGTCAACCGGTGGAGGAACATCATGATCATCATGATCAGACCCAGATCCTTAGTGAGCCATATACTGTATATATCTAGAAATTTAGAAATATATATATATATATATATATATATATATATATATATTTAAATATTTAAAAAAGAGATTGGCTTAATATTAATTTAAACACTAAAACATAAATTGTATCCATATTATAATTAAATTAAATACAACAACATGCATAAATTAAGTACTAGCTAGCTAATTGGAATCATATTCGTTCTCAAAATCATCGTCATCGGAAGAGTCATGAATTCTTGATGGACCAACGTGCTCTGCTGCATCTTCATCATCAGCTTTGTCGCCGGTGTTTGGCTCATCACATAAACGACTGATGTGTTCAACTTGAATCACTTCATTTACATTAGTCATCTCATCCATTTGATATGGCACATCTTCCACTGTGTCATCATTTGTCTCAATGCGACCTCTTGGCTTTGTTTTAATTGCCCCACACCAACCACGCTTATCAGTCTGTGTTGATGGATAAGGGACATAATACACTTGTCTCACATTTTGTGCAATGACGAACGGATAATACAGTGGATATCTACTACTCATTTTAATGTCCTCTATATTTGACTTTTGATTCACCCTTGTTCCCCGAGAAGATGGATCAAACCAATTACAATAAAAAACCACTACCTTCTGACTAAAATCTAGATGGGGGTACGCAAGTTCGTATATGTGTTGAACAACTCCATAAAAATCATGTTCACCTCCTTCAGTGACACCCTTCATGCAAACACCACTATTGATAGTTTCTCTGCCCTGTGTCCATTGTTAATATTTCGGCAAGTGTACCGAATCGTAGCAAGTAATAAAATCAGTAAGAACCGAATATCGTCCTCAAGGATCGAATGCAATTACCAATAAACGCTAACAACAACTACGAACGAACATAAACTAGGGATTGATTGGTAAAATCGAGTAACCGAACTATAAAATAAACAAAATAAAATGTTTATGAATTTTTGATAATAGAAACCGAAGAACGCTTTGAAAAGTTAAGATTGTAAAAGATGTTAGGGATGAACTCCTATTGATATCACAATATTGCAACTGATTTATATTAAAAGATACTCTCTCTTTAACTTTGCTATCAAACCCACAATATTAACTAATTCCTAATCCCTTAGGCAACCAATCCTTTGTTGATAACTAAAAGCCCTAATTCCTTAAGTGATTCTAATTAACAACAAGCATTAAATCAAGGGGTTTGCAATATACAACTACTCAAAGAGTATTCCTAAACTAAGAGTTGAAGGTATTCAATCTCAAGCATTCAAGAACAAAATTTCCATTCCATAAGTGAACCATAAATCATTCTATGAGTGGTCAAACCATAAAAAGCATTAAGAATAGAGATTCAATACACAAAGTGAGAGAGATTATGACATAAAAGTAAATCTAAACCAGTTACAATAGGGTTTCATCAATATTCATTCATCCCTAACAACAAGGGACTTAGCTACACATGGTAGAAGAAAAGGGAAAATAGAAATTACAATTCAATGAAGAAGATGGACTCATTTGAATGACCAAATCTTGTTCCCAAGCCTTGAATCTTCAATAGAGATGAGATGGAATGAGTGCCTCGAAATTCTAGGGTTTCTAAGCGTGTCAAAAAGTGCTTTTTCCGAGTTCCGAGTCGCTATTTATACAATTCGCGCATTAGGAGCTGTTCGGGCGCGCGTAAAATTCTGGACTCTTGCGCCTGCTTTGCGCTTGCGCGCAACTTACGCGCAACTGCTACTGGGTGTTAGCACGTGCTTTGCGCGTACGCGCAAGATACGCGCCACAGCTACTGGATGCTTGCGCGTGCTTTGCGCGTAAGTGTTTCTCTCTCTCTCTCTCACACAAGTGTTTGCAGGGTAATACACTCAATCACATCACAAGCAACATACCACCATAGCCTTGACATATTTCTACGACAAGCAATCACATACAAATATCGCACACATCATGAGGACTTATTAAAGGTTGTAATGGGGCTTGGGTAAGGAGGGATAAATTTTGGAATCTAGGCTTTCTTGATTGGGATTGAGAGATGCCATTTTCACTTGTGAACTTCCCTACGCTTACCAACTTCACCCAAGAATTTCTAATAAAAGAAAATTGATATTGTTATTTCTTCCACATGGTTTGATTTGATTTTGATTTTCTCATATTTTTTTTTTGAAGGAGTAATATACAGAATATGAGAAGGAACATCATATACTACTACTTTTTTTTTTCTTTTCTTTTTCATTCTTTTTTTTTTTAAAAGAGTAAAATATAAGGAATATAAGAAGGAACATCATATACTACTATTGGTATACCACCCCAAACTTGAAGAATTGCTTGTCCTCAAGCAACCCCAAACTTAATTTGCAACCCCAAACTTAATTTTATGCTTCGAGTTCAAAAGTGACTATAGACCCCTCAATTCCAAACAAGTGGGACACTTGGTTTTTCAGATAATGGCTTGTAATGAGGGTAATATTTCAACAAAAAAAAAGGTCTAAGGCTCAAAGGGGCTATGCAAAGGTCAATAATAAAGGGTAGGCCTTTTAAAGCTCTAGCT
Organism: Astragalus glycyphyllos; assembly: GCA_963573325.1. NCBI lineage: Eukaryota > Viridiplantae > Streptophyta > Magnoliopsida > Fabales > Fabaceae > Astragalus > Astragalus glycyphyllos. The sequence continues at coordinate 63,317,599 of OY754312.1, read as the reverse complement.
GCCAAAAAACAGAAAGTCCTCAGTCATGTGTGTGTGAGTATAAGTAACGCAAAAGTAGTCAAGTACTAAGTCAAATTCTGAAGAGTGTCACAAGCAATGGAAGCACACAAGAATAATATTAACTGTTTGGCTCAAAACTCACAGGTTATAGGACATTAAGCACAATGAATCAAGTAATCAAATGTCACATAACCTTCCTCTAATGGTTGTGTTCCAAGAGATTTTGAATAACAAGAAGCATGATCAGTCTCATTTAAACTGGTTCATAAAATTTAAGAGCATAGTATCATAGGGTCATTGAAAATCACAATCAAATAAAAATCATCCATGAAAACTACATTCCTCCATCAGATAGAAACATGATCAAAACATTTTTAGGAATGCAGCTTTTACACCACATGCTATGAACAGATTTTTTTATCAGAAGCAGAACAGGTATTAGTGCAAAAACAGTTCAACAAAACGATGACAAAGATAAAGACAAAATAGTTAAATAAAAGAGAAGAGAGAGAACACTCCCTCGCATGGGTTGCCTCCCATGAAGCGCTTGTTTATCGTCCTAAGCTTGACGATGCAATTCCACTCTCTCAAGGTGGGATATATGACACAAAGAACACATCATCCTTCTTCTTCCGTTTATGAGGCAGGAACTTCATGAACTTGAGGTACAATTGTGTATGCTTCCATACCCTCTCAAGGTGAACGATGTCAAACAAGGCATAGAAGGAGTCTAAATATCGATGAAGGTCTTCACTCCCATATTCCTTACTTCTCAAAATATGAGTAGAGAAAATGATTTGTTGGGAGATTTCTTGTTGGATTTCCATACCTTCCCAAGATTGAAAATTTTTAGATTCTCTCCAAACAAGAGGGTCCTCCTGTTCAATTCTTTGTTCTTCCCCATCTTTCTTTTTCTCCCATGATTCTTCTATTATTAGACCCTGTTCTTCTTGTTCTGAACTTTGATTAAATGGTTGTTCATCTACTATCCAATCATCAGCCAACCAGTGATATGATTTGTCAATGACTATCAAATCTGGCTCCTCAAGAACTTTAGGTTGAGCCAACCAAGGATAGGACTCATCAATCACTATCCATTCTGGTTCACAAGAGCAATACACAAGATCCTTCCCACAAAGATCGCAATAGGAGTGTGTTTCACAATTTCCATTTAAATGTGGTCCTCCAAAACAACAACAACGAAGTGGCGGTAGTGTGGACTCCATGATTTATAAAGTATTCACCTGGCTTTCATAGAATCAAGGGAGTAAAAGTGGTAAAAAGATAAAAAAAATTTAAAAAGAAAAAAAAGGAAAAAAAGAAAACTAAAATAAAACTAAAGTATGTACAGGTTCGAATTAGCTGTTGTCTTCGAGTTTACTGGTAAATGAAATTTCGATCCCCGGCAACGGCGCCAAAAACTTGTTAATATTTCGGCAAGTGTACCGAATCGTAGCAAGTAATAAAATCAGTAAGAACCGAATATCGTCCTCAAGGATCGAATGCAATTACCAATAAACGCTAACAACAACTACGAACGAAAATAAACTAGGGATTGATTGGTAAAGTCGAGTAACCGAACTATAAAATGAACAAAATAAAATGTTTTTGAATTTTTGATATTAGAAACCGAAGAACGCTTTGAAAAGTTAAGATTGTAAAAGATGTTAGGGATGAACTCCTATTGATTTCACAATATTGCAACTGATATATATTAAAAGATACTCTCTCTTTAACTTTGCTATCAAACCCACAATATTAACTAATTCCTAATCCCTTAGGCAACTAATCCTTTGTTGATAACTAAAAGCCCTAATTCCTTAAGTGATTCTAATTAACAACAAGCATTAAATCAAGGGGTTTGCAATATACAACTACTCAAAGAGTATTCCTAAACTAAGAGTTGAAGGTATTCAATCTCAAGCATTCAAGAACAAAATTTCCATTCCATAAGTGAACCATAAATCATTCTACGAGTGGTCAAACCATAAAAAGCATTAAGAATAGAGATTCAATACACAAAGTGAGAGAGATTATGACATAAAAGTAAATCTAAACCAGTTACAATAGGGTTTCATCAATATTCATTCGTCCCTAACAACAAGGGACTTAGCTACACATGGTAGAAGAAAAGGGAAAATAGAGATTACAATTCAATGAAGAAGATGGACTCATTTGAATGACCAAATCTTGTTCCCAAGCCTTGAATCTTCAATAGAGATGAGATGGAATGAGTGCCTCCAAATTCTAGGGTTTCTAAGCGTGTCAAAAAGTGCTTTTTCCGAGTTCCGAGTCGCTATTTATACAATTCGCGCATTAGGAGCTGTTCGGGCGCGCGTACGCGCAAGATACGCGCAAGATACGCGCAAAATCCTATGTAAAATTCTGGACTCTTGCGAGTGCTTTGCGCTTGCGCGCAACTTACGCGCAACTGCTACTGGGTGTTAGCGCGTGCTTTGCGCGTATGCGCAAGATACGCGCCACAGCTACTGGATGCTTGCGCTTGCTTTGCGCGTACGCGCAACTTACGCGCAACAGAAAAGAGTAACTCCCACTGGTGAAGGTTTATTGCAAACTGAAACCACCCGGTGCTGCCAATGTAAACATGCTCTAAATCGCTCCAAACTTAACTTCTTTCTTGCGTAACCTGTTCTTCAATTTGATCAAGTTCCTGAGCACATAAACATAAAGAAAACCGGCATAACAACTGCACAAAAACCCGATTTCACAGATTCACAAACTCTTCTCAAACTTGACTGTTGTTCATTAAAATCTTCATGTAAAACACCCTTTTTAGCATTAAAAACAAGCATGTGATGTGGATTTATCACAACCCCAAACTTAAATATTTGCTTGTCCTCACGCAAACTCAATGCAAAACAAGGGTTGGAAAATGGTTACTAGATGTGACTCCAATTTCGACAATCATACCTAGCTCAAAATCAGTTAGCTTTCCGCAGTTGTCAATGAATGACTTAACATACATTCTTGTATCCTAAAATCAGCAATTCAAACTTCCAAAATTAGAATTTCAAGCAACACATCATACAATTATCAATTGTGCTCAATTTCACTCAAGTTCCTCACTTCCTCACCTATAAGTGTTTCTCTCTCTCTCTCTCTCACAAGTGTTTGCAGGGTAATACACTCAATCACATCACAAGTAACACACTACCATAGGCTTGACATATTTCTACGACAAGCAATCACATACAAATATCACACACTTCATGAGGACTTATTAAAGTTTGTAATGGGGCTTGGGTAAGGAGGGATAAATTTTGGAATCTAGGCTTTCTTGATTGGGATTGAGAGATGCCATTTTCACTTGTGAACTTCCCTACGCTTACCAACTTCACCCAAGAATTTCTAATAAAAGAAAATTGATATTGTTATTTCTTCCACATGGTTTGATTTGATTTTGATTTTCTCATATTTTTTTTTTGAAGGAGTAATATACAGAATATGAGAAGGAACATCATATACTACTACTTTTTTTTTTCTTTTCTTTTTCATTCTTTTTTTTTAAAAGAGTAAAATATAAGGAATATAAGAAGGAACATCATATACTACTATTGGTATACCACCCCAAACTTGAAGAATTGCTTGTCCTCAAGCAACCCCAAACTTAATTTGCAACCCCAAACTTAATTTTAAGCTTCGAGTTCAAAAGTGACTATAGACCCCTCAATTCCAAACAAGTGGGACACTTGGTTTTTCAGATAATGGCTTGTAATGAGGGTAATATTTCAACAAAAAAAAAAGGTCTAAGGCTCAAAGGGGCTATGCAAAGGTCAATAATAAAGGGTAGGCCTTTTAAAGCTCTAGCTGCCAAAAAACAGAAAGTCCTCAATCATGTGTGTGTGAGTCTAAGTAACGCAAAAGTAGTCAAGAACTAAGTCAAATTCTGAAGAGTGTCACAAGCAATGGAAGCACACAAGAATAATATTAACTGTTTGGCTCAAAACTCACAGGTTATAGGACATTAAGCACAATGAATCAAGTAATCAAATGTCACATAACCTTCCTCTAATGGTTGTCTTCCAAGAGATTTTGAATAACAAGAAGCATGATCAGTCTCATTTAAACTGGTTCATAAAATTTAAGAGCATAGTATCATAGGGTCATTGAAAATCACAATCAAATAAAAATCATCCATGAAAACTACATTCCTCCATCAGATAGAAACATGATCAAAACATTTTTAGGAATGCAGCTTTTACACCACATGCTATGAACAGAATTTTTTATCAGAAGCAGAACAAGTATTAGTGCAAAAACAGTTCAACAAAATGATGACAAAGATAAAGACAAAATAGGTAAATAAAAGAGAAGAGATAGAACACTCCCTCGCATGGGTTGCCTCCCATGAAGCGCTTGTTTATCGTCCTAAGCTTGACGATGCAATTCCACTCTCTCAAGGTGGGATATATGACACAAAGAACACATCCTCCTTCTTCTTCCGTTTATGAGGCAGGAACTTCATGAACTTGAGGTACAATTGTGTATGCTTCCATACCCTCTCAAGGTGAACGATGTCAAACAAGGCATAGAAGGAGTCTAAATATCGATCAAGGTCTTCACTCCGATATTCCTTACTTCTCAAAATATGAGTAGAGAAAATGATTTGTTGGGAGATTTCTTGTTGGATTTCCATACCTTCCCAAGATTGAAAATTTTTACATTCTCTCCAAACAAGAGGATCCTCCTGTTCATTTCTTTGTTCTTCCCCATCTTTCTTTTTCTCCCATGATTCTTCTATTATTAGACCCTGTTCTTCTTGTTCTGAACTTTGATTAAATGGTTGTTCATCTAATATCCAATCATCAGCCAACCAGTGATATGATTTGTCAATGACTATCAAATCTGGCTCCTCAAGAACTTTAGGTTGAGCCAACCAAGGATAGGACTATCAATCACTATCCATTCTGGTTCACAAGAGTAATACACAAGATCCTTCCCACAAAGATCACAATAGGAGTGTGTTTCACAATTTCCATTTAAATGTGGTCCTCCACAACAACAACAACGAAGTGGCGGTAGTGTGGACTCCATGATTTATAAAGTATTCACCTGGCTTTCATAGAATCAAGGGAGTAAAAGTGGTAAAAAGATAAAAAAAAATTAAAAAGAAAAAAAAAAGGAAGAAAAAGAAAACTAAAATAAAACTAAAGTATGTACAGGTTCGAATTAGCTGTTGTCTTCGAGTTTACTGGTAAATGAAATTTCGATCCCCGGCAACGGCGCCAAAAACTTGTTAATATTTCGGCAAGTGTGCCGAATCGTAGCAAGTAATAAAATCAGTAAGAACCGAATATCGTCCTCAAGGATCGAATGCAATTACCAATAAACGCTAACAACAACTACGAACGAAAATAAACTAGGGATTGATTGGTAAAGTCGAGTAACCGAACTATAAAATGAACAAAATAAAATGTTTATGAATTTTTGATAATAGACACCGAAGAACGCTTTGAAAAGTTAAGATTGTAAAAGATGTTAGGGATGAACTCCTATTGATTTCACAATATTGCAACTGATTTATATTAAAAGATACTCTCTCTTTAACTTTGCTATCAAACCCACAATATTAACTAATTCCTAATCCCTTAGGCAACTAATCCTTTGTTGATAACTAAAAGCCCTAATTCCTTAAGTGATTCTAATTAACAACAAGCATTAAATCAAGGGGTTTGCAATATACAACTACTCAAAGAGTATTCCTAAACTAAGAGTTGAAGGTATTCAATCTCAAGCATTCAAGAACAAAATTTCCATTCCATAAGTGAACCATAAATCATTCTATGAGTGGTCAAACCATAAAAAGCATAAAGAATAGAGATTCAATACACAAAGTGAGAGAGATTATGACACAAAAGTAAATCTAAACCAGGTACAATAGGGTTTCATAAATATTCATTCATCCCTAACAACAAGGGACTTAGCTACACATGGTAGAAGAAAAGGGAAAATAGAAATTACAATTCAATGAAGAAGATGGACTCATTTGAATGACCAAATCTTGTTCCCAAGCCTTGAATCTTCAATAGAGAGGAGATGGAATGAGTGCCTCCAAATTCTAGGGTTTCTAAGCGTGTCAAAAAGTGCTTTTTCCGAGTTCCGAGTTGCTATTTATACAATTCGCGCATTAGGAGCTGTTCTGGCGCGCGTACGCGCAAGATACGCGCAAAATCCTATGTAAAATTCTGGACTCTTGCGCGTGCTTTGCGCTTGCGCGCAACTTACGCGCAACTGCTACTGGGTGTTAGCGCGTGCTTTGCGCGTACGCGCAAGATACGCGCCACAGCTACTGGATGCTTGCGCGTGCTTTGCGCGTACGCGCAACTTACGCGCAACAGAAAAGAGTAACTCCCACTGGTGAAGGTTTATTGCAAACTGAAACCACCCGGTGCTGCCAATGTAAACATGCTCTAAATCGCTCCAAACTTTACTTCTTGCTTGCGTAACCTGTTCTCCAATTTGATCAAGTTCCTGAGCACATAAACATAAAGAAAACCGGCATAACAACTGCACAAAAACCCGATTTCACAAATTCACAAACTCTTCTCAAACTTGACTGTTGTTCATTAAAATCTTCATGTAAAACACCCTTTTTAGCATTAAAAACAAGCATGTGATGTGGATTTATCATAACCCCAAACTTAAATATTTGCTTGTCCTCAAGCAAACTCAATGCAAAACAAGGGTTGGAAAATGGTTACTAGATGTGACTCCAATTTCCACAATCATACCTAGCTCAAAATCAGTTAGCTTTCCGCAGTTGTCAATGAATGACTTAACATACATTCTTGTATCCTAAAATCAGCAATTCAAACTTCCAAAATTAGAATTTCAAGCAACACATCTTACAATCATCAATTGTGCTCAATTTCACTCAAGTTCCTCACTTCCTCACCTATAAGTGTTTCTCTCTCCCTCTCTCTCTCTCTCTCTCTCTCTCTCACACACACAAGTGTTTGCAAGGTAATACACTCAATCACATCACAAGCAACACACTACCATAGGCTTGACATAGTTCTACGACAAGCAATCACATACAAATATCACACACATCATGAGGACTTATTAAAGGTTGTAATGGGGCTTGGGTAAGGAGGGATAAATTTTGGAATCTAGGCTTTCTTGATTGGGACTGAGAGATGCCATTTTCACTTTTGAACTTCCCTACGCTTACCAACTTCACCCAAGAATTTCTAATAAAAGAAAATTGATATTGTTATTTCTTCCACATGGTTTGATTTGATTTTGATTTTCTCATATTTTTTTTTTGAAGGAGTAATGTACAGAATATGAGAAGGAACATCATATACTACTACTTTTTCTTTTTCTTTTTCCTTCTTTTTTTTTTGAAAGAGTAAAATATAAGGAATATAAGAAGGAACATCATATACTACTATTGGTATACCACCCCAAACTTGAACAATTGCTTGTCCTCAAGCAACCCCAAACTTAATTTGCAACCCCAAACTTAATTTTAAGCTTCGAGTTCAAAAGTGACTATAGACCCCTCAATTCCAAACAAGTGGGACACTTGGTTTTTCACATAATGGCTTGTAATGAGGGTAATATTTCAACAAAAAAAAAGGTCTAAGGCTCAAAGGGGCTATGCAAAGGTCAATAATAAAGGGTAGGCCTTTTAAAGCTCTAGCTGCCAAAAAACAGAAAGTCCTCAATCATGTGTGTGTGAGTATAAGTAACGCAAAAGTAGTCAAGAACTAAGTCAAATTCTGAAGAGTGTCACAAGCAATGGAAGCACACAAGAATAATATTAACTGTTTGGCTCAAAACTCACAGGTTATAGGACATTAAGCACAATGAATCAAGTAATCAAATGTCACATAACCTTCCTCTAATGGTTGTCTTCCAAGAGATTTTGAATAACAAGAAGCATGATCCGTCTCATTTAAACTGGTTCATAAAATTTAAGAGCATAGCATCATAGGGTCATTGAAAATCACAATCTAATACAATCATCCATGAAAACTACACTCCTCCATCAACTAGAAACATGATCAAAACATTTTTAGGAATGCAGCTTTTACATCGCTTGTCATGAGCAAAGTTTGTTCCAGGACAGCACAAGTGTAAGTGTAAAGATAATTCACAAAATAATAATCAAAGATAAAGACGAGACAAGGGAATGAAGCTACTGCCCATGTCCATCACGACCGGAGAACTGAGAATGTGCCTGAAAGATATCAGCATTGGGGTCCAACTGCACTCCACTCTGGGATGCACAGATAGCTCTGTATATAGCTTGCATCCCAGTCCTCTGGTCTTCTGCCATCCTTTGCTGCTCCAATGCTAGGACATCCATTCTTGCTTCAAGTCTCTGGAAATCTGCCATGGTTGGTTGATGCTGAAAATCATCAAAGGTAAAGGTATGTTCTTCGGTGCCGGCCGGCTCTTCTTGAGGCTGTTGTTCTTGAATAGAATAGGAGGTACTGCGAATCCAACCCCCAGTGATTGCAGACCCCGGTGTAATAACATCCTCGTCTGCCTCGGAAATAATCCCAGCTTTCTCACATAACAAGGCAATGAGGCTAGCATGTCTCCACGATGGTTTTTTTGTCATATCAGCTTTAGCAAACTCACTGATCTCATTTGCAAGAATACTCCCCAAATTGATAGGTTCTCCTAGTACAATGGATGCGGCTAGGGTCGCTCTCTTGACATTCAACTCAGATTGGTTTGAGCATGGCGAAATTGTGTGAAGGATAAACGCTGCCCATCCTCTAGCAGCTTGAGTGAGAGACTTAGTTAGGATTTTCTGTGGGCCATCGCTATCATTCCTCTGCCAATCAGCATCAGGTCTGCATAAAGCTGCATGGATCTCAGCAGCACAGTCTGCATTTACTCTTGCATTCCTTTTAAACCGATCATTGAACCCACAGTTTGAGATTGGCACCGGGGTTATCCCAAAGAGTTCATTGATAGTGTTAGCATCGAAAGGAATAACACAACCCCAAACATAGCTTGTATAATGAGGAAACTCAAGTGAGCCCTCAGTTGTAGGCCTGGGATGAACATTAGCAAAGAACTCTAATGCAAGAGCCTTGCTTGCATTGTTAGGATAAGACACAAAAGATTCCCATCCCCTTCTCCTAATGATTTCTTGCATGTCTTCAAAGTCTCCTTGAGCTAGGCAAAGGGGCCTCTCTTTCACAAACCTAGGATTCTGAGAAACGAGTCATAGTAGTTTTTGCATCCCAATGACCTGAACAAGTGGGTGTTGTAGCTCTGGGATGTTGAAGCACGAGTAGACTTCTTTCTCTTTAGCGCTCTGTCAGCCATTTCCTGTTCACAACATATTCGAATTTTGCACAAGTGAGGTGAGAGTTAGTGCACATGAAAGAATAAGAGAAATAAACTTGCTCAAGATAATTTCAACATCAATTCATTGATATAAGCATTGATCCTTTGAACAAATTACCAAACAAATTTTAGTATAAGCTTGTTGTTCATTAAGTTTTGATTTAGGCATTTTTACAAACACGTGGTGTGCACAACTACTCCACATATGAACAACAACATACAACAACCCTCACATACCCCAAATTTTGTTTCTTTTCACCTTATAGCACATAAATTAACAACAACACAGCCACATACAAATCTCTCCATTCACATCATCATCAATTTTCGGAATTATCAAGTTGAGTGTTATGAAATTAATTTTGAAAAATTTTTACTTAGAAAGGTGAACACTTACTTGATGAATGATGCTCTAAGAAGCAAGAAGATGCAATTTAGAATCCCCACAACAAAATTCTAACTTAGGAGCTTTGGGGTAGAGTAACTCGTATGACTTGAGGTGAGAATTCGTGGAGAACCCGAAATAAACTGAGGAGACGCGCAAGACAGGGCGTGAGTTATTTCCAGGGGCGCGCGCGCGCGCGACCTGCGCGCAATACACGCGCGGAGAGTCAGTGAAGAGCACTCAGAACGCGCGCAAGCGCCAGGTACGCGCAAGACAGGCGCGGAGAAACAGTGAGGAACGTGCATCCTGCGCGCAAGCGCGAGATACGCGCAAGATAGGCGCGGGGAGACAGTGAGGGTTGCGCGTACGACGCACGCAAGCACTGGTCACGAGCTGAGTTACCGCACAGAAACTGATCTAACTTCCCACAAACACGTGTGATTGTGTCCTAGATGCACCCTAAAGTACTAATCAAAGAAAAATAATGCAGATAAATTAAAAGATAGGGATCGAGAAAATTGGGTTGCCTCCCAATAAGCGCTTCTTTAACGTCACTAGCTTGACGGTTGATGAGAGTTTTAAGGATCACTTAAAACAAGAGCCATCTTTGCTCTTTCCACCACTCCACCAAGATATGACTTCAATCTTTGTCCATTAACTTTGAAAGCTCTTTTTGATTCAGGATCCTCCACTTCAATTGCTCCATACGGTGTCACTTCTTTGACAATAAAGGGTCCTGACCACTTGGATTTCAATTTCCCTGGAAATAACTTGAGTCTAGAGTTAAATAACAAAACTTGTTGTCCAGGATGAAATTCTTTTCTCGAAATATTCTTATCATGATATGCCTTCATTCTTTGCTTGTAGATCCTATTGTTCTCATATGCATGCAGGCGCATCTCATCCAACCCATGGAGTTGTATGATCCTACTGATTAGTTGTTGTTAGCGTTTTTTGGCGCCATTGCCGGGGATTGAAATTACAATTACCAGTAAATTCGAAGGCAACTGCTAATTCGAACCCGTACATACCTTAATTTATTTTAGTTTTATTTTTCCTTTATTTGTTTTATTTTTATTACACATTTTGCTTTGACACTTGTCTGAGTTTCGTCCTTTTTAGTGCATGCGTGGAATAGTAGATCCTAAAGACTTACTCTTCAATCCAGAGATTGAGAAAACTGCTAGAGCTAATCGAAAGCAAACCAAGTTAAGGAAGGAAAGAGAGCGAAGAGCAACAATCGAAGACTCTTCTGTGCAACCAACTTTGACTCAACTCATGGGAGACACTCCACCACCACCCCCAAGGCGCACTCGGCGACTTTGGGAGGAGAAATCAAGGCTTCCAAGCCTACATCTTCCAACCTGTGGGAGCTGTAGCATTTGAGATCAAGTCTTCTATTCTTACTGCCTTGAAATTAGAGCAATTTGCTGGGTCAGATGCTGAAGACCCCAACCAACACTTGTTTCAATTCTATGAAATTTGTGGAACCACAAATCCCGAGGGAGTCAGCGAAGATGCCAAGAAGTTGCGCCTATTTCCATATACCTTGATTGGTAGGGCCAAGGATTGGCTCAACACTATCCCAGCAGGAACTATTAATAATTGGGGTGACTTAGAGAGCAAATTCTTGGAAAGGTTTTTCCCGATTTCAAAGTTCATCAAGAAACGGGCTGAAATTGCAAACTTTGAGCAGGGGGATGCTGAATCCCTGTATGATGCTTGGGAAAGATTCAAATTGTTGTTAAAAAAATGCCCTGGGCATGGTATTGATGACTTTGTCCAATTGCAAACTTTCTGTCATAGTTTGAGGCCTCAAACAAGAATGATGTTAGATGCCTCAGCAGGAGGGTCCTTAGGTACTAAAACTTCAGAGGAAGCAAGACAGTTAGTTGAGCATATGGCTTCTAATGAGTACAGAATTCAAAATGACAGAGGAGCTACAATGAAGAAAGGGATGCTGGAGTTGGACTCTAATAGTGCCGTGTTGGCTCAACAAAAGGTAATGTCACTTCAAATTGAAGCTCTTACTAAACAGCTAGCTGCTACCTTGCCAGGTGGATCTCAAGCCCCAGCAACTATTCAAGCAGTGCATGTTGGTAGGTGTAACTACTGTGGTAGAGAAGCTCACGAAGGTGACTGTGCAACTCATGGAGATTCCAATGAACAGGTTAATTACATGGGGAACTTTCAGAAACAAGGAGGGAATCCATATTCTAACACCTACAATCCTGGGTGAAAGAATCATCCCAACTTTTCATGGAAAAATAATGATACAGTTGGGGCAAGCCAACAACAGCAGTCTCAACCACCTCCTCAACAACAAAGGCAACCGTCCCCATTGGAGGATGCTTTAACTCAATTTATGCAAATGACCAAGACCACCTTCCAATCCCAAGAGCAAACCATGAAGAACAAGGAGAAAAATCACCATGCTTCAATGAAAAACTTAGAGATTCAAATTGGGCAGTTATCAAAGCAGCTTGCTGAGTCATCTAGTAGTGGTTTCCCCGCTAATACGGTTGATAACCCAAAAAATGAGAGTTGTAAGGCTATCTCACTAAGAAGTGGTAAAGAGTTGAGACCTTCTGTGATAGAGACACTCAATCCTAGAGAGAAAATAAATTGTGAGAAGGAGGTGTCATGTGAGGTGTTGAATGAAAAAAATGAAGAAGTTGAAAATGAGTTGAGTGAAACAAACGAGGGAGTTGTGAAGTCTAACTCAAAAGAAAAGAATTTATTGTTCAATGAAAAATTGTAGGTGGAAGAGAAGCCCAAGGCACTGCCCTCATTCATGAAACCCCCATACCCTCATTTGAGTAAGAAGAATCAGAAAGACGAGCAATTTGCAAGGTTCATGGATATTTTCAAACGCCTACAAATCAACATACCTTTTGCCGAAGCTCTTGAGCAAATGCCTGCCTATGCCAAGTTCATGAAGGAGCTATTGACCAAGAAGAGGAAGTTCAAGGAAGATGAAATGGTAGCTTTAACAGAAGAGTGCAGTGCCATTATTCAAAGAAAGCTTCCTCCTAAGTTGAAAGATCCTGGGAGTTTCACCATACCTTGCACAATTGGTAACTTAACTATTGGCAACGCTTTTTGTGATTTGGGAGCTAGCATTAATTTGATGCCCTTGTCTATGTTGAAGAAACTTGGAGGGGCTGAGGTGAAACCAACTAGGATGTCTTTGCAACTTGCTGATAGATCTATAAAGCATCCTTATGGAGTCTTAGAAGATGTCCTGGTAAGAGTTGATAAATTTTTATTTCCTGTTGATTTTGTGATTCTTGACATGGAGGAAGATGCGGAGGTACAACTTCTCCTTGGTAGACCATTTTTAGCCACTGGGCGAGCTTTGATAGATGTGCAACAAGGTAAGCTAATTTTAAGATTCCAAGATGAGAAGGTGACTTTTAATGTTTTTGAAGCTATGCGCCACCCGGATGATAAAGGGCAATGTTTTAGGGTAGATGTGATTGAAAACTCGGTGCAAGAAACCTTTAGACATGATTTACCCTCTCCTCCATTAGAGAAGGTAATTGTGAACTCTATTGAGGAATTAGATGAGAACTTGGGTGGTGAAATAGAAGACTGCATTTTACAATTTGAAGCTTCCCAAGTAGAGAGAGTTTTCAAGAAAAAAGAAGAGTTGAGTAGGGGGGAGAGTCCAGAAAAAAGAACTCCGGAATTGAAACAACTCCCTTCTCATTTGAAGTATGTCTTTCTTGAGAATGATGATCTACATCCTGCTATCATTAGTAATTCCTTGACCAAGTTGGAAGAGGAAAAATTGATGAGGGTACTAAGAAGTAACAAAACTGCATTAGGTTGGACTATCTCTGACCTTAAGGGGATTAGTCCGGCATTTTGCATGCATAAGATCAAACTCGAGGAAGAATTCAAGCCAGTGATTCAACCACAGCGAAGATTAAATCCTACAATGAAAGAGGTGGTGAGGAAGGAAGTCCTAAACCTCTTAGATGCCGGGATGATTTATCCCATTTCGGATAGCTCGTGGGTGAGTCCGGTTCATGTGGTTCCGAAGAAGGGTGGTATGACAGTTGTCAGAAATGAAAGGAATGAGCTAATTCCTACTCGGATAGTCACAGGCTGGAGGATGTGTATTGACTACCGAAGACTAAACCAAGCCACCCGGAAGGACCACTTTCCATTACCATTCATGGACCAGATGCTGGAGAGGTTGGCTGGACAAGCTTTTTATTGCTTCCTAGATGGATACTCTGGATACAACCAAATAGCAGTAGATCCCGAAGATCAGGAGAAGACAGCTTTTACATGTCCATTTGGTGTGTTTGCATACCGAAGAATGCCCTTCGGTTTATGCAATGCTCCGGCAACTTTTCAAAGGTGCATGCTCTCTATATTCTCTGATATGATGGAAAACTCTATTGAGGTATTTATGGATGACTTTTCTGTTTTCGGATCTTGCTATGATTCTTGTTTGTCTAATCTCGATGCAGTTTTGAAGAGATGCAATGAAACCAATTTAGTTTTGAATTGGGAAAAGTGCCACTTTATGGTTCAAGAAGGTATTGTCCTTGGACATAAAGTCTCTGCAAAAGGCATTGAGGTTGATCAAGCAAAAATTGAAGTAATAGAAAAGTTACCCCCTCCTCTAAATGTAAAAGGAGTGAGGAGTTTTTTAGGACACGCCGGATTTTATCGACGTTTCATAAAAGACTTCTCTAAGATCGCAAAACCTTTATGCAATCTCCTTGTTAAAGAAACTGAATTTGTTTTTGATAATGATTGTCTGTGTGCTTTTAATATATTGAAGGAAAAACTTATCTCTGCTCCAGTTATTGTAGCCCCTAATTGGGATGTTGTAACGCCCTAAAATTTAATCAAATTATTTCGAAGTTGGATTGCCGTAGGATGATTGTAAGAATTGAAATTATGGGCGTAGTAGCTATGTTGAAAACGAGTTAGATGATAATCACGTGTTGTGGGCTAGTTAAAAATAGCATTGGGCTCCCTTCCTATGTGGATAAAGTCCCAAATAATTTAGCCCATTATGTTTCTCACTTATTATAAGTGGAGAGGATTAATTTAGGGTTGAGAGAGAGAGGAATTTCGGATTAGAGCAACCACCAAAGAGAGAGAAAAGAAGAGAGAAAACAATTCCCGTTTTTCTCAAACCTGTCACCGTAAAATTGCGATTCCGGTTTCGTTAACCATTGGATCGTCTTCGTTTTTGGGCAGAAGGTTCGTAAGATATAGTTCTACACTTTCACCGTTCGGATCTTCGAAACGATTTCTGAGGAGAGAGATATTGGCTTCGCACTGAAGCTGCAGTTTGGGGGAGTCGCCGTATTCGGAGATCGAGGAACGAGGCTAGAAGGGAGTTTGCGCCACCATAGTTGAGGTAAGGGTGGGCTTAACCTTGATAATGGGTTGATGATAATTATGTGTTGGTAGTCTAGAGTTTTGTTGAATTGTTCGTGTTGTTGCATATCGTGTTTTCGTTGAGATTGGTGCTTTGAATGATTACTGCACGTTATTGTGATTTGTTTCGTTATTTGTTGTTGCGTGATTGTTGTATCACGATGATGGTGTTGTTATTGTTCGTGTTTTTGTTGTTTCTGTGCGTGGTTGATTGTTGTTGTCGCGTTGTCGATCTGTCGTTTTTGTTGTGGTGGTTGCGGTGTCGTTGTCGTTAGGGTTTGGTGTTTGGCAATTTAGCGATTCTGGACACAGGTTCGGTTTTTCTAAAACTGGCGCTTTTTGGTAGATCCAAAAATTATGAGGTTGATTGTTTTTGAAAATAGACTTAACGCCGGTCGTTTTGGCACTGGTTTCGTCAAATTCGGAGTTGTATAGCTCGAGTTATAGGTGATACAAGTTAGGTTAAAATTCTGGAAACGATTTGGGTATAGATTCGGTATTTCGGTGACTGGGAACGTTGTATTGACCGAAAAATTATGTGGTTTATTTTTCTGGAAAATAGACTTAATGCTTGTTAATTTGGCACTGGTTTGGTTGCGTTTAGAGTTGTGTAGCTCGAGATATGAATTCCACAAGTTAGAGTAAGATTCTGGAAACAATCTGGACACAGGGTCAGTGTTTTGGTTACCACGTTTTCAAAAGAACTCCTTTTCGAACGAATCCAATTTCTTTGAAAACTAGACAAAATTTGCCCCAGTTTATGCACAAGTTTCATGCAGTTTGATTGAGTCTTGGTCACTTTGGAATTGCTTGAATTTGAAGGACAGAAACTGTCCTCTTTTGCAACTAGCCTGTGTGCTTTTCGAAAACTGTACCTATTGGACACTCTCCTTCAAAAACTGAACTTAGGGATGATAACCAGACCCATAGGGCTTTCCAACAAGTATTTATTTGTTGAAATCCGATGTCGTTTGCTATTTTAATTAATTCGCTGAAGTAGGTGCGATGTGCCTAGGCTCTGTGCGCCAGTCTTGTGCGTGGTGTGCGTGCGTTATGTCCGCGTTGTGGAGCCGTCTGGTGTTAATATTTCAGGTGCGGTGCTGGTATGCTCAGGAGAGTTTAGTGGTAGCTGTGATGCTACAACTTGGTGCTATTTTTGGTGAAATCATTTATTTTGATTCTGGTGATATAGTATTTATTTTAAATACTTGTTATGGTGAGTTGGTGCATAATCATGGTGTCGCATTGTCATATGCATGTTTTGGTGATATAGGCTCTGCCTCTGGTGTTTATTGGTGATATGCCCGTCGTGGCTCATTTTGGTGATCGGTACCGCATGCATATGCCCACTGGAGGGGTTGCATATCATCCCATTGTCTATGAATGTTATAATTTTGGTGGTTCACTGTCAAATGGATTTTTCCTTTGGTATCTGGTGCTGTGATATGGTTTAATTGTATTGTGTTGCTGTAGTTACCTGATGCTAGCATATTTTTATCATCTGCTTATTATCTCTGTTAGACTCACTCCTTCTGCTTGGAATGTTGCTCTCATGCGGCAACGCTGCAGGTGATCGCTAGTACTCGTGGAGGAATTGCTAGGTTTTGCTTCCTCTCTCGTTTGGGTCTGTGTCAGCTCTGATATGTAGCACCGGGGAGTCGTTAGTTATCGTTTTGAACTATTATTTTAGTTATTGGAAATTGTTTTAATTTATTTTGGAGATGTCTTTAATTGTTAATTCTGGAGATGTTTAAACTGGTTAATATTTCCGCTGCTTGGTGATTTCTTTTATATAAATTATTTTGGAGATTTTCCTTTTTTAAAAATGGTGAAAAAATGTAGCGCCCTTCGAGGTGACTCTGATAATTGTCTATTTAATTGTAATAGTAAAAGGGGGGTGTTACATTAGTGGTATCAGAGCAGTTCGGTCTGTCCGGCCAAGTTGTCGAGTCGTCGAGTCGAGTAACACTTGAGTAATTGTTACTCGTTTCTGATTATAGTTTCTGTTGCAGTGTTAGGTTGAGATGGCAAGACGGAACGATGCTGCACTCGCTGCTGCTTTGCAGGCTGTGGCTCAAGCTGTGGAGAATAACCCAGGTGCTGCTGGTGATGCTGGGTCGCGCAGTTTGGCTACGTTTCAGAGGGAGAATCCTCCTACCTTTAAGGGCAAGTATAACCCTGATGGTGCTTTGGCGTGGCTGAAAGAGATGGAGAGAATCTTTCGTGTTATGGATTGCTCTGAGGCGCAGAAAGTCAGGTATGGTACTCATATGCTGGCAGAGGAGGCTGATGACTGGTGGTTGGAGGTGAGGCAGAGGTTGGCGACTGTGAATGAAGAGGTCACTTGGGCTGCGTTCGGCAGAGAATTTCTGAGAAAGTATTATCCTGAAGATGTCCGTGGGAAGAAAGAGATTGAGTTTCTGGAGCTGAAGCAGGGTAATATGTCGGTGACTGAGTATGCTGCCAAGTTCATTGAATTGGCGAAGTTCTATCCACATTATGGTGAGGCTGGTGCTGAATTCTCCAAATGCATCAAGTTTGAAAATGGGTTGCGGGCCGTATAGAATGTCTGCATCTGAATTGTCAGAACTGAAGGAGCAACTCGAGGATCTGCTTGAAAAGAAATTTGTGAGGCCAAGTGTGTCGCCGTGGGGAGCTCCAGTGTTGTTGGTGAAAAAGAAAGATGGTAGTATGAGGTTGTGCGTAGACTATCGGCAGCTGAATAAGGTGACTATTAAGAACAAGTATCCGCTTCCGAGGATTGATGACTTAATGGATCAGTTGGTGGGTGCTCAGGTGTTCAGTAAAATAGATTTGAGATCGGGTTATCATCAGATCAAGGTGAAAGACGAAGACATTCAGAAGACAGCTTTCAGAACCCGTTATGGGCATTATGAGTATTCCGTGATGCCTTTCGGTGTGACTAATGCACCGGGAGTGTTCATGGAGTACATGAATCGTATCTTTCGTGAGTATCTGGATCGGTTTGTGGTGGTATTCATTGACGACATCCTAATTTATTCTAAGTCAGAAGAGGAGCATGCAGAACATCTGAGATTGGTATTGGAAATTCTGAGGGACAGGAAATTATATGCGAAGCTGTCTAAGTGTGAGTTTTGGTTGAAGGAGGTTAGCTTTCTGGGTCATGTTATTTCGGGGAATGGAATTGCCGTGGATCCGTCTAAGGTTGATGCCGTGTTACAATGGGAGTCTCCGAAGTCAGTTACTGAGATTAGAAGTTTTCTGGGTCTGGCAGGTTACTATAGGAGGTTTATAGAAGGATTTTCGAAGTTGGCACTTCCGTTGACTCAGTTGACTTGCAAGGGTAAAGCTTTCATCTGGGATGACTGTTGTGAAGAGAGCTTCAAAGAATTGAAGAAGAGGTTGACGACGTCTCCTGTTCTGACGTTGCCTAATCCGGAAGAGTCGTTTGTGGTGTATTGTGATGCTTCCAAGATGGGGTTGGGAGGTGTGCTTATGCAGAATGGTAAGGTAGTTGCCTATGCGTCGAGACAGTTGAGGACTCATGAGAAGAACTACCCTACCCATGATTTAGAACTTGCTGCAGTTGTGTTCGCGTTGAAAATTTGGAGACATTATCTGTATGGTTCGAGGTTTGAGGTGTTTAGTGATCATAAGGGTTTGCAGTATCTGTTTGATCAGAAAGAGTTGAATATGAGACAGCGCAGATGGTTGGAGTTGCTGAAAGACTATGACTTTAGCTTGAACTATCATCCGGGAAAGGCTAATGTGGTAGCTGACGCTTTAAGTCGAAAGACGTTGCATATGTCAGCAATGATGGTTAGAGAACTCGAATTAATTGAGCAGTTCAGGGATATGAGTTTGGTTTGTGAAGTGACGCCTCAGAGTGTCAGATTGGGGATGTTGAAGATTGATAATGAATTCATGGCTAGCATTCGAGAAGCTCAGAAGTTAGATGTTAAATTAGTTGACCTGATGGTTGGGATTGATCAATCCGAGAATAAAGACTTTGAGTTGGATGCGCAGAATGTATTGAAGTACCGTGGGAGAATCTGCATTCCTGATGATGAGGAGATGAAAAGAGCAATTTTAGAAGAAGGTCATAGGAGTAAGTTGAGTATCTATCCGGGAGCTACAAAGATGTATCAGGATCTGAAGAAGATGTTTTGGTGGCCTGGTATGAAGCGTGATGTGGCGCAGTTTGTGTATTCCTGCTTGACTTGTCAGAAATCGAAGGTTGAGCATCAGAAGCCTGCTGGGTTGATGCAACCGTTGGAGATTTCGGAATGGAAGTGGGATAGTATTTCTATGGATTTCGTGATAGGGTTACCTAATACTGTGAGGGGGCACGATTCGATTTGGGTGATTGTGGATAGATTGACGAAGTCTGCTCATTTTATTCCTATCAATATCACGTATCCGGTGTCGAGATTGGCAGAGATTTATATTTAGGTGGTTGTGAAGTTGCATGGTGTTCCTTTGTGCATTGTGTCTGACAGAGATCCTAGGTTCACTTCTGATTTCTGGAAGAGTTTGCAAGAAGCGTTGGGTTCTAAATTGAGGTTGAGTTCAGCTTATCATCCTCAAACTGATGGGCAGACAGAGAGGACCATTCAGTCGTTGGAAGACTTGTTGAGATCTTGTGTTCTTGAGCAGGGAGGTGCGTGGGATACTCACCTTCCGTTGATCGAGTTTACTTACATCAATAGTTACCATTCTAGCATCGGGATGGCACCGTTCGAGGCATTGTATGGTCGGAGATGTAGGACTCCGTTGTGTTGGCATGAATCTGGGGAGAGTATTGTTCTTGGACCCGAGGTTGTTCGAGAGACTACTGAAAAGGTGAAATTGATCCGTGAGAAAATGAAAGCGTCGCAGAGTAGACAGAAGAGCTATCATGATAAGAGAAGGAAGGATTTAGAATTCCAAGCTTGTGATCATGTGTTTTTGAGAGTCACGCCTATGGCTGGTGTTGGGCGTGCATTGAAGACAAAGAAGTTGACTCCTCGTTTCATTGGACCGTATCAGATCACTGAGAGAATTGGTAATGTTGCTTATAGGGTGACCTTGCCGCCTAATCTTTCGAATTTGCACGATGTATTTCATGTGTCGCAACTTCGGAAGTATATTTCGGATCCATCCCATGTGATTCCGATGGATGATGTGCATGTGCGGGATAATCTCACTGTGGAGACAATGCCTGTGCGAATTGAAGATCGTGAAGTGAAGACTTTTCGTGGCAAAGAGATAAACCTGGTAAAAGTGGTCTGGTTAGGAGCTGCTGGTGAAAGCATGACATGGGAGTTGGAGAGCAAGATGCGAGAGTCCTATCCGGAGCTGTTTGAATCAGGTATGTTTTCGAGGACGAAAATATTCTAAGTGGGGGAGAGTTGTAACGCCCTAAAATTTAATCAAATTATTTCGAAGTTGGATTGCCGTAGGATGATTGTAAGAATTGAAATTATGGGCGTAGTAGCTATGTTGAAAACGAGTTAGATGATAATCACGTGTTGTGGGCTAGTTAAAAATAGCATTGGGCTCCCTTCCTATGTGGATAAAGTCCCAAATAATTTAGCCCATTATGTTTCTCACTTATTATAAGTGGAGAGGATTAATTTAGGGTTGAGAGAGAGAGGAATTTCGGATTAGAGCAGCCACCAAAGAGAGAGAAAAGAAGAGAGAAAACAATTCCCGTTTTTCTCAAACCTGTCACCGTAAAATTGCGATTCCGGTTTCGTTAACCGTTGGATCGTCTTCGTTTTTGGGTAGCAGGTTCGTAAGATATAGTTCTACACTTTCACCGTTCGGATCTTTGAAACGAGTTCTGAGGAGAGAGATACTAGCTTCGCACTGAAGCTGCAGTTTGGGGGAGTCGCCGTATTCGGAGATCGAGGAACGAGGTTAGGAGGGAGTTTGCGCCACCATAGTTGAGGTAAGGGTGGGCTTAACCTTGATAATGGGTTGATGATAATTATGTGTGGGTAGTCTAGAGTTTTGTTGAATTGTTCGTGTTGTTGCATATCGTGTTTTCGTTGAGATTGGTGCTTTGAATGATTATTGCACGTTATTGTGATTTGTTTCGTTATTTGTTGTTGCGTGATTGTTGTATCACGATGATGGTGTTGTTATTGTTCGTGTTTTTGTTGTTTCTGTGCGTGGTTGATTGTTGTTGTCGCGTTGTCGAATTGTCGTTTTTGTTGTGGTGGTTGCGGTGTCGTTGCCGTTAGGGTTTGGTGTTTGGCAATTTAGCGATTCTGGACACAGGTTCGGTTTTTCTAAAACTGGCGCTTTTTGGTAGATCCAAAAATTATGAGGTTGATTGTTTTTGAAAATAGACTTAACGCCGGTCGTTTTGGCACTGGTTTCGTCAAATTCGGAGTTGTATAGCTCGAGTTATAGGTGATACAACTTAGGTTAAAATTCTGGAAACGATTTGGGTATAGATTCGGTATTTCGGTGACTGGGAACGTTGTATTGACCGAAAAATTATGTGGTTTATTTTTCTGGAAAATAGACTTAATGCTTGTTAATTTGGCACTGGTTTGGTTGCGTTTAGAGTTGTGTAGCTCGAGATATGAATTCCACAAGTTAGAGTAAGATTCTGGAAACAATCTGGACACAGGGTCAGTGTTTTGGTTACCACGTTTTCAAAAGAACTCCTTTTCGAACGAATCCAATTTCTTTGAAAACTAGACAAAGTTTGCCCCAGTTTATGCACAAGTTTCATGCAGTTTGATTGAGTCTTGGTCACTTTGGAATTGCTTGAATTTGAAGGACAGAAACTGTCCTCTTTTGCAACTAGCCTGTGTGCTTTTCGAAAACTGTACCTATTGGACACTCTCCTTCAAAAACTGAACTTAGGGATGATAACCAGACCCATAGGGCTTTCCAACAAGTATTTATTTGTTGAAATCCGATGTCGTTTGCTATTTTAATTAATTCACTGAAGTAGGTGCAATGTGCCTAGGCGCTGTGCGCCAGTCTTGTGCGTGGTGTGCGTGCGTTATGTCCGCGTTGTGGAGCCGTCTGGTGTTAATATTTCAGGTGCGGTGCTGGTATGCTCAGAAGAGTTTAGTTGTAGCTGTGATGCTACAACTTGGTGCTATTTTTGGTGAAATCATTTGTTTTGATTCTGGTGATATAGTATTTATTTTAAATACTTGTTATGGTGAGTTGGTGCATAATCATGGTGTCGCATTGTCATATGCATGTTTTGGTGATATAGGCTCTGCCTCTGGTGTTTATTGGTGATATGCCCGTCGTGGCTCATTTTGGTGATCGGTACCGCATGCATATGCCCACTGGAGGGGTTGCATATCATCCCATTGTCTATGAATGTTATAATTTTGGTGGTTCACTGTCAAATGGATTTTTCCTTTGGTATCTGGTGCTGTGATATGGTGTAATTGTATTGTGTTGCTGTAGTTACCTGATGCTAGCATATTTTTATCATCTGCTTATTATCTCTGTTAGACTCACTCCTTCTGCTTGGAATGTTGCTCTCATGCGGCAACGCTGCAGGTGATCGCTAGTGCTCGTGGAGGAATTGCTAGGTTTTGCTTCCTCTCTCGTTTGGGTCTGTGTCAGCTCTGATATGTAGCACCGGGGAGTCGTTAGTTATCGTTTTGAACTATTATTTTAGTTATTGGAAATTGTTTTAATTTATTTTGGAGATGTCTTTAATTGTTAATTCTGGAGATGTTTAAACTGGTTAATATTTCCGCTGCTTGGTGATTTCTTTTATATAAATTATTTTGGAGATTTTCCTTTTTTAAAAATGGTGAAAAAATGTAGCGCCCTTCTAGGTGACTCTGATAATTGTCTATTTAATTGTAATAGTAAAAGGGGGGTGTTACAGATGTTCCCTTTGAGCTTATGTGTGACGCTATTGACTATGCCGTGGGTGCTGTGTTGGGGCAGAGGTCGGAGAAATTTTTTCATGCCATATATTATGCTAGCAAGGTTTTAAATGAGAATCAAGTGAATTATGCAACAACTGAAAAAGAATTGCTAGCTATAGTATTTGCGTTGGAAAAATTTCGTTCCTATTTGGTTGGATCTAAGGTAGTCGTTTTCACTGACCATGTTGCAATAAAATATTTGCTAACCAAGGGCGAGTCTAAGCCTCGACTCCTTAGATGGATTTTGCTTTTGCAGGAATTTGACTTGGAGATCAAGGACAAAAAGGGGAGCGAGAACGTGGTGGCGGATCATTTGTCTAGACTTGATAACAAAGAAGTGACTGCTCGGGAGAATGAAATCCTTGAAGAGTTTCCCGATGAGAAGTTGTTTGCAATTGAAGAGAGACCATGGTTTTGCCGACATAGCAAATTATAAGGCAGCCGGAATAGTCCCGGAAGACTTCACATGGCAACAAAAGAAGAAGTTCCTCCGAGATGCCCAACATTACCTTTGGGATGATCCATTTCTCTACAAAGTTAGGACGGATGGACTCCTTAGAAGATGTGTCTCTGGTGTTGAAAGCCAAAATATTCTATGGCATTGTCACGATTCTCCATGTGGAGGTCACTATAATGGGGAGCGCACAGCTGCTAAGGTACTCCTATCTGGTTTTTATTGGCCCTCCATCTTCAAGGACGCGCAAAATTATGTAAAAAGTTGTGACAAATGCCAGGGGACTGGCAATATTTCAAGTAAGGGGGAGATGCCATTGAACCCCATTCTTGAAGTGGAATTGTTTGATTGTTGGGGCATTGATTTCATGGGACCATTTCCACCATCTCACTCTTTTCAATATATTTTGGTGGCAGTTGACTATGTTTCCAAATGGGTAGAAGCCATTGCCACTGCAAAAAATGATTCTCAAACAGTGGTAAAATTTGTGAAGAAAAACATTTTCTCGAGATTTGGTGTGCCAAGAGTCTTGATTAGTGACGGGGGTAGCCATTTTTGCAACACTCAACTCAACAATGTACTCTCCAAGTATAGTGTAAAGCATAAAGTGGCAACTCCGTATCATCCTCAATGCAATGGTCAAGTAGAGGTGTCAAACAGAGAGATCAAGAGAATCTTAGAGAAGACGGTAGGGAACTCAAGAAAGGACTGGGCACTGAAAGTGGATGATGCGCTTTGGGCATATAGAACGGCCTATAAGACATCCTTAGGCTTGTCACCATACCAATTGGTTTATGGAAAATCTTGCCATTTGCCGGTTGAACTTGAGCACAAAGCGTATTGGGCACTTAAGTTCTTAAATTTTGATCCCTCAGTGAGTGGGGAAAAAAGGATCATACAACTCCATGGGTTGGATGAGATGCGCCTGCATGCATATGAGAACAATATGATCTACAAGCAAAGAATGAAGGCATACCATGATAAGAATATTTCGAGAAAAGAATTTCATCCTGGACAACAAGTTTTGTTATTTAACTCTAGACTCAAGTTGTTTCCAGGGAAATTGAAATCCAAGTGGTCAGGACCCTTTATTGTCAAAGAAGTGACACCGTATGGAGCAATTGAAGTGGAGGATCCTGAATCAAAAAGAGCTTTCAAAGTTAATGGACAAAGATTGAAGTCATATCTTGGGGGAGTGGTGGAAAGAGCAAAGATGGCTCTTGTTTTAAGTGATCCTTAAAACTCTCATCAACTGTCAAGCTAGTGACGTTAAAGAAGCGCTTATTGGGAGGCAACCCAATTTTCTCGATCCCTATCTTTTAATTTATCTGCATTATTTTTCTTTGATTAGTACTTTAGGGTGCATCTAGGACACAATCACACATGTTTTTGAGAAGATAGATCAGTTTCTGTTCGGTAACACAGCGCGTGACCAGCGCTTGCGTGCGTAGTACGCGCAACCCTCACTGTCTCCCCGCGCCTGTCTTGCGCGTATCTCGCGCTTGCACGCAGGATGCACGTTCCTCACAGTTTCTCCGCGCCTGTCTTGCGCGTAGCTGGCGCTTGCGCGCGTCCTGAGTGCTCTTCACTGACTCTCCGCGCGTGTATTGCGCGCAGCTCGCGCGCGCGCGTCCCTGGAAATAACTCACGCCCTGTCTTGCGCGTCTCCTCAGTTTATTTCGGGTTCTCCACGAATTCTCACCTCAAGTCATACGAGTTCCTCTACCCCAAAGCTCCTAAGTTAGAATTTTGTTGTGGGGATTCTAAATTGCATCTTCTTGCTTCTTAGAGCATCATTCATCAAGTAAGTGTTCACCTTTCTAAGTAAAATTTTTTCAAAATTAATTTCATAACACTCAACTTGATAATTCCGAAAATTGATGATGATGTGAATGGAGAAATTTGTATGTGGCTGTGTTGTTGTTAATTTATGTGCTAGAAGGTGAAAAGAAACAAAATTTGGGGTATGTGAGGGTTGTTGTATGTTGTTGTTCATATGTGGAGTAGTTGTGCACACCACGTGTTTGTAAAAATGCCTAAATCAAAACTTAATGAACAACAAGCTTATACTAAAATTTGTTTGGTAATTTGTTCAAAGGATCAATGCTTATATCAATGAATTGATGTTGAAATTATCTTGAGCAAGTTTATTTCCCTTATTCTTTCATGTGCACTAACTCTCACCTCACTTGTGCAAAATTCGAATATGTTGTGAACAGGAAATGGCTGACAGAGCGCTAAAGAGAAAGAAGTCTACTCGTGCTTCAACATCCCAGAGCTACAACACCCACTTGTTCAGGTCATTGGGATGCAAAAACTACTATGACTCGTTTCCTCAGAATCCTAGGTTTGTGAAAGAGAGGCCCCTTTGCCTAGCTCAAGGAGACTTTGAAGACATGCAAGAAAACATTAGGAGAAGGGGATGGGAATCTTTTGTGTCTTATCCTAACAATGAAAGCAAGGCTCTTGCATTAGAGTTCTTTGCTCATGTTCATCCCAGGCCTACAACTGAGGGCTCACTTGAGTTTCCTCATTATACAAGCTATGTTTGGGGTTGTGTTATTCCTTTCGATGCTAACACTATCAATGAACTCTTTGGGATAACCCCGGTGCCAATCTCAAACTGTGGGTTCAATGCTCGGTTTAAAAGGAATGCAAGAGTAAATGCAGACTGTGCTGCTGAGATCCATGCAGCTTTATGCAGACCTGATGCTGATTGGCAGAGGAATGATAGCGATGGCCCACAGAAAATCCTAACTAAGTCTCTCACTCAAGCTGCTAGAGGATGGGCAGCGTTAATCCTTCACACAATTTCGCCAGGCTCAAACCAATCTGAGTTGAATGTCAAGAGAGCGACCCTAGCCGCATCCATTGTACTAGGAGAACCTATCAATTTGGGGAGTATTCTTGCAAATGAGATCAGTGAGTTTGCTAAAGCTGATATGACAAAAAAACCATCGTGGAGACATGCTAGCCTCGTTGCCTTGTTATGTGAGAAAGCTGGGATTATTTCCGAGGCAGACGAGGATGTTATTACACCGGGGTCTGCAATCACTGGGGGTTGGATTCGCAGTACCTCCTATTCTATTCAAGAAAAACAGCCTCAAGAAGAGCAGGCCGGCACTGAAGAACCTACCTTTACCTTTGATGATTTTCAGCATCAACCAACCATGGCAGATTTCCAGAGACTTGAAGCAAGAATGGATGTCCTAGCATTGGAGCAGCAAAGGATGGCAGAAGACCAGAGGACTGGGATGCAAGCTATATACAGAGCTATCTGTGCATCCCAGAGTGGAGTGCAGTTGGACCCCAATGCTGATATCTTTCAGGCATATTCTCAGTTCTCCGGTCGTGATGGACATGGGCAGTAGCTTCTTTCCCTTGTCTCGTCTTTATCTTTGATTATTATTTTGTGAATTATCTTTACACTTACACTTGTGCTGTCCTGGAACAAACTTTGCTCATGACAAGCGATGTAAAAGCTGCATTCCTAAAAATGTTTTGATCATGTTTCTAGTTGATGGAGGAGTGTAGTTTTCATGGATGATTGTATTAGATTGTGATTTTCAATGACCCTATGATGCTATGCTCTTAAATTTTATGAACCAGTTTAAATGAGACTGATCATGCTTCCTGTTATTCAAAATCTCTTGGAAGACAACCATTAGAGGAAGGTTATGTGACATTTGATTACTTGATTCATTGTGCTTAATGTCCTATAACCTGTGAGTTTTGAGCCAAACAGTTAATATTATTCTTGTGTGCTTCCATTGCTTGTGACACTCTTCAGAATTTGACTTAGTTCTTGACTACTTTTGCGTTACTTATACTCACACACACATGATTGAGGACTTTCTGTTTTTTGGCAGCTAGAGCTTTAAAAGGCCTACCCTTTATTATTGACCTTTGCATAGCCCCTTTGAGCCTTAGACCTTTTTTTTGTTGAAATATTACCCTCATTACAAGCCATTATCTGAAAAACCAAGTGTCCAACTTGTTTGGAATTGAGGGGTCTATAGTCACTTTTGAACTCGAAGCTTAAAATTAAATTTGGGGTTGCAAATTAAGTTTGGGGTTGCTTGAGGACAAGCAATTGTTCAAGTTTGGGGTGGTATACCAATAGTAGTATATGATGTTCTTTCTTATATTCCTTATATTTTACTCTTTCAAAAAAAAAAGAAGGAAAAAGAAAAGAAAAAAAAAGTAGTAGTATATGACGTTCCTTCTCATATTCTGTATATTACTCCTTCAAAAAAAAATGAGAAAATCAAAATCAAATCAAACCATGTGGAAGAAATAACAATATCAATTTTCTTTTATTAGAAATTCTTGGGTGAAGTTGGTAAGCGTAGGGAAGTTCACAAGTAAAAATGGCATCTCTCAATCCCAATCAAGAAAGCCAAGATTCCAAAATTTATCCCTCCTTACCCAAGCCCCATTACAACCTTTAATAAGTCCTCATGATGTGTGTGATATTTGTATGTGATTGCTTGTCATAGAACTATGTCAAGCCTATGGTAGTGTGTTCCTTGTGATGTGATTGAGTGTATTACCCTGCAAACACTTGTGTGTGAGAGAGAGAGAGAAACACTTATAGGTGAGGAAGTGAGGAACTTGAGTGAAATTGAGCACAATTGATGATTGTATGATGTGTTGCTTGAATCTCTAATTTTGGAAGTTTGAATTGCTGATTTTAGGATACAAGAATGTATGTTAAGTCATTCATTGACAACTGCGGAAAGCTAACTGATTTTGAGCTAGGTATGATTGTCGAAATTGGAGTCACATCTAGTAACCATTTTCCAACCCTTGTTTTGCATTGAGTTTGCTTGAGGACAAGCAAATATTTAAGTTTGGGGTTGTGATAAATCCACATCACATGCTTGTTTTTAATGCTAAAAAGGGTGTTTTACATGAAGATTTTAATGAACAACAGTCAAGTTTGAGAAGAGTTTGTGAATTTGTGAAATCGGGTTTTTGTGCAGTTGTTATGCCGGTTTTCTTTATGTTTATGTGCTCAGGAACTTCATCAAATTGAAGAACAGGTTACGCAAGCAAGAAGTAAAGTTTGGAGCGATTTAGAGCATGTTTAAATTGGTAGCATCGGGTGGTTTCAGTTTGCAATAAACCTTCACCAGTGGGAGTTACTATTTTCTGTTGCGCGTAAGTTGCGCGTACGCGCAAAGCACGCGCAAGCATCCAGTAGCTGTGGCGCATATCTTGCGCGGACGCGCAAAGCACGCGCTAACACCCAGTAGCAGTTGCGCGTAAGTTGCGCGCAAGCGCAAAGCACGCGCAAGAGTCCAGAATTTTACATAGGATTTTGCGCGTATCTTGCGCGTACGCGCGCCCGAACAGCTCCTAATGCGCGATTTGTATAAATAGCGACTCGGAACTTGGAAAAAGCACTTTTTGACACGCTTAGAAACCCTAGAATTTGGAGGCACTCATTCCATCTCATCTCTATTGAAGATTCAAGGCTTGGGAACAAGATTTGGTCATTCAAATGAGTCCATCTTCTTCATTGAATTGTAATCTCTATTTTCCCTTTTCTTCTACCATGTGTAGCTAAGTCCCTTGTTGTTAGGGATGAATGAATATTGATGAAACCCTATTGTAACTGGTTTAGATTTACTTTTATGTCATAATCTCTCTCACTTTGTGTATTGAATCTCTATTCTTAATGCTTTTTATTGTTTGACCACTCATAGAATGATTTATGGTTCACTTATGGAATGGAAATTTTGTTCTTGAATGCTTGAGATTGAATACCTTCAACTCTTAGTTTAGGAATACTCTTTGAGTAGTTGTATATTGCAAACCCCTTGATTTAATGCTTGTTGTTAATTAGAATCACTAAAGGAATTAGGGCTTTTAGTTATCAACAAAGGATTAGTTGCCTAAGGGATTAGGAATTAGTTAATATTGTGGGTTTGATAGCAAAGTTAAAGAGAGAGTATCTTTTAATATAAATCAGTTGCAATATTGTGAAATCAATAGGAGTTCATCCCTAACATCTTTTACAATCTTAACTTTTCAAAGCGTTCTTCGGTTTCTATTATCAAAAATTCAAAAACATTTTATTTTGTTCATTTTATAGTTCGGTTACTCGACTTTACCAATCAATCCCTAGTTTATTTTCGTTCGTAGTTGTTGTTAGCGTTTATTGGTAATTGCATTCGATCCTTGAGGACGATATTCAGTTCTTACTGATTTTATTACTTGGTACGATTCGGTACACTTGCCGAAATATTAACAAGTTTTTGGCGCCGTTGCTGGGGATCGAAATTTCATTTACCAGTAAACTCGAAGACAACAGCTAATTCGAACCTGTACATACTTTAGTTTTATTTTAGTTATCTTTTTTTCCTTTTTTTTTTAAATTTTTTTTATCTTTTTACCACTTTTACTCCCTTGATTCTATGAAAGCCAGGTGAATACTTTATAAATCATGGAGTCCACACTACCGCCACTTCGTTGTTGTTGTTGTGGAGGACCACATTTAAATGGAAATTGTGAAACACACTCCTATTGTGATCTTTGTGGGAAGGATCTTGTGTATTGCTCTTGTGAACCAGAATGGATAGTGATTGATGAGTCCTATCCTTGGTTGGCTCAACCTAAAGTTCTTGAGGAGCCAGATTTGATAGTCATTGACAAATCATATCACTGGTTGGCTGATGATTGGATAGTAGATGAACAACCATTTAATCAAAGTTCAGAACAAGAAGAACAGGGTCTAATAATAGAAGAATCATGGGAGAAAAAGAAAGATGGGGAAGAACAAAGAATTGAACAGGAGGATCCTCTTGTTTGGAGAGAATCTAAAAATTTTCAATCTTGGGAAGGTATGGAAATCCAACAAGAAATCTCCCAACAAATCATTTTCTCTACTCATATTTTGAGAAGTAAGGAATATGGGAGTGAAGACCTTGATCGATATTTAGACTCCTTCTATGCCTTGTTTGACATCGTTCACCTTGAGAGGGTATGGAAGCATACACAATTGTACCTCAAGTTCATGAAGTTCCTGCCTCATAAACGGAAGAAGAAGGATGATGTGTTCTTTGTGTCATATATCCCACCTTGAGAGAGTGGAATTGCATCGTCAAGCTTAGGACGATAAACATGCGCTTCATGGGAGGCAACCCATGCGAGGGAGTGTTCTATCTCTTCTCTTTTATTTACCTATTTTGTCTTTATCTTTGTCATCGTTTCGTTGAACTGTTTTTGCACTAATACTTGTTCTGCTTCTGATAAAAAAATCTGTTCATAGCATGTGGTGTAAAAGCTGCATTCCTAAAAATGTTTTGATCATGTTTCTATCTGATGGAGGAATGTAGTTTTCATGGATGATTTTTATTTGATTGTGATTTTCAATGACCCTATGATACTATGCTCTTAAATTTTATGAACCAGTTTAAATGAGACTGATCATGCTTCTTGTTATTCAAAATCTCTTGGAAGACAACCAATAGAGGAAGGTTATGTGACATTTGATTACTTGACTCATTGTGCTTAATGTCCTATAACCTGTGAGTTTTGAGCCAAACAGTTAATATTATTCTTGTGTGCTTCCATTGCTTGTGACACTCTTCAGAATTTGACTTAGTTCTTGACTACTTTTGCGTTACTTATACTCACACACACATGATTGAGGACTTTTTGTTTTTTGGCAGCTAGAGCTTTAAAAGGCCTACCCTTTATTATTGACCTTTGCATAGCCCCTTTGAGCCTTAGACCTTTTTTTTTGTTGAAATATTACCCTCATTACAAGCCATTATCTGAAAAACCAAGTGTCCCACTTGTTTGGAATTGAGGGGTCTATAGTCACTTTTGAACTCGAAGCTTAAAATTAAGTTTGGGGTTGCAAATTAAGTTTGGGGTTGCTTGAGGACAAGCAATTGTTCAAGTTTGGGGTGGTATACCAATAGTAGTATATGATGTTCCTTCTTATATTCCTTATATTTTACTCTTTCAAAAAAAAAAAAGAAGGAAAAAGAAAAGAAAAAAAAAGTAGTAGTATATGATGTTCCTTCTCATATTTTGTATATTACTCCTTCAAAAAAAAATATGAGAAATTCAAAATCAAATCAAACCATGTGGAAGAAATAACAATATCAATTTTCTTTTATTAGAAATTCTTGGGTGAAGTTGGTAAGTGTAGGGAAGTTCAAAAGTGAAAATGGCATCTCTCAATCCCAATCAAGAAAGCCTAGATTCCAAAATTTATCCCTCCTTACCCAAGCCCCATTACAACCTTTAATAAGTCCTCATGATGTGTGTGATATTTGTATGTGGTTGCTTGTCGTAGAACTATGTCAAGCCTATGGTAGTGTGTTGCTTGTGATGTGATTGAGTGTATTACCCTGCAAACACTTGTGTGTGAGAGAGAGAGAGAAACACTTATAGGTGAGGAAGTGAGGAACTTGAGTGAAATTGAGCACAATTGATGATTGTATGATATGTTGCTTGAAATTCTAATTTTGGAAGTTTGAATTGCTGATTTTAGGATACAAGAATGTATGTTAAGTCATTCATTGACAACTGCGGAAAGCTAACTGATTTTGAGCTAGGTATGATTGTGGAAATTGGAGTCACATCTAGTAACCATTTTCCAACCCTTGTTTTGCATTGAGTTTGCTTGAGGACAAGCAAATATTTAAGTTTGGGGTTGTGATAAATCCACATCACATGCTTGTTTTTAATGCTAAAAAGGTTGTTTTACATGAAGATTTTAATGAACAACAGTCAAGTTTGAGAAGAGTTTGTGAATTTGTGAAATCGGGTTTTTGTGCAGTTGTTATGCCGGTTTTCTTTATGTTTATGTGCTCAGGAACTTCATCAAATTGAAGAACAGGTTACGCAAGCAAGAAGTAAAGTTTGGAGCGATTTAGAGCATGTTTAAATTGGCAGCACCGGGTGGTTTCAGTTTGCAATAAACCTTCACCAGTGCGAGTTACTATTTTCTGTTGCGCGTAAGTTACGCGTACGCGCAAAGCACGCGCAAGCATCCAGTAGCTGTGGCGCGTATCTTGCGTGGACGCGCAAAGCACGCGCTAACACCCAGTAGCAGTTGCGCGTAAGTTGCGCGCAAGCGCAAAGCACGCGCAAGAGTCCAGAATTTTACGTAGGATTTTCCGCGTATCTTGCGCGTACGCGCGCCCGAACAGCTCCTAATGCGCGAATTGTATAAATAGCGACTCGGAACTCGGAAAAAGCACTTTTTGACACGCTTAGAAACCCTAGAATTTGGAGGCACTCATTCCATCTCATCTCTATTGAAGATTCAAGGCTTGGGAACAAGATTTGGTCATTCAAATGAGTCCATCTTCTTCATTGAATTGTAATCTCTATTTTCCCTTTTCTTCTACCATGTGTAGCTAAGTCCCTTGTTGTTAGGGATGAATGAATATTGATGAAACCCTATTGTAATTGGTTTAGATTTACTTTTATGTCATAATCTCTCTCACTTTGTGTATTGAATCTCTATTCTTAATGCTTTTTATGGTTTGACCACTCATAGAATGATTTATGGTTCACTTATGGAATGGAAATTTTGTTCTTGAATGCTTGAGATTGAATACCTTCAACTCTTAGTTTAGGAATACTCTTTGAGTAGTTGTATATTGCAAATAACTACTCAAAGAGAATTCCTAAACTAAAAGTTGAAGGTATTCAATCTCAAGCATTCAAGAACAAAATTTCCATTCCATAAGTGAACCATAAATCATTCTATGAGTGGTCAAACCATAAAAAGTATTAAGAATAGAGATTCAATACACAAAGTGAGAGAGATTATGACATAAAAGTAAATCTAAACCAGTTACAATAGGGTTTCATCAATATTCATTCATCCCTAACAACAAGGGACTTAGCTACACATGGTAGAAGAAAAGGGAAAATAGAAATTACAATTCAATGAAGAAGATGGACTCATTTGAATGACCAAATCTTGTTCCCAAGCCTTGAATCTTCAATAGAGATGAGATGGAATGAGTGCCTCCAAATTCTAGGGTTTCTAAGCGTGTCAAAAAGTGCTTTTTCCGAGTTCCGAGTGGCTATTTATACAATTCGCGCATTAGGAGCTGTTCGGGGCGCGCGTACGTGCAAGATACGCGCAAGATACGCGCAAAATCCTATGTAAAATTCTGGACTCTTGCGCGTGCTTTGCGCTTGCGCGCAACTTACGAGCAACTGCTACTGGGTGTTAGCGCGTGCTTTGCGCGTACGCGCAAGATACGCGCCACAGCTACTGGATGCTTGCGCGTGCTTTGCGCGTACGCGCAACAGAAAAGAGTAACTCCCACTGGTGAAGGTTTATTGCAAACTGAAACCACCCGGTGCTGCCAATTTAAGCATGCTCTAAATCGCTCCAAACTTTACTTCTTGCTTGCGTAACATGTTCTTCAATTTGATGAAATTCCTGAGCACATAAACATAAAAAAACCGGCATAACAACTGCACAAAAACCCGATTTCACAAATTCACAAACTCTTCTCAAACTTGACTGTTGTTCATTAAAATCTTCATGTAAAACACCCTTTTTAGCATTAAAAACAAGCATGTGATGTGGATTTATCATCCATTCATTGGTGTGAAATTTGTAACCATTAACAAAGTATGTGTGTCATTCTCTAACACTTCTTCGAGGACCGTCGGATAAGTTCCTCAGGTGTTGGTTAGCAGGAATTGCTGGGAGGGAATAAACATGTTGCCTAAACCACATTGGAAAATGTGCACTAATATGTGCAGATGATTGATCTTCACTCACTCCCTCTAATGACAAAAATTCCCTAATTGAAAAAAGATAATTAATCCTTACACAACTGTAATTATTAGTATCAAATATAAGATTGATATTAATTAAGGCACGTTGAGGAATACATACTAAATGAATGGTTGCACCTCAGAACAGTTTATCAACACATGAACATGTGCTGAATTTAACTCTTCTTCAGTTAGCCAGTGAATTGACTCCTTCCCAGATGGACGACCAGGTAGACAAAAGACAGACAAAGCCAAATGATGTCTAGGACAATCAATATCCATTTCATTTCGAATGAATCTTGGAGCAAATTCACTCTTGAAATAATATGAACAAAAATGAGTTGTTTCACGGTGCAAGTAAGAAGCACATATCGATCCTTCAACTCTAGCTTTGTTTTTCACTGATCTTTTGGAATCACCCATGAACGTAAAGAAAACAATATGTTAATATATAGAAATAACATAAACTTCTTTCTTTTGGAATCACCCATGATCTTTAATTAAGTAACTAACCTTTCAAACGGATACATCCATCGGTATTGGACAGGTCCGCCAAGTTTAGCTTCATATGCGAGATGCACCGGAAGATGCTCCATAGAATCAAAGAAACCAAGCGGGAATACTCTCTCCAACTTGCATATGATAAACGGGATGTCTTCTTCCATTTTTGTAAGATCATCAACTTTTAGCGTTGCAGAACACAAATTCTTAAAGTATTGACTAATTTCAATGAGCGGATTCAAAACATGTGTCGGCAACGAAATAAAAGCGACAGGAAGTAAACACTCCATGAATACATGACAATCATAGCTCTTCATCCCACGCAACCTCCCATGATCCACATTCGCACATATAGATAAATTGGAAGAATAACCATCTGGCACTTTCAACTCTTTTATCCACCGATAAACTGCTTTCGCATTTCAACTCTTTTATCCATCGAGATTGTGTCTCAATAGATTATCTTTCCAATAGGGAAGTTCCCAAAAAATACTTTTTTTTGTCCAATTGTGCCATTGTCCATCTTCTGGACGAGACACAACACCCGCTACAACTTCCACAGGAGGAATATCCTTAACACTGTCCCAAACTTCTTCAGGTGTCAAAATACGAGGAGGTCCATCTGTTTCAACATTTCCTTTGATAAATGCATACTTCTGCTTTCGAAGTGGGTGATCCATAGGTAAGAACCTTCGGTGCGAGTCAAACCACGAAGTCTTTCCTCCGTATTTAAGAGTAAAAGCCTTTGTGTCAACCATGCAAGTCGGACATGCCATTTTACCATGTGTCCCCCAACCAGACAACATTCCATATGCAGGGAAGTCATTAATCGTCCACATCAAAGCCGCCCTCATCACAAAATTCTGTTTGCGTTCTGCGTCATACGTTAAAACACCATTCCAAAGTCTTTTTAGATCATCAACCAATGGTTGCAAATATACATCAATTCCAGCCGTTGGATTACTCGGCCTTGGATCACTGGCACTGGGAAAATCTGGATGACTGGCAAAATCTGGATGAACACGATCAAAATGCTTCCAAGCCTCACCGTCAGATGGGTGACGTAATTCACCAGAGTTACTTCTATTTTGATGGTGCCATGTCATTTTACCTGCGGTCTCCATTGAAGTAAACATCCTCTGTAGCCTTGGTATGAGCGGAAAATAGAACATTGCTTTTCGTGGAACCAATTTGCCTCCACTCATCCGTCTTCTGCTGGCACGATAGCGTGGCTCTCAACAAATCTTGCATTCCGACAACTCTCCATCATTTATGCCAAACTCATTGTTGTAATAGAGCATGCAACCAGAGACACAGCAATCAGTTCTTTTAGATTTCAAACCAAGTTTCGATACTAATCTTTTAGCATCATAATAACTCTGCGGCAAAAGTCCTTTAACAGAAGTTGCATCCAACATCATTTTGATCATATACTCCATGCTTAACTCAGCAAAATTAAACTGCGACTTAAGACCCAACAACCGAACACACATTGATAATTTAGAGTCTTTAGCTCCTTCAAATAATGGACTATTTGTTTCATTCAAGTACATGTAAAATCTTTGAGCTTCCTCATTTGGAACTTCTTCAGCATCATATTCCGGCTCTTCATAATCCAAGTTTACTCCAACCGCATCAGATATCATTCCTTGATAAACTTCTAAAGGTTGAATAATTTCGCCTCTAGATGTCGTAGCCGCTGGATAAGTATTTGCTGTGGGAGCTACTACATCAACCGGAACATTAAATGCACGAACAACCCCTGCTGCTAATTCGCCGTGACGACTCCATATAAAATAATTTGGCCTAAACCCATTATTGTACAAATCCATTCTGATTTCATCATCGTTTGTTATAAATTAAAATGAACATTTCAAGCACGGACATCTAATTCCGCCTAGTCGCGCAAATTCTTCGTGCTGCTTAGCACAAAATAGAAACTCTTCTACTCCTTGTACAAAATGCCGCTTTAAACCAGCTCTTCCAGGAAACAACCGATCGTACATCCAACTACGATCCATGTTTTCGAGAACTACGTACTATAGTTCAATAAAAATTAATGTTATATATTAGATTCCTATATATTTATTACATATTACATATACATGCACATATGTATACATATACACATACACATATTTACATACACTAACAATGTTAACATTAAATAAATCACTAGCTACTAGGTTTTAAACATACACTAGCAATTATTCAAATATAGCATTTTTTATTGATATATTAAATACATTAATATCTAGTTTAACTATATATATATATATATATTAAAAAGAAAATTTAATTATAATAATAACGTAATAACAACTATAATTAAATTACATGTTGTTTTATTCTTATATATACTATATATACTATTCTCTATATATTAATATTACTAATTTTAAATTCCTATCTTTTAAACAAAATATCAAACTTTGGGTTAATAATAAATTAAATGTAATTATTCAAAGTAAATGTAATTATATATTAGTAAATATATATATTGATATACAATTTAATAAAGTAAATATAATATTTAATATTTTTATCTAAAAATGAATAAAAAATAGAAATCAATAATATAATTCGCATTTATATCAATTATATCAACATAATATATCATATTTATCTCAAAATATCAAAATTAATCCCATTTATTTATATATAAAATTTATTACGAAAATTTAAATTTATTTCTCATTTTATTTCGTATTAAATATAAAATAAATAAATTAAATATACAATCATAAATTAAAAATACAAAATATTACAAAATATATTACTTTAATTTCGTATAAACACAAATTAAAAAGTAAATTAATATAAACTTTGGTTATTGATTTTTTTTTAGTATTTACTTATTGAAATTTATGAACCAAAAAATAAAAATATATTAAAAAAAATATTACTTTAATTTTGTAATTATATATTAACTAATTTATATATATATTAACTAATTTATATATTAACTAATTATTAAAAAAAATTATATTTAACTATTGAAGAAATTATAATCTAACTAATAATATATCAAATAACTATCTAATATAACTATCTAATAATATATAAAATATTAAATTGGATATCTAACCGGTTGTGAAGAGAAGACTCTGGCTTGATGCTATTCCAAACTCCTTCCAACAAAAATCAAAACGAACCAAAACACGATCCAAACTCAACACCTAAACAAACAATACAACAAATAATAACTATACCGTTATCGAAAACACGAAAATAAAACTCAAACAAAAAGAAAATGAGAGAAATCTATGAAAGAGAGGTAGAAATCATGCCTTAGATGGAAGAAATCTATCAAAGAAAGGAAGAGATTTTGTAAGAAAAGAAGAGAGAAATTTGAGATGTGAAGAAGAGAGAAGTTTGAGATGTGAAGTGAAGAAGATGTGAAAGTGAAGAGAAAATTCGTGGGAATATATAGAGGGAGGGAGTGCAACGGTTGGAATTTTGAAATCCCTCAAAAATAGGATTTCCGGCGGATTTGGGGATTTCCGGCGGATACAATTTCCGGCGGATTTGGGCGGTAGAGGGAATTTCCGGCGGATTCGCGCATTACCGGCGGATTTGGACATTTCCGGCGGATCCCATTGGTTGGGGATTTTCGGCGGATTCAGTTACATTTCCGGCGGATTTTGAATTTTGTTTTTCCCCCCTTTTTTCAAATCCGCCGGAAACGGTATTTCTGGCAGATTTTGAATTTCATTTTCCCCCCCTTTTTTTCATATCCGCCAGAAATCTCATTAGTGGCGGATTTTGAATTTTTTTTAAAAAAATCATTTTAAATTCAAACAGATCCGCCGGAATTTTTTCAGGGGACCAAATCCGCCGAAAATACCATTAATCCGCCGGAAACTTTTCGACGAATATTAATCCGCCGGAAACTCCTGGACAGTAAAACCAGTGTTTCTTGTAGTGTCAATAGAGAGAAGTAAGAGACCAAATGCAAGAATTTCATGTAGAAATCCAGTCTGATCAATAGAGAGAAGTCCGAGATCAAAGCATAGGAAATCCAGAAGAGGATGAACATCCGAGATAGGAAGAAAACCTAAGAAAATCC
Source organism: Astragalus glycyphyllos (assembly GCA_963573325.1). Lineage (NCBI taxonomy): Eukaryota > Viridiplantae > Streptophyta > Magnoliopsida > Fabales > Fabaceae > Astragalus > Astragalus glycyphyllos. Next base: position 63,278,792 of record OY754312.1, on the reverse strand, counting down.
AAGGCAATACGAAGATCCAAGATAGTATGGAGATCAGAGATAATTCGAAGGTCCAAGATAACATGAGGATCCGAGGTGGGATGAGGATACAGGACATGAGTTCCTGTCTCTCGCGTAATACAGACGGGCTCAAGCCGTTTTGGAAGCGAGCGAGACCTGCGAAAAATGCGGGCTGATAGCCAATGATTCAGTGAGTGGAAGTCGGGGCTTACCTAGTGGGGAAGAACCAGGTCGGGAGGCAGACTGGGGTCGCCGCTATTTAAAGAGAAATCGTAGAGTAATAGAGAGATCAGAAGATAGATGTTTGATAAAGTTCGGAAGCAAGTGATCAAGCTCCCACTGTGGTCGCCATTGTTCGGTACCTAGATTCCAGATGGCCGAGTCCGGGGTACAAGGGTGAAGAGATATGCTTCCAACTGTTGAAGGTGGACTTCGAGTTGACTGAAGATTAGCCTCGGATGATCCGAGCTCGCTCGTATGTCCACGTCGGGTGGGGAGTACCTGCAAGACACTCCGACGCTCAAGTCAGTAAGGAAAAAAGAGTATTAGGAGGAAAGGGGTATTGTGGTCATTTACTAGTTTTTAGAACTCCCGCAGCTCAAAAACATAAAACAGCTCAAACCTCCTCACTTTCATCACTTTGCAATAAAATATAAAATACAGAGTATAGAGAGAAGATAGAGTGCGAGAAGAAGAAGAGAAGAAGATGGGAAGAAAACTCACAATTCTTCCAATGCATTTAGGTAAAAACACCACCATTCTCCTCCATTTTAAATTTCCTTTCCAATGGTCCCTTTCCACAATTTTCGAAATTAGAGCTCACATTGACAAAAACTTGACGTTCTTGATTTTCATGGGGTTTTCTTGGAAACTTTGGGTAGATTCTAGTGAATATCAGAAGTTGCATTGAGGATAGAAGCACATTGGAAGTGAGTGTGGTACCTAGAGTTCGAATTTAAAGTGGTGTGTTGTTCGTGGGAGCTTAGGACACCGTACGTGGGATAGTTTGACCGGTTTCGTGTTTTGAGCATCAGATCACGAGTGTTCGAATTATTTTAGGTGGACAAAGAAAGACTAGAGGGCGAGAAATGTGTTACAAAACAACTGGCACAAGTAATTTATTACCTATTAAGAACAATCATTTATCAACAACTGATTTAGCTCATGTCTTCGTTGGTTCACGTAAAAAAATTACAACTTGTGTTTTGATATAGTTTATATTATCATTCACTTAATAGTTCAATTTTGACCCTCTTAACTTTAATATAGTCTCTTTCACAATATAATTGACCTATTGTGAGTCGAAAAAGATCGAGCATGAAAATAATCATTTATGAAATTATGGGCGTAACTAATTAAATTTTTTTCTAACACTAACGTCCAAATAAAATTTTATTCAAATATCTACTCAAATTTGGCCAAGAAATTCTTCTTGGTATTGACATTTAAAATTATATATGAATTTTGTGAGTTTCCCTATGTGTGTTACTTTTGAAAATGGAAATTCGCGTTAGTAAAAAACAGTCCACAAGTTTTTTGGTTAGGAAATGATATTTTGATCGATAAGAAACTTATCTTTGGAGAAGAAAATCATTTGATGTAAACAAGAAACATGTATTTACATTTTACGGTTTTAAAATAGTTAGAATTGTCTATTAAATTCTTCTGAACGTTAAGATTGTAATATTTATGTTATAAATATGACTTTGTTGATCATCATTTTACTCAGACACCACATCTACAAGACCTTGAATATAAAACAATTTTTTAAAAGACCATGGCATCATTCAATAATTTTTATATAGCTGTGATCTTTTTCATCAGTTTTACTTTGTTTTTGAAAACATCTGTTGGTTCTGAAACTCTTCAGCCACCATCTCATAGTCCTTCTAGTGAGTTGAATTATGCACCAAGGCCATCGTCTTCGTATGAGAAATATTTAAGTAAATGTGCAACCAAATTGACGCCAAATTGTGGTCAACAAGTATATTTTAGTGTATTTGTTGGAAATCAAACAGTTAGCAACAAGTGTTGTCTAGGTCTTGTGAATGACGTGGGAAAATCGTGCCACATGGACATCACAAACAATGCGGTTAAATTGCCAATTTTCCAGAAAAACAAGACAGTAATTTTGAATAGGGCACTAAAGGTTTGGAATGATTGTAGTTTAGTTCAGTCTGTTTGATCTGAGGTTGGCTTTCACTGACACGTGGAAGTGAATGAAAGAATCAAATGAAAAGTATGCTTTTTATTGAATGAGTTCTTCCTATCATGCGATTTATTATTCGATTAAATGATAAGTCGAGTCATGGAAAAGTAAATGTCGCGAAAGCAATATTTAATTGCTTAATTATAGGGTCTACATGTATTATTTAGATAATTGTATGACTTATTGTGTGCTAGATTGGTTAGAAATGGGTTTAAGTGAGTATTAGGTGGAAAGGGTGTATTATGGTCATTTTCTAGTTTTTAGAACACCCTCAGCTCAAAAACAAAAAACAGCTCAAACCTCCTCACTTGCTTCACTTTGCTGAAAAATATAAAATACAGAGTAGAGAGAGAAGAGAGAGTGCGAGAGGAAGAAGAGAAGAAGACGGGAAGAAAACTCACAATTCTTCCAATGCATGTAGGTAAAAACACCACCATTCTCCTCCATTTTAAATTTCCTTTCCAATGGTCCCTTTCCACAATTTTCGAAATTAGACCTCACATTGACCAAAACTTGACGTTCTTGATTTGCATGGGGTTTTCTTGGAAACTTTGGGTAGATTCTAGTGAAAATCAGAAGTTGCATTGAGGATAGAACCACATTGGAAGTGAGTGTGGTACCTAGAGTTCGAATTTAAAGTGGTGTGGTGTTCGTGGGAGCTTAGGACACCGTACGTGGGATAGTTTGACCAGTTTCGTGTTTTGAGCAATTCGTGATTCTCGGATTTTACGTGATTTTCATCACGATCGGTGAGTTTTACTCACGTTTCGGTTTATTTTATTTTTGAAATTAAATGTTGTTGTGGCTGATTGTGTCAAGTACTTCGTTCCGTAAAATTTGAGTTGAAAATGGTATTTTGCGAAAACAAGTTATGTTAATGTTTCGAAACGAATAACAATTGGATATGTTGCTTGTAAGTTGGCATGTTGAACTAGTTGTTAGTATATAAATGACTGTTGATGTGTTGGAAATTTGCCGGGAAAAGGATCGGAATCAAACAGAGTAACCGAAAACGAGAAGTAAAACGAAATTCCAATTCTGCACAGGCGGCATGGACCGTGCGCCACACTGGCACGTACTGTGCGCACCACACTGTCTGTGCGCAAATTTTTTTTTTAAAAGCCAGCATGGACCGTGCGTCCTGTTCTGGTTGTTGACACCAAAAAATTTTAAGTTGTTCCGTTGGGTCTTGAACTTATTCGAATCCTTTTCCCCACCTTATATTTGGATGAAATAACCGTAATTCATGAAATTGGTTATTGTTTGAAATTGAATAATAATTTTTTCCGGTTTATCTTATTTTATAAACAATGATAGTAATTCCGAGTGTGGATATGTAATGTCAAGGTAAAGAATTGACTCATAGATCATTAGTGACTGAATTAAGGTTTAATTGAAATGACTGATTGAGGTTCACAATATATAAATTATATCGAGTATGGGTTACGACCCAAAGAGGTAGCATACCAGGTGGGTAGGTCATGAGCCTGTAACTAGGCCATAAGTCAAGACACTATGGTATGGACTACTGGACTGGGGGTTCACCGGGATTAGCGATACGACAACTGGTGTTATGCTAAGTATAGAGGGACGATTCACTGAGATTAGCGTTACGGCAGTCAGTGTTGTGCAAGGATTAGAGGCGTGGTTAATAGATTCAACTACACGATAATTAAAAAGGCACATAGTTATAGATTAACTACGAGAGAAAAGGATTCATATTTGAACTGAGAGAGTGGATAGGGGTCACGATAAAAGTCACTGAGATTGTATCTCAATCTTAATGGTGTTGATGTTTTTACAGAGAAATAGGGGAAGAGCAAGGCTAAGAGGCATGAGTAGTGGATATACTCAAGATGGAGATTGAAGAATTAGTTCTTGAACTGTTTTTAAGTTATTTAATCATTTCCGCTTTTCCTGTGACTTGAACTGTTTTTAAGTTATGTAATCGTTTCCGCTTTTCTTTTGATGATATTGAACACTAGGACTGTGAGGTTATTGAAAAACAGGGAACCGTAATGGTTTTAATTAAGTTATGGAATGTTATGACTATTTGATATTTATTATCGAAAAATTCTAATTGTATGCTAAATTGTGCATTCTAGTGTTTCTACTTGTTAGAGATATTAGGGTGTTACAAGTGTAAAGAATGAGTTTACAATATACTTTTAGTTTAATATAACAAAAATCAAAAGATGTAAATTAATTTATAAATCTGCTAGAATTTATACACTAAAATAAAATTAAAAATTACAATTACATTACTATAGTTTTACTCTAAAGCTATAAAAATATGAAAACTTGTTTCATTCAAAAAATATTTGAATACGTGTTTCACTGTTAATACCCAATGATCCCGTTAGCACGACATGCATATGCCATGTCACCACATTGCTACCTCTTAAGCATTCTACAAATATTGGATGAAGTTGGGTGACCAAAACAATAACAAATATTAGTAAATTTTCATATAAAAAACTTTTGGGACCAAAACTGTTGGTATGCATTTTTAGTAACATTTTCCAAAATTAAATATTTGTATGTTGTATTTTGGTGTTCAAACAATAAGAGTCATTAAACTAGATCATTTTTTAGTTACTATATGCTCATGTTTCTATTTTATTGCTTGTTTTAGGGTGTCTGAAATGGATGATGGAATATGTAAAACAATAACCACTTTCTTCCTATGACAGAGATGACAATAATAGGAATATCAACTAACCCACATGTGGTTCTTATATTGCCTCCCATGAGAATTCAACCATGTGACTGAAGGCTTAAGCACCGAGAAGCATCCTTGTTTCTCACCACTAGAGCTATAGCCTCTGTGGGGCAAGAGGAGGATACTTCTGTGTACGTAAGCATCAGATCACGAGTGTTCGAATTATTTTAGGTGGACAAAGAAAGACTAGAGGGCGAGAAATGTGTTACAAAACAACTGGCACAAGTAATTTATTAGCTATTAAGAACAATCATTTATCAACAACTGATTTAGCTCACGTCTTCGTTGGTTCACGTAAAAAAATTACAACTTGTGTTTTGATATAGTTTATATTATCATTTACTTAATAGTTCAATTTTGACCCTCTTAACTTTAATATAGTCTCTTTCACAATATAATTGACCTATTGTGAGTCGAAAAAGATCCAGCATGAAAATAATCATTTATGAAATTATGGGCGTAACTCATTAAAAAAATTTCTAACAGTAACGTTCAAATAAAATTTTATTCAAATATCTACTCAAATTTGGCCAAGAAATTCTTCTTGGTATTGACATTTAAAATTATATATGAATTTTGTGAGTTTCCATGTGTGTGTTACTTTTGAAAATGGAAATTCGCGTTAGTAAAAAACAGTCCACAAGTTTTTGGTTAGGAAATGATATTTTGATCGATAAGAAACTTATCTTTGGAGAAGAAAATCATTTGATGTAAACAAGAAACATGTATTTACATTTTACGGTTTTAAAAGAGTTAGAATTGTCTATTAAATTCTTCTGAACGTTAAGATTGTAATATTTATGTTATAAATATGACTTTGTTGATCACCATTTTACTCAGACACCACATCTACAAGACCTTGAATATAAAACAATTTTTTAAAAGACCATGGCATCATTCAATAATTTTTATATAGCTGTGATCTTTTTCATCAGTTTTACTTTGTTTTTGAAAACATCTGTTGGTTCTGAAACTCTTCAGCCACCATCTCATAGTCCTTCTAGTGAGTTGAATTATGCACCAAGGCCATCGTCTTCGTATGAGAAATATTTAAGTAAATGTGCAACCAAATTGACGCCAAATTGTGGTCAACAAGTATATTTTAGTGTATTTGTTGGAAATCAAACAGTTAGCAACAAGTGTTGTCTAGGTCTTGTGAATGACGTGGGAAAATCGTGCCACATGGACATCACAAACAATGCGGTTAAATTGCCAATTTTCCAGAAAAACAAGATAGTAATTTTGAATAGGGCACTAAAGGTTTGGAATGATTGTAGTTTTGTTCAGTCTGTTTGATCTGAGGTTGGCTTTCACTGACACGTGGAAGTGAATGAAAGAATCAAATGAAAAGTATGCTTTTTATTGAATGAGTTCTTCCTATCATGCGATTTATTATTCGATTAAATGATAAGTCGAGTCATGAAAAACTTAATGTCGCGAAAGCAATATTTAATTGCTTAATTATAGGGTCTACATGCATTATTTAGTTAATTGTATGAATTATTGTGCGCTAGATTGGTTAGAAATGGGTTTAAGTGAGTATTAGGAGGAAAGGGTGTATTATGGTCATTTTCTAGTTTTTAGAACATCCTCAGCTCAAAAACATAAAACACCTCAAACCTCCTCACTTTCTTCACTTTGCTGAAAAATATAAAATACAGAGTAGAGAGAGAAGAGAGAGAAGAGAGGAAGAAGAGAAGAAGACGGGAAGAAAACTCACAATTCTTCCAATGCATGTAGGTAAAAACACCACCATTCTCCTCCATTTTAAATTTCCTTTCCAATGGTCCCTTTCCACAACTTTCGAAATTAGAGCTCACATTGACCAAAACTTGACGTTCTTGATTTGCATGGGGTTTTCTTTGAAACCTTGGGTAGATTCTAGTGAAAATCAGAAGTTGCATTGAGGATAGAACCACATTGGAAGTGAGTGTGGTACCTAGAGTTCGAATTTAAAGTGGTGTGGTGTTCGTGGGAGCTTAGGACACCGTACGTGGGATAGTTTGACCAGTTTCGTGTTTGAGCAATTCGTGATTCTCGGATTTTACGTGATTTTCATCACGATCGGTGAGTTTTACTCACGTTTCGGTTTATTTTATTTTTGAAATTAAATGTTGTTGTGGCTGATTGTGTCAAGTACTTCGTTCCGTAAAATTTGAGTTGAAAATGGTATTTTGCGAAAACAAGTTATGTTAATGTTTCGAAACGAATAACAATTGGATATGTTGCTTGTAAGTTGGCATGTTGAACTAGTTGTTAGTATATAAATGACTGTTGATGTGTTGGAAATTTGCCGGGAAAAGGATCGGAATCAAACAGAGTAACCGAAAACGAGAAGTATAACGAAATTCCAATTCTGCACAGGCGGCATGGACCGTGCGCCACACTGGCACGTACTGTGCGCACCACACTGTCTGTGCGCAAATTTTTTTTTTAAAAGCCAGCACGGACCGTGCGTCCTGTTCTGGTTTTTGACACCAAAAAATTTTAAGTTGTTCCGTTGGGTCTTGAACTTATTCGAATCCTTTTCCCCACCTTATATTTGGATGAAATAACCGTAATTCATGAAATTGGTTATTGTTTGAAATTGAATAATAATTTTTTCCGGTTTATCTTATTTTATAAACAATGATAGTAATTCCGAGTGTGGATATGTAATGTCAAGGTAAAGAATTGACTCATAGATCATTAGTGACTGAATTAAGGTTTAATTGAAATGACTGATTGAGGTTCACAATATATAAATTATATCGAGTATGGGTTACGACCCAAAGAGGTAGCATACCAGGCGGGTAGGTCATGAGCCTGTAACTAGGCCATAAGTCAAGACACTATGGTATGGACTACTGGACTGGGGGTTCACCGGGATTAGCGATACGACAACTGGTGTTATGCTAAGTATAGAGGGACGATTCACTGAGATTAGCGTTACGGCAGTCAGTGTTGTGCAAGGATTAGAGGCGTGGTTAATAGATTCAACTACACGATAATTAAAAAGGCACATAGTTATAGATTAACTACGAGAGAAAAGGATTCATATTTGAACCGAGAGAGTGGATAGGGGTCACGATAAAAGTCACTGAGATTGTATCTCAATCTTAATGGTGTTGATGTTTTTACAGAGAAATAGGGGAAGAGCAAGGCTAAGAGGCATGAGTAGTGGATATACTCAAGATGGAGATTGAAGAATTAGTTCTTGAACTGTTTTTAAGTTATTTAATCATTTCCGCTTTTCCTGTGACTTGAACTGTTTTTAAGTTATGTAATCGTTTCCGCTTTTCTTTTGATGATATTGAACACTAGGACTGTGAGGTTATTGAAAAACAGGGAACCGTAATGGTTTTAATTAAGTTATGGAATGTTATGACTGTTTGATATTTATTATCGAAAAATTCTAATTGTATGCTAAATTGTGCATTCTAGTGTTTCTACTTGTTAGAGATATTAGGGTGTTACAAGTGTAAAGAATGAGTTTACAATATACTTTTAGTTTAATATAACAAAAATCAAAAGATGTAAATTAATTTATAAATCTGCTAGAATTTATACACTAAAATAAAATTAAAAATTACAATTACATTACTATAGTTTTACTCTAAAGCTATAAAAATATGAAAACTTGTTTCATTCAAAAAATATTTGAATACGTGTTTCACTGTTAATACCCAATGATCCCGTTAGCACGACATGCATATGCCATGTCACCACATTGCTACCTCTTAAGCATTCTACAAATATTGGATGAAGTTGGGTGACCAAAACAATAACAAATATTAGTAAATTTTCATATAAAAAACTTTTGGGACCAAAACTGTTGGTATGCATTTTTAGTAACATTTTCCAAAATTAAATATTTGTATGTTGTATTTTGGTGTTCAAACAATAAGAGTCATTAAACTAGATCATTTTTTAGTTACTATATGCTCATGTTTCTATTTTATTGCTTGTTTTAGGGTGTCTGAAATGGATGATGGAATATGTAAAACAATAACCACTTTCTTCCTATGACAGAGATGACAATAATAGGAATATCAACTAACCCACATATGGTTCTTATATTGCCTCCCATGAGAATTCAACCATGTGACTGAAGGCTTAAGCACCGAGAAGCATCCTTGTTTCTCACCACTAGAGCTATAGCCTCTGTGGGGCAAGAGGAGGATACTTCTGTGTACGTAAGCATCAGATCACGAGTGTTCGAATTATTTTAGGTGGACAAAGAAAGACTAGAGGGCGAGAAATGTGTTACAAAACAACTGGCACAAGTAATTTATTAGCTATTAAGAACAATCATTTATCAACAACTGATTTAGCTCACGTCTTCGTTGGTTCACGTAAAAAAATTACAACTTGTGTTTTGATATAGTTTATATTATCATTTACTTAATAGTTCAATTTTGACCCTCTTAACTTTAATATAGTCTCTTTCACAATATAATTGACCTATTGTGAGTCGAAAAAGATCCAGCATGAAAATAATCATTTATGAAATTATGGGCGTAACTCATTAAAAAATTTTCTAACAGTAACGTTCAAATAAAATTTTATTCAAATATCTACTCAAATTTGGCCAAGAAATTCTTCTTGGTATTGACATTTAAAATTATATATGAATTTTGTGAGTTTCCATGTGTGTGTTACTTTTGAAAATGGAAATTCGCGTTAGTAAAAAACAGTCCACAAGTTTTTGGTTAGGAAATGATATTTTGATCGATAAGAAACTTATCTTTGGAGAAGAAAATCATTTGATGTAAACAAGAAACATGTATTTACATTTTACGGTTTTAAAAGAGTTAGAATTGTCTATTAAATTCTTCTGAACGTTAAGATTGTAATATTTATGTTATAAATATGACTTTGTTGATCACCATTTTACTCAGACACCACATCTACAAGACCTTGAATATAAAACAATTTTTTAAAAGACCATGGCATCATTCAATAATTTTTATATAGCTGTGATCTTTTTCATCAGTTTTACTTTGTTTTTGAAAACATCTGTTGGTTCTGAAACTCTTCAGCCACCATCTCATAGTCCTTCTAGTGAGTTGAATTATGCACCAAGGCCATCGTCTTCGTATGAGAAATATTTAAGTAAATGTGCAACCAAATTGACGCCAAATTGTGGTCAACAAGTATATTTTAGTGTATTTGTTGGAAATCAAACAGTTAGCAACAAGTGTTGTCTAGGTCTTGTGAATGACGTGGGAAAATCGTGCCACATGGACATCACAAACAATGCGGTTAAATTGCCAATTTTCCAGAAAAACAAGACAGTAATTTTGAATAGGGCACTAAAGGTTTGGAATGATTGTAGTTTAGTTCAGTCTGTTTGATCTGAGGTTGGCTTTCACTGACACGTGGAAGTGAATGAAAGAATCAAATGAAAAGTATGCTTTTTATTGAATGAGTTCTTCCTATCATGCGATTTATTATTCGATTAAATGATAAGTCGAGTCATGGAAAAGTAAATGTCGCGAAAGCAATATTTAATTGCTTAATTATAGGGTCTACATGTATTATTTAGATAATTGTATGACTTATTGTGTGCTAGATTGGTTAGAAATGGGTTTAAGTGAGTATTAGGTGGAAAGGGTCTATTTTGGTCATTTTCTAGTTTTAAGAACACCCTCAGCTCAAAAACAAAAAACAGCTCAAACCTCCTCACTTGCTTCACTTTGCTGAAAAATATAAAATACAGAGTAGAGAGAGAAGAGAGAGTGCGAGAGGAAGAAGAGAAGAAGACGGGAAGAAAACTCACAATTCTTCCAATGCATGTAGGTAAAAACACCACCATTCTCCTCCATTTTAAATTTCCTTTCCAATGGTCCCTTTCCACAACTTTCGAAATTAGAGCTCACATTGACCAAAACTTGACGTTCTTGATTTGCATGGGGTTTTCTTTGAAACCTTGGGTAGATTCTAGTGAAAATCAGAAGTTGCATTGAGGATAGAAGCACATTGGAAGTGAGTGTGGTACCTAGAGTTCGAATTTAAAGTGGTGTGGTGTTCGTGGGAGCTTAGGACACCGTACGTGGGATAGTTTGACCAGTTTCGTGTTTGAGCAATTCGTGATTCTCGGATTTTACGTGATTTTCATCACGATCGGTGAGTTTTACTCACGTTTCGGTTTATTTTATTTTTGAAATTAAATGTTGTTGTGGCTGATTGTGTCAAGTACTTCGTTCCGTAAAATTTGAGTTGAAAATGGTATTTTGCGAAAACAAGTTATGTTAATGTTTCGAAACGAATAACAATTGGATATGTTGCTTGTAAGTTGGCATGTTGAACTAGTTGTTAGTATATAAATGACTGTTGATGTGTTGGAAATTTGCCGGGAAAAGGATCGGAATCAAACAGAGTAACCGAAAACGAGAAGTATAACGAAATTCCAATTCTGCACAGGCGGCATGGACCGTGCGCCACACTGGCACGTACTGTGCGCACCACACTGTCTGTGCGCAAATTTTTTTTTTAAAAGCCAGCACGGACCGTGCGTCCTGTTCTGGTTTTTGACACCAAAAAATTTTAAGTTGTTCCGTTGGGTCTTGAACTTATTCGAATCCTTTTCCCCACCTTATATTTGGATGAAATAACCGTAATTCATGAAATTGGTTATTGTTTGAAATTGAATAATAATTTTTTCCGGTTTATCTTATTTTATAAACAATGATAGTAATTCCGAGTGTGGATATGTAATGTCAAGGTAAAGAATTGACTCATAGATCATTAGTGACTGAATTAAGGTTTAATTGAAATGACTGATTGAGGTTCACAATATATAAATTATATCGAGTATGGGTTACGACCCAAAGAGGTAGCATACCAGGCGGGTAGGTCATGAGCCTGTAACTAGGCCATAAGTCAAGACACTATGGTATGGACTACTGGACTGGGGGTTCACCGGGATTAGCGATACGACAACTGGTGTTATGCTAAGTATAGAGGGACGATTCACTGAGATTAGCGTTACGACAGTCAGTGTTGTGCAAGGATTAGAGGCGTGGTTAATAGATTCAACTACACGATAATTAAAAAGGCACATAGTTATAGATTAACTACGAGAGAAAAGGATTCATATTTGAACCGAGAGAGTGGATAGGGGTCACGATAAAAGTCACTGAGATTGTATCTCAATCTTAATGGTGTTGATGTTTTTACAGAGAAATAGGGGAAGAGCAAGGCTAAGAGGCATGAGTAGTGGATATACTCAAGATGGAGATTGAAGAATTAGTTCTTGAACTGTTTTTAAGTTATTTAATCATTTCCGCTTTTCCTGTGACTTGAACTGTTTTTAAGTTATGTAATCGTTTCCGCTTTTCTTTTGATGATATTGAACACTAGGACTGTGAGGTTATTGAAAAACAGGGAACCGTAATGGTTTTAATTAAGTTATGGAATGTTATGACTGTTTGATATTTATTATCGAAAAATTCTAATTGTATGCTAAATTGTGCATTCTAGTGTTTCTACTTGTTAGAGATATTAGGGTGTTACAAGTGTAAAGAATGAGTTTACAATATACTTTTAGTTTAATATAACAAAAATCAAAAGATGTAAATTAATTTATAAATCTGCTAGAATTTATACACTAAAATAAAATTAAAAATTACAATTACATTACTATAGTTTTACTCTAAAGCTATAAAAATATGAAAACTTGTTTCATTCAAAAAATATTTGAATACGTGTTTCACTGTTAATACCCAATGATCCCGTTAGCACGACATGCATATGCCATGTCACCACATTGCTACCTCTTAAGCATTCTACAAATATTGGATGAAGTTGGGTGACCAAAACAATAACAAATATTAGTAAATTTTCATATAAAAAACTTTTGGGACCAAAACTGTTGGTATGCATTTTTAGTAACATTTTCCAAAATTAAATATTTGTATGTTGTATTTTGGTGTTCAAACAATAAGAGTCATTAAACTAGATCATTTTTTAGTTACTATATGCTCATGTTTCTATTTTATTGCTTGTTTTAGGGTGTCTGAAATGGATGATGGAATATGTAAAACAATAACCACTTTCTTCCTATGACAGAGATGACAATAATAGGAATATCAACTAACCCACATGTGGTTCTTATATTGCCTCCCATGAGAATTCAACCATGTGACTGAAGGCTTAAGCACCGAGAAGCATCCTTGTTTCTCACCACTAGAGCTATAGCCTCTGTGGGGCAAGAGGAGGATACTTCTGTGTACGTAAGCATCAGATCACGAGTGTTCGAATTATTTTAGGTGGACAAAGAAAGACTAGAGGGCGAGAAATGTGTTACAAAACAACTGGCACAAGTAATTTATTAGCTATTAAGAACAATCATTTATCAACAACTGATTTAGCTCACGTCTTCGTTGGTTCACGTAAAAAAATTACAACTTGTGTTTTGATATAGTTTATATTATCATTTACTTAATAGTTCAATTTTGACCCTCTTAACTTTAATATAGTCTCTTTCACAATATAATTGACCTATTGTGAGTCGAAAAAGATCCAGCATGAAAATAATCATTTATGAAATTATGGGCGTAACTCATTAAAAAATTTTCTAACAGTAACGTTCAAATAAAATTTTATTCAAATATCTACTCAAATTTGGCCAAGAAATTCTTCTTGGTATTGACATTTAAAATTATATATGAATTTTGTGAGTTTCCATGTGTGTGTTACTTTTGAAAATGGAAATTCGCGTTAGTAAAAAACAGTCCACAAGTTTTTGGTTAGGAAATGATATTTTGATCGATAAGAAACTTATCTTTGGAGAAGAAAATCATTTGATGTAAACAAGAAACATGTATTTACATTTTACGGTTTTAAAAGAGTTAGAATTGTCTATTAAATTCTTCTGAACGTTAAGATTGTAATATTTATGTTATAAATATGACTTTGTTGATCACCATTTTACTCAGACACCACATCTACAAGACCTTGAATATAAAACAATTTTTTAAAAGACCATGGCATCATTCAATAATTTTTATATAGCTGTGATCTTTTTCATCAGTTTTACTTTGTTTTTGAAAACATCTGTTGGTTCTGAAACTCTTCAGCCACCATCTCATAGTCCTTCTAGTGAGTTGAATTATGCACCAAGGCCATCGTCTTCGTATGAGAAATATTTAAGTAAATGTGCAACCAAATTGACGCCAAATTGTGGTCAACAAGTATATTTTAGTGTATTTGTTGGAAATCAAACAGTTAGCAACAAGTGTTGTCTAGGTCTTGTGAATGACGTGGGAAAATCGTGCCACATGGACATCACAAACAATGCGGTTAAATTGCCAATTTTCCAGAAAAACAAGACAGTAATTTTGAATAGGGCACTAAAGGTTTGGAATGATTGTAGTTTAGTTCAGTCTGTTTGATCTGAGGTTGGCTTTCACTGACACGTGGAAGTGAATGAAAGAATCAAATGAAAAGTATGCTTTTTATTGAATGAGTTCTTCCTATCATGCGATTTATTATTCGATTAAATGATAAGTCGAGTCATGGAAAAGTAAATGTCGCGAAAGCAATATTTAATTGCTTAATTATAGGGTCTACATGTATTATTTAGATAATTGTATGACTTATTGTGTGCTAGATTGGTTAGAAATGGGTTTAAGTGAGTATTAGGTGGAAAGGGTGTATTATGGTCATTTTCTAGTTTTTAGAACACCCTCAGCTCAAAAACAAAAAACAGCTCAAACCTCCTCACTTGCTTCACTTTGCTGAAAAATATAAAATACAGAGTAGAGAGAGAAGAGAGAGTGCGAGAGGAAGAAGAGAAGAAGACGGGAAGAAAACTCACAATTCTTCCAATCCATGTAGGTAAAAACACCACCATTCTCCTCCATTTTAAATTTCCTTTCCAATGGTCCCTTTCCACAATTTTCGAAATTAGACCTCACATTGACCAAAACTTGACGTTCTTGATTTGCATGGGGTTTTCTTGGAAACTTTGGGTAGATTCTAGTGAAAATCAGAAGTTGCATTGAGGATAGAAGCACATTGGAAGTGAGTGTGGTACCTAGAGTTCGAATTTAAAGTGGTGTGGTGTTCGTGGGAGCTTAGGACACCGTACGTGGGATGGTTTGACCGGTTTCGTGTTTTGAGCATTTCGTGATTCTCGGATTTTACGTGATTTTCATCACGATCGGTGAGTTTTACTCACCTTTCGGTTTATTTTGTTTTTGAAATTGAATGTTGTTGTGGCTGATTGTGTCAAGTACTTCGTTCCGTAAAATTTGAGTTGAAAATGGTATTTTGCGAAAACAAGTTATGTTAATGTTTCGAAACGAATAACAACTGGATATGTTGCTTCTAAGTTGGCATGTTAAACTAGTTGTTAGTATATAAATGACTGTTGATGTGTTGGAAATTTACCAGGAAAAGGATCGGAATCAAACAAAGTAACCGAAAACGAGAAGTAAAACAAAATTCCGACTCTGCATAGGTGGCATGGACCGTGCGCCACAATGGCACGTACTGTGCGCACCACACTGTCTGTGCGCAATTTTTTTTTTTAAAAGCCAGCATGGACCGTGCGTCCTGTTCTGGTTTTTGACACCAAAAAATTTTAAGTTGCTCCGTTGGGTCATTAAACTAGATCATTTTTTAGTTAGTATAAGCTCATGTTTCTATTTCCTTGCTTGTTTTAGGGTGTCTGAAATAGATGATGGAATATGCACTACAACAAATTTGGGGATGGGCACCGTTTCTGAGCGCTGCTAAATTTGGCGCTGCCCATTCATCCCCAAAAATGGGCAGCGTTTAAGAAGCGCTGCTCATTGGTAGTCATAGGCAGCGCTTGAAGGGAGAAGCGCTGCTCATTCACCTAGCGCGTTTAGTAATGGGCAGCGCTTCCTTCTACCAAACGCGGCCTATTGCTAAAGACGCTAGGTGAATGAGGAGCGCTTCTCCCAGCAAGCGCTGCCCATTGGATAATTTTTTTTTCTTCCTTTTCTTCTGTTTTTATGTATATTCCTTTTTACATTTGATAATTTCCTGGTCATATACAGCAAATACCAATCCAATCCATTATATAATAACAACATATATATAAACTAGTTTTATATCCAAATGCACACAAACCAAAACAAACTAGCTAACAAGTTATTATGTATCCAAAACTTAGCAACTTACAATATTAACCAATTAATATGTATCCAAATCAAACTCGCTAACAATATGTATCCAAAACTAGCAAGCTATTTACAATATGTATGTAAATTAAAACAAGTTAGCAACTTACAATATGCATGAACCAATTCATATGCATGTATCCAAATCAAACTCTAACAATTTACAACATTACAATCTATCTAAAATCAAAAGAATTGCGAGACATAATGGCACCACTCTCCTCTAAGCTCATCAAGCTGTGCAGTAGAGTATGTATTCCACCGACAATCGGGAAAATACTGAAATTATATAAT
Source organism: Astragalus glycyphyllos (assembly GCA_963573325.1). NCBI lineage: Eukaryota > Viridiplantae > Streptophyta > Magnoliopsida > Fabales > Fabaceae > Astragalus > Astragalus glycyphyllos. The sequence continues at coordinate 63,262,432 of OY754312.1, read as the reverse complement.
TAAATAAAATTAGAAATGAAATATATGGTTAAATCAAAATAAAAAAGAGTTCTAAAAAGATACCTGTCTGGGGATAGCCATTTGGTTGTGGGTAATAATTTCCTTCATAAATCTCATTACGTAATACTCACAATCATTGTTATTGGGTTGTTTCGGACACTATAAAACAAAAGATTAATTAATTGTTAAATTTAATTTAATACATTTTTTTGACAACAATAATGTAAATAAATATATGAGAAGATTGATTACAAACTTACCTCTGGACATCAAAGAACCAATGCCAAGCATCAACTTTTAATCATCTAACCTAAGGTACCAATGCCATTAAATATCCCAAATTTATAAAATCCCTTAACCTAGAGCAACATTAAATTAACAAGCATTTCATTTGGACATTTCAACAAACACTACACCTACATTTTCCCTCAAGTTTAGAAACACCATTTCAAAGAACAAATCATCACGCATCAACTTTCAATCATCTAACCTAAAGTACCAATGCCATAAAATAATTACAACAACATGTAATAATACTAACCTTATTGAAAGAGAAACGAAAATGGGGAAGAAATGAACTTCCAAGTCCGAAATCCTCTGTGAAAATGGAGAAGAGTGGAAGAGTGTGAGAGTGCGAAAATGGAGAAGTGTGGAAGAGAAACGAAAATGGGAAGAAATGAGCTTTGGAGAAACGAAAATGAGAGCCACGTACGAGTGAGAGTGAGAACGAAAATGAGAGTGAGAACAAAAATGGTGAGAGTGAGAACAAAAATGGCGAGCTAGAGTGTGAGGGCTAGAGTGAGAGCGAGAAAGAAAGAGAGAAAGAGAGTTGTGCGTGGAAAACGAAAAATAAAATCAATAGCAATGGGCAGCGTTTTCATTAGAAGCGCTACCCTTTGCCTAGCGCTTTTTAGCAATACCCAGCGCTTGTCAAATAAACGCTGCCCGTTGCCTAGCATGGATTACCAATACCCAGCGCTTCCAAATAAACGCTGCCCATTGCCTAGCGTGGTTTACCAATACCCAGCGCTTCCATATAAACGCTGCCCATTGCCTAGCGTATTTTACCAACACCCAGCGCTTCCATATAAACGCTACCCATTTCCTAGCACGTTTTACCAATACCCAGCGCTTCCATATAAACGCTGCCCATTGCCTAGTGTGTTTTACCGATACCCAGTGCTTTCCATATAAACGCTGCCTTTTGCCTTGCGTGATTTACAAATACCCAGTGCTTTTCATTTAAGCGCTGCCTTTTGCCTTGCTTTTTTACCAATAACCAGCACTTTCCAAATAAGCTCTGCCTATCCCTTTGACCGTTTCACCTTACCTAGCGCTTTTTAATAAACGCTGCTTAAGGTAGCGCCTATTTTTCCTACTTCTGGCGTAGTGATGTAAAACAATAACCACTTTCTTCCTATGAAAGAGATGACAATAATAGGAATAAGATACCAACCCACATGTGGTTCTTATATTGCCTCCCATGAGAATTCAAACATGTGACTGAAGGCTTAAGCACCGAGAAGCATCCTTATTTCTCACCACTAGAGCTATAGCCTCTGTAGGGCAAGAGGAGGATACTCCTGTGTACGTAAGCATCAGATCACGAGTGTTCGAATTATTTTAGGTGGAGAAGGAAAGACTAGAGGGCGAGAAATGTGTTACAAATAAACTGGCTCAAATAATTTATTAGCTATTAAGAGCAATCACTTATCAACAACTCATTTAGCTCATGTCTTCGTTGGTTCACGTAAAAAAATTACAACTTGTGTTTTGATATAGTTTATATTATCATTCACTTAATAGTTCAATTTTGACGCTCTTAACTTTAATATAGTCTCTTTCAAAATATAATTGACCTATTGTGAGTCGAAAAACATCGAGCATGAAAATAATCTTTTATGAAATTATGGGCGTAACTCATTAAAAAAATTTCTAACACTAACGTCCAAATAAAAGTTTATTCAAATATTTACTCAAATTTGGCCAAGAAATTCTTCTCGGTATTTACATTTAAAATTAGATAAGAATTTGTGAGTTTCCATAGAATTGTCTATTAAATTCTTCTGAACGTTAAGATTGTAATATTTATGTTATAAATATGACTTTGTTGATCACCATTTTACTCAGACACCACATCTACAAGACCTTGAATATAAAAAAATATTTTAAAAGACCATGGCATCATTCAATAATTTTTATATAGCTGTGACCTTTTTCATCAGTTTTACTTTGTTTTTGAAAACATCTGTCGGTTCTTAAACTCTTCAGCCACCATCTCAAAGTCCTTCTAGTGAGTTGAATTATGCACCAAGGCCATCGTCTTCGTATGAGAAATATTTAAGTAAATGTGCAACCAAATTGATGCCAAATTGTGGTCAACAAGTATATTTTAGTGTATTTGTTGGAAATCAAACTGTTAGCAACAAGTGTTGTCTAGAGCTTGTGAATGACGTATGAAAATCGTGCCACCTGGACATCACAAACAATGCGGTTAAATTGCCAATTTTCCAGAAAAACAAGACAGTAATTTTGAATAGGGCACTAAAGGTTTGGAATGATTGTAGTTTAGTTCAGTCTGTTTGATCTGAGGTTGGCTTTCACTGACACGTGGAAGTGAATAAAAGAATCAAATGAAATGTATGCTTTTTATTGAATGAGTTCTTCCTATCTTGCGATTTATTATTCGATTAAATGGTAACTCGAGTCATGGATAAGTTAATGTCGTGAAAGCAATATTTAAATGCTCAATTATAGGGTCTACATGCATTATTTATTTAATTGTATGAATTATTGTGTGCTGGAATGGTTATAAAAGGGTTTAAGTGAGTATTAGGAGGAAAGGGTATTATGGTCATTTACTAGTTTTAGAACTCCCTCAGCTCACAAACATAAAACAGCTCAAACCTCCTCCCTTTCTTCACTTTGCTGAAAAATATAAAATAGAGAGTAGAGAGAGAAGAGAGAGTGCGAGAGGAAGAAGAGAATAAGACGGGAAGAAAACTCACAATTCTTCCAATGCATGTAGGTAAAAACACCACCATTCTCGTCCATTTTAAATTTGCTTTCCAATGGTACTAATTTTGTTAGCTCATTCTTCATCCTTCCCTTTCCACCATTTTCCAATTTAGAGCTCACATTGACCAAAACTTGATGTTCTTGTTTTGCTTGTGTTTTTCTTGGAAATTTTGGGCAGATTCTTGTCAAACTCAGAAGTTGCATTGAGGATAGAAGCACATTGGAAGTGAGTTCAGTACCTAGAGTTCCAATTTAAAGTGGGGTGGTGTTCGTGGGAGCTTAGGACACCGTACGGGGGATAGTTAGAACGGTTTAATGTTTTGAGAATTTCGTGATTCTAGGATTTTACGTGATTTTCATCACGATCGGTGAGTTTTACTCACGGTTAGGTTTATTTTGTTTTTGAAAATGAATGTTGTTGTGGCTGATTGTGTCAAGTACTTCGTTCCGTAAAATTTGAGTTGAAAATGGTATTTTGCGAAAACAAGTTCTGTTGATGTTTCGAAATGAATTACAATTTGATATGTTGCTTGTTAATTGGCATGTTGAACTAGTTGTTAGTATATAAATGACTGTTGATGTGTTGGAAATTGATCGGGAAAAGGATCGGAATCAACAGAGTAACCGAAAACGAGAAGTAAAACGAAATTCTAATTCTGCACAGGTGGCACGGACTCTGCGCCACGGTGGCCCGCACCGTGCGCACCACACTGTCTGTGCGCAAAATGTTTTTAAAAGCAAGCACGAAAAATACTTTAAGTTGCTCCGTTGGGTCTCGAACTTATTCTAATCCTTTTTCCCACCTTATATTTCGATGAAATAACCGTAATTCATGAAATTGGCTATTGTTTGAATGTGAATCATAATTTTTTCCGGTTTATTTTATTTTATAAATAATGATAGTAATTCTGAGTGTGAATATGTAATGTCATGGTAAAGAATTGACTCATAGATCATTAGTGACTGAATAAAGGTTTAATTGAAAAGACTGATTGAGGTTCATGATATATAAATTATATCGAGTATGGGTTACGACCCAAAGAGGTAGCATACTAGGCTGGAAGGTCATGAGCCTGTAACTAGGCCCTAAGTCAAGACACTATTGTATGGACTAGTGGACTGGGGGTTCACCGGGATTAGCGATACGACAACTTGTGTTATACTAAGTATAGAGGGACGATTCACTGAGATTAGCGTTACGGCAGTCGGTGTTGTGCAAGAATTAGAGGCGTGTTTATAGATTAACTACGAGAGAAAAGGATTCATAATTGAACCGAGAGTGTGGATAGGGGTCACGATAAAAGTCACTAAGATTGTATCTCAATCTTTATGTTGTTGATGTTTTTATAGAAAAATAGGGGAAGAGGAAGGCTTAGAGGCATGAGTAGAGGATATACTCAAGATGGAGATTGAAGATTTAGTTCTTGAACTGTTTTTAAGTTATGTAATCGTTTCCACTTTTCTTGTGACTTGAACTGTTTTTAAATTATGTAATCGTTTCCGCTTTTCTTTTGATGTAATCTGTTAGAATTTATACACTAAAATAAAAGTAAAAGTTACAATACTATAGTTTTACTCTAAAACTATAAAAATATAAAAACTTGTTTCATTCAAAAAATATTTGAATACATGTTTCACTGTTAATACCCGATGATCCTGTTAGCATGACATGCATATGTGGTGTGTGGAAAAGTGTGCAAGTATACACAGTCACAAACAAGTAGTATAATAAGATCGAGCCCATAGGGATTGGACTAACTCTTGTAGCTCAAGTTTATAAAAATTAGTTCAAACTATCTACTCGCAAATTGGGGAGATGGTATATGAATCAGAATGTAAATAAGCAATAAAATATAGAGGAAATCAGTTGATAATGATAGTTGAGATGTCTTCACCTTATAAGTTACTTTTAAGAGTATTGTGCTGTTAAGTGGTGCAGTTGCACTTGATGCAGTTGAATCAGTATGTGCTTTTCAGTCACTTTCTTTAGAGTTTCATTACAAGCTTCCTATGTCTAGGCATGCTAAATAGGTTCACTCTTGTATTTTAAGTACCCACTGAATCACCGTAAGGACTATGTTATCCTATGTCTAGGACTTAACATGGATTTAACAAAGACTTTATTAAAACACTCACCCTTATTAGTTCTTGAGTTCTTAATTGTAAACCATGTCTGCTTTTACAAATCTACTTATTTTAAGCGATCAACCCTAAAACAAGTGTTGAAAGAAGTATTACACAAGAACTAAAATGCATACACCACATAAAAGCACAACACGTACTTAAAAGGTCATTATAAGACTAGAACATCTCAACCAAGGAAATTTAGCTCATAAGAGGCATTGAAAGACAAAGATAGATGAAATAAAACATGTTGCTATAATTGAAATTACAAAGGAAAACAATAGGGTAAAGTTTACACAAATTGGAGTTCCCTTGCATAAGTTTGCCAAGCAATGCAGTTGCACTGATTCCTTGCACGAAACTAATTCTATGTAGAAGTGAAGGGAGAAGTCGTCAATTCCTTCCTTACCTTCTAACAAACTAACAACAAACTAAAAATCTAGTGAGAAGAAGTGTAAAACTATATTATGAGTGATGTTCTTCAAGTGAGGAGTGGGAGACTTTATATAGCCTTCAAAAGTGATCCCTTCCTTGGAGATTAAGTTAACTAAAGAAGTTAACTATGGTTACTTTTCAGATCTTAAAAAAAGAATTTGATTCCCACACTCAAAGGCAAAGAGAGGTTCAATTAGCGATGACCAAGTGTCCCATATGAATGACTCTTCAAAATGGTCTTCAATTGTAGGAGTCGAAATTTGCATGTGGCATGTGCCCCATGTGATCCATGACTAAGCATGATGTCATCTTTGAAGTGCTTGTGCATTGGTATGGTTGATTGTGCTTCTTGCATTGTAATCTGTCTTCAGCGCAACAGCATCCAGTGCAGTTGCACTGCTTTATTCTTGTGCAGTTGCACCTAGTAGAGTTGCACTGTTGTTTTAAGGAGCAGTTGCACTTGTCTTGTTTCTGCCTGTTCTTTAGTGCAGTTGCACTGTTATTTTCTAGTGCAGAAGCATCAACTGCAGATGCAATGAACAAACACATCAAACATACCAATATATATGCAAAATGCTAAGTTATGAATTCATCCTTTCTTGAAACCTTGAATGTTGTTATTTTGTTCATACAACTATATTTAACACATAATTTACTTGAATCTAAGCAATTATTTAGGTTTAGATGTATAAATAACTCTATATAAAATAGAGTTATCACACCCCCAAACTTAAACCATTGCTTGTCCTCAAGAAATGACAAAAAGAAAACACAACAGAGACTTACAAAATTAAGAAGAACAGATCAGCTCATGTCTTTTCAAAAGAATGATTTCTTTTTAATCATGCATTTCTAAGAACTTCATTTTTCAGGAATTTTTGTCTTTGTGCCTTTGAATTCCAAAACATTCAAAGTTATTAATACTCATTTGTGTGAGTGTGTGCCCTACTGAGGTTCAATCAGTTCCAAAACTAAGTAAAAAGTTTCTTTTAGCCTTTGAAAAGTTTAGATTACGTTTGGTAACGTTTAAAATTTTTCCAAAATATAGACTAGACTAACAATTTCCTCAAGTCTTGGGGGGCTCTAAGCACATAATAAGTCTCTGAAATTGGAAATTGCGTTAGTAATAAGCCTTGGTAAAGTTTAAAATTACATAATAATTTTGTGAGTTTCCATGTGTGTGTTACTTTTGAAAATGGAAATTGCGTTAGTAAAAAGAATTCCACAAATTTTTTGGTTAGGAAATGATATTTTGATAAGAAACTTATCTTTGGAGAAGAAAATCATTTTATGTAAACAAGAAACATGTATTTAAATTTTGCGGTTTTAAAAGAGTTAGAATTGTCTATTAAATTCTTCTGAATGTTAAGATTGTAATATTTATGTTATAAATATGACTTTGTTGATCACCATTTTACTCACACACCACATCTACAAGACCTTGAATATAAAAAAATCTTTTAAAAGACCATGGCATCAGTCAAATTTTTTTTATATAGCTGTGACCTTTTTCATCAGTTTTACTTTGTTTTTGAAAACATCTGTTGGTTCTGAAACTCTTCAGCCACCATCTCAAAGTCCTTCTAGTAAGTTGAATTATGCACCAAGGTCATCATCTTCGTATGAGAAATATTTAAGTAAATGTGTAACCAAATTGACGCCAAATTGTGGTCAACAAGTATATTTTAGTGTATTTGTTGGAAATCAAACAGTTAGCAACAAGTGTTGTCTAGGTCTTGTGAATGACGTGGGAAAATCGTGCCACATGGACATCACAAAGAATGCGGTTAAATTGCCAATTTTCCAGAAAAACAAGACTGTAATTTTGAATAGGGCACTAAAGGTTTGGAATGATTGTAGTTTAGTTCAGTCTGTTTGATCTGAGGTTGGCTTTCACTGGCACGTGAAAGTGAATGAAAGAATCAAATGAAAAGTATGCTTTTCATTGAATGAGTTCTTCCTATCTCACGAATACCACATCATCATTGTCTAATTCAAGGTTTCATGTATTTCTTGTTGGATAAAAACTTAATCATCCATATGATTATAATTAATGTTGATATTATAACTAATATAAACAATTACTTATGAAATTAAATAATTGTTTTCTCGTATTAGTTACGCATAAACTAAACCAAAAGTCTTTAATTATTTGTTAAAAGCCGCGTCTTAAAAAACAAATCAAATGGAACAAAAACTATAGAAACTAAATTGATAATTTAAAGGAAAAGAGTTAAGAACGTAAAAGACCAAAATGATCATTAATTGACTGATATAGATTTCAAATTAAATATTAAAACCAACTCAAGTAAAGTCAAATTTAATTCTTATCAATGTGTAAGAATTTAAGATTTAAAACATTCAACTCAGTGATCATTTAAGTATAATAAATCTCTTTTTATATTAGTTAAAATCTAAGTATTGTTTCTATTGTTTACTTATCTATATAGTTTAGCACACATCAGAGAATAATTTTCTGTTTTGAGATATTGAACAATACTAAATACTATTGATAAATAACATCAAAGAGTAACCAAATGCCTTGAACTCCTAATCCATTACTAAATACTCTGGTCTGAAGTTTAACAGTAAATTGTTGTAATTTTAGTTTATTGGACTAGTTCGGACGAGGTTTCCACTTCGAGTATTCTATCGGCTGAAGGTCATAAGAATAAGTAGGTGCAAAACTTAACGTTGTTAGGATTTTACCACGACGTATGAGGTTGATGACATTAGGAATCCAATGATTCGGATATGTATAGTTGTTGAGGAAAAATCCCTAATTAGTTTTGATGATTAACAAACCTCAAATGTGAGAAGCTTAAGTTATCTAATTTCATATGCTACTAATGCTTCTTCTTGAGTGAACAAATAAGAACAGGAATAACAAAGCTAATCTCAATAAGGTATATGCTTATGAGAAGCATCATATGTGAGAAGGCTTAAGAGAATGTTGCTCACAATATTCTTAAAGAAGAAACCTTCTCTTGATAAGATCGAAAGATCAAGACCACATGGTAAACTTGAGAAAGATCATCATGAGAAGCTTCATCTATATCTGTGGCAACATGAGAAGTATAAACAAGAAGGGTCAACCTAAGAAGCATCATGATAGAACTATAAGAAAGAAGATAAGAAGCATCAGAAGGGTCATGATGAGAAAGGTCATACTGTTAGTATCTTCATCAGAAGCATCAACTTGAGAAGCATCAACTTCAACATCTGTCATAATTAAGAAGAGTCACAGTTGAGAAGAATCATAACAACTGGGAACAGCTGTCTTCTGTGGAAAAGCAGAAACACGGTTGTATTAAACAGACAGCTTCTCCAACGGCTATAAACGGCTATATACTTTTTCCAGAGGATATTACACACAATTTCAGCTATAAATAAATGCTCCTGGCCATTGTTGATCCGTGTGAAAGTACATTGAGCTCAAATCTTCCAACCTTCTCAAGTGTCAAAGTTTTCTCTCATCCAGTAGCTGCTACAAAACAGAAGGGATTCACTTGATCTCTGAGTATGTATTAAGTCTTGTGTTGTTGTATTTATTGAATACTCCATTTGTATCAACCAAGCTCTAGAAATCCCACAAACCAAACACCTAAACAGAAAACCTATAGGAAACCTTCTCAAGTAGCATGTGTTGCTGTAGGGCTTGAGAAGTGAGTGCTTCTGTGATTGAAGCGGTCTAATAGATCAGAAGGATCTTATTAGGGGTATTAACAGTAAGTAGAGTTGTGTGAAGAAAACTACCAAGAGTTCTTTTAGCCTAGGGAGGTGTAAAAGCTGTAAACTGTTTGGAAAATAGTGGAAATACTCATAGGGACTAAGGAGTGGATGTAGCCCAGGGTTTTGGGTGAACCACTATACATCATTGTGTTATTTACTACTTTTCCTATGTTGTTTTAATCTGTAAGATAAAACTCTCCTCTTGGAGAAGCTTTATGAAAACTGAGAAGACAGCTTGTTGACCCTTCTCTTCTAATAACTATTTTAAGATAAAACAGTGTTTTCAATCGTCCCACCTCTCTCCTAAATAAAGTAATACTTAGGAAGTCTCTTGAGGTGTTTTAAATGAGTTAGTATATTACACACACCCACTTTTACCAAGAACTAAGAAGTTGAGGGATTAAACAGTAAGTGTTGAAGACAGAATTTACTGACCCATCTCTACTTACTAGAACTGTTAAGAAGATATTTTCACTCACTCTTATTAACCTAAAGCACTCGCTATCTTAATATCTAATCATACTTGTGAAGACAGTATCATTTCTTCAGGTAAATTTAAAAAGGGTCACAATTCAAACCCCCCTTCCTTGTGACATTTATTCACTTCAATTGGTATCATAGCTCGGCCTCAGGGTTGAGCACACTCAACAGTGTGAGAGGAAAACATCTTGGAAGAAGTCAAGGCCAAATCAAATTCTGATGCCTTCTTACCCGAAGGTGCTTCATCAAACAGAGCACCTAAATTTAGTGGTGAACATTACTACTATTGGAAAAGTAAAATGAAGTTGTTCCTTGATTCTCAACACACTGATATATGGAACATTGTGGAAAACGGTCCATATACTCCCACTATAGCAGGTCCTGTACCAAATAGTCGTATTCGTAAACTAGAGGCTGATTGGACTGCTGATTAGAAGCATCGTGTACGACAAAATGCTAAAACCAAGTATTACCTAACTTTTGCTTTGGGAAGAGCAGAATATGACAAGATATTGGGGAAAGAAACTGCAAAGGAAATATGGGATACACTACAAACTGCTCCTGAAGGAACTGATCAAATCAAAGAAGAAAAGAAAGGCATGCTCATCCATGAGTTTGAAATGTTTAAAATGACTGAAGATGAGACCATTGATGAAATGTTCAGCAAATTCACCACAATTATCAATGGGTTAAGTTCTCTGGGAAAAATCTATCCAAATGCTGAGAAGGTTAGTAAGCTTCTGAAGTGTCTTCCATTAACTTGGAGACCAAAGAAGACCGCTACAGAAGAAGCAAAGGATCTGTCATCATTAGAGATTGATCACCTGCTACGATCACTAAAAATCAATGAACAAGAACTCATGGAGGAATTTCATTCAAAGAGGAAGACTGTTGCTTTTAAAGATTCTCAAAAAGAAGATAACTCTTCTTTGCAAAAAGGAAAATCTCTAGCACTTAAATTTTCACAAGTGGATGATGAAGAGCAAGAAACTGATGATGATACAGAAGGAGAAGAATTAGCTTTGATCTCCAAAAGAATCAACAGATGGCTAAACAACAAAAGAATAGGAAAACCTCAGTTCAGAAGGGACACATTTAAAGGAGAAGGAAGCAAATCAAAAATTACCTGTTATGAATGTATGAAGCTTGGACATATGAAACAAGATTGCCCTCTTCTTAATAAGAAGCGCCCAAGAAGGTTCTCACCAAAGATGAAAGCCTTACTGGCTACTTGGGATGATTCAGAAGAATCATCAAGTGAGCATGAAGAAGAAACAACAAATCTATGTCTCATGGCAGGAACTGAACAAGAAGAGGTATATGATTCTGAACCTTCTAAATGTGAATTTTGCAAAAATGCATGTTTTTCAAAGATTGGTTATGTATTTTAAAAAAGGAAAATGAGGAGCTAAAAACACAAAATGAATGAATGGGAAAAACAATTCACACCCAACAACAATCCCATTTCAAACTATCTGAACAGTTCAAGCTTCTCAACTTGAAAATACCAGAAAAACCAATTGTTTCTAACTTGGAACTTTAAAATGAAAATGCAATGCTTAGAAAACAAGTTAGTGATTTGACAAATGAGCTTATGATCTGTGCACAAAGTCTTGAAGCTTCTCATGTGAGTCTAAATCCCCTTGAGAAGGATCAGATATATAAGAAGAGTAACAGAAAATCCAGAATTAAATGATCATGTTGCAAACAAACTGGACATCATATTTCAGTGTGTAGCAACAAACAAAAAGATCCCATGAACTTGAAAACTAACCCTCAAGGACCCAAAGACAAATGGGTACCTAAATCATTTTCAAAATCTAATGTTGGAATGCCTCATAGCATCAAGAAGAAAACTGTGGTTCCTAGACATTGGATGCTCAAGGCACATGACAAGCGAGAAGGATAAATTCCTCTCCATGGAGAGATTTGATGGAGGACTAGTCATGTTTGGCAACAATGACAAAGGCTTCATCAAAGGAGTAGGTACAATAGGTAAACTAAACTCTGCTCAGATTCAAAATGTTCAATTTGTGAAAGGACTAAAATATAACTTACTTAGTGTAAGTCAGTTATGTGATTTTGGACATGAAGTGACATTTAAATCTGATGTGTGTAGAATAAATAGTTTAGAGTTTGAAAAAACAATTTTTACTGGTCATAGAACAAATAACCTCTATAGCTTCTGTCTTGATGATCTTCCCGATCAAATGTGTCTCATTTCTAAAGAAGATGACAAATGGATGTGACATAGGAGATTTGGTCACATTAGCATGAAAACCCTTTCAAAATTATCCAAACTTGATTTAGTCAGAGGGCTTCCAAAGATCAAGTATGGGAAGGATAAAGCATGTGAAGCATGCATTCAAGGAAAGCATGTTAAATCATCTTTTAAACCTATCAACATGATTTCCACTCAAAGACCTTTGGAATTTCTGCACATGGATCTTCTTGGTCCTACTAAGCATGCTAGCCTAAGTGGAAAAAGATATGGGTTTGTTATAGTTGATGACTATTCTAGGTTCACATGGGTCATTTTTCTAAAACAAAAAGATGATGCTTTTGAAAGCTTCAAAACATTTTTTAAGAAAGTTCAAAATGAGAAGAGTTATAACATTATTGCAATTAGAAGTGACCATGGAGAAGAATTTGAAAATGCTTTATTTAAAACCTTTCTTGAAGAGAATGGTGTGTCTCACAACTTCTCTTGTCCAATAACTCCTCAACAAAATGCTGTTGTAGAAAGAAAAATAAGAACATTGCTCAATGATTCAAAGATTGAAAAATACTTTTGGGCAGAAGCAGTAAACACTGCTTGCTACATTTTGAATAGAGCAACCAATTGAAAAACCTTGAACAAAACCCCATATGAACTCTGGAAAAGAAAGAAACCTATTATCTCTTATTTCCATGTATTTGGCTGTGATTGATATGTTTTAAATAACAAGGATAATTAATGAAAGTTTGATGCTAAGTCTGATCCTGCACTGTTCCTAGGATATTCTCTCACATCAAAAGCATATAGAGTGTTTAATCTTAAGACTAAAGATGTTGAAGAAAACATGAATGTTATATTTATTGAAACTAACAATTCAACAGAACGAAATGAAGATGATGAGATAGATGCAGAAAACACAGATGAGAAGGGTGATGAAGCAAGTGAGAAAGCCGTAACTGAATCAGCACCTAACCCTTCTTAACGTCAAGATAACCCAAACATCAAACCAACTCAAGCTTCTGAGCTACCAAGAAGTTGGAGACTAGTAATTCACCATCCTCAAGAGCAAATTATTGGTGAAACTTCTGAACCTGTAAAAACAAGAAGTTCATTCAGAAGAGAAGCTTCTCAAAGTTCCCTGATCTCAGCAATAGAACCAAAGAATATAAATGAATCAATTGTTGATGAATCTTGGGTAGAAGCAATGCAAGAAGAGCTTGCTCAATTTGAGAAGAATGAGGTATGGAACTTAGTCCCATCTCCAAAGCATCAATCTGTTATTGGCGCAAAATGTGTTTTTAGAAACAAAGTGGATGAGAATGGTAAAGTTATCAGAAACAAAGCAATGTTAGTTGCTCAAGGCTACAATCAACAAGAAGGTATTGACTATGATGAAACATTTGCACCTATTGCTAGATTAGAAGTCATTAGAATTCTTCTTACTTATGCTGCTCATAAAGATTTCAAACTCATTCAAATGGATGTCAAAAGTGCTTTTCTAAATGGTTTTCTAAATGAGGAAGTGTATGTACACCAACCTCCTGGTTTTATTGATGAGAAACATCCAAACCATGTTTTTAAACTAACTAAGGCTCTCTATGGTCTAAAACAAGCTCCTAGAGCATGGTATGAGAGACTTAGTACCTTTCCGCTCAAAAATGGTTTTTCAAGAGGAAAAATAGATGTTACTCTTTTTAGAAAAACTCTCAAAGATGAATTACTAATTGTTCAAATTTATGTTGATGATATCATCTTTGGAGCCACAAATGAAAAGCTATGCAATGATTTTGGAAAACTAATGAAGAGTGAGTTTGAAATTAGCCTAATGGGTGAGCTAAGATACTTTCTTGGCTTACAAATCAAACAACTTAAGAAGGGTATCTTCATCTCTCAAGAGAAATACATCAAAGACCTTCTTAAGAAATACAAAATGAGTGATGCAAAAGTTATGGCAACTCCCATGCACCCTTCTGCAAGAATTGAAAAAGATGAGAAGGTTAATCCTGTTTCTGAAAAGGAGTATAGAGGAATGATTGGCTCTCTATTATATCTCACTGCAAGTATACCAGACACAGTCTTCTCAGTAGGACTATGTGCAAGGTTTCAAACTGCTCCAGAAGAATCTCATCTATGTCTTGTAAAGAGGATATTTAGATATCTTGTTGGAACACCTAATATTGGTTTATGGTACAAAAAGAGAACACATTTTGAGCTTAGTGGGTACTGTGATGCAGACTATGCTGGAGATAAAATTGAAAGAAAGAGCACAAGTGGTTCATGTCAACTACTTGGGGAATCACTCATCTCATGGTCATGTAGAAAACAAAGTACAATTTCCCTATCCACAACAGAAGTTGAATATGTCTCACCTGCTGGATGCTGCTCTCAAATTTTACGGATTAAGAATCAACTTGAAGAATTCTCTTTAAATTACTCAGGTATTCCAATATTTTGTGATAATACCTGTGCTATATAAATTTATCAAAAAATCCAATTCAACATTCTAGGTCAAAACACATTGACATTAAGCATCATTTCGTTAGAGATCATGTGCAAATTTTGTGGATTCTAAACATCAACTAGCAAATGTCTTTACAAAACCCCTCCAAGAGGAAAGTTTTAATTACATTAAGAGCATGCTTCATATCATTGAAACCCCCTCCGATGAGAAGGGTCATGACCAGCAACGTTCGCAGTAATGAGAAGGGTCATAACCCTCAACCTTCTCTACTCTTGAGAAGGATCATCGGAAACATATGACCATAAAAATACAAAAAGAATTTATGTTGTTGTCTGTTTACTTTATTAAATGTGTGCATTTAATTGTTGGTATGTTTTTATTCCTTTTGTCTTAGATTTAAATATATTAAAAAACCCAAAAATAGGTTTCTAGCCGTTACAACGGCTCTTCTTTCTCTCTCTTTCATCCACACGTCTCAATCAACGGTTACACATCAGATAATGATGTTCCAACCGTTGGTCAATAACTGTTCTGAAGTGAATAAATCACTTCACTTCGCCCTCTCTCTCATAAACTTACGAAACCCTCTTCTTTCTTTCTCTCAAAATCCTTTAGCTCTCAAATGGTAAGAAACAAAAACACTGAACCTGCTTCAACCTACTCTGATTCCAAATCACACGAAACTCAATCCAACATTCCTAATTTCGTTCTCGTTGGTCCCCCTCAAAAACCCGTTGACATTAAACCACTCAAATCACGCCCTTCAAAAATGAAGCACACTCCAAGTGGGAATCCAAGAAGATAAATGTGTGTAAAGTTCCATTCTGCATCAAAGAACACCACTGGAAATCTCTCCTGATGCTCCTATTGATGTTGAGCAAGATGAAAATACCTCTAAAGTTAGAACAGAGCAACCTACTGTAATAGAGCAGAAGGTTGAGTCTTCTAAACTTGTTGCTGAAATTGCTGCAAAGAAGGTTCCAGAGAAGAAGAAGTTGGAAAAAGGAAAGAAGGTTGAGATCCCTCTTCCTCCAAGTGGTAAAGGGTCAACCTCTGAAGAAGAGAAAGGACCCCTAAGATCAAAATGGGATTCAAAACCTATTGTCCCTGGAACAGTTTACTTTCCAGAAGAAATTGAAAAGTGTGGCTGGCACATTACTCCATTTCTCACTCAACAGAAATGGGAAAGGTTCATTTCCTTTGATGATCTTGTCAACATAGAGAGAGTTAGGGAATTCTATGCATATGCCACCATCAGATATGATCCTCCATCCATCACATCTTGGGTCTAAAATAGGGAGTTTACTGTATCCCCCCTCTTCCTAGGAAGAGCACTCAACATACTTGATCCAGGAACTCAAGTGTGTAATGACTCTTGGTATGAGCTGATGGAAATTTCCCTAGAAAAAGTTAAGAACACCCTTCTCAAAGACCCTTCTCTCACTATATCAGCCCCCAATCTTAAAGACATGGTTATAATCCTTCACCATATGTGTCCTCATACTCTTTTACCTACGGCTGGGTCTTTTGAGAAAGTAACTACGGGTGATTGCATGATTCTGTATCATCTCATCACTAACACACCCATAAGCCTTCCTTTCCTTATGATCCATCACATGATCAATTCCATCAGGGCAAAGCCTCCACATCTCTACCATATGGCAAGGCTCTCGCTAGAGTATTCAATCAATTTCTGATTGATATTTCTGCTGATGAAGGTGTCATTGAGAGCAAGACCTTCATTGCCAAAAATCTAAAACTCATGGGGATCAATATCACTATTGAAGAAGAAGAGAAGGATGGAAAACAAAAGAAACAGAAAACAAAGTCACAGTCCAGTGTGTCTACTCCATTGGAAACAGAAGAAACAACTCCTGAAGTAATTAGAAGGGAGATAAAGAGTAAGAAGAAGAATGATCCCATTCCTCAGGAGAAGGAAAAGACACCTGAGAAGGGTTCTGAAGAGCAAACAAAACCTGAGAAGAGTGAAAAAGTAGAAACAAATGCTCCTGAGAAGGATCGATATGAAGAAAATCTTGGTGAGAAGGATGCCTCCCAAGAGAATGAGGAAAATATGAATGAGAAGGTTCTGAATGATGAAGAAATGGCTGAGAAGGATCAATCTCAAGAGGAGCAGCTGTCAAAAGAACTTGAGAAAGGTCCTCAAAAAATGTCTGATGATGAGAGAACCATCACAGATAGGAAAATTGATTCAAATCACTCCTCGTCAAAACAAGTTATGGCTCCTCTGACCAAAGTCTATACAAGAGGTAACAAGCAATCTGGTGGAAAGCTTTGATGTTGCTGCTGCTGAAGAATGAATGAACACACCATAACGAGTTTATGGTGGTGATAAATCCAAAGAAAGAACTGAGGAAATGCACCTCAACTCATCAGGAGGAGATGGTTCTGAAAGAACAATGGTGCTTGAAGGCATGACTCCAATCAATTTGAAAGTTGAGATCACTGATGAACCACAACATGTGGTTGTAATCAAAGAAAATGAAGGACAAGTTGACAAGGAAGCTGAGAAGGAAGTGCTTGCAAAAGCTAAGAAGGGTGTACATGCTGAGAAGAGTGAAAGTGCTGAAGCTGAGCAAGTTGGTTATGCTCAAGACAATTTAGATGGTAATGTTTCTGAACCCTTAACCCAACCAATCCTAGCATCACCTTAGGGGGAGCTTCAATTTAACACCTCTTCACCTATCATACAAACCCCTCTCCCATCAATATTCAATGTACAAATGCCCACACTTCCACCTTTCTCACCTGTCTCCACAATACAACACTCTGTCCCACCTTTCTCACCTCAACCTCTTCCCATTGCAACTACACCTCCTACTGAACCATCACAAAATACCACCATCTCACCTGTCACCTCCCACAACCTTGAACAACTACTTGCTGCCATTAACATAGAACATGGCATCTCACCTCTGAAAACCACCAACACCATAACCTCCTCAAACATCAATCAATTTCTGAACCTCAATCAAACACGACAAGATGACTCCCCTCAACCAATATTCCCTTCCATCAACACAATAACTGACCCTTCTGACATGTTATCTAAATTTGAGTCTCTGGATTCCTCCTTTTTTAATGCTGGTCAACCTTCTGGTGTTGCACAAGAGAAGGTTGATGAGGGATCTAAAGAGAAAAGCCCACCTGCTTCTAAAACTATTGAAAAGAGGATGTCCAAGATGCTCTTTAAAAAAAAGTAAAAAATGGCAGTTTTTTTTTGTAAATAATGGCGGTTATAACTGCCACTTTTTACATGAATGGCGGTTTCCGAAGTATTAAACGACAGTTTTCCTAAACCGCCACACAAACTGCCATAGTATACATTTTGTAAATAATAGCAGTTTTAACCGCCATGACATGCACAATAATGACCCAAAAAAATAGCAAATTACGACAGTTTTGACCGCCATAATATTTACTTTTATCACAAAAAAACGGATAATCAAATTGTTTATGAACATCTAATTAGCTGACCATTGATAAACCAATGAATTAGTCGAGAATATTTTCTCCTTCTTTTATTTAAGAATTCATATACACATAATGTTGATCTACACATATATTGGAACAAATGAAACGTATTGAATCCTATTATTGACTATGATAGGTATCAAATCCGGGACTGCCTCGAAGGTGGAACTGTGTAAACAAACATCCCTAACCAATTGCCCTAGCCTCTCACAAATGTGGAACTGCAACATTAATTTCACAAATGTAAGTATAATAAGTTCAAGCAACTAGGGAAGGAAGTAACTCTAGACTATTGTAATTCTACGAAAATACTAAAATCATAAAACAAACTCCGACTTGCAAATGATGTGATAACTGAGGACATGCAAGTCCAACATCAAATAACAGTTAAACATAAATATGTTCTACAATAATCATAATACATGTCGTTGAGATCCATATTAGATTATTGCTTCAAAAATTAAAATAAGCATGACTTCACCAACAAACAAAAGCTCATACTCAGATTTTGCAAAAGGGCCAACTTACTCATTGCAAGTTCATAATCGAATTTCTGTCTTATTGCTTCCCTTGGACAAAGCATATTATCTTTGAACAACACTTTGGGTCTATCCTTTTTACAAGTTATAAGCTGCAATAAGACAAAGGGAAAAGCTTAGATCATATAACAGTACACAAAAATGATTCTAAAGTGTGGAATTCCAAGTATTTTGAATTTGATTTCACCGTCTCAGGAAAAATTGAAAGACCCGCTTGATTGTAATTTTTGCCCTTTTTCTTTCCCATTCAAAATTATGATCCTAAAATTATCATGTAGTAAAATTAGCAGATACAAATCAAGTTAAATATGAAGTGACGAGCTTCTTTTTTTACTTTTAATTTGTTTATTCAAGGATGATTATTTTATTGGATATAGATATATTTTCTTTTTTCCAAAATGAACTGGATATAGATGGACTTTCTTATTTTCTAAACTTTAAAAACAATCTCTTTAATATCTTTCATGCAAATTACTGGCAATACACAATCATGAATTGTCTTTCGAGCACAATATATCAAGCAGCAAAACAATTTCCATTGCCTAGAGTATTCAGATCATTAGATGCTCTTAAGGCAACCAATTCTAGCTATTAGGAGGACTTACAAGAAATGGTACATCAGGTTGGTCTCTTCAATGTACGGTCACACCTGCAAAGAAAAATAAGCCTTAGAAAACCCATTTAAAATCAAGGATCTTTCCTCTAAATAAATATACAGAACCCAAAAAAACTAATAACTAATACCACGATAGAAGAATAACAAAAATAGTCAATTAGTAAATCAGAGAAAGTGAAAACGAAGGAAGCAGCTGTAATCGGATGCTCATATCTATTCTTTCCCTGTTTTGTGTCTTCCCGTTCCAGAGCATAATTTTTTAGCATACATATTCAAGATGATTTATGCATGGATCGATCTACAAAATTAGAAAGAAAAAGAAGATGCTACTCTACACATTAAGATATTGAAACGTAATTTTAAATTGTTAGAACACAAACCGGCAAAATAATAAGCATTATATGATAAAAAATATAATAATATTCTAAATCATTAAAAGACTTAAACAGTGATAAAAATTTCAAAGAAAATGGGGGATATATAAAAAAAGTAAAGCAGAGGAGATACCACACTCACATAACACAGTAGCAACCCAATCAAATAATGAGAAATTGAGAAGTTAAACAAGATATCTATAAAATAGGGGACAATATTAAGTTGGACCAATTATTTAATGCAGAACACCTCAAGGTAGTCCAAACAACACACTTTACAAATGAATGTAAGTAGCCTATACTATCCATATCACTATCCATTAAAATGTCAATATAAAATAGTGATGTCTCGTATATTTATCAAAAATCAAAAATAAAGTAGTGAGGCAACAATAACTTATTAAGAAAAAAAATTTAGAATTGATACCTGTTGCACCCCGAAAAATCCTTTGGAGGGATTTCTCTTCGCACAACATGAATTGGAGTCGCCACCAATATTTTTTTAGAGGTAAAACATTGAAAAAAACCTTTCTTGAAAGACAATGGTCCTTGGAACCACGAGATTTGAGTTCGGGGGTCGGTTATGCATGGGGAAGGTACGAGCACCCCACACATCCTTTCTACTGAAAGGGAACCTCGATTTGACGTGTGATTTAAAAGGTTGATTTAAGAAATGCTTTGTTTTTATCTCTCTTTATCTCTCCTTACTTTATGGAAAAACTTAAGGAAAATTTAATCTTTTGCGCTTGACGGGAGGGCACCGTGCCTACGTATCCTGGGGAGGGAATCAAAGCAACGTAGTTCTTGTTTTCGAAAATTGTTTTGTTTTTAGAAATTGCCTTGTTTTGGAAAAGGGTTTGTTTTTTTGAAAAGAAAATGGTTTTCATTTGTCGTGCTTGACGGGAATGTGACCCGCTCCTACGTATCTCCCAGTGCGATGGAGAATTCAAAGCTTACATAGTTCTCGGTTGTCGAGAAAAGGTTTTTATTTTTTAGTTGTTTAATTGTGAAAATTGAATGTTCATAGTGATCAAACAACAAAGGTTTCGAGTGATCACCACTAGCATCCCATTATTGACGATCGTGCAAGCAAAGGCTTCGCATTATCCTCAACAAAGTTTTTAATTTGTGAAATGAGAGTTCTTTTGAAAAATGAGTGTTCATGATAATCAATTGAGCAAAGACTCCAAGTGATCACCACTAGCACCCCATTGTTGACAATCGTGCAAGCAAAGGCTTCGCATTATCCTCAACAAGGTTTGATTTGTGAAAAATAGTTTGGAATTGTTTTGAGAAGAGGTGAAGTTGTTTATCAATGATTATGTAAATGCAAAAAAATGTTTTGAAGTTGGAACGTTACTAACGAGTAACAAGTTGTTCTTTGTATGCAACATGGTTTTGAAGTTTTGGAGAGTTACTAACGAGTAACAATTGGTGGAAATCAAAACAAGCAAATTGTGAACACCAATTCAACATTTTAATGCACCACAAGCACATAAACAAGTATATCAAGCATGGAGTACCAAGCTTCAATTCAAGAATGCATGAGTAGGCAAGGATGCAAGAATAGGTAAGAATGCATGAATATGCAAAATGCATGTGCATCAAGGTTAAATGAACCTATCCATTGCCGAAACTTCACAAGCTTCAAACAACAATTTACAATAAACTCAAAGAGCAAAGAAGGCATGATTAAACTTGAGGATGCATCAAGGTCATTGGAGACCAATCATGTGCGCAAATTCAATTGTTTATAGACCCCTTTTTGCTCACATTTCACAAGCACATCAAATGGGAATTGAATTTTTAAATGCTTACAAGCATAGGCATCAAGGTTGAAGTAACCTATCTCTTGCCAACTTAGCATAACCCAAGATCATTTGTGGATCATTAATGAACCAAAACCCAAATTCATTTTTCTCAAATCACAAATTTCACAAATAACAACATAGGTTTGAATATTTGCAAGTTTAATGGCCAATTATCAATTTATTTCAACAAGTCAACCAAATCAAGCAAGCGAGTGACATAACCAAACATAGATACATTTATTCACAAGATTCAACCATGAGAACCAACAAAAATCATAAAACACATATTTATTTGAAGCATGCGAAATTATCATCAAAGCAAATAACATTTTATTTCAATTAAAACAACAAAATCATGCATATAACCCCAAAATCAAAGCATCAAAACAAAGATTCATGAGATTAACATATGTACAAGCATAAAAATGAAGTTAAAAGAGAGGATCTACATTTTTGGAAGTGGAAATCTCACAAATATGCAAGAAATGATGACTTTATGCAAGGATTTACAAGAGAAGGGGTCTAGGAATCACATACCTTAAGATGAGCTCCAAATAAACACAATAGATGAAGAAACAATCAACCAAATCAACTTATCTTCAAGCTTGGTCTTCAATCTCCAAAAAATGACCCTTGATCTTGAACTTTTGTGTGATTTTATGAAGGATTGATGGTTGAAAATTAGTGTTTAGGCTTGGAAGATGGATTGAATGTGTGTGGGTAGATGAGAAATGAAGAAGTGAGTTAGAGAGAAGGGAGAAGGGGGTGGCGCATAAATGGAGAGAAGGTGAGGAGGGGGTTGTGTGCTAGGGTTGTGTGAGTGAATGGTGAGGCCAAAAGCTTTCTTTCTTCTTTTGTGAGGTGAGGTTAATAGGGTATATATAGAAAGCAATTAGGTTTAAGGGTAGTTAGGTCATTGTGCACTAGTTGTGCTCTAGGATTTGATTTTAATTTTGAATCAAAGGCTAGGATTGAGGCTCACATGGATTGAGGACATTGAGAAAACACAAAATGAGAGAATAGAGAAGGGGGTGGCGCATAAACATTGGGAGGGGTCCTTGGTGACCAAGTTTTGCTAGTTGTCATCTTGTACTATTGTACTATTATATGACCATTCCATTATCCCTTCATTTTTGATTATTCTTCTTAGGATAATTGTACAAAAATACACCCAATTTAGGCCACATACTAGGAATCTTAGGAATATGCCATTTTATGTGATCACCATGACCAAAAATGTCATAAAAATCACATCTTGGAACTTTTTGTATAATATTCCCTTTTGATCCTTTTTTGAAATTTTGTGCACAATGTATGCATGCATGCGCATACATACATACATGACCAAAAATGTTTTGCCTCAAATAAATTTCTCTAAAATTGCACAATGATTCTTGATGAGAAATTATCTTATTTTTGACAATGACCAAAATACCCTTTTGCCCTAAAAACCTTGTTTTTTAACAACAAATGCATTTCCACTCTAACAATGAATTTAAAAGCCCTAGAATGACTTTTAAAACCCAAAAATGCATGCACAATGCTCTTCACTCTTCAAAATAAAACCACACTTCTCAATTTATTTATTTTTTGCGGAAAATTAGGGTTTTAAACCTAGGCGGACAAAATTAGGCTATGACAGCTGCCCCTCTTT
This sequence comes from Astragalus glycyphyllos, assembly GCA_963573325.1. Taxonomy (NCBI): domain Eukaryota; kingdom Viridiplantae; phylum Streptophyta; class Magnoliopsida; order Fabales; family Fabaceae; genus Astragalus; species Astragalus glycyphyllos. Next base: position 63,239,475 of record OY754312.1, on the reverse strand, counting down.
ATTTGGATTTTACCAAGGAATATGAATTGGCCGAAACATATTCCGAGGCAAAATAGAAATAAAGAATTCAGAAATAATACTAATTTTGTCTACTTAGAGAAACCCGAATTTTCCTTTTCTTTTTTCTCTTTTTTTTTGTTTCCTTTCTTTGATCTCTCTTCTTTTGAGAGAGAGAGAGTCAACACTTGTCGCGTCGACGAGAAAGCAGTAAATTGCGTAAAGCAGTAAATGAAAGCAGTAAATGGGAAGTGCCGTAAATTGGGGAATTCGGAGGTTGCCTAAAACCTTTTAACGGACTCTCGTCGAGTCCGAGCTCTGGGGGTGGCCTTTTCGAGCGGCCGATCATTATCAGGCCCGGAACTGATATGATCAATGGATCTATGCTATGCCTTAGGTTGACACAATTAATCCGATGGACTTAACGAAGTCTGTAGGATCTGCCGCGCGCTCGTACGCGACGTTGTGATCTGTGGAAGGAGTTCACTAACTCTGTGGGAGTTTACTAACTCTGTGCTGATGGAGTTCACTAACTCGGTGCCATGATGATTTTCTGAAAATGAGATTTCGGGGACCCATTGGTCCAAAGTAACTGACTTTTTTTAAAATTTTGGGGACTAACGAGTCCAAAGCAACTGAGTTTCTTTTTGATAATTGGGAAGTTTTGAATGATGCATGGGATGCAGGCTTTTGATGCTGGGATGCACATGGATGCAATGATTGATTTGGTGAGATGTTTTTTCTATTTGATTTTCCTTTTACTTTTTCTTTTCTTCTGTTTCTTTTTCTTCTGTTTCTTTTTCGCCCTTCTGGGATGGGAATATGAAAGTATAATGCTCTACTGTTTGACGACATGGATGATATAGGAATGATGAATGATATGAAAATGTTTTTTTTTGCTGGTTAAATCAATCCGCGGGACTTATGGCACTTGACACGAAGACCGTTCCAAGATGGTGATAACGCAAGGGTTGCGCGCTGGTTTGCAATGATCTTGTTATTTTTAAGGTGGCAGTGCATGTGACTGTTTTTTTCGCAGCTTTACCCATTTTAGGAAACCATTTTTTCCTTTTGTGATTTTCAAAGATTTCGTAATAATCTGTAATGCTCTGAATGTATGCACATGTTTTTCAATTCAATTTCATCAATCATAAAATCATTATTTTGAAAGAAACTGAATAAATGAAAGTAAAGACACGAAAAGCACACATATGAAAGAAAAGTTGGACTTTTGCTGATATGGAAACTGGTCGTGCAGAAAGTCACGCCAGTTGAAAGTACAATTGCAATCTTTATTCTAAACTGATAAAATACAAGAAAAAGGAACAGATTCTGTGATTCTATCCTTGAAGTAACGGTGCCCACCGTTCATACTTGTGACCTTGATCAACCCCTTATCCAAATCTTCGGGAGTGCTGTATGCCCTTGTTTATTTTCATGCCCAAGTTTCCTGACCCTAATTTTTGCCTGGATCGCCCTTTGCGGGTTTTCAATCCACCGGGTCGCTCTGATTTTTCCTAGGCCGCCCTTTCGGGTTTTCAACCTAGCGAGCTAATTCTTACTTGGCTTATCTTTCTCTTTTTCTGTCTATTTCTTTAGGCATAGTACTTCTTTACCACATCTGAGTTCACTGGATTTGGGATTTCATCTCCATCCATGTTTGCAAGAATTAATGCCCCTCCGGAGAATGCCTTCTTCACCACATAAGGTCCTTCGTATTTGGGAGCCCATTTGCCACGGGGATCCGTCTGGATTGGCAAGATCTGTTTGAGCACGAGGTCTCCTTCTTGGAATTCCCGAGGACGGATTTTCTTGTCAAAAGCCCTCATCATCCTCTGTTGGTACAGCTGACCATGGCACAAGGCGGCTACTCGCTTCTCTTCAATGAGATTCAATTGGTCAAAACGAGCCTGAACCCACTCTGCTTCTTCTAATTTGGTCTCCATCAATACCCGCAGCGAGGGTATTTCAACCTCAATGGGGAGAACAACTTCTGACCCATAAACCAACGAGTAAGGGGTTGCCCCTGTAGATGTATGCACCGAGGTTCTGTACCCATGCAAGGCGAAGGGGAGCATCTCATGCCAGTCCTTGTAAGTTACTACCATTTTCTGTACTATCCTCTTAATATTCTTATTGGCTGCCTCAACTGCCCCATTCATCTTCGGACGGTAGGGAGAAGAGTTGTGATGTTGGATTTTGAAGTCCTTGCATAAGTCCCTCATCACCTTACTGTTCAAATTACTGCCGTTGTCTGTGATGATTTTGTTCGGAAGGCCGTAGCGGCAAACCAAATCTTTCTTGATGAACTTAGCAATCACTGAACTTGTTACATTGGGATAAGAAGCAGCCTCTACCCACTTGGTGAAGTAGTCGATAGCAACCAGGATGAAACGATGACCATTTGAAGCTTTGGGTTCAATAGGACCAATGATGTCCATGCCCCACATTGAGAAAGGCCAAGGTGCACTCAGGACATTCAGAGAGGTTGGTGGTACATGGATGTGATCTGCATAAATTTGACATTTATGGCACTTTCTTGCAAAGCTATAACAGTCAGATTCCATTTGCAGCCAATAGTAACCTGTTCTCAGGATCTTTCTAGCCATTGTGTGCCCACTGGAATGAATTCCAAATGAGCCCTCATGAACATCTTGCATGATCTTTATTGATTCCTCCCTTGTTACACATCTGAGGAGAACCAAGTCATGGTTTCTCTTGTAAAGGACGTCTCCACTCAAGAAGAAACCCATTGACAGCCTCCTGAGTGTTCTCTTATCATTTTCTGAAGCGCCGGGGGGATATTCTCTGCTGGTGATATACTGTTTGATGTCATGGTACCAAGGTTTACTGCCTGATTCCTCTTCAACTGCCATGCAATGGTAATAAGCAGGTAGACCCCGGTGTTGGACTCTAACACACGTCAAGTTCCTGTCACAGTTGACGTTGAACATGGAAGACAAAGTGGCCAAGGCATCGGCCAGTTGATTCTCATTGCGAGGTATGTGCCGGAAGGTGATCTCTTCAAAGGGCTTGATTAGCTCTTGAATGTAGTCACGGTAAAGGATCAAATCAGGGTTTCTTGCTTCCCAATCACCTTTTACTTGGTGAACAACTAGAGCTGAATCCCCGGACACGTCGAGCCTTTTGACTTTCCAATCGAGGGCCGCTTGTATGCCTAAGATGCACGCCTCATACTCTGCAATATTATTTGTGACGTAGAAACTCAGCCTTGTCGTGAATGGTATGAAATGATTGTCCGGGGAGATCAACACTACTCCGACCCCGTGCCCCCACATGTTAGAGGCACCATCAAACAGTACTCTCCACCTTTCATCATCTTGGGATTTTCCTTCGTCGAACAATGCCATGATGTCTTCATCTGGGAATTCACATTGCATGGACTGGTAATCCTCAGCCGGTTGATGTGCCAGATACTCTGCCAATATGCTGCCTTTAACCGCCTTTTGGGTGACATGCTGGAGGTCATATTCTGATAAAAGCATTTGCCAACGAGCAATTCTACCTGTGAGCGCAGGTTTCTCAAATATGTACTTGATTGGATCCATCTTAGACACCAACCAGGTAGTGTGACTCAACATGTACTGTCTCAATCGATGCGCTGCCCAGGCAAGGGCACAACAAGTCTTCTCCAATGGTGAATACCTGGTCTCGCAATCGGTGAATTTCTTGCTCAGGTAGTAGATTGCATGTTCTTTCTTCCCCGACTCATCGTGTTGCCCCAGTACACAACCCATGGAATCGTCCAACACTGTAAGGTACAGAATAAGAGGCCTGCCGGACACAGGTGGCATTAGGACTGGCGGATTCTGAAGGTACACCTTGATTTTCTCGAAGGCTTCTTGACATTGATCATTCCACTTCAACTCTTGGTTTTTGCACAACAGTTTGAAAATCGGCTCGCAGGTAGCGGTCAACTGGAAAATGAATCGGGAAATGTAATTCAGCCTTCCAAGAAAACCACGAACTTCTTTCTCTGTTTTTGGCGCCGGCATCTCGAGGATAGCACGCACTTTGTCCGGGTCTACCTCAATTCCCTTCTGGCTAACAATGAAGCCCAACAATTTTCCTGACCTCACTCCGAATGTGCACTTGGCGGGATTCAGCCTGAGTTTGTACTTTCTGAGGCGCTCGAAAAGCTTCTACTGGTTAACAACATGCTCTTCATCGGTCCTTGATTTGGCGATCATATCGTCCACATAAACTTCAATCTCTTTATGCATCATGTCGTGGAACAGAGTCACCATTGCTCTTTGATAAGTTGCCCCGGCATTCTTCAATCCGAAAGGCATGACTTTATAGCAGAAAGTTCCCCAAAGGGTTATGAAGGTGGTTTTCTCCATATCCTCTGGAGCCATCTTGATCTGGTTGTAACCTGAATATCCGTCCATGAAGGAGAACATTGAGTGTTGCGCTGTGTTATCCACCAGAACATCGATGTGAGGCAGAGGGAAATCATCTTTAGGACTTGCTCGGTTCAAATCACGGTAATCGACACACATCCGGACCCTTCCGTCTTTCTTGGGAACCGGGACGATGTTGGCTACCCACTCAGGATATTTTGCCACTGCTAAGAACCCTGCGTCAAACTGTTTCTTGACCTCATCCCTGATTTTCAAGGACATCTCTGGCCTCATTCGCCTCAATTTCTGTTTTACCGGAGGATATTCTGGTTTTACCGGCAATCTGTGCTCAACAATATCTGTATTCAATCCCGGCATGTCTTGGTAAGTCCATGCGAAAATGTCAACATAGTCAAACAGGAGGTGAATCAACTTCTTACGTTCACAATTCCCCATCGCAGTACCAACCTTGATTTCTTTTCTATCTTCCTCAGTACCCAAATTAACCATTTCTGTGGGCTCCCCATGGGGCTTGATGACCTTTTCTTCTTGTTCTACCATTCTCATAATTTCTGGAGGTGTATCCCAACCATCCTCAACATCTTCCTCGGTTTGGTTAACCGGGTAATCAAAGTCACAGTATGAGTTATGGGCATTATTACTTTCAAGAATTGTATTCGATCTGCATTAAAATGGAGTGGCGAATAAAAATAAAGAAAAGACACGCAAATGAGAGATGAAGAAAAAGAATTTTACTGAAAATTCCAAAATAACATTTTATTCATTGATGAAGTTTGACGAAAACATGCATGCCCGAATGAAATATCCCAAGGCCTTGGGCAGAGCCGAGGGATTTTGCATTACAAAAAAAATTACTTTAAATTGAAAATCACAGGGAAATCTAGGGCCTCCCAGTTCTGGAGCTTTTCTTTCGCAGCACAACGGCGCACTAAGCCGACAGCACCGTCACCCGAGCCTGAATCTTCTTCAATCACATTGACCTGGTCAGGGTTCAGCATGCCTACACTTCGGAAGTTGTTCCTAAGATCACCGACGACCATCCCTCCCTGGTTGGGGGTCTTTCCTCTAAGCTTTGCCAACCATTTCTCTTTTCTATCTGCTGCTAGCCTCTCTCGGTCTGCAGGGCTTGGGATGTACCCAATACCGAACCTTTCAGTATTCCCTTTCAGCAGGACGGGTGCTACAATTCCTTGAGCAGCTTTTCCCAGGCCTTTTCCAACCTGATACCCATATCCTAGCATCACCTTTGCAACCATCATGTCCGCCTTGGACCACCTAAGCTTCAATTGGGGAGGCTCACTCCCAACAAAGCTAGCATTTGAGATCTCCAATCCCTGGAAGGCAGTCTTAAAAGACTCCTCTGCTGCTTCAACGTAATATTCTAGTGGTGATCGGTTTATCATCATTTCCTCCTCCCCGAAGATTACTATCAACTGGCCCTCGGCTACAAACTTGAGTTTCTGATGGAGCGAAGATGGCACTGCCCCAGCGGCATGTATCCAAGGTCGTCCTAGCAGACAGCTATAAGAGGAAGCTATATCCATGACCTGGAATGTGACATAGAACACTTCAGGACCCACCTGCAAAGGCACCTCTACTTCTCCAAAAACTTCTTTCACAGACCCATCAAATGCTCTAACCAAGGTGGAGCTAGGCTTCAGATATGAGCAATCCACATCCAACTTATCCATTGTGGACTTGGGCAACACATTTAATGACGAGCCATTGTCGATGAGCACTCTGGCCAGCATGTAGTCCCCACACTTGACAGAGATGTGAAGGGCTTGATTGTGATTCTTCCCCGCCGGAGGTAGCTCAGCGTCTGTGAAGGTCAAGTAGTTGGATGCCACTATGTTCCCAACAATACCGTCAAGCTGGTTGACCGTAATGTCATGGGGTACGTGTGCTTCATTCAGGATTTTCAACAGTGCAGCTCGGTGTGCCTCGGAACTAAGCAACAACGAAAGCATTGAGATTTTGGCCGGGGTTTGTCCTGTGGTTCCCGAAGGACCACTTTCTGGGTTTGTACCAGCAGCAGGGGGTGTGTACCCTAATGGGAGACCATAAGGAGGCCATCGCACGTTCTGGAGAACCTGAGAGACTCTAGGTTCAGGAGGAGGATCCACTCCTGCGGCAGCAGCACCTTCAGTTATGCCAGCATCCCTTAAGGCACTTAACACTCTTATGACCTCTGCCATTTTAGCTCTTATAACTTCCATCTCAGCCCTGATTGCTCGATTCTCTTGATTCTGATCATGCTGACCCTGACCATTTGGATTCGGACCTTCTGGAACTGCATTATTCTGGATTGGTTGATGATTGCCCAGATTCGCGTTGTCTTGATTGTTGGCCATATTTCTTGCCTGTGATCGCGTCCAATACCGATGATTAACCAGCTTGTCTTACTTCTGTGGACGGAACATTTTTTTTATGCACACAAAGACAAATGATGCAAATGCAATGCAATATGCATGTTATTATGTTTATTGTCGGGAATCGCGGTGCAACTCGTCTTGTCATAGGTGTTAAGGTTCAGGTGTTTTTAGGATTGCAACAAAGTTGGAAGCAACAAGGCAAAACAAACGTACTTCAATTAAATGGAATGCGAAGGAGTATCACAAATAGAAAGAGAATCAAAGTACAATATTCTTTAAGAGTGCAATACAATGATTTTAAACAAAGTACTATTTTCCAAAGAAAGTTACAACTTCTTAAAGAAAATTACAATTTCCTAAGGATCGCTACAATACTCTAAAGGGAATTTTAAAGGCATATAGCTTTCAACACCTCGCTCCTTTTACTCTTCTTGCTCTCAGCTGCCCCCCGGGCTTTCTCTAGGAGTTCTTCTGTGAGAATCTTGCAGTACTCAACAAACTCACACACCTTGACAGGGGTGTTGAAAGGATTCATTTCTGCATCCGCCTTTCTTAGCTTCTTGGGAATGTCTCTCACAGCCTGATTAGCTAACCAAACTAACTTGGAGAACTTGTCTTTCCAATGTAAGCCTTCCTTTTTCAATTCCTCAAAGACTTGTTGACTTTTTACCTTACTGGGCAATTCCGCAAATTGACTCTCCCAATAGTCACTCTTCTCCCTTAGCCGGAGGTAAGACCCTTCCAAGTACTGCACATGATTGGCCAAGCTTTCCGACTTCCCTTCTTAGTGCTTGCTGATAATCCCTCAGGATCCCTTCAATATATTCCCGATCTTGCTTGACACTCTTTAATTGATCTTCCAATTCAAGCTTCATCATTCGAGAGTCTTTTCTTGACTTAACTAGTGCGTGCCTGACTGCTTGCTCTTCTTTCCATGTATCCTCATATAGCCTCTTCCATTTAATTGCTTTCACTACAGCCTCATTCATCTTGGTAGTGCACCTCTTCACTTCCTCTTTGGCACCCTTCAAGTGCTTTTGCATTTCCCTCTTGCTTTTCCCCTCTATTTCAAGTTTTCTATTGACTTCCTCAATAGCTGCAGCTTGGAAAGCATTTTCATTTTCTAGCTTTTTCTTGTCTTGCATCATCTTTCTCAATCTATCTTGTGGAGCCCTTTTCTCTTCTTCCACCTTTGACATGGCCAACCTAACCTCTTCCAATTCTTCAATGGTAGGAATGTGAGGTTCTTGTATCTTTTCCTCAAGCAGTGGTACTCCTTGGTTGGATGACCGAGTTTCACTAATCCTCCCTTCAAGCCATTGAGAAAAAGAGATAGCAGTGGTCCTCCTGGTTAACTCTTCTCTGTCCTTCCGCACTACGGTTTCCCAAGCTTGCAGGACTCGCCGAAGTAGACTTTCGTCTTTAGGGATCCCCGCGTGGAGGTAAAAACGAAACAGCATAGCTTCGGAGGGTGAATCCCGCATAGGGTATCCGAGCTGTCGCAAGGTCAAAGAGGGGTTATAGTTTATGCATCCTTGGGTTCCCATGAGAGGAACGTTCTGAAAACTCCCACACCGAGCATCTTGGTTCTTGAAAGCATGCACCCACTCTTGAGAGTTCATAGTCTTTGGATTACAACCCAAGGCATAGGAAAGCAAATCCTTCACATCACATTTGTTGGTACACACATGACTGATCAACCAAGCATATAACACAGGGAAGGAGCAACACATCTTATTCTTTTGGAATTCATGGTGACGAGTGAAGGCACGGTATGTCTCTGCGAGGATTGCGGGAACCGGGTTGATAGGATTTTTTGCACATTTGAAGGCGAGGAAGACACCGATTGCAGTTTCACTCACATGCCTCTCTATCTGAGGGAAGAGCACAATGCCGAAGATGGTCAGAGCTAGCACTTGCTTGAAAGAATTCCAATTATCAGACACTACATAGCTGGTCATCAAACTCTAAAAGTATTCTTGAGGAAACCCAAATACCTTATTACGTTCTATCTTATGGGCCCGCACTTTCTCAGCGCTGATTTGCAACAAGGTAGCAAGCTTTTCATCAGAATAATACTCCCCTTGGTATTGATAAGGCTTAAACTTGGATCGATCAAAGCCCAAAATCCTATCATACTCTTCTAGGGTAGGCGCCATTTGGAAATCCTTAAAAATGAAACAGCGAATCTCCGAGTCATAGAACCAACACAGGGCAGCAATGGCACTCTCTTGCACTTCTAGTTGTAGCAGCTTGCGAATTGTCCCATAGGTTTTGTCAAAAGACCTGACCTCAATAGGACCTAGGAGGGATGCATACTCTTTCAGACTAGCCATATCAATCTCTTTCACAACAGGAAGCCTTTAATTGAAAACGGTTTTGCCTTTTGATTCCATTCCGTTTCTTACACACCTATGACAAGACTTTGTGTTACGTTGCGATCTCCGGCAAACAACTTTAATGCATGGAGGATGCAAAGAATGGAGGTTTTTTTCAAAAATTTTGTTAGATGCGAATGCAACGATGATGATGCAAAATGACGCAGATGTGATGATTATGACCTTTTATTTACATAGAAAAGAGAGAAGAAAATGATGTTTATTGGTGGCGGTTCAAAACATTTTTGAAAATACCCGCTATATGCCACTTCATATAGGTGTTTATGAGGGAAAAATGAAATTACTTTCTACATTTTGGTAAAAGAGTTTCGAAAGAGGATGCCTAAGCTAATGCAACACACAATTTGCGTGCCCCTGTGTCCTACAAATGGGTAAGGATCGTAGGCTCTAAAGTCAACGACAAGGGTAATCCTCCCATGTGGGTTCTGGTCACTGCCTCACAATGGCAACCAAGAGCTAAAGTCTCTCTCATGAATACACCCACAATCGTAGAGAGCTACCGATTGTGAGGTATCATGAAGAAAGCGCACTCTTGGGCGAAACTTTCATGAGAGCCAGACAGACAACAGTCTACGAATGGCAATCACTACTCATTTCCACTCTCCTAGGGTTCTTTGCAGACCTTGGGTTTTAGGCCCCACTCAATGCTCACAAATATAAGGTGTGCAGTGTGTGATGAGGGCACAACACCTAAAAATCTACCCAAACCCCACCTGCAAAGGGAAACCAGAACAGTCCAGACAATATCAAGCAACAGCATGTCGTCTACCCTAGGGTTCAATATCATTTCAACATAAGTATACTAACCTAGGGTTCCAACAACAATCGCAAGCATTGCTTACCTTAAGAAAGGGAGCCTAGAGGAGGGGACATAATAGGATTAGGGGAAATGCATGAGCTTACCTCAAGAAAGGGAGCAAAGAAGAGGGGAACATGCTAGGATTGGGGAAATGTATGAGAAAAGCATATAAACGACGAAAGTAAGAGGAGGAGAAGAAGAAACTACTCTTATTTTAGAAGAGGAGGAGGAGAAGAAGCAAATATAGAAGAGGAAGAAGGCTAACACACAATGCACGCAAGCACAACATCACAAGAATGCACACGACAATTCTAAGAATAATGCAAGCATGTTTTTAAAGGCAAAGGAAAGAAAGAAGAAAGGGAAAGGAGGAGAGATATAACAAAGCATTCAGATCAACGAAATAAATCCTTTGGAGGGATTTCTCTTCGCACAACATGAATTGGAGTCGCCACCAATATTTTTTTAGAGGTAAAACATTGAAAAAAACCTTTCTTGAAAGACAATGGTCCTTGGAACCACGAGATTTGAGTTCGGGGGTCGGTTATGCATGGGGAAGGTACGAGCACCCCACACATCCTTTCTACTGAAAGGGAACCTCGATTTGACGTGTGATTTAAAAGGTTGATTTAAGAAATGCTTTGTTTTTATCTCTCTTTATCTCTCCTTACTTTATGGAAAAACTTAAGGAAAATTTAATCTTTTGCGCTTGACGGGAGGGCACCGTGCCTACGTATCCTGGGGAGGGAATCAAAGCAACGTAGTTCTTGTTTTCGAAAATTGTTTTGTTTTTAGAAATTGCCTTGTTTTGGAAAAGGGTTTGTTTTTTTGAAAAGAAAATGGTTTTCATTTGTCGTGCTTGACGGGAATGTGACCCGCTCTTACGTATCTCCCAGTGCGATGGAGAATTCAAAGCTTACGTAGTTCTCGGTTGTCGAGAAAAGGTTTTTATTTTTTAGTTGTTTAATTGTGAAAATTGAATGTTCATAGTGATCAAACAACAAAGGTTTCGAGTGATCACCACTAGCATCCCATTATTGACGATCGTGCAAGCAAAGGCTTCGCATTATCCTCAACAAAGTTTTTAATTTGTGAAATGAGAGTTCTTTTGAAAAATGAGTGTTCATGATAATCAATTGAGCAAAGACTCCAAGTGATCACCACTAGCACCCCATTGTTGACAATCGTGCAAGCAAAGGCTTCGCATTATCCTCAACAAGGTTTGATTTGTGAAAAATAGTTTGGAATTGTTTTGAGAAGAGGTGAAGTTGTTTATCAATGATTATGTAAATGCAAAAAAATGTTTTGAAGTTGGAACGTTACTAACGAGTAACAAGTTGTTCTTTGTATGCAACATGGTTTTGAAGTTTTGGAGAGTTACTAACGAGTAACAATTGGTGGAAATCAAAACAAGCAAATTGTGAACACCAATTCAACATTTTAATGCACCACAAGCACATAAACAAGTATATCAAGCATGGAGTACCAAGCTTCAATTCAAGAATGCATGAGTAGGCAAGGATGCAAGAATAGGTAAGAATGCATGAATATGCAAAATGCATGTGCATCAAGGTTAAATGAACCTATCCTTTGCCGAAACTTCACAAGCTTCAAACAACAATTTACAATAAACTCAAAGAGCAAAGAAGGCATGATTAAACTTGAGGATGCATCAAGGTCATTGGAGACCAATCATGTGCGCAAATTCAATTGTTTATAGACCCCTTTTTGCTCACATTTCACAAGCACATCAAATGGGAATTGAATTTTTAAATGCTTACAAGCATAGGCATCAAGGTTGAAGTAACCTATCTCTTGCCAACTTAGCATAACCCAAGATCATTTGTGGATCATTAATGAACCAAAACCCAAATTCATTTTTCTCAAATCACAAATTTCACAATTAACAACATAGGTTTGAATATTTGCAAGTTTAATGGCCAATCATCAATTTATTTCAACAAGTCAACCAAATCAAGCAAGCGAGTGACATAACCAAACATAGATGCATTTATTCACAAGATTCAACCATGAGAACCAACAAAAATCATAAAACACATATTTATTTGAAGCATGCGAAATTATCATCAAAGCAAATAACATTTTATTTCAATTAAAACAACAAAATCATGCATATAACCCCAAAATCAAAGCATCAAAACAAAGATTCATGAGATTAACATATGTACAAGCATAAAAATGAAGTTAAAAGAGAGGATCTACATTTTTGGAAGTGGAAATCTCACAAATATGCAAGAAATGATGACTTTATGCAAGGATTTACAAGAGAAGGGGTCTAGGAATCACATACCTTAAGATGAGCTCCAAATAAACACAATAGATGAAGAAACAATCAACCAAATCAACTTATCTTCAAGCTTGGTCTTCAATCTCCAAAAAATGACCCTTGATCTTGAACTTTTGTGTGATTTTATGAAGGATTGATGGTTGAAAATTAGTGTTTAGGCTTGGAAGATGGATTGAATGTGTGTGGGTAGATGAGAAATGAAGAAGTGAGTTAGAGAGAAGGGAGAAGGGGGTGGCGCATAAATGGAGAGAAGGTGAGGAGGGGGTTGTGTGCTAGGGTTGTGTGAGTGAATGGTGAGGCCAAAAGCTTTCTTTCTTCTTTTGTGAGGTGAGGTTAATAGGGTATATATAGAAAGCAATTAGGTTTAAGGGTAGTTAGGTCATTGTGCACTAGTTGTGCTCTAGGATTTGATTTTAATTTTGAATCAAAGGCTAGGATTGAGGCTCACATGGATTGAGGACATTGAGAAAACACAAAATGAGAGAATAGAGAAGGGGGTGGCGCATAAACATTGGGAGGGGTCCTTGGTGACCAAGTTTTGCTAGTTGTCATCTAGTACTATTGTACTATTATATGACCATTCCATTATCCCTTCATTTTTTATTATTCTTCTTAGGATAATTGTACAAAAATACACCCAATTTAGGCCACATACTAGGAATCTTAGGAATATGCCATTTTATGTGATCACCATGACCAAAAATGTCATAAAAATCACATCTTGGAACTTTTTGTAGAATATTCCCTTTTGATCCTTTTTTGAAATTTTGTGCACAATGTATGCATGCATGCGCATACATACATACATGACCAAAAATGTTTTGCCTCAAATAAATTTCTCTAAAATTGCACAATGATTCTTGATGAGAAATTATCTTATTTTTGACAATGACCAAAATACCCTTTTGCCCTAAAAACCTTGTTTTTTAACAACAAATGCATTTCCACTCTAACAATGAATTTAAAAGCCCTAGAATGACTTTTAAAACCCAAAAATGCATGCACAATGCTCTTCACTCTTCAAAATAAAACCACACTTCTCAATTTATTTATTTTTTGTGGAAAATTAGGGTTTTAAACCTAGGCGGACAAAATTAGGGTATGACAATACCTTTAATTGCACTATGTTTTGCCTTCTTTTCTTCATTGCATTCAGCAACTATCTGAGCAAAAACTCAGACTCCTTTATCAAAGACGTGAGCATACACACAAACACCAAGTAATGATACTGTTAGAATAAACTATTGAGGTAGATAAAACTTACCAAGGAGTTAGTGCTGCTAATATTTGATAAATTGTAACACATCCCTGGTAACATTTCACTATCTTGCAGCAATGTAAAACATCATAAGGGATATGACACCAAAGGGATACAAAGTATATATGCTTTGGCTAAAAAAAATTAAAAAGTATAAAGGGAACGAAAAAAAATCAGATAAATAAGAAAGCTTTGTGAAGTCTTGACTTAGCTTCTTCACTGTTGCTGGTGTTCATCACTTCTTTGAAAGCGTCTCCGAAAACAAAAAAAGTATAATGCAAATACAAAATAATAATCAACCAAAAAAGTTGAATACAAATACAAATATATAATTCACTCCAGGGAGAGGGAGAATGATCAGCATATATTTTCACTTGTAATGGAAATCACAATAAATAGAGAATCACTAAAAGGAGTCAGATTAAAATATTTAGGGTTTGGAAAGTGGAAAATAAGAGTAGAGACTCACGTGGCGGCGGCGATTCGTTATTTGCCTCCCTCCGTGTGTGGGATGTTCTATGTTATGCATGTGCGTCGTTCCTTCTTCGACTATGCAAGACACGTGAAGCTAAGAAGAAATTTGGCAAGCGCCGCCATTCGCTGGTGGTGGCTTTCGCTATAGGGATTTGTGGTGAAGCTCTTGTACTGAACGCGCTTCATTAACGGAGAAGAGATTTCTAGTAAATCTCCCGAATGAAAGGCAACTCATGATCCGAATCCAATTCACTTTCTCTCTACCGTGAAATTTCGCCTTTGAAAAGCTTGCTCTGATCCAAGTGCATTCCCCTTTCTTTCTCCTACCCTCTCTTTCTTGCTCTATCTCCTTGCGTTGTGTATGTGTGTAAAAATGAATACGATTTGATTGATCTGTGTAAAGAGGGAAGAAAATGAGGATGAGGGTTTGGTGTGTGTGTGTTGTGAGAGAAAGACACGAGATAGGGTAAAAATCGAGTGAATATATTAACTAAATTATTAAGGCTTTTTGTAACATCTTGATTTTTGAGTCGACTTCAAAATCAGAATATTATTTCCTAGCCTTTCAAAGATGCACTTTTAGCGTATTTATAAACTACATAACTGATATTTCATTCATGAATAACTGGAATGATCAATTTTCATTAAGATCTTATAGTTTTGATACATAAACGAATCTTCACAAGATCATTTATTTCCAGTTATAATAAAACTTACAGAAATCCAGTGCATAATTTTCCTAATACAAATGTGACTCGGTAGAAAACAGACACAATATCAAATACTACAGAGCTGTAGCAACCTCAAACTAATCTTCCATAGAATCATGATACTTAACTCGAAAGTCCTGGCCTGGGGTATGAATTCCTCTATCAACATCTATGCATCTGTAAAACAATCTACAATAAACAGTGAGATTACAAATCTCAGTGAATTCTACCGTGACCCCTTACCATGACATCTGGTAATTTGATATACGAATTACAATAAAGTTTTATTAATTCTAGCACATCACCTGCTACCCGAAGTAGTTTGAGTGAACCCCAACATCTGGCCGATAAGTGTACAACTTTTAAAGGCAAATTAATAATAAACATATGGGGGGCTAGGCTAAGGGCTCATGACTTCCCTCTCCTAGTATGCTAACATCTGGAGGTCGTCACCTCAATTCGATATAATTTATATATCCACCCACTTTGGGCCTTCTACCATATTCGATATAATTTATATATCGTGATCCCTGGACCGGCTTAGATGAATGTTAATCATCCCGAGTCATTAATACAATATCAAGTAGGACATGTAATCCGATTAGTTTTTCAAAAATATGTACTCTCAAGGGAACTACTTTACGGTTTTTCGAAACATTTATAGTTTTCAAAACCTTTTCTCAAAACCAAGTTAATTAGGTTTAAAATCATGTTTTTATTAAGTATATATCAACACAATTTGTTGGGAAAAGATTAAAAGTGGTTTGGAATCGAAAGGAGCGACGAAACGAGGTTTTGGTATCCGAGGGGCGAGGGCAGCGCACGGTCCGTGTGCCCTGTGCAGAGACAACATTTCGTTCTGTTCCGCTCGATTCGTATCTCCGATCGCGTCCAATCCGAAACCTAATCCAATTCCAACTGAAAAACAGAAAACACAACAATATTCCAGTCCAAATAATACCAACCAATCAATCCAATCCAAACAATGTCAATCAACACACACAAAACATCGAGTAATTCACTCCAAGATTTATAGTGACGAAATCAAACATTGCACACACCACATAGGTGTAGAGTTTTCTACAGAAGTACATCTACTTAGGCGAATTATTAAAAATAGTCAACAACATGGGATTTGTACAAATGACCCCTCATCGGAAAGCTCTCTGAGTCTAGTTTCTGAATATGATTTTCATTTTTCAAAATAAGCATCCAGTTGGTACATTTTTTCAAAATACGACACTGAGATACCGAAATTAGACAGAACTTTTTGGTCAATTTGAAGCCCTATTTTCTTCCTCATCTCTTAATGATATTTAGTGAAACCAGAGCCTATTTAGTAGGAAATTAAGTCTACTTTCCAATGAAACAAAAACCAACTTAAAACATTATTTGTACAGAATGTTATGGACAATTTATCAAGACTATAACCATACGGGTTTCACAATGATTCATGATATTTTACGGTTTTCGACTCGAAATTTACGAAACGAAAGTAATTCCAACGATCACAGAAATCACACAGACAACATAACATAGTATAAATATCCAAAGCGAGTAGTACTCACCCGTAGTGCCGAAATCGCAAACAATCAAAACTTCACACAATGTGTAACAAGTAATCCACACGAAATTAACCGAACTAGGGATGTTACACATTTTTTCTCTACACAATCTATTAATGGCGGTTAAAGCCGCCTTATATTAATATTATATAAACTATGGAGGTTCTGAAAAATGCCACACCATACCGTAAAAAATGGCAACTTCTATAACTCACATTTTAAAACTGCCATTATTAACTTGTTTTCCTGTAGTGAGGGAAAAGATGACGAGAAGGATGAAGGCTCTGTTGAAGGATGTACTTGAGGGTCAAGCAATCATACAATAAGCTCAAAGGGCTCAAGATGCTCGTGATGAGCAATACCAGTCATGGATTCTGCAGCAAGGGCTGACCACACTTGCTCCCAATCTAATCCCTCCAGAATTTGGTCCTGCCCCCCAGTTTCCTGACATTCCAAGACCTGCTACTTCCTCCTCTTCTGATGGGTCTTCCCCATCAAAGTAGTCTCTTAATGTCTCTTTCTGCCTCCACCTTTCTGATCTTAGCCAAAAGGGGGAGAAGAGTAGATTAAGTTACTAGGTCTTAGGAGTATTTTGAATGATCTGTATTAGCAAGCATCAGTGTGTACTAGACATTGTTTGTTGAGAAGTAATCTTCTCATTTGTTGTTTTTCATTTTCTTAGGCATATCTGCTGAAGAACATAAATCTCTTGTAATCATACTAATGATTCTTTTAATGAGCTGAATGAAATACATATTCTTGATTATGTTCTTGTGTGATCTGAATTGTGTGAAATAAAACACTTAATCTGTATGCACATATTCAGGGGAAGTAAAAATTAATCATGCCATAGAAAATTTTAATCAAATATCAGAAAACTTAATCCATCTCAATGAAGTTAGTCAAACATCAAAAAGAGGGAGATTATAGAGGCAAAATCCCTAATTAGTTTTGATGATTAATAAGCCTAAATGTGAGAATCTTAAGTTATCTGATTTCATATGCTACTAATGCTTCTTCTTGAGTGAACTAATAAGAACAGGAATAACAAAGCTAATCTCTAGAAGGTATATGCTTATGAGAATAATCATATGTGAGAAGACTTAAGAGAATGTTGCTCACAATATTCTTAAAGAAGAAACATTCTCTTGATAAAATCAAAAGATCAAGACCACATGGTAAACTTGAGAAAGATCAGCAAGAGAAGCTTCATCTATATCTGTGGCAACATGATAAGTATAAACAAGAAGGATCATCCTAAGAAGCATCACGACAGAACTATAAGAAAGAAAATAAGAAGCATCAGATGAGAAGAGTCAAGTTGACAAAAGTCATGACCATCAGAAGTGTCATGATGAGAAGAGTCAAGTTGAGAAAGGTCATACTGCTAGTATCTTCATCAGAAGCATCAACTTGAGAAGCATCATCTTCAACATCTGTTATGATTAAGAAGAGTCACAGTTGAGAAGAGTCCTGACAATTGGGAACAGCTGACTTCTGCTGAAAAGCAGAAACACAGCTGTATTAAACAGACAGCTTCTCCAACGATTGTAAATGGCTATATACTTTTGCCAACGACTCTTTTTCATGGACCAGAGGATATTACACATAATTTCAGCTATAAATAAACGCTTATGGCCATTGTTGATCCGTGTGAGAGTACATTGAGCTCAAGTCTTCCAACCTTCTCAAGTGTCAAAGTTTTCTCTCATCCGTTCTCAGCTGCTACAAAACGTAAGGGATTCACTTGATCTCTGAGTATGTATTAAGTCTTGTGTTGTTGTATTTATGGAATACTCCATTTGAATCAACCAAGCTCTAAAAATCCCACAAACCCAAACCCCTAAACAGAAACCTGTGGGAAACCTTCTAAATTAACATGTGTTGCTGTAGGGCTTGAGAAGTGAATGCTTCTGTGATATTTAATGCTTTTGGGTGAACCACTATACATCATTGTGTTATTTACTGCTTTTCCTTAGTTTTTTTAATCTGTAAGATAAAACTCTCCTCTTGGACAAGCTTTATGAAGGAATATCGCAAGAGAAGGAAATGCAGTAGAAACAGAATCACCAACGAAGTAAAAAACGCACGAAGAGGAAGACGAAAGAGAAGAAGACGCACAAGTGAAACGAAGGAGAGGAAAAAGAGCCAAATGAAGAGTTCCGCGGAAATTTAAACATTTCAGAGGAAAGATGATCTAACGGTGGGGAAAGGCGACAAACAAATCAACGGTGCAGAAGTCACAATGGTTTAAATTCCGCGCAATGGGGGCACGACAAATGGCGCTCCCCTAGTGAAGTGTCAGGGAACGCGACGGTTCCCGAAGGCGTCATCATGACGTTTCCCGCCAAACCCAAAGGTCACGTCCAAATCAAAACGTCACATCCAAAAGTCACATCAGCGAGGCGCCCGGTTTACAGAAACTCAAAAACTGTGAAGCCGATCGTTAGAGGAACGGCCACAAGGAGATACTCCCGCTGAATTCGACTAAAGCAGAAAGGAAGGAATTTATGTTTAAGTCACTATCTCTTGAAAAAATATATTAATACATTCATTATTACATTAAGATATCTTTGCAAATGGGTTTTGAATACAATATATATACAAATATGAAGTGAAGTGCTAATCCACCCTCGGCCCTATTAGCCGAGGCCTCTTTCGTTGATCTCGATGCAGGTGCGAACCAGCTTAGTAGATCTTTTGATGAGCTTCCCGGCCTGGTATCTGCCGGCTTAGTAGGCTTTCTGATGAACTTCCCGGCCTGGTACCCTCCAGTTCTGCAAAACATCAGACGAGCTTCCCGGCCTGGATAACCGCAGACATGCTATATCCGATGTTCTGGACCGTACCAGCCAAGGAAGCGATGCAGGGAAGCAGCATTACCGAATAAGAAGCCAACGAACCTTAAGCTTCCATCGGCGCCACCGCCGCGTCCAAGCAGGCAACGACACAAAGTAACCCGAGGATTGCCTGCTGACTAATAGCGAAGTCTTCCCTAGGCAACCAAGAGGCCACCTCCCACCAGCAGCAACCTGAACCTACAGGCAGGCTGCATCTTGAGTCTTCCACACAACCCTAACTCCACAAAGACGAGGACTTGCGAGAGGAAAAACCACAATTCACGAAGATCAATAACCCCCACTTTGAGCCTCATGACAACCCCAGCACAGTCAAACCTGATGGGGTTGTGCAGAAGACTCAAGATGGATGAGCTTTATTTTGTTGGTTCAAGCTTTTGATCTTTTGGTTAGTGGACATTACATTTGTTATCACACAATTTCTAATATGAGTCCACATAATTTTTTTCCCTTATATTCGTACAGAAATCTCAAATATTACCACATAATTTTACCACAAAGCTAAGAAGTCTCAAATATTGATTCATTTTTTTTTAAAGTACACTGATAGATGGCCGATGAAAACGATATATTAGACGTGTGATTAATTCTAATGGCCCTATATATATATATATATATATATATATATATATATATATATATATATATATATATAAACACGCTCAAAAAGTTTTATTTGAATAAAAAAAATAAAGCATGTCGTAGATAACTTGAAATACTTCTCCTCTAATAATAGAATTGTACATGCAATTTTCAACTCAATTAACATTGAATAAAATGATTCTGGAAATATAAATTGATTGTATAGCTTACTTTTATCAAATGAAGGAACAGATTAAGGAAAAAAAACACCACACTTTGCTGCTAAATATTTTAACAGTTCGACATTAGTGGGATCAAACTTAACACCAACAGGAAATCCAGGCCACTTAGGAGAAACCTAGACAAATTGGAATAAGGTTGAAAAACTTTTTAGCATAAGAAATCTATCCTCTATTATAAGAAGATAGGTTAAGCAAGTGAGTCCTTTCTCCATAGCTTTCATCTATAGTAACTGATTTTTCATCCCAGAAACTACGATAAGCAACTTACCTGATGGCACTGTAAAATCCATCAAAGTAACTTTATCTTTCTTTTGGTTCTTCTTCTCATTTTTGAAAAGTTAAAGACTATGACAATTAACAGAAATATCCATAGTTCTCTAAGATATACTTTAACCTTGGTTTTTCTACCATTTTTGGGCCATCCCAGAATAATCTCAAAAATGAGTAGAAGAACCAAGAAATAAGCCCCAATCTCCTTATTTAACTTACACACCATATGAAGTATAAAAAACAATAGTAACTTATGATTTTCTTTTCTGCTTACTCTGCTCTTCTACACCTACCTCTCTCTCTCTCTCTCTCTCTCTCTCTCTCTCTCTATATATATATATATATATATATATCTATATATATATATAGTGGAATTGGAGTTGAGGAAACTGATATTAATATATAAAAAATATAAAAAAAAAAAAAAAAAACATGTATTCCGTTGCATGATTTCCATTTGGCGTAAAATTATTAACAATTTCCAGCATTTGTCTTTTTCTATTACCAACACATGGAACCACGAAAAACATCTCAATTATTTAAGTCAGAGTGGATAGTGTCGAATTCTGTGTAGATTTCCCACAAATGTTGGTCCAACATTCTGATACTTATCTATCCTATTTGTTTGTTAAGTCAATACTTATTTTTATTGTGAATTTGCTGCCGCATGTGACAGCTAAATAGCCGTTATCTTTGGGCCTGTATAGTCACATTATAAAGTTACATGACGGATCCTACGTAACCAATATGTGACTAATGGGATTATATGAAACCTCTCTCGAAGTATATTTATTTACAACCTATTAGTATTTGTTAGTTCTCTTGACAAATGATGTTGCAGTTGTATGGAAAAAATTTGAAATACATACCGTTTGTTGTAATCAGATTAACTGATGGTGTCAGTAGTAAAGATGGTTAATTGCATATGTCGGTTAATTTACATGTATAAGTGAAGACAACATGGAAGTCATTGAATTGTGTAATCTAACTACTTAAATTTTTTCCTTTTTCAGTCATTTGCTAGTAGGTTTATATCAGACTATATGTCTAACAATTCGTTCACCTCTGATTTGTCTCTTGATACAATAAGTTTTGCTTTTCTTGTGGTACATTTAGTCTGTTTTTACAATTTGTGTTTGTTCGTATATTTCCCTTTCCATGGTTTTCTTTTGTTTTACACAAGCTCACTAAGATTGGTAGTGACTTCTATAATGAATATGGGCATATCCTACCTCCAACACTTCAGATAGAAATTTTTTTGAAATACATAGCATTTGTTGTAGTCAGATTAACTTATGGTGCCATTAGTAAATATGGTTAATTGCATATGTCGGTTAATTTACATGTATAAATGAAGACAACATGGAAGTCATTGAAATCCATCATCTAACTACTTAAATTTGTTTACTTTTCAGTCATTTGTGCAAATGCACCCAAATCCCATCCAAACTATTCACCCAGATGTCAATGGAATCACTCGACGAGGCTACTACTTTCCCCACGGAGTTGTTGGATCCACTACCGATAATCCAATATTCCTCTGATGCTCTCCACAGGAAAAAAATATTTAGCAAATGTTGTCTGCATGTTAGCTGGATTATTTGTGATTTAAGTGTTGACGAGTTAATTTAGGTGTTTGACAGCCACTTCTATTGTAGTTAAAAGCTATCAAATATACGTGTTGATTTTCTGTATGCGTATTACATTTTCTTCATATTTGTACTGTCAAAATGCATTTAAATTTTTCTCCAATGGAATCCCTAATCCCCAAATTGAAACGTATCAAAGAAATTGATACTCCATAATGGTCACACATGATGGATTCACAAGGCCCTCGACGCCGTTGCTGAGCACAAAAATTGGTGCCAGACAACACAAACAGAACAAATAAAATCAGTATATTTCGTTAATTAATATTCAGGTATGATTACTATTTGTTATTAGTAGTTATTTTTTATGATATATATATATATATATATATATATATGTATGTAAATGTAAATATAGAGAATTATATTATAGTTTTATGGAAATATAATATAAAAAAAAAATTAGTAGAATGACACAATCATCTTGTGGTCGGCCAAAACAAAAAGAATGAATTATAAGAAGGAAACAAAAGAGAATTAGGCCCAATAGTATATCCAATGCACAAAACACCCTAGTATCTCATCACTCACTCATCTGCGAAAATCCTAGAATTGCCGCCGCCAATACATACCAATTCTTTTATGCTGTTTTCTTCTACTAATATAGCAAAGGGACTAGTGCTTTCCTATCCTTCAATAATTCACTATTCATTCAGAATCCTTCTTTAGTTATGCTATTCGAATTCCAACGCAAATCACTACACTAAGACCATTGATCCATTTTCCTAATGTTTCTTTCCCATCTCTTCCCATGATTCTGATATTGACGTGTGGCATATGTCAAAGGATTTGGATCCTTATCATTTTATTGTCATCAAAAGTTTCATTATTTTAATATCAAACCTTCATCATCTAGTGGCTCGCTCACGTTCCATTCTTTGTGTGATTCATGAATTAACTTCAATTGCCATATCTGATAATACAATATCGGAGTTAAGGATATCCAATTAAAGCATTTGTGCAGTATCTTTTTGTTAATCACATATGGATAGTTAAAGGTCCCACCCCAATCAAATTCTTTCCTTGATTTGGAACACTAGTTTGGGGGGCAACAACAACTTATTTGTGGCTCATAGAGTTTTCAAGGGAAGTCTCATTTGTTGGGTTTGGCCATTCAGCTCTCCTTAGTTGTCTTTTGGAACTCGTCACACAAATATTTTGCTTTGATGTTGACCACCATTGTCATTGTTTCGGAAAATAGAAGTTATTTCTGGATTACTCTAGTCCAACTCTTTAAGAAACACTAACCGTTCGTGCATCACGGTGAAGTTGACGTCCCTATTACTCTCTCGGTGAGAATTTTTCCAGTCATTCTTTTATACCGTCTTTACTCTATTGTTTTTTTACACGTAATATTTTATTAAGTACTTTTCAATAGTTTTATATTTTGCGTAGTTTTACGGTCATATTTCATAAGCTATGTGTACTAGCTATCGAATAATTTCAATATGGACTCGCTCGTTGTGCGGACTGTCGTGCTGAAATTTCATTTAAATCTGTATTTAACGAGATCGCCAAACCAGATACGGGGGATGATCTTCAGGTTATATTTGGGCCTTTGGGTATCGTGAAGTGTTCTGGAGTGGGCCGAAGCCCACTTCAGCCATGGAAACAAGGAGCGGCCCAGGCAAGAATGGGTTAAAGGGTGAAAGCGCGAATCAACGGCGCAGATGAATACGTACGACCATCCAACGGCCGGGCGTGATTCGCACTCCCTATATAAGCAGTCATTGCGTCAGTTGTCAGGTACACACTATTCATTCAGATTTATATTCTGCCCGTTCGTTCCTGACTTGGGCTTTGGAGTGTCTTCGCAGGTACACCCGCCCCCAGAAGTTAAGTTTGGAGCACGACCAGAAGAGCACAAAGATTTGATACCTGAGAAACTGCGGTCCAACATTCAAGGGTACAGATCATTAAGGTTGTAGAGATTTCCATTAATCCCTTGAACACCTATTTATATAGGCACATGGCCTCATATAATGAGGCCAACACCTAAGGAATTGTTTTAAAATAATTTAATTCTTATTGATGAAGCTTGCATATATGTTTATCATAGATATTATTGGCTCACATTTACTTTTATTAAAATTATGAGTTTGTGGTGTTATTGAGTATTTTGAATGTCATACGTGATGTGTTGTTTTGATGTCCATGCTTGTTTGAATGTTGTCAATTATACCTTTCACTTATCTTCTGTGTTTCTATCGTCATTATATTGGTACAAATTGATTAAATTGAATTGTTTGAGTGTTATGGTCATGTATTGAGATTGGGTCTTAAGTTTTAAGTTGATATCCATTAAATTTCTGAATTAGAGATTTGATTATTATAGATTGAAAGTCATGTTATTGTCTTAGGGAATATATTAAAGAGGCATTAAGTAGCGTTAGTAATTCACTTTACATGAATATTTTGACGATTTAGTATTAAAACAAGAAATGAATATCGTAGTGGAAATTAAGTGTTTAGAGAAACAGGTGAATTTAAATAACTAAAGGTGTGCATAACATGTGCCTCTTTGTTACCTTTCGTAATTGTTTATTATACTAAGTGATATATGATTATGACTTTATATCATTGTGATGAGCTACCTAGCCTGTAACAGGTGAGGATGGTGCTCATATCATGTTTTGACTACACTATGATTGCGTTTGTGATATGTGGTTGTGTGTGTTGTGATATGGTATCCTTGAGTTTGAGTTATATCTAGCCTGTGAGAGGCTGATATAGTATCTTTCAGTTTGAGTTGTATCTAGCCTGTGAGAGTCAGTTGTTCCATCAGAAATGTCAATAACTTGCTTGGGTGATTGCTTTGAAGAGGTGGAACCCAAAGTTCAGGAAGAAGCAGCAGCGCTAAATGAATTAGCAATGTTGACCATAGCATCAGCATTAGAATCCAACAAAGTCCCATCTGCTACTAATGATTCCTACAGTGAATGCAAAGACTTTAAAAATAGATAGCTTTGCAAGAAATAAGGGAAGCAAAGAATGAACATATTCAACCATACGAACAAATCTAAAGGAACAACATTATTTAGAATGAAAAATAAGATTTACCAAGCCCACAAACTCAGGGTCTGCATCAAAGCAGCTGCAAGGGATTCATCTGCATTCTCTTTATCAATGTTCAGCTCTTCATTGGGATTATTGGTAGGTTAGCATAAAATAGAGGACCAATAAGGTGGAGGGAAGTAAAGAAGAATTTTTTTTTCCAAAATGTGTTGATTTTAAAAGTAGGTCAATCATGATGACTTAAACATGAAGAAATAGAAAATGCAAAATACAATCTATAACTCAATTTTGATAAGAAAGGTGGATAATTAGATAAGGCAAGCTTACCAATGTTGGGGGCTCGGGAGTTTTAATAAGAGAATCAGCAAATGCCTGATTTTCAGAAAGCTGAGGATCCTACAAGAATAAAGAACCGGTGAAAAGTATGCAATTAGGAAAACCAAAGTGTTTGGCAAAAAAAAAACTTAGAAATAGCTGTTGGTCTTTTTAAACTAACCAGAAGTCCATGTTTGCCAAGGTAAGCAGCAATAATACTCTCATCAGAGGTAACACGCTTGACAGAGAATTGTTGCCAATTCTGGGTAATGTTACCCTCGAGTATTTCAATCTTAAACAGAAGATACTTTTCAAGGAAAGCTTGGAATTCGTTTGGATATGCAGCATTTGGATCAGTATTTTCAAGAAGTTCTTGAGCAGAAACACCAAGGAAAAAAGAGACGACACGGTTGATCATAACGAATGTTGTGGAACCTGTTGGATCAATAACCCTTGCCTCCACTTTGAAACTATTGAAGAGAAACATAAATTTTCCAAAAAAACAAAACTTTAGTCAAAATGATGTTAATCAGCTTATAAGTCACTATTGTTAAAATGTGTAAAACACGCACCGAGGGATGCCAGTAACAATACGGGAACATTTTTGGTTTTTGCAATAAAAAACGTGACCCAACTTTGCCATCCTTGCGTAAACATCTATTGCATGAGTCGTAAACCCACCCATGCTGGCCATCAATCTCAACAACACGAGCTAGTACAGCCCCAAACCCAGTCTTGTTAAAAGCAAAAAACAAAAAAAAAAGAATCATTAGCTTATTTTTTTGGTTGCAGTAATAAAATGAGGGCAACTTGTGAAAGAAAGTTAAAAACTTACGTCAGTTGCCTCTAATAGACTGGAGATAGTCATCCTAGGTGTCTGCAGAAAATCATCAAGCAAGGAAACCTGAGGGGGTGCAGTTACTTGGGTAATGACCTGAGTCAATCCAGTTGAAGGTGATTCCATCCTGCATCGTTGAGAAAAAGGCAACTAAATATAAGATGTTTTGAAAAGCGTGGAAATGAAGTTTAAACTTAAGAAATTGAATCAACTATGAAACAAAAACCTTTGCCTATATTCTTCAATTTCTGGAAGGCCTGAGTTGAAGAAGACTTTCGTACCACTGACACATTTGGGTGTGGCTGGCAGTAATTTGGGTGTTATGGATTAATAGGAACAATGTAATCTTTAGGGGAAGGGAGTTACCAAACATAGACACATTGCTATCACAAGTTAAAATGTTGTCATGGGGTTGGTTTGTGGGCAAATTAGAATCTAAGTCTCAAATTACATGGGAGATTTGGCAAAAAGACCCTCTCAATACTCTAAAAATTCATGGAGATGTATGCTGAAACTTCAATATGTAAATGGGTGAGGTACCCCTTGTACCACAATCAATCAAATTTGACTTATCAAAAAAAAAAAACAAAGGTGAAGAATGGATAATTAAATCGACCAAAACAGACGAAGACCTTGTATCTTCCTGTTGAGAAGTGATGCATATTTTTAGATCTTTCTAGAGTACACTAGTAACTTATAGAATAAGTATTAATATTAGCTTATGATGCACATGTCTAGACTTTTCTAGAATATTTGAGTTGATCATAGAATAAATACTAAAACACTTGTATTAGGAAGTATCATGAAGATTCTAGAAAGAATCTTCTAGAGTATCTTCAACACCTATAAATATGCAACCATAGCTCATTTGTAATCAAGTCATTGGAGAAGCAATACAACCTATTCCTTTGCTCCAAACTTCACACTACTAACTACTATTATCTTCCAACTATCAACTAAAGCTTTTCTCTACTATCCAACTATTTTCTAAACTAACTTTACTACCTCAAATACTAACAGTGGTATCAGAGCTACGTTCAGTCATCTACTGGGCGTAGAAAAACTATCAAACTACCTACTAAAAATCACTACCGACAATTCTACACTACTTCCATTATTTTCTTAGTCTATGGCTAGCAACACCCAATCATCATCTAATATTCAAGTCCCTACTTTTTCCGGTGAAAACTATGATTTTTGGAGCATTAAAATGAAGACATTTTTTTGCTCTCAAGATCTATGGGAAGTCATAGAGGAAGGAATTATCCTTCCCGCCGATACTTCAACTCTTACTACAGCTCAAAAGAAAGAGTTGAAGGAAAATAGGCAAAAAGATTCAAAGGCATTATACTTCTTGCAACAAGCTGTGGGTGACTCTATTTTCCCGAGGATAATGGGAGCTACTAGTGCCAAGGAAGCATGGAGTACACTACAGGAGGAGTTTCAAGGAACTGCTAAGGTACGTGCCGTCAAACTCCAAAGTCTAAGGCGTAAGTTTGAATTATTAAATATGAAGGAGTCCGAGACCGTACAAGATTACTATACTAAGATGAAAAAAATTGTTTCTCAAATGAGAGCCTACGGGGAAAATATTCTCGACAAAAAGAATTGTTGAGAAAATTCTAATTTCTATTCCCCGTAAATATGACCCAATCGTGACGACGATTGAGCAAACAAAAAATCTGTCCAATCTATCTGTGACAGAATTAATGGGCTCTCTTGAAGCTTATGAGCAAAGATTGAGTAGGCATGATGATGACTCTGTAGAAAATGCCTTTCAATCTAAGCTCAAATTTCAGCCTCAAAATAAAGGGTATGGAGGAAACAAGAGTAGTGGAGAAAATTCTAGAAACAAAGAGAATTCTAGAAATTTCTCAAAGAAAAATCAAGACGAGTATCCTCCATGTGGCATATGCAAGAGGACTAATCATGCCGAGAAAGACTGTCGATGGTGTGGAAAGCCACAATGTTGGCACTGTAAGAAATTTGGGCACGTGGAGAAGAATTGCTACAGTAAAAATAAGCATCATGCTAATTTCGTCGAAGAACATGAGAGTGTCCAGAATAAGCATGATGGTGAAGAACATCTCTTCTATGCTACCCAAGATTCCAACGATGACAAAGAAGGAACCTGGTACTTAGATAGTGGTTGTAGTAATCACATGGCTAAAGACGAGAGCATCTTCAAGCAAATTGATGACTCTGTCAAATCGAAGGTCCGACTAGGGAATGGTACTACCGTGGAATCAAAAGGAAAAGGCACTGTCATGGTGGAGACAAAGAAAGGTACGCGACTCATTAAAGATGTCTTACTAGTTCCCAGTCTTAAAGAAAATCTCTTGAGCATCGGTCAAATGATAGAGAAGGGCTACATCCTTCACTTTGAAGGAGATAAATGCACAATCTATGATAACACTAATAAAAGGGTTGAGATAGCTCAAGTAAAGATGGAGACGAGGAACAGAAGCTTCCCGATAAATTTTAAATATACTACCAACATTGCCATGAAGGTGCAGGCTGATGATTCAAGGCTATGGCATCGAAGATTTGGCCACCTCAACTCTAAATCCTTAAAGTTGTTATATCAGAAGAATATGATGAGAGATCTACCATGTCTAAAAGAAGATGATGGAGCATGTGAAGGATGTCTTCTCGGAAAGCAGCACAGATCACCATTTTCAGCGAGCAATGCATGGAGAGCTAAAGATGTGCTAAAGCTCATCCACACAGACGTTTGTTGACCGATGAGGACGCCATCACTCGACAACAACAGGTATTTCATCCTTTTCATCGATGACTTTTCTAGAATGACTTGGGTCTATTTCATCAAAGCAAAATCAGAAGTCTTTGGAATATTCAAGAAGTTCAAGGCCCTTGTCGAAAAGCAAAGTGGTAAACACATAAAGAGGCTTAGGAGTGATCGGGGAAAAGAGTATAACTCCCATGAGTTTGATAAATTCTGTGAGGATGAAGGCATCGAGCGACAACTTACAGTCGCATATTCCCCTCAACAAAATGGAGTATCAGAAAGAAGAAATCGCACGGTCATGGAGATGGCTAGATCAATGCTAAAGGAAAAAGGACTACCAAACACTTTTTGGGCTGAAGCAGTTTACACGGCTGTTTACATTATCAATAGATGTCCAACTCAAGCAGTCCAAGACAAGACTCCTATTGAAGCTTGGAGTGGACAGAAACCATCCGCTAAACATCTAAGGGTCTTTGGATCAATATGCTACATTCACGTCCCAGAACAAAAGAGGCACAAGTTAGAAGACAAGACAGTTCGAGGCATCTTCTTAGGATATAGTACACAATCAAAAGGCTATCGAGTTTACAACTTACAAACAAAGAAAATCATTATTAGTCGAGATGTTGAAGTTGATGAAGCTGCCGCTTGGAATTGGGATACAGAAAAAATTGACAGAAGCAACATTTATCTTCCAGCACAACAACCTCAAGAAGAAGTTGAAGAAGTAACAGAATGTTCAGGTATGCCTCCTTCGTCTTCTCTTCAACAAGATTCCTCACCAGAATCTACTCCGAGACGAGTTAGATCTCTGGCGGATATATATGAAACTTGCAATTTGGCCATACTTGAGCCGGAAAACTATGAAGTAGCATCAAGGCAAGAAGTATGGGTCAAAGCAATGGAGGACGAGATTAAATCAATTGAGAAGAATAACACATGGGAGCTAGTAGACTATCCAAAAGATAAAGATATCATAGGAGTCAATTGGGTTTATAAGACAAAGCTTAACCCTGATGGCTCAATACAAAAACACAAGGCTAGGCTCGTAGCAAAAGGCTACTCTCAGCAACCTGGAGTCGACGACAATGAGATATTTGCTCCAGTTGCACATCTAGATACAATAAGAGCTATATCAGAGAAGCATAGGCGACAAAACAAAATCAAATCAAGTATTACACAACAGAACACCAGGTTGCAAACATATTCACGAAGGCGTTACTACCAAGACCAAGATTTGAGCAACCACGGATGATGCTTGGAGTTACTGAAATATGCATCAAGGAGGAGTGTTGAGAAGTGATGCATATTTTTAGATCTTTCTAGAGTACACTAGTAACTTATAGAATAAGTATTAATATTAGCTTATGATGCACATGTCTAGACTTTTCTAGAATATTTGAGTTGATCATAGAATAAATACTAAAACACTTGTATTAGGAAGTATCATGAAGATTCTAGAAAGAATCTTCTAGAGTATCTTCAACACCTATAAATATGCAACCATAGCTCATTTGTAATCAAGTCATTGGAGAAGCAATACAACCTATTCCTTTGCTCCAAACTTCACACTACTAACTACTATTATCTTCCAACTATCAACTAAAGCTTTTCTCTACTATCCAACTATTTTCTAAACTAACTTTACTACCTCAAATACTAACACTTCCAAAACAAATGGTATGCACGTTGTTTGTTTTCCATTTCTCGCGTAGGTTTTAAGATCACCTCTTTCAACCAAATGACCAATAACATCTACAG
Source organism: Astragalus glycyphyllos (assembly GCA_963573325.1). Taxonomy (NCBI): domain Eukaryota; kingdom Viridiplantae; phylum Streptophyta; class Magnoliopsida; order Fabales; family Fabaceae; genus Astragalus; species Astragalus glycyphyllos. The sequence continues at coordinate 63,208,926 of OY754312.1, read as the reverse complement.
ATATTTAGAAGGACAATTGTTAGAAGGCAATAGGACATGAATAAGTAGGGAAACTAAATTTGTTGACCTCTTACCCACAAGGTGACCCTCTTCAGGAGAGGTTTCAATGTCGGGAAAGGGTTTGAAGACAAAGTGATTGAGTGGAATGGTAGGTTCTTCAATTGGGGTGCACTTGGTTGACACAATAAACTTAACCTTAAACTTATGAGGTGTGGTTCGAAATTTAGTGTCATTGGCACCAACCATAAGGTTTTCAAGTCGGTAGGTTGAGCCCAGAGTAGAGGGTGATACTTGACCAATAAGCTCCTAGCACTGTTGCATGGATACGACCCAGCTGGGAAAACGAAAAAAAAATGTTAAAAATGAAAACAACCAAAAGAAGTAAAGAATGAGTTGTTGGAGAAATTCATTGGCAAGAAAGAAGTAAGCAAACCTTGTTGTCAAGAAGGACCATCTCAACTGAATTTGCTATCTGAGGGTTTTTGAATTCAGGAACAACCCAGAGACGTATAACACGGACAGAAAGATCCCAATTAATCCTACCAGGAACAACTTCAGCAATAGTTCCCATTGAGAAAGTACTAATGATAAGTATAAAGTTAGAGAGAGGAAAGTATGGATGGAAGATTGAAGGAGAGTGCATATTTATAAGGATGGAGGGAACTGTTTTTAAAGTGCAGGGAAAAACCGAAGGTGAAGATAGGCAACTGAAAGAAGGACACATAATGAAGTATATGGGTGCATGAGTTTTTATTCGTCGTGTGTGTGAAGAAGCAAAAAGTAGATAGAAACATTTATAGGAGGCAGCAGGAGTGGCTTTGAGTATTATTTTTTGTTATTTTATTACAATGAAAAATCAGCCATGCATGAAAAAAGTGAGGGAAAGAGGCTGGAGGTTGCACTATGGAAACGTAGTTCTCAAGGACAATGTGGAAGTAAACAGAAGGAAAAGGGAAGGATACGATAAAACAATGCATAAACCATAAACGTGGCAGAATATGGTAAAGAGCATTGTGAATACAAATTCAGGACTACAAAAATGTAAGATTTGTTTATAGGATATGGTGAAGGAAGGGAAAAGACAGCAAATTGAGATATAATTTTCAAAGTAATCTAACGTGGCACTAAGCGGAAAATTGTAATAATTATTGATGAAGCTATACACACACACACACACATATATATATATATATATATATATATATATATATATATGTTACAAAGCACAAAGTTGGTAAATAAATCTATTCAATTAGTTTAATACATCCAACTGATGCTATTATAGTTTAGCAACATTGGATCACTTGCATGAAAGGGGATAGGTGGTGAAAAACTGAACCAGGGACAATGGTAACATAGTAAGCAAAATAAATGACCCCCATAATACGTGTTCATAAGTCTATTGAGTTGGAAAAAAGGTGGAATGCAAAAACAAATAATGAATGTCATACCCTAATTTTGTCCGCCTAGGTTTAAAACCCTAATTTTCCGCAAAAAAAATAAATAAATTGAGAAGTGTGGTTTTTATTTTGAAGAGTGAAGAGCATTGTGCATGCATTTTTGGGTTTTAAAAGTCATTCTAGGGCTTTTAAATTCATTGTTAGAGTGGAAATGCATTTGTTGTTAAAAAACAAGGTTTTTAGGGCAAAAGGGTATTTTGGTCATTGTCAAAAATAAGATAATTTCTCATCAATAATCATTGTGCAATTTTAGAGAAATTTATTTGAGGCAAAGCATTTTTGGTCATGTATGTATGTATGCGCATGCATGCATACATTGTGCACAAAATTCAAATTCAAAAAAGGCATCAAAAAGAAATATTCTACAAAAATTTCAAGATGAGGTTTTTATGATATTTTTGGTCATGGTGATCTCATAAAATGGCATATTCCTCAAGATACCTTGTATGTGGCCTAAATTGGGTGTATTTTTGTACAATTATCCTAAGAAGAATAATCAAAAATGAAGGGATAATGGAATGGTCATATAATAGTACAATAGTACAAGATGACAACTAGCAAAACTTGGTCACCAAGGACCCCTCCCATTTATGCGCCTATCCCTCTCTATTCTCTCATTTTGTGTTTTCTCAATGTCCTCAATCCATGTGAGCCTCAATCCTAGCCTTTGATTCAAAATTAAAATCAAATCCTAGAGCACAACTAGTGCACAATGACCTATCTACCCTTAAACCTAATTGCTTTCTATATATACCCTATTAACCTCACCTCACAAAGGAGAAAGCTTTTGGCCTCACCATTCACTCATAAACCCTAGCACACAACTCCCTCCTCACCTTCTCTACATTTTATGCGCCACCCCCTCTCCCTTCTCTCTAACTCACTTCTTCATTTCTCATCTACCCACACACATTCAATCCATCTTCCAAGCCTAAACACTAATTTTCAACCATCAATCCTTCATTAAATCACACAAAAGTTCAAGATCAAGGGTCATTTTTTTGGAGATTGGAGACCAAGCTTGAAGATAAGTTGATTTGGTTGATTGTTTCTTCATCTATTGTGTTTATTTGGAGCTCATCTTAAGGTATGTGATTCCTAGACCCCTTCTCTTGTAAATCCTTGCATAAAGTCATCATTTCTTGCATATTTGTGAGATTTCCACTTCCAAAAATGTAGATCCTCTCTTTTAACTTCATTTTTATGCTTGTACATATGTTAATCTCATGAATCTTTGTTTTGATGCTTTGATTTTGGGGTTATATGCATGATTTTGTTGTTTTAATTGAAATAAAATGTTATTTGCTTTGATGATAATTTCGCATGCTTCAAATAAATATGTGTTTTATGATTTTTGTTGGTTCTCATGGTTGAATCTTGTGAATAAATGCATCTATGTTTTGGTTATGTCACTCGCTTGCTTTATTTGGTTGACTTGTTAAAATAAATTGATGATTGGCCATTAAACTTGCAAATATTCAAACCTATGTTGTTAATTGTGAAATTTGTGATTTGAGAAAAATGAATTTGGGTTTTGGTTCATTTATGGTCCACAAATGATCTTGGGTTATGCTAAGTTGGCAAGAGATAGGTTACTTCAACCTTGATGCCTATGCTTGTAAGCATTTAAAAATTCAATTCTCATTTGATGTGCTTGTGAAATGTGAGCAAAGAGGGGTCTATAAACCATTGAATTTGCGCACATGATTGGTCTCCAATGACCTTGATGCATCCTCAAGTTTAATCATGCTTTCTTTGCTCTTTGAGTTTAATGTAAATTGTTGTTTGAAGCTTGTGAAGTTTTGGCAAAGGATAGGCCACTTAGAGCCTTGATGCACCATTGCATTGTCTTAATAAATTGCAAAGGAGAGACTACTTGGAGTCTTGATGCACTTTCCATTTCTCAATCGGCAAAGGATAGGTTCATTTAACCTTGATGCACATGCATTTTGCATATTCATGCATTCTTGAATTGAAGCTTGGTACTCAATGCTTGATATACTTGTTTATGTGCTTGTGATGCATTAAAATGTTGAATTGGTGTTCACAATTTGCTTGTTTTGATTTTCACCAATTGTTACTCGTTAGTAACTCTCCAAAACTTCAAAACCATGTTGCATACAAAGAACAACTTGTTACTCGTTAGTAACGTTCCAACTTCAAAACATTTTTTTTTTGCATTTACATAATCATTGATAAACAACTTCACTTCTTCTCAAAACAATTTCAAACTATTTTTCACAAATCAAACTTTGTTGAGGATAATGCGAAGCCTTTGCTTGCACGATTGTCAACAATGGGGTGCTAGTGGTGATCACTTGGAGTCTTTGCTCAATTGATTATCATGAACACTCATTTTTCAAAAGAACTCTCATTTCACAAATTAAAAACTTTGTTGATGATAATGCGAAGCCTTTGCTTGCACGATTGTCAACAATGGGGTGCTAGTGGTGATCACTTGGAGTCTTTGCTCAATTGATTATCATGAACACTCATTTTTCAAAAGAACTCTCATTTCACAAATTAAAAACTTTGTTGAGGATAATGCGAAGCCTTCGCTTGCACGATCGTCAATAATAGGATGCTAGTGGTGATCACTCGAAACCTTTATTGTTTGATCACTGTGAACATTCAATTTTCACAATTAAACAACTAAAAAATAAAAACCTTTTCTCGACAACCGAGAACTACATAAGCTTTGAATTCTCCATCGCACTGGGAGATACGTAGGAGCGGGTCACATTCCCGTCAAGCACGACAAATGAAAACCATTTTCTTTTCAAAAAAACAAACCCTTTTCCAAAACAAGGCAATTTCTAAAAACAAAACAATTTTCGAAAACAAGAACTTTGTTGCTTTGATTCCCTCCCCGGGATACGTAGGCACGGTGCCCTCCCGTCAAGCGCAAAAGATTAAATTTTCCTTAAGTTTTTCCATAAAGTAAGGAGAGATAAAGAGAGATAAAAACAAAGCATTTATTAAATCAACCTTTTAAATCACACGTCAAATCGAGGTTCCCTTTCAGTAGAAAGGATGTGTGGGGTGCTCGTACCTTCCCCATGCATAACCGACCCCCGAACTCAAATCTCGTGGTTCCAAGGACCATTGTCTTTCAAGAAAGGTTTTTTTCAATGTTTTACCTCTAAAAAAATATTGGTGGCGACTCCAATTCATGTTGTGCGAAGAGAAATCCCTCCAAAGGATTTTTCGGGGTGCAACAGCGAAAAATAAAATGCTTTAACCTAAATGGTGAAAAAAAAAGGTTTATATATTTGATCCCCCTGCAAATATCCCATTTCTCTATTTACCCCCCTTTAAAAAAAAGTTTAAGGTTACCCCTGCAAATATAAACAGTTTTCGGTCACCCCCAACTGTTAGATTATGTAGTGTATAATGGGTAAAAACCATGTACGGTTACCCCCTGCAAAATATAAAAAGTTTACGGTTACCCCCTGTAGGGGGTAACTAGAAACACTTATTATTTGCAAGGTTAATTTTAAAACTTTTTTTTTACAGGGGGGTAAATGCAAAAATGGGATATTTGCAGCGGATCAAATATTTAAGCCAAAAAAAACTTATATTTTCACAGAAACAGTAGAAAAATAAAAAAAAGCGTTTTATTTTCAATGTGTCACACATCTATGGCTGCTATATATATATATATATTTATTTATATATATATATACACATCAAAATCTATATATATATATATATATATATTTATATGTGTTTGGTACCGGAGTACCTGCAAGCACTCTGATGCCTAAGTCAGCAAGGGAAGAGAAGAGGTATACGAGAGGGAATGAGTGCGTACCTGGAATTGGCAGACGAGTCCTGTATTTATAGACCACGATGCCGTGCGTGGGTCGTTGGATCGGGCGAAGGAGCCCCAATCGTTGGATGCGGGTTGCTACTGCAGCGAAGTCCGGTTTTGCCTTGTGGCAGCACATGTGGATTGGGCCAGGTCCAGGTGGTTGGCTGTTGGCCCAGTCTGGAACAGTGGTCCCCCAAGCCGAGGTCGAGCTGACCAGGGTCGGGCTTGGCTTGAAGAAGTCAGACCTGAGCTTTCCTGTGCTTCGGGAACTGCTGCGTCCCTTCCTACAAAAAAGGGCTTGACAGAGCATTTAAGCTCGGAATCAAGTAAATCTTGACTGAGCATTCAAGCTCGAAGTCAATTACGTCTTGACAAAGCATTTAAGCTCGGAGTCAAGAATGTTCAAAGCCACTGTGGACTTCTTCCTCGGTCCCGAACTGAACATTGAAGCTCGGAGATCGGGAGAAGGCAGGTGCTTGTAGAGCGGGGTCGAAGTCGCCTGGGACTTCTTCCTCCGGTATCCGTCTCAGCATTTAAGCCAAACCGAAGAGGAGGCTGGCTCATGAAAATCAGATTTGGGGTCGCTAGGGACCGTTGCGCGCCTCGTGCCTGAGCATTTAAGCTTGGAGTCGTGAAGGGCATATTCATCGTTCTTTGATGGCCTCGCCTCGTACCCTTGTCCGCCGAGTGGCCAGCTCGGTGTCGGACTCGAGTGAGAGGGGCTTTGTTTGTCGATCAGGATCTGGCGCCGTCGTGAGTCCTGCAAGTGAGGAAAACAATGATTGTTCCAAAATGTTTTTATTCAGGGACGCTGCCGGTCCGAATGTTACATTAAACTAGTTGTAGTACAGCCTGAGTTTGGTAGCATTCCAAGTTCGGGGTATCGACTCCTTGGAGAAGGTTTCCAAGCGGTAAGCTCACGTACCGGTCTTTGTTGTGATTCGGTAAGGTCCCTCCTAGTTGGGTGCGAGCTTTCTTTTGCTTATAGCGTTCTTGTTGCCGATGTCAACCCGCTTGAGGACCAGGTCCCCAACATTGAATTCTTGGGTAATGACTTTCTGGTTGTATCGTCTGGCGATACGAGCCATGACGACGGCCTCGGCAAGCTATGCTTTATCTCGGACCTCTTGCACGAGGTCGAGCTCTTCTCTTGCAGATTTATTGTTTGCCCCGTTGCTTAGGGGGTACAAGGTTCTCCAGGTGGATTCTCCGACCTCGATCGGGATTACGGCCTCGGTTCCATAGGTCAATCTGAAGGGGGTCTCCTTGGTGGTGGAATGTGGAGTTGTCCGGTATGCCCAAATGACATATGGCAGCTCGTCCGGCCAGGCCCCCTTTGCTCCTTTCAACCTCTTCTTTAGCCCTTTGAGAATAACCATGTTCGCCGACTCCACCTGCCCAATGGTTTGGGGGTGCTCAACGGAGGTCCGTCATCAACTTCCGAAAGCCCTTGTCCGCAAATTGCGTCCCGTTCTCGGTGATCACGACGGAGGGAACCCCGAAACCGGTGAGGATGTTCTTCTTGACGAAATTGACGTCGCAGTTGTTGGCCATTATCTGGGCGAGTGGTTCTGCCTCGATCCACTTTGTGAGGTAGTCGACTACAACGATTATGTACTTGACCCCGCCTCGGCCAGGCGAGAAAGGTCCAAGAAGGTCTATGCCCCATTGACTGAAGGGCCATGCTGCCGACAATTAAGAGAGCTCGGCCAGTGGAGTATGATGGACGTCGGCATATCGCTAGCAGGTGTCGTACCGTTTGACGAGCTCGGGAGAGTCTTGTGTCATGGTTGGTGTTGTACCCTAATTTTGTCCGGCTAATCCAAATTTATTAGAAAAAAAAATCAAAAATATTGTTTATTGTACTTTTTGGGATTATTTCATTCACACGTACCATTTTTGTCCTTGTTGGCAATTTTGCATTATTTTAAGTTACTTTTTATTATTAGAACTTATTTACTTCTTATTGCAAGAAAAAGAATTATAAAAATCTTTTATTTAGCTTTAACTATTATTTTTGCTTCAAATCACAAAATAAAATACAAGCAATGGTATACATTAGAATAATAATACAAGAAACTAAGAAGGCATAATAGGAAGGGGATGTGGTCTGTGGCTACACCTTGTAATTACTAGTGACTTTTTGTAGCATTAGACCAAATACACTTTCATCTTGCCTTTTGCTTTTTCCATTTTGACCAAGCAACCACACCACAATGCAGCTCCACGCCTCTTCAGCCTAAGCACATCTCCAATATTTTCAAGCACAAGCCAAGCTTGCTTTCTTTTGGTTCCCTTACTCTTTTCCATTTTTTGCTAAGAAACAAAAGCTCCATGGAGCTCCACACCTCGGCTGCACATACTGCTCCAAACAGAGCTGCTCCACTACCCTGCAACCTTTGCTGCCTTGTCTCCCATGACCACAATCCTCTACTTAGCATCCCCACCCTACACCATAAAATGGCCTATAAATACTGTTTCAGCACAACATTGAAAAGGGGGAGAAAAAATGATTTTTAGAGAAAAGATTAGAGGAAATTAAGAGAAAAAAAAAAGAGGAGGAAGAATTTCTAAGAGAACCAGAATTGAAAGTCCAGCAACACTAAGGTTTAAAAAATGTAAGGAAGGGGATAGAATCAGAGCACAAAACAGATAGGAACTAAGATCAAAATAGATTAGGAAAGGATAAAAAATAGAAGCAGAACACACCTCCGGCCGCCGTACGTGGTGGTTGTCGTCACCGTGACTATCGCGTGCTTCAACCACCCATTCGCTTTCGTCGTCGCCGGCACCACCACGGTACCCCCCGTGATGGTTCCCCTCCGGTTGACTCCGCCCACCGCACCGACACCATCGTCGGCGAACACCCCAGTCATCGTTGTCGTCTTCGTCCCTCGTCGGAGCTGTCACAAACTATCACTGTTGCCCTCTCTCTCCTTCGGTCGGCACCGTCACAACGTCGAACTCAGCCATCCCTCTCTCTCTCTCTCCCTCTCTCTCTATCTATTTGAAACGGCGCTGATGTTGAAAATTAGGGTTTCTTAACCCATGTGCCTTTTTTTTATGTCTGATACTTCTTTCTTTCATTTTAATTCTAAATTGTTTTTTTTATTTATTTATTTTGTTGTTTTTTTTTATTATTTTGTTTCAAATGAGAGTATTCATCAGATGCATTCATATTGAGACCCCCCATTTCTAACCCATGCGCCATCAGTTACATTTTATTCTTTTATTATTTGTTTTCCATTTGAACAAAGAGCATTCATTTAAATTTCAAGTTCTGATTACCATTCCCACACCCCCATGTTTTACCATACAACGCCTTACTTAAGCCCATTCCAGAACCCAGAAACAAAACGTGGGCTGCTCTACCAACTGCACCCCTTTTTGTTGATAATACAGCTCCTATACTGCTAACTGCACCTCTCATATTACTATTTTGCAACCTACTCTGTTTTTGTGATTATATTTCCTATTCATTTTTACTTCTCATCAAAAATCATTTTTCTATCAAAGATATTAATAAAAAATACCAAACACACAAATATTTTTTACCCAAGAACTACGTGTGATTTGATTCTCTACCAGGAGATACGTAGGAGCAGAGGGCGGCCGACCTCTGTCAATTGCAATAATAAAAACCCCTTTTTAGTCTTTTCCAAAACTTTTCTTTTTTACTTCTCAATAAAAAATACAAAAAACAATTAAATTTTTATGAAGTAGTTTTCTATTCATTTTAGTATTAAAAAAGGGAAATAAATATTTTAAAGTTAATATAATTTTGCACAACTTATCATAGGTAACCTTTTTCGAAAGGGTGTTGTGGGGTGCTTATACCTTCCCCACACATAATCGACTCCCGAACCTAAAATCTGGTTTTCAAGACCATTTTCATTTTTAAGGGATTTTTCAATGTTTTCCCTAATAATTAAACATTGATGGCGACTTCATTGAATTGCACGAGAGATCCTCTCGGATTTTTCGGGTGCAACAGCTGGCGACTTTACTGGGGATATTTCGAGAGTGCAGCCTAACATGGTTAGTTGTGCCAAACATTTAACTTTTCCATATTTATTTCCCTTTCATATTTTAGAGTTATTTATTTTGCATTCTGTAAATATTGTTATGCTTAAACCTTAGGGTAGATGATCATATTTCATTTTGCAAATATTGTATATATTCTGTTTGTTTTTGGACTTAAATAATCTTATGTTTTGCTCCCATCACACACATCACTTTCACATTTGCACACACTTATGAATGGGGCCCTATACCCGGGTCCGTGTGAAAATTAGGACGAGTGGAGACAATTAGTGATAGTCATTCTGGATTTATCTATCTGACTATCATGAAAGTCTCAACCAGAGTGTGCTCTTCTGTAATATTCCACACCTGATAGTTACCTGTCGTTGTGGGTAATATTACAAAGAGACTTTAGCTCTGGAGACCTTTGTGAGGAAGTGATTAGAGCCACATGGAAAAATGATCAAACAAGTGACCCTAGACCATGAAATATATAAGACATGATCCATTTAGGACACAAGGGAGTATCTTCTTTGTTTTGTTTAATTTTGTCATTCTTTTTTACAAAAAAAGCAAAAATTATGGAGTTACCTCATTGTACTTGAAAGCATAGCATTCATACATCATTTAGCTCGTATTATCATTCTCATGCATCATTTCTCCATTCATGCATCAATTCTATAAAAAATGACATTATTCTTTCATTATTCATCATCCAATTAGGCAAAAAATGAGACTTTGCATACATGTTGCATTGACTCTTAAAAATAATCGCATTAGGATTGAGCATTTACCGCTTCATGCATCCTACTACATTTTCATCATACATGTCTACCATATTACCATGTGTTCCATCATGCATTTTTAAAAAAAAACATGCGAGTATTTTTGGACACACTGTTTGGTGAGAAACGATGTTTATTTGAGAAAAAAATTGAGTTGATCAATCTTCCTTGGAAAAACTCAATACGCTGAGTCACAAAAATGCTCAAATTTATTTGCAAACTCAAGCCATGTTAAGACACTCAATGTCCAAGAAGGGATTATAACTGTTAGCAACTTGTTTACAAATTTGTTAAAGCAAATCATGGCAGAGCCCAAATGGTCTCTTTTGTTAATTGGTGTGTTTGTCAAAAAGAATCTTTTTTTTATCATATGTTTAACTTATGTTAACTCTCTATGAAGCATTTGTGTAATAAACTTGCATTGCATGTGAATTGACCTTGGTTTGAGTCAGTTAGTCCCACATCTCTACATCTTATCATTGTTCTATATCCATTTCTAGTCCCACCCCAGCCTCCCATAAAGCATCTAGCGCCGCCTCATTAGTCCTTTAATGACTATTCGGTTGATTTTCAGTGATGAAATTTCACAAAAAGAACACTTTGACTGCTTCACATTGGGGCAAATTAGCTTGTGATCACTAGAATAACATAAACTTGGTGCAAGTCCTTTGGGTAAAAAAAAACAAGAAAATCAAAAAAGAAAAGCTCGTTAGGTTGAAAACCTGTAAGGGCAACCTAAGCAAAAATTAGGGCCTTTAAAGAAAATAAAGAAAATGAGCAAATATTAAAACATAAAATTTTGTCCTCTAGTTAATCTTTTGAGAGAACAAGCAATCATGATTTGAAAAGAAGATTTGTCATTTTTCCATGTCTCCCAAAAAAATCAAATACTCTTTGCTACCCACTTTGAGCAAAAAAAACAAATTTTTCTTTCTATCACCCTAGACAAAGATCAATCCCACGCCAAAAATGGTGCACTACCTACTTCAGTTTATTCAGCTCAAAGAAAAAAGGAACATGAAAATAGCAAAATGAGAGAATCAAATTCTCAAAAAAAAAAAATTATTGAAAAAATAACAATATAAATCTTTGAGCTGATACATCATGTCATGAAATACACCATTAGATAAAAGATCATTTGTCTCATCAACCCTCAAACACTTCGAGCCCAACCATCCATTCTTTCAGAAACCATTAACCACTAGCCACATCACACCGCTGAATAAAAAGATTCTTTGTCCCATTAACCCTCAAACACTTCTTTGAGCCTAATCATTCCTTCATAAACCATTAACCATTACAAACCCAAAAGTCCATTCCGATCAATGATTGATTGCTTTCACTTTCTTAAAGTTTTAATTCTCGGACAAAATGATTGTATTTATTATTTGCTCACAAAAAAAGAAAAAAGAAGAAAAAATACTCAAAGGGCTTGCACCCAAGGTTCATTAAAGAAACGTTGAGTGATCACCAACAAAATGAAATTTCATCGTATCAAGGACTCATGAGTATCATACTTACGACAACCTTCCCAAAAAGAAAAAAACAAGTTCCTTCTAGGGCAATCATCTGAATTATCATCCCAAAGTGGGGCAGTCCCTCCACTCTTCATCCCACCTAAAATATCCATCACATACTACATCAATAAAGCCATACTGGGGCAACTCTCTAGCCAGCATCCTAACATTTCACCCATTCATCATCTTACTCGAACATGGACAACCTTGTCGTTTATAGATTGAGTCAATATCATATCTTTCGGGTTAGAGGAATGCATTGGCTTTTCACTCCATTCATTCTCAACCACGTGTTATTCCAGCACTGGGGAAATCCAAACCCTTCATCCACACTACTAGTTGTTGTTGTCATCCCAAAATAGGGGCAAGCTAGTCATTTCTCACCTACTGGGACGGTCACACATTTCTTATACTGAGGCAAGCGCATCCCCCATGAGCTTGGATAATGACAGTACCTGTCATCTCACTCACACCACATTCACCCGCCAAAATACCCAAATAGTCTTAGAACCTCCATTCAACCGACTCATTCATTTGTATCTACACAACTATACTTGTTAATTAGACAATGCTTCAAAGAGAGAGAACACAAGTTCATAATGTGAGACAGACAACTTCCCCAGTTAATTTCTTAGACCAAAGAAGCTAGCCATGATGGATAATCATCACCGAATAGAAGAAAAATGTGAACAAGTCTGCAAATGTGATCAAATTTAATTTCGTGTCATGATCTACAAATATGACAACCTTGAATTTGCAAAAATTTTGGGTTCAATTCAAATCTAATTTTTCCAAGGAATGATGATTCCAAAGTATTCACCTCTCTACTTCTCGCATCAAAAGTTTAAGTCTCGTATCTCATAAAAAAAAAGAAGCAAAAACATGTCCTTTTGCATCCCAATAAATCATGTCATAAATCATTGCACCATGCACTTCATTCCAACATCAAACCATGAATATACCATAGCACTTGCATCTAAGCATTATCATTCCATTCATATTGCATCTGCATACACGATTTATCAACTTTAGCATCCATTATCTTCCACATTGCATTCATAACCCCAAAAAATCAATCATTGCATGCACATACATTACATGCATACATACCATTGCATAGCCAAAAGGCTCTGAATATCAGTCATTTCTGTCGATCAGCGCGCAAGCATCGATTCTGTACCCACTCCAGATCGCAATGTTAGCACCGAGTCTAGCATCAATCCTTCAGACCAAATCGGTCCTTCAGTTCAGTTCGAATTAACACGTTAAAACGACGGCTTCGAACTCTACCTTCAGATCATACGTCGTCACTGAGCACGACGGATCCTTCAGACCCCCAGTGGTCCTTCAGACTAGCTGTGTCCACCTAAGACATAGTGGACGTCCTTCGTGGTCAACATATCAGTTCCGGATCCGATCTTGACCCTCACGACCGCTTGCCGCGTAGGTCACCCTCAGACTGTTTTAATAGCACCATAGCTAGTTGCAGTCCATCAGACCATTTTTGGTCCATCAGGCCCAGGCAGCCCTTCAGACCTATCGGTCCTTCAGTTTAATTCGAGTCAATGCGCCAAGAATCGATTTCCAATTAGACCTTCAGATCATTTTGCCAACACTTAAAGGCATCGATCCTTCAGACCCCGAGTGGTCCTTCAAAGTCCTAGTGCTCTTTCAGATCCCCAGCAATCCTTCTTTACCGTGTTTTTTAGTCAACCCTATTTTCCATTTATTATGAATTTCTCCGAATAAAATTTTTCCTTTGGCACAAAATTAGCTGTTCTTGTATATTTATCTCTATTTTACTTTTAAAATTTTGAAATTATTCAAATTTTATCTGGTTTATCCAAAATCTTTCCAAAAAATGATGTTTGTTATTAAGATTTCTCCATTTTGTTATTTGTTTTGTCAAAAAAAAGAAAAAAAAAACTTACAAAAAATAGTTCTAATTACGTCAACACCGAGCGTGATATTGACATTTCAAACCAATTAATTCTTCAGATCCCCGACGATCATTCTTTATTGCTTTTCGATCAACACACCATGAGCAGATTTCTTTATTTCTTTTCAATCAACGCGCCAAGTGTTGATCCTTCATTTTGCTGTGATTAGCACGCCAAGTGTTGATCACCTTTTCCGAATTTCCCAAATATTTCTTTCTAGGGACAAAATTAGTGTTCTTTATCTTTATTTCTATTTTACTATGGAAATTAGAAAACCCTTCACTTTTCTAGTAAAATATAAATAAAGAGGGGCAGCCAATTAAATTTTTATGAAGTCGTTTTCTATTCATTTTAGTATTAAAAAAGGGAAATAAATATTTTAAAGTTAATATAATTTTGCACAACTTATCATAGGTAACCTTTTTCGAAAGGGTGTTGTGGGGTGCTTATACCTTCCCCACACATAATCGACTCCCGAACCTAAAATCTGGTTTTCAAGACCATTTTCATTTTTAAGGGATTTTTCAATGTTTTCCCTAATAATTAAACATTGATGGCGACTTCATTGAATTGCACGAGAGATCCTCTCGGATTTTTCGGGTGCAACAGTTGGCCAGTAGTACCCTGCCGAAAGAGTTTTCCGTCTATGATGGAATAGGACGTAGCTCGTCGCCGGACTGTAGTGGCTTCCTTTGGGTCGTCAGGTTCAACCCCGAGCTCAATGTAATCCTTGATGGGTCGTATCCAGCTTGAATCTTTGGTGACTGTATTGACCTCGGCCACTGCGGTTGCGGACAGGTCCACGCTTGGTTTTGTCAAGCTTTCCTAGATGATGCTTCGCGGATTGTCCGTTGGTTTTGTGCTGGCCAGCTTCGCCCGGACGTCGGCCCGTGTATTCTCAGCTCGAGGTACGTGCTTGATTTCCGCCTGTTCAAATCGGAGGAGTAATTCCCGGACCCGTGCTAGGTATCGCTGCAGGATAGGGTCATTTGTCACGAAATCCTTTTTGACCTAAGACACTACGAACAACGAGTCCGTGTTTAACTCGATGGTTAGTTTCAACTAGGCAATGCAGGCTTTGTACTCCGCCTGGTTGTTTGAAGTGGTGAACGCGAAATTGACGGAGACCTCGATCATCAGTCCTTCGGAGTTTTCAAGGATGAGCCCTGCGCCACTACCCTTCGAATTTGAGGAGCCGTCGACGTGGAGCTTCCATTGCAAAGGTTCAGTCTCGGGTAGGGACGGCATCATTTCTGCAACGAAGTCGGCTAGGACTTGGGCCTTGAGGGCGGATCAAGCCTCGTATTTGATGCTGAATTCAGATTAGTTATACTATCCATTTGATGGTTCTCCATGCGAGATCGGGGCGATGCAAGATCTGGCGAATTGATTGATCCGTCCTCACGACAATCTGATGAGCAACGAAGTACGGTCTTAACCTTCTGGCCGCGATGACCAGGCCCAAGGCTACCTTTTCTATTTTTGGTACCGGGACTCGGCTCCCTGTAGTACCTTGCTCATGAAGTATACTGGCCTCTGCCCTTCTTCTGTTTCTCGGATGAGGACTGCGCTCACCGTTTCCTCGGCCACGGCACGGTAGAGATAAAGCGTTTCCCCTTCAATTGGTTTCAGCAGTATTGGGGGTTCAGACAGTATTTGCTTGAGCTCGGCAAGGGTGCTTTCGCACTCGGGTGTCCACTGGAACTCCACGCCTTTCCTCAAGACTTTGAAAAAGGGAAGGGAACGATTGGCCGCCCTGGACACGAACTTGGAGAGGGCGGCAATCATGCCCGTTAATTTATGCACTTCTTTCTTGGTGGTTGGGGGACGCATGTCGGTCACGGCCCTGCATTTATCTGGATTCGCCTCAATGCCCCTTTCCGTCAGGCAGAAACCGAGGAACTTTCCGACCCTGACCCCTAAAGTGCATTTCTCAGGATTGAACCTGAGGTTGTTTTTTCTGGCCTCGTCGAAGATCTCCTCTTGGTGGTTGGGGGACGCATGTCGGTCACGGCCCTGCATTTATCTGGATTCGCCTCAATGCCCCTTTCGGTCAGGCAGAAATCGAGGAACTTTCCGACCCTGACCCCTAAAGTGCATTTCTCAGGATTGAACCTGAGGTTGTTTTTTCTGGCCTCGTCGAAGATCTCCTGCAGGTCGGCCAGGTGACCTTCGTCGGCTTTGCTTTTCACAATCATGTCGTTGAGGTAGACTTCAACGACCCTGCCAATTTGGTTATGAAAAACCTTATTCATCATTCGTTGGTAAGTCGCCCCGGCATTCTTGAGCCCGATAAGCATTACTCGGTAGCAATAATTTTCGTGGCTTGCATGAAAGTCATTTTCTCCTAGTCCGGAGGGTTCATTGCGATTTGGTTGTTGCCAGAGTAAGCATCCGGAGGCATTGACAACGAGTTTATTAATACAGGGGACGGGGAAGGCATCTTTAGGGCATTCTTTGTTGAGATCGGTGTAGTCCACACACATTCTCCATTTCTCGTTGCTCTTTTTGACCAATACCACGTTGGATAGCCAGGTGGTGTACTTTACTTCTTTGATGAAGCCTGCTGCCAGGAGGTCGGCAATTGCTTTGGCCGCCGCCTCAGCCTTCTCGTCACTTTGGGCACGCCGCCGCTGCGCCACACACTTGGTGTCAGGATTGACCGCCAGGTGATGACGTGCCACTTCCAGGGGAATTCCGGACATCTCGGATGCGGACCATGCAAATAGATCAGCATTTTGTCGTAGACATGCGATTAAGCTTTCTCTAACGGTTTCGCCGAGTTCGGCCCCTACTTTGACAGTCTTGGCGGGGTCGTCCCCCAAGGGAACTTGAAGGAATTCGCCCTGGGGCTCGGGGCGTTTGATCTTCCTCTTGAGCTCTCTAGCCAGCTCTTCGTACGTCGTCGTCATCCTCGGAGCTATCCGGGTCGTAACAGGTGTCGACCTCGGTGAGGTGTACCTGGGCAGCGGTCGGTGGCGGCTCGGGAAGTTCCTGCAGCCGGTGCTGGGTGCCCTACAAGGCAAGGTATTGGCATCTTTCCGCAGCGTTGATGTCGGCCCAGATGGTCACGACGCTGCCCGATAAAGTGTGAAACTTCATCTTTAAATGCACCGTGGAGGTGACGGCACCGAGCTTGACCAAGGTCGGTCTTCCGACGATGCAGTGGTACGAGGTAAGGAGTGGTATCACCAAGAAGGTTGTTTTGACGGTCTGAGCGAGCTTTTTTCGACAATAGGTCACCATGATGTCAAGGCATCCCAAAGGCCGGGCTCGTTCCTCCCCGAGCCCGGACAGATCGTTCCCGAGGTAAGGGTGCAGGTCCGCGAGGGATAAGCCGAGCTTCGGAAGGAGGTCTTGGAACATGATGTCTGCAAAACTTCCTTGATCCACCAGGATTCGCTTCACCTCGACGTCGAGCATGGAGGCCGAGATGATGAGGCGGATGAACTCGTTTGGTTCGTCCAGTAGATAGTCTTCGTTGGAGAAGAAAAGAGGCTTTCTGGATGAAGCCGAAGTCGAGGTTGAGCTGGAGGTCCAGCTGGCTATTTCCCTCATTTGCGCTTCAGGGTCTTTTTGGTTTCTGTCGTCGAGACGGATGATCCACCCGAAATCACCAACAGGGAGCGATTTCTCCCAATGTGGTCGCCAATGTTCGGTACCGGAGTACGGATTGTCACGTCGGGTTGGCGCACGCTGCGGGGATGAAAGATTGACTTCGGATGGTTGCGTTTGGATCTCGGATCGACCGAGGTGGTCTTCTATCGCGCCTCGGGTGGGGTACCTGCAAGCACTCTGATGCCTAAGTCAGTAAGGAAAGAGAAGAGGTATACGAGAGGGAATGAGTGCGTACCTGGAATTGGCAGACGAGTCCTGTATTTATAGACCACGATGTCATGCGTGGGCCGTTGGATCGGGCGAACGAGCCCCGTTCGTTGGATGCAAGTTGCTACCGCAGCGAAGTCCGATTTTGCCTTGTGGCAGCACATGCGGATTGGGCCAAGTCCAGGTGGTTGGCCAGTCCGGAACAATATGTATATATATATGTGCCTATAAATATAGAAATAGTTGATTATAGTTTACCTTTCTTTACTTTAGCCTTTGTTAAAGGTCTGGGCCATTTTATATTTCTAGGTGTTGCCATTTTTTTTACATTGCCTCCATAGATGCTGTTTTGGTAGGGGACTTGGCCTCCGTTAAGTAGCAAAGGAAGGGGACTCAATTGAAGCACTTAAATCACCTGAAATGATAACTATAAAATTAGTAAGTATAATTCGGAGAGTACTTAGGAGAGCACTGGAAAATTGCTCCCAAAAAGTCTTGTTTTTATACTTTAGATGGTTAACAAATTTATTTTTGCCTCCATAAATATTAGTGTTTAACAAAGGCAAAGTTAATGTAAAAAAGATAAATAAAAAAATAAATAAATGGAAATCTATGGTAGTTAATTGGATAGGTAAATAAATGGAAATCTATGGTAGTTAATGTAAAAAAGAAAGTAGGTACCTTTTATAGCAATGGTATATTAATAAAAATATAGCTAGAAAAATTAAAAGACAATGAAAATGCTGTCAAAAATGTTTATTTACTTGATGAAACACATCATAAAAGTATAATGATCAACAAAAATTAAGTGAAGAAGTAAAAAAAAAATCCCACGCCCACGTTTTTAGTGACCACGGTTAACAAAATGACATGCGTTGGTTTCCAAACAAGTCCATGTGCAAGTCATTTCTTGATCCCACTCAAGTCACTGTCTATTATATTACAATGTTTAATAGATAATAGTAATTTTTTTACTTGACCAATAGATTCAATGGAAATAAGTTGAGTGTAATGTGGGAAGCTGATATTATTGGTTATCTTGAAAGCATAGGTTGTTTGTTTTTTATAAACAACAGAGTTACAGAGATCAAATGTTTGAACGAGTAAATATTATATCCAAGCATGAGTAGATATAGTGATAACCAACAATTCAACAAACAAACCATTTCTTCCATTGATAATAGCAGTAAAAAAGAACAAGACGCTAACCCACCATACATGGGTTATGTACAAGAATAACCTGGTTGGAGGAAATAAACGGGGAAAACCTAAAAATCTAAAGACCAGCTAAAGTAATTTAGAAAAACATGATTCCTTAAAAGGAGTTTCGTATTAATATGGTGATTCCTTAAAAGGAGTTTCGTATTAATATGGGGAAAACCATTAATAAACATGATTCCTTAAAAGGAGTTTCGTATTAGGATTGGCGAAGATTTACTTGCTCTGTGGCAATTTTGTTATGCAAAACATAATTTTTTATGTTTATTTATATCATATGATAAATCAGACTACACGCAAAACCTTCTAGAGAAATGTTTGATATCTTTATAACAAGCTCCAATCCTAATTAAATGGTAAGAATGGCATGTAATAGATATATCTCAAATGAAAATGTTGCTCAGTCAAATATATATCTCAGCTTACCATATAGAAGAAAATATTATTATTTATAAACCAATTGAATGTAGTTTTCTTATATGGGGTTAGATCATTTCCAATGCTAACTGGTCTCCTATTAAAATTTCTCCTAGATGGCCTATTATCTCTCATCTTGCCTTTGTTGATGACCTTGTCCTTTTTGCTAAGGCATCTGTGGAGCAGGCAGAAGTTATTCATCATGGTCTACAAGAGGGTTAACAAGAATACCTTTCAGTTCATCATTGATAAGGTAAACAACTGGTTGAGCTCTTGGAAAACTAGAACTTTATCTATGGCTGTGCGTGTGACTCTTACCAATTTTGTCCTTCAATCTCTGCCATCTTTTGTTATGCGGTCTTGTGTTATTCCTAAGGGTGTTTGTGATGTCATTGTTAAGATATGCAGAGGGTTTATTTGGGGGGAGGACAATGATCAGAGACGTTTCCATCCTATTAGTTGGGAGAGAATTTGCCAACCTAAGAGGGAAGGGGGGCATGGGCTCAAAACTATGAGGGACCTCAATTTGAATTTAATGATGAAGGCTTCCTGGAATTTCTGCTCTTCAAACTCTGCTCTCTGAAAATCTGTAATCAAAGGAAAGTATAACACGGATAGCGATTTTCCTATACTTGATTGGGAAAAGGCTGGCTCGATCAGTTTTGGCAAGGCATATCTGCCAATTGGGAAACTTCCAAGAATAACCTAGTGTGGCAAATTGGCAATAGGGAAACAACTAGGTTTTGGGAGGATATTTGAAAGCCAAATGAAACTCCCTTAATCAACTATATAATTCAACCCCTCAACAACAAACTCTGTAAGAGAAGGGTTAGTGACTTCATTAATGATTTAGGCAATTGGAATAAGCTTGTGTTAAGAGAGTTTTTACTTGTAGAAGTGGTTAATAGAATTCTGGAGATTCCCGCTCCTAGATTGCTCAACCCAGATGATGAATACAGATGGAACAATACCCCTGATGGGTCTTTCTCCACTAAATTAGCATACTTAGCCATCAAAAAATAGACTCCTTTGGCTCGTGAGGGCACCTTCCTGCAGATCAGTGGAAAGCGATGAACAAAAGCTTGTTTACGAATTCTGAGAGAGCTAGAAGGCACATGACTCTCTGTGATCTTTGTCCAATTTGTTGGGGTGATGAAGAATCCCCGTTCCATACATTCAAAGATTGTAACCGAATTAGAAATCTTTCGAACTGTTTAGAAATCCCAAACCCTAGCGATTTTTACACTAACTCTAATTGGTGTTTGTGGCTGGAAAATATTGGGTGTATGTATAATCAATTTGAGAATTCTGATTGGAATCTTACCTTTGGTGTGATCTTGGATAGCATTTTGCATGCTCGCAACGACACGATGTTCAACGGCAAATTCACAAATTTTAGATCTATTCTTATGCAGGCTAAGGATCTGTCAACAACAATCAATCGCAACAAGGCTCTGTTGTTGATGTGATCCACACAAGAATCACTAAATTTAGGATCTAGAAAATTACAAATCTTTATGAATCTCTAAGTTATGATGATGAACATGAACACAATTTCAAGATTAGATGATGACACTTACTTGAAGAACACAAATGTGAAGAAGGAATCAAATGTGGAAAGAATAGAGATGAAGTGGAGAATGATGTCCGCCACTTCTTCTGTGGGAAGAAGATGAAGACCACACGCCGCTTTGAGCTTCTCCAAGCCTCAAAGGTAGGTGCTCAAGGTTCCATTCCAAGAATCAAGAAAAACATGATGAACTCACTTCTACAATGCTCTGAAGCTCTCACGCCTCACGCCTCTCTTTGGCTCTCACGGCTCTAGCTTTTGCAAAATGTAGCAAATGATTTCACATTCATCAAAGTCTTCCAATTACAAGGAGTGGAATAGTATTTATATGTTGATCTAATGGATCCTAAGCCCAACATACAATCCATTTAGAGATAGGAAAACAAGGCTCATGGCCACATCAAAGTAACTAAAGACCTTAACCTATTCTATTACCAACAAGGCTCAAATCAAAAGCACATTACACTAGAAATTAAATCCTACATTTATTCAAAACTATTACAAGGGAATAGAAAATCCTAGAGTTTGGAATGTCTAGGAATTTCCCAAAGTAACATTGGTAATTACAAGTCTTGATATTTGTGACTTCCATCTAAGCTCCCATGAGTAGGCTACGCTCACATCAGTTGTGTAATTTTTGTCCTCTGTTCTAGAATTGTGTGGATCTTCCTCCAGAATGTTGGTGCCTTCGTCCTCCAAAGTTCATCATGCTTAACGTGGATGCTTCTGTCAATGACGCGGGCTTCAAAGCAGGATGTTGTGGTGTTGCTAGGAACCATCGTGGTGATTTCATCTTCGGGTTCACTTAGAAGCTTGATCCTTGCTCTGTGTTGGAAGCGGAGCTCATGGAAATTTACCATGGCGTTTCGCTTGCTGTTTCTAGAGGAAAACGAAGATTGATGGTGGAGTCTGATTCTCAAGAGGTCATTCAATTATTGTTGGCTGATTCTACTTCCCAACACTCTCTTCCATTATTGAAGAGATATGGACTCTGTTTAATGCAGACCGCATGGTTAGGTGGCTGATATTTTTGTCAAACATAGCTTATCTATTAGTAGTAGTGAAATTTACAAAACCGCCCTTCATTTTATCCATTCTTGTTTATTAGAGGATAAAATGGGAAAGGTGCTTCTGTAATTGTTCTGTTCTTGGGGGTGTAACCCCTTTTTTCACAAAAAAAAAATGCAGTTACTCAAATGGTTTTTCCTTATTAAGGAGAGTATCTTATAAAGATTATCATTATGGAGGAAATCAGATTTTTTTCTTAATAAGGATGTCCTTTGATAGCTACTCTCTCTTTCTTACTTTATGTGGGTCCTATTTGAAAATAATGTAACTTATTTGTTGATAATTTCATGATGTGTTATTTGTGGGACCCATTTACTCAATTTTTTAGAGTTGCAGTGAAAACCCTAATGGTCTTCCCCATTAGGGTTTTCAGGTTAATTTAAAATAGAAATTACTTTAAATGTTGTTTGAGTGAATAGGATACATTATTGAAACATATATTAATTTACTATATCTTAGAAAGATATATTATTCAAATTGAAAGTAAAACCTCCTACCTCTAAGCTTTACTTCCTTAGTGTTCCGGACTAGGCCAAACCCCCCATGGAGCTTAGGCCCGGCCCATTACTTTACTCATCATGGCCGAATCCGCACCTGACCCGTGTCCAAGGGTGCAAACTACTTCACCCGATCCAACGATACGGGGACGGCGCCGTGGCCTATAAATACAAGGCTCAGCCATCATTTTAAGGTACGCACTCATTCCCTCTCATATACCTCTTCTCTTCCCTCGCTGACTTAGGCATCGGAGTGCTTGCAGGTCCAAACTCAACCATCCAAAGTCAATCTTTCATCCTCGCGGCGTGCTCCAACCCGACGTGACAATCCATACTCCGGTACGGAATATTGGCGACCACAGTGGGAGTACATTCGCTCCTATCTGAACTCACATCCTCAGATAGTCATGCCTCCACGAGGGCCACCGCCTACTCGATCCCAATCCCGGGCTCAGAGTGCAAATCCCGGGGTGCAGCCCCAAGCTACTCCTGAAGGTCATGTTCAGACCGTCCTTGAGGAAGTCCCGGCGATTCCCAGCTCTGGCCGGCTTCCCCCACCTGTTCCAGCTCCACCGATCAATGTCATCCCGGCACAATTCCAGGCCGTCAGCCAGCTCCTCAACGTGCTGGAACGACGCAGCCAAGGGTTAATGCAGCAGGAGATGCATGGCCGCCATCGCCCGAGCTTCCGTGGGTCAGCCCGAACCCGTGTACCAACTCCCCCAGTCTGCACCTCAGACTGTGGCCTCTCGGAGACGTCGGACATCGCCTCCTCAGGACAACATCCCAAGCGACATCTCACCACCGATTCGCAGAGAGAAACGACGTGGTAAACCCCTGACTCCACCATCACCACCGACGTCAGAATCTCTTGGCAACTCGGATAACCCTTCCTCTAACTCGTCCTCTTCATCCCGGAACTCTTCTCCCCGCAAAAAGAGGAACTCACAAAGGTAAGTCCAAGAAAAAGGACCGGAGGTCCCGGGCCAGTCCATTCATTCCCGAGATCGCAAACTGCTGAATCCCGAAATCTCTCGAGAAGCCCCCCAGGCTAAACGTGTACGACGGCAGGGGCGACCCAGACGAACATGTGGACACCTTCGACCTGATTCTTGATTATCGTGATGCCTCGGACCATGTTTGATGTAAGCTTTTCCCGCTTTCCCTGAGCAAATATGCCGTAAAATGGTATCGTGACCTCCCTCCGGGATCAATCTCTGGTTAGAAGCAGTTTACGAAGCTATTCTCGTCTCGCTTCACCGCCTCTAGGGTGAAGCCCAAGTCGGAAGATGTGCTGGAGTGGATCCGGCAAAGGGAAAAGGAATCCCTAAGGGACTACATAGAGCGGTACAACCAGGTAGCAGACGATGTACACCAACTCTCAGACGACATCAGGGTTCTGTTTATGAGATACGGGCTCCGGAAGGGTAGCCTCTTTCAGATCAGTGTCGGGCTACACAAGCCAAAAACCCTCGATGAATTTCTGAGGCAAGCGCAACACTCTATTGACTACGAAGAGGTCGACGCCGCGGACAATCCAGGCCAGGCGTCGGGCAAAGGGAAAGGCAAGAAGGACTCTGGGGCCGACACGAAAGAGTGGCGTGGAAGACATGCTGAATATTCCGACCTCAACGCCACAAGGGAGAGAATCCTGGCTGAGTGTGCCAGCACCGACTTTCGGGAAATGAAATGGCCGGCTCCAATTCCTCAGCGAGGGAACACCAACAAAAAAGGCTTATTGCAAGTACCATCGGAGCAGCGGCCACGACACAGAGGCTTGCAGGGTGCTAAAAGACGACATTGAAGACCTGATTTAGAAAGGAAAGCTAAAACAGTATTTGAGGTTGGACAACAAGAAAAGGGAAAGGTCTCCAAACTGTAGCAATGGTTATTATGGGGGGCTACTCCATGGAAGTCAGGCGAACCAAACAATCCATAAAGCGACACTGGTAGGAAGTCCTCAGCGTCAGAGCTGACCCGACCTCCCCTTTGATCAAAACATATAGACCTCCTCTATCTTTTATCGACTCTGACCTTCTCCGAGGTAAACCCAACGAAGAAATCCCCTTAGTCATTTCTGCAGTCTTAGCCGGGGTCGATGTAAAGAGGATATTGGTTGACCAAGGGAGTTCGGTACTGCCTAAGCTGAAAATCTCTGAGAATGACCTGTCAGAATACGAAGGATCTGACCTGGTGGGATTCAATGGTTCCAGAACCCGACCTCTCGGCTATCTCAAACTAAGGGTAACCTACGGAGAGGACAAGCTGTCAAAAACCATAAAGGCAAGGTTCCTGGTACTGCCTTGCCCCTCCCCGCATCACTACATTGTCGGCCGACCGACGTTGGGGAAGCTCGAGGTCGTAGCCTCCACAGTCCACCTCAAAAGCAGCAGGAACTTACTGTAGCCAACCCGGAGACCAAGAAAGAGCAGTAGCGGCGCTGTCCCAAGAAAGGAATTAAAGGGGACAGGAAACTAAGCATTAAACTGTACCCGACCTTGATCCTTGTCTTCAATGAAAAAGATTGTAAAAGTATGCCTTCACTTTCTATTTTTATTGCCATACATGAACTAACACGCAGGTTCTCCGGTTCCGGCGAAGTCCCTCCTACCCGAGTCCGACCCGAGCTGGCCACTCGACGAACAAGGGTTTGAGGCAAGGCCCATGTCCTTCTCGATTCCGAGCTTAAATGCTCAGTCGGGAGGCACACCAAGGCCCACAGCGGCTCAGGTCCACAGCGACCCTTAATCTCGCTTCAAGCGAGCAGCCTTCTCTCTGATCTCCGAGCTCTAATGTCCATCAGTGACCGAAGGAAGAAGTCCCCAGCGGCTTCGATCAAAGACCTTCCCCCTAGTGTCCGAGCTCCGTGCTCCATTAGTGGCCGAAGGGACCTCTAATCTCCGAGCTCCGCGCTCCATCAGAGACGAAAGACCCCCTGATCTCCAAGCTTCGCGTTCCATCAGGGGATAAAGACTCCCCTGATCTCCGAGCTCAGCGCTCCATCAGGGGACAAAGACCTCCCTGATCTCTGAGTTCTACGCTCCATCAGTGACCATCAAAGAGAACTTACAACGGTTCTAGGAACGACACTCAGGTAATCCTAATCTCGGTCTCGACCTCGGCCACTCTCATCTCACTAAGTCAATTGCAAACGGAAAATAAGTAAATGACGAGCTGCAAAAGAAAAACTAAACTTTCATTGATATTGTAAGATATTACATGAGGAGGGCGGCTGGCCAATATTTACATTTACAAAATATAAGAAAGCAGGAGACCAGTCTTCATTCAGGAACCTCCGCCTCGGAGCCGATGAAGAGCAATTGCGCTTGGTCCAAAGGAGCACCAGGTACCGGCTTTACCAGATTTCCTTCAAAGACTTCGTTTTGGGGAACTAGCAGATCCATTGGCAAATCCGGGCTCACCACGGCTAGAAGGCTCCCGCATCTCTCAAAACCAAGCACAGCCGAGTTGTCCACCTTGACCTCGGCGAAAGAGCACTCGCCTCAAAGCTTCTCGACCTCGGTACCAAGAGCAGCAACCTCCTCCAGGGCACGGGCCTTCTTCGCCTTGACCACCGCAAGCTGAGCCTGAATCTCCTCTGCCCCTTTTGCCTCGGCTTGACCCAACTGCAGCTGAAGCTTGAGGGCGGCAATATGTTCCTCCGCTGAACCAAGGGAGTTGATGGAAGCACAAAGCACACCGTTTTCTTCTATGAACTCTGGTATCCTAACATCCCGACAATACTCCAGCTTATCAGTCCGGTCGAAAAGATCCCCCTCCAACTCGCAGTTGATGGCCTCAGCCCTTTCCAACCTCCTAGAAAGTTTCAGAACTTCGGGGTGCGACTCCAACTCCTCCAGCTCCTGGAACAGCCTTAGAGCAGTCTCAACTACCCTAAGACAGGCCTTCAGGTCAACGTCAGAAGGAACCTTGGAAGGAAGCTCTGCTGCGACCTCGGCAGGTAGAACCAGATGTTGGGCACCGACCGTATTGGTTCTTTTAGGAGGGGGGAGGATCTCCGTGTCTACAGCGGCCCGTTTTCCCCTGGAAGAGCTTTCACTCGTTCTCCGCTTAGAAGAGCACTTTTTGAGGTGAACCTCGGCAGCAAGATCAGGAACGGGGCAAGTTGCCAAGACATCTACAAGAAAAGACAGGTTCAAACGACCGAGGCAAGAGAATTTAAAAACAAACTTCGAAAACTCTACGTTACCTAACAACGACTTCAGCTCGGTGGCGGACTTGGCTCCGGCTCGGATAATGTCGGCGCAACGGAACTTTAGCCCCGACCTTTAGAAGTTCGTCACCCCATTCCTTGAGGACTTTATAACTCTTCGCTTCTTCACCCCAAAGGGACTTTAAGTTCACTGAGAAGGTCTTGTTGAGATGGTCATAATGATTCCCGTCCCAGGATAAAGAGGAGTGGGGCTTTGCCGGCTCCGCCCCCTCGAAATCAGCAATGGCTTGTTTGGCCTTCCTGTTCGCAGCTCAGATGTAGACAAAGAACTTCTTGAAGCCCTTGTTGGAATCATTCACCGGGGAAAAGTAAGCATGTTTCCGCCTCCCACGAAGGCAAATGATAGGCCGCAAGTGCACGGTTCTATCGCGTAGTAAAAATATCGATCCCACAGAGACTTTGTAATTACCGATTTTGTTTTCGATTGTGATTAGCTAAAAGAATGATTTGTAGAAGAGATTTTTGATTAATTGAAATTCAGGAATAAAAGACGCCTTGGGATCATGGTTAGATCACAATGATGGAAATAAACAACCCTTTAACTATTCTCTATCTTATTTTGAAATTGTTTTAAGGACAAGGTATTCTTTTGGTGTAATTCAAGCTTCCTCTCGGAATGCAAGAACGTGTCTCGAAACAATGATCAAACCTATTCTCATGGTTGATCATCGCAGAGACCCATTAAGCACAACCTTATTGTCCCAAAGCTAGCAATGCTATTCTCATGCTTTGCTTTGCCTTGTCTAATTCCATTTGTTCCAATATCAAACTTCACCTCTCGGTACTTCGTTTGATATTTGTTTTATAAAATTCAGTTCTATGGAATTAGATTAAAATTCAAGTTCTAAATAAGATAGAGTTTAGTCTTGGATTTGTTTAGGGACCCATCATTGGATTGTGTCCCACAATCCCAAGACTAAAGAAGTCTACTCACACATGATCATAGTAGACAAGGGAGTAGAAGAGAATGACATAAAAGAAAATGACATAAAAATAAATAACAGAATGTAAATGACAAGAATGTAAAGAAAGCAATAGAGAACTGAAATGTAAAAGTGCTAGAAGATAAATGGCAGAAAAATAAAGAACAAGAAAGTAAAAGAAAACAAGTAAACAAGAACTAAAATGAGAGCAAAAACTTAGATAAACTTTGAGTGTAAATTTCAAGTATGCAAAGGTGAGATTACAACTGAAATAAGGTCCTATTTATAGGCTAGGATCAGTAGACAAGCTGATCAATTCGCATCAAATACAATAAAGACCATAAAGAGAGAAAGAAAACAGTTTTGAAACTGTTTTCTGGGTCCTGAAGAGTTGCACGGTCCGTGCAACATTGACACGGGTCGTGCTGAGTGAGAATACAAGCGAAACTGGAGATTTTAAGGTCTGCACGGGTCGTGCAACTTTAGCACGGGTCGTGCAATGTTTCAGGTGCACTTTAAAAGTGACTTTTCAGCAACCAACTTGACCAGCACGGATCGTGCTGCTTCTGCACGGGGCATGCAACATTTTTGGCTAAAATTCCTTGGCTTTTCGGTTGAGCACGAGTTGTGGCACGGTCCATGCTATATTCCTTGTATCTTGGCACTATTTTTCTCCTTGCTTTGCACTATTCTTCCTTGCTTTGCACCCTCTTTTATTCTCTTCTGATTCTTGACCTATTCTTCATGCAATGTTCATTCTTTCTTCAATTTGTAATCCCTGAAAATAAACATTAAACATTAAATTCCCACAATATTTATTCAAATTAAACATTAAAAACACTCTATTTTTGGACTTATCAGCAAACATGACCGTGGCGGGTGGGATCTTTCTTGTCGGGCTGACGAAAGACATCGAAAACGCAGAAAAAGACTCTTACAGATGGAGTCCGCCCGATGTAGGTCATGACGTCCTCGAAAGCTTTAACATACCCCCAAGCGTTGGGGGCCAACTGAGAAGGTGCCACCAGCAAGTGATCCAGAAGGCTCTGCTGGAACTCGGACAACGAAATCCTGATCCCCATTGTGTCCAGGCACCTCTTATAAAAGAAATACCCGATCTCCTTTGGTGGCAATTTAGTACAGGCGGGGAGTTTCCCCGGGTGCTCCAGCCTCCATTTCTGATCTGAAGGAGCGGCAACATATGCCTCCAGCTCAGTGATTTCATTAGCATTTAGCTTGGACCTAGCATCCACTACCTTCACGGAGACCCAGTTGTACAAGCTCGGGTCGTACCGGTATTCTGCACATCAGGCCCCACCGTGTTAGAATCACGGACCTCGGGCGCAGACCCCTGTGGGGACCCCTCTGAAAGGGAGTCTCTCTGATCTTCCGCGGATGAGCTCGACGTCTTAACGACTGACGCGGGAATGGGACTTTTGGTCTCGGAATCAGAGCCTCACGTCCGAAGGGTTGCCGGAAAAGATCAAGACAGACCTCGCGCGGAGAGAAAATTCAATTCGCCTAAAGACAACGAGTAAAAAATGGAGAACTCGCAACGAGTTTAAATACCACTGGGCCTCGGAAGACAAACCGTCACGTCTAATCAATGTGCCTTATCAGTTCCTGACATAGGAAACTGCACCATAATTATGACTCCTGCCTCAGATTCCCCAAACGTCACCTGCTCAGCAGAGGACACGTGGCGCTACAATCAAAGCTATCATTGAAGGAACTCGCTTCAAGCCGAGGCCGAACCCGATCACATTCCGACCTCGACTTAGGGGCCACTGTTCCGGACTGGGCCAAAACCCCCATGGAGCTTAGGCCCGGCCCATTACTGTACTCATCATGGCCGAATCCGCACCTGACCCGTGTCACAGGGTCCAAACTCCTTTGCCCGATCCAACGATATGGGGACGGTGCTGTGGCCTATAAATACAAGGCTCAGCCATCATTTCCAGGTACGCAGTGATTCCCTCTCATATACCTCTTCTCTTCCCTTGCTGACTTAGGCATCGGAGTGCTTGCAGATACCCCACCCGAGGCGCGGGAGAAGACCACATCGGTCGATCCGAGGTCCAAACTCAACCATCCGAAGTCAATCTTTCATCCTCGCGGCGTGCTCCAACCCGACGTGACAATCCGTACTCCGGTACCGAACACTTAGAAAATTGAACATCCTTCGTAACTATTCAATCAGCTAACTTGGACAAAGAATACATACTTAGATATTCTAATCAAAACATATAGATAATCAAATTTTAATTGTTTTTTCACTATAACACCCTGCTTCCGGAGAACTACTGGTCTAACTCATTCTCTAAATGTGGAATGACTTTTGAAAGCGAATTTTGTAACACCCGTGATCCCTCTCATTCCTATCACCATTCTTAGATGCTTCTCACATTCAATTTTACTCCAAAACATTAACCAAAAACCCCGATCTTTATGTGATGAAGTACGTATTGACCATTGTAACCATTACAAAACAGAAAGTCAAAAAGAAATTAAAACACAAAAAAGAGGAATTAGAACCTCCGAAAAATAGTCCCTAAAGCATTCGCCAATAAGAGGTGTTGCATTCCTGTAGGCGAGTCTTCCAAAATCTCAAAACCAGAATCGCTTCTAGCCCTTATTTTTGCAAGGTACTCAACACAAGCATTTGCTTCACGAAAAATATGCTCTATATGGACATCGAATTGCCGCTTTAACATTTGGTTTAATAAAAACGCCTTAATTTCATATTTATGGTAGACCAATTTTGGCTCAAATAACAAATGAATGGTGTGTAGAGAGTCCGTATAAAACATCTCCTTTTTGTATCATAACTCCTAACACATTTGGATGCCATTAAAAAGCCCCACTAACACAGCATGTAGAATATTTGAGACACCAATGGAACCATAAAAGCCATTCAAAAACTATCTTCATTGTCTCTGATGATCCCTCCAAATCCGGCCAGTCTTGGATTAGTCACTGCACTGCCATTTGGATTAAGAACTATCCAATCTACCAGAGGTTTTTTCCGCTTAACCTCTCTTGGAAACTTAGTAAGTTGATTTGTCTCATTTCCCACTCCAAAAGCATGAACATGCCCCAAATTTGAGACACCATCACGTTAAGTGGTATCCTAACACCTTTGAAGACCCACTTGTTCTTGACATTCCAATATTTCCTAAGAAGAATAAGGATAAGCACTCCATATGACAGAGTTGTTTGAGACAACTAATCAAAAATATCATCCCCATGTTGAGAAAGTAAATGAACAGAAATATTACAAGTCTTCCAAACTTCGTTGGCCAAGTTGCACACAAAGAAACAGTGGTACAAAGACTGCTCATGTGTGTAACAACTTGGGCAAATTGGAGTATTAATAACATTTTTGTGATTAAGCACCATAGGAATTGGCATAGAATTTGACATAATTACCAAACAAAGAACTGGATGTTGGTCGGCACACAAACTTTTCAGATTCAACTCCAATTTCTATCTTGTAGAAACATATTGTAACGTCCTTCTTTAAATAAGCAAATATCTACTATATTTACATCCTCAACAGCTCTCACGTGCCATGTTTGGCGCCAATATCTTCTTCTTGTGTTACTGTAGATGTTCACACGCTTCTATTTTATTTTTGTTGCCTCTTTGTTTTGTTTTGTACTTCATAGTGTTGCATAATTTTGTGTGATTGTTTCGCTTTCGTTTTCTTTCAATACCCCTCTTGATTACTCATCCAATTATTACACATGTCATGTTATTAGTTTTTCAATTTTGATTGCTCATCCAATAATACACGTGTCCTTTAATAAATTCAACACCTACATGGATTTGTTGGCTACATCTTTATTTGCCACAAGGTTAACTATTTGTACTTATTTACTATATATATATATATATATATATATATATATATATATAAATATATATGTTCAGCTTTGGGGAGAGAGGGCCATGGAAAAAAATTGTAACACAAGGATGATGAGAAGTGCGGTTGTGATGCTGCGGCCTTTTCCAGTGCAAGGCTCGACACTCAATCCTCACATTGCAACTCTCCTTGCAACACCCTCTCCTTCCATGATCTTCAAGTTTTGGGCTTTCCACTTTGAATTTTTGTCTCCATCTTCTCTTTCTTTGGTACTTTGATTGCTTCTCCTCCAACTTTTGCTCCATCTTTCTATCTGTTATTGGTAAAAAAATTGTAAATCAAATCTCCTTTCTATGCATTTCATGAAAATCCAGCAACCCACAAATTCTGCAATATTCATACAGCTTGTCCTTTACAATTACTTTATGTTCAAAAGATTGAAGAAGCACAACTTCTTGGTGCAAAGGAAACATAAATTGAAATATATTGTCATAGTTATTCTCAATTTTGCTACATAATGTTTACAAATATATAAATTCATCGTATATGTATATCTGTACACTAATACCTTAAATATGAAGGTACCAAAACTTTTTCACTTTTCAATTTAAAAGTAGGTTCATAATAGTTCTTTAGTAGTTCTTCAAATTAAGCTCAGTTGTCGTGACATGATAAATCATGAAATTATTTTGTTCCAATTATATTTTTTATCACCGTGACTATCAAATATATAATTAATTGCAGCTATTGAAACAAAATGCATTTCTATACTAGGATTTTCATGAAGCTCAATGGAGGCCTTATTGCCAACAGTTGTTGCTCTCTTTCAAAGTCCCCAAATATTTTCTCAATGCTGCTTGGCTCTCTGAAGAGCGGGATAAATGAATTGGTGTCTCCATGCCTGAGTTTTCCTAGCCCTTTCTTCTTCTCTTTCGTGTTTTTGTTATCTGAATCCTGATGTATTGATAAAAAGAATTAGATACATGAATCCGCAGAGTGGAAACAATTTTAAATTGACAGCATAATTTACTTCCACTAATTAACTTTAAAGCCATCTTGGTTGCAAACTTCAATAATTAACTTTAATTTGCCAAGAAGTTTGAAGGTTTGGAAGCTTGAAGAAGAGAAAAACACCAGATTTCATATTGATCAAAGATGATTAATGAGTACATGATACTCTTATGTATACTCATGAAGATGAAGATATCTAACAAATTGTTATCTGCTTTTTTTTTGAAGTTGAAATAGGTGCTATTTCATTGAGCATAAGCGATTCTGTAAAATGAAAATAATTCATGTAACTTGGAATTAGTGTTGAACATTAAGAATTTATTGATTTCATTCTATAATTCTCCAGTTTCATTGGCCATTTATCACTATATATAAAATATAGGTAGTGTATAAAATGTAGATATTGTTAGTTAAAAAGTTAATCCCAAGCAGCTACATAGGGTGATATGTTTTAGTTTGCAAGTCATAATCCCAAGCAGCTACATCTTGCATTCAGTTTCTGAAAAAAAAATAAACATTGAGCACTGGAATTTTACCTAGCAGGTTATAGCCAAATTATTGGATCTTAAAGCATTCTATAACTCATGTGTGATACGCATAATATAGTGATATGGTCAGCTATCATTTGGGATCAACATACAATAATAATTAAAAAAGATACCGCCAACAGACTTGAAATTACTCACAGCTTGCACGATGTTCAGGATCAGAGGGCGTCGGATCATAACCGGCGCGGTAGGATCGCACCGGATCGCGAGCCACCTCGCTGTAATAGAGAGGGATACGAAAGGAGAGGGGAAGAGAGGGAGGTGGTGTGTGCATGGAGAAGGGAGAGGAGCGGATTCCGCGATTCTTGGTGGTGGTCGCCGTTGTGGGGTGGGGTTTCAAGGGTGAGCCAGTGGCTGGCTTCAAGGAAGAGGGAGAGAAGAGACTCTCAAATTAGGGTTTGAATGAGTGAATACGCATATATGCTTCACGGGTTAGTGAAAACAGTGGGCTCAGCCTATTTGCTTGCCCAATTAGAATAAAGAGGTCAAGGTAAACCAACTACAGGAGGGGGGTGTAGGAAGGAATATCAAGGGTGTACATGTAAAAATGCAAAAAAAAATTATTCTAATAAAATATATGTACTATAATATTTTCAAATTCTTGCCTTTCTAAAATATAAATACAAGTAAAAGTATTTTTATAAAATATTAAAATTAATAAAAATGTGATTTCTTGATTATTCTTCTCTTCGTATTTAAGACTGCTTTAAATTATTGTACACTTTAGTTGATTTTTGTTGTACCCTCCACTTTTCAATTATTATTTCTCCAAGTCATGGTGAGGTGAGGTGAGGTTTCAAGGTGTGGGGCGGAGGTTAGCTTCAAGGAAGGCACAGATATCACTCAAAATTAGGGTTTCAATCCCTCTACAGGTTAATGGAAACGATAGGCTCAACCTATGTGCTCGCCCATTACAATCAAGTTTAACTGTTTGACTAAACCAAGTGCAGGAGGGGTGCAAGCAGGAACTACAAGAGGTGTACATGTCAAATTTGAAAAATATATTTTCTTTTTATTCTAATAAAATATATTTTTGTATTTTGAATCCTTATCTTTTAAAATAGACATGCCAGTAAAAATATTTGTTTAAAATATTGTAATTAATAAAAATATAATTTCTTCATCAATAAAAATATTATAATTACATAATTGCTTTTGAATCCTCACAGTTCAATAATATGGTTAACATCTTGATTTAAATAATTTTTTAATTTAATATATCAACATAGTTATTATCGTTTTTCAAAATAAATTAACCAATCCGGTATTGTTGGGTTCAATTTTTACTTTCTAGAATCATAAACAGTAATGAATAATTTTTTGTACACTTTTTTTCTCCTCCCTCCAACGGTTATAAACTGTAACTTTTACAAAAAATTTCTATATAAAACCTCATTCCACTCCCAATTTTCAACATCCTCCAAACTTAAAATTTCTCAATCACTGTAACAAGATGAACCACTGCTTTCTTATCGTTGTCACTGTTCTCGCAATTCTTAATATCATTGTTTCCTTTCTCAAATTTGATGAAGTGTTCTTTCCAGTAATTATGATATTACTCACTGCACTATTTTTGGCGTTGGCTTGGATTATTGAAATCGGTTTTTGATGTATTATAAGGGTTGGCTACTTTTATGCATTTTCACTTGATTTAACTTGTGTTACCAAGGGTTGGCCACAAATGTAAAAATTTTAAATTATCTTGCTTCTTTGTTATGAACGTATATTTTTTATTCATTTTTAACTTTCTCACTTCTTCGTGCAGCCTGTTTAACTTTAATTTAATTAGCCCATACGTTGGTTGAAATATGATAATGCTAAAGAGATAATATCCACCGATTGATATTTTCTTTCTTTTGGTTGACACCACTGACTAATATGCTATTCAAATCTATACCACAAACACATAACTTTCAACTATACGTGTATACTACTATTTAGCTAACATTATAGAGATAAAAAAATACTTGACTTCATCATAAATATCTCTCATTACATTTATCATAATAACATGTGTACTCATTTTTGTAATTATAAAAACAAAATTCGTAAAAACCGTAGGTACCACGGGCACAGTGGCTAGTTGCTTCTAACGTATGCTAAAGATCACAATTTCACAAAAGTAAGTTAAATAATTAAAATTTCGGAAATTGTCCCTCCAATTAAATTAATAATTTAACAGAAAATTTACATGGTGAAGTGATTTTTGGTACAAACACAAGCGTCCACTATAAAGAATTTAACAATAATTAACTAGATAGGTCCAACAACAAATGACTCTCTTAGGCACGTACTTCGTCCAACCCCCTAGCTACTTAGTATACACCCCTAACATGCGTGAAAAGACTAAAATACCATTAATGAGTCTTGTGATCAAACGATGGTTTGGAGCACGGTTGGCCAAACGGGTTCGGACGTCGTGCCACCGAACCAAAAACAAAGACACAGACACCCCCCCTTTTTAACTGGTTCGGCAACACCACGTCCGAACCCGTTTGGCCAACCGTGCTCCGAACCAGTTAAAATGCAGTGTGTAGGGTTTTCCACGTGAGGATATTTTGGGAATATTTAAAGATTGGGGGCGTCCGGTGAGTAGAGGGGGGGGCTGGACGAAGTATGACCCCTCTTTTATTTGACAAAAATGCTCACTAAGCCCATAAAATGGTTATACGAATACAATGGCCCCCTGTTACTTTAGTGACCCATAATAATCTAATGTCTTCAGGTGTAATGAAGCTATAACTTTGAAGAATAAAATAGTGTAAATTAATAACTTAATAATAGCAATTAGCAATATGTTACTCAATCAAATGAATCATTTTCGCAAATAGGTATCTACTAATAAAATTGAATGATGAATAAATAAACATATTTAGTCTCTCAGACTTTTATCATGAAACATGCTTGCTACACGAACATATGCAAAATGATATTTTGTCTTCAAGCTTCTTTAATCTCAATATTGACGTCTTGTTCTCTGAAAACAACACTTTTAATGAGATATAATCCCAGTGAATAAAACAAGTTCTAAAAAGAAGTTTAATTCTTTTAAGCCTTCCTTCAACTGTACCGTCTCATACCTGCACAGCCTCAGGATCCCTCTCATTCTGATGCATATTCGGTTCATTAACCGCCCCTTCGCTTTGAAGCTGCCAGGAGCCACTCTTTGCCATGCCACATTTTTGGGCACCAGCGATCACTCCCCGCCCTCGTCAGCCACGGATGTCACATGCCCACCAGCATGCCACATTTTTGGGCACCGGCGATCACTCCCCGCCCTCGTCAGCCACTGATGTCATATGCCCACCAACTTTCGCTTGGTTCGTCCCCGAACCGCACCGTACTGAGAGAGGTTTGCTGCTCTGATTCCATTTGTAATATCCCAGACTGCTTACAGAACTATTGACTGCCCCCACAAACCAACACAAGTCTTTTCAGCATGCATTGCTTCCCAAAAGGTCACCCATCCCACAACTACTCCAAGTCAAGCACGCTTAACTATGGAGTTCTTATAGGAAGGGCTCCTAAAAAGATGATGCATCTTGTGGTATAGGTAGTCCAAATTAATTCTTTTAAGCCTTCCTTTAGAGTCGGTTCTTCAAACAACCTACGCAAATGGTATATTTAGAATCGGTTAAATAACTAACTATAAATATACTTTACTTTTGATGACAAAAGAATATGATCAAATATGCAAACGACTAATATCTTTTCTACCCCAGTTGAAACAAAATAATTACTATAATATACTACGATGAGTTCTCTTTATATGAAACAAAAGACAAAAATCATTAAAACTAAAGAATTGTATTCAATGAGTAAAATTTAATTAATGATGATCTGATTTTAAATTATAGTCAAAAATGTTTTTCATTATCTTTTGCAGGAGAAATATGAGTTTTTTTCTAAGGTATTAAAAGAACCGGACATTTACTACAGTTAAAAAATTAGGTTGCATTTCTCATATTTACTACAAAATTTATACGTTTAGACCATTGCACCCACGGAATGTTTCGGTGTTTTTAATGAAAGACTAATTTCCGCTGAAATTTAGAACCAAATATAGACAAAACAAAGACTAGAGCAAGGAAACGAAAAAGTATTGAATCTGAAACAATAGTTTCATCGGATAAAAGCACCACTTCTAATATGATTAGAAACATTTATTTCAAAATAGATTGGCTACTTCGAAAGCCAATAAATGATTAGAAACAACGTGCAAGCAGCAATAACCGCTGACAGAATAAGGGTGTCCCTTGAGCGTCGCCTTCTTATGGAACCTGTACGAGTATCGTATTAGACACAGGAAAAAACAAATTTCGA
Source organism: Astragalus glycyphyllos (assembly GCA_963573325.1). NCBI lineage: Eukaryota > Viridiplantae > Streptophyta > Magnoliopsida > Fabales > Fabaceae > Astragalus > Astragalus glycyphyllos. Next base: position 63,171,888 of record OY754312.1, on the reverse strand, counting down.
TCCTAATGTAAATGTTGCACGTTAAAGAGTAAAACGCAACATTGCTAAGATTTTCACAAGAATATTAATTAACAAACATACAATTTTATAGAATACAAACACATGGATAAAAGAAGATGGACCTGCATAAATATACTTTCATTTCCCTATATATTCTAGTAAGTTAATCAATATTTGTATTTTACCCTCTTAACACTTTAGGATGTAAATCTACCAAGACAGCTGCATAATAAAAAGATATGAACTAATTTACGACATACCAAGCACGCTACGAATAATGGGGAACTTGTCACCGAGAAGCTTCACCTTGCCTTGAACATTACCAAACAATGTTCGTTGAGAATCCAAGACAGCTCTTGTTGCTTGAGCATGACTAATAACATCATCTATCTGGGAAAGGGAGAGTGAAAATGAATCAGATCACAGTTTTCAAAGACGGGATAATAAATCCATGTTTACAAGAGATAAAATCCACTATATTTTATAATTTAATAATATTTTAAAAAATTAAACATATATTCATCAACCTTTTTTTCTCGTTTCTCTGGGGGAGCGGGGTAGACAAGGCAACTAACAAGAAATCTTATTTGGGTTTAAGAATAATGTAAAATATTTAAAATATCAGATTACAAAAGTTAGCATACAATTTTTTTTGAAAATATCATGCTAAACATCAATTTGCCAAATGATACAGTCTCTGATTTTCTTCGATTTATTTCCAATTCTAATGAATCTAGTTCCTATCAAAATCAGCATGCTAAAACATTTAACTTCCACCAATTACGCCTTTAGCTTCAGAAAATGATCTCTTTTCTTTACCGAATCTACCAGAGTTGATGAACCACCAACTAAAACAACTTTTTTCTTTATAGCAGAAAAAAATTCCCGAAATTGTGAGTTCAATTAGAATATTTGTAAATATAAGAATGGAATATAGACTTACATGCGATATACTTCCATGTATGGAAGCTCTCTCACGTAGTAACTGCATCCTTGGTGACATAGTACCGGAAGTCTGCTAGAACAAAGTAAGTTTAATAGAGCTCTAAGGAATTTACTAAATAACAGGTTCAAATAATGCAAATACCTTATATTCGCTAATATCGTCCCTGACTGAACTCAAAAGTTCTGCATGTTCCCTCATTGAGTTTATGTTCCCTTTGATTCGCCTAAATTCCTGAGTAGTATTAAATTCAAATCGATAAGGATGTTAAAAGTTAATTTATAAGAGCAACAGAAATCTAGTAAAGCAATATTGAGTTCACAACATTTACGTTCTTTCAAAAAGCTTGCATAATTATGGGAAACATAACAAAACACTCATGTTGAGATAACATTTTCAGCTATATCTGGAAGTACATAATAAATACATAATTATAGGGTCACCATCCGAAACATTACACTCACGACTGTTTAATCAACAATTCTGAAAAATGTAGTTTTTGCTCTGTTTATCGATTCGTGATACCCACATGTGCTTTGTGTCTGACTAGACACTGACACTAGGTTAATCAAATTTCAAATGTCATTATTTGGAGCATGAAAGACACGAGAGCACACATGATCTCCTAATTTGGCAGATCTTGTAATTATTAGGAGAAACACTTTAGATTGTTTGTAAAGATATAAATGCAAAACATGCATGGTTGTCATACGCACAATATCGAAATGCGATACTCTTTCATGGTATCAGAGGTTTAGGTTTTTCTGATCCTAGCTTCCCTGCCTCAGTTGCTTGGTTTTTTCCATCATTTTTTCTGTTTTTCCTTGGAGTGGGGGGGTACAGCCATGACTGAGAAATTCTTTTTCGGTTCTATAAATTGACCTTCGGTGTAGACATTTGAGTCACTTATGATATTATATAATATTGAGCATTTTGGATCCATAGACTATCTGATATTTAAGTCAAATATCATTTCATCCTACAATGTCATGAGAAATATGCTTGGGTTGTCCTACATCAAGTTGACTGACTATGGTGTTGGTTTGTTAATGAGGCAAATAGTTACGATGCTGGTTTGTTCTGAAGGAAGGCACATGAAATAAAGAACTCAAAATGGTATTTCAGGCAAAATGAACTATAATCTGGAGTTTGATTATAGATTTATGGTTTTTTGCACTGTTTAAACTACATCACACAAAATAGAATTTGGACACAACACAACTCATACCTGGGAAAAATCATGAAGAATGTCTCTATGCCTAGCCAACTTTTGAGTTGTAGAAGTGGTTTGGGCAGCAGATGCAGCACATCTACTCATTGAATCATTTATGTCCAATAGTTTCTCAAGCAAGGATTGGATTTCCATTTCCATGGACTTCCATGATCTACTGGAACCAAGAGTAGGTGACCCACTATCCACATAGCCTGATCAGAAACCGAACATTACCACAAATGTGGAGAACTGATTACTAAAACTAATTTTTAATAATAAAAGACTTCAACATAGTTGTTCATTCAGGAATTGCAGTCAACCAAAGTTGTCCTGGATAGTGGCATGAGTCAACTGACCAAAAAGTAAAAAAGTAACAACAAAAGTCAAGACAGATATAATCACCATAAATCTAAAGCATAATTAACTAGTGAATAACAACAAAAGCCAAGAAGCATAAAAGGGAAGTAAAGTAAATGATATACATAGGAATGAAGAAAACACAAAAGAAGCTGAAGAAACAAAAACAGTCAAGCTTTTTATCCAAATGAAGTTTGAAGGAAAAATTGTTTAGCTCTCTATGTTAAGGTTGTCTTTCTCAACACGGCCAAAGGCACATCGCAGTGAAAGTTGTAACTTGTAGCTTCATACTCAATGTGCGCTGTATGGTAAACCACTGTGATTCCAAACAAACTCTAAATCAATTTAAATAGTTTGGCCAATAATTTTTCTTGACCTCCCTCTATCTCTATTAGACTATTATTCCAAACATATGTCCAAATAACCTAAGACAGGATTCTATTTCTACCAAAGACTTTACAATGGGGGCTTCCCACAATTTTCTCTCTAATAGAGAACATGCATGAATCAGCAGAGGTAGAATAGTGATGAGTTAATTCAACACATTGGACTTGGCTGGAAAAAACGTCCATTAGCACACGACTGAACAAGTGAATTTGGCCAGAAAACCATTGGTGATTGTTGAATACTTGAATCGCCACAAGACAAGTGGTTTGCTGGAAGTAGAAAGGCTTTGTTGCTGGATGTTCGAATTAGAATAGGGCCGGCCATTGGTTTTCATCAAAGAGACATGAAATAAAGAGGAGCAAAGTGGGGAAAAAGGTCCATTATATGCTCTCAATATCATTTTGATTATCTATTATTGACTTATTTCATTTCATATATAGCCATATGCTCTGCCTTATGAAGTATTCGGATACTTTAGTCCTAATTGGTGAATGATAAACATTTGGGGAGATAAATGAATCTGTGCATCATTGAATCCCTAATTTCTAAAATGTAGACAAATAGATATCAATAAAGGGGGAAAATTCGACAACTATGAGAAAATTAACACAAACTCGCGATTCTTCAAAGCAAATTGAGCAAAACTGAGAATGTTTAGAAGATTACGAACCTCCTTGAGTAAACCTAGCGCCGAGCTTGGCATAGGCAGAGAGCTTGATTTCGATGTCACTCTCGACCTTCCTCGCTTCCTTCCGCAGTTCTTCCCAACCCGATTCCTGAAGATCCAGATCCGGATCCGTCATTTGGATCTACTTCTTTCTTAACTTATTCCGTTATTGTGGTTGAAACTCTTTTTCCTGATCCTTCCTCTGTCCTGGTTTTCGCGTGTACCTTCTTCACACTAGTGCTCGCAGAGAGAGGAGAACTTCGAGGAAGAGACGCAGGGTGGATCTCGCATAAGTAATTCCACAGTAGGAAGAAGTGCAACCGAGTCTATGTGACTTGGGGGCAAAGCGAGGAAGTGGTGCCGTGTTTCTCTGATTCCGGTGACGACGATGATGATGTCGATGTTGAATAACGGTAATCGCAGAATGTGGAAGCTCTCTCCTCAGGTGATCGAATGGAGCGCAAACGTCAATTCGGCCTTGAATTTTTTTTTGTGGGAAAATTTGCTCCGGGGTCCTAACTTATTTTCAGATTACGAATCGGTCCTCTATATTTTTTTCTCGAAGAGTCTCTTATGTTTTAGAACTACTGCACTATTACCATTTTTAATATATTCCCACTAACTGTTTAACGGTGGTGTCTCACGTGGTTGTTACACTGATAACTCGGCATGCCACATAGGTTATTAGGTTAAGGGGTCAATGGTTAGGGTTTCATTTGATCTTTCAAACAGAAAATCAACTAAACCTAAGTTAGACTGAAATGTGATACAATGAAACTGAGAAGACGAAGGTGAAGATGGAGAAGAAGAGAAGAGAACCAAGGCTCGCTCATTCGTTTGATGAAATTGAAGCTTCTTATTTTGTCAATCACAAAAGGTAAGACTTCATCTATTATTTGTTCATGTTTTTTTGAAACTTGTGAAAATTAGTTGTTTATTATGTTTAATTTGTGTTGTCGTCAAACTCTTAGGTCCTAGCCATGGGGTCGACCAGAGGTTTGGACAGTCTTTGATTCCTCTGTTCTTCAAGCAATTGCGCCGAGGAGGGAACTCTGCTCCTCGACTGTGGGTATCCCTACTCCTCTAGAAAGGGTCAGGGTTAGGTGAAAGGGACGCGAGGGTTGGATTATTCTACTGGCCTAATGCATAAAGTGAAGTAAAGATAAAAATGCGGTAAAGAAGATAAAATTGAAATAAAACGTAGAGCTTTGATTGATTGGATGTGTTCTTGTACATTTACTCTATGCTATACACACACACACACACATAGGCCCTCGTCGGCCACTATGCGAGCCAACACTTGCCTACCGTTGGATCAGCCTAAGATCAACGTCTATGATTGCTCCTAAGCCCTAAAGAGGCGGAGTAACTACCCACGATCCCACTAGCACGATTAGTGGGGTAAACGCTTGTCGGTCCGTTTTTTACGGTCTAGCTTCTTCCCTTGATCTTAAACTGCTCCCACATTCTATCTTCGTGCCTCTTCTATCTTGCCTTCGAAGCAAGTCTGCCTTACCTTGGCCACTTGGTAACTCGGCTGCTCTTCGCCCCTAGGCAGTAACTTAGGCACCCGAATCACCTTGGCTGTGGCACTCTATATACTGAGGCTTTACTCTCCCTCGGCTTAGCCTATTGGCCCTCGGACTTACCCCTTCCTTGTGGAGTTTTGTCTTGTAGTGTGCCCCGAGGACCTCTCATGAGTTCACTCTATCAGCAATTATCTCTTGGGCTTTTAGTCATATGGCTTGCCTTAACACTCTAGCCATTTTCACTTTTTCCTTAGCCCTCGGCCTACGACCTAATTATTTTTGGGTGTTAACAAATTGTTTTATGCTTTTTAAATATTATTGAATGTTGTGAAATGTTGGGTATTGGTGGGGTTTTCATGTTTGTTTGTTTGATTTGTATGTTTTTATGTGGGGTTAGGGTTTTATTGGGTCCTAAGACACAATTTCCATATGGAGTTAGGGTATTGTGGCCCCAGACTGTAATATTCCTTTGATTGGCTTTGTTGGATGTCTTTTTCCATTTTGAATGTCCTTTTTCCATGTATAAAGAGACAAATTTATAAGTTTAGGGTATTTTGGTATATGGACAGGTTAATATGGATGTTTTTCATGTTGATATACACCACTCTGGTTATTTATGGGTCAGACTTATCAAGGGTTAGTTTCTAATTGGGGATGTGATGCGGATAGGTAGAGTTACTTTGTGTTAAAGACATAGTTAAGGGAATCGGAGTTTGTAGAAGTACTCAGCATGCGGTTGTTAGCCTGTAATTTCGACAGGCTTCATTGAAAATGGTCAACAAGGCCTGACTTATATTTCGACGAAGACCAAATTATTTCGACAGAGAAAATGGTCATGCGCAAGGTAAACTCGACAAGCTTCCGGGGAAGCAAAAGCAAGAGAGAGGAAAATGGACACAAGCTTTCGATAGACAGAAAACAGAGCAGTTATGCGCTGAAGACTAGCAGTTGGTCGAAGCGTGATAGAGCGGTTCTGGTCGAAAGTAGGAGTAGCAGTTATTAATTTTCAAATTTCTAGGCAGTTACTTAGTTCAGTTTTTCCCCCTCTTTTCCTTTGTATAAATAACTGTTTCTGAGAAGAAACAGAGGTCGCAAATCACAATACACAACCTGATTCCTGAAACTCTAACTTCCAAGCCAGAGCGAAAAACGAGTGGAAGAATCGCTGTACGTGATCGTGTACCACTTTTACGATTCAATGCAATTTATTTGTCTTTTCTTTACAATTCATGCACCATTTACTGCTTCTTTTCTTTTCGATTCTGTTAATCATTGCAAATCGTCCCCTTTTCTACATTTTCTGAAACACAAACCACTCGCAATTCAGAGGCAATTGCTTTGAGATTTTTCTAGTTTGATCTCACAAATCTTCTAATAAAACTAGTGATTGTTTGCTAAAAACACCAGCAAACAAATTGGCACGCCCAGTGGGACTTTGCCTTTGATTTTGTTCATTTTCGTACTCTCTTATTTGTATTCGCTGTTGTATGCACTTAAGAAGTGGTAAAATGGTTCGTTCTAGTACGAATAATGCGTCTAGTTCCAACCCTGTGGTTTCACAAGGGCAAGGAACAACAATGGATTCTGCGAGCATTAGCGCAGGACTATCATCGTCGACAACCGTTCCTTCATTATCAATGACTAATGTTGATTCAACGCAGTCAGAAATGGCATCTTTGCCTATGTCTTTGCCGTTAAGTGCAGGGCTTCATAGCCCTTACATGGCAATGGGAAACAGTTTAGTGTAACACCCCGGAAATAATTTAATTAAAATAGTTGATTGAATTATTAAAATAATTTGGAGGCGGGATATAGATAAATTAAAAGGTTAATATTTTATATGCGTAGGAGGTGAAACGAGTAAAGGAGGTGGTGACGTAGAGAGCCCAGTGTTTACTGAGCCCTCAACTTAAACCCTGGGGGTTTAAGCCAAACCCTCATTCGCAGCAAGCAAAAGAAAAACGAAAGTGAGAGTGAGAGAGAGAGCACGCGGCGCAAAGAGGGAGAGAAGAGGAGGGTTTCGCGAAGAATTTCAAAAGGAGATCGTTCGTGTTGCTGTGGTTTTGTTCATGTCTCGTTCGTCGTGTTCTGGAGCTTACGTTATTCGAGGTAAGGGTGGGCTTAACCTTGATAATGGGTTGATGATAATTATGTGTGGGTAGTCTAGGGTTTTGTTGAATTGTTCGTGTTGTTGCATATCGTGTTTTCGTTGAGATTGGTGCTTTGATGATTATTGCACGTTATTGTGATTTGTTTCGTTATTTGTTGTTGCGTGATTGTTGTATCACGATGATGGTGTTGTTATTGTTCGTGTTTTTGTTGTTGCTGTGCGTGATTGATTGTTGTTGTCGCGTTGTCGAATTGTCGTTTTTGTTGTGGTGGTTGCGGTGTCGTTGCCGTTAGGGTTTGGTGTTTGGCAATTTAGCGATTCTGGACACAGGTTCGGTTTTTCTAAAACTGGCGCTGTTTGGTTGATCCAAAAATTATGAGGTTGATTGTTTTTGAAAATAGACTTAACGCCGGTCGTTTTGGCACTGGTTTCGTCAAATTTGGAGTTGTATAGCTCGAGTTATAGGCGATATAAGTTAGGTTAAAATTCTGGAAACGATTTGGGTATAGATTCGGTATTTCGGTGACTGGGAATGTTGTATTGACCGAAAAATTATGTGGTTTATTTTTCTGGAAAATAGACTTAATGCTTGTTAATTTGGCACTGGTTTGGTTGCGTTTAGAGTTGTGTAGCTCGAGATATGAATTCCACAAGTTAGAATAAGATTCTGGAAACAATCTGGACACAGGGTCAGTGTTTTGGTTACCACGTTTTCAAAAGAACTCCTTTTCGAACGAATCCAATTTCTTTGAAAACTAGACAAAATTTTCCCCAGTTTATGCACAAGTTTCATGCAATTTGATTGAGTTTTGGTCACTTTGGAATTGCTTGAATTTGAAGGACAGAAACTGTCCTCTTTTGCAACTAGCCTGTGTGCTTTTCGAAAACTGTACCTATTGGACACTCTCCTTCAAAACTGAACTTAGGGATGATAACCAGACCCATAGGGCTTTCCAACAAGTATTTATTTGTTGAAATCCGATGTCGTTTGCTATTTTAATTAATTTGCTGAAGTAGGCGCTGTGCGCCAGTCTTGTGCGTGCGTTATGTCCGCGTTGTGGAGCCGTCTGGTGTTAATATTTCAGGTGCGGTGCTGGTATGCTCAGGAGAGTTTAGTGGTAGCTGTGATGCTACAACTTGGTGCTATTTTTGGTGAAATCATTTGTTTTGATTCTGGTGATATAGTATTTATTTTAAATACTTGTTATGATGAGTTGGTGCATAATCATGGTGTCGCATTGTCATATGCATGTTTTGGTGATATAGGCTCTGCCTCTGGTGTTTATTGGTGATATGCCCGTCGTGGCTCATTTTGGTGATCGGTACCGCATGCATATGCCCACTGGAGGGGTTGCATATCATCCCATTGTCTATGAATGTTATAATTTTGGTGGTTCACTGTCAAATGGACTTTTCCTTTGGTATCTGGTGCTGTGATATGGTGTAATTGTATTGTGTTGCTGTAGTTACCTGATGCTAGCATATTTTTATCATCTGCTTATTACCTCTGTTAGACTCACCCCTTCTGCTTGGAATGTTGCTCTCATGCGGCAACGCTGCAGGTGATCGCTAGTGCTCGTGGAGGAATTGCTAGGTTTTGCTTCCTCTCTCGTTTGGGTCTGTGTCAGCTCTGATATGTAGCACCGGGGAGTCGTTAGTTATCGTTTTGAACTATTATTTTAGTTATTGGAAATTGTTTTAATTAATTTTGGAGATGTCTTTAATTGTTAATTCTGGAGATGTTTAAACTGGTTAATATTTCCGCTGCTTGGTGATTTCTTTTATATAAATTATTTTGGAGATTTTTTTTTGGAATAAATGGTGTTTTTTTTTAAAATGGTGAAAAATGTAGCGCCCTTCGAGGTGACTCTGATAATTGTCTATTTAGTTGTAATAGTAAAAGGGGGGTGTTACATTAGTGGTATCAGAGCAGTTCGGTCTGTCCGGCCAAGTTGTCGAGTCGAGTAACACTTGAGTTATTGTTACTCGTTTCTGATTATAGTTTCTGTTGCAGTGTTAGGTTGAGATGGCAGGACGGAACGATGCTGCACTCGCTGCTGCTTTGCAGGCTGTGGCTCAAGCTGTGGAGAATAACCCAGGTGCTGCTGGTGATGCTGGGTCGCGCAGTTTGGCTACGTTTCAGAGGGAGAATCCTCCTACCTTTAAGGGCAAGTATAACCCTGATGGTGCTTTGGCGTGGCTGAAAGAGATGGAGAGAATCTTTCGTGTTATGGATTGCTTTGAGGCGCAGAAAGTCAGGTATGGTACTCATATGCTGGCAGAGAAGGCTGATGACTGGTGGTTGGAGGTGAGGCAGAGGTTGGCGACTGTGAATGAAGAGGTCACTTGGGCTGTGTTCAGCAGAGAATTTCTGAGAAAGTATTATCCTGAAGATGTCCGTGGGAAGAAAGAGATTGAGTTTCTGGAGCTGAAGCAGGGTAATATGTCGGTGACTGAGTATGCTGCCAAGTTCATTGAATTGGCGAAGTTCTATCCACATTATGGTGAGGCTGGTGCTGAATTCTCCAAATGCATCCAGTTTGAAAATGGGTTGCGGGCTGATATCAAGAAGGCGATAGGGTATCAGAAAATTCGGGTGTTCTCGGAGTTGATTGACAGCTGCAGAATCTTCGAGGAAGACAGTAATGCTCATTCTAGAGTCATGAGGGATAGGCAGAAGAATTTCTCGAGTCGTGGGAAGCCGTATGAGGTTCCAGCTGGTAAGGGCAATCAGAGAACTGCTGTGGGTAAGAGACCTAGTGGGGGAGATGCTGCTGCTAGTGTGGTATGTTACAAGTGTGGTAAACCCGGTCATAAGCGTCCTGACTGTCCAGGTGATGTGAAGAAGTGCTACAAGTGTGGTAAAGAGGGTCATATGGCGTCTAGCTGTGATCGAAAGGATGTGTTATGCTACAACTGTGGTGAGGGTGGTCATATCAGCACTCAGTGTCCTACACCGAAGAAAGAAAGGTCTGTTGGGAAGGTGTTCGCTCTGGCGGGGTCAGATGCAGTGAATGAGATCAGAGGTACATGCTATATTAATAATTCTCCTCTCATTGCTATTATTGATACTGGTGCTACCCATTGTTTTATTGCTACTGCATGTGTTGAGAAATTAGATCTTGTTTTATCTCCTATGTTGAGGGAGATGGTTATCGATACTCCGGCTAAGGGTTCGGTGACTACCTCGGTTGTTTGTGCTAAATGCCCTTTATCGATATTCGGTACTGATTTTCTCGTTGACTTGATTTGTTTGCCGCTGAGCGGAATGGATGTTATTCTAGGTATGGACTGGTTAGTTGATAACCATGTTCATATCAACTGTCATGAAAGGTCTGTGAGTTTCTTTTCTCCTGAAGAGGAAGAGTCTGGTTTGTTGTCTGCTGGTCAGTTGCATAGGGTAATGAGGGAAGACGTCCAGTTGTTTTCATTAATGGCGTCGTTGTCTGCTGAGAGCCAAGCGAAGGTTGATGAGTTGCAGGTGGTGCGAGAGTTTTCTGAGGTTTTTCCCGACGAGATTCCGGATGTACCACCAGAGAGAGAGGTTGAGTTTGCTATTGATCTGGTACCTGATACTAAACCTGTGTCTATGGCACCGTATAGAATGTCTGCATCTGAATTGTCAGAACTGAAGAAGCAACTCGAGGATCTGCTTGAAAAGAAATTTGTGAGGCCAAGTGTGTCGCCGTGGGGAGCTCCAGTGTTGTTGGTGAAAAAGAAAGATGGTAGTATGAGGTTGTGCGTAGACTATCGGCAGCTGAATAAGGTGACTATTAAGAACAAGTATCCGCTTCCGAGGATTGATGACTTAATGGATCAGTTGGTGGGTGCTCAGGTGTTCAGTAAAATAGATTTGAGATCGGGTTATCATCAGATCAAGGTGAGAGACGAAGACATTCAGAAGACAGCTTTCAGAACCCGTTATGGGCATTATGAGTATTCCGTGATGCCTTTCGGTGTGACTAATGCGCCGGGAGTGTTCATGGAGTACATGAATCGTATCTTTCATGAGTATCTGGATCGGTTTGTGGTGGTATTCATTGACGACATCCTAATTTATTCTAAGTCAGAAGAGGAGCATGCAGAACATCTAAGATTGGTATTGGAAATTCTGAGGGACAGGAAATTATATGCGAAGCTGTCTAAGTGTGAGTTTTGGTTGAAAGAGGTTAGCTTTCTGGGTCATGTTATTTCGGGGAATGGAATTGCCGTGGATCCGTTTAAGGTTGATGCCGTGTTACAATGGGAGTCTCTGAAGTCAGTTACTGAGATTAGGAGTTTTCTGGGTCTGGCAGGTTACTATAGGAGGTTTATAGAAGGATTTTCGAAGTTGGCACTTCCGTTGACTCAGTTGACTTGCAAGGGTAAAGCTTTCATCTGGGATGACTGTTGTGAAGAGAGCTTCAAAGAATTGAAGAAGAGGTTGACGACGTCTCCTGTTCTGACGTTGCCTAATCCGGAAGAGTCGTTTGTGGTGTATTGTGATGCTTCCAAGATGGGGTTGGGAGGTGTGCTTATGCAGAATGGTAAGGTAGTTGCCTATGCGTCGAGACAGTTGAGGACTCATGAGAAGAACTACCCTACCCATGATTTAGAACTTGCTGCAGTTGTGTTCGCGTTGAAAATTTGGAGACATTATCTGTATGGTTCGAGGTTTGAGGTGTTCAGTGATCATAAGGGTTTGCAGTATCTGTTTGATCAGAAAGAGTTGAATATGAGACAGCGCAGATGGTTGGAGTTGCTGAAAGACTATGACTTTAGCTTGAACTATCATCCAGGAAAGGCTAATGTGGTAGCTGACGCTTTAAGTCGAAAGACGTTGCATATGTCAGCAATGATGGTTAGAGAACTCGAATTAATTGAGCAGTTCAGGGATATGAGTTTGGTTTGTGAAGTGACGCCTCAGAGTGTCAGATTGGGGATGTTGAAGATTGATAATGAATTCATGGCTAGCATTCGAGAAGCTCAGAAGTTAGATGTTAAATTAGTTGACCTGATGGTTGGGATTGATCAATCCGAGAATAAAGACTTTGAGTTGGATGCGCAGAATGTATTGAAGTACCGTGGAAGAATCTGCATTCCTGATGATGAGGAGATGAAAAGAGCAATTTTAGAAGAAGGTCATAGGAGTAAGTTGAGTATCCATCCGGGAGCTACAAAGATGTATCAGGATCTGAAGAAGATGTTTTGGTGGCCTGGTATGAAGCGTGATGTGGCGCAGTTTGTGTATTCCTGCTTGACTTGCCAGAAATCGAAGGTTGAGCATCAGAAGCCTGCTGGGTTGATGCAACCGTTGGAGATTCCGGAATGGAAGTGGGATAGTATTTCTATGGATTTCGTGATAGGGTTACCTAATACTGTGAGGGGGCACGATTCGATTTGGGTGATTGTGGATAGATTGACGAAGTCTGCTCATTTTATTCCTATCAATATCACGTATCCGGTGTCGAGATTGGCAGAGATTTATATTCAGGTGATTGTGAAGTTGCATGGCGTTCCTTTGTGCATTGTGTCTGACAGAGATCCTAGGTTCACTTCTGATTTCTGGAAGAGTTTGCAAGAAGCGTTGGGTTCTAAATTGAGGTTGAGTTCAGCTTATCATCCTCAAACTGATGGGCAGACAGAGAGGACCATTCAGTCGTTGGAAGACTTGTTGAGATCTTGTGTTCTCGAGCAGGGAGGTGCGTGGGATACTCACCTTCCGTTGATCGAGTTTACTTACAACAATAGTTACCATTCTAGCATCGGGATGGCACCGTTCGAGGCATTGTATGGTCGGAGATGTAGGACTCCGTTGTGTTGGCATGAATCTGGGGAGAGTATTGTTCTTGGACCCGAGGTTGTTCGAGAGACTACTGAAAAGGTGAAATTGATCCGTGAGAAAATGAAAGCGTCGCAGAGTAGACAGAAGAGCTATCATGATAAGAGAAGGAAGGATTTAGAATTCCAAGCTGGTGATCATGTGTTTTTGAGAGTCACGCCTATGGCTGGTGTTGGGCGTGCATTGAAGACAAAGAAGTTGACTCCTCGTTTCATTGGACCGTATCAGATCACTGAGAGAATTGGTAATGTTGCTTATAGGGTGGCCTTGCCGCCTAATCTTTCGAATTTGCACGATGTATTTCATGTGTCGCAACTTCGGAAGTATATTTCGGATCCGTCCCATGTGATTCCGATGGATGATGTGCATGTGCGGGATAATCTCACTGTGGAGACAATGCCTGTGCGAATTGAAGATCGTGAAGTGAAGACCTTACGTGGCAAAGAGATAAACCTGGTGAAAGTGGTCTGGTTAGGAGCTGCTGGTGAAAGCATGACATGGGAGTTGGAGAGCAAGATGCGAGAGTCCTATCCGGAGCTGTTTGAATCAGGTATGTTTTCGAGGACGAAAGATTCTAAGTGGGGGAGGGTTGTAACACCCCGGAAATAATTTACTTAAAATAGTTGATTGAATTATTAAAATAATTTGGAGGCGGGATATAGATAAATTAAAAGGTTAATATTTTATATGCGTAGGAGGTGAAACGAGTAAAGGAGGTGGTGACGTAGAGAGCCCAGTGTTTACTGAGCCCTCAACTTAAACCCTGGGGGTTTAAGCCAAACCCTCATTCGCAGCAAGCAAAAGAAAAACGAAAGTGAGAGTGAGAGAGAGAGCACGCGGCGCAAAGAGGGAGAGAAGAGGAGGGTTTCGCGAAGAATTTCAAAAGGAGATCGTTCGTGTTGCTGTGGTTTTGTTCATGTCTCGTTCGTCGTGTTCCGGAGCTTACGTTATTCGAGGTAAGGGTGGGCTTAACCTTGATAATGGGTTGATGATAATTATGTGTGGGTAGTCTAGGGTTTTGTTGAATTGTTCGTGTTGTTGCATATCGTGTTTTCGTTGAGATTGGTGCTTTGATGATTATTGCACGTTATTGTGATTTGTTTCGTTATTTGTTGTTGCGTGATTGTTGTATCACGATGATGGTGTTGTTATTGTTCGTGTTTTTGTTGTTGCTGTGCGTGGTTGATTGTTGTTGTCGCGTTGTCGAATTGTCGTTTTTGTTGTGGTGGTTGCGGTGTCGTTGCCGTTAGGGTTTGGTGTTTGGCAATTTAGCGATTCTGGACACAGGTTCGGTTTTTCTAAAACTGGCGCTGTTTGGTTGATCCAAAAATTATGAGTTTGATTGTTTTTGAAAATAGACTTAACGCCGGTCGTTTTGGCACTGGTTTCGTCAAATTCGGAGTTGTATAGCTCGAGTTATAGGCGATATAAGTTAGGTTAAAATTCTGGAAACGATTTGGGTATAGATTCGGTATTTCGGTGACTGGGAATGTTGTATTGACCGAAAAATTATGTGGTTTATTTTTCTGAAAAATAGACTTAATGCTTGTTAATTTGGCACTGGTTTGGTTGCGTTTAGAGTTGTGTAGCTCGAGATATGAATTCCACAAGTTAGAATAAGATTCTGGAAACAATCTGGACACAGGGTCAGTGTTTTGGTTACCACGTTTTCAAAAGAACTCCTTTTCGAACGAATCCAATTTCTTTGAAAACTAGACAAAATTTTCCCCAGTTTATGCACAAGTTTCATGCAATTTGATTGAGTTTTGGTCACTTTGGAATTGCTTGAATTTGAAGGACAGAAACTGTCCTCTTTTGCAACTAGCCTGTGTGCTTTTCGAAAACTGTACCTATTGGACACTCTCCTTCAAAACTGAACTTAGGGATGATAACCAGACCCATAGGGCTTTCCAACAAGTATTTATTTGTTGAAATCCGATGTCGTTTGCTATTTTAATTAATTTGCTGAAGTAGGCGCTGTGCGCCAGTCTTGTGCGTGCGTTATGTCCGCGTTGTGGAGCCGTCTGGTGTTAATATTTCAGGTGCGGTGCTGGTATGCTCAGGAGAGTTTAGTGGTAGCTGTGATGCTACAACTTGGTGCTATTTTTGGTGAAATCATTTGTTTTGATTCTGGTGATATAGTATTTATTTTAAATACTTGTTATGGTGAGTTGGTGCATAATCATGGTGTCGCATTGTCATATGCATGTTTTGGTGATATAGGCTCTGCCTCTGGTGTTTATTGGTGATATGCCCGTCGTGGCTCATTTTGGTGATCGGTACCGCATGCATATGCCCACTGGAGGGGTTGCATATCATCCCATTGTCTATGAATGTTATAATTTTGGTGGTTCACTGTCAAATGGACTTTTCCTTTGGTATCTGGTGCTGTGATATGGTGTAATTGTATTGTGTTGCTGTAGTTACCTGATGCTAGCATATTTTTATCATCTGCTTATTACCTCTGTTAGACTCACCCCTTCTGCTTGGAATGTTGCTCTCATGCGGCAACGCTGCAGGTGATCGCTAGTGCTCGTGGAGGAATTGCTAGGTTTTGCTTCCTCTCTCGTTTGGGTCTGTGTCAGCTCTGATATGTAGCACCGGGGAGTCGTTAGTTATCGTTTTGAACTATTATTTTAGTTATTGGAAATTGTTTTAATTAATTTTGGAGATGTCTTTAATTGTTAATTCTGGAGATGTTTAAACTGGTTAATATTTCCGCTGCTTGGTGATTTCTTTTATATAAATTATTTTGGAGATTTTTTTTGGAATAAATGGTGTTTTTTTTAAAATGGTGAAAAATGTAGCGCCCTTCGAGGTGACTCTGATAATTGTCTATTTAGTTGTAATAGTAAAAGGGGGGTGTTACATTTAGACCCACGTTTGAATAACGTGCATCTACCCCCATTTCCTCTGGGAATGTATGGCATGCCTACTGGAATGCCACATATTTCGACCTTTTCCCCTACACACGTCTCTTCTGAGAGTGTATTTGGTCGGAATCCCCCAGCATTAACCAATACGTCTTTGTTGGCCTTAAGACAGCAAGTAGACGAGAGTAATCACGATATGGTTAATATGCTTACCCAACAAATTGGTACAGTTTTCAATCCATTGATTCAAAATACCAATAACAGTTACCAAATGTTGGCAAATCAGATGAGTAGGATTGCAGATTTCTTTGGGGCTCCAGCGGTTAATAATAGGCAAGTTCCTATTATTGCGGGTAATGCGTCGCCAGTTAACCCCCAAGAAGCAGTTGCAGTCGAAGCGTCTACAATTGTAGGCGAACTACAAGAGGCAGTAAACCACGTCCCTGAAGTAGTTTTGGTAAATAGACACCAGAACGCTGATGAAGTTGTTCGACAAGTGCAACAACACAATGTTGGCGCAGAAAACAATATAGCTACTTTAGTCGAAACTATTTTGGCGCAAAATGGCCTTAACATAGGTTTACAAAGGCCTAACTTCGTATCACCATTATGTGAATACGTATTACAAACTGAGTTACCAAGGGGATGGAAAGTTCCCAAGTTTACTAAGTTTGGTGGTGATACAAATGAGTCCACAGTCGAACACATTGCTCGTTTCTTGACTGAGGCTGGGGACTTAGCACAAAATGAGAATTTGAAGATGAAATACTTTCCAAATTCTCTAACTAAAAATGCTTTCACTTGGTTCACGACCTTACCCCCTGGTTCTATGTTCACATGGGGGCAATTAGAAAAGGCATTCCATGCACAGTTTTACATGGGCCAGTCGAAAATTAGTCTTAAAGAATTGGCTAGTGTTCGGCGCAAAATGCCTGAAACTATTGATGATTACTTGAACAGATTTAGGCTGTTGAAATCTCGTTGCTTCACACAAGTCCCTGAACATGAGCTTGTCGAAATGGCTGCTGGTGGCCTTGATTACTCAATTAGAAAGAAATTAGACACGTCTCATTTGCGAGATATGGCGCATTTGGCTGATAGAGTTCGACAAGTTGAAAGGCTTAGAGAGGAAAAATCTAGGTCGAATAGGTATCATAAAAAAGAAAAAGTGGCATATGTCGAAGAAGAATTCGACGTCACATATAGGAATGTCGAAGAAGAGGAGATAGACGTGGCTGAACTTAAGCCTGGTCCTCCTTATACCTGTAAATTATTAAGGCCTGCGAATGGGAATAACCCTGTAGAGCCTAAGAATGATAAATTTATGCCTAAGACTTATACTTTTGATGTTACTAAATGTGATGAAATTTTTGATCTTTTAGTAACTGATGGTCAAATATTAGTGCCTAAAGGCCTTAAAATACCAACTCTTGACCAAAGAAAGAAAAAGGGTTATTGTAAGTTCCATAATTTTTTGGGACATAACACTGACCGTTGTGTGCTCTTCAGAGATATTGTGCAAAAAGCAGTTGACGAAGGGAGACTCAAATTTGCTGATAAGAAAATGAAAGCTCCTATGCAGATTGATGTTGATCCATTGCCTAAGGCTGAAGCTATGTATTCTGAACTTGTCGAAGCTGATGTAGGCATGGTGGATGCTCAAATGGCAGACCCTCCTAAGTGTGTCAAGACTGCCACCGAAAAATTAAAAGGTTTTATGTATGTTGAAGGTAAGAAACAGGAAGTGACCCTAAAAGAATATGATGGGAAGATACATGCTGTGTATCCAAAGGCTGAGGAAGAATTGATAGATTTCCTCAATCGGTGTAAGTGGAATAACTCTGAAGTTATGCTTTGCCCAAGGTGCAGCGCTGTCTTCGATAAAGAAGCAGCTAAAGCTGTCGAAGGTTATCAGGGTCAACAACAACGTAAAAGAAAATGGCTTGACAACAGGCCAAAATTTGACTTTGCAAAAGGAGATCTTTCTGGCTATAAGGCTAATGTGTCAACAAAGCCTTCAACAAGCAAACGACAATTTGCTAAGGAGAAGTCCTCAGCGAAAGGGTATTTGAAGCTGTCAACAAATAAATCCTTTGTCCCAAGTGCTAGTGCTCCTGTTGAAGCGTGGGTGCTCAATAATCAACGTGCTAAAGCTGTCAAGCCAGATACGGATGCTGTTAGGTTTAATTAAAAGAATAACTATAAGGGTAAGAACCCCATGACTAGAACACAGTGGCGTCGTTACCAAAGACAACAGAAAAAGAAGGCACACTTTGACATTAACAAGGTTCCAAGTCATTTGGCTAATAACCATGTTCCACGCAGTACGATTGACATTAATCAAGTTCCACGCAGCATAATAGTGGCGAAGAGTGAGGTTCACAAAGCTGAAGTTGCCACAAAGAGGAATGCTGATGTTGCTAGTCATGTGTGTGCAGCGAATAAGGCCAAAGGCAAGGCTGTAGTAACAGAAAAGCCAAGAAGGCCTGCTCTTGAAAGAATATTTCCTCCATTGTCAACAGTGAAAGAAAAGAATGCTGATTTCGACATGGATGAAGACATGGAGTCTGATTTTGATGATTCTGAAGATGATTTCGATGTTGTTTGCAATGTGGTATCAATACTGCCTCTTGAGTACGATGTTATCACAGTACCAAATGATGTTGAAGAGGATTTTACAGAGGATATGGCTCGTCATAAGCCAATGTGTTACAATGTGATGAACAATGGTTGTGTCGAAGACCAAATGGCTACCTTCGAGAAGCCAGATATGAGTATGCAAAACCACTTGAAACCCCTGTATGTCCAAGCCAAAGTCAATGGTGTTGGAATTAACAAAGTGTTAGTGGATGGTGGAGCTGCAGTGAATTTAATGCCACATGGTCTTTTGAAGAAGATTGGTAAGTTCGACACTGACCTCAGGCCACATAACATTGTCTTAAGCAACTATGAAGGCAAAACTGGCCATTCTTTGGGGGCCATTGAGGTGGACTTAATCGTTGGTTCCATAAAGAGGACTACATTGTTCTTAGTGATAGCCTCTAAAGCGAATTTTAATTTACTCATTGGTAGAGAGTGGATCCATGGAGTTGGTGTTGTCCCTTCAACTTTGCATCAACGTTTAGTGATGTGGAAGGAAGATGGTTTGGTAGAGTATGTTGAAGTCGATCAGAGCTACTTCCGTGCTGATGTGAACCAAATTACCAAGGAAAATTTTGAGAAACAAATGGCGAAGATCGCGCCATGTTCATCTTCTAATGAGGCATATGTTCCTGCGGATAATGTTTTTGCCTCAGTTCATCTTGACCCAAATTATGGTTTTGTTTGGGAAAGAGAAATAATGGGAGATGATAGTGTTTATCCTGATGGTGTTCTTCGACCAACGGGGTGGAACACTGGTTCTTGAAAATGTTCTTATGTCAGTGCCCAATGCATGGGACAAAATTACGGCTTATATGGCCGAAAACAAGTTTAACGCGGCTATAGAGGCCGAAATTATTCAACAAACAATGGCTGTCGAAGCCAGTGAGTTACATGAAGGAAATGGCATAGTCATAGATGAAAGACTTGACTGCATTTATGATGATGATCCATTAGGTTTTGAAAAGGATCCTAGAGATTCGGCAAAGCATATGCAAGCTCAAGACCCGTTAGAAGAAGTTGATTTGGGAAATGGCTCAATAAAACGGCCAACTTATATTAGTGCAAATATTGATGATTCTCTAAAAATCCAAGTCATCACATTGCTAAGGGAGTTCAAAGACTGTTTTGCTTGGGATTACGACGAAATGCCTGGGTTAAGTCGAGAAGTAGTGGAAATGCAATTACCAATTCGACCAGGGAAGAAACCAGTGAAGCAAGTGCCAAGAAGATTTGCTCATCAAGTGTTGGCTAAGATCAAAGAGGAAATCGAAAGGCTATTCAGAAACAAATTCATCAGAACTGCCAGGTATGTCGAATGGTTAGCCAATATAGTTCCTGTAATAAAGAAAAATGGGACTCTTAGAGTTTGCATAGACTTTAGGGATTTAAATAATGCAACTCCCAAGGATGAATACGCAATGCCTGTGGCAGAAATGCTAATAGATTCAGCAGCAGGATTTGATTATCTTAGTATGCTCGATGGTTATTCTGGGTATAATCAAATCTTCATTGCTGAAGAGGATGTGTCGAAAATTGCTTTTAGATGTCCGGGGGCATTGGGTGTTTATGAATGGGTAGTAATGCCCTTTGGATTAAAGAATGCTGGTGCTACATATCAGAGGGCCATGAATTCTATGTTTCATGATTTTATTGATGATTTTATGCAAGTATACATACATGATGTGGTGGTTAAATCTTCCTCAGAAAGTGGTCATTTAGACCATCTTCGCCGTTCTTTTGAAAGAATGAGGAAATATGGATTGAAATTAAATCCATTAAAATGTGCCTTTTGTGTACGTGCAGGTGATTTCTTGGGTTTTATAGTGCACAAAAAAGGCATTGAAATCAATCAAAATAAGACTAAGGCAATTATGGAAACGAAGGCCCCTTCGACCAAAAAGGAGCTTCAGTCGTTGCTGGGAAAAATCAATTTCCTTCGAAGATTTATATCAAATCTAAGTGGCAAAACACAAGTTTTTTCGCCATTGTTAAGACTGAAGAAGGAAGAATTGTTCAAATGGGAACCAATACATCAAGCAGCCTTCGAAGAAATCAAGTCTTATTTGATGAAACCACCAATTTTGTTGCCTGTTATTAAACACAAAGTGCTCAAATTGTATATAGCAGCTTCTGATAGAACAATAGGTAGCATGTTAGCACAAGAGGATGATAGTGGTGTCGAAAGAGCCATTTATTACCTCAGTAGGGTCTTAAATGATGCCGAAACGAGGTACACTCCTATAGAAAAGTTGTGCCTTTGTTTGTATTTCTCGTGTACAAAGTTAAAGCAATATATAAAACCAGCTGATGTTTCTGTTTATTCGCATTTTGATGTTATCAAGCATATGCTGTCGAAACCAATAATGCATAGCCGAATTGGTAAATGGGCTTTGGCTTTGTCAGAATACAACTTAACTTATCAACCTCTAAAATCAATTAAAGGACAAGTGGTTGCTGATTTTATAGTAGACCATTCTGTTGTCGAAGAAACATTAAGTTTTGTAGACGTATATCCTTGGAGGTTGTACTTTGATGGTTCAAGCCATAAACATGGAGTTGGGATTGGTATTTTAATAATATCTCCTACTAACATTCCAACGAAGTATAAGTTTAAAATTCGAGATGTTTGTTCCAATAATGAAGCTGAGTATGAGGCTTTAATAGTAGGCCTTGAAATTTTACTTGAGCTGGGGGCA
The DNA here is from genome assembly GCA_963573325.1 of Astragalus glycyphyllos. Classification (NCBI taxonomy): domain Eukaryota; kingdom Viridiplantae; phylum Streptophyta; class Magnoliopsida; order Fabales; family Fabaceae; genus Astragalus; species Astragalus glycyphyllos. The sequence continues at coordinate 63,150,649 of OY754312.1, read as the reverse complement.
AGTCATGTCGAAATAAAAGGTGACTCTGAGTTGGTTGTCAAACAATTGACAAGGGAGTACAAATGCATTAAAGAGCACCTTATCAGATACTTTGTTGTTGCCAATGCTTTGTTAAAAAGATTTGAGTCTGTTCACTTAGAACATTTACCACGAATTGATAATCAAGTGGCAAATGAATTGGCACAAATTGCTTCAGGCTATAAAGTTTCAAAACAAAGCCTGGAAGAGTTAATTGAAATAAAGGATAAAATCATTTCTAATGACTATTCTTCGTCACTATTGTCAACACCAAAAACTGGGGGGGCAACAAACGCAAACGAGGAACTAGTCGTTGTCGAAAAACGTCAATTTTTTGGTGACTTTGACTTAGCAGAAATTTTTGCTCTTGACAATATGACCAATAATGATTGGCGAAGGCCTATTGTGGAATATTTGCAAAATCCCACAAGAAATACCAATAAAAAGGTAAAATACAGAGCTTTGAGCTATGTGATAATTGGAAACGAATTGTTTAAAAAGACTCCTGAAGGAGTACTATTAAAATGTCTTAGTGAAAATGAGGCATATTTAGCAGTTTCTGATACACATAGTGGAGCATGTGGTTCACACCAAGTAGGCCACAAAATGAAGTGGTTATTATTTCGACAAGGAATGTATTGGCCAACTATGCTGAAAGATTGCATAGAATTTGCTAAGGGATGCCAAGAGTGTCAAAAGCATGCTGGGATACAACATGTACCTGCAAATGAATTGCATGCCATAGTCAAACCTTGGCCATTTAGAGGTTGGGCTCTAGATGTGATTGGAGAGATAAAGCCAACTTCGTCGAAGGGCCATAGATATATCCTTGTGGGAATTGATTACTTCACCAAATGGGTTGAAGCTATACCTTTAGCCAATGTTGATCAAGAAACAGTGATAAGGTTTATTCAAAATCATATCATTTATAGGTTTGGAATTCCAGAAACCATTACTACAGATCAAGGATCAGTTTTCACTGGTAGAAAAATGATAGAGTTTGCTTCTGAAAATGGTTTTAAGTTATTAACTTCGACACCATATTATGCGCAAGCCAATGGACAAGTAGAAGCTGCCAATAAAGTTATTATTAATTTGATTAAAAAGCATGTTGGGCAGAAACCAAAAAAATTGGCATAATACCCTTGATCAAGCATTATGGGCTTGTCGAAATTCACCCAAAGAATCTATCAACACTACTCCTTATAGGCTAACATTTGGACACGATGCAGTGTTGCCTGTTGAAATTTGTCTACAATCAACAAGAATTGAAAGACAGTGGGAGATTCCCTCTGATTATTATTGGAATATGATGCTTGATGAATTGGTTGATTTAGACGAAGAAAGGTTATTCGCTTTAGATATGCTTATTCGACAGAAAGAGAGGGTAGCTAAAACTTATAACAAAAAGGTTAAGTTTAAAGCCTTTGATTCAGGTGATCTAGTGTGGAAGGTCCTATTGCCTGTGGATAAAAAAGATAGAGTCTTTGGTAAATGGTCCCCAAGTTGGGAAGGACCATTTAAAATTTTACAAGTTTATTCAAACGGCGCATATGAGGTCAAGGAGATTGGCGCTGATGAAAGAATTTTGCGTATAAATTGCAAATACTTGAAAAAGTATAAGCCAACGTTGCAAGAAGTTAAAATAACGCTGGAATAAATATAAAGAAAGCATAAAAACATGGCATTTAAGTTGCCAAAACATTGTCGAAAGCACAGAATAAAAATTGCTCAAGAATAAAATGGAAGAAATTTCATTATAATGATGCCAAGTTACATGTGTCAAAGGAGGCATTTGTGAATTACATAGTGCCGAAAGGGTAAATAAACTAGGCATAAATAAAACGCTGAATTGCAGTTGGTCTTTTACGACCAAGTAACTTCTCTTTTGGGTGGTCTTCTTCGACCACGTTAACGCTTCCCGTCGTTCGGGGGGTCATTCTTCCGTCTGCGCGTTAGGCTTGTAAGCCTTTCAACTGGGCGTTTCCTTGCTTGGTAAACCTCAGGAAGCCCTTCAGAGAGGAGATATTGATGAATCTTCCTGCTCCCACTTTGAGTCTCCCGCATAAACTCAGAAAGTTGCAAGATCAAGTGACATGAAGAAAAAAGGAGCAAAGCCATAATTCGCAGAGATCAAAAACCATCACTTTGAACCTCCAGGCAACCTCACTGCAATTATGAGAGATGAGGTTACGCGGAAGACTCAAAGCAAAGGGAATGATCCTGGAACGGGAAAGGAAAAGAGGAAAAATCATGGAGTGGTGAAGATGAGAAACAAAACTCTTCTATTTATAAGGAGAAGTATGAAAGAGCGTCAGTTGGTTACGAGTTTGGCGTTCCGAGAAGTGAGGCATCACTTTAATTACGGCGTTAGTAACGTAACGGAAGATGGTGGAACCATTCATAGTTAAAACAGAGAATCAGTAAACATAGTCAAAGGCCGAAATTACAGGCTGTTCAAGTTCAAGGTTTGAATATGGATTATTGATGGCAACTTATGAGGTAAAAGAAGTGGAAGAATTGGAGAAGCCTTATAGGAAATGGTGAGATAAGGCATTTACTGAGAAGTAAAACGTTGAAGGCCACGTAATACACCAATATAGGAGTAACGTCAACAACACTTAACAGTGGTGACATCAGGTATACAGCTATTTTACTCAAGTGCAAAGTTATTTCGATGGTGAATTCAAAAATGTCTTTCTCTTCTTCCTCCTCAAGTTCAGTCGAAAAAGACATTTTTGGGGGGCAATTTGTTAGCCTGTAATTTCGACAGGCTTCATTGAAAAATGGTCAACAAGGCCTGACTTATATTTCGACGAAGACCAAATTATTTCGACAGAGAAAATGGTCATGCGCAAGGTAAACTCGACAAGCTTCCGGGGAAGCAAAAGCAAGAGAGAGGAAAATGGACACAAGCTTTCGACAGACAGAAAACAGAGCAGTTATGTGCTGAAGACTAGCAGTTGGTCGAAGCGTGATAGAGCGGTTCTGGTCGAAAGTAGGAGTAGCAGTTATTAATTTTCAAATTTCTAGGCAGTTACTTAGTTCAGTTTTTCCCCCTCTTTTCCTTTGTATAAATAACTGTTTCTGAGAAGAAACAGAGGTCGCAAATCACAATACACAACCCGATTCCTGAAACTCTAACTTCCAAGCCAGAGCGAAAAACGAGTGGAAGAATCGCTGTACGTGATCGTGTACCACTTTTACGATTCAATGCAATTTATTTGTCTTTTCTTTACAATTCATGCACCATTTACTGCTTCTTTTCTTTTCGATTCTGTTAATCATTGCAAATCGTCCCCTTTTCTACATTTTCTGAAACACAAACCACTCGCAATTCAGAGGCAATTGCTTTGAGACTTTTCTAGTTTGATCTCACAAACCTTCTAATAAAACTAGTGATTGTTTGCTAAAAACACCAGCAAACAGCGGTATGAAACAATCTGTAGATGATCGTGGGACATTAAAGATTGTGAATTGGGCCAAGTCCACTAGCAAAGTACATAGGTATCTCGTCCTTCGAGTGTCACAATTTGAAATAACTAATGAAATATGTTTTGGTCCTGAGGCCCGAGTTGATATGGAGGCCCAAAATAATACTGAGACCCAAACTGAACATGTACATACCGTTGTTGATCCTGAAACAGTACCCGACCCAATTGAACGTGAGACCCAAGATGATTTTGAGGCCCAAATAGATGGCATAGTTCCTGAAGCCCAAGTGCTTGAGCCCCAAACTAAACTTACTGCCCCAAAAAGTGGGTGAAGAAGGAAATGAAAGTGAGGACAGTTCCCTTTAAGGTTAGGTTCGATAACACCGATGATGAGGTTGATTTGAATGATGTGTTAGATGAAACCCCAAATTTGGATGCAAAAAGAGAAAGAAGAAAGGATCTACTAGGAGAAATCGAGGGAGGCCTAAAAAACCAACTGTAGAAGCTAATGTGAATGTTAGAGTGGATGAACTAGTTGAAATTCCAAAATCTGTTGAAGATAGTATATCTTGGCAAGAAGAGGAACGCCAAGGCTAGAAGGTGTGATAAAGGCTTGTCTAATGAGGACTATTTATCTAAATAACTCGAAACTGAAAAATTCAGAGGAATCTACTAATGAAGAGAGTGTAAGAGTTAAATTTCCAAGTTTTGTGATGCCAAAGAAATGGATGATTTCAAATGGGTGCTTGGGTCTTTATATTTAAGTGTAAGAGAAAATCCAAAGATAAAGTTGATTGACATTTGTAACAAGACTCCTGAAAAATAGAATTTTAGAGTAAGTAAGATGAAGCCTTACAAGGCAATAAGGGTTGTTATTGACAAGGTTGATGAATCTTTCAAACAGCAATATAGGAGGCTCTATGATTACTGTCATGAATTAATTATGTCTAATCATATCCTAATAGTACTATAAATTTTAATGTACAAGCAACTGACCTTATGCAAACTACTAAGGAGGGTGAGGAAATAGTATATAGGCCATTGTTACCAAGCTTTCAAAGGTTATATATGGGCCTTGATGGATGTAATGTAAAGTTTCTTGAAGTGTAGGCCTATAATTGGCCTAGATGGTTGTTTTCTGAAAGGGTATTATTGTAACATCCTGGTATTTCAACCTTGGAAGAAATACCTAGAACTTTCACAATTAGCATAAATCAAAGTATTAATCCTACTTAAGGAATTGAACGTACATAACTTGACGGAATAAACCATCCATAACATTCTCGAAGAGGTAAAAATTACCAAAAGGATAGCTTAATGACAACAATGTAAATTGTCCATAAGTCATTAATACACTCTATTGTCCAATGGTTTCTTTCTCAGCTTCTCCTTCTTTCTCTGGTTCCTCTTGAATTACCTGCAATGTTTCTTTCAAACTAACAAAAACAGGGTTAGTTGGAATAAGTACTGGTTCATTTGCAGTAGGTGTTACTTTTGGCTCATTTTCACTTTCAGGTATGGTGGGAGATGGTTCTTTGGTGATTGTTTCAGTTGTAGGTTCAGTGTTGGTGAATTGAGGTGGTGGTGAAGGAGGGGTTGGTGATTTTGGTGGTGAAGGTGGGGTTGGTGATTTGGTGGGGAATGTGCTGGTGGTGATTGTGTGAGAGGTGGGAATGTGGGAATTGAGGTGTGTGCTGGTTGGTTGGTGGTGTATTTCCTTCTGGCTGCTTCCTCGATGATTACATCTCTTCCCTCTGAGTTTTCACTTTCTTCTTCACTCTTAGTTTCATCTTCCTCCACATCTTTAGGAATCAAGTTGATACTTGCACCTAATTCACATAATGCACGACCAGTATAAAATTTTCAAATTGAAAATGAAATTGTAAAACTGCTAGGGTCCTTCAACTTTCTAGGGATTTTGTTCTGCATGATTAAGCTGCATTCTTTTGACATAGCAATTATTTCAACTCCCCTAATCTTCTTCTTTTTGTAAGCACATCTTTCATGAATTTTGCATAGTTTGACATTTGTTGAATTGCTTCAACTAAGGGCACATTGATGTGTAACTGTGTTAACACCTCAAGGAACTTGCTAAATTGTTTCTCCTCATGAGCCTTTTTCAATCTTTGTGGATAAGGACGAGAAGACTATTCTGGAACTAACCTTGGTGGTAGTATATGAGCTGATTTTTGATCATGTTGGTTAGTGAGGCTACTTGAGCTGATAGGGCTGATACTTCACTAATCTCATATACCCCAGATGTTTTCTTTTAGGCAATGACCCTCTCAGTAGGCCAATTAGAACAATTGGATGCAATTCTTTCTATCAATTCACAGGCTTCATTGTAAGATGAGTTTAGTAACACTCCTCCAGATGATGCATCAAGCATTAATCTAGTTTGAGGCTCCAAACAATTGTAAAATGTTTCCATTTGAATGATGACAGGTATGCCACGATGAGGACATTTTCTTAAAAGTTCTTTCCATCTTTCTCATGCTTCAAATAGTGATTCAATTTTTTTTGTCTAAAGGAAGTAATGTCATTTCTCATTCTGGCATTTTTGATAGGTGGAAAATATTTTGTCAAATTTTTTTCAGCCATCTCATTCCAAGTAGTAATAGAGTTAGGCTCTAAAGAGTTCAGCCAGGTCTTAGCTCTATTCTTCAAGGAATATGGAAATAATTTTAATCTAAAAGCATTTTCTGAAACACCAGAAATGATAAAATTGCTACATACTTCCAGAAATTGTCTCAAATAAAAATGGGGATCCTCATGAGAAGAACCACCAAATTGTCCTACTGTTTGAAGCATTTGGAACATCATGGGTTTAAATTCAAAGTGTGTTGTTGTTGTGTGAAAACATAGTGCAAGTATACATTGTCCAACAAGTAGTAATGTAGAAATAAGATTCGTTCCCACGAGGATTAATGCTCAAAACGTGTTCAATTTGACTAACAAATTAGTGATGGTAATAAAAGTAAAGACACAAATTTTTGGTATCATTGACAATAGTAAAAAGGTAAATGGGTAATAAGATCAGAGATGAGAACAAGTTGAAATGCTATACTTCAGTAATTCCATCAAAATGCGTTAATGCTATGTTTGATGCTGCAGCATTAGGTGCTGTCGCAATAGATATATTTTGTCAAATACTTTACTCTAGGGTTTCCTTACAAGAGCTTATGTCTAGGCCCTAAATAAGTACACCTTAGGCTGCTCAGGCACCCACAGTATTCACCTTATGGAGTTTGCCCTCCTATGTCTAGGATTAAGCAAGGAGCATTAAATTGTCTTTTAATACACACAATCCATATTATCTTGTTAATTAAATTTACAAACCATTTCTAAATTTATAAATGCTACTTGAGATTAGTTGACCATTCCTAATCTAAGATGGAAACATTATCATACACAAGATAAAATGCGAACATCAAACATACTTCATTAAACGCATAGAAACTTCATTACATCAGATTAAGCATCTCAACTATGAGTATTTAGCTCATGATGAGCAAACAACACAAGAAAACTAACTTAAACATGAATGCTAAAGTCATACTAAAAAAACAATGTGAGAAATTATACTAAGAAGAAGTAACCGAAGATGAGCACTAAGATATAGGTCATGGAGGTATAGAATCAGCTCCCCTAACAAGAAATCTTCCAAGTATGTTCAGCTCCAGTGATTGCTACAACAATGAACTCAACAATGGTGTCTTTGTTTGGTAATTTGAGATTACTTGGTACAAAAATGGGGGAAAGCTATTTCTATACATTTTCCTTCGGTCCAAGTCTCTTAAATGAGGAAGAGAGGCAGCCTTTTATAGTGCAAGGGCACATGATCCTAGGAAAACCCTAATTTAGAGGCCCCCTTGTCTTGTTGTGTGCCCAAAAAGTACATGTGCCCACGATAAAGTGGCATATTCGAATATTCCATCACTAGCACTCATGCGCAGGTACTGTCCTTCTTGACAGTTGGCGCTCTCCCTGAAATTAGCGCCTTTCTTCTTTATCTCTCATCTGACGCATTTTGGGTGATGCTGTGACATGTAGTGCTGCAGCAATGAAATACACATATGAAAGCACAAATGAGGCACCCAAGTGCCAATTAACCTTATTCCATAAATTTACCTTAGACTCTTCTAAAACACAATATTTACAACATAATTCACTATATTACCTAAGAACTTGCAATGATTTAAGCTTTGAGAATACTATAATAACTATCATAAATGAGAGTTATCAATTGCCTCAATGTGAGGTCTGACTATGCTAGTTTGCATGTTTTGGTGATCAAACATAGCCCAGTCCCTCATTGGCCCGTCCCTATCATTAATCATACCTATAGGGTCCATGTTGATGAATTGATTTCTATGATCAATCTCAGGTCCATGATGTGAGCCTGGACCACCTCTAACTGATCCTCTATTTGTGCTTGGAACAGAACCTGCTCCTTCATCTGGTTGAGACATAACTTTGCAGCTTTTGAGTCTTTGCTTTTGAAGTCTGAGCAACTTCCTAAATCTTCTTTCTATTTCTAGATCTAATCTGTATTCTGGTGATTTGGTCCCGTGCATATGCTAGAGCATCTTGTGTTGTAGCAATCAGAAACAAAATACTAGAGTAATATAAACACTAATTTCCTATATATCTAAACAATAAAAATTAATAACAATCCCCGACAATGGCGCCAAAAACTTGGTGTGAGAAAATGTGATGTGCAAGTATACACAGTTCACAACATCTACATTGTGGCCAAACTTATTGCAACATTTTCACCTCACTTTATAGGCATTCTCCTTAAATTGTTTCTTCTTGGGCTCCAAGGCTTGTTCTCCCTTACCTGCTTTGTTATTATCAAACTGATTATTTCCTTTGTGATTGTTATCCTTAGTAGCTGAAGAGGATGCCAAATGTTGTACTATATTTGATTCCCCTTATTCATAGATTGTTCGTCTTGAGTCACTATTGAGATCATTTCATCTACAGTCCACTCAACATTTTGGGTATTGTAAGTGAAGTCAATGAGTGTCACAAGGAAAGGGGGTTGGAATTGTGACCCTTTTAAAAATTAATCTGACACAACATTAACAGCTTCACAAGTATTGTTAGACATTGTGTGTGTAAATGCAAAGTTGAGAAGGGTGAGTGAAAACAGTCTTCTCAACTATGATAGTGAGTAGAGAATAGTGAGATGAATCTGTCTTCTCAACTATGTTTCTAAGTTGAGAAGGGTCAGTTGAAACAGTCTTCTCAACTGTGACAGTGAGTAGAGAAGAGTGAGATGAAATTGTCTTTTCAACTATGTTTCTGAGTTGAGAAGGGTTAATTGGTTCTTTCTGCTCAAAACAACTATCGGTAAAGAGAATGATATGATTTCCAAAATAGCTTTTCCAAGGTAAGAGATAGTGTTTGAAAATCTTATCTTAAGTGTGAAGTGCTTAAGAATAGTGCTTTAAGTTTAACACTTTAAAAACTTTGAGAAGGGTTGTAAAAACAGTGTTTTTGGAAAAACGGTTTGTAGCTGGGAAGGGTTAGCAAAAGCCGTTTTATCAGTTTTTCAAAAACCTTCTCCAGATGGAGAGTTTTAAGCATAGTGTAAAACAACTTAGAAAAGAAGTAAGTAACACAATGATGTATAGTGGTTCACCCAAAACCCTAGGCTACATCCACTCCTCACACCCCATGAATATTTCAACGATTTTCCAAATAGTTACAAATTTTAAAGTTCTCATGGTAGTTTTCTTTACACAGCTCTACCTACTGTTTCTTACACCTAATACGATCCTTCTGATCTACTAGGTAGCTTCTAACACAGAAGCAACTGACTTCTCAAGCCCTACAGCAACACATGCTACTTGAGAAGGTTTCTTGCAGGCTTCTCTTTAACCATAGCAACACCATGCTATTTGAGGAGACTTCTTACAGGTGTTACACTTTCTGGTTTGGGGTTTTTTTTATGGGATTACAAAAGCTTGGTTTAAACAAGGTAGATTCAACTGAATCCTAACACAACAAGCTGAACTCCATACTCAGAAAATAGAATCCCTAGATTAAAGCATGACTTGAGTATGGGTGAGAGATCTACTTGAGAAGGATGGGAAGAATTTGATTTCTCTCTCACAAAGAACTTCAGCAATGATCCATGGTGGTATTTATATCCATTGAGGGTGAATTATATGTGTATCAACCATTGGTTATTCATTTATAGTCGTTGGAGTGGTTTCCCAAGTAAATATAGCCGTGAGAAGGGTGGTCAGAAAGTACAACAGCTTTATGCAGCACTTTGTGTAGAAGACAGCTTGCTCTGCACTTTTTGCAGCAGTTTTCTGCAGAAGACAGCACACTACAACTGTAATGAGAAGATAACACATTGCAGCTGTCACGACTCTTCTCAAGTTTGAGTCTTCTCAAGTTGATGCTTCACAACTTGACTCTTCTCATCATGACCATTCTGATCTTGACTCTTCTTATCATGACGCTTCTCAACTTGACTTTTCTCATGATGCTTCTAAACTTGACTCTTTTCATCATGACCCTTCTGATCAAGACCCTTCTTGCCATGATACTTCTCAACATGATCTTCTCATGATGACTCTTCTCGTGATGATTCTACATATGATTGCTTTTCCCATGATTAATCTACTCAAATCACAGTTCTTCTCATGTTGAGTCTTCTCATCATGATTCTTCTCATATTGACTCTTCTCATGATGAGTCTTCTCATGTTAACCCTTCTTAACTAATGACATTTCTATTCTCTTGCAAGGGTGTTTTTCTTTGCCTTGTCATTGCTTCAAGTGTTTTCAACACTTATGCTTCTTAAAAGCAGATTATCTTCTTGAGAGTAGCTAACATATCCTGTTCTTAAATTTCACTCAAGAAGGAACATTAGTAGCATATGAAATCAGATAACTTAAGCTTCTCACATGTGAAGTTTGTTAACCATCAAAACTCAATTGGGATTTTTCCTCAACAATCTCCCCCTTTTTGATGTTTGACAAACTCTTGAGAGATGGATTAAGTTTTCTGGTTGTTTTAAAATTTTCTAAGGCATTAACAATTAACTCCCCCTGAGAATGTGCTCATATGATTGATAATTAATTTGGACACATTTCAGATACCAAATAAGAACATGTATTTCATTCAGCTGACAAAAAAAAATCATTCACATGATTACTAGAATTATGTTCTTAGTATAAGCGTAGAAAATATAAACAAAACAGAAGCATATACTTCTCAACAAAGTAGTGTCTAGGAACACGGATTTGTCTAAGCATATAGCACACAAAAATTTGTCTTAAGCCCTAAACTAAATCTGTTTTAAGCCCTATACTTAATCCACTCTTCTCCCCCTTTTGGCACACATCAGAAAGGTGAGGGAGACAGACATGAAGCTGCTACTTCGATGGAGAAGATCCATCAGAAGAAGAGAAAGTGGCAGACTTTGGAATATCTGGAAACAGAGGAAAGGGACCAAATTTTGGAGTTGAAAGAGTTGTAGCAAGTGTGGTCATACCTTTTTGCAGAATTCAGTTTTGATACTGCTCATTTCAAGCAGCTTGGGCTCTTTAACCTTGTTGAAGAATTGCTTGACCTTCTAGCACATTCTTCAACAATGCTATCATCCTTCTCATCATCTTTTCCATTTTGGACATGTGAGATAAAAAGGGTAGTGTTACGATTGGAGAGAAGGGTAGAAGAGTTGTGATTTGTTCAATGAACAAATATGGAAGTGGGGTTTGAACAAGTGGTGAGGAATTAGTGTTTTGGTAAAACTCCCCCTGAGGTGATGCTGGTGTTTTGGTAAAACTCCTCAGTCTTCTCTCCTATTCCTTCTTCACCAGCAACCTTCTCTGGTGTTTTGAATAATTCTTCCTCAACAATTGCATTAGGAGACACTTTTAACCATTAGCACTAGATTGCTAGTGGCTTCTTGATCATTCATTTTCCAAATTCTCATTTCTTCGTTCCTTATGTAAACCCTCGAAGGTACTGCTTTCATGAATTTGGAAGATATGGAGGAGGTTTTGGAGCTTTCTTGCTTATTAGTTACGGTTTTCCCATCATCAAAATCTTTTGATGCATCTTTCTCTATAGAGAGACCCTTCTCTTGAGATATCCTTTCTTCCCCCGAAGCACTCTTCTCTACAGAGGCTTTCTTTTCAACATTTTCTTCTTTATCCTGAACCTTCTCAAAACCATGCTCTTGTTCTTCTTGACCCTTCTCAGGGTCAATGTCCATCTAGTTATCTTTCTCAAGTTCATCATCCTTCCCTTGGACCTTCTGTGGGTCATTTCTCCTCTTGCTTTTCTTCTACCTTCTTGCTTCAGGAAGCTTTTCTTCAATATTTCATTCTCCTGACACATCAGGCAATCTTCTTGTCTCCTATTACTTTTTTTTCTTTCCTTTATTCTCCTTTGCTGGTGTGGAAATCTCTATCACCATGAGTTTGAGGTTCTTCACCGTGAGTGCCATCTTTTCTATAGATTCTTCAACATGTGGAATGGGAACTTTGAAGAGGTTGAATACTCTAGACAATGTCATTCCATATGGCAATGAAGTGGAAGCTCTACCAGCCCTAATAGGATTGATTATATGATGGATCAGGAAGAATGGAAGGCTAATGGGAATGTCTTTAAAGAGACAGTATAGCAGATTAGAATCACCTATTGTGATTTTCTCAAATGACCCTACTCTAGGCAAAAGGTTATGAGTACAGACGCGGGGCAAGATTCTAGTTAGTTCTTTGAGGTTTGGTGAGTTCAGAGGAAGATACGGTCCTTGAGAAGGGTGGTCTTGTATTCTTCTACTGTGGTACCAGCCTTCTCATACCATGAGTTTTCATTAATCTTCACTCGTTCATCTTGTAGATTGAGAGCCTTCCTAAGAGTTTCTGAGAAGACCTCAGTGTCAACATTGTTGATAGAGGTTGCTATCCTTAAAGGCTCATGCTTGATGGTGGAATTTTCATAAAACTCTCCTACTCTTTCTTTGTAGACCAAGTCTTCAAGAGTGATGAAATCAACCCATATCTGTTGAGTGAGATAGGATGTGATATTCCACCACATTTCTCGATGTCATCAAGATAGTAGATGGTTCCAGATACAATGGGTATTGACACCCATTTTAATCTTTGTGGTTCCTTAGACTTTTTACTAGCTTGACATTTCTTAATGTCCTTTCTATGAGAAATGTCAACCTTCTTCTTGCCCTTTTTCATCAGCCACTTAATTTCTTCTTTTCCTTTCCACGTTTCAGCTCTGTTTTTAGCTGTGGAGATGAGAATTCCTTTTCTAAGTCAATTGTACTTTTCTTTGCATTGAAGATTTAGTGGTGGTGCCTTAGATGAAGTACCATAATTCACTCTATTTGAGAATCTAGGATCACCACAGGGAGCGTGCTTCATCTTTCCAGGTCGTGACTTTAAAAGCAAAACAGAGGTGGGAACTCGTGTAGGAGATGGTGAAGAGATTATAGAGTTTGGGGAAGTCATTTCTGGTTCCAAAGGTTGTGAATGAGGTTATGGTTCAGTAGGAGGTGGACCAAGACTCTTTGTTCTTGCCATTTGCTGTATGGAGATTTTGAAGTGAGATTGAGAGGGAATGAGAGAGTGATGTTTTAATCACTTTGAAATGGTTACTGACCAACAGTTGGATGTGTTGTACTCTATGTTGTAACCGTTGGTTCAAGTGATTGATTTGGATGAGAGAGGGAACGAAAGAAGAAAGCCGTTGGCCAACAGCTAGGTGCCTATTTTGTTTTCTTTTAAAAAAACTACAAAAGCAATAAACAAACAATAAAACACGTGAAAAATCAACACTAAGACATGTTTTTGATTTTTATGGTCATATGCATCTGATGATCCTTCTCAAGAGTTGAGAAGGTTGAGAGTTATGACCCTTCTCATCACTGAGAAGGTTGTTGGTCCCGACCCTTCTCATCTGAAGGGGTTTTAATGATACGCAGCATGCTTTTAATGAAACTAAACATTACTCTAAGAGGAGTTTAGTAAAAATATCAGCTAGTTGATGTTTAGTATCCACAAAAAAATAAGTTCAATATCTTTCTTTTGCACATGATTCCTAATGAAATGATGCTTGATATCAGTGTGCTTTCATCTAGAACGATCTATAGGATTTTTAGACAGATTTATAGCACTTGTATTATCACAAAATATTGGAATACCTGAGTAACTTAAAGAGAAGTCTTCAAGTTAGTTCTTGATCCATAAAATTTGAGAACAACAACCATCGGCAGAGAGATACTTAGCTTCTGTTGTTGAGAGGGAAATTGTGCTTTGCTTTCTGCATGAGTATGTGACCAAGTGGTTGATATGAACATCTTTGTGCTTTTACTTTCCAATTTGTCTCCAGCATAGTCAACATCACAATACCCTATAAGCTCAAAATGTATTTAATTTTTGTACCAAAGACCATGGTTAGGTGTTCCAATAAGATATCTGAAAACCCTTTTGACAACTGTAAGGTGAGACTCTTTTGGAGCAGTTTGGAATCTATCCCATAGTCCTAAAGAGAAGACTATGTCTGGTTTACTTGCAGTAAGGTATAATAGGGAACCTATCATGCCGCTATACTCCTTTTCAGAAACAGACTTACCCTTCTCATCTTTTTCAATACTTGCAGAAGGGTGCATTGGAGTGGCTATAGATTTGGCATCACTCATCTTATACTTCTTAAGAAGGTCTCTCATATACTTCTCTTGAGAGATGAAGATACCCTTCTTAAGTTCCTTAATTTGCAAACCAAGGAAATACATTAGTTCACCCATGAGACTTATTTCAAACTCATTTTTCATTAATTTTCCAAAGTCATTGCAAAGCTTTTCATTGGTTGCATCAAAGATGATGCATCAACATAAATTTGAACAATTAATAATTCATCTTTAAGGGTTTTTCTAAAAAGTGTAACATCTATATTTCCTCTTGAAAAATCATTTTTGATCAAAAAGGTACTAAGCCTCTCACACCATACTTTAGTAGCTGGTTTAAGACTATAGAGAGCTTTAGTCAATTTGAAAATGTGATTAGGATGTTTTTGATCAATAAAACCAGAAGGTTAGTGTTTATATACCTCCTCATTTTGAAATCCAAACAGTTTGAAAATCTTATCTTAAGTGTGAAGTACTTAAGAATAGTGCTTTAAGTTTACCACTTTAAAAACTTTGAGAAGGGTTGTAAAAATAGTGTTTTTAGAAAAACTGTTTGTAGCTGAGAAGGGTTAGCAAAAGCTGTTTTATCAGTTTTTCAAAAACATTCTCCAGATGGAGAGTTTTAAGCATAGTGTGAAACAACTTAGAAAAGCAGTATATAACACAATGATGTATAGTGGTTCACCCAAAACCCTGGGCTACATCCACTCCTCACACTCCGTGACTATTTCCACTATTTTCCAAATAGTTACAACTTTACAACCAACCTAGGCTTAAAGTTCTCATGGTAGTTTTCTTAACACAGCTCTACCTACTATTTCTTGCACCTAATACGATCCTTCTGATCTACTAGGTAGCTTCTAACACAGAAGCAACTGACTTCCCAAGCCCTACAGCAACACATGCTACTTGAGAAGGTTTCTTGCAGGCTTCTCTTTAACCATAGCAACACCATGCTATTTGAGGAGACTTCTTACAGGTTTTACACTTTCTGGTTTAGGGTTTTTGTATGGGAGTACAAAAGCTTGGTTTAAACAAGGTAGATTCAACTGAATCCTAACACAACAAGCTGAACTACATACTCAGAAAATAGAATCCCTATATTAAAGAATGACTTGAGTATGGGTGAGAGATCTACTTGAGAAGGATGGGAAGAATTTGATTTCTCTCTCACAAAGAACTTCAGCAATGATCCATGGTGGTATTTATAGTCATTGAGGCTGAACTATATGTGTATTAACCATTGGTTATTCATTTATAGCCGTTGGAGTGGTTTCCTAAGTAAATATAGCCGTTGAGAAGGGTGGTCAGAAAGTACAACAGCTTTATCCAGCACTTTCTGCAGAAGACAGCTTGCTCTGCACTTTCTACAGCAGTTTTCTGCAGAAGACAGCACACTACAACTGTAATGAGAAGACAAAACATTGCAGTTGTCACGACTCTTCTCAACTATGAGTCTTCTCAAGTTGATGCTTCTCAACTTGACTCTTCTCGTCATGACCCGTCTGATCTTGACTCTTCTTATTATGACGCTTCTCAACTTGACTTTTCTCGTGATGCTTCTAAACTTGACTCTTTTCATCACGACCCTTCTGATCTAGACCCTTCTTGTCATGATGCTTCTTAACTTGATTGTGAATCTTCTCATGTTGACTCTTCTCATGATGACTCTTCTCGTGATGTTTCTACTTATGATTGGTTTTCCCATGATTAATCTACTCAAATCACGGTTCCTCTCATGTTGAGTCTTCTCATCATGATTCTTCTCATATTGACTCTTCTCATGATGAGTCTTCTCATGTCAACCCTTCTTAACTAATGACCTTTCTATTCTCTTCCAACGGTATTTATCTTTGCCTTGTCATTGCTTCAAGTCTTTTCAACACTTATGCTTCTTAAAAGCATATTATCTTCTTGAGAGTAGCTAACATATCCTGTTCTTAAATTTCACTCAAGAAGAAACATTAGTAGCATATGAAATCAGATAACTTAAGCTTCTCACATGTGAAGTTTGTTAACCATCAAAACTCAATTGGGATTTTGCTTCAACAATCTCCCCCTTATTGATGTTTGACAAACTCTTGAGAGATGGATTAAGTTTTCTGATTGTTTTAAAATTTTCTAAGGCATTAACAATTAACTCCCCCTGAGAATGTGCTCATATGATTGATAATTAATTTGGACACATTTCAAATACCAAATAAGAACATGTATTTCATTTAGCTGATAAAAAAAATCATTCACATGATTACTAGAGTTATGTTCTTAGTATAAGCCTAGAAAATATAAACAAAAAAGAAGCATATACTTCTCAACAAAGTAGTGTCTAGGAACACGGATTTGTCTAAGCTTATAGCACACAAAAATTTGTCTTAAGCCCTAAACTTAATCTGTTTTAAGCCCTAAACTTAATCTATTCTTCTCCCCCTTTTGGCACACATTAGAAAGGTGAGGGAGACAGAGATATGAAGCTGCTACTTCGATGGAGAAGATCCATCAGAAGAAGAGAAAGTGGCAGGCTTTGGAATATCTGGAAACAGAGGAAAGGGACCAAATTGTGGAGTTGAAAGAGTTGTAGCAAGTGTGGTCATATCTTTTTGCAGAATTCAGTTTTGATACTGCTCATTTCAAGCAGCTTGGGCTCTTTAACCTTGTTGAAGAATTGCTTGACCTTCTAGCACATTCTTCAACAATGCTATCATCCTTCTCATCATCTTTTCCATTTTGGACATGCGAGATAAAAGAGTCTTCAGGTTTAGTTGGGCATCCTTTGGTTCCTCAATGACCTTTTCATGAGCCAGACTAGAAGGTTGACCCATATTATAGTAGGAGGAATCAAGAGACCCAAACATAGATGACATGTCAGATAGGTGAGATTGGGTGTTGTGGAAAGACTTTTGTGGCTGAGATGAATCATTCATTGAGGAATGGTTCAGGTTAAGATGCTGGATTATGTTGGAAGAGGTGATGGTGTTGCCAGTTTTGGGTGGTGAGGGAATTTCATGCTCTAGGTTGATTGCCGCTAAGAGATGCTCTAAGTTATAGGAATTGGTGCTAGACATAGTTGGGATAGGTGATAGAGCTTGTGAAGGTGTTGTGGCTAATGGTAGCATCTGTGGTGAAAAGGGTGGAGCTAAAAAGGGTAGTGTTACGAATGGAGAGAAGGGTAGAAGAGTTGTGATTTGTTCGATGAACAAATATGGAAGTGGGGTTTGAACAAGTGGTGAGGAATTAGTGTTTTGGTAAAACTCTCCCTGAGGTGATGCTGGGATGATTTGGATTATTGATTTAGATATGACAGCATCATCACCATGCTCTTCTTCACCAGAAGCATCCTTCTCTACAATTGCTTGAACCTTCTTTGGTTCTTCTTCGTTCTTCTCTTCTTCAGCTTCTGGAATGGGTTCTTCTGTGGCTTCATTACCAATTCCTTCACAAGGAATGTCCAATGATGTAATTTTTGGAAGCACCTTAGTCTTATCAGAACCATTCTCACCAAAGGAATTGAGGTGGAGTTCCTCAGTCTTCTCTCCTATTCCTTCTTCACCAGCAACCTTCTCTGGTGTTTTGAATCATTCTTCCTCAACAATTGCATTAGGAGACACTTTTAACCATTAGCACTAGATTGCTAGTGGCTTCTTGATCATTCATTTTCCAAATTCTCATTTCTTTGTTCCTTATGTAAACCGTCAAAGGACTGCTTTCATGAATTTGGAGGATATGGAGGATGTTCTGGAGCTTTCTTATTTATTAGTTAGGGTTTTCCCATTATCAAAATCTTTTGATGCATCTTTCTCTATAGAGAGACCCTTCTCTTGAGATATCCCTTCTTCCCCCGAAGCACTCTTCTCTACAGAGGCTTTCTTCTCAACATTTTATTCTTTGTCCTGAACCCTCTCAAAACCATGCTCTTGTTCTTCTTGACCCTTCTCAAGGTCAATGTCCATCTAGTGATCTTTCTCAAGTTCATCATCCTTCCCAAGGACCTTCTGTGGGTCATTTCTCCTCTTGCTTTTCTTCTCCCTTCTTGCTTCAGGAAGCTTTTCTTCAATATTTCATTCTCCTGACACATCAGGCAATCTTCTTGTCTCCTATTACTTTTTTTTCTTTCCTTTATTCTCCTTTGCTGGTGTGGAAATCTCTATCCCCATGAGTTTGAGGTTCTTCACCGTGAGTGCCTTCTTTTCTATAGATTCTTCAACATGTGGAATGGGAACTTTGAAGAGGTTGAAGACTCTAGACAATGTCATTCCATATGGCAATGAAGTGGAAGCTCTACCAGCCCTAATAGGATTGATTATATGATGGATCATGAAGAATGGAAGGCTAATGGGAATGTCTTTAAAGAGACAGTATAGCAGATTAGAATCATCTATTGTGATTTTCTCAAATGACCCTACTCTGGGCAGAAGGTTATGAGTACAGACTCGGGGCAAGATTCTAGTTAGTTCTTTGAGGTTTGGTGAGTTCACAGGAAGATACGGTCATTGAGAAGGGTGGTCTTGTATTCTTCTACTGTGGTACCAGCCTTCTCATACCATGAGTTTTCATTAATCTTCACTCCTTCATCTTGTAGATTGAGAGCCTTCCCAAGAGTTTCTGAGAAGACCTCAATGTCAACATTGTTGATAGAGGTTGCCATCCTTAAAGTCTCATGCTTGATGGTGGAATTTTCATAGAACTCTCCTACTCTTTCTTTGTAGACCAAGTCTTCAAGAGTGATGAAGTCAACCCATATCTGTTGAGTGAGATAGGATGTGACATTCCATCCACATTTCTCGATGTCATCAAGATAGTAGACGGTTCCAGATACAATGGGTATTGACACCCATTTTAAACTTTGTGGTTCCTTAGACTTTCTACTAGCTTGACCTTTCTTAATGTCCTTTCTATGAGAAATGTCAACCTTTTTCTTGCCCTTTTTCATCAGCCACTTAATTTCTTCTTTTCCTTTCCACGTTTGAGCTCTGTTTTTAGCCGTGGAGATGGGATTTCTTTTTCTAAGTCAATTGTACATTTCTTTGCATTGAAGATTTAGGGGTGGTGGCCTTAGATGAAGTACCATACTTCACTCTCATTGAGAATCTAGGATTACCACTAGGAGCGTGCTTAATCTTTCCAGGTCGTGACTTCAAAGGCAAAACAGAGGTGGGAACTCGTGCAGGAGATGGTGAAGAGATTATAGAGTTTGGGGAAGCCATTTCTGGTTCCAAAGGTTGTGAATGAGGTTATGGTTCAGTAGGAGGACGACCAAGACTCTTTGTTCTTGCCATTTGCTGTTTGGAGATTTTGAAGTGAGATTGAGAGGGAATGAGAGCGTGATGTTTTAATCACTTTGAAATGGTTATTGACCAACAGTTGGATGTGTTGTACTATATGTTGTAACCGTTGGTTCAAGTGATTGATTTGGATGAGAGAGGGAACGAAAGAAGAGAGCCGTTGGCCAACAGCTAGGTGCCTATTTTGTTTTGTTTTTTTTAAAAAAAAAAACTACAAAAGCAATAAACAACAATAAAACACATGAAAAATCAACACTAAGACATGTTTTTGATTTTTATGGTCATATGCATCTGATGATCCTTCTCAAGAGTTGAGAAGGTTGAGGGTTATGACCCTTCTCATCACTAAGAAGGTTGTTGGTCACGACCCTTCTCATGTGAAGGGGTTTCAATGATATGCAACATGCGTTTAATGAAACTAAACATTCCTCTAAGAGGAGTTTAGTAAAAATATCAGCTTGTTGATGTTTAGCATCCACAAAAGAACAAGTTCAATATCTTTCTTTTGCACATGATTCCTAATGAAATGATGCTTGATATCAGTGTGCTTTCATCTAGAACGATCTATAGGATTTTTAGACAGATTTATAGCACTTGTATTATCCCAAAATATTGGAATACCTGAGTAACGTAAAGAGAAGTCTTCAAGTTAGTTCTTGATCCATAAATTTTGAGAACAACAACCATCGGCAGAGAGCTTTAGTCAATTTGAAAATGTGATTAGGATGTTTTTGATCAATAAAACCAGGAGGTTAGTGTTTATACACCTCCTCATTTTGAAATCCAAACAGTTTGAAAATCTTATCTTAAGTGTGAAGTACTTAAGAATAGTGCTTTAAGTTTACCACTTTAAAAACTTTGAGAAGGGTTGTAAAAACAGTGTTTTTAGAAAAACTGTTTGTAGCTGAGAAGGGTTAGCAAAAGCTGTTTTATCAGTTTTTCAAAAACATTCTCCAGATGGAGAGTTTTAAGCATAGTGTGAAACAACTTAGAAAAGCAGTATATAACACAATGATGTATAGTGGTTCACCCAAAACCCTGGGCTACATCCACTCCTCACACCCCGTGACTATTTCCACTATTTTCCAAATAGTTACAACTTTACAACCAACCTAGGCTTAAAGTTCTCATGGTAGTTTTCTTAACACAGCTCTACCTACTATTTCTTGCACCTAATACGATCCTTCTGATCTACTAGGTAGCTTCTAACACAGAAGCAACTGACTTCTCAAGCCCTACAGCAACACATGCTACTTGAGAAGGTTTCTTGCAGGCTTCTCTTTAACCATAGCAACACCGTGCTATTTGAGGAGACTTCTTACAGGTTTTACACTTTCAGGTTTGGGTTTTTTTTTATGGGATTACAAAAGCTTGGTTTAAACAAGGTAGATTCAACTGAATCCTAACACAACAAGCTGAACTACATACTTTGACAATAGAATCCCTAGATTAAAGCATGACTTGAGTATGGGTGAGAGATCTACTTGAGAAGGATGGGAAGAATTTGATTTCTGTCTCACAAAAAACTTCAGCATTGATCCATGGTGGTATTTATAGCCATTGAGGGTGAATTATATGTGTATTAACCATTGGTTATTCATTTATAGTCGTTGGAGTGATTTCCCAAGTAAATATAGCCGTTGAGAAGGGTGGTCAGAAAGTACAACAGCTTTATGCAACACTTTTTGTAGAAGACAGCTTGCTCTCCACTTTCTGCAGCAGTTTTCTGCAGAAGACAGCACACTACAACTGTATGAGAAGACAACACATTGGACCTTTCACGACTCTTCTCAACTTTGAGTCTTCTCAAGTTGATGCTTCTCAACTTGACTCTTCTCATCATGACGCTTCTCAACTTGACTCTTCTCATGATGATTCTAAACTTGACTATTTTCATCATGACCTTTCTGATCTAGACCCTTTTTGTCATGATGCTTCTCAACTTGATTGCGAATCTTCTCATGTTGACTTTTCTCGTGATGATTCTACTTATGATGACTTTTCCCATGATTAATCTACTCAACTCACGGTTCTTCTCATGTTGAGTCTTCTCATCATGATTCTTCTCATCTTGACTTTTCTCATTATGATACTTCTCATGTTAACCCTTCTTAACTAATGACCTTTCTATTCTCTTCCAAGGGTGTTTTTCTTTGTCTTGTCGTTGCTTCAAGTCTTTTCAACACTTATGCTTCTTAAAAGCAGATTATCTTCTTGAGAGTAGCTAACATATCCTGTTCTTAAATTTCACTCAAGAAGAAACAATAGTAGCATATGAAATCAGATAACTTAAGCTTCTCACATGTGAAGTTTGTTAACCATCAAAACTCAATTGGGATTTTGCCTCAACAGTAAGAGGTTCTCAGGACATCAAATTGAGAAGGCAGAGATTCAAGGAGCCTTCAAATAAGAGTGCTTT
Organism: Astragalus glycyphyllos; assembly: GCA_963573325.1. Taxonomy (NCBI): domain Eukaryota; kingdom Viridiplantae; phylum Streptophyta; class Magnoliopsida; order Fabales; family Fabaceae; genus Astragalus; species Astragalus glycyphyllos. Next base: position 63,128,827 of record OY754312.1, on the reverse strand, counting down.
CTCCAATCTCAACTTTAAGAGACTTCAGCTTATTTTTGTAGTGAATGAGCTTCATGATGTGCTCTCGCACACCACTAATTAACACCCTCATACTTTGTCTTGTCAAACAAAGAGAGATATTCACTTTTCTTTGCCTTTTCAAAAGGTGCGAACTTTTCACCCACACACTTAGCAAACTCTTAGCATTATCACTTTCCGGGATGCTCTATTTGATGGACTTCTCAATCATATAGGCAATTTCCTTAAGACACACTCTGTTGGAGCGTTCCCATCTTTCAAAAAAGGTCTTTTGAGCCAGAGTGGCGGCATCTGTGAGAGCGACAAGATTTTCAGTGCTCTTTGCTAGATCAAGCCAGATCAAGATTGGCGATAACCAAGTAGAGATCTAAAGATTCTTTCCAGTCCTCATAGTTAGTCCCATTCAGAGTTTTAACAGAATTAGGAAAAGTGGTTGACATGAATGAAAGAACAAGGAATCATTAAACATAAATGAATTATTATGCTAGAAAGGATGACTCCACATATGCTCAGCCAAACAAGTCCCTAATAAAACTCTTGCTCATTATGACCTTGCATCGTAGAAAAATACAATATATACAAGCTTACATCACCAAATCTCTAATATCGATAGGATACTCGAAAAATGATAAACATAGGTATGAAGAATTGATGAATCTTGTATCATAAATAAATTGAATATAATACACTAATAGGGTATAATTATTATTAAAACAATATAGGTCATAACTACTAATAATTTTATTGATTCAGAATTGCATTAACAATAATATATGATAGGATATAACTATTAATACAAATAAGCATCTATTTTATAATAGAAAATAATTACGAAGCGGATAGTAAAATATTTGCATAATTTTGCGCGCAATAGGCAATGTCACAATTTTACAAATTAATAGCATTTATAGTACAACACGTATAATAATAAACTATACATGATATAACAAACAAAATTGTTATACGTACAGCGATGAGACATTGTTAGAGAGAGTGGGGTATATCAAATAGTCACTAAATATGTACTCCCTCCGTACCCGTTTATAAGCAACAAACAACTTTTTAGATTCATTGAAAAAATGATGCATCTATTCTAGTGCTCTGATACCAATTGATAGAATTTAAATAGATCTAAGATACAATATACTGCATATAAACAAAGAACAATTAATGCTTGAAATTCATACGCAAGATAGATGGATTGAACATACTTGTTATGTTTTGTCATCAGATCCATTAAAGTCAACAAGAACTGTACAGTGAGATTGAGTAAACTGGCATCTTGACTGATGACTGCTTTTTTGGGTTAAGGTTGACTGAATGAGAGTCAACCTTATAATCATCAAATGAGATCAAGACCTCTCAACGGGTTAGGTTTTAAAATGACTCAGCCCATCACAGACCCTTCATATATTATAGCCCAATATAATTACTCATTTATATATTTAAGTGTTTTATATATTTAAGTAAGTATATATATAGATGATATATTTAATTAAATTTTAATTAATTGCTTAACCTAATCCATAAAAGTCAAATTAAAATAAAAAAAGAATTAGAAAGAGTAAAAGACTTTCCACTATCCACGTTCACACTCAAATCAGGTAGTGTTCTTGCTGTGTCCTAGCATTGGCTGTAGCATCAAGAGAAGTGCCTGACGTCCATGAATTTTTTACAAAACTAACTTTCATTGTAAATGTTGTTAGTGCTTCTTCTAAAAGGCACGACCAATTGCAGGCTGCTCAAGCAATCAACAATATAGACATGATTGCTATTGATGAACTTCAAACAGGTAGAGGTGCAAATCAAGTGGGTACTTTACAAAGAGCTGGACATACTCGATGGAGCTCTCATTTTCAGTCTCTTTGTAGCTTAATGAAGATGTATGATGCGGTCTACACTGTTGTTCCCAATATTTTTAATGAGGAATCCAATTATTCCCAAAAAAGGTGATGCTTCTACTGCTAGAAAAATGTTATCATCATTTGAGTTTATATTTATTCTACATCTGATGCATGAGATCATGGGAATTACCAATATTCTTTGTCAAGCATTGCAATCACGCTCTCAAGATATTGTAAATGCAATGCATCTTGTTTCTACAACAAAATTACTCCTCCAACAATTGAGAGATGATGGATGGTCTGATTTGTTAGAGAGTGTGAAACAATTTTGCCTGAAGCATGAGATAGAGATTCCTGACATGGGTGCACAATATGTTGTGGGAAGAGGTCGAACTAGTCAGACACATGTAACTATGGAGTATCATTATCGAGTTGATATTTTCTTGGTTGCAATTGATTCTCAGTTGCACGAATTGAATTTGAGATTCAATGAACAAACAGTGGAGCTTCTAACTTTAAGTAGAGCTTTGGATCCTACCAACAATTACAAGGAATTCAATAGTGATAATATTTGCAGGTTAGCAAAATTCTTATGATTTCATTGACTAAATATGACTATATTATTAATGTTTTTAATCAAAATGATATTTGCAGGTTAGTAGAGTGTTTTTATTCACCTGATTTCACTGAGCAAGAAAGAATTCACCTGAGGTCACAATTGAGACATTATCCGGTTGACATACCTCAACATCAAGCTTTACCAAGATATAACAACACTTTCTGAGTTGTGTCAAAAATTGGCAGAAACAGGAAAGTAAAAAACTTATCACTTGATTGATCAATTGATTCGTCTTATTTTGACACTTCCAGTCTCTACAGCAATTACTGAGAGAGCTTTTTCAGCAATGAAGATTGTTAAGACAAGACTCCGAAACAAAATGGATGATGAGTTTCTTGCAGATAGTTTAGTTATTTACATTGAGAGGGACATCGCTAGTGTTTTTAGTACGGAGACAATTATTGCTGAATTTGATTCCTTGAAGCCCCTTCGAGTTCGACTTTCTTAGATGACTATGTATCGATTTAATTTACATTATGTAGTTCATTTTGATTATTTCTTAATGAAGTTCATTTTACATATAAAAAATTACTTTTATATTTCGCCACCCCATAAAAATTGGGCTAGCTCCGCCACTGCATCACAAGATGGGCATCACCTCTCGAGTACTCTCTCTTTTCACCTCTGTCAAGAGCATCGCTCAGTCCCTCTATACCTCCATCAAAGGCATTAATATTAAGAGCACTTTTGTTTCCCTCTGTGCCTCCATCAAGAGCACCATTCGGTCTCTCTCTGCATCTATCAAAAGCACTACTCAGTCTCTCTACGCCTCTATCAAGAGCACCATTCGGTCCCTTTGTGCCTCTATCAAAAACACTACTCAGTCTCTCTACGCCTCTATCAAGAGCACCACTAGGTCCCTCTGTGTCTCAATCAAAAGCTTCACTCAGTCCATCTACGCCTCTGTCAAGGCTACCATTGTGGCCTTTTCCTCTCGCTCACTGGCTTCATTTCCCAGCAAGGCCATTCAAACCTTCTTCAGCGTTAGTATACAAGGCTATCTTCAGCAGCAAATTCTCTCCCTCGCTGTTGTTGTTTTTAGCAACCCTCAGATGATAAAGGCTGTCATCACGTGTTGCCCACTCAAGAGCAGCAAATAATATATTTTTTTGAAAACACGAAATGGATACTGAAAACGGAAAGTAAGTGGTGTAATTAGCTGTTTTCAAACACAGATCAGGCCCAAAAGAAAGTATTAGAAACTATTGAATGAAAATGGGTCATACTTCGTACAACCCGCTCCCTACTCGATGGACACCCCCTATTTTCCAATATTCCCATTTGACCCCTACCGTCCAATTTTTTTTTTTTTTTATAAAAATCAGTCCCCCACACCCCCCTTCACACACACCCTCTACTCTCGTCTCACACACACCCCCTCTGATTTCTCTCCCTCCGGCGCGTCCCAGCTCCTCTTCTCCCTCTATCAAGGTAACTCTCCCTCTCCCCTTCTCTCTTTTCTCTTTTTTTTGTTAAATGCTATTTTTTTCACTGTCTTGATACCTCTCTGTTTGTTTGTTTTTTTTTACAGATATGGACCACTTCCAAACGACCGTTCTCCGTAACGATGGGTTTATTGAGCTACCCAATTACATGCGACTCCTACCGCTGCCTGGTCATGTTTTCTTCTATTTCGAGGTGGGAGATGTGTTGCCCTTGCCCGGTTACCTTGCCATTGGCGGTGAGTACATCACCACTGATACTCGTCAATTCTGTGAGGCTTACGGGGAACAGCAGAGTGTCACGGTGAACATTCAGTATACCGAGCAGGGGCGCTTCCTTGTATACAGGACGTGGGACTTCCCCTACTGAGGAGATACTCTCCGATGAGTCTGAGGATCCTGACAGTGACTCAACTGATCCCGATTATCGGGCTTTTTTAGGCGAGCACGACGGCAGTGACACTGGGAGTCACGATGGGAGCGACGCTAGATCCTCCCACTCCACTGACACTCCGATGTTGGATCCTCTGAGTCGGTTGTGATTGACTAGTAGTTGTTGTATTATCAAAAATTGTACTAATTGTAATCTTATTGATTAATGAAAAGAAAAATTGTTGTTGTATAATCAAAAATTGTACTAATTGGGCGAACTCAACATTTAGTAGTATTTAAATTTGTCGACAATTTTCTTATTTAGAAATAGAAATACTACAATAAATACTCGAAATACACGATGAAAAATGACATAAGAAAATTAAACGAATTACTTGGGGATGGTGGTCTCCATAATATGGATGATCTCTTCCGGTGTGCGCATTGTTTCAACAAACAACTCAATGAGCTGACGTCCCAATGGGGTGTTACGGTGATGTTCCATCATTGCGCGAACATCGTTCTCGCTCCGGATCTCCATAGCTTCATACCGGCGAGTGCCGTCTCGGAGACATACGCACTTGCGGTAACGTATGCGAGAGATGTCTTTACGCCATTCTCCCTATTGGCGAACCTTTCTCTCTGCGTTTTCCTTCAGCTGGCTGAATGTTATATTTTTATCCAGCCTACAGAAGTAGTTGTCGCGAGACCGGAAGAAAACACCATCAACCCTGTTCTCGACTGATCCAGGGCGATGCAGGACAGTTCGAAATTTGTCTAAGGATCTCTGTGTTGGATACAACTGCCATTCATTAAGATCTTCCATTTTAGCAGGATAGGTGTGATCAAACGTGAGCCGTTGATTTAAAACGATTGAAACCGTTAAAAATATAGCCGTTGGGCACAATTTCCAACTTTATTGTGATCCGTTGATTTCCAACGGTTGCGCAATTTTCAAATTTCTGTTAGTCAAAGGACAGGTTCGGCGCACACCTGGTCGAACGGGTTCGTTTCAGCGTGCGCCGAACCATCTAAAAAAATGATGGGGTTGTCTGTGAAATTTTTACATACCCGGTGATTGCAAATTCGAACCGGTTAGGCCAAGCGTGCGCCGAACCGTGAAATTTTTTTAAAAAAAAATACATTTCACAGATTTCATTAAGGGCAACTTGGTCTTTTCACCCCATAAAGGGGTGTCTACTGAGTAGCTCCAGGTGTGTACGAAGTATGGGCCATGAAAATAAGGGGTGCGAAAAGGAAAGTTCAAATAATTTTGAAAGCCCAAAATTTGAATCCAAAAGCCCATAGTCTTAACCGAAAAAAGGTTTTTTTTTTACTCCCACCATTTGAGAATCTACCCCCACACAATTTGATAAACTAAAAATACCCCCAGCTCAAAAATTCGCTCGGATTTATCTAATAGAAGATAAATCCGTTTCTGTTTTTTTTCAAACGGATTCATCTCTCAATTAGATAAATCAGTTTTCAACTGAATTTTTTTACGTAAATCCGTTTTTTATAATTGCAAAGCGGATTTATCTAATAATAGGTTAATTCGTTTTTAAAAAATAACAAAATGGATTTACCTTAAGTGGCGGTTAAATCCGTTTTTGTTATTTTTAAAAGCGGATTTACCTATTTGTTAGATAAATCCGCTTTGAATTTTTTCAAAACGAATTTATCAAATAATTTTTTTTCAAAACAGATTTATCAAATAAATAGATGAATCCGCTTTGTAAAATAATTAACAAATAAAAGTGATAAATCAGTTAAAAAATTAAAATTAAATTTTTTTAAAAGTAAAATAGATATGAATATCGACCATCTTTTGGTTCTATTTAGTGTGTGGTTCGTTAACACGTGACGATGTTGTCGTCGGGTGAATAGTTTAGGCTAAAAAATCGGTTTTCGCGCAACCTACTCAGATTGTAATGAAGGGACTTCTTTTGGAACAAAGGGGCTCAAAATCCCAAATTCCATCGTTTACTATTTTTTATTAATTTTTTTAATTTTCATAATCTACAAAAAATCTAAAAAATTTGCATAACCTTATTTTGGTTTTATTAGATTTTTAGTGGTGTTTTTATAATTTTAGATTAGTTTTCACTCTTTAACGAATTTTTAGTAGTATTTTCATAACCTTTTTTAAATTTTTTTAAAAAGAAACAATTATTTTTAATATAGAAGCGGATTTACCTATTTACCTATATTTATCTAATAAATAGGTAAATCCGCTTTGAAAAATAACAAAAACGGATTTATAAAAGACAAATACGTTTTTATTTTTTTTTCAAAACGGATTTATCTTTTAAAAGATAAATCTGTTTTGGGGAAAAAAACCAAAAACTGATTTATCTTTTAGAAGATAAATCGGAGCAAATTTTTGAGCTGGGGGTATTTTCGGTTTATCAAAATATGTGGCGGGTAGATTGGTATGGGGTGTGGGTTTAAAAAAACCCAAAAAAATGGGGGTCAAAATTAACCCAGCCCATTATTAGGCCCAAAATTTTGATCGAGAGGAGCCCATTAGCCAGGGTTTATGCGAATGAAAAAGCAGGTGCAAATAGGGGCTGTTTTTCTTGTATATTGTTTAGAACGAAACTAATTATTGATTTTAAAAGCGGAAAAGAGATTAGAAAAGAAAGTACATATCACAGAAAATTATCAAATGTGATCATAGAGGATGTCGAGGAATATTCCACTTCTACAAACACTATATGAAGACCAAAACGTGAGTGGTTGCGTGATTCATGTAGAATGCAGTATGACAACTTCTACGGTATTTGATCTTTGTATTGTACATACTAAAACAACCAAAAGCTAGGGCCTATTTAAGGACTTACCACAGAATTTTAGTACAATTTACTGAGCTTGGGGTTAGGTCGAATTTACTAAGCCTAATAACATTTATTTATATATGTGTGTGCGCACGCGTGTTAACCCAAGATTACAGTTTGGTTATGATTTGAAACGAGGGCCTTAAGCAGTAAAAAAGCAAGAAGAATAAGTGCTAATTATTAACTTTCATAAAACAGGGCCTAACTAATTACGAGGTCCTTGTTAATCGATTATCTCAGAAGCTTTAGAAATGGTAAAAATCAAGTTCAGAAGGTCTTAGTGAGAAGTTGTCAAAAGTGTTGCAGAAAGGACAAAAAGTGTTGCAGAAAGTACAGTGTGCAGAAAACTGCTGTGAAAAGTAGAAAAGTGCATCGAATTTTTGGGAAAGTGTCCCAACGGCTAGTTTGAGTTTCAAGACCAATTCCAATGACTCTTTTGGGCTAGAACCTCTATAAATACCTCATGGAAGACCTCATTCAAGGTGTGAGAGTGTGAGAAACTTGGGTCAATATTTCCTACTATATGGCTTCTAAAACTTCTAAAGAAGCTCATGAAGCACTTATCTACTCTCAACCATACTCAGTACACTTCAAAGTATTCATGGGAACACTTCGGAGTATGTTCATAGTCTTGGAGATTATATTTTGTTAGAAACCATTTTTCAACCCAAACTATTGTATTCCCAAACACAACCTAAACACTACCTTATCATTGTACCTTCTTAACAAGGCATTTGTTGCTGGATTGTTACTGAAGAAGCCTAAGTATATTCTTAGGAGTTAATTCCTTCCTAACATGGTATTGGTTACTTGATTGTTAGTGAAGATGCCTAGGGTGTTTACTTAGGGTTAAGTTACTAGAACTTGTTGAAAACTAGTGCTTAAGTTGCTAGAATTTGGAAAAAAAATAGTGTGACAATTGATAGAGCTGTGAAAGAAAACTATCAGTGTTGTAACCTGTGATTGGCTTGTAAGCTAATTGAAAATAGTGGAAATACTCACAGTGTGTTCTTTAGTGTTTTTCATATAGCTTATATCTCATAGCACTTTGTCCTTAAAGGAAACCTCTTCTACTCTATTGTTAGAATCATCATACAACATCAAACTGTCTCCAGCCGGGCTCCAGATCAACCCCGGCCTCAGATTATTATCTTCTGCCGGGCTCCAAATCAACCCCGGCCTCAGCCTATTATCTTCAGTCGGGCTCCAGATCTACCCCGGCCTTAGCATAGTATCTTCGGCCGGGCTCCAGATCAATCCCGACCTCAGCTTATTATCTTCAGCCAGGTTTCTATATCAAACTCGGCCTCAGTGTATTATCTTCTGCCGGGCTCCAGATCAACCCCAGCCTCAACTTATTATCTTCTGCCGGGCTCGAGATTAGCCTCAGCCTCATTCTCTTCTCTTCAGTCAGGCTTCACACCTAGCCACTTTAATTTTACTATTTAACATACTATTGCATTCCTAACTTTCAGGATCAACAGCGACACTAGCTCACAGCTCATTACAACGCCCCTCTCGTCCAAGTCTGACACCGAGCTGGCCACTCGGCGGACAACGGTATGAGGCGAGGCCGTCAAAGTCCACAGCGACTACGTCCTCCCTAACTCCGAGCTTAAATGCTCATTCATGGAGTGCGCCTAAGTCCACAACGACTACGTCCTCCCAGACTCCGAGCTTAAATGCTCAGTCGTGGAGCGCGCCTAAGTCCACAGCAACTACGTCCTCCCTGACTCCGAGTTTAAATGCTCAGTCATGGAGCGCGCCTAAGTCCAAAGCGACTACGTACTCCCTGACTTCGAGCTTAAATGCTTAGTCATGGAATGCGCCTAAGTCCACAGCGACTCCGACATCTCCGCTCCTCATGAGCCTGCCTCCTCTTTGGCTTGGCTTAAATGCTGAGACAGAGACCGAAGGAAGAAGTCCTCACGGTTTTGACCCCTCTTAACTCAAGCTTCAATGCTCAGTCGAGCTACCTCCTCTCTGTTCTCCGAGCTCATCTCTATCAGAGACCGAGGAAGAAGTCTTTGCGGCTTCGGACCCTCTTGACTCCGAGCTTCAATGCTCAGGCAAGAGCCAGACGGATCCACAGCGATCCTGGAAATCAAGGCCAAACTCCCAAGCCTCACACATGGCATCTCAAGCCGAGGCCGCCCTTGCCTTGCCCGGCTGACCTCGACTTGGGGGGCTACTGTTCCGGCCTGGGCTCAAGCCCAATCCAGATTTTAGGACCAACTTGGTGCTCCAAACACACCGAGGAACTCATATCATTGGCAATCCGCGTGCCATGCCTCGAGAACGGTGGAGATCGCGCGGCCTAGTTGAACGGCTTAAATCTCACCTCTTCCTTGAGCACCAAAGCACTCCTTACTCCATCCTAGCACCTATAAATAGGCCTCCACTCAAAGCCAAAGGGACACAATTCATTTTCTTCTAGCCTTTGCTCATTATCACTTCCCTCTCTAACTTGAGCGTTGGAGTGTCTTTGTAGGTACCACCACCGCTGACCTCAACCTTGGCTTGAAGAACTACCTCGGACAGTTCCACCTCGGACGAAGAACTACCTCAGACAGGTCCATCTCGGACGAAGATCTACCTCGGAAGGAAGACCTCACCAACCTGGACAAGCAATCTATCACCGTGAGGCACATCTCTCTCTCTCTTGAGTTCGGACACGAACAATTACCATAGAACATCATCACTAGTGTAAGAATCAAGAAACACACTTACACATCACTTATCAAAATGTCATCTTACACTGTCCAGTCTCTAAGAAGATACAATAGTCATATTCTACAACCCTCTATATCTTCTTAGTTCAATGACTATCATCTTACAAGAAAGCAACTAGCTTCAAAACCTTCAAAGTGTATATCCTCCTAGAAATTTATTTGCTATCCTTTTAAGTGATTTGGTTAGTCAAGCAAAACAATTTTAAAAAGGGTAACCCCCCTTTCTTGTGACTCCAGCTGACTTCAGTTTACTCTTTTCTCTTAGTGTCAATGTTTTAAAACTCGGACCGGTGGCCGACTCGGTGAAGGTACCGGGTCATTGGGACAAGGGTCGGATCGAGGGGTCAAAAGTTGAACCGCATGACCAAAACCCGAACCCAGTCTCTATTTTGGGAATTTTCAAGACCTATATAATTACGTAGCTGTAAAACTTAATTTCCTAAAATTACACATCCTGCCTAGAAAAGTCTAACTAAAATTCACCACAAATTGAATAATCCCACAATGCTATCAAGTTACATATAATTAATAGAACTTTGAACTTCAAACAACCCCATTAAGTCATAAACAACATGAGTATCTTAGCAAACAACAAAAATCATCTCACAACAAAACAATTATCGAAATCCATCTAATTTCAAAAACAACAACAAACAACCATCTCACAAAACAACCATCTCATACAAATCCAACAACAACATCAAACAACTATCTCACAAAACAACACAATTATCCAAATCCATCTAATTTCAATCGAAACATCATCATTATATAATGCAATCAAAACATCATCATCATATATTATATCTTCATCAATAGGTTCCCCAGAAGCCCTAGCTGTATCTCCCCGATCATTGTTTTCATTCTCATTTTCCATGGGATTGTCTTCAGCATTATCATCTTCATCTTCATCCAAATGTAATTGATCTATGATAACATTTTAAAAGAGAAGTTAGGAAATAAAATATTAAGTTATTAAACATGAAGCAATAAAACTTTATTCACATATAATAAAAACGTACCAATATCACTTGAAATTGGTTGGATGGTCATTGGTTAAGAGGGGTGGTGACTCCTCTATTACCCAACTAGAATGGTAACCAATTGTTTCAAGATTGATAGGGTTATAACTATGATTCCTCTTTTTCCTAAACATATATATGTAACTTAATCTAAGCTCATGTGATTGAATATAAAAATAGAAACAACCAAAGTAAAATAAACATAAATAAATAATAATACCTATCTTGGAGCCTTAAATTGTCATGAAGAAAAACTAAGTCATTAAGCTTTTAATGCTCCAACCTATTTCTTTTTTTGGAATGAATGTGATCAAACACACTCCAATTTCGTTCACAACCTGAAGCACTGCAAGTTTGACTTAAAATACAGATAGCCAAGATTTGCAAGTTCTTAGCACTAGCTCCATACATATCCCACAATACATTTACAACATGACATGTGATTAATGAAGAATCAATGAAAGTAATGAACTAAACTGAAGATTATGAATCAAATAATAAGAAAGTTACTTGGCCTTAGTATAAACCGATCATCCACTACACATGGTCTTCCAAAATCCCCAATGACATCTATGTACTTGGCTACCTCAGAAGTTAACTTCCCTCGCAGTTCTTGATTTCCATGAGAATACTTGTCAATGACATCAAAAAGGCCTGTTATTATGTCCTGATGATTATCATATCATGTCTCTCCATACCGACAAGCTGGATATAACCAATGACCTACAACATGGAGATTTTTACAAAGTTGGGAATCACGACGGTCATCCAAGATCTTCAAGTAAGGCTCCACTTTCTTCTTATTTCTTTGAAACCTTTTCACCATCTCTTCTTGAGCCATATTTATAGCTTGGTAAAGAAAACCCATAGTAGGTTTTTCTTCATTATCAATCATCTGCAACACGCTTACAAGTGGTTCAGTGACTTTCACTATATTAACACATTTGTTCCAAGATGCAGAGTCTAAGACTTGATCCACAATTTTTTTTAGCCTTATAGCTTCCTTGGCAAAAGCTGACATTGTCCAATCTTTAGATGTTACCATAACTCTCAGTGCATCTGTTGCGTTAAAAACACACTTACATTAAGTGTACTCTTTCGCAGAAGTAGTATAAAAGATAATCGTATCCACAGGGATTAATTAATTTATTATTATTTAGACAAACAAATATTTGATGATTATAAAAAAAAATAGAACTAGATACCAAGAACTTAAATTGTAAAGTTTGAATCAATTGAGAGAGGTCTAGGGTCGCGGTTTCACTTGCAAGCTTCGATTCCCGTATTTCTAATTCTACCTGAATTCCCTTATTTTATTTAATTACGAATCCCTTTTCTAAAGTTATTAATCTGTTTGGTCATTCGCGATTAATATTCTTTTTCCTAAATTAACCCTAGTTTGGTCATGCTAGAATTTAAATTCAGGAAAAACATAAAGTATAAAAAGGTTGAACGATTGGAAGACTAAATTAAAGTTTGGTCATGCATTAATTATAGCCCCAATTATCCTATAGGTCCACCAACTAGTTGTAGTACGGTCGCTAATTGTTCCGGAATGGGCCGAAGCCCATTCTAGTGACTCTACCTGGACCGGCCCAGGAATAAAGGGGGAAAGGAGCAGAGAAATGGATCAACGGACCGGATTGGTCTGTACGCATAGATCCAACGCTCGAGGATCGCCCACCAACGCTATAAAAGCACTAATGGCGTCAGTTGTCAGGTACACACTATTCATTGAGACCTATACTCTGCTCGTTCGCTCCTGACTTGGGCGTTGGAGTGTCTTCGCAGGTACATCCGCCCCCTGAAGCGGAGCTCGAAGCGTGACCAGAAGAACATCAGAGATCTGATACCTGTGAAACAGCGGTCAAGCATACCAGGCACCAGATCATTTGGCTACCATAGTGGGAGCCCGCGCGCTTTCCACCAATCCCGAAGATGCCCCCGAAGGCACCCCGAGGCCGACCAAAGGCCACAGCTCGTTTACAAAGTGTGGCCGAGATCGCAACTCGACCACCACCAGCGGGTGTTGAAGGCAACAACATCGTCCCTGCACAGCCGGTCACAATAGAGCTTCCTGCCGACCTGGTCCAAGAGCTGCGAGAACTACTGCACGACCGAAACCAAGCTCTGAATCGCAATAACGACCGCCTCACGCAATTAGAAGATCAAATCGCCTCGAGGCGAGCACACACGGCCCCAGAGCAGCGACCTCATCATGAGGGCACTTCGGCGGTGCGAGCACGCCCTTCAAGACCTCGTCGATCGCCTCTGTGAAGGCAGCTGGTCCATCGATCTCTAACCCCGAGGAGGGGACGAGGAGGAGTGGCCACCCCACCAAGAAAGACTCCGTCCACATCTGATTACACTTACTGGCCTGAAGAATCATCACAAGAAGGTTCCTCTCGTGGTTCAACCAGTTCACCTACTCGTTCTCAAAGTCGATCTAACGAGCGATACTCATATCGGTCGAAAGGTTATTCCAACGACCACGGTCGTGGAGCAAGCTACCCAGAAAAGCGACTATGCCGTCAGAATAAGAGGGATACCACCAGCCTTGGACCATATACGAGAGAAATAGATAAGTTTCGCATCCCACGCTCGTTGGAAAAGCCTCCGACCGACCTTAAGATGTACAACGGCGTGAAAGATCCAGACGCCCATTTAAAGCACTTTGATATTATGATGAAATATCGCGGAGCGCCCGGACCTGTAAAATGAAAAATCTCCCCCCTTACTCTAGAAGGGTCGGCATTGGAATGGTTCACCGAGCTAAAACCCAACACCATTTCATCTTGGGAGCAGATGGCCAGGGTGTTCACCGCCCGCTTTACGACCTCCAGGATCAAGCCAAAATCTCAGGACGTTTTGATCGCCGTCAGACAAGGCCCGCAAGAGTCTTTGAGAAGTTATGTCGAAAGATTCAATCGAGAAGTCGATCAAGTCAGAAACTTGGACGATAATCAGAGGTTATTCTTCTTGAGGACGGGCCTCTTAAGAGGAAGTCGTTTCGAAGTGGAGGTGGGTCTCCACATTCCCAGGGACCTAGAGACGTTCCTAAGACGCTCCCAAAGGTTCATGAATTATGAGGAGAGAACGACCGCTCTTGAAGCTGCTGAGGCAGGCATGAACCAACATTCGCGATCAGAAAAAGAGATAAAGGCAAAAGAAGAGTGCGCCAATAACCGCCCGACCAGGGAAAATAGGATCAAGAGATTCGCTGAACGCACTAAGCTAAATACCTCGTACGCGAACATTTTAGCGGAGTGTGCCAACGCAGAATTTAGAGATGTCAAACCACCAGAACCCCTCGTGCTCAAAGACGGGTAGCGTCTATCGAAAAAATATTGTAGGTATCACAAGAGTAACGGGCATGACACTAACAACTGTATAGCACTTAAAGATGATGTGGAAGCTCTAATCCGAAGAGGGAAATTGACTCAGTACGTAAAAAGAGATCATGCAGAAGCACGAGAAGAGCGGAAGGTTACCCGTTCACCTAGAAGGGGAAAAGCAGAAGCAGATGAGACGATCAAAGTCGTAGAAGAAGACGACGATGAAGAGAATAGTACAGGCGCTAGGAAGCGAAGGGAAGACCGGTCGTTATGGTCATATCTGGAGGAATACCCACGGACGCCTCGACTAACAGATCGATCAAAAGAAGATGGGACGAGATCATGAGCGTCGCCTCAGCCTCCACTCCACGGCCGCTTTCCGTACGACCATCCATCTCCTTTGGAGACGAGGATCTCATCGACGGAACGCCCAACTTCGAAGTACCTTTGGTGATCGTCGCAGTAATGGCAAACGTGGAGGTTAGGCGAATATTAGTGGACCAAGGTAGTTCAGCAGATATAATATTCGAAGACCTGTTGGACGCGTTGAAGATTTCAAAAGATGACCTAAGGCCATACAGAGGAACAGTTCTAACCGGGTTCAATGGTGCCTCGACAACTCCTATAGGGCGGCTAGAGCTGATGGTGACCTTTGGAGTTGATACTGAAGAAAATCCCCTCTTCAGGACGGTAAGAGCGGATTTCATCGTATTACCGTGCAAATCGGTCTATCAGTGTATCAATGGTCGGCCAACCCTTGCCCGTTAAGAAGCAGTTCCGTCAACCGTCCATCTGAAGATGAAGTTCTACACCAAATCTGGGGAGGTCGCAACTGTCCCAGCCGACTTACTGTCTGCAAAGCGAGCATTCCTCCTGGGACTAAAGGAAAAAGGTAAAAAGTAGCAAGTGAAATAGAAGAAGCAATGAAAAGCAGCGGGCAGGTAAATTTGGCAGATCTTGATGCTCGTTATGACTCAGAAAGTGAGGAAGAAGAAGGAGATGACCTTTTGACCAAAGAATTGAAGAACAGAATCAAGCGACCAGAGCCAGATGGAGAATTTTGTCACGTGCAACTAGGGGACGACCCAAAGAAGACAATCAAGATCGAAAAGAATCTCTCCCCTGAGACTCAGGACGAGCTCGTCCAATGCCTAAAAGACCACGCGGATCTGTTTACCTGGAGCGCGGCGGACATGCCCGGAATTCCCCCTCAAGTGGCATGCCATCACTTAGCAGTCAACCCAGAAGCGAAATGGGTTGGTCAAAGGAGGAGAGTTCAGAAAGAAGATAAGGCGCGAGCAGCGTCCAAAGTCGTTGAGGACTTGCTCGATGCAGGCTTCATTAAAGAAATAAAATACACCACGTGGCTGTCTAATGTCGTCCTGGTTAAGAAGGCAAATGGCAAATGGAGAATGTGCGTAGACTATACTGACCTCAACCGAGCATGCCCAAAGGATGCTTTCCCCGTCCCCAGTGTTGATCGTCTAGTCGATAATGCAAGTGGATACAAAATCTTGTCCTTCCTGGACGCCTATTCTGGGTACAATCAAATTGCCATGCATCCACCAGATCAGGAGAAGACCGCATTCATGACGGAAAGGGGAAATTTCTGTTATAGAGTTATGCCTTTTGGGCTGAAGAACGCGGGAGCGACCTACCAGCGCATGATGAACAAAGTTTTTCACGATCAGATAGGAAAGATGGTGGAAATATACCTGGATGATATGATTATCAAGAGCAAGCAAGATCGAACACACATAAACGACTTAAGAGAAGTGTTCAAAGAAGCCAGAAAAAATTCATTGAGATTCAACCCAGAGAAGTGTACCTTTGGGGTAAGGGCGGGCAAATTTCTTGGATTCTACCTAACCGAAAGAGGGATTGAAGCCAACCCAGACAAATGTCGAGCAATGACTGAGATGAAGCCCCCAACGACCAAGAAAGAGATACAGAAACTAAATGGCATGATTGCCGCTCTCTCACGATTTGTGTCCAAAGCCGCAAGCAAATCCTTACCTTTATTCAGGCTGTTGAAGAAAGAAATCGCGTTCGACTGGACGCCCGAATGCGACCAAGCCCTCAAACAACTTAAGGCGGCCTTGGCAGAACCTCCGATTTTGACCACTCCTAAGCCCAGGGAAACGCTCTACCTATACTTATCCATTACAGACGAGGCTTTGGCTGCTGTTTTGGTACGAGAAGAAGGAACGAAGCAAAACCCGGTCTACTTCGTTAGTAAGGTACTACAGGGGCCAGAGCTTAGATATCAAAAAATTGAGAAGTTTGCTTTAGCTCTGGTCGTGTCCACTCGAAGATTGAGGCCATATTTTGTAGCCCACCAGGTCGTTCTGCGAACCGACCAACCGATTAGACAGATCCTTCATAGACCTGATCTGGCAGGAAGAATGATCAAGTGGGCTGTAGAATTATCCAAATTTGGAATCAAATACGAACCTAGGTCGACCATCAAGGGACAAGTCTTGGCCAACTTTATTGCAGAGTTGTCTAGAGGAGTGGAGGACCCGGTCCACGACGTATGGACGCTGCATGTTGATGGGTCGTCCAACGGCAAAGGCAGCGGAGCTGGTTTGATCCTTGAGAACGAACAAGGAACGACTACCGAGGTCTCCTTGGCTTTCTCTTTTCCAACGTCCAACAATCAGGCTAAATACGAGGCCTGTTTGGCTGGGTTGTTGCTCGCTCTGGAATTCAATGTGAAGAAGGTAGAACTCCGATCAGACTCATTGTTAGCGGTATCCCAGATCAAAGACATCTTTTCGGCCAAAGACGAGATCCTCCAGAGATACCTTGAAAAAGTCAAGGAGTTGATGCAGAAATTCGAATACGCCGAACCTGGATCGACCCCATTTTTAACTACATAAAGGATGGGGAAGAACCTGTGGACCCTAAAGAAGCTGCGCTCGTTCGAAAACGAGCAACGTCCTACTCGATTATAAACGAGCAGCTCTATAGAAGGGGATTCACTATGCCCTTGCTCAAGTGCCTACTTCCAACGAAGGCATCTGTGGGAATCATATGGGTTCGCGAGCGCTGGCAAGAAAGGCATTAAGGCCGGGCTATTATTGGCCGACCATGGAGGCAGACGCAAGAGACCTAGTGAAGAAATGTGACAAGTGCCAGAGGCATGCCGACGTTCACATTGCACCACCAACCGAGCTCAACAGTTTGACCGTCCCATGGACATTCTCATGGTGGGGTATAGACTTGTTAGGACCTTTCTCACTCGCCCCTGGTCAGCTGAAGTTTCTGATCGTTGCGATTGACTACTTCACTAAGTGGATCGAGGCCGAGCCTCTAGCTACGATTACTTCCAGGAATTGCCTCAAGTTCGTCAGAAAGAACATCTTGGTGCGATTTGGAATTCCCGAGGTCGTTGTATCGGACAACGACACACAGTTCACCCACCGATACTTTCAAGATGTCTTAGCAGAACTAGGCGTAAAACAGCGTTTTACGTCAATCGAACACCCGCAAACGAACGGGCAGGCAGAAGCAGCCAACAGAGTCATCCTGAGGGGCCTCAAAAGAAGACTAGATGAAGCTAAAGGGAAGTGGGAAGAAGAGCTCCCTTCAGTGTTATGGGCGTACAGAACAACCCCACACTCGACCACTGGAGAAGCCCCCTTCAAACTGGTCTATGGAACGGAAGCGCTGATTCCCGTCGAAATGGGAGAACTAAGCAGGAGAACGAGCAATCCTTTGCTGCCGTCAGAAAACGAACAGGCGACCAGAGAAGAGCTCGATCTAGTGGAAGAGCTACGGAGTAAGGCTGCCCTCAGGGAAGCGTTAGTAAAACAAGCGATGGCCACAAGACACAACGCCAGGGTCGTTCCTAGGGCCTTCGAAAAAGGGCAGCTCGTCCTAAGAAGGGCAGATATTGGCCGAAGAAATGCCGGTCAAGGAAAGCTTGCCCCAAATTGGGAAGGTCCTTACCAAGTGGCGGCCAAGACGGGCAAAGGGGCGTACATCTTGCAGAATGTAGACGGAGGCATCATTCCAAATACTTGGAATGCAGCAAATCTTAGAAGATATTTCACTTGATAGTTTGTAAAAATGTCATGTTGCTTGAACAATGAATAAAAAATCAAACGAGCGGGACACTCTTTTTCCCTACGGGGTTTTTTATCGAGGCCCGCTCGCCCGTCATTCGAATGACGAGGTGTTTCTTAATTTGATTCTCTTTAAAAGATGTTGATCGACCCAATAACCAAATACCTCTTAAGCGAGTTAAGTTCAAACCGAGTTTGATAAACTGCTTAGGAGGAAACTTAAGCGATCTTAAGTGCGAACACACCCTGTAAACGAGCTAAATCTCAAGTAGAAACTTGGCAAGCTGTTTACAGGGATCCCTATGAAGATCGGCCCAACGAGGGCTGAAGCAGTATTATAAAGCACGAAGGCCGCGAGCAAAGTAAGTCAAAACTTTGAAAAAGTAAAGATAGTTAACATTAAAGTCTACCTGGAGAAAGCCGGGCTAAGAAAAGATTACAAGAAAACAAAGTACACTTGTTGAAAATACAAAAAAAGGCGAGTCACTCAGGACGGCTGTAGATGACTGTTTCTTCTTGAACGACGTTCCCATGCTCATCTTTCTCTGGAAGACGAACGATTTGGCCTTCCTCAAAAAATGATCGTTGCTCACGATCTCAGGGTTAATATCCAGAGAGGGATAACAATACTGGATCTGAGCAACAGCCTCGTCGAAGTGCCCTTTGGCGATTGACATCGTCATGTCCTCCAAGGCCTCTAGCTCGCCCTTTGCCTGATCTCGCTCGTCCTCGACGGCCTTCAAGGTTTCCGTTAGACCGACCACCTGCCCCCCCAACTGATTCACCTTGGTAGATTGCTCGGTCAAACTGGCGGTAGCGGTGGCAAGTTTGGCTTCAGCATCTACCTTGGCTGTTATGGCCGCGTCACGTTGAGCAATGACCAAGCCAAGTGCGTTCTTCGTCGGTTGGAGGGCGACCTCAGTATCCTCAAGCTTTTTCTTGGTACTCTCGAGTTCTGCCCGCAAATCTGTAATATGACCAAGGGCGGACTTATACTTGTCAGTTTTATCCAAGAGGTCACCCTCCAACCATAAGTTTCTATGGAGTAAGCGCATACCTGCTTGACGGCTAGCTTCCTCAGATTTATAGCGAGTAAGTTTTTGAGAAGCTGCTTGGGCAATTTCTGCAACGAACAATAGAGGGTCTACTCGAAGGCTTTCAAAATCTACATCGTTAAGATCGTCCAAATCCAAGGACGACCTCCTCGGTATTTCTCTTCTTTTTTGGGGAGGGTCAAGGTCAATCGCAACGGCGTCCACAAAATTCTGAGCCCGATCTCTCTTCTTAGAAGCGGAGTTCGTTCCCTGTTCACGAACAATAGGTCTATGATCGCCCTCAGCGTGGAGAGGTTGAGAAGGAGAAGCAAAGGTGGTCTCTTCTGCTTCCTTGACTTTGTCTTGGCCAAAAGGGCTTCAAAGCCTATGCCCGACATTTCAGTTGAAAAGAAAAAGGGTTAGAGGCAAGACAAAGTAAAAACGATCAAAGCTAACACAAAAGAAAAAGTAAAAGCACACCAAGTTTATTTTCAGCTTGCTCAGACGTCCTAAGACAAGCGAATTTGTTACAAGGAATAACCCCTTCGGGCAGCCAAGTAACCAGGGTCTCTAGCATTAAGATGCTCTCAATATCGTAATCGCTCAGCCTCCTCTAATGTCTATAGTGGATGGTGTCGCGGTCATAGTGTGAGTGCGACCAACCCAGAGGGAATTTCATCGAAGTAATATGACCTTCGGCGTCCACAGTTCCCACCATTTCCTTAGCCCGATCATTGATTGGAACGATCCAGAGGAAAGCTTGCCTCCAAGGTTTGGCCGATTCGCAGAATGGTTTGAAGAGTCTGATCGTGCCCTTTCGCCCCTTCAAAGAAACTTTTTCCCATCGCCTGGGTTCACTCTTCATATCCATGGTACGACTAACATCGAATAGGGAGAAGAATAGACGGCAATTCACTTCCCGGTCAAGAGCGGCCATTATTATCTCAAAAGACTTAACAAGAGCCCAAGCGTTGAAGTGAAGTTGAGAGGGGGCGACCCCAAGTGTTCTCAGGACGCGTCTCTTGAAGAATGTGATGGGAGGTCGCACCCTCAAATCTCGGAGAACATTGGTGTACATGATAAACTTTAAAGAGGTCGGGATCATCGCAGCATGCTCGTGAGCCGGCACACCCTCAGCTAGCCATTCCTGGTCGCCATAACCAATAAGCTTCGTAAAAAGCGGCAACATCTCATCACCTGGAGGAAAGACCGAACGCTCGTTGGTTATAGCGAAAGAAATCCAAGAGAGGTCATCATCAAGCCTACCCCTCCAATCGTGCTCTTCAGGCAGCACCTCAATGGTCGGAACGGGAGGGGGCGCAGGGTTCACTCGAAGAGATTGAACGGTGTCGACAGTATTCGACGAACGACCAGATGATGACGAAGTAGAGAGGTCGGTGGAAGAGAAAGTCTCGGACGGAAGCCCGCTCGCACTAGTATCTCCAGAGCGAGCAGCACACTCGGCCATCTTTGCAGATTGACGGCCGGATATCCTCGCAGTCTTCTTTGTTCGCGCCATTGCCTTACCCTGCAAGGAGAGGGAAGTTAGGCTCACCCTAAACGATGATTTGCAGAAGGGGGCGACAAGGTCGACCCCGAGCCTGACACCCCCTCCTCGCTCTACGCAACGAAGAATCGAACAAACTAAAGAAAAACGAGCAAAAAGTGCATACCTGGAGTAGGAGAAAAGTTCGGACTCTAGGTAGAATACTCCTTGATGAGCAAAATCAAGCGACCGGACGTGTGAGATCGTCTGAGTTGGAAGTCGTGCACGGGCGAGCACCTGGCCAGAATAGAAGAGTAAACTATTGTTCGTTTCGAGAGCAGAGGTATGACCGCTTTCAGAGCTTCAGGATAAAGAGTGAAGAATGAGGAGAGGGGGGCAGCATATTTATAAGTTTAGAAAGCAAGCAAATGAAACGTCGTGACCTTTCGCTTGGACGCGTCTTGAAAACTGAACCGTCATCATAACCAGGCGCCGCCTTTTCGAATTTCGAGGCACCATTAACGATCCTTGAAAGGACGTGAAACGTCGCTTCATGAAAGGTGCCACGTGTCATACAAATGGAGCAGGATCTATCACTATTTCGAACGATCGACCAAACAACCTCGTGTCTTAAAGGAGCGAACATCGGGACTGTTAGGAAACAAGCCTACGCCCGCTCCACGAACGACCTTGGCTTGGGGGGCAACTGTTCCGGAATGGACCGGCCCAGGAATAAAGGGGGAAAGGAACAGAGAAATGGATCAACGGACCGGATTGGTCTGTACGCATAGATCCAACGCTCGAGGATCGCCCACCAACGTTATAAAAGCACTAATGGCGTCAGTTGTCAAGTACACACTATTCATTGAGACCTATACTCTGCTCGTTCGCTCCTGACTTGGGCGTTGGAGTGTCTTCGCAGGTACATCCGCCCCCTGAAGCGGAGCTCGAAGCGCGACCAGAAGAACATCAGAGATCTGATACCTGTGAAACAGTGGTCAAGCATACCAGGCACCAGATCACTAATCAACTAATTGACTATGAACATGCAAAGGGTTGTCAATCTTAATTATGTGATAAAAGCAATAGGATAATATTATTTGAAATAAAAATTAGAAATTCAAAGTATAAATTAAAGCATAAAAAGGTCTCTAATCAAGCAAGATCCACCTAAGTCCCTAGAAGAGGATTTAGTTATCCATAGTGTTCAAGAACAACGAAATAAAATAAGGAGTCATAAAGTACAAAGATTAAAATAACCCGGAATATAGAGCAAATTCTGATATTCGGTATTTAGTCTCCTTTTTCTGCTCCAGAGCTCTCTCACAGTGTCAAGAACAGGTACCAAATCTTCCTCTCCTCTCCGTTTGCAGCGTCCGTGTGCGTTTTTCGTCTCAAAGGTGTGGGTGCCTTTTGTGTTATGCGGCTCTCCTCATTCACAAGTGAAGCCCTCCTTTTTTCTTTCTCTCCAAGCTAGGGTAGTGTGATATTCCTTTTTCATCAAGTCAAGATTGTTTCCTCTTTTAATTGCAAGATATCTCAATCCCTAAATATTAGGATTCAGATCCTTCCTAAATATCTATTGCTTGCTATCCACTCCATGCCTCTTTCTTTCTCTCCAAGTCACATGTGCATCACTTTCAATTGAAATCACCAAGAGGATCTTTTTTTTATTTGTTAGTCATATATATATATATATATATATAGAGTGGGGATCAAGTTACTCCCAGAGTAACTTTTGTAGAGTTACTCCTCTTAATATCTCTTTGTAGACATTAAATTTTATCAATCCAGCCGTTGAATAGTTTCATATTATGTTGATGATCATGCATACCAAAAGTTATTGAAATTGAATATCCGTAGCTATAGAATCTTATAGTCTCTATTTTACTTGTATTTTTAAAAGCATAATATACATTGAATTGAACTTATATGATCAATTATCAAACATTTTTAAAATTTTATAAAAATTTGCATATTTGATCTACTCATTTAGAGCTATTAACTTTACGGTTGGATCGGTAAAATTTAAAGTGTACGAACAGATATTAAGTGGAGTAACTCTTACAAAAGTTACTCTTGGAGTAACTTGATCCCCACCCATATATATATATATATATATATATATATATATATATATATATATATATATATTACATATAAGTGGCTCTAAATTTGACTTTTTTATTCTTTTTCATATTTCCTTCTTTTCTGCAAAACAAGAGCAAATTAAGTCACTAATTTATATTATTAATAATAACAGCTCTAAAAATGACTTGAAACTATCTCTAAAAATGCACTAAATTGGAGTTTATCAGCCTCTTTCTGAGCTAAAATACTTAGCAAAGCAATGAAATTAGTGGCAAATCGAGTAGGAGCAGAACGAAGAATTTCTCTACGGCTGGTATGTTTTCTCATAAAATACAAAGCATAACAATGGTTATAAATACATTTGGTAACATTTGAGACATGTGACATAACCTCACATACTTCCACTAACTTTCCCATATATTGCAACATCAATTTAATGCAATGTTCCGCATATGGAGACCTAACCAAAGTAGGAAACTCTTTTTCTAATAGCTTTCCAGCAGCAACATAATTTGCAGCGTTGTTTGTTACTATATGAACAGCATTTTCAGGGCCAATGGACAACACTACCTCCTTGAAAAGCTTAAACAACATCTCTGCCATTTTTGAAACATCAGAAGCATCCACTGATTTCAGAAAAACAATACCTTTGGGGCAATAAACTAGAAAGTTTATGAGAGTTCGCCTCTTTCGATCTGTCCACCCGTATACCATAAGAGTACAACGAGTAAACTTTCAGATATTACAATAATCATCTATCATTTTGTTCATCTCAATAACCCATTTTTTATTAAATTACCACGAAGCATATGAATGGTTGGAAGCTTATACCCCGGGCCCATACTACAAAGCACATTAGCCATAAGTTGATAATAGGCTGAATATATTAGATGCATTGAATGAGTCACTTGCATCTATGAATCACTTTGCAACAGCGAGATCACACTTCGCTATCACTTCTTTACCAATGCGACCAATACTCTTTCCTTTTGAGATGCAACCTCTGGTTTTGATTGTCCAACAACCACCATTTGCACTTCAGCACTCTCTTCACTAAGTGGATGTTGATAACTCTCCTTAGTTTCTGCTTCAGTCTTACTTTTCTTGTTCTTGAATTCATCAAGATTGTCTTTCATTTGATTCTAAACTTCTGGAGGTACCTTCTTGCACTTTTCAACTTGGCCTTTTTCTCCAGCCAAGTGGCATTTAAACGTATTAATTCCACCTCCCCTGATAATTTTATCACAAACTCATAGCATAACATTTTTCTCATTCTCTAGAATACTTTTATAATGTCCCCAACCTATATAAGTTTTTCGCCTAATATTTGTTTGGGTTGTATTTTTGGTGGAAGCCTCTTGCGACATTGGTGTATCAGTAGGAGCAGTAGACATTGGTGGTGCATCAGCAGGCGAATACATTGTCCTAGCATAATTACAAAAATCAAGTAATCAACAAACTAGAGTATTTTAAATGGAGCCAATAACTGATAAAATCATCTTATACTCATAAAAGTCTGAAACAGAGTATACTCATAAAAAGTATAATGCAAAAACAAACTAATAACTACTCAAAGGGAGCCAATAACAGATAAAAATCATAAAATCATCCTATACTCATAACTGATAAATATATTGCAAAAAACAAACTAACTCTAATAAACTTGATTACGGTTTCCCTTATTTAGAAGTGCTACATCAGAAAATAAAAAAAAACACTCATAAAAACTACTCAAATGGAGCCAATAATAGAAAATAAAAAGAAGAAAAAGAGCAAAAGAATCAGATTACTTACCTTAATGTTCACTCTTGCTGCGAAATGGTGATGAACTGTGCGAACTAGTGCTGACTGTTGCGACGGTGAGTGCGACAGTGCGATCGGTGGCCGATAGTGCGAGGCGATAGTGGCGATTTGGGGTTTGGGCGGGGGGGTTGCTGCAAGAGAGAGACTAGGTTTGATTTGGGGTTGATTTCATTTGAGAGAGTGAGACACGATACTGACTCTGATTTCTCTCCCCTTTCTATCTTTGTTTTTAAAATTTTTTATTTAAAATGATAGCTTAAACGATGTCGTTTTGATAATTTTTGTTTTTTTGGCTTAAATATATGTTAACCCTGCAAATGTTGTTATTATCCATTTACCCCCTGCAAAAAAAAAACCATTTAAAAACACCTTGCAAAATGTAATATCATCCAGTTACCCCCTACTATTAGTTTTGGTTAACGGTGTTAGTTAATTGCTGATGTGGATACCTAGTTGGATCAGATACGTGGCGATCTGGTGTATGATGTAGCATCAACGCTCGTCGCATTGACTTAAAGTTGGAATGACCGACACTTGAAGTCGATAAGCAACAGATGCTATGACATGCATGTAATGTATGCATTTGGAATGATTGATTGTTGGGCGTAGTGAATGAGATGTGGCTGATAATGAATGTTGAAGTTGATAAACTATGTATGCGGATGCGAATAATATATGAATGCAATTGTAATGCTTAGATGCAAGTGCTATGGTAGATGCATGGTTTGATGTTGGAATGAAGCACATGGTGCAATGATTTATGACATGAATTATTGGGATGCAAAAAGACATGTTTTTGCTCTTTTTTTTAGATGAGGTACGAGACTTAGACTTTTGATGCGAGAAGCAGAGAGGTGAATACTTTGGAATCATCATTCCTTGGAAAGATTAGATTTGATTTGAACCCAAACTTTTTGCAAATTCATGGTTGTCATATTTGTAGACCATGACATGAAATTAAATTTGATCACATTTGCAGACTTGTTCACATTTTCCTTCTATAATGATGATTATCCATCATAGTAAGCTTCTTAGGTCTAAGAAATTAACTGGGAAAATTGTCTGTCTAACATTATGAACTTGTGTTTTCTCTCTTTGAAACATCGTCTAATTAACATGTATAGTTGTGTAAATAGAAATGAATGAGTCAGTTGAATGGAGGTTCTAAGACTATTTGGGTATTTTGGTCGGTGAATATGGTGTGACTGATATGATGGATATTGTCATCGTCTAAGATCATGGAGGATAGGCTTGCCCCAGTCTAAGAACTGTGTGATTTTCCCAATATTGACATCTAAAGATGAGAAATGACTAGCTTGCCCCTATTTTGGGATGACAACAACTAGTAATGTGGATGGAATGAAGGATTGAGGTTTCCCCTCATTTTGGATGGCGATTGATTGAGATGATATGGAGTGAAAAGCCAATGAACTCTTCAAACCCAAAAGATATGCTATTGCCTCAATCTGTAAACGTCTATGTGGCCCCTATTTGAGTACTGTTTTGGACTAGGCCAAACCCTCGCTGGTTTGGGCCTGGCCCACTTCCATACTTCATGACATCTGCATCCATGTTTGACCTGTACCCAACGGTCAGGATCTCTGATAAACTCCAATTTAGTGTATTTTTAGAGTTATTTTTGTGTTATTTTTACAGCAATTATTAGTAATAATATAAATTGCTGACTTAATTTGCTCTTTATTTTGCAGAAAAAAAGAAAGTAAGAAAAAGAAGAAGAATCCAAATTAGAGCCACTTAAAAGTTATATATATATATATATATATATATATATATATATATATATATATATATATGGGCTGGAAATTGAAAGATTGAGAAGGGAATTAAAAAAAGATTGGATCCCTAAAATTGAGGAGACACATGAGCTAGAAGATAGGAAAAAGGCAATCAACTTGGTGGCTAATTACTTGGTGAAGAGGTTAACATATGACTTGGAAAGGAATTCACCCTAACCTAGCTTCAACAATTAAAGGCATGATATATAAATAGGAAGGATAGCACAACAATAGGGGGAGCCGTAAATACAGATTGAAGCCGTACACACACAGTAGCACACACTGACGGCAACGCTTCAGGAGGAGGAAAAAAGAGAGAGTTTTGGTCCCCGTTCTTGACACCGTTAGAGAGCTCTGGAGCAGAATAAAGAGGTTGAAGACTTAGACCAAGAATTTCTCTAATTATCGGATTATTCTTATCTTTGTATTTCATGAACTTTATTTCTATTTTATTGTTCTTGATACCTATGGATACTTAAATCCTCTTCTAGGGTCTTAGGTGGATCTTGCATTCTTAGAGACCTTTTTTATGTTCTAATTTAATATTTGAATTCCTATTTTTATTTCAATGAGTATTGTCCTATTGTTTTTATCACATAATTAGGATTAGCTACCCTTTTCATGTTCATAATCAATTAGTTGATCAGCGACCGTATTGCAATTAGTTGGTGGACCTATCGGATAATTGGGGCTATAATTAATGCATGACCAAACTTTAATTTAGTCTTACAATCATTCAACCTTTTTGTACTTTATGCTTTTCCTGAATTTAAATTCTAGCATGACCAAACTAGGGTTAATTTAGGAAAAAGAATATTAATCGCGAATGACCAAACGGATTAATAGCTTTAGTAAATGGATTGGTAATTAAATAAAATAAGGGAATTCAGGTAGAATTAGACATAGGGGAATCGAAGCTTGCAAGTGAAACCGCAACCCTAGGCTTCTCTCCACTAATTAAATATTTACTTTTAATTCTTGCTATTTATTTACTTTTACTTCTTTGTTTCAATTTCAACTCAATTATTCACTCGTCTAAACAATAAATAATTTTAAGTAGTTTAGTACTTGTTAATTAATCCCTGCGGATACGATAATCTTTTATACTACTTCTGCGAGAGAGTACACTTGCTCTAAGTGTGTTTTTAACGCAACAAGTTTTTGGCGCCGTTGCCGGGGATTAATTCGCAATATTAAACGAAAACGATTTTTATTGCTTTAGACATTTTTTTTATGCTTTAGTTTTAATTTTTCTTTTTTATCTTATTAAAAAAATACAAAAAAAAAGTTGCTAATTCTTTTCCAAGAAATCACTGCAGTTCACCCTGTTTTGCAGAGAAAAGTTGAAATCATGGTTAAGACTCTTGGAGATTATATTAGAGAGGTAGAGGCGAAAAGGAATTTAGAGAAGTTATCTTGGTATATGCCTCAATATCAACGCCCATTTTCTCCTCCTTATGAGCCATATTCAAGCTATTGGGATGACTATGAGCCACCTCCTTATTCCTACAAGTGCAGAGAAAAGAGGAGGAATCTGATATCGATGAGGTCTTGGTCAAATTTATGGAGCAAACAAATGAAATGTTTGACCACATGGAGGACCGAATTGGAGCCATGAGTTATCGACTGTCAAGTATCATTGCCTTATTATCTCAAGCGGCCCAAGAAACTCCTGATTCACAAACTGAGCAATACAAAGATTATATTATTAGTAGTGATGAAGAGTGGTCCGCAGAAGCTAATCTAGAGGAAGAAGCTCTCAAAAAATATGAAGAGACTCCTACTGAGGGGGGTCAAATTGAGACAACAGATTCCACTGATGAGAACGGTTGTGAGGAGAATGAGAAAGATCCATTGATTCGTGATTTGGAGGAAGAGGAGAAAGCCCCAACTTTTGGGCAAATTGTTTTAACCATTGGTGATGCTGTGATTGAGGTTCATAAAGGAAAGGTAACTTTAAGGAGTGGTATAGAAGATGATGTTATTAAAGCTTTAAATTCCAATGAAAATTTCACTTCTTTTACTTCTCCTTGTTTTGATGATGTGGTTGAAACTAGTATTTTTAGTGATTTAAAGATGCAGGACCTTTGGAAAAAAATTCTTATTTTGCAGGATCCTAGCATAGTGGTGGATGAAGATAAAATAAAAATTTCACCATCCTTTGAAATTCAACCACCACGTGGAAAAAGAAAGAATAATGTGAACCACATGGTTAGACAGCTAAGAAGGTGCACTGCGTTAGATGTAAAATTTGCTCTTGGAGAGCCACCTGATTGAGCACCAACTATCGTCAGGTTGATGGCGTTAAAGAAGCGCTTCGCAGGAGGCCACCTGTGTTTTATTTTCAGTTATTTTGATTTTGCTTTTGTTTTGTTTTGATTCCAGGAATAAGCTCAGGCAGCAAGCTCTCTCAGGGAAGTTACTCTTACTCTCTCTCTCTCTCATTTATTTCTTCTTGTTCCTATTTGATTATTTTACATTGAGGACCATGCTTCATGCTAGTGTGGGGGAGGATATTATATCTTGTCACTTTTTCTTTATTATTGCACATACCCACCACATGTGTTGATAGCATTTTTTCTGGCTTGTTTTGCATGAACTATGCTTAAATTGAAAAAAAAAGATAGAGATTATGCATTTAGGGGATCCCATAATTAATTTACTTGACAGACTTGTGCTTAATTGTAACTATGAGGATGTCCTTAGGAAGCTGATAATTAGCATTTGTCCCTCTTGAGTATTTTTTGTGAACTAGCTTCTAAATGTGAGATTTGAGCCTTCATAAGGGGATTGATACTAAATCATAAATTTTTACCCCGTTTCTTTTTATGATTGTGTTCCCAATTTGCTACATTCTAGAATTTGTCTTTTGACCGTTTCAAGGCGAAAATTGATTTGCATCATTAAAAAGATTTGGGGATTTAGGTATTTTTCTGGCCTCTGAGTTGTCTGTTGAAATTATCCATTAGTTGCCCTCTTTGAGCCTATTTGTTATATTTTTTCTTTGGTACCCAGATATAATTTTTTCTTTTTTTTGTTTGTGGTAACCATTTGAAATTGAATGTGGAGCAACTATTGAAAATTACAATTTCGTCCTATATTTTAGTTGTCTATATTATCAGGACTGAGATTTCGTCCTATACTTTAGTTATCTATCTTGTCAGGATGAAGAGAGAAAAAATGGAATGAATCATGTGCCTACAAAAATATTTTCATACAAAGGAAACAAAATAGGTGTTTTCATGTACTTACCTTTTCCTCCTACGAAAAAAAAATGCAAGAAGGAGGAAAAGGCACATCAAAAGAATGAAAGAGCCAAAGGGCAAATTAAAAGAATGAAAGAGCCAAAGGGCAAATCAAAAGAATGAAAGAGCCAAAGGGCAAATCCAAAAAAAAAAAACAAAAGAGTCTACTTAAGAAAAAAAAAGTAAATCAAAAAGAGTTGACTCAATAAAAAAAGAAGAGTGAAGAATGATACTGAAGAAAATCCCCTCTTCAGGACGGTAAGAGCGGATTTCATCGTATTGCCGTGCAAATCGGTCTATCAGTGTATCATTGGTCGGTCAACCCTTGCCCGTTAAGAAGCAGTTCCGTCAACTGTGCATCTGAAGATGAAGTTCTACACCAAATCTGGGGAGGTCGCAACTGTCCCAGCCGACTTACTGTCTGCAAAGCGAGCATTCCTCCTGGGACTAAAGGAGAAAGGTAAAAAAGTAGCAAGTGAAATAGAAGAAGCAATGAAAAGCAGCGGGCAGGTAAATTTGGCAGATCTTGATGCTCGTTATGACCCAGAAAGTGAGGAAGAAGAAGGAGATGACCTTTTGACCAAAGAATTGAAGAACAGAATCAAGCGACCAGAGCCAGATGGAGAATTTTGTCACGTGCATCTAGGGGACGACCCAAAGAAGACAATCAAGATCGGAAAGAATCTCTCCCCTGAGACTCAGGACGAGTTCGTCCAATGCCTAAATGACCACGCGGATCTGTTTGCCTGGAGCGCGGCGGACATGCCCGGAATTCCCCCTCAAGTGGCATGCCATCACTTAGTAGTCAACCCAGAAGCGAAATGGGTTGGTCAAAGGAGGAGAGTTCAGAAAGAAGATAAGGCGCGAGCAGCATCCAAAGCCGTTGAGGACTTGCTCGATGCAGGCTTCATTAAAGAAATAAAATACACCACGTGGCTGTCTAATGTCGTCCTAGTTAAGAAGGCAAATGGCAAATGGAGAATGTGCATAGACTATACTGACCTCAACCGAGCATGCCCAAAGGATGCTTTCCCCGTCCCCAGTGTTGATCGTCTAGTCGATAATGCAAGTGGATACAAAATCTTGTCCTTCCTGGACGCCTATTCTGGGTACAATCAAATTGCCATGCATCCACCAGATCAGGAGAAGACCGCATTCATGACGGAAAGGGGAAATTTCTGTTATAGAGTTATGGCTTTTGGGCTGAAGAACGCGGGAGCGACCTACCAGGGCATGATGAACAAAGTTTTTCACGATCAGATAGGAAAGATGGTGGAAATATACCTGGATGATATGATTATCAAGAGCAAGCAAGATCGAACACACATAAACGACTTAAGAGAAGTGTTCAAAGAAGCCAGAAAAAATTCATTGAGATTCAACCCAGAGAAGTGTACCTTTGGGGTAAGGGCGGGCAAATTTCTTGGATTCTACCTCACCGAACGAGGGATTGAAGCCAACCCAGACAAATGTCGAGCAGTGACTGAGATGAAGCCGCCAACGACCAAGAAAGAGATACAGAAACTAAATGGCATGATTGCCGCTCTCTCACAATTTGTGTCCAAAGCCGCAAGCAAATCCTTACCTTTATTTAGGCTGTTGAAGAAAGAAATCGCGTTCGACTGGACGCCCGAATGTGACCAAGCCCTCGAACAACTTAAGGCGGCCTTGGCAGAACCTCCGATTTTGACCACTCCTAAGCCCGGGGAAACGCTCTACCTATACTTATCCATTACAGACGAGGCTTTGGCCGCTTTTTGGGTACGAGAAGAAGGAACGAAGCAAAATCCGGTCTACTTCGTTAGTAAGGTACTACAGGGGCCAGAGCTTAGATATCAAAAAATTGAGAAGTTGGCTTTAGCTCTGGTCGTGTCCGCTCGAAGATTGAAGCCATATTTTGTAGCCCATCAGGTCGTTCTGCGAACCGACCAACCGATTAGACAGATCCTTCATAGACCTGATCTAGCGGGAAGAATGATCAAGTGGGCTGTAGAATTATCCAAATTTGGAATCAAATACGAACCTAGGTCGACCATCAAGGGACAAGTCTTGGCCAACTTTATTGCAGAGTTGACTAGAGGAGTGGAGGACCCGGTCCACGACGTATGGACACTGCATGTTGATGGGTCGTCCAACGGCAAAGGCAGCGGAGCTGGTTTGATCCTTGAGAACGAACAAGGAACGACTATCGAGGTCTCCTTGGCTTTCTCTTTTCCAACGTCCAACAATCAGGCTGAATACAAGGCCTGTTTGGTTGGGTTGTTGCTCACTCTGGAATTCAATGTGAAGAAGGTAGAACTCTGATCAGACTCGTTGTTAGCAGTATCCCAGATCAAAGACATCTTTTCGGCCAAAGACGAGATCCTCCAGAGATACCTTGAAAAAGTCAAGGAGTTGATGCAGAAATTCGAATACGCCGAAGTCAGGCACGTCCCTAGAGCAGAGAACACTAGGGCGGACATCTTATCCAAGCTAGCAAGTACGAAGAACCCTGCCAACCACAGAAGTGTGATACAAAAAGTTCTATCTCAACCAAGCGTAAGGCTAGAGACCACACTGGGAGCAGATGTGTGTAAAATTGACTCAGCCCGAACCTGGATCGACCCCATTTTTAACTACATAAAGGATGGGGAAGAACCTGTGGACCCTAAAGAAGCTGCGCTCGTTCGAAAACGAGCAACGTCCTACTCGATTATAAACGAGCAGCTCTATAGAAGGGGATTCACTATGCCCTTGCTCAAGTGCCTACTTCCAACGAAGGCATCTGTGGGAATCATATGGGTTCGCGAGCGCTGGCAAGAAAGGCATTAAGGCCGGGCTATTATTGGCCGACCATGGAGGCAGACGCAAGAGACCTAGTGAAGAAATGTGACAAGTGCCAGAGGCATGCCGACGTTCACATTGCACCACCAACCGAGCTCAACAGTTTGACCGTCCCATGGACATTCTCATGGTGGGGTATAGACTTGTTAGGACCTTTCTCACTCGCCCCTGGTCAGCTGAAGTTTCTGATCGTTGCGATTGACTACTTCACTAAGTGGATCGAGGCCGAGCCTCTAGCTACGATTACTTCCAGGAATTGCCTCAAGTTCGTCAGAAAGAACATCTTGGTGCGATTTGGAATTCCCGAGGTCGTTGTATCGGACAACGACACACAATTCACCCACCGATACTTTCAAGATGTCTTAGCAGAACTAGGCGTAAAACAGCGTTTTACGTCAATCGAACACCCGCAAACGAACGGGCAGGCAGAAGCAGCCAACAGAGTCATCCTGAGGGGCCTCAAAAGAAGACTAGATGAAGCTAAAGGGAAGTGGGAAGAAGAGCTCCCTTCAGTGTTATGGGCGTACAGAACAACCCCACACTCGACCACTGGAGAAGCCCCCTTCAAACTGGTCTATGGAACGGAAGCGCTGATTCCCGTCGAAATGGGAGAACTAAGCTGGAGAACGAGCAATCCTTTGCTGCCGTCAGAAAACGAACAGGCGACCAGAGAAGAGCTCGATCTAGTGGAAGAGCTACGGAGTAAGGCTGCCCTCAGGGAAGCGTTAGTAAAACAAGCGATGGCCACAAGACACAACGCCAGGGTCGTTCCTAGGGCCTTCGAAAAAGGGCAGCTCGTCCTAAGAAGGGCAGATATTGGCCGAAGAAATGCCGGTCAAGGAAAGCTTGCCCCAACTTGGGAAAGTCCTTACCAAGTGGCGGCCAAGACGGGCAAAGGGGCGTACATCTTGCAGAATGTAGACGGAGGCATCATTCCAAATACTTGGAATGCAGCAAATCTTAGAAGATATTTCACTTGATAGTTTGTAAAAATGTCATGTTGCTTGAACAATGAATAAAAAATCAAACGAGCGGGACACTCTTTTTCCCTACGGGGTTTTTTATCGAGGCCCGCTCGCCCGTCATTCGAATGACGAGGTGTTTCTTAATTTGATTCTCTTTAAAAGATGTTGATCGACCCAATAACCAAATACCTCTTAAGCGAGTTAAGTTCAAACCGAGTTTGATAAACTGCTTAGGAGGAAACTTAACCGATCTTAAGTACGAACACACCCTGTAAACGAGCTAAATCTCAAGTAGAAACTTGGTAAGCTGTTTACAGGGATCCCTATGAAGATCGGCCCAACGAGGGCTGAAGCAGTATTATAAAGCACGAAGGCCGCGAGCAAAGTAAGTCAAAACTTAGAAAAAGTAAAGATAGTTAACATTAAAGTCTACCCGGAGAAAGCCGGGCTAAGAAAAGATTACAAGAAAACAAAGTACACTTGTTGAAAATACAAAAAAGGGCGAGTCACTCTGGACGGCTGTAGATGACTGTTTCTTCTTGAACGACGTTCCCATGCTCATCTTTCTCCGCAAGACGAACGATTTGGCGTTCCTCAAAAAATGATCGTTGCTCACGATCTCATGGTTAATCTCCAGAGAGGGATAACAATACTGGATCTGAGCAACAGCCTCGTCGAAGCGCCCTTTGGCGATTGACATCGTCATGTCCTCCAAGGCCTCTAGCTCGCCCTTGGCCTGATCCCGCTCGTCCTCGATGGCCTTCAAGGTTTCCGTTAGACCGACCACCTGCCCCCCCAGCTGATTCACCTTGGTAGATTGCTCGGTCAAACTGGCAGTAGCGGTGGCAAGTTTGGCTTCAGCATCTACCTTGGCTGTTATGGCCGCGTCACGTTGAACAATGACCAAGCCAAGTGCGTTCTTCGTCGGTTGGAGGGCGACCTCAGCATCCTCAAGCTTTTTCTTGGTACTCTCGAGTTCTGCCCGCAAATCTGTAATATGACCAAGGGCGGACTTATACTTGTCAGTTTTATCCAAGAGGTCACCCTCCAACCATAAGTTTCTATAGCGAGCAAGTTTTTGAGAAGCTGCTTGGGCAATTTCTGCAACGAACAATAGAAGGTCTACTCGAAGGCGTTCAAAATCTACATCGTTAAGATCGTCCATATCCAAGGACGACCTCCTCGGTATTTCTCTTCTTTTTTGGGGAGGGTCAAGGTCAATCGCAACGGCGTCCACAGAATTCTGAGCCCGATCTCTCTTCTTAGAAGCGGAGTTCTTTCCCTGTTCACGAACAGGAGGTCTATGATCGCCCTCAGCATGGAGAGGTTGAGAAGGAGAAGCAAAGGTGGTCTCTTCTGCTTCCTTGACTTTGTCTTGGCCAAAAGGGCTTCAAAGCCTATGCCCGACATTTCAGCTGAAAAGAAAAAGGGTTAGAGGCAAGACGAAGTAAAAACGATCAAAGCTAACACAAAAGAAAAAGTAAAAGCACACCAAGTTTATTTTCAGCTTGCTCAGACGTCCTAAGACAAGCGAATTTGTTGCAAGGAATAACCCCTTCGGGCAGCCAAGTAACCAGGGTCTCTAGCATTAAGATGCTCTCAATATCGTAATCGCTCAGCCTCCTCTGATGTCTATAGTGGATGGTGTCGCAGTCATAGTGTGAGTGCGACCAACCCAGAGGGAATTTCATCGAAGTAATATGACCTTCGGCGCGCGTCCACAGTTCCCACCATTTCCTTAGCCCGATCATTGATTGGAACGACCCAGAGGAAAGCATGCCTCCAAGGTTTGGCCGATTCGCAGAATGGTTTGAAGAGTCTGATCGTGCCCTTTCGCCCCTTCAAAGAAACTTTTTCCCATCGCCTGGTTTCACTCTTCATCTTCATGGTACGACTTACATCGAATAGGGAGAAGAATAGACGGCAATTCACTTCCCGGTCAAGAGCGGCCATTATTATCTCAAAAGACTTAACAAGAGCCCAAGCATTGAAGTGAAGTTGAGAGGGGGCGACCCCAAGTGTTCTCAGGACGCGTCTCTTGAAGAATGTGATGGGAGGTCGCACCCTCAAATCTCGGAGAACATTGGTGTACATGATAAACTTTAAAGAGGTCGGGATCATCGCAGCATGCTCGTGAGCCGGCACACCCTCAGCTAGCCATTCCTGGTCGCCATAACCAATAAGCTTCGTAAAAAGCGGCAACATCTCATCACCTGGAGGAAAGACCGAACGCTCGTTGGTTATAGCGAAAGAAATCCAAGAGAGGTCATCATCAAGCCTACCCCTCCAATCGTGCTCTTCAGGCAGCACCTCATTGGTCGGAACGGGAGGGGGCGCAGGGTTCACTTGAAGAGATTGAACGGTGTCGACAGTATTCGACGAACGACCAGATGATGACGAAGTAGAGAGGTCGGTGGAAGAGAAAGTCTCGGACGGAAGCCCGCTCGCACTAGTATCTCCAGAGCGAGCAGCACACTCGGCCATCTTTGCAGATTGACGGCCGGATATCCTCGCAGTCTTCTTTGTTCGCGCCATTGCCTTACCCTGCAAGGAGAGGGAAGTTAGGCTCACCCTAAACGATGATTTGCAGAAGGGGGCGACAAGGTCGACCCCGAGCCTGACACCCCCTCCTCGCTCTACGCAACGAAGAATCGAACAAACTAAAGAAAAACGAGCAAAAAGTGCATACCTGGAGTAGGAGAAAAGTTCGGACTCTAGGTAGAATACTCCTTGATGAGCAAAATCAAGCGACCGGACGTGTGAGATCGTCTGAGTTGGAAGTCGTGCACGGGCGAGCACCTGGCCAGAATAGAAGAGTAAACTATTGTTCGTTTCGAGAGCAGAGGTATGACCGCTTTCAGAGCTTCAGGATAAAGAGTGAAGAATGAGGAGAGGGGGGCAGCATATTTATAAGTTTAGAAAGCAAGCAAACGAAACGTCGTGACCTTTCGCTTGCACGCGTCTTGAAAACTGAACCATCATCATAACCAGGCGCCGCCTTTTCGAATTTCGAGGCACCATTAACGATCCTTGAAAGGACGTGAAACGTCGCTTCATGAAAGGTGCCACGTGTCATACAAACGGAGCAGGATCTATCACTATTTCGAACGATCGACCAAACAACCTCGTGTCTTAAAGGAGCGAACATCGGGACGGTCAGGAAACAAGCCTACGCCCGCTCCACGAACGACCTTGGCTTGGGGGGCAACTGTTTCGGAATGGAGCGGCCCAGGAATAAAGGGGGAAAGGAGCAGAGAAATGGATCAACGGACCGGATTGGTCTGTACGCATAGATCCAACGCTCGAGGATCGCCCACCAACGTTATAAAAGCACTAATGGCGTCAATTGTCAAGTACACAGTTTTCTTTGAGACCTATACTCTGCTCGTTCGCTCCTGACTTGGGCGTTGGAGTGTCTTCGCAGGTACATCCGCCCCCTGAAGCGGAGCTCGAAACGCTGTAACACCCCGGAAATAATTTAATTAAAATAGTTGATTGAATTATTAAAATGATTTAGAGGCGGGATATAGATAAATTAAAAGGTTAATATTTTATATGCGTAGGAGGTGAAACGAGTAAAGGAGGTGGTGACGTAGAGAGCCCAGTGTTTACTGAGCCCTCAACTTAAACCCTGGGGGTTTAAGCCAAACCCTCATTCGCAGCAAGCAAAAGAAAAACGAAAGTGAGAGTGAGAGAGAGAGCACGCGGCGCAAAGAGGGAGAGAAGAGGAGGGTTTCGCGAAGAATTTCAAAAGGAGATCGTTCGTGTTGCTGTGGTTTTGTTCGTGTCTCGTTCGTCGTGTTCCGGAGCTTACGTTATTCGAGGTAAGGGTGGGCTTAACCTTGATAATGGGTTGATGATAATTATGTGTGGGTAGTCTAGGGTTTTGTTGAATTGTTCGTGTTGTTGCATATCGTGTTTTCGTTGAGATTGGTGCTTTGATGATTATTGCACGTTATTGTGATTTGTTTCGTTATTTGTTGTTGCGTGATTGTTGTATCACGATGATGGTGTTGTTATTGTTCATGTTTTTGTTGTTGCTGTGCGTGGTTGATTGTTGTTGTCGCGTTGTCGAATTGTCGTTTTGTTGTGGTGGTTGCGGTGTCGTTGCCGTTAGGGTTTGGTGTTTGGCAATTTAGCGATTCTGGACACAGGTTCGGTTTTTCTAAAACTGGCGCTGTTTGGTTGATCCAAGAATTATGAGGTTGGTTGTTTTTGAAAATAGACTTAACGCCGGTCGTTTTGGCACTGGTTTCGTTAAATTCGGAGTTGTATAGCTCGAGTTATAGGCGATACAAGTTAGGTTAAAATTCTGGAAACGATTTGGGTATAGATTCGGTATTTCGGTGACTGGGAACGTTGTATTAACCGAAAAATTATGTGGTTTATTTTTCTGGAAAATAGACTTAATGCTTGTTAATTTGGCACTGGTTTGGTTGCGTTTAGAGTTGTGTAGCTCGAGATATGAATTCCACAAGTTAGAGTAAGATTCTGGAAACAATCTGGACACAGGGTCAGTGTTTTGGTTACCACGTTTTCAAAAGAACTCCTTTTCGAACGAATCCAATTTCTTTGAAAACTAGACAAAATTTGCCCCAGTTTATGCACAAGTTTCATGCAATTTGATTGAGTTTTGGTCACTTTGGGATTGCTTGAATTTGAAGGACAGAAACTGTCCTCTTTTGCAACTAGCCTGTGTGCTTTTCGAAAACTGTACCTATTGGACACTCTCCTTCAAAAACTGAACTTAGGGATGATAACCAGACCCATAGGGCTTTCCAACAAGTATTTATTTGTTGAAATCCGATGTCGTTTGCTATTTTAATTAATTCGCTGAAGTAGGTGCGATGTGCCTAGGCGCTGTGCGCCAGTCTTGTGCGTGGTGTGCGTGCGTTATGTCCGCGTTGTGGAGCCGTCTGGTGTTAATATTTCAGGTGCGGTGCTGGTATGCTCAGGAGAGTTTGGTGGTAGCTGTGATGCTACAACTTGGTGCTATTTTTGGTGAACTCATTTGTTTTGATTCTGGTGATATAGTATTTATTTTAAATACTTGTTATGGTGAGTTGGTGCATAATCATGGTGTCGCATTGTCATATGCATGTTTTGGTGATATAGGCTCTGCCTCTGGTGTTTATTGGTGATATGCCCGTCGTGGCTCATTTTGGTGATCGGTACCGCATGCATATGCCCACTGGAGGGGTTGCATATCATCCCATTGTCTATGAATGTTATAATTTTGGTGGTTCACTGTCAAATGGATTTTTCCTTTGGTATCTGGTGCTGTGATATGGTGTAATTGTATTGTGTTGCTGTAGTTACCTGATGCTAGCATATTTTTATCATCTGCTTATTATCTCTGTTAGACTCACCCCTTCTGCTTGGAATGTTGCCCTCATGCGGCAACGCTGCAGGTGATCGCTAGTGCTCGCGGAGGAATTGCTAGGTTTTGCTTCCTCTCTCGTTTGGGTCTGTGTCAGCTCTGACATGTAGCACCGGGGAGTCGTTAGTTATCGTTTTGAACTATTATTTTAGTTATTGGAAATTGTTTTAATTAATTTTGGAGATGTCTTTAATTGTTAATTCTGGAGATGTTTAAACTGGTTAATATTTCCGCTGCTTGGTGATTTCTTTTATATAAATTATTTTGGAGACTTTTTTTTGGAATAAATGGTGTTTTTTTTTAAAATGGTGAAAAATGTAGCGCCCTTCGAGGTGACTTTGATAATTGTCTATTTGATTGTAATAGTAAAAGGGGGGTGTTACAAGCGCGACCAGAAGAACATCAGAGATCTGATACCTGTGAAACAGTGGTCAAGCATACCAGGCACCAGATCACTAATCAACTAATTGATTATGAACATGCAAAGGGTTATCAATCCTAATTATGTGATAAAAGCAATAGGATAATATTATTTGAAATAAAAATTTGAAATTCAAAGTATAAATTAAAGCATAAAAAGGTCTCTAATCAAGCAAGATCCACCTAAGTCCCTAGAAGAGGATTTAGTTATCCATAGTGTTCAAGAACAACGAAATAAAATAAGGAGTCATAAAGTACAAAGATTAAAATAACCCGGAATATAGAGCAAATTCTGATATTCGGTATTTAGTCTCCTTTTTCTGCTCCAGAGCTCTCTCACAGTGTCAAGAACAGGTACCAAATCTTCCTCTCCTCTCCGTTTGCAGCGTCCGTGTGCGTTTTTCGTCTCAAAGGTGTGGGTGCCTTTTGTGTTATGCGGCTCTCCTCATTCACAAGTGAAGCCCTCCTTTTTTCTTTCTCTCCAAGCTAGGGTAGTGTGATATTCCTTTTTCATCAAGTCAAGATTGTTTCCTCTTTTAATTGCAAGATATCTCAATCCCTAAATATTAGGATTCAGATCCTTCCTAAATATCTATTGCTTGCTATCCACTCCATGCCTCTTTCTTTCTCTCCAAGTCACATGTGCATCACTTTCAATTGAAATCACCAAGAGGATCTTTTTTTTATTTGTTAGTCATATATATATATATATATATATAGAGTGGGGATCAAGTTACTCCCAGAGTAACTTTTGTAGAGTTACTCCTCTTAATATCTCTTTGTAGACATTAAATTTTATCAATCCAGCCGTTGAATAGTTTCATATTATGTTGATGATCATGCATACCAAAAGTTATTGAAATTGAATATCCGTAGCTATAGAATCTTATAGTCTCTATTTTACTTGTATTTTTAAAAGCATAATATACATTGAATTGAACTTATATGATCAATTATCAAACATTTTTAAAATTTTATAAAAATTTGCATATTTGATCTACTCATTTAGAGCTATTAATTTTACGGTTGGATCGGTAAAATTTAAAGTGTACGAACAGATATTAAGTGGAGTAACTCTTACAAAAGTTACTCTTGGAGTAACTTGATCCCCACCCATATATATATATTACATATAAGTGGCTCTAAATTTGACTTTTTTATTCTTTTTCATATTTCCTTCTTTTCTGCAAAACAAGAGCAAATTAAGTCACTAATTTATAT
Source organism: Astragalus glycyphyllos (assembly GCA_963573325.1). Classification (NCBI taxonomy): domain Eukaryota; kingdom Viridiplantae; phylum Streptophyta; class Magnoliopsida; order Fabales; family Fabaceae; genus Astragalus; species Astragalus glycyphyllos. The sequence continues at coordinate 63,088,272 of OY754312.1, read as the reverse complement.
TATTAATAATAACAGCTCTAAAAATGACTTGAAACTATCTCTAAAAATGTAATAAATTGGAGTTTATCAGCCTCTTTCTGAGCTAAAATACTTAGCAAAGTAATGAAATTAGTGGCAAATCGAGTAGGAGCAGAACGAAGAATTTCTCTACGGCCGGTATGTTTTCTCATAAAATACAAAGCATAACAATGGTTATAAATACATTTGGTAACATTTGAGACATGTGACATAACCTCACATACTTCCACTAACTTTCCCATGTATTGCAACATCAATTTAATGCAATGTTCCGCATATGGAGACCTAACCAAAGTAGGAAACTCTTTTTCTAATAGCTTTCCAGCAGCAACATAATTTGCAGCGTTTTTTGTTACTATATGAACAGCATTTTCAGGGCCAATGGACAACACTACCTCCTTGAAAAGCTTAAACAACATCTCTGCCATTTTTGAAACATCAGAAGCATCCACTGATTTCAGAAAAACAATACCTTTGGGTCAATAAACTAGAAAGTTTATGAGAGTTCGCCTCTTTCGATCTGTCCACCCGTATACCATAAGAGTACAACGAGTAAACTTTCAGATATTACAATAATCATCTATCATTTTGTTCATCTCAATAACCCATTTTTTATTAAATTACCACGAAGCATATGAATGGTTGGAAGCTTATACCCCGGGCCCATACTACAAAGCACATTAGCCATAAGTTGATAATAGGCTGAATATGTTAGATGCATTGAATGAGTCACTTGCATCTATGAATCACTTTGCAACAGCGAGATCACACTTCGCTATCACTTCTTTACCAATGCGACCAATACTCTTTCCTTTTGAGATGCAACCTCTGGTTTTGATTGTCCAACAAACATTTGCACTTCAGCACTCTCTTCACTAAGTGGATGTTGATAACTCTCCTTAGTTTCTGCTTGAGTCTTACTTTTCTTGTTCTTGAATTCATCAAGATTGTCTTTCATTTGATTCTAAACTTCTGGAGGTACCTTCTTGCACTTTTCAACTTGGCCTTTTTCTCCAGCCAAGTGGCATTTAAACGTATTAATTCCACCTCCCCTGATAATTTTATCACAAACTCATAGCATAACATTTTTCTCATTCTCTAGAATACTTTTATAATGTCCCCAACCTATATAAGTTTTTCGTCTAATATTTGTTTGGGTTGTATTTTTGGTGGAAGCCTCTTGCGACATTGGTGTATCAGTAGGAGCAGTAGACATTGGTGGTGCATCAGCAGGCGAATACATTGTCCTAGCATAATTACAAAAATCAAGTAATCAACAAACTAGAGTATTTTAAATGGAGCCAATAACTGATAAAATCATCTTATACTCATAAAAGTCTGAAACAGAGTATACTCATAAAAAGTATAATGCAAAAACAAACTAATAACTACTCAAAGGGAGCCAATAACAGATAAAAATCATAAAATCATCCTATACTCATAACTGATAAATATATTGCAAAAAACAAACTAACTCTAATAAACTTGATTACGGTTTCCCTTATTTAGAAGTGCTACATCAGAAAATAAAAAAAAACACTCATAAAAACTACTCAAATGGAGCCAATAATAGAAAATAAAAAGAAGAAAAAGAGCAAAAGAATCAGATTACTTACCTTAATGTTCACTCTTGCTGCGAAATGGTGATGAACTGTGCGAACTAGTGCTGACTGTTGCGACGGTGAGTGCGACAGTGCGATCGGTGGCCGATAGTGCGAGGCGATAGTGGCGATTTGGGGTTTGGGCGGGGGGGTTGCTGCAAGAGAGAGACTAGGTTTGATTTGGGGTTGATTTCATTTGAGAGAGTGAGACACGATACTGACTCTGATTTCTCTCCCCTTTCTATCTTTGTTTTTAAAATTTTTTATTTAAAATGATAGCTTAAACGATGTCGTTTTGATAATTTTTGTTTTTTTGGCTTAAATATATGTTAACCCTGCAAATGTTGTCATTATCCATTTACCCCCTGCAAAAAAAAAACCATTTAAAAACACCTTGCAAAATGTAATATCATCCAGTTACCCCCTACTATTAGTTTTGGTTAACGGTGTTAGTTAATTGCTGATGTGGATACCTAGTTGGATCAGATACGTGGCGATCTGGTGTATGATGTAGCATCAACGCTCGTCGCATTGACTTAAAGTTGGAATGACCGACACTTGAAGTCGATAAGCAACAGATGCTATGACATGCATGTAATGTATGCATTTGGAATGATTGATTGTTGGGCGTAGTGAATGAGATGTGGCTGATAATGAATGTTGAAGTTGATAAACTATGTATGCGGATGCGAATAATATATGAATGCAATTGTAATGCTTAGATGCAAGTGCTATGGTAGATGCATGGTTTGATGTTGGAATGAAGCACATGGTGCAATGATTTATGACATGAATTATTGGGATGCAAAAAGACATGTTTTTGCTCTTTTTTTTAGATGAGGTACTAGACTTAGACTTTTGATGCGAGAAGCAGAGAGGTGAATACTTTGGAATCATCATTCCTTGGAAAGATTAGATTTGATTTGAACCCAAACTTTTTGCAAATTCATGGTTGTCATATTTGTAGACCATGACATGAAATTAAATTTGATCACATTTGCAGACTTGTTCACATTTTCCTTCTATAATGATGATTATCCATCATAGTAAGCTTCTTAGGTCTAAGAAATTAACTGGGAAAATTGTCTGTCTAACATTATGAACTTGTGTTTTCTCTCTTTGAAACATCGTCTAATTAACATGTATAGTTGTGTAAATAGAAATGAATGAGTCAGTTGAATGGAGGTTCTAAGACTATTTGGGTATTTTGGTCGGTGAATATGGTGTGACTGATATGATGGATATTGTCATCGTCTAAGATCATGGAGGATAGGCTTGCCCCAGTCTAAGAACTGTGTGATTTTCCCAATATTGACATCTAAAGATGAGAAATGACTAGCTTGCCCCTATTTTGGGATGACAACAACTAGTAATGTGGATGGAATGAAGGATTGAGGTTTCCCCTCATTTTGGATGGCGATTGATTGAGATGATATGGAGTGAAAAGCCAATGAACTCTTCTAACCCAAAAGATATGCTATTGCCTCAATCTGTAAACGTCTATGTGGCCCCTATTTGAGTACTGTTTTGGACTAGGCCAAACCCTCGCTGGTTTGGGCCTGGCCCACTTCCATACTTCATGACATCTGCATCCATGTTTGACCTGTACCCAACGGTCAGGATCTCTGATAAACTCCAATCTAGTGTATTTTTAGAGTTATTTTTGTGTTATTTTTACAGCAATTATTAGTAATAATATAAATTGCTGACTTAATTTGCTCTTTATTTTGCAGAAAAAAAAGAAAGTAAGAAAAAGAAGAAGAATCCAAATTAGAGCCACTTAAAAGTTATATATATATATATATATATATATATATATATATATATATATATATATATATATATATATATATGGGCTGGAAATTGAAAGATTGAGAAGGGAATTAAAAAAAGATTGGATCCCTAAAATTGAGGAGACACATGAGCTAGAAGATAAGAAAAAGGCAATCAACTTGGTGGCTAATTATTGGTGAAGAGGTTAACATATGACTTGGAAAGGAATTCACCCTAACCTAGCTTCAACAATTAAAGGCATGATATATAAATAGGAAGGATAGCACAACAATAGGGGGAGCCGTAAATACAGATTGAAGCCGTACACACACAGTAGCACACACTGACGGCAACGCTTCAGGAGGAGGAAAAAAGAGAGAGTTTTGGTCCCCGTTCTTGACACCGTTAGAGAGCTCTGGAGCAGAATAAAGAGGTTGAAGACTTAGACCAAGAATTTCTCTAATTATCGGATTATTCTTATCTTTGTATTTCATGAACTTTATTTCTATTTTATTGTTCTTGATACCTATGGATACTTAAATCCTCTTCTAGGGTCTTAGGTGGATCTTGCATTCTTAGAGACCTTTTTTATGTTCTAATTTAATATTTGAATTCCTATTTTTATTTCAATGAATATTGTCCTATTGTTTTTATCACATAATTAGGATTAGCTACCCTTTTGCAAATTGTCCTATTGCATGACCAAACTTTAATTTAGTCTTACAATCATTCAACCTTTTTGTACTTTATGCTTTTCCTGAATTTAAATTCTAGCATGACCAAACTAGGGTTAATTTAGGAAAAAGAATATTAATCGCGAATGACCAAACGGATTAATAGCTTTAGTAAATGGATTGGTAATTAAATAAAATAAGGGAATTCAGGTAGAATTAGACATAGGGGAATCGAAGCTTCCAAGTGAAACCGCAACCCTAGGCTTCTCTCCACTAATTAAATATTTACTTTTAATTCTTGCTATTTATTTACTTTTACTTCTTTGTTTCAATTTCAACTCAATTATTCACTCGTCTAAACAATAAATAATTTTAAGTAGTTTAGTACTTGTTAATTAATCCCTGTGGATACGATAATCTTTTATACTACTTCTGCGAGAGAGTACAGTTGCTCTAAGTGTGTTTTTAACGCAACAAGTTTTTGGCGCCGTTGCCGGCGATTAATTCGCAATATTAAACGAAAAAGATTTTTATTGCTTTAGACATTTTTTTTATGCTTTAGTTTTAATTTTGTTTTTTTTATCTTATTAAAAAAATACAAAAAAAAGTTGCTAATTCTTTTCCAAGAAATCACTGCAGTTCACCCTGTTTTGCAGAGAAAAGTTGAAATCATGGTTAAGACTCTTGGAGATTATATTAGAGAGGCAGAGGCGAAAAGGAATTTAGAGAAGTTATCTTGGTATATGCCTCAATATCAACGCCCATTTTCTCCTCCTTATGAGCCATATTCAAACTATTGGGATGACTATGAGCCACCTCCTTATTCCTACAAGTGCAGAGAAAAGAGGAAGAATCTGATATCGATGAGGTCTTGGTCAAATTTATGGAGCAAACAAATGAAAGGTTTGACCACATGGAGGACCGAATTGGAGCCATGAGTTATCGACTGTCAAGTATCATTGCTTTATTATCTCAAGTGGCCCAAGAAACTCCTGATTCACAAACTGAGCAATACAAAGATTATATTTTTAGTAGTGATGAAGAGTGCTCCGCAGAAGCTAATCTAGAGGAAGAAGCTCCCAAAAAGATGAAGAGACTCCTACTGAGGGGGGTCAAATTGAGACAACAGATTCCACTGATGAGAACGGTTGTGAGGAGAATGAGAAAGATCCATTGATTCGTGATTTGGAGGAAGAGGAGAAAGCCCCAACTTTTGGGCAAATTGTTTTAACCATTGGTGATGCTGTGATTGAGGTTCATAAAGGAAAGGTAACTTTAAGGAGTGGTATAGAAGATGATGTTATTAAAGCTTTAAATTCCAATGAAATTTTCTCTTCTTTTACTTCTCCTTGTTTTGATGATGTGGTTGAAACTAGTATTTTTAGTGATTTAAAGATGCAGGACCTTTTGAAAAAAATTCTTATTTTGCAGGATCCTAGCATAGTGGTGGGTGAAGATAAAATAAAAATTTCACCATCCTTTGAAATTCAACCACCACGTGGAAAAAGAAAGAATAATGTGAACCACATGGTTAGGCAGCTAAGAAGGTGCACTGCGTTAGATGTAAAATTTGCTCTTGGAGAGCCACCTGATTGAGCACCAACTATCGTCAGGCTGATGGCGTTAAAGAAGCGCTTCGCAGGAGGCAACCTGTGTTTTATTTTCAGTTATTTTGATTTTGCTTTTGTTTTGTTTTGATTCCAGGAATAAGCTCAGGCTGCAAGCTCTCTCAGGGAAGTTACTCTTACTCTCTCTCTCTCATTTATTTCTTCTTGTTCCTATTTGATTATTTTGCATTGAGGACCATGCTTCATGCTAGTGTGGGGGAGGATATTATATCTTGTCACTTTTTCTTTATTATTGCACATACCCACTACATGTGTTGATAGCATTTTTTCTGGCTTGTTTTGCATGAACTATGCTTAAATTGAAAAAAAAAGATAGAGATTATGCATTTAGGGGATCCCATAATTAATTTACTTGACAGATTTGTGCTTAATTGTAACTATGAGGATGTCCTTAGGAAGCTGATAATTAGCATTTGTCCCTCTTGAGTATTTTTTGTGAACTAGCTTCTAAATGTGAGATTTGAGCCTTCATAAGGGGATTGATGCTAAATCATAAATTTTTACCCCGTTTCTTTTTATGATTGTGTTCCCAATTTGCTACATTCTAGAATTTGTCTTTTAACCGTTTCAAGGCGAAAATTGATTTGCATCATTAAAAAGATTTGGGGATTTAGGTATTTTTCTGGCCTCAGAGTTGTCTGTTGAAATTATCCATTAGTTGCCCTCTTTGAGCCTATTTGTTATATTTTTTCTTTGGTACCCAGATATAATTTTTTCTTTTTTTTGTTTGTGGTAACCATTTGAAATTGAATGTGGAGCAACTATTGAAAATTACAATTTCGTCCTATATTTTAGTTGTCTATATTATCAGGACTGAGATTTCGTCCTATACTTTAGTTATCTATCTTGTCAGGATGAAGAGAGAAAAAATGGAGTGAATCATGTGCCTACAAAAATATTTTCATACAAAGGAAACAAAATAGGTGTTTTCATGTACTTACCTTTTCCTCCTACGAAAAAAAAATGCAAGAAGGAGGAAAAGGCACATCAAAAGAATGAAAGAGCCAAAGGGCAAATTAAAAGAATGAAAGAGCCAAAGGGCAAATCAAAAGAATGAAAGAGCCAAAGGGCAAATCCAAAAAAAAAAAAACAAAAGAGTCTACTTAAGAAAAAAAAAGTAAATCAAAAAGAGTTGACTCAATAAAAAAAGAAGAGTGAAGAATGAAAGTGGAATTAATTTGGAGTTTGGACAAAAATTGTAAAATAGATAGGAGCTCCATATTTGGTTTCAAATGTTACTATTTGTTTCTTATTTTCTTTGTTTTTAGCCCTTTGATTATCCCTTCCTTCTTATTTCTTACCTTGCATGAATTCACCCCTGGCCCCATTACAACCCATGAAACCCCATTTTTTGCATGCATGTGAACTATTTAGTGGAGATTTGGTCAAATTACAAGCTTATGGTAATGTGCATTTTGTGGAAACATGAGTGTATATTTCTCTAGTCCCTAAAAACTTAGAGAGATTGTGAGCGAGTGCCATTGTTCACGGAAATGTATTCTTCAGGGACTTAAGCCTCTAATTGGGAAACCTAATGACACCTCATATGTGCTATATTTTCAATTATCTGTTATTGTGCTTCTAATTTTGGGTCTCTTATTTGGTTGTCTCTACTACTTCTTTGAAAAATTTTATTGAGCCAGAAAATTTGCTTGAATTAATTTGCTCTTTATTTAAAAAAAAAGAAAGTAAGAAAAAGAATAAGAATCCAAATTAGAGCCACTTAAAAGTTATATATATATATATATATATATATATATATATATATATATATATATATATATGTGGGCTGGAAATTGAAAGATTGAGAAGGGAATTAAAAAAAGATTGGATCCCTAAAATTGAGGAGACACGTGAGCTAGAAGAAAGGAAAAAGGCAATCAACTTGGTGTCTAATTACTGGGTGAAGAGGTTAACACATGCTTTTCCTGAATTTAAATTTTAGCATGACCAAACTAGGGTTAATTTAGGAAAAAGAATATTAATCGCGAATGACCAAACGGATTAATAGCTTTAGTAAAGGGATTGGTAATTAAATAAAATAAGGGAATTCAGGTAGAATTAGACATAGGGGAATCGAATCATGCAAGTGAAACCGCGACCCTAGGTTTCTCTCCACTAATTAAATATTCACTTTTAATTCTTGCTGTTTATTTACTTTTACTTCTTTGTTTCAATTTCAACTCAATTATTCACTCGTCTAAACAATAAATAATTTTAAGTAATTTAGTACTTGTTAATTAATCCCTGTTTATACGGTAATCTTTTATACTACTTCTGCGAGAGAGTACACTTGCTCTAAGTGTGTTTTTACCGCAACAAGTTTTTGGCGCCGTTTCCGGGGATTAAATCGCAATATTAAACGAAAAAGGTTTTTATTGCTTTAGACATTTTTTTTATGCTTTAGTTTTAATTTTGTTTTTTTTATCTTATTGGAGAGAGGAGCCCGCAGCGGCTTTCTCATCTATAAAGACTTAAGAGCCCGCAGCGGCTTTCTCATCTATAAAGACTTAGGAGCCCGCAGCGGCTTTCTCATCTATCGGCTTGAATCTTGATCTCGACAGAGGTGAACCCAGAAAATGACGAAGACGAACGGTGACGTTGATCTCGCCCGGTGGCAAGAAAGGTTCGGTTTGCAGAGCTCTGGATGTCAAATAACGCAAGAATGAACAAATGAATCTCCAACCCGCCTTTTATAGAAACGAGATGCGAAGCCTCACAACGATTCAATGCGTGCCTCTTCAACTCTGCACGAAGAGACTCTCGAGCTCACCAAGCGTCACATCTCTGACTCACCATCCAAGAGATGACACATGGGTCAGCAAATCCTCACGTCAAAGGCAAGTGGAAAACAAGTCGAGGCCGACCTCATGCTGCCCCCGTCCTCGACTTGGGGGGTCACTATTCCAGACTAGGCCAAACCCTCGCTGGCTTGGGCCTGGCCCACTTCCATACTTCAGGACATCCGCATCTACGTTTGACCCGTACACAACGGTCAGGATCTCTCCCACGAATCCAACGGCTCAGGTACGGCACACTGTCTATTAATAGAGGTTCCGCCCTCCATTTTTAGTACGACACAACTACATATGCACACTCTGTTTACACTTTCAATGATCCAACACATTTCCCTAACTCTTCTCTTTTTTACTTCTCTCTTCCTCTTATTGACTTGAGCGTCGGAGTGTCTTGCAGGAACCCCCACCCACCGTGGACAAAGGATCACCTCGGGCAATCCAAGCTCCAACTTCAACCTACCAAGCTTGATCTTCACTCTTACGAAGCATTTCAACTAGAAGCACATTTACATATCTTGAGCCTCGGGCTCGGCCGCGCACAGAGCCCGGGCGCCTTCAATCCGTACTTTGGTACCGAACAAGTACAATGGTGAAAGAGTGCAAACTACAAAGTTAGGTTATCTGGTTAGGAAATTGCTCAAGTATGGCTTTATTAATGTGAATATTGTATGAGATGGACATTTTAGTTGGATGAAGGGTGGAGGGACTGCCCCACTTTAGAATGATAATTCAGATGATTGCCCTAGGAGGGACTTTTTTTTAGGAAGATTCTCGTAAGCATGATAGTCACAAGCCTTTGATATGATGAAATTTCACTTTTGGTGATCACTAAACTTTGTCTTTGATGATCCTTGGGTGCAGGCCTTTTGAGTTTTTTTTTTCCTTTTTTTTTTGATGAACATAAATACAAATTATTTTGTCCTAGTAATAAAACCTTAAGAAAATGAAACATTCAATCATTGATCGGAATGGACTTTTGGGGTTGTAATGTGGCTTATGGTTAGTGATTTATGAAGGAAGGGATAATCGGACTCAAATAAGTGTTTAAGGGTTGATGAGACAAAGAGTCTTTTTATTCAGAGGTGTAATGTGGCTAGTGCTTAATGGTTTCTGAAACAATGGATATTTGGGCTCAAAGTGTTTGGGGTTGATGAGACAAATGATCTTTTATTCGACGGTGCATTTCTTGATATGATGTATCACCTCAAATATTTACATTGTTTTTTTTCAAGACTTTTTCTTTTGAGAATTTTGATTCTCTCTTTTTTTTGTCATTTTCGCTTTATTTTCTTTTAGGCTGAATAAACTGAAGAAACTAGTGCACCATTTTTAAATGAGGGATTGATCATTGTCTCGGGTGATTGAAAGATTTTGTTTTTTTGGCTCAAAGTGGGTAGCAAAGGGCATTTGATATTTTTTGGGAGATATGGGAAAAAATGAAAAATGCCAAACTTCATTTCAAATCATGATTGCTTATTTTCTCAAAATTTTAACTAAAGGACAAAACTTTGTTTTATATATTTGCTCTTTTTCTTTATCTTCTTTTATGCCCTAATATTTGCTTAGGTTGCCCTTACGGGTTTTCCACCTAACTAGCTTTTCCTTTTTGATTTTCTTCTTTTTTTTACCCAAAGGACTTGCACCAAGCACTTATGATATACTAGTGATCACAAGCTAATTTGCCCCAATGTGGTGCGTTCAAAGTGTTCTTTTTGTGAAATTTCATCATTGAAAATCAACAAAATAGTCATCAAGATACTAATGAGGGGGCACTAGAAGCTTTATGGGAGGCTGGGGGTATTGGAAATGGATGGTTAGATGCAAAGGTGAGGATACTAACCGACTCAAACAAAGGTAAATACACATACAATAATGCAAATACATTATACAAATGCTTCATGGAGAGTTAACATAAGTTAAAGATATGATAGAAGAATTTCTTTTTGACAATTACACCAATTAACAAAAGAGACCATTTGGGCTCTCCATAATATGCTTTAACAAAATTGTGAACAAGTTGCTAACAGTTATAATCTCTTTTTGGACATTGAGGGTCTTAATATGATTTGAGTTTGCAAATAAATTTGAGCATCTTTGTTATCAGCGGGTCGAGCTTTCCTAGGAAGATTGATCAACTCGAATATATTACACAAACAAGCATCATTTCTCATCAAACAAGGTGTCCAAAAACACTCTCATGGTTTTTCTTAAAAAAAATTCATGATGGAACACATGGTGGTATCAGGTATGGTAGACATGCATGATCAAAATACAAATGCATGGGATGCATGAAGAAGTAAATGGTTGATCCTAATGCAATTATTCTAATATTTATTTTTCAAGAGGCAATGCAACATGTATGCAAACTCTCATTTTTTGATTTATTGGATGATGAATGATGAAAGAATAATGTTATGCTTTTTTCATAGAAATGATGCATGCACGGAGAAATGATGCATAAGAATGATAAGAGCTAAATGATTCATGAATGCTATGTTTTCAAGTACAATGATGTAACTTCCTAATTTATTTTTTTTTGTAAATAAAATGACAAAAAAGAAAACAAAGAAGATGCTCCCTTGTGTCCTAAATGGGCTATACCTAAATTCTAGTGATTTAACACTGTGAATGTTCTTTTGGTAGCTCTAGTCACTTCCTCACCAAAGGCCTTCGAGCTAAAGTCTCCTTCATCATATGATCCACAACGATAGATGACTACCAGGTATGGGATACCATAAAAGGGCGCACTCTAGCCGAGATTCTCGTGATAGTCAGACAGAAATCGAGAATGACTATCGCTAATAATCTCCACTCATCCTAAGTTTTAAACAGACCCAGGTGTAGGGCCCCACTTATAAGTGTGTGCAAATGTGTATGTGTAATGGGAGCAATATATAAGACTATCCAAGTTGAAAAACAAAGGAAGCATGCAAAATATTTACAAGACAATATACATAATATGATGGTCTAACCTAGGGTTTAAGCATCACAATAATATTTACAACAAATAAAATAAATAACTAAAAAAAATGAAAGGGAAACAAATATAGAAAAACTTAAAAGTTTGGCGCAACTAATCATGTTAGGCTTGACTCTCAAAATATCCCCAGTGAAGTCGCCAACTGTTGCACCCGAAAAATACGGAGGATCTCTCGCGTTCAATGAAGTTGCCATCAATGTTTAATTATAAGGGAAGACATTGAAAAATTCCTTTAAAAAGAAAATGGTTTTCAAAACCAGATTTTGGATTCAGGAGTCGTTTATGCGTGGGGAAGGTACTAGCACCCCACAGCATCCTTTCGAAAAAGATTACCTCTTATTACTTGCGCAAACTATATGAACTTTAATTTATTTCCCTTTTATTATGAAATGAATTAAAAAAGACTTTATAAAAATTACTTATTTTGAATTTTTATAGAGAACTAACAAATGAACGTTTTAGAAAAGACTAAAAAAGATTTTTTTATTATTGCACTTGACAGATGTGGGCCCCCATCTGCTCCTACACATTTCCTGGTAGAGAATCAAAGGCTACGTAGTTCTTGTAGAAAAAGTTTGTATGTTTGTGTTTTTTATTATTTTAATGTTTTTGAAAGAGAAGGGTTTTCGTAATGACCAGATGGACAAATCTAAAGTGGTCACTACTAATGACAGATTTGAAAACTGAATACTCTAACAATCATCAAATGAGTGAAACTTAAAGTGAACATCACCAACGAAACTTACTTTTGAATGTGGATTCAATTTTTTAGAAATGTTAGTTTTGGCGAATGAAAAAGTGTGAATGTGTGAAATATTGGGGGTGTAAACAACAAAAGAATCTGAGTGCAACAGTACAAGCATAATTTGTTTTAGCAAATAACAAAGTAAATAAAAAATAACAAATAAAACAAGGGATGTGGAAAACTACGGTATGAGAAGATGAAATAAAACAAAGCATTAATATTAATGATATTAAAAAAAACCTATACTAACACACACACGAATGAAACCAAGAAGGAAAGGGGGTGCGACTCCCAAGGCTTCAACAAAGCCTATGGAGGTGAAGGCAGTGGCTTTGGTTTGTGGTGGGAGATAAGGTGGAAGTTGTAGACAAGAGAGAACTGGGGGAGGGTGAAATACAAGATGAAAGAGGCAGAAGTTATGGCTTGCCGTAAGTGGTGGTTACGGTGGAGGGTGAGCCTTAGTGATACACCCCTCTCTTCTACTCTACATTACTCTCACTTTTTTACAGTTTTTGTTTCTCAGTTTTTTTCTCTCCCTTTACTATAACTATTAAATGGTATTTATAGACACATTTTGTGGTGTAGGGTGTGGATGCCAACTAAAGGATTGTGACTATGAGAGACAACCCACCAGCAAAGCAGAAGAAGGTACATGGTAGTGCTTCAATGCTTGAGCAAAAGTGGCAAAAAGCCAAAGAACAAGAAGGGGTTTTTTTTGGTACCCCACCATTTGACTCCATACCCCCACACATACGGTGAAAAGACTAAAACACCCCTAAAAAAATGACAAATTTACAAAATATTTACTATTTCTCACTTACATACGATTTGACCAGAAATATTTTAGAGCTTATCGTATTTACCTTCCAGGAGATAGATACGGTTTCCAGTAAATTTCGCATCGTATTTAGCTAGTTACGATTTCCTCCCAGAAGCTTCAAAAACAGTAAGTCGTATTTACCTTCAACAGTGACACATACGATTTTCCTTAGAAAATCGCATCGTATTTACCTTATTCTGAGATAAATACGATTCCTTTTTTTTAATTTATTTATTTGTTTTTTGTTTTTTAAGTGTCTTCTCGACGGACTGAGCAGGTATCCTCCTCGTCTTCTGCTCCCAGTACACGCACCCGCCGGAGAGTTGCGGGACACGCGTCCACCACGCGTAGGCGCGCCGAGGCTAGACAGCTGCCGCTGCTGGAGTCCCTAGAGTATCAGTACGAGCAGCAGCAGCAACACCATTAGTATGAGGAGGAGGAGGACCAGTATATGGCTGAGCCTCAGCACCATGAGGACGATGACTATTAGGAGCAGTTCTATGAGGAGCAGCATGACGATCATCAGCAGCACCATCAGAACGATGACCATCAGGAGCTGCCTTCTCTATTCTCTGGGCTGGAGTCTCATGTCTCCTATCGTGTTCGGATGACGCCGGTAAGTCTAATTTATTTTTGGCAAAATTACACCAGGGGACCTTTAACTTATTTATTTGTAACAAGTTGGCCCTTTAAGTTTCTTTTGTAACAAATAGGCCCTTTAAGTTACCCGACGTTGACACCGTTGGCCCTTTTAGTAAAATGTAATATCGTTCATTACATCAAAATACACCAAAATATGTTTGTTTGCATCAAAATACATAAGCTAGAGTAGTCACAATATATAAAGTAGCATTACATCAAAATATATAAGCTAGAGAAATCATTAAAAGGGCCTATTTGTTACAAAAAAAACTTAAAGGTCCAACTTGTTACAAATAAATAACTTAAAGGTCCTCTAGTGTAATTTTGCCTTTATTTTTTTACATTGTCTTCTTAGTTAAATTTATTTTTTTACATAGCGTAATATTTTCTTTATTTTTGTTAAATACAAACATTTAAGCGTAAAGTGAAGGTTACCAACCATGGTAACAAGCTAGCCAAGAGACTACTGCCGTATTCCCAGAACGTACAGTTTTGGCAGAGGTTCTTAGCTTCAGGTTTGTCCCGCTCATTCAGACAGGACATATCACTGTGGACCACGAGCTGCTTTCCGCTTTTGCTGAGAGATGGCACTAGGACACTTCGTCATTTCACCTACCATTCGGTGAAATGACGATTACTTTGGATGACATCTCCTGTTTGCTGCATCTTCCCATCTCAGGCAGATACTACAGATCTCCACCCACTGGAGTCACCACTGAGAAGGCAATTCAGCTTGTTGTGGCATATCTCGGGGTTACTGAGGAGCAGGCCTGTGCTGAGTGTCGAGTTGCTTCAAGGCCGTATTACCGTTTTAGCTGGATCCAGCAGATAGTTGTTGCATCGTCCATTGCTGCTGACATGACTCCTGGTCTTAAGGCGATGATCCTTCTGGTTCTGAGCTGGAGCATTTTCACGGTGAAGACATATGATAGGGCTGAGGCCAAGTGGCTGCTGCTGCTTGAGGACCTTACTGTAGCTGGTGCTGAATCATTCGCATGGGGTGTAGGAGCAGTTGCTTTCCTGTACGACCAGTGAACTATGCCTCGTTGGACCAGGCCAGACATTTAGCTGGGTATGCCTCCCTGTTACAGGTAATAAATTTTAATTAAACTAGTTTTTTATTTAATTAAATTAGTTTTTTATTTAATTAAATTAATTTTTAATTTAAATAACTCAGTTATTCATCTTTGCATTTCAGAGCTGGATTTTATGGTACTTTCCTCATCTGGTGGAGAGGCAGCCCTCTGATGTGCAGGGCACACCACGCTGTGGGGTTTGGAAGAGGAAGAAGACGGATGCGCTGAAGTTGCTCTCTTATAGGGAGAGGATTGATTCCCTCATAGTTGATGATGTATGTTGGCGACCATTTGAGGGTACATGTCGGATAGGTGCCTCCGTCAGTTTGGTACATCCAGGTCATCCCACGTCCCCCTCTCACCGGTCGTCCTAGCCATGATGACTGCATCTTTCGGGTTTCCCACTATTTGCCCACTGTGCACGAGGTGCTTCACACGACTAGGCCTGCTCAGGAGTTGGGTGAGGTTGCTGCGGACTACTTAGAGTGGTACGTCAGAGTATCTATTCCCAGACTCTTGCCGGTTGCACCACTACCAGAGCAAGAAGCTGCACCACCACCACCACCACCACCACCACAGGACGATGTAGATCTTGAGTGGGTACAAACTATGACAGATGTGGTTAGGAGTGGGCTTCGTCACGGACATATTCGTATGGGCACTAAGACGTACGTTTGCCTTACGCAGTTGTTAGATATGCTACCCTAGGCAGGACTTGGGCATTTTCTATTAGTACTTTTATTTTATGTTTGTACTTTTATGGATTCTACACAGTTGTTGGATTTTATGTTTGTACTTTTATTTTATGTTACTACTTTTCTTGCGAGTTTCCTTAAAATTTCGGTCAGTCGATTTCATTTATGTGATAAAACAAAGTTACATATCAGTCGATTTCATTCATGCCATAAAACAAAGTTACATAAAAGATAAAACATAACAAACTAAACCCTAATCTTCCGGTGCTCGCAGACAACGTAAAATCTCATTCACGCTCCGTTGTGTTTCCACGTACAGCTCCAACGGCTTATACCCCAGAAGCCTGTCATGAATGTCGAACATGTTCGCCACGTCTTCATCGGTCTTGATAGACATGGACTAGAAGGAAATACAGCCATCATGTCCACGATCGGGTTTCCGATAGTGATACCAGTGACGTCACTATCTTCGCCAGTCACTTGAACTTTTGACCAAACTTTATCCTTCAAACCTTCAAACCCCATGGCGCGGTGGATTCTGCATAAAACCGGCTTCGAACTCCAAAAGTAGACGCCATCTTCTCTCGTGGTAATGTTGCCCCCATGATGTATACCGCAGAGCTTATTCTCGTCAGACCGTTGTGTTAGGCAAATCTGTATTCTAGATGTGTGAATTAAGTAATTGAGAGTGAAATTTTCATGTGAAAAGAATGAGGGTGGGTGGGTATTTATAGAATTCGTTAATGAATATCAACCGTTGATACTATCCATGCAATCTACACCGCTGAAAAAAATAGCCGTTGGGCCAGGGGAGTAAATCTGGTCGTCGATTTAAACACCAATCGTATTTACCTATGGGTGAGGGTAAATACGATTTGTATTTTAACAAATCGTATCTATCCCCCACAAAAGGGTAAATACGATTTGTATTTTATAAAGTGTATGTACCCCCACCCATAGGTAAATACGACTTGTATTTTATCTAAATCGTATGTACTTCCACCCAAGGTACATACGCTTTATTTTTTTTCTTCTATCGTATTTACCTCATCCAAGGTAAATACGATTGGAAATTTTTAAGGGAAATCGTATATAGGTAAATACGATTTTAAAAAATATAAGTCGTATCTACCTATGAGGAACATAAATCCGATTGTTTCAATTTTTTGTCAAGGGTATTTTCGTCCAAAAATATAGTGTGGGGATATATTGGTAAACAGTGGGGGTAAAAAAAAAAACCCAACCAGAAGAAAGGGTGTATTTGGTTAAGGCCAAAAATACATTCCACTACATTGAGCCTGCGCAATGCATCTCCTTTTTTCTAATTTTTTTTGTTTGTGTGTAAAAAGGGAAAGGATCAAAAGAAGAAAAAGAAAGTGTGTTATCTTGGTTCTCAAACTCAAAAACACAAGCAAGACATCCAATGCTACTTTATTTTATTTTTTTTTTTAATTCTAATTATGTCTTGTATTATTACTTGTATAAAATTCTAAAGATTAACTTATTTTTGGAAATTTCATTTGTTTTGTCTTTTAATAAGAAAATAAGCGTAAAACAAGACATCAAAACAAAATTTAAAGATGCTACATTTTTCTAAGAAATTTTGAATCAGGCGGACAAAATTAGGGTACAACAATTATAGAATTTCCTGCTTAGATACACATTATCGCAAGAATAGCTGAATCGATTACATAACTTAAATTAAATTCAAGTCATATTATCGAATACAGAGACAACACTGGAAACATAAACAGAGATGAAAGAATCAATCTTCAATCTTCTCTCCGAGCATGTCATCTAACCATGCCTTTTAGCTTTCCTTGTTTCTTGTTTCTTTGTAAAAACAACAACAATAATAGGGTGAGATAACATATCTCAGTGAGTTCTACCATGACCCCTAACATCGCTCATGGTTCAAATATAAAACCGTTACAATCGTAGTATAATTTATAAACCATGTGCCTTTTTAAATTTAACACAACACCGACCGCACAACAACTTCTAATCCCAATGAACCGTGTAGTTTAATTATTAGCACAATACCGACCGCACAACAACTGCTAATCTCGATATTTAAATGTGCTATTCAATTAATCTTAGCTTTCGTAGTTTAATTTATAAACTACAAGTCTCTATTATAAATCGAAACGCCGACCGCACACACAACTACTAATATCGGTGAATCGTGCAACAATACCTAGCATAACATCGGCCGCCACACCATGCTTACTCCGGATGAACCCCCGCTAGTACTTTACCTAACAGATATTGGCCCTAGGTTAAGGGCTCATGACCTTCCCAGCCTAGTATTCTATTCAATGGGTCGTCACCCATAATTGATATAATTTATATATCATACCCGCATTGGGCCGCCTCCTAGATATTCGGTTAATCTATATATCGTTATTCTACGACCGGTTTAGATGAATACAACAATAATTATCCCGCGTCGTTAATAGCAAAACAAATAGGACATGTAATCCGTTTAATTTTTCAAAAACTCATGTGCCCTCACGTGTACTAAGACAATCTTACTTAAAATGTAAGAAAACATCTAACATATCATACGATGTCGAAAAATTGCAAAAGACCACTTGTTAGAAAGCTACAGATGTCTAGTTTCTGAATAAATCTTTAGTTTGGTAAAATAATGGAACAAATAGTACAGTTTTCAAAAATAAACAAAATGGTTCCTAGATTAAACAAAATCTGTCCCCTAACTTCAAGCACTTCTAAAATGTCCAAAACTCAACCAATTCACCTGAAACTTGAGCCTGAACCATTGAAAATTGTGTCTAGTTTTCTTAGAAATAAGAATCTTTCAAAAAGAAGTTCAATTGAGAGCACAATACCCAAAACACTAAACCTATACCCAGTTCAACCAAACTTGGGATACTCATAACTCAAACTACACAAATTCAAATTCAACCAAACCAGTTCCTAAATGACCAAAAATAAATCTAGTTTCTAACAAAACAGGCCTCATAATTGTTGGACCTACAGAACTTTCCCAGTTTTAAAATGGCAGTACCTATGTTCAGAATACTTCCAAAATATTTCCCTAATATGTGAAACCCATATGTTGGGATATACAACTCCAATTTTGATAAAACCAGTGTCAAATTAAAGAGCCTTAAGTCTAGTTTTCACAAATGTAGGACACAGAATTTTATGATTACCGGAATGCACGAAACAGCCAAAATACTGAACACATATCCAGAAACTTTCCAACAGCGAAATTTTATCATCAATTTTCTAATTTTCTGCAACCATCCATTTGAAACAAAGCAAACAATAGGTGTATCGCATTAGAAGAGAACATACATATTAATCCAATTCAGCAATCCACAAATCAACATATAAATTGACAAATAAACCGTAAAACGTAGTTTTCCTGAAAAACGGTTTTCGACTCAAAATTTCGAAATGAATCAAAACGACACAAACAATCACATTTTAAACCATCCTTTCAGAAACAAAAACGAAACTTAAACGTGAGTGAAACTCACCTCTTGAAGCCCTTCTTATGAATATAATTCTTTCACCGCAACATTAACTCTTATCTTTATTGAGCCTCAAAACAGATTTGATCTTCCTTTTTGCTAGCCTTCAATCAACTAATTCCCAAACCCCTAAAACCCTAATTATAAGCTCTCTTCTCTAGCTTGCCATACCCTCTAAAGGTTCCTTGATTTACTTTGCTAAAAGTTCACAAAATCAACAAATTACATGGCCCACAAGGTAGCCCCATACACTGTTATTGCCCTGAATTTCAGCAACTCCTCTGAATTTTTACCTTCTTTTTCTCCCCGAAAATGAGCACTATTTTGCAAGATTAAGCTTCAATAGTCATGTTTTCTATGCCCCCTAACAGTTAATCAAGCTCTTTGGTACATATCCATCACCATCGATGACATGCAATGTTCCCAAGTTGACCACTTAACACACTTTCTGCAGAATGTTTATGCCCTACTTCATGCCCTCTATACTACACGAAAAAAAGACCTAAAAACTCCTATCCTTGTTCAAAAACCAAGATTATAACTTCTTCTAAAACATACTTGCATCATTGTGAAAAATCAAAGAGAAATTAGGGGGAGAAGGAGGTGACCAACTCACCAAAATTTGGCCTTCAATGTCCACGAGGATGAAGGAGCTTTGAATTGAAAATTGTCAAATACATAAGTGTGGGAGTGTGGTTCTCACTTGGGTTAGTTCTTGGGTTCTCAAGAGAAATTTTGGCAAGTACATTTGTATAGAAAAATATTCCCCAAAAAGAAAAAAAAGAAAAAAAAAGTCAAAAAAAAAAGAGAAAAGAAAAAAAATAGAAACTGTATATATCTTTTTCATCTTTGTGTCAACAAGAGGGAAAGTTGTGTGGAGAGAGTTATGTGGAGAAGTATATCAAAATAGATAAATTCATTATACCTTATCGAAGTTGGACACTCTCATGCTCATTCTACAATTGATTTTCATTGCTTCTTTATCCTCTTTGATTCTTTTTAGCTTAGTTCCCCTTAGGATTATCCCACCTTGACCTTGGCCCCATTACAACCCTTATAAAGACCTTTTGATCTTATGTGCATGTGTTCTTAAGTGAGGATGTTAGAAGCTTGTCAAGCATATGGTAGTGCTAACTTTCATTGATGTGCTTATTATATATATGAGAGTAAACACAAGCCTAAACACTTGAGTGATTGAGAGCATTACTAATACATATCCTTTGAGGACTCATCACTTATGATTCATTATTTGGTGCTTTATTCTCTTGTTTGTTTTGATTGTAATTAAGTGCTATCTCTGATTGTCATTCTCCTTGAAGCCTAGGAAAAGTACCTCTCTTATGACTTTGCATTCTTTGGATTCATTGAAAACTCATGTATTGTTTTTGTGTCTTGTTTTGTTTGTTTTTGCCCAGAGTGCAAAAGCTTAAGTGTGGGGGAATTTGATCAGTGCATTTTAATGCACTCTTTATAGCTTTGAATTTGCTGTTTTTAATTGTGTTTTGTTCCTAATCTTTAAGTCTTAGCACGTTTCTAGACTTTGGGTCATATTTGAGCAATATAGTAATTTCTTGATTAATTCTTGTTTTTTATTGCATATTGACCCCTGCCTACTCTTCAGGCAATAACCTTGGCTGTGTTTATCCGATTGAGGCGTGCGAGTACGCGTTGGAAAGCTAAGGAACAAGGCTACAAATCTCCTGTTGACCTCGAATCCCATTTCGGAAGTATTGGTGGCAAAAACTGCGAAAAACTGGAGCAGTTTAATGTAAAACGGGTTTACTGGCCAATTTACTATTTTTGTCGGGCTTTTATCCAAGAACCCGTAAGGGATTAGGTTTTTCGTTTGACTTATAAACTTGGCTGACCATCAGCCGTTGTCCTCTCTCTTACGCATTATTCACACTTTACAAGACTTTTGTGCTCTAGCCTCCATGGAAGCTTAAACTCCTAAGTCGATCATCGGTGAAAGGCTGCTGCCGTTTTACGGATTTTGAGGTTCAGTGTTTAATGTTATTTCGTCTACTTTGTTTTTAGTTTTCAGTTCTTTCTTCTCTATCAATTCCACATTTGAATTTTTTGTTTGCAAATTTCGTCTTGTGTGATACTTAATTACCCAAATTCGGTTTACTTGCAATACGCGAATCGTTTATGTATGATGCTTGTTTATATGTGAATCTGTTTTCGCAACTCTTAACTATTCGAGTTATTTAATCGCTTGTTTTATTTAATTCGAGTAGGAATTTATAGAGGATTGATTGAATTTGGTTATGATATCGATTGTGTTAAGTGGCGGTTGTTCACGATCACGATTGATTGAACACATTGCTTTGACGCTTGCTTTAAAACGGTGCGAGTTCGCATAAACTAATTGACGCTTGCTTAATTAGTTTATTATCAATCAAGAACTGAAACTTTGAACGAGTCTTGCACGATTATTTGGAACCGATGATAAATCCAAACGCGCACCCGGAAACTGGTGGATCGATTGACTCTTTAATTTGATAAAACCCCCAATAGAAATCGTTTTCTTCATAAACAAACCCTCATTCTCTTATTGTTAATTTTGTTCCTGATTATGGTAATCTTAGTATTAGAGATCCTTGTGAGACGACCAAGGTTAACTTACCTTGTTACTATATTTTAACTTTTTTTAATTATTTTGACCCGCGTACGACCGCTGATCAACTATATATATATATATATATATATATATATTACAATGTACTTTACATATTTTGTATTTAGTTATAACACTATGATACTTGAAAGAATACATACAATAGAAATTTTGATTTAATTTTAGTAAATACAATTTTAATGAATTGACAAAAAATCTATTTTCTTACATGTCTATTTATTCATAAATTGTGTATCATTAAGAAAAAATAAGAAAATTCCATGATCCAAAAAGAATAAACAAAGTTAAACCTAGAGTAAGAATAGGAATTAACATAATTTGACTTTTTATAAAATAAGTTGGTAGAGGTAACTAACAAGAAAGGTATTAATACACGAGAATTTGAATTCAATTTTTAGAAATGAAAATGGTATTAATACATTGGAATTTTTGTTTGGTTTTATGAAATACATAAACAGAGATGAATGGAGACCATTGTCAGACAGTCCTGCGACACATGGGGCATTTGTTTGACTTAAATGAGAACACGAGTTGGGCAAGCAAATTTCTTCTTACCCTACTGGACGATCTACAAGGCATATGGAACTTATAATAGACTCAGAGTATGGTCTTCCTACTTCAATAATGAATCTTTCAAGATTTTCAAAAGAGCATTGTGTTTGAACGTTTGCCGTTATACAAGTCTGATTAATTTCAATTGTAAGATAAGTATTACAATTTGAGAGTACAATCAGCCGATACCTGTTCTGAACACTAATTGGGAAATTTCCTTGGTACCCGTAATACTCCTGATAAAGAAAAACACAAAATAAAACTGAAAAAAGAAAACCTAGTTTTACTCAATTTGATAAATAAAACATGTGCATGAGATTGAGTGCGGTGATATGTCGATTTTCCAATAATCCCTTAGTACTACAATAAGTTTCATACATGTCAAAAAAAAACAACTCCCAAAGTAAGTGCCACTTTCTATTTGCATCACTCCAAAATTGTTATCTTCTTTTTTCAATTATCACATTTTTTGCATTGATTTTAAAACAATATCCATTTGTAACTTAGAAGAAAGGGAATTTACATATCTATAGGAGCTCAGCAAAATTTACACAATTTGGAAGAAAGGGAATCTAAAGTATGAGATGGAGAGTTCATCCACGTGGCAGCCCAGTAGACCACAAAACATCAATGTTGATGTACGTTTGTATTCGACCGAGAAAAAAAGGGAAAATTGCTACCAGGAAAAGGGTAAAGATAAATGATAAAATAAATAATGACGCTTCACATGGGGGTGGAGATGAGGCGCCGTGTAAATACGGGGTGCCAATAGTGCACAAGACATATGGGGTGCCTAAAAGTTTGGTAGCAAATTGCACACTAATTGAAAGTATTGGTCTTTATATACTAATATAAGAGTAAAAGTTCTATGTTATTCAAGATGAGATTAATCATAATGTCTTTTGCTCTACAAAACGTCTAACAACTATAACAACATGGTCATTAGATAAATTCTAGTAAAGGCACCTTAATCAATGAGATCATATTTGTTTGGAGAGTTATGGTGTTATTTCCTTGAAGAGCAATAGAGCAACACCTATCAAAGAAGGTGAAGGTGCGTACGATATCATCAAATACTTTTATTTAATCAAACCTATAACAATGATCGATGAATTAAGTATTTATACGTTGTGGATATGAAGTTAATAAAAAATGGCATAGAAATAAAAAATATAAATGAATAGATAATAGAATAATAACTTTCCTTATTTATAAATAAAATCTAAATCTAAACCAAAATAGTAAAATACATAAAAAATGAAATGGATATTTATATTTAGGTTTTGTGAAATAATATATTTACTTTAAAAAGTATAATAATAAATTGTGGTTATTTATTAAAAAAGGTTAGGATAAAAGTTACGATCTTTAAATATGAATATAAAGTTTGTTTTACCTGACTTATCTGATGAACATATAAAAATTGAAACTTTAACCTTGAAAAAACTATCATGTTGTCAAAGTCCAAACTTTTCTTTAAAAACTACTCATTTTGTTTCACAAAAAATTGTAATCGTAACGGCTTGGGCCCTTTTCTTACTTAGTAGATTACCCAGCACTGCACATCATGACCTTCTCTACCCCCAATGTAGAGTTTTTGCCTTCCGTGGAAATCGAACCATGCACTCTGGGGATCAAGTACATGCTCAATGCATTCCCACTACCATATAGAGAAGGTCATGATGTGCAGTTCTGGGATAGCCTACTAAGAACGAAAAGGGCCCAAGCTGTTAAAGTAATCATTTCAACTATTTTAAAAACAAGGTAGATCTTTGGACCAAAAAAAACAAGGTAGATCTAAGTGAAAACAACCAAAAATTCCATGATTTTTAACAAAACAAGCTAGATCTAAGTTATTTTCAACTAAACAAGGTAAATCTAAGTGAAAACAACTAAAAGTTCCATGTTTTTTAACAAAACAAGGTAGATTTAAGTGAAAACCACTAAAAATTGCATCAGAAAGGGAGATCCTTTAAGGATCCATCCTCTCCATCTTCCTCATAGCTAAAAGTTCACACTCAAATCAGGTAGTGTTCTTGCTGTGTCCTAGCATTGGTCGTAGCATCAAGAGAAGTGTCTGACGTCCATGAATTTTTTACAAAACTAACTTTCATCGTAAATGTTGTTAGTGCTTCTTCTAAAAGGCACGACCAATTGCAGGCTGCTCAAGCAATCAACACTATAGACATGATTGGAAATGATGAACTTCAAACAGGTAGAGGTGCAAATCAAGTGGGTACTTTACAAAGAGCTGGAGATACTCGATGGAGCTCTCATTTTCAGTCTCTTTGTAGCTTAATGAAGATATATGATGCGGTCTACACTGTTGTTACCAATATTTTTAATGAGGAATCCAATTATTCCCAAAAAGGTGATGCGTCTACTGCAAGAAAAATGTTATCGTCATTTGAGTTTATATTTATTCTACATCTGATGCATGAGATCATGGGAATTACCAATATTCTTTGTCAAGCATTGTAATCACGCTCTCAAGATATTGTAAATGCAATGCATCTTGTTTCTACAACAAAATTACTCCTCCAACTAGTCAGACACATGTAACTATGGAGCATCATTATCGAGTTGTTATTTTCTTGGTTGCAATTGATTCTCAGTTGCACGAATTGAATTTGAGATTAAATGAACAAACAGTGGAGCTTCTAAGTTTAAGTAGAGCTTTGGATCCTACCAACAATTACAAGGAATTCAATAGTGATAATATTTGCGGGTTAGCAAAATTCTTATGATTTCGTTGACTAAATATGACTATATTATTAATGTTTTTAATCAAAATGGTATTTGCAGGTTAGCAGAGTGTTTGTATTCACCTGATTTCACTGAGCAAGAAAAAATTCATCTGAGGTCACAATTGAGACAATCCGGTTGACATACCTCAACATCAAGCTTTCCAAGATATAACAACACTTTCTGAGTTGTGTCAAAAATTGGCAGAAACAGGAAAGTCAAAAACTTATTACTTGGTTGATCAATTGATTCGTCTTATTTTGACACTTCCAGTCTCTACAGCAACTACTGAGAGAGCTTTTTCAGCAATGAAGATTGTTAAGACAAGACTCCGAAACAAAATGGATGATGAGTTTCTTGCAGATAGTTTAGTTATTTACATTGAGAGAGACATCGCTAGTGTTTTTAGTACGGAGACAATTATTGCTGAATTTGATTCCTTGAATCGCCGTCGAGTTCGACTTTCTTAGATGACTATAGGTCGATTTAATTTACATTATGTAGTTCATTTTGGTTATTTCTTAATGAAGTTTATTTTACATATAAAAAATTACTTTTATATTTCGCCACCCCATAAAAATTGGGCTAGCTCCGCCACTGCTTTTTAGCAAATCCAATTTTTTAATGGATAAATCGTCACCTAAAGGTTACACCTTTTAAAAAGAAGAATACATGTGGTTTTCTTTAAATACTTTCTGTAATACCCCAAAGTA
Organism: Astragalus glycyphyllos; assembly: GCA_963573325.1. NCBI lineage: Eukaryota > Viridiplantae > Streptophyta > Magnoliopsida > Fabales > Fabaceae > Astragalus > Astragalus glycyphyllos. The sequence goes on along the minus strand of OY754312.1, from coordinate 63,062,668 downwards.
AGTAGTAGCTACTTAGGATATTCCAACCTAGTTACTTCACTACATTTATATGTATTAGTTTGATTGTTTGATTTAATAGTAATTAGAAGAATTATAAGTGTATGGATAATTTTTCTATTTAGTACTTAATTGAGTGTTTTGTTCGAAATTGTCTAAAAAATAAGACAAATCAATCAGCTATGTGTATTAGAAATATAAGGGGGTTGAAAGGAGAATTTTTGTATAGATTGAAATGCTATTATGGGTGTCTTGTCTGATTTTATGATCAGTGAAATTAGTGTAACTTGAGTCATACCATAGATTTTCCCTTCACTTTCTACAGACTATCTTAGTTTCTTCATATTTATATGTGCACGACATGTGACTGAATAATGATAGTTTAGAATTTACATTCGGTTTTCAAAGATAAAACATCATTGTTTGTCACTTGCATTATGTCCTTAGATATGGTTGAATTAAGTTGGGGTGATTAAAAATGCTTTGAAAATAGTTTAAATGAGCTTTGGGCTTTTATTAGTCTACATATATAGTAACTTTCGAAGCTTCTAATGATGAAGCCCAATAATTGGAATTAACTTAATTCCCATGCTTAATTCCTTCAATCATGAAAGAATGTGTGTATACAAAAATGCTATATAGACCAATAAATGGACCAGAAAGTGGACAAATATACGGATCCGTGTACCATTTTGTATCCATCACTTTAAATTATGTTTTTATGTATTAAAATTAATAATTTGTTTTGTATTAAAAAATTTAAAAATACTAAAACAAAAAAATGAAAACTCGGTTAAACCACTTCCCTCTCATATTACTCTTTGCTGCATCTCCCAGCTTCTTCTCTCAGCTCAAACCCTCACCTTCTTCTCTCTCAACCCATTATCCCTCAGCTCCATCTCTGCAAAATTTTAAGCTCTGTTTACTGCCAGCAACATCACTCTTCTCTCTTGACTCTCTCAATCCCTTAGATGCTTCTTGTGCGCCGTCCCTCAGTTCTGGTTACAACCATTCCGGCGAAACCAGCATTTCTGCAACATTCAGCTCAACTCAGCTCATTTCTGCAACCTTCAGCTCAGCTCACCTCATTTCTGCAACCTGCAGCTCAATTTAATTTCGTTTGTCTCTCAGAACTGTGAGCTGCTTGCTCAAGTTTCTCTCAGATCCGTAGACTAAAATTTTGGAGAAAAGCCCTCTTGTTGTTAGAGCTCTGCATGTAAGGTTTGTCTCTTTGATTTAAAGGTGAATAGGTTATACATAGGAATGCTTTGTTTTGGATAGTAATATGCACTGGAAGTGAGCAGTTAGAATTGTGATTTATCTAGTACTTAAGACTATGTTAGCAGAGTCAAGGATGATTACATGTTTTGTTTTATCCTCTTGAACGTCCCCCTGCCAACTCAATGGAAATTACAAAGTAGTTAAAAGTTTCTGCTATATATATAGAAGCAAAAATCAATTTAGATTTTCAACTAGATGTTCATAACTGAATACAGGATATATTCGTTTATCTGCAAACCATTCACATTTACCTCTTTGAAGTCTTCATCAAAGAGCTTAGAAATCGGTATCGATTTAGGCATGGAGGAAACTTGCAAGAGTATTTCTTGAGATATTTCATCATTTACAACACCTAAAAGTTAACAGGAGAAATAAATCATTTAAGGTACATAGATATAGCTACATTAAGAAATATAAAGTAAGTTAAACAAAACTATTCAATAATTGATTACCTAAAACTCTCACAAGCTGATAAGACTTCCTTTGGTTATGATCATTGAAATATACTTTGGATCTAACAAAGGTTCCAACAACCTTACTCACAAAACTTTCAAGCTATTTTTTTTGTTAACTCTAGCACTTAACTTTGTTTTAGGTAGATAAATTTTATAATTATTGACTTATTGTGTTGCTAGTAAGTTTGGTATTTTTCTAAAATAATAGGCATAAAATCTGACAACTTAGAAGGTCCCCTTTATCAGCTTCTCTTCTTCACATTGCATTTTCTTGATGTTGGAGAGGGAATCTAATTATGAGATGGAGGGTTCATCCATGTGGCACCCCAATAGACCACTAAACATGAATGTTGGTATAGGTTTGTATTTGACTGAAGAGGCAAGAAAAAACAAAAAATGGAAAAGGCTACCATAAATGTCAGCTCAAAAGACGAGTCAAATGAGGACATTCAAGAACTTAGAAAAGCATGGCAGCTTGGTAAGAAGATAGGCTTAATTATAAGCATAGGTGGATGTGGAAGTTATCTAGAATGTAACAAAACTTTGTAAGAGCTCCAAGAAAAGGACTGATATAAATGATAAAATTAATAATGACGCTTCACATGGGGGTGGAGATGAGGTGTCGTGTGAATATGGGGTGCTAGAAGTTATCTAGAATGTAACAAAACTTTGGTAGCATATTGCACACTAACTGAAAACACTGGTCTTTAAATATTAATATAAGAGTAAAGGTTCTATGTTATTCAAAATGAGATTAATCACAATGTCTTTAGCTCACCAAAACGTTTAACAACTATAACAACATAGTCATTAGATACATTTTAGCAATGGCACCTTAATCACTGAAATCACAGTTGTTTGGAGAGTTATGGTGTCAATTCCACGAAGAGCAACAAAGTAACATCTATAAGAGAAGGTGAAGGTGCATACGATATCATCAAAGACTATCAGACCTATAACAATGATCCATTAATTAGGTATTTATACCTTGTGGATATGAAGTTAACAAAAAATGGCATAGAAACAAAAAATATAAATGAATAGATAATAGCATAATAACTTTCCTTGTTTATAAATAAAAACTAAATCTAAACAAAAATAATAAAATAGATAACAAAATGAAATCAATATTCATATTTAGGTTTTGTAAAATAATATATTTACTTTAAAAAGAATAATAATAAATTTTGATTATCTATTAAAAGAGGTTAGTATAAATGTTACGATCTTTAAATTTGAATATAAAGTATGTTTTACCTGATTTATCTGCATAAAAATTGAAACTTTAACCTTGAAAAAACTATCATGTTGTCAAAATCCAAACTTTTCTTTAAGAACTGCACATTTTGCTTCACAAAAATTTGTAATCATTTCAACTATTTTAAAAACAAGGTAGATCTAAGTGATTTTTAACTAAAGAAGGTAAATCAAAGTGAAAATAACTAAAAGTTCCATGATTTTTAACAAAACAAGGTAGGTCTAAGTGATTTTTTGCTAAACAAGGTAGATCTAAGTGAAAACAACTCAAAATTGCATCAAAAAGAGAGATTCTTTTAGGATCCATCTTCTCCATCTTCCTCATAGCTAAAAGTTCAAACCTTTTTAGCAAATACAAATTTCTTTTAGGATACATGTGATTTTCTTTAAATACTTTCTTTGAAACAAGTTTAGTAAATTCATCTTTTTTTGGTGTAGAAATAGGATGATGAGCTCCATCTCTGTGAATTTTTGAGCTCCGTTTAGTGCCAGCAACATCACTCTCATCTCTCGAATCTCTCAATCCCTTAGCTTCTTCTTGTGCGCCATTGGAGAAAACCCAATCCCTCAACTTCTTATCTCTCAACCGATACCCTTAGCTCCTTTTCTGTAAACTAGAAATCAATCGTGCGTCAGCTCCTTCTCTCTTAACCCATCGTCCCTCAGCTCTGGTTATATCCATTTCTGCGAAACCCATTCATCCGGTTAAAGTCAACAGCACTTCTACGCCAGCATTTCTGCAACACTCTGCTCAACTGAGCTCATTTCTGCAACCTTCAGCTAAATTTAATTTTGTTTGTCTCTCAGAACCGTGAGCTGCTTGCTCATGTTTTTCTCAGATCCGTAGACTGAAATTTTGGAGAAAAGCCCTCTTGTTGTTAGAGCTCAACAGTTAATTTTTTGAGCAAGCTGGTTTTCACTTTTTGCCGGTAATCCTCACATTGTTGCTATAACAAAAAGCAACAATTAATACATATCCCTAGAGAAAGAAAGAGTGAACAGAATGTAGTTAACTTTATAATTATATAAAGTGCATTTCCAACTAGATGTTCATAATTGAATACAGGATATATTAGTTTATCTGCAAATCATTCACATTTACATCTTTGAAGTCTTCATCAGAGAGCTAAGAAATCAGTATCGATTTAGGCGTGGAGGAAACTTGCGAGGGTATTTCATGAGATATTTCATCATTTACAACACCTAAAAGTTAACAGGAGAAATCAATCATTTAAGGTACATATATAGGCCTACATTAAGAAATATAAAGTAAGTTAAACAAAACTACGCAATAACTGATTACCTAAAACTCTCACAAGCTGATAAGACTTCCTTTTGTTATGATCATTGAAATCTAATTTGGCTCTAACAAAGGTTCCAACAACCTTAATCATTGAAATCACAGTTGTTTGGAGAGTTATGGTGTCAATTCCACGAAGAGCAATAGAGCAACACCTATCAGAGAAGGTGAAGGTGCTTACGATATCATCAAAGACTTCTATTTCAGCAGACCTATAACAATGATCCATTAATTAGGTATTTATACCTTGTGGATATGAGGTTAACAAAAAATGGCATTGAAACAAAAAATATAAATGAATAGATAATAGCAAAATAACTTTCCTTGTTTATAAAGAAAAACTCAATCTAAAGAAAAATAATAAAATAGATAACAAAATGAAATGAATATTCATATTTAGGTTTTTTAAAATAATATACTTACTTTAAAAAGAATAATAATAAATTGTGGTTATCTATTAAAAAAGGTTAGGATAAATGTTACAATCTTAAAATTTGAATATAAAGTATGTTTTACCTGATTTATCTGCATAAAAATTGAAACTTTAACCTTGAAAAAACTATCATGTTGTCAAAATCCAAACTTTTCTTTAAAAACTGCTCATTTTGCTTCACAAAAATTTGTAGGCTTAAATATGTATTCTGCCCTTGCAAATATCACCATAATCCAGTAATACCCCTGTAAAAATAAAAACTTTAAAATTACCCTTGCAAATATAAATCGCTTACGGTTATGCCCCTCGGTCAGCTTCCCATCCAAAAAAATAATTTAAATAAGGTTTAAATATATGTTCTGCCCCTGCAAATATCACCATAATCCAGTTATGCCCCTGCAAATATCAGCATAATAGAAAAATTAAAGATTTTGACAGGGGCATAACTGGATTATAGTGATATTTGCAGGGGCATAACTGGATTATGGTGATATTTGCAGGCGTAAAATATATATTTAAACCTTATTTAAATTATTTTTTTGGATGAGAAACTGACCGAGAGGCATAACCGTAAGCGATTTATATTTGCGAGGGTAATTTTAAAGTTTTTATTTTTACAAGGGTATAATTGGATTATGGTGATATTTGCAGGGGCAAAACAAATATTTAAGCCAAATTTGTAATCATTTCAACTATTTTAAAAACATGGTAGATCTAAGTGATTTTTAATTAAACAAGGTAAATCTAAGTGAAAATAACTAAAAGTTCCATGATTTTTAACAAAACAAGGTAGATCTAAGTTATTTTTTTTTGCTAAACAAGGTAGATCTAAGTTAAAACAACTAAAAGTTGCATCAAAAAGAGAGATTCTTTTAGGATCTATCTTCTCCATCTTCCTCATAGCTAAAAGTTCAAACCTTTATAGGAAATCCAAATTTTTTATGGATTAATCGTCACCTAAAGCCCACACTTTTTGAAAAGAAGAATACATGTGACTTTCTTTAAATACTTTCTTTGAAACAAGTTTAGTAAATTAATATTTTTTGGGTGTAGAAATAAGATGAGGAAAGCTTAGAATCTTCATCAAGTTAAGCAAACTAACTATATAATCATGTGAAAAGAAAAATGGATGGAAATTAAGAGAAAAATTTACCCAAAATTTGGCAAAGGGGGGAGGCCATCGGTTGAAGAAGGAGGAGATAAAGAACTTGACTTGAGCACCAATATTTCCTTCAAAATGAACCCTTTACCTTCACATTTCAAAAACTCCTCTACCAAGATACAAGGGAAAATTGAAGAGGATGAGGAGGAAGGGATTCACCCAAGTGGTGGAGAGCAGGGAGGAGAAGAAGTATTGAAGACTTGGAGAGAATTTTGGAGAGAAAAAGGAAAGAATGAGGGAATTACAATATAATGATTAAAATATTTGAAGAAGTGAAAATGAGATAGGGGGAGCTTCAGTTGGTGTTTTTATAGGGAGGGAGAATTAATTTTGATTTAATTTTAATTATAAACTTAGTGATTAAGGAATAAACAAAAATATCATAGGGAATTACAAATATATCATTATTCTCATAACTATTATTTTTTTTGGACCAAATTCTCATAACTATTAGTAATATTAATATTATTATTATTATTATTATTATTATTATCATTATCATTATTATTATTATTAAAAATATCTAACATCATGTATTTTTTAAATAATTTATGCTATATTAGTTTTCTAGTATATTATTTTCTTGTGTTTTCCATATTTTGTTTACCAAATTGATTTCTTGTTTCGGTGCTTCTAGATACTTCTTTGAGTCACAATTCAGGGAAAATGAACATTTTTATTTTATTTCGACTAAAAATATTATAATTGTTTTATACTAGTCATAAATGACTTCTAGTCTATTTGAGATTTTTAAGCGTTTAAATTTGGCCTAACTAGTGTAAAATACCCCCAGAATCTGGTGGAATTTACAAAAAAGAAATTTAAATTTTATCCTAATATGATATTTTGAGGTTCTAAAGTTACACTTGTTTTCATCAAAATCACTCTTTCCTATTTAACTAAAATTCTCACTATAATTTTTTATATTTATCAAAATGAGAGTAAAAATGTATTTTCTCATTTCTGTATTAAAAATATAATGTCCATCCTTTTATAGTATATTTGAAATTAAACATGAATACTCATAATACGACTTTATATGTTTATAACTAAAAATTAAAGGAATACCAAAATAAAAAAATGAATACCAAAACTATAAGAAAATTGATATTTGGATTTTGTAAAATAATACACTTACTTTAAAAATAAATAATAATAAAGTGTAGTTATTTATTAAAAAAGGTTAATGAATTATATCTTTTTTGGCGGTTCTCATTTTTGGCATGGTCTAGCAGGATGTGGAGTAATACAATTAGTTTGGGTTTATTGCAAAGATATTATACTGCGGTTGTTCACTAAGTATTACTCCCTCTAATTCGAACCTGGGTAGAAGCGGTGGGATGAGACCTCCTTGTAATCCATTAGCTAGAAGTGACACATTGCTCTAGAGACGTTTCGTGTGGAATATGTAGAGGTATTGTGTTGGAGCATTGGTAATCAAAAGCACACATGCTTCAAGGGTAAATTCTGAACCATGTGTGATTCATGATGCATGTATCATCCATAGACATGAGATATTTACGCAAGGTTTTGGGAAATTACGTTTTGATCACCAAATTGACTCATGCTAAGATACATAGAAACTACAGCTTATTTCAAAATTACTGGCAAAGTTGAAAACCAACCTTTTGGTCGACTCTTCTAGGCCCTAAGTGTATGTTTGGCCGGAGGAGAATTTTTGGGATGTGAGAGCAAGGGAAGAGATGGAGTATGTTACATTTTGTTTGTTTAATTCAATTTTATGAAGGGAGTAGGGAAAAATCCACCTAAGCCAATTTTAGTTCCCTTCCAAAAGTGGGGGGATTTCAACGGGAGAGAATATTTGTTTAACGTTTGTATATAAATACATTTTTATTTATTGTTGTAACATCCCGGTTTTTGAGTAGACTTCAAAACCAAAACATTACCTTCTAGCATTTCTGAGATGCACTTTCTGCAGATTTAAATACTACACAACTGATAAATCAATTATGTATAACCGGAATGATCAATTTTCATTAGAACCTTATAGTTTGATACATAAATTCTTCAGTAGATCATTTATTTCAAGTAATTATGAACCAAACCAAAATCCAGTGCATAATTTCCTTATACAGATGTAACTCGGTATAAAACCGATGAAGTAACAATTACTACGAAGCTCTAGCAAGCACGAGCAAAATTTCCTTAGGACCGGGATCCTCAAATCAAAAACGGTGAGATTACAAATCTTAGTGAGCTCTTTCGCGACCCCTCACAACTCAACTCTCGGTGTTTTATCTTATCTTTCACTTATCACAAACCCACGTACTACAAGCCTTATACGACGGGAAACCGACCCAACAATAAATATTGCCGAGTCAACTAAAGAAGGCCTTGGTTTAGAATGCATTACTTCCCTTTGGAAAGTGTGCTCCAACTAGGGATCGTCATCCGCTTAATGTCTATTGTTTACTTAGGAACTTGTGTCCATTACTCGGCCTTGCCCAGGTTCTCTCTTGATAGAAAATTCAATCAGTTTACAATTTTTTTTTATGACTCAAGATGATAGTATTAGCGATATCAATCATAAGCAAAATCTTGGTATTATTTTTCTTAATGTCAAATACTCCTATTATATAGTTAGAAAAATCAACCAGCAGGAAAATGAGCATATCACAATCAGTTTATATTATTAGTTATTTTAAGAAGCTTTATAATGCTGTTGAGAACCCCTCAATCGGGTTCCCGGATCAAAAGTTATGGCTAAAATAGTATGAATGTACTTTTGCTGAAAATTGCACAGGGTCGCGACGCAACCTTATCCCATCGAGTTGCGATAAGGTCTAGAAACGTTTTCTTCACAAATGTGTGATTGGTCGCGAGGCAACATCTCGGGTCGCGACGCGACCAGTTCTGTGCAAGTGCAGGTTTTGCGAAAATTGACCATTTTTCCTCTTTGTTTTGATTCTTATGCTCATTCCACTTAACACCTAATTGAACAACAATCACTAACAACACCATGGTACATCCAAACAATCAATTTTCCAGTTGTTTGGTACCTAGACTTCGGATGCAGTTGACCCCGGGGTATAAGTTGATATGCTTCCGGAGATCTTGAAGATAAACTTCAGTTGGATGAGGATTGGCCTCGGGTAGATGTATGCACACGTCGTGTGGGAAAACCGGGACGTGATACTTGAAGAAAACAAGGGTGTTCTGTCGTGCTGCAGTGATGGGTTGCATTGAAGAGGCGTGTTTCTTCATACCTTGACCCTATATAAGGCGAGATGAGGATTCTTCATCCACTTTGCTTCATTGTTGAAACTGATTCCCTGTGAGAGCTCTTAGTAATCTGAAATTGTGCGCTTTTCCAACCACCGTGCCGAACTTGGTTCCGCCGCGTGACACCGTGTGTTCTGGGATTTGTGATAGGGCGAGATCACCACCCACCGTCCGAGTACTGCATTCAAGTCGATCTCAGGAGACTCTGCAATCGAGGTTAGGTTTTCTCACATAATTTTTCGGTGTTTAGAGTTATAATACCTTCGTCCGCGGCTGACGTTGCCGCTTCGACGGCCGTCGATGCTTCGTGCCTCATGGGGAGGAGACGGACCAGTCTTAGGCTTTCCGAGGCCAAGATTGATACCTCTCTAGATTTAGATAGTGATGGTGCCACCCTCCCCTTGCAGATAAATGGTTCAATCAAAGAGCCAGGAGACGCAACCTTTTGTGCCTCCCGGGAAGCCAATCTTGAAGAGGTCGGCCGAAGGCCACCGGGTGCATATGCTGCAGCAAAAACTTGTTGTGTGAAAACAATATGTGCAAGTATACACAATCGCAATAAGTAATAAAGAGTAAGTAGAGATCGTTCCCACGAGGATTGTTGAGTTCTTTTCTATATTTAATTAGCAAGTAAGCTAGTGAATAAAAGCAAAGTAAACTAACAAGTTGTAGAACCCAATTTTATCAACAAACAGCAAGTTAAATAAATGATTAGTAGAAATCCAGAATGAGAGTAAGTTAGGAATGCCTTCACTATGCAAATTCATAATAATGGTCTAATGTTGTATCTGATGCTGTAGCATTAGGTGCTGCAGCAATAGATGTATTTTCTCAAACACTTCACACTAGGGTTTCCTCGCAAGAGTTTATCTCTAAACCCTAAAGGAGTCCACCCTAGGCTGCTTAGGCACCCGCAGTATTCACCTTATGGATTTTTCCCTCCTATATCTAGGGTTTAAGCAAAGAACATTAAAATCTCTTTTAAATTATCTTGTGAGTTTAATTTACAAACCATCTCTGAATTTATAAATGCTACTTAGATTAGACGGCCAATCCTAATCTAAGATGGAAATATTATCATACACAAGATAAAATGCTTAACATAGAACATACTTCATTAATCACATAATAAATCCATTCCATAGATCCAACATCTCAACGTGAGGAGACCGTTGAGGAGGTGTACGACTGGGTTTCCACCAAGATTTGCAATATTTATCCGAGGTTGAAGCCGGACAAGCCCATATCTTTTTTACGATCAGTATATCGCTGCACCTGCCGATCAGCGCTGGAAGTCGATGACATTCCGGTGTGTACTAAACATGACGGCCTCAGCTTATTCTTTTATGGAGCTGCATTGGAGACTATGAGGGCTCAGATCCCTTTTAGTGAATTTTAGAAGGACGTCCTACATTTATTGCATGCGGCCCCCTCACAACTATTGTCGAACTGCTGGGGATTCATACGTGGCTTTGAGCTGGTCATGGAGTACCTCGGTAGAGTAACCTCAGTTAAAGTCTTCTTCTGTCTCTTCAATGTGTTTCATTCGCCTGAGCCGGGGTCAGGTAGGATGAGGCAAGGTCATATTGGCTTCCATGGCCATTTAGATCATTCTTATTTCACGCCGGCCAATGATTCCAACAAAGATTTCAAGTCGGCATTCTTCTTCATAATGGCTTCCAACAATGCAGCGAAGCGGTCGATTGCAGATTTTGAGGGAAAAAAGATGTCTAAGGAACATTTCCCACTGTCTTGGACTCGAGAACATTTTGTTCGAGATGGAGAAACAATCGAGACCAAATCCTACGTAGGGAAGCCGTGGTTGCTGAAAGCGGACGATGCGACTTCCTCCAAGATGATTGCATTTCCTTTTTGATATTTTGTTATGGACCGAGTCGATCTCGGGAATATTTTGATGTCGGTCCTGACCATGTCTTTTCATTTTGCAGGTAAAAAGGATGACCTTGACGCCATTCTGAATGAGTCCACTATCGACATGTTCGTGCACGTGAATATGTCGGACAAGCCTTCCGAGAAGAAGAAGAAGAAGAAGAAGGCGGGGTCGGCGTCTAATGCCAACCCCAATGTCAATGCCACCCCCTCCCAGTCTTCCAGGGAGAGGCAATCTTCAGACAAACTTCCTAAGTCGGCTCCGGGGTCGTCTTCTAAAAAACAAACAATAATTGAAAAGAAAAGTGAAGAGGAAGGAGACATCACCTTGGAGGATTTCCAAGCTTGTGTGAAAGTTGCCAAGTTCGAGGCAGCTGCTTTCAAGAAGTTGTAAGAAACTATCGCCGAAAAGTCTAGTGCCCGACTCAGAGGTAAGAATTCCGAATTTGAAGCTCTCAACAGATTTATCGACGACGAGTTGATTCACACTTCTCGTAAATTGAAAATTTACTGAGATTGTAATTTGGTAGAACTCTCTAAAGAAAACCGGAGCTTGAAGGCCAAGCTGGAAAAATTGTCTGACGTGTAGAAAAGACTGAACGAGGCCCACGATAAGGCCAACGAGTAGGCCAAGAAGATAGAGGAGCTTCCTGTATTGGAGGCCGACCTAAAAAAGGCAAGGGAGGAGCTGGAGAAGGCCAAGGAAGAGAATAAAGCCGAGACTCTAAAGAAAGAGGAAGAGATGAAGAGGTTCAAGGCAGAGCAGGTCGTTCTCAAGAACAAAATCGCCTCTGGGGCCGTGGCTGGCTTTCAGCGCTGCTTGGACATGGTGGTCTTGCTCGACCCCAAGGTTCGGGTAGATTTGCTGAAACTCAACCACAAGGCAGTGGATGGTCGGATTCTTAAGGGAGTTCAGATCATCTACGAGCCGACTTCAGCTTCTTCCCCTGGTGCTGCGGAAATCGGAGAGCCAGCTGCTTCCGAGAATGACACCCCTGCTGCCGAGGTCAGTGCTGCTCCTAAGGTCAATGACAACACTGCTGTTGGTGTTGAAGAGGCCAAGAGTCTTGAAAATTTAGATTAGATTTCTCGTTTTTATTTTTTGAGTATTATCGATGGTTGGTCTCGGGCATGTCCGAGGCCAACCCTGGTTTGTAAGGACTATGGCACCGTGCTTTTCCAGTTAACAATTTGCACTTCCTTAATCCTTGTTTGCTCCTACTCTGATTGTCTCTAAGTATTTTAGCCGTTTGATATTTATCTTGTTTGAATGCCGAGATAGCGTATGAGATATTTTCTCTTGTTTGAATGTCAAGATAACGTATCAGATAGTCGACACCGCTGAACAGTCGAGACTGATAACATTAATAACTTCACAGATGGGAAAGCCGTTGCGGGCCCTTTGAGCTCCATAGATGGGAAGGCCCCTGTGGGCCCTCGGTCTTCAAAAATGGGAAAGCCGCTATGGGTCCCCTCTCCACTATCTTCACCCAGAGGTCGCTGTGGACCCCGGACTTCAGCCTCTGATGGAGCGTTGAGCTCGGAGATCAGATGGGAGGTGGGCTCGCAAGATGCAAAATTGGGATACCTTCGGTCTCTGATGGAGATCGTATGCTCGGGGATCAGAGAGAAGATTTGCTCGCACAAGGTGAAATTGGGATGAAGTCGCTGTGGACTACCTTCTCGGACTCTCTGCCAACGCTTTGAGCTCGGGAATCAGAGAGCTGTGGGAGCCGCTTCAGGCTATTTATAACTTGAGATATATGATACGATTGGAACCCCAGTTGATCGAGATAGAAAGCCGAGCTTAGATAGGAGAGATCTGAGTAGAAATTCAGACTCAATATAAGAGGTCTGAGAAGATGGGACGAAGGTACGAGATGATAAGAGGAAGATCTTGGATATAAGACGAAGATCCGGAGTCAGATGAAGATCTGAAATAAAAAGGTGAAGATCTGAAGTAGGATGAAGATCTGTAGTAGGTCAATCTGAGAAAAATGCTGTTGCTATTGTGAGGAAAGCGATCCCACACCCCCCGGAATCAAACCAGACCTGGAGGAGAACGAGATAATAACAAACGAGTTAAGGGTAGAGGAAGTCTCGGCTCACCTTGGCATAAAGGATTAGGTCAGACGATAGTCCGAGGCCATCTCTGCTGAGAAGAAAAATAACGAAGAGAGAGATCGGAAGATAAAGATTCGGGAGAATTCGGTAGCAAGTGATTATGCTCCCACTGTGGTCGCCATTGTTCGGTACCTGGACTTCAGACGCAGCTGATCCCGGGGTAGAAGTTGATATGCTTTGGATGTACCTGAAGTGTCAGATTTGGGCATTTTTGATTCTGGCCGTTAGATGCGGACCCCTGTTAGTGGGGTAAGTGTCGGGTTATTCCAGGTGCGGAATTGGACCAGGCCCAAGTCCTGTGATGCTTTTGGCCAGCCCCGAACACCAGCAATCAAACATTCAATTATAGCCAAGTCATGAGCATTCAACACCACACAATTACTTTAAAAGAATTTCAGCACAATGTCTTCCCAATGAACATTCTAGCTTGAGTAAATACTTCAAAGACACATGCATTACTGATATCTCACAACACAACACCTACATACACCAGAATATCAATCAAACACGACATTCAAATGAAGAACTCACCTCAAATGGATTGAACAACCACAATCAACAAGAAGTAAAACCTTTGAACACCAAACAAGCTCCTATCCACCAATAGCTCTCCCAAATTCGAGTCCGGCGTCTAAATCCACTCCTTCAGCAACCCCATCCACAATGTAGGTAAACCCCAAAACTAATTTGAAGGTGAGAAGAATAGTGGATTAAACTGAGTTTTGTGCCTCTAATAGTGCTCTATGGTAAGATTGAAACTTAAAGAAGGAAACTCAAAATGAGATGAAATTCAGCTTGAGAAATTGATGTGAGAAGAGTTTGAAGGTTTTTCCTCTCTTTTCTTTCAAATCCTTCGAGCTCTGTCTCCCTCTTTGAAGGGAATGTCTTTTGTTTTTAATTTGAAAGTGAGTGAAACATTGTGGAAATGAGGAGGGTATGTTTTATTTCTACTGAGGGCTTTAGTGAGTGGGAGAGTTTAAAGTGGGACTGGCTATTTTACCCTTATGATAAGTGCACCTGATCACTTCTTTACTCATACACTACCCAATTTAATTCAACTAGTCACACAATCACACAAGCATACAAGCATATAATTATTTCATTTAGCCATGTATTGAAGAAAACTATATCATCACTTAGGGACTCAAACCACAATTACCCAACTCGATTAGCAACAATTAGTTTAAAATTAGTCACTAATCATAATAAATAGCACTACCACTTTGGGGATGTTACAATTGTGACCTTTAAATATTACACACTTGAAAATCATAATTTTACAATTTCCTTCCATTTAAATCTCTCCCCCACCCCTTGTTGAACAAAACAGAACATATATAAAATATCATTCCCTATGTTCCTCCCCTCCCCTCCATTTCTTGAATTATTTAGACCCAGATTGTAGTTTTGTTTTATTTTATTAAATATCAACATTCAGATAGTAATATGAAAAGCGACAGTCTAAATATATATATATATATATATATATATATATATATATATATATATCAATGTACTTTACATATTTTGTATTTAGTTATAAGAATTCTAAAAGATATAATTGATAAAAATGATCATTTCCTTAAAACTGAGTATAACACTATGATACTTGAAAGAGTACATACAATAGAAATTTTGATTTAATTTTAGTAAATACAATTTTAATGAATTGACAAAAGAATCTATCTTCTTACATGTCTATTTATTCATAAATTGTGTGTCATTATGAAAAAATAAGAAAATTCCATGATCCAAAAAGAATATACAAAGTTAAACCTTGAGTAAGAATAGGAGTTAACATAATTTGGCTTTTAATAAACTAAGTTGGTATAGGTAACTAACAAGAAAAGTATTAATACACGAGAATTTGAATTCAGTTTTTCGAAATGAAAATGGTATTAATACACTGGAATTTGAGTTTGGGATTATGAAATAAATAAACAAAGATGAATAGAGACCATTGTGTGACAGTCCTGCGACATTGATGAATAGAGACCATTGTGTGACAGTCCTGTGACAGTCCTGCTACCAGGAAAAGGATAAAGATAAACGATTAAATAAATAAAGACGCTTCACATGGGGGTGGAGATGAGGCGTTGTGTGAATACGGGGTGCCAAAAGTGCACAAGACATATGGGGTGCCTAAAAGTTTGGTAGCAAATTGCTCACTAATTGAAAACACTGGCCTTTATATACTAATATAAGAGTAAAGGTTCTATGTTATTCAAAATGAGATTAATCATAATGTCTTTAGCTCAACAAAATGTTTAACAACTATAACAACATGGTCATTTGATAAATTCTAGTAAAGTCGCCTTAATTAATGAAATCATAGTTGTTTGGAGAGTTATGGTGTCATTTCCATGAAGAGCAATAGAGCAACACCTATCAAAGAAGGTGAAGGTGCGTACGATATCATCAAAGACTTCTATTTGATCAGACCTATAACAATGATCGATGAATTAGGTATTTATACCTTGTGGATATGAAGGTAGTAAAAAATGGCATAGAAATAAAATATATAAATGAATAGATAATAGCATAATAACTTTCCTTATTTATAAATAAAAACTAAATCTAAACCAAAATAGTAAAATACATAAAAAATGAGATGAATATTTATATTTAGGTTTTTTGTAAAATAATATTTTTAGGTTTTGTAAAATACATTCGGTTTTCAAAGAGAAAACATCATTGTTTGTCACTTGCATTATGTCCTTAGATCTGGTTAAATTATGTTGGGGTGAATTTTTGTTATTTAAATCCAATAAATACTAGCAATTGATTTTGAGGATACCATGGAGCACAAACGAAGCCGCACAACTATTTGTTCTGAGTCACGTTCCATAGCATCGTGTACGGTTATGTCATGTTGGTTAACCCAGTTTAAATATGAAGGAATCATTCTCCTTAGTGTGTTTTAAAAATAAATCTTGACAAATTTTCAAGGATGAATTTTTTTTAAGTTAGGGTGTAATGTAATACCCCAAAGTAAGTAGTAGCTGTAACACCCCAATTTCAAGATTCTATTATTTTCGGTGATTTTTTTATGGTGTGTGCGTCATATTAATTTTGTGATATTTTAGTGTATGTTCAATATGCAAATAATGTATGACTAGTTATATTTAATTACTTTTAACTACTTATTTTTGTTATTTGTATTATAAATAATTATCTCTATAAATTATCAATATTTTGGAATTACTTTTTTTATTATAATATAACAGTTAAAATTAGGTTTAGTGGTTAATAAAAGGCTTTGAAAATTGTTTAAATGAGCTTTGGGCTTTTATTAGTCTACATATATTGTAACTTTCGTAGCTTCTAATGATGAAGCCCAATAATTGGAATTAACCTAATTCCCACGCTTCCTTCCTTCAATCAGCCGTAACTCGTAAAACCACAATATCCGCACGCCTAAGGACGAGGTCTCCGACGTTGAAGTCTCGGGGGATGACTCTCTGATTGTATCGTCTGGCGATGCGGGCTTTTATGACGGCCTCGGCGAGTTGAGCTTTATCCCGATCCTCCTACACGAGGTCGAGCTCTTCCCTTGTGGCTCTGCTGTTGGCGTCGTTGCTAAGGGGGTACAATGTTCTCCAAGTAGACTCTCCGACGTAGACCGGGATGACGGCCTCGGTCCCGTACGTCAGTCTAAAGGGGATTTCATTGGTAGTAGAGTGCGGGGTCATCCGATATGCCCAGAGGACATATGGCAGCTCGTCTGGCCAGGCCCCCTTTGCCCCTTTCAACCTCTTTTTCAGTCCTTTGAGGATGACTCTGTTTGCCGACTCCACCTGTCCATTGGTTTGAGGATGCTCAACCGAGGTGAAGTGATGTTTGATGTTCCGATCAGTCATTAACTTCTGAAAGCCCTTGTCTGCAAATTGCATTTCATTGTCGGTAATCACCACGGAAAGGACTCCGAAGCGGGTGAGAATATTCTTCTTGACAAACTTGATGCAATTGTTAGCCGTTATCTGGGCAAGTGGATCAGCTTTGACCCACTTAGTGAGGAAGTCGTCTGCGACAATTAGATACTTTACTTCGCCTCGGCCAGAGGAGAAAGGTCCGAAGAGGTCTATACCCCATTGACAGAAAGGCCACGCTGTGGATATGGAGGATGGTGAAGCATGATGGACGTCGGCGTACCTCTGGCAGGTGTCACACCTCTTGACGAAGTCGGAAGCATCTTGTGTCATGGTCGACCAGTAGTACCCTGCCCCGAGGGCTTTCTTCGCCAGTGCTCGGGCGCCGAGGTGCTGTCCGCATATCCCTTCGGGGATTTCTTCCAACACATAATCGACCTCGTTCCCTTCAATACATTTCAGGAGGGGAGCAGAGAATCCGCGCCGGTAGAGTTTTCCATCTATGATCGTATAGGACGTAGCCGTCGTCGGACTGCAGTGGCTTCCTTTGAGTCGTCTGATTCGACCCCTGATTCGATGTAGTCCCTGATGGGTTGGATCCATCTCGGCCCGTTGGTGATGGTATTGACCTCGGCAATGGTAGTCGAAGATAGGTCCACACTTGGTTTCATCAAGTTCTCCTGTATGATGCTCCGGAGATTGCCTGTTGGCTTTGTGCTGGCTAGCTTCGCCAGGACGTCAGCCCGTGCGTTCTCAGCTTAAGGTGCGTGCTTTAGTTCTGCTGGGTCGAATCGGAGGAGTAACTCCCAGACCCGAGCTAGGTATCGTTGCAGGATAGGGTCATTTGTCACGAACTCCCTTTTTACCTGAGATACTACTAACAGTGAATCCGTGTTTAGCTCGATGATCTTCGCTCCGAAGTCCGAGGCCAGTTTCAAACAAGCAATGCAAGCTTCATACTCCTCTTGGTTGTTAGAGGTGGTGAACGCGAAGCTGAGGGAGACCTCGATCATAAGTCCCTCAGAGTGTTCCAGGATGAGGCCGGCATCGCTACCCCACGAATTTGAGGAACCATCAACGTGGAGCTTCCATCGTAAAGGTTCCGTCTCGGGTTGGGATGGAAGTCAGCTAGGACCTGAGCTTTGAGAGCGGATCGGGCCTCATACTTAATGCCGAATTCGGATAACTCTACTGCCCATTTGATGATTCTCCCTGCAAGGTCCTGGCAGCAATGACCACGGCCAAGGCCACCTTTTCTATCTTCTGGTACTGGGACTCGGCTCCTTGTAGCACTTTGCTCACAAAATATACTGGCCTTTGTCCTTCTTTAGTTTCTCGTATGAGCACCGCCCTCACTGTCTCCTCGGCTACGACAAGGTAGAGGTAAAGTGTTTCGCCTTCGACCGGCTTTAGCAGTATTGGGGACTCGGAGAGTATTCTCTTGAGCTCGGCGAGGGCGCTCTCGCATTCAGGCGTCCACTGGAACTCCACGCCTTTCTTCAAGACATTGAAAAAAGGGAGAGAACGATTAGCCGCCTTGAAAACGAATTTGGACAGGGCTGCGATCATGCCCGTTAACGTTTGCACTTCCTTTTTAGTGGTTGGGGGGCGCATGTCGGTCACGGCCCGACATTTGTCCGGGTTCGCCTCAATCCCCCTTTCGGTTAAACAAAAACCAAGGAACTTCCCGCCTCGGACACCAAAGGTGCACTTCTCGGGATTGAACCTGAGGTTGTTCCTTCTGGCTTCGTCAAATATTTCTTGGAGGTAGACCTACACGACCCGGCCGATTTGTTTGCAAAAGACCTTGTTCATCATCCGCTGATAGGTGGCCCCGGCGTTTTTTAGCCCAAAGGGCATCACTCTGTAGCAGTAATTCCCTTGGTTCGTCATGAAGGTTGTTTTCTCCTGGTCCGGAGGGTTCCTCGCAATCTAGTTGTAGCCGGAGTAGGCGTCTGGGGATGGGAAAGGCATCCTTAGGGCATGCTTTGTTGAGATCGGTGTAGTCCACACACATTCTCCATTTTCTGTTGCTCTTTTTGACCAGTACCACGTTGGACAACCAATTGGTGTATTTCACTTCTTTGATGAAGCCTGCCGCAAGGAGGTAGGCCACCGCCTTTGCCGCAAGCGACTAGGTTTTCTCTGAGGGCCTCCCCGAGGTCGGCACCCACTTTGACGGTCTTCGTCGGATCGCTTGATTTTCCTTTTTAGCTCCTTGGCCGAGTCGTCGTCGTCCTCATCCTCAGAGCTATCTGGGTCGTATTGGGCATCGACCTCGGTGAGATGCACTTGGGCGGCGGCTACTGGCAATTTGGGGAACTCTTGCAGTCGGCGTTGGGTGCCTTTCAAGGCGAGGTACTAGCATCTCTCCACGACGTTGATGTCGGCTAGGATGGTCACGATGCTCCCTGACAGAGTGTGAAACTTCATCTTCAAATGCACGATGGAGGCTACAGCTCTAACGTCGGTCTTTCGACGATGCAGTGGTAGGGGGTGACGAGCGGTATCACCAGAAAAGTGGTCCTGATGGTCCGGGAGAGTCTCTTCCTCCCATAGGTTACCATGATGTCCAGGTAGCCTAGAGGGCGGGCCTGCTCCTCGCCCAGTCCGGATAAGTCAGTTCTGAGGTAGGGGTTCAAGTCCGCGAGGCATAGGCTGAGCTTCAGGAGGAGGTCTTGGAACATGATATCTGCCGAACTCCCTTGATCGACTAGGATCCGTTTCACCTCGACATCGAGCATGTGGGCGGAAATGATGAGTGGAATGAATTCGTTCGGCTCGCCAAGGGGGTAGTCTTCGTCCGAGAAGAAGAGTGGCTTCCTGGGTGAAGCCGAGGTCGATGATGGATTGGAGGTCAAGCTGGCTATTTCTCTCCATTTTCACTTCAAAGACTTTTTGGTTTCCGTGGTAAAAACGGATGAGCCACCCGAGATCATGCCTTGGGAGTGCTTCTCCCACTATGGTCGCCAATGTTCGGTACCGGAGTACAAATAGTTACCTCGGATGGATGCACGCTGCGAGGACGAAAGGATGACTTGGGGTGGCTGAAACTAGACCTCGGATTGGCCGAGGTGTGCTTCTCCCTCGCCTCAGGTGGGGTACCTGCAAGCACTCCGATGCCTAAGTCAGCAAGGGAAGTGAAGAGGTGATAGAGACGGGAGTAGATAGCGTACCTGTAAATGGTGAGCGAGTCCCATATTTATAGAGCAGCGTGCCGTGCCTGCACTGTTGGATTGGATGAGCGGATTTGGTCCATCGGATGCGGATCCGGGCGCGGCGAAAGGTAACAATGGGTTGGGCCCAAATGCCATAAGTTTGGCCCAGTCCGGAACAAAAACCTTTGGCCACAAGGCGAGTCCTGTATTTGTCAACAGTGCCATCAAGTTTTAGTTTCTTTTTCAAAATCCATTTACAACCAATGGGTTTGCAACTAGGAGGAAAGTCCACTAAGTGCCATGTCTTGTTACACTCTAGAGAATCCATCTCATCATTGATGGCTTCTTGCTACAAATCGGCATCCAAAGAAGACAATACTTCTTGAATGCTAGTTGGATCCTCTTCTAACGTATAGACCAAATAGTTGGGTCCATAGTCCTCAGCAACACGTGCTCTCTTACCTCTTCGAGGTTCTATTTCCCTTTGCTCGTTGTTTTCAACGTTCCTAGGCACAGAAACTTGACTAGTTCCGGTGCCCCCACTATTTCTAGATTTAAAAGGGAATTCATTTTCATAAAAGTCAACATCATTTGACTCTATGATCACTTTAGCTTTAAGGTCATAGAACCTGTAAGCTTTACTGTTTACTACATACCCAATGAATACACATTCATAGGCTCTACTGGCGAGTCTAACTCTTTTTGGATCTGGGATTCTGACATAAGCCAAGCAACCCCAGATTCGAAAATAAGACACATTTGGTTGTCTTTTCTTTATAATCTCATAAGGAGAAATTTTGCTCTTAGACTTTGGAAGTCTATTCAGGACATAACATATAGTTAACAAAATTTCCCCCCACCAGTGAGATGCAGCTCCAGAATAGAGCATAATAGCAACTACCAATTCGGTAAAAGTTCTATTCTTTCTTTCTGCTTTACCATTCATTTTTGGAGAATATGGTGCAGTCGTTTCATGTATGATTCCCTTTGATATTTATAAAAATCATTAAACAATTGGGAATCATATTCAATTCCTCTATCACTTCGAAAACGCTTTATCTTTTTGCTAAATTGATTTTCAACTTCGTATACAAAAACTTTGAACATGTCAAGCTCTTCACTTTTATTTTTCATAAGGTAGACAAAAGTGTAGTCTGAGCAATCGTCAATAAAAGTGATAAAATAACGTTTACCATTTCTGGTTAACGTTCCGTCCAATTCGCCTATATCAGAATGAATTAAATCCAAGGGCTCAGATTCTCTCATTACTGATTTATGCGATGTTTTCGTAATTTTTGCTTGACTACAAAATTCGCGTTTTTGAAAATCATTTAAAGATAACTTAGGAATTAATCCGAAGCTACTCGTGTTCGAAATAATGAGCTTGTTAACATGACAAAAACGAGCATGTCAAATATTAAAATCACAAAGCATATAAGCAAAAGGAGAAGTTTTATTCATTTCAACATTCAGCATAAACATGCCATCAGTGGCGTACCCTTTTCCAACAAATACATTATTTTTGGTCAAAGTAAACAAATCCCCCCAATAGTCTGAGTGAACCCTGCCTTATTCAGAAGGAAACCAGAAACTAGATTCTTCCTTATCTCTGAAGTGTGTTTCACATCTTTCAGGATCAGAATATTTCCAGAAGTGAATTTCAGTTCCACATCTCCAATACCAGCAACAATAGTGGTGTGAGCATCGCCCAACAGCACTTTCTTATCATCAGCAACAGTGTATGTTTTGAACATAGCACGATTGTTGCACACGTGGATAGATGATCCTGTGTCCAACCACCAACCCTCAAATCCACCAACAAGGTTGATTTCAGAAATCATAGCAGTAAAATGCTGTTCTTCAGTTAGGTTAGCCTGCAGAGCAGGATTAGGCCTGGTCCAACACTTTCGTGCCATATGACCTGGTCTCCCACAATTGTAACAAGTGAATGGAGGAGCAACATCATTCTTAGGTGGTGGTGGTTGAGGCTTAGCATTTGGGGGCTTTGGAGGGTTCTCATTCTTGTTGTTGCTGTTCTTTTGAATCTGATTACGGTTCTGATTCTTGGAAGGTTTGCCACTTGGCTTCAGAATCGCTCCTGCTTTCTTGTTTGAAACAAACAAGACTTCATCTTCCTGATTTTGCTTCCGAGATTCCTCCTCAATTAGGAGTCGGGTAATCAAACTTTCCAAAGAAAACTCTTTGGTCTTGTGCTTGAGAGAATTCTTGAAATCCTTCCAAGCAGAAGGAAGTTTGTCAATAATAACAGCTACTTGAAATTGTTCATCTAAGGCCATGCCTTCAGAGATAATTTCATCAGCTATTTTCTGTATCTCATGTGATTGAGTCTCTACAGATTTTTCATCTGTCATCTTGTAGTTGAGATAGCGGCTCACAACATATTTCTTAGCACCCGCTTCTTCAGTATCCTATTTCTTTTTCAGAGCATTCCACACATCCCTGGCAGACTTGCAAGTGCTGTAATAATCATAAAGATCTGAGCAAGCCCATTAAGAATAAAATTCTTACAGAGATAGTCATGCTCCTTCCATAGGAGTATTTCTTTTGAAGTTTTGGCTTGTTCATCCCGTTCAGCAGTTTCATCTGCCACTGGACATTCATCAGTCAAAACATTGGCAACCTTTTTCACAGTCAGGAAGAAAAGCATCTTTTGATGCCAACGTTTGAAGTGAGCTCCTTCAAACCGAAATGGTTCGTTGAAGTTAGAGGCAGCGGAACCAGCACCAGTAATTTCTTCGGTTGTCATGGCTGAATTAGAAACGTCTTAAAACTGTTATTTTGAGTAGGTTCCCAGGAAAGCGAGGTGGGTCACACTGGACACACTTAAATACCAAGTCTTTCCTAGCCAGAACTCTCCCGTAAACATTAATGTTTTCGAAATCAAGCCGAAGAAATTATGGGGATGAGTCGCGGACTAGGTCGCTTTCTTTAAGACATTTCGTGGCACTACGACCCCAAGATAAAGCAGCCCAGACAAAATTTTAAGCTCTGTTTACTGCCAAAAACATCACTCTCCTCTCTTGACTCTCTCAATCCCTTAGCTGCTTTTTGTGCACCGTCCCTCAGTTCTGGTTACAACCATTTCGGCGAAACCAGCATTTCTGCAACATTCAGCTCAACTGAGCTCATTTCTGCAACCTTCAGCTCAGCTCACCTCATTTCTGCTACCTTCAGCTCAATTTCATTTCGTTTGTCTCTCAGAACCGTGAGCTGCTTGCTCAAGTTTCTCTCAGATCCGTAGACTAAAATTTTGGAGAAAAGCCCTCTTGTTGTTAGAGCTCTGCATGTAAGGTTTGTCTCTTTGATTTAAAGGTGAATAGGTTATAGATAGGAATGTTTTGTTTTGGATAGTAATATGTGCTGGAAGTGAGCAATTAGAATTGTGATTTATCAAGTACCTAAGACTATGTTAGCAGAGTCAAGGATGATTACATGTTTTGTTATATCCCCTTGAACGTCCCTCTGCCAACTCAATGAAAATTACAAAGTAGTTAAAAGTTTCTGCTATATATATAGAAGCAAAAATCAGTTTAGATTTTCAACCAGATGTTCATAACTGAATACAGGATATATTCGTTTATCTGCAAATCATTCACATTGACCTCTTTGAAGTCTTCATCAGAGAGCTAAGAAATCAGTATGGATTTAGGCGTGGAGGAAACTTGCAAGAGTATTTCATCATTTACAATACCTAAAAGTTAACAGGAGAAATCAATCATTTAAGGTACATATATATAGCTACATTAAGAAATATAAAGTAAGTTAAACAAAACTACTCAATAATTGGTTACCTAAAACTCTCAGAAGTTGATAAGACTTCCTTTGGTTATGATCATTGAAATATATTTGGCTCTAACAAAGGTTCCAACAACCTTAATCATTGAAATCACAGTTGTTTGGAGAGTTATGGTGTCAGTTCCACGAAGAGCAATAGAGCAGCACCTATCAGAGAAGGTGAAGGTGCATACGATATCATCAAAGACTTCTATTTCAGCAGACCTATAACAATGATCCATTAATTAGGTATTTATACCTTGTGGATATGAAGTTAACAAAAAATGGCATAGAAACAAAAAATATAAATGAAAAGATAATAGCATATATAATAACTTTCCTTGTTTATAAAAAAAAACTCAATCTAAACAAAAATAAAAAAATAGATAACAAAATGAAATGAATATTCATATTTAGGTTTTGTAAAATAATATATTTACTTTAAAAAGAATAATAATAAATTGTGGTTATCTATTGAAAAAGGTTAGGATAAATGTTACAATCTTTAAATTTGAATATAAAGTATGTTTTACCTGATTTATCTGGATAAAAATTGAAACTTTAACCTTGAAAAAACTATCATGTTGTCAAAATTCAAACTTTTCTTTAAAAACTGCTCATTTTACTTCACAAAAATTTGTAATAATTTCAACTATTTTAAAAAGAAGGTAGATCTATGTGATTTTTTACTAAACAAGATAAAGCTAAGTGAAAATAACTAAAAGTTTCATGATTTTTAACAAAACAAGGTAGATTTAAATGATTTTTTGCTAAACAAGGTAGATCTAAGTTAAAACAACTAAAAGTTGCATCAAAAAGAGAGATTCTTTTAGGATCCATCTTCTCCATCTTCCTCATAGCTAAAAGTTCAAACCTTTATAGCAAATCCAATTTTTTTATGGATTAATCGTCACCTAAAGCCCACACTTTTTGAAAAGAAGAATACATGTGATTTTCTTTAAATACTTTCTTTGAAACAAGTTTAGTAAATTAATCTTTTTTTGTGTAGAAATAAGATGATGAAAGCCTAGAATCTTCATCAAGTTAAACAAACTAACTATATAATCATGTAAAAAGAAAATTGGATAGAAATTAAGAGAAAAAATTTACCCAAAATTTGGCAAAGCGGATTTCATCGGTTGAAGAAGGAGGAGATAAATAACCTGACTTGAGCACCAATACTTCCTTGAAGATGAACCCTTTACCTTCACATTTCAAAAACTCCTCTACCAAGATACAAGGGATAATTGAAGAATAAATTGAAGAGGATGAGGAGGAAGGGATTCACAAAAGTGGTGGTGAGGAGGGAGGAGAAGAAATATTGAAGACTTGGAGAGAATTTTGGAGTTAAAAAGGAGAGAATGAGGGAATTATATTAAAATGATTAAAACATTTGAAGAAATGAAAATGAGAGAGGGAGAGCTTCGGTTGGTGTTTTTATAGGGAGGGAGAATTAATTTTGATTTAATTTTAATTCTAAACTTAGTGATTAAGGAATCAACAAAAATATCTTAGGGAATTATAAATATATCATTATTCTCATAACTATTATTCATAATATTATTATTAGTATTATTATTATTATTATTATTAAAAATATTTAACATCATGTATGTTTTTAATAATTTATCCTATATTAATTTAAGATATTCTAGTATATTATTTTCTTGTGTTTTCTATATTTTGTTTTCCAAATTGATTTCTTGTTTCGGTGCTTCTAGATAGTTCTTTGAGTCACAATTCAGAGAAAATGAACGTTTTTATTTTATTTCGACAAAAAATATAGTAATTCTTCTATACCAGACATAAATGACTTCTAGAACCTTGTCATTAAATTTTTTTGTTTTTCAGTCATATTTGAGATTTTTAAGCGTTTAAATTTGGCCTAACTAGTCTAAAGTAACCCCTGATTCTGGTGGAATTTACAAAAAAGAAATTTAAATTTTATCCTAATAAGATATTTTGAGGTTCTAAAGTTACATTTGTTTTCATCAAAATCACTCTTTCCTATTTAACTAAAATTCTCACGAGCTTTCATTAAGAAAATGCACTATAACTTTTTATATTTATCAAAATGAGAGTAAAATCTATTTTCTCGTTTCTGTATTAAAATATAATGTCCATGTGTTGGAGCATTGGTAATCAAAAGCACACATGCTTCAAGGGTAAATTCTGAACCATGTGTGATTCAAGATGCATGTATCATCCAAAGACTTGAGATATTTACGCAATGTTTTTGGAAATTACGTTTTGATAAGAAAATTGACTCATGCTAAGATACAAAGAAACTACAGATTATTTCAAAACTACTCGCCAAGTTGAAAACCAACCTTTTGGTCGACTCTTCTAGGCCCTAAGTGTATGTTTGGCCAGAGGAGAATTGTTGGTATGTGAGAGCAGGGGAAGAGATGGAGTATGTTACATTTTGTTTGTTTAATTCAATTTTATGAAGGGAGGAAGGAAAAATCCACCTAAGACAATTTTAGCTCACTTCCAAAAGTGGGGGGATTTCAACGTGAGAGAATATTTGTTTAACGTTTGTACATAAAAATATTTTTATTTATTGTTGTATCATCCCGGTTTTTGAGTCGACATCAAAACCAAAACATTACCTTCTAGCCTTTCAGAGATGCACTTGTTTTGGATTTGAATACTACACAACTGATAAATCAATTATGTATAACCGAATTGATCAATTTTCATTAGAACCTTATAGTTTGATACATAAAATCTTCAGTAGATCATTTAGTTCAAGTAATTATGAAACAAACCAAAATCCAGTGCATAATTTCCTTATACAGATGTAACTCGGTATAAAACCGATGCAGTAACAATTACTACAAAGCCTTAGCAACCACGAACAAAATTTCCTTAGGACCGGGATCATCAACTCAGAAACGGTGACATTAAAAATCTCGATGAGCTCTTTCGCGACCCCTCACAACTCAACTCTCGGTGTTTTATCTTATCTTTCTCTTATCACCAATCCGCGTACTGCAGGCCTTATACCACGGGAAACCCACCCAACAATAAATATTGCCGAATCAACTAAAGAAGTCCTTGGTTTAGGGCGCATGATATCCCTTTGCCAAGTGTGCTATAACTAGGGATCGTCATCTGCTTAATGTCTTATGTTTACATGGGAACTTGTGTCCATTAGTTGGCCTTGCGCATGTTCTCTCTCGATAGAAGATTATTGAGTTTACAATTTTTTTATGACTCAAGATGATAGTAATAGAGATATCAATCATAAGCAAAATCTTGGTATTATTATCTTAATGTCAAATACTCCTATTATATAGTTAGAACCATCAACCAACAAGAAAATGTGCATATCACAATCGGGTTATATTATTAGATATTTTAATAAGCTTTATAATGCTCTTGAGTGTTGGTCTATATGATAACCTTAGAGGAGCGTGAATAAGGTTATATGCTAAAAATGAAATCTTTTTTATTTTTGAGAATTAAAGATGCTAATTCTAATCGGTTGCGGATAAGAGGATTTAAACTATTGCAACAACTATGCATGCTATAACAATGGCAGAAACAATTACAATGATAATGAAAGCTAAGCACAATAATATCAAATGCAATGACAATTAACAAATATAAAGGAAACGCAATGTAAAGACAAGGGAAAGAAGTACACCGTGATTTTTACGAGATTCGGGATAACAAGCCATCAATCGATTATTTTCTTTCCAAATTTTATTCTTTCAAAGAGGAAGCCATGAATCGATTTTTGGCTTTAAACACCAAGCCATGAATCGATTTTATTCTTTAAAAACACCAAGTCATGAATCAATTTCTTTCTTTAAAAACAACAAGTCATGAGTCGATTTCTTCCTTTACAAAAAGTATTAAATCGATTTTTAGCTTTAAAAACAAGATAGAAATCAATTTCTATCTTTAAAGACTAAATCAAGAATCAATTCTTTACTTCAAAAACGAGTTCTTTTGAAACCATAAGTGAGTAATCGATTCTATAATTTGTGCCTAACCTATTAGCATGCTTTTATATAAAAGATTTTACCAAGTTAAAATGAGTTCAATTCTATTTTAACAAAACAGTTCCATTTTGAAAATATCATCTCTCAACTACTGAAGTGACAGGATCTTACAAGCGTCCTATGCAAAGCAATATAACACATAGGTCTTGAAAGCTTGAGTAGCATCTCCTCCGAGCTACTACACTTTAAGATTTCATGCCTTGTGCTTTGGTTCAACTACAAACATTAGTAAATAGATTGTCGTTTGTTATCATACAAAAACAAAGAGTGTTTGACCTCGGTTCAACATTGAGAACACTTCAATCAGGTTCCCGGATCAAAAGTTAAGGCTAAAATAGTATAAATGTACTTTTTCTAACAGTTGCACAGGGCCGCGACGCGACCTTGTCTTGCGCCGCGATAAAGTCTAGAAACGTTTTCTTCACATATGTGTAATTGGTCGCGAGGCAACATCTCGGGTCGCGACGCGATCAATGCTGTGCAAGTGCAGATTTTGCGAAAATTGACCATTAATTATCCTCTTTGTTTTGATTCTTATGCTCATTCCACTTAACTCCTAATTGAACAATAATCACTAACAACACCATGGTACATCCAAACAATCAATTTTCCGGCAATCAATCATTCAATTATAATTAACCAACTCTTGAACATTCAACACCAAACAATTACTTTAAAACATTTTTAGCACAATGTCTTCCCAATGAACATTCTAGCTTGAGTAGATACTTCAAAGACACATGCATTACAGATATCTCACAATACAACACATACATACACCAGAATATCAATCAAACACGATATTCAAATGAAGAACTCACCTCAGATGGATTCAACAACCACAATCAACAAGAAGTAAAACCTTTGAACACCAAACCAGCTCCTATCCACCAATAGCTCTCCCATATTCGAAAACAGCCTCTAAATCCACTCCTTGAGCAACCCCATCCACAATGTAGGTAAAACAAAGCCTATAGGAATCTCCCAAACCAACATGCAAAAGGAGTTCTTCACTAACTAAACACCAAAACTTACATGCAATTCCAATTTGAAGGTGAGAAGGATAATGGATCAAGCCGAGTTTTATGCCTCTCATAGTTCTCTATGGTGAGATTGAAACTCAAAGAAGGAAACTCAAAAGAAGAAGAAGTTCAGCTTTAGAAATTAATGTGAGAAGTGTTTGAAGGTTTTTCCTCTCTTTTCTTTCTAATCCTTCGACCTCTGTCTCCCTCTTTTGTTTTTAATTTGAAAGTGAGTCAAACATTGTGGAACTGAGGAGGGTATGTTCTATTTCAGCGGAGAGCTTTAGTGAATGTGTGAATTTAAAGTGGGACTGACTATTTTACCGTTACGATAAGTGCACCTCACTTCTTTACTCATACACTACCTAATTTAATTCAACTAGTCACACAATCACTCAAGCAAACAAGCATAAAATTATTTCATTTAGCCATGTATTGAGGCAAACTAAATCATCACTTATGACTCAAACCACAACTAACCAACTCGATTAGAAACAATTAATTTAAAATTAGTCACTAATCATAATAACTAGCACTACCACTTTGGGGATGTTACAATTGTGACCTTTAAATATTACACACTTGTAAATCATAATTTTACAATTTCCTTCCATTTAAATCTCTCCCCCACCCCTTGATGAACAAAACAAAAACATATATAAAATATCATTTGCTATGTTCCTCCCCTCCCCTCCCTTCCTTGAATGAATTAGACCCTGATAGTAGTTTTGTTTTACTTTTTTAAATATCAACATTCGGATAGTAATATGAAAAGCGACAGTCTATATAATATATATATATATATATATTAAAATGCATTTTACATATTTTGTATTTAGTTATAAGAATTCTAAAAGATATAATTGATAAAACTGATCATTTCCTTAAAATTGAGTATAACACTATGATACTTGAAAGAATACATACAATAGAAATTTTGATTTAATTTTAGTAAATAAAATTTTAATGAATCGACCAAAAATCTATTTTCTTACATATCTATTTATTCATAAATTGTGTATCATTAAGAAAAAATAAGAAAATTCCATGATCCAAAAAGAATAAACAAAGTTAAACCTAGAGTAAGAATAGGAGTTAACATAATTTGACTTTTTATAAAATAAGTTGGTAGAGGTAACGAACAAGAAAGGTATTAGTACACGAGAATTTGAATTCAGTTTTTAGAACTGAAAATGGTATTAATCCACTGGAATTTGAGTTTGGTTTTATGAAATAAATAAACAGAGATGAATGGAGACCATTGTCAGACAGTCCTGCGACACATGGGGCATTTGTTTCACTTGTTTAGCCATCTATTAACGCAATCTTCATCATAAATATGAGAACACGAATTGGGCAAGCAAATATCTTCTTACCCGACTGGACGATCTACAAGGCATATGGAACTTATAATAGAATCAGAGTATCGTTTTCCTACTTCAATAATGACTCTTTCAAGATTTTCAAAAGAGCATTGAGTTTGAACGTTTCCTGTTATACAAGTCCGATTAATTTCAACTGTAAGATAAGTATTACCATTTGAGAGTACAATGATCCATTAATTAGGTATTTATACCTTGTGGATATGAAGTTAACAAAAATTAGCATAGAAACAAAAAATATAAATGAATAGATAATAGCATAATAACTTTCTTAGTTTATAAATAAAAACTAAATCTAAACAAAAATAATAAAATAGATATCAAATTGAAATGAATTTTCATATTTAGGTTTTGTAAAATAATATATTTACTTTAAAAAGAATAATAATAAATTGTGGTTATCTATTAAAAAAAGTTAGGATAAATGTTACAATCTTTAAATTTGAATATAAAGTATGTTTTACCTGATTTATCTGCATAAAAATTGAAACTTTAACCTTGAAAAAACTATCATGTTGTCAAAATCCAAATTTTTCTTTAAAAACTGCTCATTTTGCTTCACAAAAATTTGTAATCATTTCAACTATTTTAAAAACAAGGTAGATCTAAGTGCTTCACATAGATGCATTTATTCACAAGATTCAACCATGAGAACCAACAAAAATCATAAAACACATTTTTATTTGAAGCATGCGAAATTATCATCAAAGCAAATAACATTTTATTTCAATTAAAACAACAAAATCATGCATATAACCCCAAAATCAAAGCATCAAAACAAAGATTCATGAGATTAACATATGTACAAGCATAAAAATGAAGTTAAAAGAGAGGATCTACATTTTTGGAAGTGGAAATCTCACAAATATGCAAGAAATGATGACTTTATGCAAGGATTTACAAGAGAAGGGGTCTAGGAATCACATACCTTAAGATGAGCTCCAAATAAACACAATAGATGAAGAAACAATCAACCAAATCAACTTATCTTCAAGCTTGATCTTCAATCTCCCTTGATCTTGAACCTTTGCGTGATTTTATGAAGGATTGATGGTTGAAAATTAGTGTTTAGGCTTGGAAGATGGATTGAATGTGTGTGGGTAGATGAGAAATGAAGAAGTGAGTTAGAGAGAAGGGAGAGGGGGTGGCGCATAAATGGAGAGAAGGTGAGG
The DNA here is from genome assembly GCA_963573325.1 of Astragalus glycyphyllos. Classification (NCBI taxonomy): domain Eukaryota; kingdom Viridiplantae; phylum Streptophyta; class Magnoliopsida; order Fabales; family Fabaceae; genus Astragalus; species Astragalus glycyphyllos. The sequence continues at coordinate 63,031,115 of OY754312.1, read as the reverse complement.
AGGGAGTTGTGTGCTAGGGTTTATGAGTGAATGGTGTGGCCAAAAGCTTTTTTTTTGTGAGGTGAGGTTAATAGGGTATATATAGAAAGCAATTAGGTTTAAGGGTAGTTAGGTCATTGTGCACTAGTTGTGCTCTAGGATTTGATTTTAATTTTGAATCAAAGGCTAGGATTGAGGCTCACATGGATTGAGGACATTGAGAAAACACAAAATGAGAGAATAGAGAGGGGGTGGCGCATAAACATTGGGAGGGGTCCTTGGTGACCAAGTTTTGCAAGTTGTCATCTTGTACTATTGTACTATTATATGACCATTCCATTATCCCTTCATTTTTGATTATTCTTCTTAGGATATTTGTACAAAAATACACCCAATTTAGGCCACATACAAGGTATCTTGAGGAATATGCCATTTTATGAGATCACCATGACCAAAAATATCATAAAAACCTCATCTTGAAATTTTTGTAGAATATTCCTTTTTCATGCCTTTTTTGAATTTGAATTTTGTGCACAATGTATGCATGCATGCGCATACATACATACATGATCAAAAATGTTTTGCCTCAAATAAATTTCTCTAAAATTGCACAATGATTCTTGATGAGAAATTATCTTATTTTTGACAATGACCAAAATACCCTTTTGGCCTGAAAACCTTGTTTTTTAACAACAAATGCATTTCCACTCTAACAATGAATTTAAAAGCCCTAGAATGACTTTTAAAACCCAAAAATGCATGCACAATGCTCTTCACTCTTCAAAATAAAACCACACTTCTCAATTTATTTATTTTTTGCGGAAAATTAGGGTTTTAAACCTAGGCGGACAAAATTAGGGTATGACACACGTGGACACCTTTGACCTGATGCTTGATTACCGTGATGCCTCAGATCATGTCCGATGTAAGCTGTTTCCCCTTTCCCTGAGATTTGTGCCCTAAAATGGTATCGTGACCTCCCTCTAGAATAAATCTCAGGCTGGAAGCAATTCATGAAACTGTTCTCGTCTCGTTTCACCGCCTCTAGGGTGAAGCCCAAATCAGAAGATGTGCTGTAGGGGATTCAGCAAGGGGAAAAGGAATCCCTAAGAGACTAGATAGAACGATACAACCAGATAGCAGACGATGCTCACCAACTCTCCGTCAACATCAATGTTCTGTTTATGAGACACGGGCTCCGGAAAGGGAGCCTCTTCCAGATCAGTGTTGGGCTACGCAAGCCAAGAACCCTGGATGAATTTCTGAGGCAAGTACAACACTATATTGACTATGAAGAAGTCGACGCCGCGGACACTTCCAATCAAGGTCCGGCGTCGGGCAATGGAAAAGGCAAGAAGGATTCTGGGTCCAGTACAAAAGAGTGGCGCGGAAGACACGCTGAATATTCCGATCTCAACGCCACGAGGGAGAGAATCCTGGCTGAATGTGCCAGTACCGAGTTCCGGGAAATGAAATGGCCCGCTCCAATTCCCTAGCGGGGAAACACCAATAAAATGGCTTATTGTAGGTACCACAGGAGTAGCGGTCATGACACAGAAGCCTGCAGAGTGCTAAAGGACGACATAGAAGACTTGATCCAAAAGGGGAAGTTGAAACAATATCTGAAGTCGGACGATAAGAAAAGGGAAAGATCTCCGAAGCACTCACCGCGGAAATCTAAGACCGCAGTGAATGAAGTAGCCAAATCCCCTGCCGATAGTAGCGACTCCGCAGAAGAAGCGCCGAGGTCCCAAAGACCACGACCCGTAGCTATGGTCATCATGGGAGGCTATTCCATGGAGGTCAGCAGAACTAAGCGGTCCATAAAGCACCACTGGCAGGAGGTCCTCAACGTCGGGTCTGGCCCGAGCTCTCCTTCGGCCAAAACAGACAGGCCTCCGATATCCTTTGCCAACTCAGATCTCCCCCGAGGTAAACCCAACGAGGAGATCCCCTTGGTCATTTCTGCGGTCCTAGTCGTGGTCGACGTGAAGAGGATCTTGGATGACCAGGGAAGTTCGGTAGGTATTCTGTTCAAAGAGCTGCTCCCCAAGCTAAAAATCTCCGAAAATGATCTTTCTAAATACGAAGGATCCGACCTGGTAGGATTCAATGGTTCTAGAACCCGACCTCTAGGCTATCTTAAGCTGAGGGTAACCTATGCGGAAGATAAACTCTCCAAAACCATCAAGACAAGGTTCCTGGTATTACCTTGCCCATCCCCGTATCACTGCATTGTCGCCCGACCGACATTGGGGAAGCTCGGGGCTGTAGCCCCCACAGTCCACCTCAAAATGGGGTTCTTTTCGGAGCAGGAAGAGGTGGTCACGGTCCCCATAGACCTCGACGGAGCAAAGAGATGCCAATACCTATGCCTGAAGTCGGAATGGGTAGCTGAAATGCAGGAACTCGCCGCAGTGAGCCAGGAAGCCAAGAAAGAGCAATAGGGGGCCATGCCCCAAGAAAGGGATTAAAAAAGGAGCTAAGCATCAAATTGTACCCGACTTTAATTCGTGTTTTCAATAAAAAAAATTGTAGAAGTCTGCCTTCACTATCTGTTTTTATTTGCCATATGAACTAACTCGCAGGAGATTGATCCTCTTACCCAGGTCCTCCAACTCCGGCGAAGCCCCTCTTACCCGAGTCCGACCCGAGCTGGCCACTTGACGGACGACGGTTTGAGGCGAGACCCATGTCCTTCCCGATTCCGAGCTTAAATGCTCCCTCGGGAGGCGCACCAAGGCCCATCAGTGGCCGAAGGAAGAAGTCCCCAGCGGCTTCGACCAAAGACCTTCCCTCTGGTGTCCGAGCTCTGTGCTCCACCAGTGACCGAAGGGACCTCTAATCTCTGAGCTCAACGCTCCATCAGAGGCGAAAGACCCCTTGATCTCCGAGCTCTGTGCTCCATCAGGGGAAAAAGACTCCCCTGATCTCTGAGCTCCGCACTCCATCAGGGGACAAAGACCTCCCTGATCTCTGAGCTTGATGCTCCATCAGGAACCGAGGTGGACTTACAACAGTTCAAGGAATGACACCCAGGTAATTCTAACCTCGGACTCGGCCTAGACTACTCTCATCCAAGTCAATTACAAAAGAAAGATAAGTAAACGACGAGTTGTAAAAGAAATTGAATTTCCATTAATATTGTACAAATATTACATAAGGAGGGCCAGCGGCCAATATTTACATTCACAAAATATAAAGAAAGTAGGAGACCAGTCTTCATTCAGGAACCTCCGTCTCGGACCCAATGTAGAGCAATTGAGCTTGGTCCAAGGTAGCGCCAGGAACCGGACTCACCAGATTTCCTTCAAAGACCTCATTCTTGGGAACCAGCAGATCCATTAGCATGCCCGGACCCACCACGGCAAGAAGGCTCCTACATCTCTCAAACCCAAGTGCAGCCGAATTTTCCACCTTGGCCTCGGTAGAAGAACAGTCGCCTCAAAGCTTATCAGCCTCGGCATCGAGAACAGCGACCTCCTCCAATGCACGGACCTCCCTGGCCTCAGCCGCCTCAAGCTGAGCCAGAACCTCCTCTGCTTCGTCTGCCTCAGCTTTACCCAGTTGCAGTTGAAGCTCGAGATTGCCTATTTGTTCCTCCGCCGAACTGAGGGAGTTGATAGTGTTGGACTATATGATAACCTTAGAGGGGGGGTGAATAAGGTTATATGCTAAATATGACTTCTTTTGGATTTTCGAAAAATTAACAATGCTAGTTCAAATCGAATGCGGAAAATGGAATTTAAACTATATGCAACAACTTATGCAAACTATAACAATGACAGAAACAATTATAATTATAATTATAACGATAATCAAATCTGCGCGTGATAATAGCAAGTGCGACGACAGTTAACAATTATAAAAGAAAACGCAAAGTAAAGATAAGGGATAGGAGGAGTACACCGTGATTTTTACGAGGTTCGGGATAAAAGCCCTACGTCCTCGGCCTCCGGCTTTGCAACCTTCGGACTTGATAATAACCACTATATGAGAAGATACTTCTTCAACGTCTTACAAGCAAGCAACTTCACTATAGCTACCACGCCAATCTCAATTTTCCCCAAATTGAGAACCCAAGCTCCCCGCTAAGGATTTCGTTACAATTCAATCTCCCCGATTGAATTACCCAAGAAAACTTCCCAGGATTTCACAACAACCAATTATAGATGATTACAACTGAAAGCTAGGATCCAATCACTCAAACAATATAACACGATGTAGTTGAGAGAGATGAGAGATTTTGAAACCCTAGATGAAGAACGTGAAGAAAGAATGTGACGGTGAGTGTTTGCGTTCTTTTCTTTTTGATTTGTGTGTTGTATATTTGATCGTAAAAACCCTAAGTGCTATTTATATGGATTGTAAAAATATGACCGTTGAAGCACTTTTTAACTCAAATTTGATAAGTGAAGAATCGATTGATTGCTTGAAAGAAACAGGATAGAAATCGATTTCCTTCTTAGAGAAATAAGTGAGGAATCGATTTCTAGCTTTAATGAAATAAGAGAGAAATCGATTGCTAGCTTCAAAAACAAGTTGTGCTTCCAAAAACCAGGTGGAGAATCGATTTACTTCTTTGAACTTACAAGAGATGAATCGATTGTTCTCTTTTAAAAAAATAGGCCATAAATCGATTTCTAGCTTGTAACTTACAAGCCATGAATCGATTTCTAGCTTGTAACTTACAAGCCATAAATCGATTTTCAGCTTGTGACTTACAAGCCATGAATCGATTTTCATCTTTGAAATAACAAGCAAGAAATCGATTTTATGCTTTTAAAACACAAAGTCATCAATCGATTGTTTTCTTTCCAAAACAAGTTCTTTCAAAACCAATATAGAAGTGGGAAATCGATTGTTGGCTTAAAAGGGAAGAGGGAAATCGATTTCTTGCTTCCAAGGCAAGAGAGAAATCGATTATTGGCTTTAAAAAGCAAGTGGAAATCGATTTTTGGTTTTAGAAATAAGTGGGAATCGATTTCTAGCTTTATGTACCAAATCAAGAATCGATTCTTTACTTCAAAAACAAATTCTTTTTAAAACACTAACTCATGAATCTATTTTCTTTAAAAAAACAACAAATCATTATTCAAAACCTTTCTTTAAAAACATCTTGTGCCTAACCTATTTAATCATACTTTTATATAAAAGATTTTAACAAAATAGTTCTATTTTAAAAAATCATCTCTCAACTACATAAGTCATAAAGTTTAAGTGATAGGATCTTACACGCGTCCTATGCAAAGAAAAATAACACATAAGTCTTGAACGCTTCAGTAGTTTCTGCTTCGAGCTTCTACACTTTACGATATCATATCATGCCAAGCGCTTTGGTTCATTGCCCTGTGCTTTGGTTCATGCCCTGCCCTTTTGGTTCATTGCCCTGTGCTTTGGTTCAACTATAACCATTAGTAAACAAATTGTAATTTGTTATCATTCAAAACAAAGAGTGTTTGACCTTGGTTCAACAGATAGAAGAACGGAGCAGGCGATTCTCTTCTATGAGCTCCGAAATGCGAACATCCCTGCAGTATTCAAGCTTGTCTATGCAGTCCAAGAGATCCCCTTCAAGCTCCCAATTAATGGCTTCAGCCCTTTCCAACCTCTTAGAGAGCTTTAGAATTTCCGGGTCGGACTCCAACTCATCCAACTCTTGGAACAGCCTCAGCGCAGTTTCGGCTACCCTAAGGCAGACCTTCAGGTCAGCGTCGGATGAGACCTCAGAAGGGAGCTCTACTTCGACCTCGGCAGGTAAAACCAAATCTGGGTCACCAACAATTTTGGATCTTTTAGGCAGACGGGAGACCTCCGTATCTACAGGGGCCCGTTTCCCCCGGGAGGAATTTTTGCCCGTTCTCCTCTTGGAAGAACATTTCTTGAGCTGGACCTCGGTGGCAGGATCAGAAACGGGGAATGTTGCCAAGACATCTGCACAAAAAGACAGAAGTTAAGACGGTCGAAGCAAGAATTTAAAAAGGCTTTGTGAAATATTTCGTTACCTAGCAACGACATCAGCTCATCAGCGGACTTGGTTCCGATGATGTCAGCGCAATGGAATTTTCACCCGACCTTCAGAAGCTTGTCACCCCATTCCTCGAGAATCTGGAAACTCTTCGCTTCTTCGCCCCATAGAGACTTCGGAGTCACAGAGAAGGTTTTGTTGACATGGTCATAATGATGTCCGTCCCAAGACAAAGGAAAGTGGGGCTTGACCGACTCCAACCTTTCGAGATCAGCGATGGCTTGTTTAGCTTTCTTATTTACTGGCCGGATGAAGATAACGAACTTCTTAAAGCCCTTGTTGGAATCATTCATCGGGAAAAAGTAAGCCTGTTTCCTCCTCCCACGAAGGTAAACATGGCTGTGGCGAGTGGCATCCGCCTTGTCCGGCTGACGGAAGACTTCGAAAACCGAAAAGAAGACCCTTGCAGATGGAGTTCGCCCGAGGTACTCCATGACATCCTCAAAAGCTTTGAAATACCCCAAGCGTTGGGGGCCAACTGGGAAGGAGGCACCAGCAGGTGATCCAGAATGCTCTGCTGGAACTCGGACAGCGGGATCTTGTCATACCCTAATTTTGTCCGCCTAGGTCAAAACCCTAATTCTCAACAAAAATAAATAAATTGAGAAATGTGGCATTATTTTGAAAAGTGTGAAGAGTATTGTGCATGCATTCTAGTTTTTTTAGGTTGGAAATGCATTTTTGGACAAAAAAAAGTTTTTAGGGCAAAGGGTATTTTGGTCATTTTTCAAAAAAAAAGAGGATAATTTTTCATCAAAAATCATTGTGCAATTTTAGCGAAATTTATTTGAAGCAAGACACCCTTGGTCATATATTTTTTGCGCATACATGCACTCATTTGCATAAAAATTCAAATTCAAAAAAGGCTTCAAAAAGGAATATTCTACAAAAATTTCAAGATGAGGTTTTTATGATATTTTTGGTCATGGTGATCTCATAAAATGGCATATTCCTAAGATTCCTAGTATGTGGCCTAAATTGGGTGTATTTTTGTACAATTATGCTAAGAAGAATAATCAAAAATGAAGGGATAATAGAATGGTCATATGATAGTACAATAGTACAAGATGACAACTTGCAAAACTTGGGCACCACTCTCCGCGACGTTGTGATCTGTGGAAGGAGTTCACTAACTCTGTGGGAGTTTACTAACTCTGTGCTGATGGAGTTCACTAACTCGGTGCCATGATGATTTTCTGAAAATGAGATTTCGGGGACCCATTGGTCCAAAGTAACTGACTTTTTTGAAAATTTTGGGGACTAACGAGTCCAAAGCAACTGAGTTTCTTTTTGAAAATTGGGAAGCTTTGAATGATGCATGGAATGCAGGCTCTTGATGCTGGGATGCACATGGATGCAATGAATGTTTTTAATTTTCTTTTAGCATAGGGACTTTAGGATTCTTGAGTGATCAATTCAAGCGTCCTATCGTGACGACTATGACTATTTATTAAGAATGCCTCTTTTTGTTTTGAAAATTGATTTGATGTTTGATGTGATGATGATAAATGCTATGGAATGTCTGTGTTCTTTTGCTTTTATTGTGATGAATGTGGATGATGCGAATGTAATGCTTTGAATAACATGAAATGCCTACATGCATGAGGAGGATGAATGATTGGAGTATTTAAACATTTTTGTAAACATTTTTATGATGATGAGACGCGAGACTTTGAATGCAAGGAATTGAGATGGCTATGGACCATTCTTTGGAAAAACTAGATTTGATTCAAACTCTGGTGTTCTCAAGGTTTTTATTAACAAGCTCACTTATTTTCCTTTCCATTTCCATGATGACTGAACTTTAAACACCACATGATCAATTTGTATTCTCTCTCTCTGAAGCATTGACTAGTAAGTATGCATAAGAGTGCAGATGTGGACGAGTGAGTCAGTTAACTTGGGATTGGTTTAGGACAGTGAGTTGAGAGACTGCCCCGACAGGAATTTATGGATGTGAATGACTTTAAGGAGAACTCTGCTCATTTGAGCGGGAGTGAACAGTTATGGAAATGCCCCACTTTAGAATGACAATTTCAAATGGGTTCTTTGAGTGGGTTTGTGAAAGGGGATGAAGTTATGGTGCTGGTTATGAACTGAGGGTGGTATATGAATGGGATGGACAATGAACCAACTTTCCCAAGACCAGGGTGGGTGAGTGGTGAAGAGAATGCCCCAACTTTTGGATCTGAGTGGTGTTCTCAGTGCAAATCTTTGGTTCTCTATGAATGTCTTGACTTTTGGCATGAAAGAAGCCTCACTTGGTGATCACTAAACCTTGTTTTAATCTTTGGTGCAAATCTTTTCCTTTGGGCCTGAGACATGAGGACCATCTAGGGTAATAGCAATGCCAGAGCCGCGCATAAGTTTGCTTGCCATTTGAAGTGATTGTGCCCGCATTTGTTTTTTGCAAATTCATTTATTTGAGGGATCCCCTCTTTTCTGTGATTTTCAGAAATTTCACAATAATTGTAATGCTTTTTGACTCATGCACAGGTTTCACAATTCAGTATCATCAATCATAAAAACATTTATTTTAAAACAAAGAGACAGAATAAGTGAAGATAAAAGACACGAAAAGCAAACACATGGAAGAAAAAGTTGAATTCTTATTGTTATGGAAACTGGACGTGCAGAAGGTCACGCCAATTGAAAGTACATTGAAAAAATTTTAAACTGGAAAAATACAAGAAAAAGGGGAAGCAGATCTTGTGTTTTTTTCTTTTGAAGTAACGATGCCAATCGTCCATACTCATGACCTTGATCACCCCTTTATCCAAACTTTTGGGAGTGCTGATTGCCTTTTTCATTTCAAGTCCAAGTTTTCTGACCCTAATTTTTGCCTGGATCGCCCTTTGCAGGTTTTCAATCCACCGGGTCGCTCTGGTTTTGCCTAGGCCGCCCTTTACGGGTTTTCAACCTAGCGAGCTGATTCTTACTTGGCTCATCTTTCTCTTTTTTCATTTATTTCTTTAGGCATACTCCTTTCTGACTGTATCTGAATTTACTGGAAATTGGGGTTTTCTTTTCTTGCATCCCATTTTGCGAGAATTAAAGGCCCCTCCGGAGAATAAGTTCTTCGTCTTCATGATACTGGGTTCATCTCCATGGGAATCCCTTTGGAGGTTCATGATCTTTTTGAGCATTGAGTCTTCTTTGAAATTGTTGAAGATGAGCTTTCTTCGGTTTGAGCTTTCTCTTAATCTTCTTCTGACATAAGACAAATGTACTTTGGTTTGATAAGGCTCAATGAAAGTATTACTTCCATCGTATGGGGTTTGCCCCTGTTAGAGTGTAAAACGAAGCCTGATTTCCATGAAGGTCATCATCGTCCTTGATATCCTTTGTTGATTGTCTCTAACTGCCCCATTTTTAGGGTGGCGTAGGGAGGGATCATGATGCTTGACCTGGAGTCTTCATACTGTCATTTGTGACTACCTTAGCTTGGAAAGCTGCGCAACAGACCGAACTTTGGTAATTACAGACTTTGTTATAATGGCAAGTGTCTTATGTCAGAAGGGTGATTTACACAAACTTGTTGATTCATTGCTCTTTATCATGGCGTCAATCCTCTCCTTTGCTCAAATTGATCATGTCACTTGATTCCTCATGAGGACGGACCACTTTGTTCTCTTAATCTTGCACAACAGCTTGATTGCAAATCTGATGGTGGAGTCTGAGGAATGACTGGGGGTTTGTGGAGGGCGGGATGACGAGGTCGAGGTAGTGTTTGCGGTTTTATGAAAGGAGAGATGTATAGGAATGATGAAGTGTTTGAAGGTTTATGGAAGAAAGGGTGATCATACACAACAAGGTGTAGGAAGGTTCATTGAGACAAGGATCTCTTACGCTTTATGGCCAAATGTATCAGCTCACAACTTATATTTCTTTCGTCTCTTTTTCCCTTGTTTGTTCATTTTTGGGATTTTCATTTTTTGAATCTATTCTTTTTTTGTTTCATTTTTTCTGATTTTTTCCTTTTTTGCTTTTGAGTTGAGTGAGCTGATAAAAGTGATACACAATTTTTGGATATTTGAAGTGATCCTTGTCTGGGGTGATTCGAGAGATAATGGCAATGAAACCCCTGCAGCGGTTGAAGGATGCTTGATTGGGTTCTGGTATTAACTGGGGTGACAGGAGGTTCAGAGGGAGGAGCAAATGAGATGGGTTGATTTTGTAGAAGGGCCACTGGTAGTGAGGAAGGTGGCGATGGCAGGCATTTGGTTATGAAATTTTTTTGTGATGGGGTACTTGTAATGGGAAATGGGAAAGTTGGTTGATCTGAGGAAGGGAAAGGGTTTGGTCGCGAAAGAGGTTCGCTTGTAACATTTGTTTGGTTTCCTCAGCATTGCTCCACTTTGCTTGAACTTGTGCTTTGACTTCATTGCCCAACCTAGTTGTGGCATCATGAATTTCTACAGCCTTAGCCAATTCTTCACTTATTAACTCCGAAGAGACATCCCAGTTGTCTTCAGCCTCTCTCTCAGTTTGGTTAATCGGGTAATCAGAGTCACAATATGAACCATTGGCGTCGTTGTTTTCAAAGATTATTTTCATTTATTATTATTTTTGATCCGCGTTGGGAGGAATTGAAAAGCAAATAACAGACACATGACAAAATGAAAGAAAGAAATTTTATTGAGGAATTCAAAATAACATTTTATTGATGATGATACTAAAAGGAAACATGTGTGCCCTTATTGAAATATCCTAAGGCCTTGGGCAGAGCCAAAGGATTGCATTACAGAAAATTGTTTTGAACTGAAAAACTACATGAAAATCAACAATCACTCATAAATGCTATGAAATGCATGACAAAGACACGAATGTTTTGATGATGCCGCTTTCACCACCTCAACCCTCTTCAACAACTGCTATCCTTGCTTAATAGTCCACAGACCCTGAGAACTTGATCCTTCCCCCCTTCTCAAAAGTTAACTGCTTGGAATCAATGAAGCCCTGAACCAAACTTTTCAAAAGATAGCAATTTTCAGCAGAATGCCCAATTGCCCCAGCATGGAGCTCGCAAGTGGCTTCTGGATTGTACCCGCTTGGGAATGGAGGTTGAACTGATCTCATCATGCGAGGAGTGATCCATCCATGACTGATTAGATAGCTGCATAGGTCGGCGTATGACACGGGGATGGGGTTGGATCAAATTTGGATGGAGAATGATGATAAGGGAAGGAAACTGACAGACTCAAACAAGAGAAACTGCACATGGCATGCACGCCCACTAGAAGAATGCTTCGTAGAGAGTTAACATTGGTTAAAACCTGATGGAAATTTTTTTTTTTTTGATGAACTGTTTTAGTCTTTTATCATGGAATGGATGAGATGCAATGCCTTTTTTGAAGAAAATGCAAATGAACTGTTGATTTGAAAAACTGAGTGCCTTGGAACATTTTGAGTTTGCAAATAAGTAAGGGTAAACTTTTTCAACAGATTATTTTGCAAAAGCGTCTCGTCTCTCATCACAACTTTTTATTTGGTTTATGCAATGTATGAATGAACAAATCATGATAAGCAAATGCATGAAAAATGACCACTTGAAAAGTGTAATTATTCTAAAGGAGATTTTTTGTTTGTTTTTGATGCAAGATGAAATACGAAACTCCAATGCATTTTTGGATGATGCAAGATGCAAGAATGATATTTTTTCAAAATGATTTTTATTCTTTAGAGGCACGGCAAGATCTGAAATACCAATGCCCCTTTTTGCGAAAATGATGACGTGAGGCAACCAATTGTAGGTACTGAGTAACTTGCATGAAACATTGAGTGGATCCTGACTCAATACTTCACGCAATATACTGAAATGCTTCGACATTTGGTTGACTCCACTTATTCACTTTATTTGAAAATAAACTGCGCCTGATTGGGTCAAAGTGCCCCGATATCGTAGAGTATCATCTCAAATTTGTAGTGCACAAACAAATTTGAGATATTACCCTTCATCATTCAAAGATGCACTTCTACCCATGGAACGATTGCATAAGGAGTTTCTCTTATTTCATTTCATTTTTTTTGGAAAATGATTTAGAAAATGATTTGAAGATGTAAGTGATTTATTGAAGAAAAAAAATTAGAAAAAGGTGCTTTATTTGGGGAAAAAGGTTTTTAGAAAAAGGTGCTTTTTGAATTGAAAACGGTTTTGCCTTTTGATTCCATTCCGTTTCTTACACACCTATGACAAGACTTTGTGTTACGTTGCGATCTCCGGCAAACAACTTTAATGCATGGAGGATGCAAAGAATGGAGGTTTTTTTTCAAAATTTTTGTTAGATGCGAATGCAATGATGATGATGCAAAATGACGCAGATGTGATGATTATGACCTTTTATTTACATAGAAAAGAGAGAAGAAAATGATGTTTATTGGTGGCGGTTCAAAACATTTTTGAAAATACCCGCTATATGCCACCTCATATAGGTGTTTATGAGGGAAAAAGGAAATTACTTTCTACATTTTTGGTAAAAGAGCTTCGAAAGAGGATGCCTAAGCTAATGCAACACACAATTTGCGTGCCCCCGTGTCCTACAAATGGGTAAAGATCGTAGGCTCTAAAGTCAACGACAAGGGTAATCCTCCCATGTGGGTTCTGGTCACTGCCTCACCATGGCAACCAAGAGCTAAAGTCTCTCTCATGAATACACCCACAATCGTAGAGAGCTACCGATTGTGAGGTATCATGAAGAAAGCGCACTCTTGGGCGAAACTTTCATGAGAGCCAGACAGACAACGGTCTACGAATGGCAGTCACTACTCATTTCCACTCTCCTAGGGTTCTTTGCAGACCTTGGGTTTTAGGCCCCACTCAATGCTCACAAATATAAGGTGTGCAGTGTGTGATGAGGGCACAACACCTAAAAATCTACCCAAACCCCACCTGCAAAGGTAAACCAAAACAGTCCAGACAATATCAAGCAACAGCATGTCGTCTACCCTAGGGTTCAATATCATTTCAACATAAGTATACTAACCTAGGGTTCCAACAACAATCGCAAGCATTGCTTACCTTAAGAAAAGGATCCTAGAGGAGGGGACATAATAGGATTAGGGGAAATGCATGAGCTTACCTCAAGAAAGGGAGCAAAGAAGAGGGGAACATGCTAGAATTGGGGAAATGTACGAGAAAAGCATATAAACGACGAAAGTAAGAGGAGAAGAAGAAGAAACTACTCTTATTTTACTCAAGAAGCAAATATAGAAGAGGAAGAAGGCTAACACACAATGCACGCAAGCACAACATCACAAGAATGCACACGACAATTCTAAGAATAATGCAAGCATGTTTTTAAAGGCAAAGGAAAGAAAGAAGAAAGGGAAAGGAGGAGAGATATAACAAAGCATTCAAATCAACGAAATAAATCACATGTCGAATCGATTGGCTCGACCCACTAAAGAAAGGTCCCCAGCGGAGTCGCCAGCTGTTGCACCCCGAAAAATCCTTTGGAGGGATTTCTCTTCGCACAACGTGAATTGGAGTCGCCACCAATATTTTTTTAGAGATAAAACATTGAAAAAACCTTTCTTGAAAGACAATGGTCCTTGGAACCACGAGATTTGAGTTCGGGGGTCGGTTATGCATGGGGAAGGTACGAGCACCCCACACATCCTTTCTACTGAAAGGGAACCTCGATTTGACGTGTGATTTAAAAGGTTGATTTAAGAAATGCTTTGTTTTTATCTCTCTTTATCTCTCCTTACTTTATGGAAAAACTTAAGGAAAATTTAATCTTTTGCGCTTGACGGGAGGGCACCGTGCCTACGTATCCCGGGGAGGGAATCAAAGCAACGTAGTTCTTGTTTTCGAAAATTGTTTTGTTTTTAGAAATTGCCTTGTTTTGGAAAAGGGTTTGTTTTTTTTGAAAAGAAAATGGTTTTCATTTGTCGTGCTTGACGGGAATGTGACCCGCTCCTACGTATCTCCCAGTGCGATGGAGAATTCAAAGCTTACGTAGTTCTCGGTTGTCGAGAAAAGGTTTTTATTTTTTAGTTGTTTAATTGTGAAAATTGAATGTTCGCAGTGATCAAACAACAAAGGTTTCGAGTGATCACCACTAGCATCCCATTATTGACGATCGTGCAAGCAAAGGCTTCGCATTATCCTCAACAAAGTTTTTAATTTGTGAAATGAGAGTTCTTTTGAAAAATGAGTGTTCATGATAATCAATTGAGCAAAGACTCCAAGTGATCACCACTAGCACCCATTTGTTGACAATCGTGCAAGCAAAGGCTTCGCATTATCCTCAACAAAGTTTGATTTGTGAAAAATAGTTTGAAATTGTTTTGAGAAGAAGTGAAGTTGTTTATCAATGATTATGTAAATGCAAAAAAAATGTTTTGAAGTTGGAACGTTACTAACGAGTAACAAGTTGTTCTTTGTATGCAACATGGTTTTGAAGTTTTGGAGAGTTACTAACGAGTAACAATTGGTGGAAATCAAAACAAGCAAATTGTGAACACCAATTCAACATTTTAATGCACCACAACAATTTAATGCATCAAGGCTCTAAGTGGCCTATCCTTTGCCAAAGCTTCACAAGCTTCAAACAACAATTTACATTAAACTCAAAGAGCAAAGAAAGCATGATTAAACTTGAGGATGCATCAAGGTCATTGGAGACCAATCATGTGCGAAAATTCAATTGTTTATAGACCCCTTTTTTGCTCACATTTCACAAGCACATCAAATGGGAATTGAATTTTTAAATGCTTACAAGCATAGGCATCAAGGTTGAAGTAACCTATCTCTTGCCAACTTAGCATAACCCAAGATCATTTGTGGATCATAAATGAACCAAAACCCAAATTCATTTTTCTCAAATCACAAATTTCACAATTAACAACTTAGGTTTGAATATTTGCAAGTTTAATGGCCAATCATCAATTTATTTTAACAAGTCAACCAAATCAAGCAAGCGAGTGACATAACCAAAACATAGATGCATTTATTCACAAGATTCAACCATGAGAACCAACAAAAATCATAAAACACATTTTTATTTGAAGCATGCGAAATTATCATCAAAGCAAATAACATTTTATTTCAATTAAAACAACAAAATCATGCATATAACCCCAAAATCAAAGCATCAAAACAAAGATTCATGAGATTAACATATGTACAAGCATAAAAATGAAGTTAAAAGAGAGGATCTACATTTTTGGAAGTGGAAATCTCACAAATATGCAAGAAATGATGACTTTATGCAAGGATTTACAAGAGAAGGGGTCGAGGAATCACATACCTTAAGATGAGCTCCAAATAAACACAATAGATGAAGAAACAATCAACCAAATCAACTTATCTTCAAGCTTGATCTTCAATCTCCAAAAAAATGACCCTTGATCTTGAACCTTTGTGTGATTTTATGAAGGATTGATGGTTGAAAATTAGTGTTTAGGCTTGGAAGATGGATTGAATGTGTGTGGGTAGATGAGAAATGAAGAAGTAAGTTAGAGAGAAGGGAGAGGGGGTGGCGCATAAATGGAGAGAAGGTGAGGAGGGAGTTGTGTGCTAGGGTTTATGAGTGAATGGTGTGGCCAAAAGCTTTTTTTTTGTGAGGTGAGGTTAATAGGGTATATATAGAAAGCAATTAGGTTTAAGGGTAGTTAGGTCATTGTGCACTAGTTGTGCTCTAGGATTTGATTTTAATTTTGAATCAAAGGCTAGGATTGAGGCTCACATGGATTGAGGACATTGAGAAAACACAAAATGAGAGAATAGAGAGGGGGTGGCGCATAAACATTGGGAGGGGTCCTTGGTGACCAAGTTTTGCAAGTTGTCATCTTGTACTATTGTACTATTATATGACCATTCCATTATCCCTTCATTTTTTATTATTCTTCTTAGGATAATTGTACAAAAATACACCCAATTTAGGCCACATACAAGGTATCTTGAGGAATATGCCATTTTATGAGATCACCATGACCAAAAATATCATAAAAACCTCATCTTGAAATTTTTGTAGAATATTCCTTTTTCATGCCTTTTTTGAATTTGAATTTTGTGCACAATGTATGCATGCATGCGCATACATACATACATGACCAAAAATGTTTTGCCTCAAATAAATTTCTCTAAAATTGCACAATGATTCTTGATGAGAAATTATCTTATTTTTGACAATGACCAAAATACCCTTTTGGCCTGAAAACCTTGTTTTTTAACAACAAATGCATTTCCACTCTAACAATGAATTTAAAAGCCCTAGAATGACTTTTAAAACCCAAAAATGCATGCACAATGCTCTTCACTCTTCAAAATAAAACCACACTTCTCAATTTATTTATTTTTTGCGGAAAATTAGGGTTTTAAACCTAGGCGGACAAAATTAGGGTATGACACACGTGGACACCTTTGACCTGATGCTTGATTACCGTGATGCCTCAGATCATGTCCGATGTAAGCTGTTTCCCCTTTCCCTGAGATTTGTGCCCTAAAATGGTATCGTGACCTCCCTCTAGAATAAATCTCAGGCTGGAAGCAATTCATGAAACTGTTCTCGTCTCGTTTCACCGCCTCTAGGGTGAAGCCCAAATTAGAAGATGTGCTGTAGGGGATTCAGCAAGGGGAAAAGGAATCCCTAAGAGACTAGATAGAACGATACAACCAGATAGCAGACGATGCTCACCAACTCTCCGTCAACATCAATGTTCTGTTTATGAGACACGGGCTCCGGAAAGGGAGCCTCTTCCAGATCAGTGTTGGGCTACGCAAGCCAAGAACCCTGGATGAATTTCTGAGGCAAGTACAACACTATATTGACTATGAAGAAGCCGACGCCGCGGACACTTCCAATCAAGGTCCGGCGTCGGGCAATGGAAAAGGCAAGAAGGATTCTGGGTCCAGTACAAAAGAGTGGCGCGGAAGACACGCTGAATATTCCGATCTCAACGCCACGAGGGAGAGAATCCTGGCTGAATGTGCCAGTACCGAGTTCCGGGAAATGAAATGGCCCGCTCCAATTCCCTAGCGGGGAAACACCAATAAAATGGCTTATTATAGGTACCACAGGAGTAGCGGTCATGACACAGAAGCCTGCAGAGTGCTAAAGGACGACATAGAAGACTTGATCCAAAAGGGGAAGTTGAAACAATATCTGAAGTCGGACGATAAGAAAAGGGAAAGATCTCCGAAGCACTCACCGCGGAAATCTAAGACCGCAGTGAATGAAGTAGCCAAATCCCCTGCCGATAGTAGCGACTCCGCAGAAGAAGCGCCGAGGTCCCAAAGACCACAACCCGTAGCTATGGTCATCATGGGAGGCTATTCCATGGAGGTCAGCAGAACTAAGCGGTCCATAAAGCACCACTGGCAGGAGGTCCTCAACGTCGGGTCTGGCCCGAGCTCTCCTTCGGCCAAAACAGACAGGCCTCCGATATCCTTTGCCAACTCAGATCTCCCCCGAGGTAAACCCAACGAGGAGATCCCCTTGGTCATTTCTGCGGTCCTAGTCGTGGTCGACGTGAAGAGGATCTTGGATGACCAGGGAAGTTCGGTAGGTATTCTGTTCAAAGAGCTGCTCCCCAAGCTAAAAATCTCCGAAAATGATCTTTCTGAATACGAAGGATCCGACCTGGTAGGATTCAATGGTTCTAGAACCCGACCTCTAGGCTATCTTAAGCTGAGGGTAACCTATGCGGAAGATAAACTCTCCAAAACCATCAAGACAAGGTTCCTGGTATTACCTTGCCCATCCCCGTATCACTGCATTGTCGCCCGACCGACATTGGGGAAGCTCGGGGCTGTAGCCCCCACAGTCCACCTCAAAATGGGGTTCTTTTCGGAGCAGGAAGAGGTGGTCACGGTCCCCATAGACCTCGACGGAGCAAAGAGATGCCAATACCTATGCCTGAAGTCGGAATGGGTAGCTGAAATGCAGGAACTCGCCGCAGTAAGCCAGGAAGCCAAGAAAGAGCAATAGGGGGCCATGCCCCAAGAAAGGGATTAAAAAAGGAGCTAAGCATCAAATTGTACCCGACTTTAATTCGTGTTTTCAATAAAAAAAATTGTAGAAGTCTGCCTTCACTATCTGTTTTTATTTGCCATATGAACTAACTCGCAGGAGATTGATCCTCTTACCCAGGTCCTCCAACTCCGGCGAAGCCCCTCTTACCCGAGTCCGACCCGAGATGGCCACTTGACGGACGACGGTTTGAGGCGAGACCCATGTCCTTCCCGATTCCGAGCTTAAATGCTCCCTCGGGAGGCGCACCAAGGCCCATCAGTGGCCGAAGGAAGAAGTCCCCAGCGGCTTCGACCAAAGACCTTCCCTCTGGTGTCCGAGCTCTGTGCTCCACCAGTGACCGAAGGGACCTCTAATCTCTGAGCTCAACGCTCCATCAGAGGCGAAAGACCCCTTGATCTCCGAGCTCTGTGCTCCATCAGGGGAAAAAGACTCCCCTGATCTCTGAGCTCCGCACTCCATCAGGGGACAAAGACCTCCCTGATCTCTGAGCTTGATGCTCCATCAGGAACCGAGGTGGACTTACAACAGTTCAAGGAATGACACCCAGGTAATTCTAACCTCGGACTCGGCCTAGACTACTCTCATCCAAGTCAATTACAAAAGAAAGATAAGTAAACAACGAGTTGTAAAAGAAATTGAATTTCCATTAATATTGTACAAATATTACATAAGGAGGGCCAGCGGCCAATATTTACATTCACAAAATATAAAGAAAGTAGGAGACCAGTCTTCATTCAGGAACCTCCGTCTCGGACCCAATGTAGAGCAATTGAGCTTGGTCCAAGGTAGCGCCAGGAACCGGACTCACCAGATTTCCTTCAAAGACCTCATTCTTGGGAACCAGCAGATCCATTAGCATGCCCGGACCCACCACGGCAAGAAGGCTCCTACATCTCTCAAACCCAAGTGCAGCCGAATTTTCCACCTTGGCCTCGGTAGAAGAACAGTCGCCTCAAAGCTTATCAGCCTCGGCATCGAGAATAGCAACCTCCTCCAATGCACGGACCTCCCTGGCCTCAGCCGCCTCAAGCTGAGCCAGAACCTCCTCTGCTTCGTCTGCCTCAGCTTTACCCAGTTGCAGTTGAAGCTCGAGATTGCCTATTTGTTCCTCCGCCGAACTGAGGGAGTTGATAGAAGAACGGAGCAGGCGATTCTCTTCTATGAGCTCCGAAATGCGAACATCCCTGCAGTATTCAAGCTTGTCTATGCAGTCCAAGAGATCCCCTTCAAGCTCCCAATTAATGGCTTCAGCCCTTTCCAACCTCTTAGAGAGCTTTAGAATTTCCGGGTCGGACTCCAACTCATCCAACTCTTGGAACAGCCTCAGCGCAGTTTCGGCTACCCTAAGGCAGACCTTCAGGTCAGCGTCGGATGGGACCTCAGAAGGGAGCTCTACTTCGACCTCGGCAGGTAAAACCAAATCTGGGTCACCAACAATTTTGGATCTTTTAGGCAGACGGGAGACCTCCGTATCTACAGGGGCCCGTTTCCCCCGGGAGGAATTTTTGCCCGTTCTCCTCTTGGAAGAACATTTCTTGAGCTGGACCTCGGTGGCAGGATCAGAAACGGGGAATGTTGCCAAGACATCTGCACAAAAAGACAGAAGTTAAGACGGTCGAAGCAAGAATTTAAAAAGGCTTTGTGAAATATTTCGTTACCTAGCAACGACATCAGCTCATCAGCGGGCTTGGTTCCGATGATGTCAGCGCAATGGAATTTTCACCCGACCTTCAGAAGCTTGTCACCCCATTCCTCGAGAATCTGGAAACTCTTCGCTTCTTCGCCCCATAGAGACTTCGGAGTCACAGAGAAGGTTTTGTTGACATGGTCATAATGATGTCCGTCCCAAGACAAAGGAAAGTGGGGCTTGACCGACTCCAACCTTTCGAGATCAGCGATGGCTTGTTTAGCTTTCTTATTTACTGGCCGGATGAAGATAACGAACTTCTTAAAGCCCTTGTTGGAATCATTCATCGGGAAAAAGTAAGCCTGTTTCCTCCTCCCACGAAGGTAAACATGGCTGTGGCGAGTGGCATCCGCCTTGTCCGGCTGACGGAAGACTTCGAAAACCGAAAAGAAGATCCTTGCAGATGGAGTTCGCCCGAGGTACTCCATGACATCCTCAAAAGCTTTGAAATACCCCCAAGCGTTGGGGGCCAACTGGGAAGGAGGCACCAGCAGGTGATCCAGAATGCTCTGCTGGAACTCGGACAGCGGGATCTTGTCATACCCTAATTTTGTCCGCCTAGGTCAAAACCCTAATTCTCAACAAAAATAAATAAATTGAGAAGTGTGGCATTATTTTGAAAAGTGTGAAGAGTATTGTGCATGCATTCTAGTTTTTTTAGGTTGGAAATGCATTTTTGGACAAAAAAAAGTTTTTAGGGCAAAGGGTATTTTGGTCATTTTTCAAAAAAAAAGAGGATAATTTTTCATCAAAAATCATTGTGCAATTTTAGAGAAATTTATTTGAAGCAAGACACCCTTGGTCATATATTTTTTGCGCATACATGCACGCATTTGCATAAAAATTCAAATTCAAAAAAGGCTTCAAAAAGGAATATTCTACAAAAATTTCAAGATGAGGTTTTTATGATATTTTTGGTCATGGTGATCTCATAAAATGGCATATTCCTAAGATTCCTAGTATGTGGCCTAAATTGGGTGTATTTTTGTACAATTATGCTAAGAAGAATAATCAAAAATGAAGGGATAATAGAATGGTCATATGATAGTACAATAGTACAAGATGACAACTTGCAAAACTTGGGCACCACTCTCCCAATGTGGTCGAATACCCCCCTTCATTTCCCTCTCATTTTGCATTTTTTTGCCCCTCATCAAAGTGTGTTTCAATCCTCACCCTTGATTCAAAATTAAAATGCAATCCTAGAATGAGATGAGGTACACAATGACCTAAATGCCCCTAAACCTAATTGCACATTATATATACCCTCATATCCTCACCTCTCACAAGGTTTTGGCTCACAATTCACACTCAAAAACCTAGCCTCTCCTCTTCTCCCTTCTTGGCCGAACACACCTCCTCATTCCCTTACCTCATTTCTTTACTTTTTCACTTCAAATCAACATTCTAGTCCTAAATCCTTCATCATCCTTGCATTCTCTTCAAAGATCCATCTTCAAATCTCAAGAATAAAGCTCAAGATTGAAGATTATAGGGTTGATTCAAGTGGTTTAGTGTTCATTCACCTTATTTCTTTTGCTATTCTAGCTTGGAGTTGAGGTATACTCTCAATCTTAACATCATCAAAATTTTAGCATAAAAAATGTAGGTCATCAATCTATTTTTGCATATCAAGCATTTCTTTGCATTTTAGTGCTCTATTTTTTTGTTGAAATGTTGATATAATTGTTGTTGTTGAATGACAGATGTGTTTCAAGCATTTTGACAAACACTTTGGGAGGTTTGGATGCTTGGAATGCATCTCTCTCTTGGAATAAATTGTGTGTTGGTGCTATTTTCATTTTGTGCTTGCATTTTCATGAATAAAATTGTGATTTGGGATTATGTTTCATTTCGCATATTGTAGAAAAATTAGGGTTTGTGGGATTTTAGTGCATTCCTTTGCTTAATCATGTGAATCCTTGCCAAAAAGCTTGATCTATGTCATTTGCTTGCATGATTTTGTTGCTTTCAAAGAATAAAATGAGGTTTTAGCTCTATGTTGGTGTCGCAAATCATGATTAGAATTAGGGTTTGTTAATTTTCTTGTGAAATGGGTTTGCAATTGTGATCAAAAACGTTTTCTCAAGTTATTTTGATGTTAATTGATTGTATCTTGCTTGCAAATTGTTATATGTTGATGATTGGCAAGAGGACTCACACTTGTGTCTTTGTGCACTTCACTTTAAGTGTTGAGGATTGCCTAAGATGATTCAACACAACCTTGTGCTTTGATTGTAAACTTTGGTTTGCTTGTTAGTAACTTGTTTGCAAAATTACTCTATGTTGATGATTGGCAAGAGGACTCACACTTGTGCCTTAGGCACTTCACTTTAAGTGATGAGGATTGCCTAAGATGATTCAATTTTCTTTGTGCAATTCTTGCTTGAAAATGCAAATGCTAGTTTTCTAACTTGCTTAATCAATTTTGGTTACAAAAATGACTTGTTAATGCCCTCTTTTGGTCACTTTTGGTCTTGCAAATGTGATGTTCTTTCTAGGTCAATGTTAGGCTTTAATGTTGATGATTTGGTAAAAGGACTAGACACTTATGCCTTTGTGCATTGCCTCAAATGTCAAGGATTACCAAAAGGGATTCAACCTTGTGTTTTTATCTTGTGTTGATGCCTCTTTGAATTAAACTTTTGCATTATCTATTTGTGTGCCTATTCTTGCAATCTATTTGGTTAATGTTGATCTTGCATGTTCATGGCCATTAAATGTTAGATGACTAAGTGTCATTCTTGTGCTCAAATGTTGTAATTGGTAATGTTTATGCTTATGCTTACATTGTTGATTGCTTTGCTTGCAATTTGTTAAATGTTGCACTTTGGTTCTTGACTTGGAAATTGATTGAATGTTCTACTTTCTTCTCCTTTTGGATGCCACGCCATCCCAACAAACCTTTTGTGACCAATGTCACCCTCAAACTCCCTTCTCCTTTCTTCAAATCAATCATTTTCTAAAGCTTTTTCCAAACTCAATCTTTTCTCAAATTGTTTTCATAAGACAATCAAATTCTTTCTAAGATCAACAATAAACCTTTTTTAAAACTCATAAGGAGGCAAGTCGGACGTACGGCCGGTGTTGTCTAGCGTCCTAAGATCGGAGCTGTACAGCTCAAACATCTTGGGATACTTATGAGAATCAAAACAAGTAATTAACAACTTGAACCCTATTTCAAAAAATGAGTAAGGAATCGAGTCAGATGTACATCCGGTATTGGTTAGCGTCTTAGGGTTAGCGAGCTGTACAGTTCGTGCGAGCCTAAGATACTTGCTCAAATAAAAGCAACCAACCTCACAACAAATCTTTTTCTTCCTTAATCAAAAAAACATTTTCAATAAGTAGGGGGCACGTCGTATGTACAGGCGGGGTTGTCTTTGTTCTAGGTCTAGTGGACTGTACAGTCTAGGACCGAAAACCCCTACAATAAAAAACACCAACACAAAGTTTCTCAACTCAGGAGAACTACGTATGCTTTGAATTCTCCATCGCACCGGGAGATACGTAGGAGCGGGTCACATCCCGTCAAGCACGCTTTTAAAAAATAATAATAATAAGATTCTTCTTTTCTCCCGTTTTCAAAAACACTTTTCTCAAATAAAAAAAGAAGTAGAACGAATTGTTTCAAATCAACTCTGTCAAAACCGCACATCAAGTTAAAGGTTCCCTTTCGGTAGAAAGGAGGTGTGGGATGCTAATACCTTCCCCACACCTAACCGACCCCCGAACCTACATCTCTAGTTCTCAAAGGACCACCCGCCTAAAAAAAAGGACCCTTTTTCAATGTTTTGGTCCCTAAATAAAAATGTTGATGGCGGCTTCACAAATTTTCACGTTGTAGGATGAAAGGTCCAATCCGGATCTTTTGGGGTGCAACAGATCTTTATCCCCATCAGGTCTAGGCACCTCTTGTAGAAGAAGTACCCAATCTCCTGCGGCGGTAGTTTAGTACAGGCAGGGAGTTGCCTTGGGTGCTCCAGCCTCCACTTTTGCTCAGAAGGTGCAACGACGTACTTCCCCAGCTCGGAGACCTCCTCATCACTCAACTTGGACCTAGCGTCCACCACCTTCATGGAGATCCAGTTGTACTGGCTCGGGTCGTACTGGTAATCTGCGGCGTCAAGTGCAACCGTGTTGGAATCAAGGACCTCGGGCGAGAATCCCTCTGGGGATCCTTCCAAAAGGTAATTTCTCTGATCTTCTATGGATGAGCTCAACATTTCTACAACTAACACAGAAAGTGGAATTTTGATCTCAGAACCAGATTTTCACCTCGGAACGGTCGCCGGAAAGTATCAAGACTGACCTCGCGCAAAGGGAAAATACAATTCGCTCAAAAATAACAAGTAAAAAGGGGAAGCTCGCGACGAGTTTAAATACCATAGGGCCTCAGAAGCCGAACCGTCAATCCTAATCAATGCGCTTGATCAAATTCCTGACATGGGAACCAACACCATAATCATGACTCCTGCCTCAGATTCGTCAAACATCACCTACTCAGCAGAGGACACGTGGCACCAATCAAAACTGCCGGAAAAACTTACTTTAAGCCGAGGCCGAAGTCAGTCGCATTTCGACCTCGACTCAGGGGGCCACTGTTTTGGATTGGGCCAAACTCCCCATGAAGCTTGGGCCTGGGCCATTGCTCGGCCCGTCATGGCCGGATCCACGACCTGTCTTGCATTCAAGGATCCACACTCCTTCACATAGTCCAGCTGCTCAGGTATGGGTCCGCAGACTATAAATACAAGGATCATCCACCATTTCCAGGTACGCTTTCACTCCCATCTCTAAAACCTCTTCACTTCCTTTGCTGACTTAGGAATCGGAGTGCTTGCAGGTACCCCACCCGAGGCGCGGGAGAAGGCTATCTCGGCCAATCCGAGGTTTGATCTCTATCATCCGAAGTCAACCTTACATCCTCGCGGCGCGCGCTCATCTGAGGTAACGACCCGTACTCCGGTACCGAACACTCCTCTACCAAGATACAAGGGAAAATTGAAGAATAAATTGAAGAGGATGAGGAGGAAGGGATTCACCAAAGTGGTGGAGAGGAGGGAGGAGAAGAAATATTGAAGACTTGGAGAGAATTTTGGAGTTAAAAAGGAGAGAATGAGGGAATTTCATTAAAATGATTAAAACATTTGAAGAAATGAAAATGAGAGAGGAGGAGCTTCGGTTGGTGTTTTTATAGGGAGGGAGAATTAATTTTGATTTAATTTTAATTATAAACTTAGTGATTAAGGATTCAACAAAAATATCTTAGGGAATTATAAATATATCATTATTCTCATAACTATTATTAATATTATTATTATTATTGCTATTATTATTATCATTAAAAATATTTAACACCATGTATCTTTTTAATAATTTATCCTATATTAATTTAAGATATTCTAGTATATTATTTTCTTGTGTTTTCTATATTTTGTTTTCCAAATTGATTTCTTGTTTCTGTGCTTCTAGATAGTTCTTTGAGTCACAATTCAGAGGAAATGAACGTTTTTATTTTATTTCGACTAAAAATATTATAATTCTTCTATACCATTCATAAATGACTTCTAGAACCTTGTCATTAATTTTTTTTGATTTTCAGTCATATTTGAGATTTTTAAGCGTTTAAATTTGGCCTAACTAGTCTAAATTACCCACTGATTCTGGAGGAATTTACAAAAAGGAAATTTAATTATTATCCTAATATGATATTTTAAGGTTCTAAAGTTACATTTGTTTTCCTCACAATCACTCTTTCCTATTTAACTAAAATTCTCAAAAGCTTGCACGAAGAAAATGCACTATATCTTTTTATATTTATCCAGATGAGAGTAAAATCTATTTTCTCATTTATGTATTAAACATATAATGTCCCTCCTTTTATAGTATTGTTCCTAACTATTTCCCTGAGGAGGAATTAGCTAGATTACGATGAAAGTTATGGTAAGAAAGTAGAGAGTATAGTATGCGATCAAAGAATAAGGTTGTGGATCAGTTTGTTGGCCTCTCAGGGCAGTTTATTGGCCTCTCACTAATTAATGTTAATAATGACTATACATCAATACAGCGAGATCTTAGGCGAGATTTAAGGGCTTTCCATATATACTTAGCCTATGGCCAATCGTGGAGGAGGAGCCGGGCTGTAAGAGGACGGGAGTCCCTCGGTTCTGTGTGGTCATGGGAGTCCCTCGGCTCCGTGTGACCGGGGTCTTCAGGTATTTGTCTTGCCATCAAGGACCAGTCGTGCCGGCTAGGAGGCGATGTATAACCGAGCCTTCTTGGGAGGTCGGCTGGGAACACAATCCCTCGAGCGGTGAGTGCGTTGCACGAAGGCGCTCCAACATGGCTTTGGCTTGTCGTAATGTCTTTAGTCCCTCGGTTGAGGGTCCTTTTGGCATTTTCCGACCACTCATCCTTAGTTTCTCATTTTTACTAGCGTTGGCTTTTGTGCCATCATAAATGTTTCTCATGGTGGTTTGGTCCTCTCTATTCCTATATAATGGGAGGGGTTTTCTGGTTTCAGCTTCAATCCTTTGGTCGCTTTGTGTCGCTTCCGGCTTGGAGGGGCGGGAGCTCCGATGGAAGCCTAAGGTTCGCTTTCTCCTTCGGCTGGGCTGCTTCTTCGTGTCACTCCTTCTGTTTATACGATTGAGAACATCAGATATGGCATACCAGCTGTGCTCCAGGCCGGGAAGCTCGTCAGAAGTTTACTTAAGCCACTCCACACCTGCACCGGATCAATATAAGAAAAGAACCTCGGCCAATAAGGCCGAGGGAAGATTTAGTATATCTCTCTACATTTGTGTATGTATTAGACTCAAAGCTGTTTTGTAATGATATTCTAATGTAACATGTTCTGAGTAATGAATATATATCACTTTTAAAGAAATAGTGACCTAATATCAATGCCTTCCCTTTTTTGCTTTAGCCGATCTTGGCACAATTGTCGCCTTTCGTAACCAACCTTTGGCTCCGCGATTTTCTGATTCCTCTCGGCCAAACGCTCCGTTGATGTGACTTCTGAGTGTGACATTTGATTGTTTTGGCGGGAAATATCATAATGACATGTTTATTAGGAACCGTCACGTCCCCTGACGCTTCATTCAGGTGTCACCGCGTGTCATGCCCCCGTTGCGCGGAATTTGAACCGCTGTCATCGTACATTGTTGATTTTTTTGATCGTGTTGCCACCGTTTGATCATTTCCTACTGAGAACGTTTAAATTTCCGCGGAACCCTTCATTTGGCTATTTTCCTTCCTTTTCGTTCTGCTGATGTATCCTCATCTCTTCCATTATCTCTCATTTTCGTTCCTGGTGCTCTCATTTCACTCCCTTTCGTTGGAGATTCCTCCTTCATTGTTCATTCCTTCAATCACCGTGATTCAAAGGTATGAAACTTCTATCCTTTGTGTTTTCTGTTCTGTCTTGCTTTTCTTTTGTACTCTTTATTCGACTGCTCACCTAGCCTTTTACTTGCGTTGCTCGCCACGTTGTGCTTCGCGTTCTGTATTTTGTTCGTGTCTTTTCCTCTCCTGCTTTGTTTAAGGAAAAATAGAAATGGTGTCTATAATAGCAATAAGTAGTGAAAGTGGGAGAAGTAACCTCAGGATATCGCTGCCCAAAACCTGGTTGTGTTCCTACGCGCTGTGTGTACTATTTAATCCATTTCTCCTGCTTTGGCCGAGGTTTGAAATGTGCTATGTCACCCGGTTGACGAGGGTTCAGTAAAGGCGAGTCTGGTTTCACTGACGAGTCCTTGAGCCGGAGGTAGAACCCTACACTTATGCGTACCAGACTTGGTTTGAACATTTGGGTGTGACAGTTCCTTTATCCTCTTACTACTGCCAGATCGTAAAGATGATTAACGTGGCGCCCTCCCAACTTCATCCCAATGGTTGGGCGCACATGTGGGCCTTCGAGATTTTGTGCGAGTGTCTTGAAATGCAAGTGTCAGCTTGTAAGTTTCTCTATTTTTTCAAAATTTCGGCGAAGAGGTTATGCGTTAAATATCATTCTGCAATCATAAAGGGACGAATCATAAAGGTCGTCCCTTTATGATGCCTTTTAAGAGTTGTTACAAGGATTTCAAGCAAGCTCGGTTTCGATTGCAAGCGGGGCCGAGCTATCCTTACTTGTTGGTTGACGAATCTAGAAAAGAGCGTGATGAGAATAGATAAAGGACCGTATTGAACTGGAGGTTTAGAGAAGGATATTGACACCACACTCAAGAAATGGATGAGAAAGTGAGTGATAAGTCATGTATTTTGATCGCCACAAGTTGCCTTGATAAGATCGGATTTGGTTCTTTTACCCAAGAACACAAGGGAAGCTCTCACAAATGGAGGAAACTCAATTTTCATTCATAATTCAAATCTGATCTCTTCATTCTAGATAGGCACATATATATAGCCTTTTTGGTCAGCATGGAGATGTAAACAAAAGGTCACTTCTAAGTGACATTATTCCTAATGATAGTCTTAACTATCTTTACTTAGTTGCTTATAAATACCTTAACTAAGTGACTAATTAAAAAGAATTTCTAAGTGGATATTCAGAAAGCACTAAAACTATCTAAAGAGTCACCAAGGCATGCAAGCCAAAGGTTTCCTCTTATTATTACATAAATTAAAATAAAAATATTGAAATCTTCACCAATATTCGTCCTTGACATCCAGCCTGTTTTTCACCATATTGGTAACCGAATCTGATATAATGTATTGAATAAAAGATGTAGAAATCTTTCTTATCTTTCCAACGCATCAAGAAACGCACCAATCGGACTTCTAGATCTTGAGATATTGCCAAAACAAGACATATGCTTTATTTTCAACAATGCCCACTTTCCTTGTTATGCTTGATTTATTTATTTTAAGGGCATCCATTATAGGTTGTCATCAGAGCGTTTCCCCTCGTATTGGACCCGCAATCCACGAGATAAGTATTCAGTTGAGCGTAGGTCCTTGGATCCGAGTGAGAGAGCAGAGGGGGATCAGTTGGATGCTTATCTGGAGGTGGCCCCAGGGCTGCCAAGGGCTTCATTCTTGATAAATTTAATAGATGATGCCGACACGCTGATTGACTACCTGAGTAATTTTCCCCTTTTTTGACTAATCTTGGTTCCTTCTTTCAGTTGTTTTTGAGATGGTTACTCTCAATGTTGCCGAACGAAAGAAGTATCGTGAAAAGCAGAAGTTGAAGCAGGGGATTGCCTCGGGGTCTTCTTCGAGTTCGGTCATCGTTGTTGATTCTCCACAGCCCGGACAAAGCTCCCCAATGGTTAAGAGCCCTGTGCAAGTTGAGAAGACCGTTGAAGCTGTTGCCCAAGATCCAAGTGTCGCTCGGCCTCCTCCTGTGCCGGAGTTTCCTGCGGTTAAGAAACTCAAGACCGGCCCCTCACCGAGTGTGGAGATCGGGTTGCCTACTAGGGGACCTACAACGAATGATTCCTCATGGAAGAACATTTTGAAATGCCAGAAAAGGGCTCACGCTGCTCCTAATGCTCCCATCCGATTTGCTTTTGACTCTAGGTATCCGTTGAACCGAGTCTTGTACTCTTCCGCTGGTGTGGTTGATGTTGAGAATGTTGCTTCGTTGTGGGTGCAACGGACTTTGGTGGCTGTCAAGAGTTATAGCCACTGGGCTTCGGTGCTTGCTCATCTTGCTGAAGATTCTTTAAAGAAGCCTATGGCTGCGCACGCTCATCTGGAGGAGGGTTCGAAGAAGAATGAAGAGGATCTTAAGTTGTGTCAGGAGGAGAAGGCACGACTAATGAGTGATCTTCAAAAGTGGGATGCGGAGAAAGTTCGGCTAGAGGGAAAGGTGTTTGAGCTGACTGAAGAGAAGAAAAGATTGGCAGCCGGCTTGGAGAAGGTCGCAGAAGACTTGGAGAGGGCTCGCGGAGAAGCCGAACGAAGCAGTGGTGAGCTTAGAAGGATTTCTACTTTGTTCCCTGATTTGGCCGAAGGATCGGATCTAGCTGAAGCCGTTGATGACTTGAAAGCTGCAGTTGCCCAAGAATATGACAAGGTTTTGAGGCCGCCTTGGAGCAATTGAAGGTGCTTTATCCTAATGCAGATGTGGAGAAGTTTGATATAGACAAGGTTACCGTTGATGATCGCATTGTGGATCAGGAGGCTCCTTGCTCATGACGCTACTGCGAACTTGGACTTGTCCGCTCTTGACACCTTTCTAAATGATGATGACATGATCGACCGAGCATGTGTGACAGTTGTTAGTGATCAGGTTATGACGGATGCAGGCGGGGACTCGGAAAGGACTCCTTGATTTTCCCTTGTAATGCTTTTATGAACAGTTTATTTTGTTTTGTAACTATTTGGTTTGTGAACAATGTTGCCCTCGGCTTTGTGAGGCTTCGTCTTTTTCAAATATGCTTTGGTTACTTCATAGTTCCATGTTTATCCTATTTATTTTGCGCGATCAGACATGCAATATTTGATCGGTTTACTTAATGTTTTTCTTCGGCTTATTTCACCGGTTACGCTAATGGCCTTGTTGGTGCCTAAGGGTTGTATGTCGGCTTTCGGCCAGTCTACACCTGTCGGGTCTTGGGTTTCATGGGCCTTCTTCGTGTCGAGCTCATTGGCTTTGCCCGCACGTTGAAAGCTCTTACACAATACCGAGCTCGTTGG
Source organism: Astragalus glycyphyllos (assembly GCA_963573325.1). Taxonomy (NCBI): domain Eukaryota; kingdom Viridiplantae; phylum Streptophyta; class Magnoliopsida; order Fabales; family Fabaceae; genus Astragalus; species Astragalus glycyphyllos. The sequence continues at coordinate 63,000,787 of OY754312.1, read as the reverse complement.
CTTCGACGGTGAGTACTTTTCGCCTATATATTATGCAAGCTCCCTTTCGGTTTCTTATGAAGTGAGACTTCATATTGAACCAAACTAGTGTGCCCAAGGGTGGTGCATGGGCTCATCAGCTTCGCTCTCACCTGTCAGGACTTTAGTCTTCATTGCCCAAGGACAACATCGAGACGTTGCTCGTTCCTTGCCTGTCGGGACTTTGTTATTGTGGCACATTCTTTCATTGAAAATCGGTTCTCTTTATTCATAAATAGAGATGGAGTACATTTGGGGCTTTATAGTGCCGCATACAAATGTTACATGATATGAATAATGAAAGATGGTGAGAACCGATACTAGTTGATTTTTCAGCTGTAATAGAACCAAAGGTTTGCTGCATTCCAGGATCTTGGGATGTTGTTGTCGTCCAGTTTTTCTAGCTTGAAGGCCCCTTGGCCGATGACCTCTCTGACTCTCAAAGGACCCTCCCAGTTGGGAGATAATTTTCCAGTTGCACCGACTCGGCTAGACTGCCTGAGGACCAAGTCACCTGCTCTGAAGCTCCTAGGCTTGACCTTGGAATCATACCTCTTTGCTGCTCGTTGCTTGGCGGCGCACTCCTTGACCTTTGCCAGCTCACGTACTTCGTCCCGGAGATCTAGATCAGCTCTGAGGGCGGCTTCATTGGGGACCGTTTCTGTTAAGGCCCTTCTTGGGCAGGGCTCCATCACTTCTATAGGGATCAGAGCGTCGCTCTTGTAAACTAGCCGAAAGGGGATTTCCCTTGTGGATGATTGAGGAGTTGCGCTGTAAGACCATGGTACTAGTGGCAGCTCTTCCGCCCAGTTTTCCTTCGACCCCTATAGCTTCTTCCTTAGGCCGTTCAAAATGACTTTATCGCAGCTTCGGCCTACCCATTGGTCTGGGGGTGCTCGACCGAGGTGAACGCCTGATAGATGTTCCATTTTTTGCAGAAATCGGGCTACCAAGTCAGAGGCAAACTGATAAGTCTTATTTTACTATGTTTTTAGTATTTAAATTAAATAAAAATTGTAGAATTTTAGTTTTGATTTGGAGCTATTTTACAGTAAATTGTTGGTTTAATTTGTCAGGGTCAAATAAATGAAGAAATGGAAGAATTTGGGTAATTAAAAAGCAAGGATTGAAAATGTAAGGACCAAGGAGCAAAATCAAGCAATTGGAGCCAAGAATTTGGTGTTCACGCACGGTCCGTGCCTACTACACGCATGGTCCGTGCTCACTGTTACAGAAAGCAGCTAAAAAGACTTAAGACACGCACGGTCCGTGCGCACCACAAGCATGGTCCGTGCGTCCTGTAGGTTTCAGAATATGGAAAGTTTGAAGACCACGCACGGCCCGTGCGCACCAGCAGCACGGTCCGTGCGCCCTGTTCTAGAAAAGCTGTTTTGAAGATTACACGTAGCGCATGGTCCGTGCGCCCCAGCAGCACGGTCCGTGCGCCTTTGTCTGAAGTTCAAAATGTTTCAAAACTCTTCTTCTTCTTTCATTATGGCTTGTAATTCGAATTTAATCCTTTGTCTACTGATCCTAGGCTATAAATAGGACCTCATTTCAGTTGTAATGGTACCTTTGCATACTTGTAATCTCACTCCAAAGTTTAATCTAAGTTCTTTCTCTTATTTTAGTTCTTGTTTACTTGCTTTCTTTTATCTTCTTGTTTTTTATTTTTCTGCTCTTTATATTTCCAGCACTTTACATTTCAGCTCTTACTTTCTGCACTTTATTTCTTGTCATTTAGATTTCAGTCATTTACAATTATGTCTATTTATCTTATTGCAATTTACATTATGAATATGAGTGAGTAGATACAAAGTCTTGGGTTATTGGGAGTAATCCAATGATAGGTCCCTAGTAATTCCCAAAGACTGTTCTCCACTCCAATTGTTTTATATTTCAATCTAATTTCATTGTCGTTCAATTCTAATCCTAAACATCATACGAAGAACCGAAAGGTGAAGTATTGATGTTGGAACTATGAATTTAGACAAGGGATTCAAAACATGAGAATAGTTTTGAAACTCTTGAGACATTATAAAGGTGTTATGCTTAATGGGTTTTGGTGACAATCAACCATGAGAATAGGCTTGATTATTAGTTCAAAACACACTTTTGTACTCTGAAAGGAGACATTTGTTATATTCGTTGCCTTGTCTTTGAAATATGTTACTTTATAAGTTTGGTAAATGGTCTAAAGAATTACATGGCTTCCTCATCATTGTGATGAAATTAATAACCTGAGACTCTTTATAATTCTGAATTTAAAATCAACAAACCTTCCTTCTTCTAAAATCATTCCTTTTAGCTAATCAAAATTGAAAACAAAATCAGTAATTACAAAGTCTCTGTGGGATCGATACTTTTTATTACGCGATAGAACCGTGCACTTGCGGCCTATCAAGTTTTTGGCGCTGTTGCCGGGGACTTTGTGATATTGATTGAATTTTCGGTATCGGTTAGACTAAATGTTTTTTTTTGTTTCTTTTTACTATGATTAAGAGTGAATTTACATTCTCCAAGGAGGAATGGGAATTCTTTCAGTTATCTTTGCTACCATCTCCACCTTGCTTGCATGGAATTTTCAAAAATGAAATTACAATCTCAAAGGAGGAATGGGAATCTTTTGAGGCATCTTTGCCACCACCACCACCTTGCTTACAAGGAATTTTCAAAAAACAACATGAAATAGAAATTGAGAAAAATATTGTTGTTAAGATGGATCAAAATAATGGTAATGTGGTAGTGCAAGATGATTCAAAAGAGATATTCCATCAAATGGAGAGCATAAGGGAAACCGAAATTTCTTCCATGGATAAGTATAATGGTTTAAATTCATGTGTGGATGTCATAATCTTGTGCCCTTTATCTTACTTCTCACCATCCTTTGTGAAAATAACATTTGATCTAAGAGGAATGCAAAATAGGATCTTATTGCTTACACAACTTCCTTTTTACAAGCCATGGGATCCAGGAATAATATGCTTTCCTTCTTCATGTGTCACTTGGTCTTTATGCTTCAAGCAATGGGACCCAGGAATAAGTCTATAGAAGGCAAAGGTCAAGCTAATGACCATAAAGGAGCGCTGCGTGGGAGGCAACCCACAAGTTTACCTTCATTTTTGTTTTACTGGAATAAGAAGAAAAGCAACAAATGCTAGTCAATGTGAGCTTTCTTTACCCCTCTCATGTGTTTTTAATTTCATATCATTGAGGACAATGCTTAGTCTAAGCATGGGGGGGGGGGGGGGGGGGGGAGGGGGGGTTATTTACTTTACTTTGTTTTATTCTGTTTCCCTTTATTCTGTTTCCCTTTGTTTTATTCTGTAATTTTCAGGTTGCTTTGTTGTTTTTAGTTTAGTGAGTCTTGAATTCTCCCATGTCTTGAGTCGTTATTGTTGTTTTCTCGCAAGTTGAATGTAAAAACTTTTTAGCACTTACTAATAATTGCATTGAAAAAGAAAAAAAAAAGAGTTTAGTCTTTTTAAGACCACAAAACTGATTTGTATGACAGACATGTGTTTGAATATGACTTTGAGAATGTTATGCTGGAAACTGAAAATTAGCATTACATCTGTTAGATTTTTCTGTGAACCAAACTACTAAAGGTGAGTCTTAGAGCCTTCACAAGGGGATGTTACTAAAATCACATTTTGTACCCCTTATTCCTTGCTGAGTGTGTTTTTCAAAATTGCATTATTCTAGAACTTGTCTATTGACCGTCTTAAAGCGAAAAATGCTTTGCGTCATGTGAAAGAATTCGGGGAATTTAGGAATCTTTTTCAAGCCTCAGAGTTAGTTGTGTAATAATTATTTCCATCTAGTTGTCCCCTTGAACCTATAATTTTTATTCTTTTGGCACCCAGAAATATTTTTTGTTTTTGTGGTAACCTTGGAATTGGATTGGAGCAACTATTGGAAATTGCAAATTTTGTCCTAGTTATAGATTGTTTATCTTATGGACATATAGCTGGTTATTGTGGATACAAATGTCCTTTTTCCTCCTAAAATGAGAAAAGATCAAAAAGGAGGAAAAAGAGGAAAATCAAAGGAAGAAAAATGCCTAAGAAAATTTTTACATGAAGAGAAAGTCCACTCAAAGAAAAGAAACAATATCAAAAGAGTGGACTCAAGTGAGAAATGAAGGAAAAAGAATGAAAATTGGAATTTTGGGCAAAAATTTGCAAAGCTCTATTGTCATATTCAAAGGTTACTTTGATTGATTTTATTTTTAGCCCTTTTTGTTTTTTCCCTTCTTTCTTTTACCCCACCAAACTCTAATACACCAAGGCCCCATTATAACCCATGAAACCCCAAATCTTTCGCATGAATGTGAACTTTTTAGTGAAGAATCGGTCAATTTACAAGCCTATGGCAATGTGTGTTTTGATAAACTTGTGTGCATAATTTCTCAAGCCCTTAAACACTCAAAGAGAGATGGTGAGCGAGTGCCTTATTCACAGAATTGTACTTTTCAGGTCATAAGCCTCTAATTGGGTAACCAGCTAACATCTCACTTGTGATACTATCTTATGTCTGTCATATGCTTCTGTTTTTGGTCTTTTATTTGACTATCTGTATTGTTGGACTTTTTGAGAATGCTGTTATTAATTTGTGCTGCAAGTTTTGATTGTTCTTGCTTGAGGACAAGCAAAGATTCAAGCATGGGGGAGTTTGATAAGTCTTATTTTACTATGTTTTTAGTATTTAAATTAAATAAAATTTGTAGAATTTTAGTTTTGATTTGGAGCTATTTTACTACAAATTGTTGGTTTAATTTGTCAGGGTCAAATAAATGAAGAAATGGAAGAATTTGGGTAATTAAAAAGCAAGGATTGAAAATGTAAGGACCAAGGAGCAAAATCAAGCAAATGGAGCCAAGAATTTGGTGTTCATGCACGGTCCGTGCCTACTACACGCATGGTCCGTGCTCACTGTTACAGAAAGCAGCTAAAAAGACTCAAGACACGCACGGTCCGTGCGCACCACAAGCATGGTCCGTGTATCCTGTACGTTTCAGAAGATGGAAATTTTGAAGACCACGCACGGTCCGTGCGCACCAGCAGCACGGTCCGTGCGCCCTGTTCCAGAAAAGCTGTTTTGAAGATTACACGTAGCGCACGGTCCGTGCGCCTTTGTCTGAAGTTCAAAATGTTTCAAAACTCTTCTTCTTCTTTCATTATGGCTTGTAATTCGAATTTAATCCTTTGTCTACTGATCCTAGGCTATAAATAGGACCTCATTTCAGCTGTAATGGTACCTTTGCATACTTGTAATCTCACTCCAAAGTTTAATCTAAGTTCTTTCTCTTATTTTAGTTCTTGTTTACTTGCTTTCTTTTATCTTCTTGTTTTTTATTTTTCTGCTCTTTATATTTCCAGCACTTTACATTTCAGCTCTTACTTTCTGCACTTTATTTCTTGTCATTTAGATTTCAGTCATTTACAATTATGTCTATTTATCTTATTGCAATTTACATTATGAATATGAGTGAGTAGATACAAAGTCTTGGGTTATTGGGAGTAATCCAATGATAGGTCCCTAGTAATTCCCAAAGACTGTTCTCCACTCCAATTGTTTTATATTTCAATCTAATTTCATTGTCGTTCAATTCTAATCCTAAACATCATACGAAGAACCGAAAGGTGAAGTATTGATGTTGGAACTATGAATTTAGACAAGGGATTCAAAACATGAGAATAGTTTTTAAACTCTTGAGACGTTATAAAGGTGTTATGCTTAATGGGTTTTGGTGACAATCAACCATGAGAATAGGCTTGATTATTAGGTCAAAACACACTTTTGTACTCTGAAAGGAGACATTTGTTATATTCGTTGCCTTGTCTTTGAAATATATTACTTTATAAGTTTGGTAAATGGTCTAAAGAATTACATGGCTTCCTCATCATTGTGATGAAATTAATAACCTGAGACTCTTTATAATTCTGAATTTAAAATCAACAAACCTTCCTTCTTCTAAAATCATTCCTTTTAGATAATCAAAACTGAAAACAAAATCAGTAATTACAAAGTCTCTGTGGGATCGATACTTTTTATTACGCGATAGAACCGTGCACTTGCGGCCTATCAAAAACTGGGTGCTATTATCAGTAACTATTGTTGCTGGTATACCGAAGCGACGCACAAGCTTCTTCCAGTAGAACTTTTTCACCCGCTAAGCCGTGATGGTGGTTATGGGCTCCGGTTCTATCCATTTTGAGAAGTAATCGACTGCAACCAACAAGTATCTGACTTGACCGACAGCTAGGGGAACGGCCCAAGGATGTCTACGCCCATGCGGCAAAAGGCCATGGTGAAACGACTGCTTGGAAATTGGTTGGCAGTGCCCTGGTTATGGCTGAGTGACGTTGGCATTTGTCACATTTTCTGACATATTTGGCTGCATCTCTTTTCATAGTCGGCCAGTAATATCTAGCCCTTAGAATCTTTACTGGGAGGGCTTGGCCTCCCACATGACTGCTACAAACTCCCTCATGAACTTCCTTTATAATTTCCAGCGCCTTTTGCTCCGTCACGCACTTGAGGAGAGGTGATGAAAATCCTCTTTTGTATAATTCAGCTTCAATCAGGACATAATTGGTCGCAATTTTTTCTAGCTTCCCCAATTCTTCATCTTGCAATTGCAATTGCTCTCCCTGTAGGTAAACAATAATATTGCTCTCCCTGAATTTTATTTATGCTGGGTTCATATAGTGTTTCCTGAATCACCGAGTCGTTGTTCCCAGGTTTTTTAGTGCTGGCGAGCTTGGCAAGGATATCGGCTCTGCCATTTGGTTCCCTAGGGACATGGGTTAGCTCAAAAGAAATGAATTTAGATTTGAGATCTTGTACCTTATCACAATACTTGCTGAGGAGCTCGTCCTTGGTGTTGAACGCGTTGGTGACTTGCTTGGTTACGAGGAGGGAGTCACTGCGTACCTTCAGATGCTTTACTCCCAAGTCAGCAGCAAGCATCATGCCAGCAAAGAGCATTTCATACTCTGCCTGATTGTTACTTGCTTTGAAGTTAAACCGGAGGGACTGCTCATTGAGAATATCATTCGTCCCCTCTAGAGTGATTCCGGCCCCACTTCCTCTCATGTTTCACGAGCCGTCCACAGATAGGGTCCACACGAATTCGGCCGACGGTGTGACTTCTGGACCTGCTTCTACAAGCTCGGCATGTCTTGTGGGGACCATGCAAATATGTGGACATTATCTGTTAGGAGTTTGATGAGCTGGTTTGCAATTTAAGCTGAGGGCCCAGTTCCAATCTTCGTCCTCTGGTGCGGTGTTGGACCGATGATTACCTTCTTCATGCTGTCAGCTGGTGTAGGCCTTTTTCCCCTCTCTGGCCACCTCATACATTATGGGATCTAGGTCTAGGAAGCTGCAGTTGGAACTCCTCAGTTCGGGCTTCTAGATTGCTTTGACCTTTGCACTCTCGGCGTAGCACCTCCGAGCCATTGCTTGATCGCCCCTTACAGTACCGACACCCCCATTCAGCAAAGGGTATTTGAGGCAAAAGTGAGGGTATGATATCGCCGCCATCAAAGCATTAAGGGTAGGCCTGGCAACAATGATGTTCTAATAGGAAGTTGCATAAATGACCATATATTTGAGGACGACAGTTTTGGTTGAGTCTTCTTCTCCGAACCACGTAGCCTCGTACTTCAACCTATTCTCCGGTGAAACCGACGAGCATTCCGAGATAGTCTTTTAGCAGCTCTATGGGCAATTTGAGGTCTTGAAAGCATTTCCAGTACATGACGTTGGCCGAACTCCCTCGGTCCAGCAAGACTCGAGCGACTCTTTAACCGCTTGTCGTGATGTAGATCACTGTAGGGCCGTCAGAGTGGGGGTGAACCCCGTTGAAGTCTGTTATGTCGAACGAGATCTGGGGATATTCTTGGACAGGAGGCTCTGGGCCGCTGTCGGCAACGTACATGATGGCCCGGGCATATCTTCTTCTGGCGACGAGGTGGATCCCCCCTTGAGAATCCTCCTGATATGGTGTTCACGTCTCTACGATCAGCGACTTCATGTCCTTCTTTCTGGGCTGGTCCTTTCATATTTCCTCCCTTCTTTGGTGGTGGCTTTCTCTGTGGGCTTTCGGCTCTCCTCTTCTTCTGTTTTCCAACAGCACATACTTCTTGAGCTTTCCTCTTTGGATGAGCTGCTCAATTTGTTGCTTCAGGGTCTAACAGTCATCGGTGTTATGCCTTTCTGTCTTGTGGAATCTGCGGTAAGCTTCCGGATACTTGCCCATGGTGCCGACGAAGGGTGTCGGTCGTGTTATGGTTCCATCGTTCAGTCCTTCATTCAATATGGTGGAAGGTCTAACCTTGAGGGGGGTAAAGGCAACCTAAGGGTTAGGCCGGGACCTCCGGTTTATGGCTCGACCGCTCTTGTCACGCCTGACCGGGGGATGCTACTGCTCGGCCCGGGCCCCCCTTTCCGGAGGTGAGTAAGGTCTCTTGGCTCCTTTGGTATCTCTGGCCTCTTTACTAGTCGTTGTCTCCTCGGCCTCAATGTGCTTGTCGGCACGTGCTCTTACTTCGTCCATGGCTTGAGACCTTTCATAAATGCCTTGACAAAGAACTTTTCATTCGGATCCTCTATCAAAACTGTTACCTTGTTGAAACGCTCCAAGTACTTCTTCAAAGGCTCAGCTGCCCCCTGCCAAAGTTCAAACAAATATTCTGAGTGTATCAGCTTTTTCTGCAAAAATAGAGTAAACTAAATTAGTGATTTATATATTTGCTATTAATTATTCTAGAAAATGATCCAAAAGTATCCCTAGAAATACACCAAATTAGAGTTTATCCATTTCCCAAAGAATTCTGTCAAGTATGAGAATCCTACTTCATGCATGTCAAACAAATTTAATTAAAAGCAAATAACTTTAGTGAGACAAATAACATAGGGTCTTATGGGTGCCCTTTGTATTCAACAACAAAGCAAGTTCAATCAACCAATAGCACTACTCAAAACGTTCGCTAGGGCCACAGTACACATAAAATAAAAACGAAAATCTCTCACCTATTTCATTCACCTGTAACCTAATATTTCTAACATATTTCATTCATCTCTAACCTAAACCATAAAAACGAAAATCACCAAAAAATGAAAAAAATTTAGAGAACTAAACGTTAAGGTAGAGAGAAGAAAATGAAGGCAACCAATTGGGTCGACCACAGGGGTGTGACAACGGTAGAAAGGCGGCAAGGCAATGACGGTGGTGTGGTTGGTGGTCACAGCGGCGTGAGGGAAGGATGTAAGAGTGAAGAGAGAAGAGAGAAGAGAGAATGAGAGGGAAGAAACAGAATGAGGGGGTTTCGTGCGAATTTGGGGTTTATTAAACTTTACCGACGAGCAAAGTTGTAGGTTATTTAGTGTGCTAGAAGCACACTTTATTACCAACGGATTTGCCCGTCGGTACCAAGGAACCATATGTTAACGAGAGTATGATTCCAGCTTAACACACTCGGTACCTTGGTACCGGCCAGATTCGGTACCTTGATCCTGAAGTGTTGTTTGCAAATCAAAAATTACAAGTCCGGTACCTTAATATCGAAGCGAAAACAACACGAAACATATTTCTGTTTTAACGTTTGGCATCTTTATACCGCGTTATTTTGGTAATATGGTACCGAATCTATGGAATTCGCATAAAGTTAGGGTTTAGAGATATTTTAGTCTTTTCACTTATTTATGGAGGGGGTGAGAGAGAAGTGAGGGGGAGTTGAAAAAGAATCGGCCAATAAAAGATAGATAAACTACCCAAAGTATGGAGCTTATTTTGGCCCATAAAAAATAAAAATCCTCTAATATCTTGGAAAATCTAGAGAAACCCAATATGACGTGTATGATTTGCTCTACATGACATAAATATTGCAACAGCCAAACCCGTAAGTCTTCCTTTCTGTAGCTTCCACCATATTTTCTGAAAGTTCTGGTTGTTTGAGTTCTTCAACGTTCAAACCTTGAACTAATTTTCAACCTTCCTATACAAAAGTCTTATATATAATATAGCCTACCACAACAAAGTGAAGAACACCCCAAAAATATATAAACCTTTCGATATTGAATCTCATTGCGTTAAGTGTGAAAATGAGTTCATTTTAAAAATCATGTCAAACATACCAACCACACTCTCTGAAATTTGCCTCACACAATTTCGCCTTACCATGTCCATTGCAGACCCATGGCCCTTCTCATGAACCCTATCGTACACTAGCAAACAACTCGCCCTCCTCCACTTTTTTCAACCTCTTCAGATTCTCTCTCCAAAAGGGTCCTTCAACATGGCCAAAATTCACGGATTTAACCTTGGAAAGCGCATCGTCTGTGTCTCCAAATTGATCTTCCGTAAGACCCGTGTGCGAACCCAGCTCCAAAGAAAGCCTCTAGCGAAACTTCTCAAGTGGAGTCGAAAACTCACAGCAGGTGCCAAGTCAATTCTTAATAGGAAAACCGGGTTGGACTATACCCGGTTAGGATCCGACCCGGTTATGAAGGTACCTAAGGGTCACTTGGCCGTGTATTTGGGACAGGAGGATGGGGTGTTAGAAAGGGTTATGGTGCCTGTGATATACTTCAACCACCCATTGTTTAGTGAGTTGCTGAGGGAAGCTGAGGAGGAATACGGTTTCCAACACTGTGGGGGAATTACAATACCATGCCGGGTCACAGAGTTTGAACGGGTCAAGACCCGGATTGCATCTGGATCCCCCATTTCTACCCGTAGAAGTTTCATGACATGGCGGCTGAGGTGATTTGGTGACCATCATGTATTATGTATATTGTCACATATCTTTGGGATTATGGTTCATGCTAATTGATTTTTTTTTGCTCTTTCTTTTTACTCAATGAAGAGGAATATCTTGTTATGATTGGGCTTTGGCTGCCCTTAGTATACAACTGGATTATGGTGATACTTACAGGGGCAGAACATATATTTAAACCTTATTTAAATTATTTTTTTGGATGGGAAGCTAACCGAGGGGTATAACCGTAAGTGATTTATATTTGCAAGGGTAATTTTAAAGTTTTTATTTTTACAGGGGTATAACTTGATTATGGTGATATTTGCAAGGGCAGAATACATATTTAAGCCTAATTATTATAAAACTAGATTTTGAGGTTAGAAATATGTTTTCTTATATAACTTTTTTTATTGATTTTACTTTCTAAACTTTTATTCTATAGAGCTTAAGATTTTCTCAATACACCCTTCACGCATGTGGTGCATAGATAAAAGATCTAGGCTAGAGATCGATGTCGTCTTAGAGTTTAGGTATTTCTCATCGTTTCGAATTCGACTTGCAAAACAAGAAATGCCATTTTTTTGTACACTCTTTTAATATATTATCTCTAGTATACGTGTGACTTGGTTTTTTTTTTGAAATGTAAATAGGGTAAGTAATGGTTTTTGTAGTGCAAACTAAAGTATCTTTGTATGCTAGTTTTTGTTTCGTGAGTAACAATATTTTTACAATTTTAAAAAAAGTAATGATACTTCGTCAAAAAAAATTAATGATACTTTTATTAATTTATAAATAAATAGTAAAAAATAAATATATTTAAATTATATACATAATAGGTGTATGTGTTTTACGCCATCTACCAATTAGAAGTTGACAAATCATTAAGAAAAGTTACTAAATTAGTTATCACTATTATTCAAATAGTGGATTTTATAGGGTGTATGGGTTTAGGATTTTAAATGATTTTTTTAGCTTAAAAAAGTCTCACGAATTTTAAAAGACTTTGTAGGAATTTCATGACTTTTAGGATTTTGTAGGAATTTTAAGACTTTTTAGTAGTGTTGATAGCAAGATTAAAAAATTGATAACATTGCTTAACTATAGGAAAAGTCTTCAAACATAAAATGAGGGGGGCGTTGAAAAATCCGAAGAGTTTAGGTGGAATTGTTTTATTGGTGTAGGATTTATAATTTGTACTAAAAAGTCAGCCAAACTTCATTTAGTAAAACAATCTTTTAAAATCCGTGTGTTTTTTAATACCAAAAGATTTTTTTGTAAGTTGTAAAAAGTCTCAAATGAATACCCCATTATATTAACTAAAAGTCCTGATTGAATACCACAAGATTGTTTTGTCTAAATAAAGTCTTTTAAAATCCTTTGGAATCCCAATCTGATACACCCACAACTTTAAACGACAAAATATTCTTTTTTCGTAAATAGAAAGAAGGAAGACTAGCTCGTTAAAACCCCCTGATGCAAACCAGCATCAAGAAGGAAAAAGAGAACTCGATCCCCCTAATATTATTAAAAAAAGACAAATGAAAATGGCAAAAGAGAGCCTAAAAAAGACTAGACCAATTGGCAAGAAAATAAAGTTAAAGCAGTAATAGAGAGCCCCAATCTGAAAACCCTCTAAAACGCCCCATCCTAAGACAACTTAAACGACAAAATGTATAATTAGATAGAGTCAAAAAATTGTATAATTGTTGTTAATGTTATGAATATTATTGGTGGATGTCCATCTTCTCCCATCTTCTCATTACTCCCTTGTAGTGGCATTTTATTAGTGACCTCTCACTTGCCAATTCTCACCCTATAAATAGGGTTCACCCTTATGTATATAGATGTACTTGTGAAGAGAATAATAGACAAAGCCCTTACTCTTCTACATATTTGTTCTTGTTCTCCTTATCTTCTCCATCTTTCTTCTTGATTTATATTTTATTTCATAACACGTTATCAGCACGAAGTTCTACCATGGGATTGATGACATAATCATCTCGTTCGCTTTCTCTATTGAAGGCGCAGCATAATCACTTAAATTTGAAGATAAAGAGATTAAGACAAATTTATCTTTTGAAGATGACAGTAATATGGATGGTACTCAATTAGATGTTGTTGACTTATTTACCGATCCTGATGGAGATATGAGTCTCGTTGATAGCAGAACTACCGACACAATTTTAAAGGAAACAAAATATTTCTCTTATTTAGTGAAGTGGGAAACCAATGTTAGTACTATATTTGGCCCATCAAAGATAACTGAAGGCCCCAAAAGAGCTAATCTACTATTATTAAGAAATTTATAATAAGCTTGGAGGTTATTTGACAAAGGTATGCTTTCTTCTACTATCTTACAGTTAATCTAACTTATTATCATGTTTATATTTCTTGCATAGAAATTTTATTAAGAATTTTATTTAGCTACCATGGTTATCGTGTTTTCTATTCTTGATGAATTCCCGAAGAATTCAACATTCAAACATCCTATAGGATTGCTCAAAGTGTGAAAGTTTGTTATATAGTTCTTGAAGAACTCGAAAAAATGTTCAAGCATCCATTAGAGATTGCTCAAAGAAAGATTTTTTCGCCATTGCTTAGATTTGAGATATAGTTCCTGAAGAACAAATGGAATATGGTTGTTGATGAAAATTTGTGATACAGTTCCTGAAGAACAATAAATCCATTATTCATGCATCCCTGAAGGATTGCACAAATAACTGTTTCTATGTATCACTGCATAAGTGAATCTAGTTTATTATTTTGCTTATCTAATTTTACACATTGAGAATCCATTGTATTCCCCTAAGTCTCGTAGAAATTTAGCAACATTTAAAGATATCAGTCTAAATGGATATCATATTGAAATGGGTCATGAAGGAGATATTGAGTATCTTTATATAGCGAGACATATTTTGGATAAACTAAGTGTAGTGGAAAAACTGTTTGGTTTTTGCTCTAGTTTGTACTACACTTATATCAGTGCAACTGAAGCATATATCGTGAACTAGAAGTTTACAAATCACAAAATTTTTGTTTTTTGGCATAACCGGTTGGGCCATCCTGGGTATATAATGATGCGAAAAATAATTGAAAACTCATGTGGTCATCAATTGAAGAACTAGGAGATTTTTCAATCCAATAAGTTCTCATGTACCTCTTGTTCACAAGGGAAGTTGATAATTAGACCATCGCCAACAAAAGAAATAGAAGCGAATCTCTCAATTTTTTGGGAACGTATACATGGTGATATTTGTGGGTTAATACACCCACCATGTGGACCATTTAGATACTTTATGATTTTAGTTGACTCATTAACTAAATGGGCACATGTATTTATCGTCAACTCACAACTAGAAATTTGGGTATTCATTGCCAACTCACAACTAGAAGTTTGTGAGGTTGTTTGCTACTCTAACGTTTCAAAGAGCCCATTTTTTCTAAATTGTCTAGAAAACATCTGGCGAGTATGATAAGTCTATTAGAATTGATATTGGACATCATGTCGCATATGTTCATTCATAAAATGGTCTTGAAGAACCGTACTTTAGATGTCTAAAGTTAATTATATGATTGGTATTCATGAGATAAAAACTTCCAATTTCTACTTGTGAACATGCAATTTTGCATGCTATAACATTGATTCGCATCAAGCCAACAAGTTATCACAACTCTTCCCCTTTACATTTGGTTTTTGGTCACGAACCTAATATTTCCCATTTTAAATTTTTTTTTGATATGCAGTGTATGATCCAAATTCTCTGTTCACAATTCACTATGATAGGTCTTCAAAGAATTTTGAGAATATATTGGATATAAATCTCTATGTATAATATAGTATCTTGAGCCAACAATTGGAGATTTGTTTATAGTCCTGTTTGATGATTATTATTTGATGAATTAATTTCTCAACATTAGGGGGAGAGAATAAGCAGTTGAAAAAGGAGATCAGTAGGAATGAATTATCATTGTCTCATCTTGATCCTCAAACTAAACAATGTGAACTAGAAGTTCAAAAGATATATAATTCATTTGCAAAGCTTAGAAAATCATCTACCAAATGCATTCACTGATCCAAAGTTGTGACCAAATCATACATATCAGCTGCTAATGCTCCAATAAAATGGATGTCCTTGTTGGACAATCGAATATTGCAAATGAGTCTCAATCACGCCTGAAGCGTGGTAGACCAATCAGTTCCAAAGATAAAAATCCTCGAACAAGAAAACGAGCTAAAACAAAATATGGTCCAAGCGAGAATATAGAAACTCTAAAAGAGTCTTAAGACATAATTAACATTTCAGTTCCAGAAGAACTAATCAGGTACCTGAAAATTGTAAAATTAAAGAGATCTCAGTGAATTATGTCAATAATGAAATACAATGGAACTGAAATGAAGTCAATGTTGACGATATTTTCACATATATAACGCTAAATGTGATAAATGATAGAGAGGATCATGAACCAAAGTCGACTAAAGATTGTAGGCAAAGTGAGAATTGGCCAAAATTGAAAGATGAAATTGAACCAGAATTAAGCTCATTTTACAAGAGTTTTTGGACCTGTAGTCCAAACACCTGAAGGTGTGAAACCAGATGTTGAAATTGTGAGATTCAAAGCTCGACATGTTGCTCAAGGGTGGATGCAAGTACTTTTCAGTACTTAATTAGCCTTTTAGCACATGAAGAGCTCAATTTTCACATTCAAGATACAAGTTATTTGTATGACTCAATTGATAGTTATAATTATTTGAAGATCCCTGAAGGATTAATATTCCAATACACACTTTTCGAATTATCACTTAAATTGAATCAATCCCTGCATGAGATACTATAATTTGAACACATATGGTATAATTGTCTAAATTTATATTCTAAAGGTGGGATACAAAAATGACATCACCTACCCATACAGTTTTATTAAAGTATTTGCAAAAGAATTTGCCATAACTGATGCCTATATTGATGGCATAAATATTATCAGAACTCCTGAAGAGCTTCCAATAAAAAAAACTAGAGATTGTTCAAAGAAAGAGCTCCAGATGAATGACATCAAATTATATCTGATGGATTTTTGAGGTTGAACCTGTAGGTGACCTCTATATGTAAAATCCTAGAAGGATTCAAGATAAAAGAAAATATCTTTAAAGAAATTCTTTTGAGAAAGAAAGTCTCATATTGATCTGCAGAAAGTATTTATCAAATGTTATGAAATATCTCAGTCCTGAAGACTATGAAAGCATGCATGCATATTGTCAAATGTTATATCACTTGATATGATAATATTACGTGATAATTAATAATATAGTTCATTACAAACTAAAGTACATTAGAACAAAGTGGGATGCATATTTCATTTTTGACTATCCTAATGAATAAATCATATTATGTATGTTACAAAAATTAACCATGTAGATATAAAGTATTTTTCTGATCTTGATCAAGTCAGATCGCAAGTCAGTTGTTATTTACATATGGTGACATTGAAATATCTTCTTGATCTACAAAACAACCTATGGTTCGTGCCCCTTCATTTCGTGCCCAAATGCCAACAATTCAAGGAAAGATGTTTTGAAGATAATACTGACCACAAAGCTCTATTAAAAGAGGATACATCACAAATGACAGTGGAGTAGATTGCTCCATATGCACTCAGGGAGAAACTCCAGTTGTCGAAATTGATATTCTGAAGTGACGCTTCATTCAGGGGGAGGAAAACTGCACTCTTTTTTCCTTTGCCATGGTTTTGTCCCACTGAGTTTTCCTGGAAAGGTTTTTAACGAGGCAGGTCCCACTGGCAGGATATTGTACCCTTTTTCCTTCACTAGATTTTTATCCCACTGGGTTTTTCTAGTAAGGTTTTAATGAGGCATATCCTAGATGAACATCCAAGGGGGAGTGTTATGAATATTATTGGTGGATGTCCATCTTCTCCCATCTTCTCATTACTCCCTTTTAGTGGCATTTTATTAGTGAGCTCTCACTTGCCAATTCTCACCCTATAAATAGGGTTCACCCTTATGTATATAGATGTACTTGTGAAGAGAATAATAGACAAAGCTCTCTTACTCTTCTACATATTTGTTCTTGTTCTCCTTATTTTCTCCATCTTTCTTCTTGATTTATATCTTATTTCACAACAGTTAAAAATATATAGTTAGGTATGAATATAATATCTATCATTTCTTGGATCTTAGCATAATTTCTACTACTTCTAGTCCATAACATAAAATAAATAGTATTTTTTGGTAGTCCACAATATGAGAAATAAACACATTTTTTTAATTTGAATTACAAGATCAATATCAACTTTACCCCTTCTTGAATGGTGTAATTAAAAGAGATGTCATTAATTTTGGAGTGTAAATCATCGTTTAATGAATACGCCACCTTTGAAAAGAGTTACAATTTTCGCATTTTTAAATGAGAATAGTTGATTTCATTATTATTTATTGGTCTGTTTGATGTAGAGGTTTGTCTGTTATACTGCAGACCAGAGGTAGTATTATTTAAGCAAAATATCTCCCGGAGTCCCTTAACTTATTTATTTTTAATGAATAGGTCTTTTAACTTTTTTTGTAACGCATAGGTCGCTTAACTTATTTATTTGTAACGAATGGGTCCCTTAATTTTTTTTTGTAACGCATAGGTCCCTTAACTTTTAAAAACATAACATTGTTGCCCCTTCTAATCTCTCTCTTAAATAAGTTAAAAGGCAGCTTAAAAAATCGATTTGAGAGAGCTGATCTAAAACATCCTGCAGTTTAAAAATTAAATCTGATGCACTTTCAGCTGCTTAAAGTCACCAAAATCGTGGTCCATAAACCAACGACATTCCAAACCTGTTGAGCTTTACTGCAACAAAAAAAAAAGTGCCTTTCGTTCTCCGGGTAGTCGTTACACATAGGACAAGGGCCAGTGCACTGCACACCTTTGCGCTGCAATCTGGTTCGCGTTGGAAGGAAGCCCCGAGCCAGTCTCCAAATCAGCTTTTTCAACTTGTTAGGCACTTTGAGAGATCAAATAGATTTCCACGCTCCTTCAAGTCTCAAATGTGATGTATCAACTAAGTTTTTAATGGCATGGCATAATAGTAATCCGATTTCACCAAATAAATGGTATTTCGATTTATATCCAATATCATTTCATCTCTCTACAAAGCAGTGTCCCTTGACATATCATTCCATAAATTAGTATTGGTATCAATGAGATCCGAAACAAAAGAAAGACCCGAATTTGGTGGTTTAATTTATGAAATATGCACATTACCTGGATTACGATGCCATGGATCCTCCCAAACTCTAATATTTGAGCCATCACCGACTCTCTATCTCAATCCTCCCTTGATAATTACCCATGAAGTGCAGATACTACGCCAAATGTAACTTGCGTTGTGTCCTAAGGACGCCCCCAAAAAATCTCCCATTAATTGGGAAGTATTTAGCTTTGAAAACACGTGAAATTGTAGCAAGTGGGTTGGTAAGAATTTTCCAACCTTGCTTCCCTAGCATTGACAAGTTAAAGATATGAAAATGACCAAAGGCCATACCTCCATACTCTTCGCGCATTGACAAATTGTCCCAGTTCAACTTATTGATACCCTGCTTTTCCCTTTATTCGAACCCCACCTAAAGAAATTAATCATGCACTCCATTTCCTCCCCGAGAGATGTAGGAATAAGAAAAGTGCTCATACAGTACGTGGGGCTACACTGAGCCACAGACTTAACTAGAACCTCCATGCCCGCCTTTGAAAGATGCTTGCCCGACCAACTTTGAATCTTGTTCCAAATTCTAACCCAAAGATAATTAAAAATAACCTTCTTTTTCCTCCCCATCATAGACCGAAGGCCCAAGTACTTGCCGTTTCCCAAGCACTCTTAGACACCAATAAGGTTGGACACCAGGTCTCGCTTATCATTCGGAGTGTTCTTGCTAAAGAAAATTTCTGATTTTTGAAGGTTGATAGCCTGCCCGGATGCCAACTCATAAGTTGCAAGAATATCTTTCATCAACCTGGTCTCTTTGTAATTGGCCCTGAAAAACAAGAAACAATCGTCCGCAAATACCAAGTGTGTAAGGTGTGGAGCTCCCCTACACACTTTGATACTGTTTAAGTCACCCCTTCCCCCTGCTTTTTTAATTAGCCTGGTAAGACCCTCAGCAACAATAAAACACAGATAAGGTGATAGAGGGTCACCTTGCCTAAGGTCACGACCCGGTTTCACTGGACCAACACTATCATCGTTTACAAGAATTTGGTAATTAACCGTTTCTAACATCATCCAATCCACCCATTTAGTATGAAAACCCAACTGTGTTAACACCACCCTCAAGTATTGCCAACTCACTCTATCATATGCTTTGCTAATATCTATTTTGAAAGCAACTTCCCTTTCTTTACCTCCCCTTCTTTACCCCTTACTTTGCATTTTGTGTGGTGGATAGTTTCAATAGCAACCATAACATTGTCAAGAATAGAACGATTTTCAACAAAAGCATACGGTTGAGGAGAAAAAACCATACAGAGCTTTAATTGTAACTTAATTTTAAAATAATATACTCTCTATATATTCTCATGTTTTCATATGAAAATATCCTTTTCATATGGTCCGTTGCAATAATAATGTAACGTTTGTTTTGACGGGGATTATAGAGATAACGCCAGTCTAAATTTTTATTTATTTATAATGATGATAAACAAATTATCATCATAATAATGGTCCGTTGCAATAATAATTTTTTTGACAAACAAATTAATAATGATGATAGGGATAAATAAAAATTTATAATAATAATACTGATATATGATAATAATATTATAATGATAGTGACATAGAACTATTTGGGTGGGGTAATTCAAATATACTTGAAAACTTTGTAATATTAAAATTTGAACCACGTTATTAAAATTGTACTAGTGGGAAGAAATAATTGGCTCTCTTGTAAAAAAAAAAGAAATAGTTGGCTTTCTACCTGTGAATTAGCCTAGGTCTTTGCTTTACGTCTCGCCCAAAACAAAATGTTGACTCAATAGTAGAGGTAGGTAAAAACCCTTACTTTAGGCCTCACTCATAGCAAACGCTCTCACCCTAAAAAGGGCCTCACCAAAACCCTACATATATTTAATATACTGTGCATCAAATCATAAACTTCACAGCACAACGGGTTAAGTGCACCTAGTAAGTAGGCTACTGGAACTGGTTTAAATCTGCCTAAGGTCATATTGGATGTTTTAACTTGAATTTCTACGCCTTATCATTTATTTCAGAAGTATACAACTGATTATGGGCCATGTTCCTACTAATAGCTAATGTAATATGTGTAACTTACTATAAAATCTTTTATTTGATTTAAATGACACTAAGAAAATGTAATTAAATGAAATAGAAAAATTATTTCTTTTATTTTAGATTAAAAAAGTGACATTAAGTGAGTTTCGTGGTGTAATTGGTTATATTTTTTTTTATAAGCAAATGTTAGTAGAGGTGGGGGAATGTTAGTTTCTGGGGTTTGAACCCTGGACCTCCTTCTTGCAACTCCTTCTTGTCCCTTAGCTCGTCAACTGAGCCACACAAACACCAACGTATTAGCCTAGTTGAGCATGGTAGAATTTGTATCCGGGAGGTCCTGAATTCAAATTCCCACTAGTATCCTTCGGGTGAGGTAAATGTAATTACATTCGTACTTCTCAAAAAGGCCAAAGAGCTTCTCTACCTTGGACCGGAACGTTATTGCCTCACACTAACATTTTGTAATAAAAAAATATTTAAAAAGTGACATTTATTTTATTTATGGTACCAAGTTTTTTGGATTATTTTCTTAATTCAGATCAAAAACTAATTTTTAGTTATTTACAAAAATATTATTAATTTTAAAATTGTCTTTTTTTAACAAAAAAAATGATATCATTAAAAATGATAACTTTTTTGTAGTTCACTTTAATCTTTAAATAAAAGGTATTGGGCCAGCCATCCTGGGAGGCTAGGATAACAAGTTAAAAAAATTATATCCAAATATGTATTATGGAACCAAGAATAACTAGCCCCATAACTCGTGCGATGCACGGGGTTGGCTAAATTCCTTCGTGTAAATGAGTAATAAATTTTTACGCATTTATTAGCAAATCTCGTTATAAACAATTGAACTCGGGAACATTGAGTCGACCCTATGTCTCAGAGTAGCCTATGTCAATGAAACAATAGCATTGCTTTGTAAAATATATAGTCAAATAATTGTGAATGAAAATTGAATTATAACTAAAAATTAAAAATAGATTATAAAATTAAAAAAATAATAAGAACAAAGACGTTGAAATTAAACATCTATAGATAATTGGAAGAAATGTCTAAAAGTTTTAATAACGTAATCCATATTTATCAAATGTAAATATTAAAACTTAACACATAATTAGAAAGAAAAAAATACAACACAATTAGAAAGTGAAACACGTGGATATCATGTAAGGTTGGATGAAAATAACCTATAAGATAGAAACAACTATAGAAAGTCGAAAGATGATGTGGGTTGAAAGAGGAACAAACTTTGTATTCGAACAATTAAAATTTATTCTAAACCATAAAGTACACCAAATCACACTGTTTAGCACCAAACTTTATGTATTTTGTCATAAAATGAAAAAAGAAATTCACCCAATCGATTATTGAAGAATAAACTTCACATATTTAAACATCTTAAATTTTTTGAGACTGTAAAGTACTCCGTGAAATATATAAATAAAATGTCACTTAACCATTTGGTCATGAGTTCGACCCTGGTGCATATGGAAAAATATTTGTTGGGAGAGGTCAACCACTTAAATGGATCTCCAATATTAAAAAGATTAGTCTCAAAAATTGCCATGGAGGATACCTTAATTACAAAAAATTATAGAAAAGAAAAAAGATAGAAGCTTAAAATATAAAAGAAAAAAACAGAAAAAAAATGGAAAAGAAGAAAACAACAAAAAAAAATAAAGAAAAAGAAAACAAAAAAAGCGGCAAGTTGGTGCCAACAATATTAGATTATAGTGTCTTTCAATCTCTTCTTAAAATCTATTCTTCAGTTTTTTTATTTTGACATCGTCTATTTTTTAGTTTTTAAAACATTAATATATGAAAAACTTGTTGTCAACTTGTTTTATAAAACTGTTTCTAGTTTTATTTTTTTTAAAATTAAAAAATCAAACAGCTTATAGTTGTTTTAAATTACAGTTTTTCAAAATAATTATATAAAATTATTTTTAAAACTTAAACAACCAAAACAGTTCCAAAGTCTGTAAAATTCCTTCCTATATTCTTCACGAGTCACTTTCCGAAAACATACCGTGAAATACCGTGAAATGAATAGGTTCCCAATTTGCGTAGATTTCATTGGCTCAGGCATTTTATTGGGGGAAGAAAATTTGGTACAACAGTGTTCTTTGTGTCTTGCCTGTGCTATTCGACCCATCCAAAGAAAAGTACAAAAGAAATAACCTGCCCGCAACGCTTTCTCACCAGTAGTGTCCCTGTCAGTAAGGATAACAAAGGTGGTGGAGAATCTTTAGTTTCATACTCGATACAAAAACTAAACCATTCATTATGGAGAAGGAAAAAAGCAAATTGGGTATTCAACTCCACTACGTCTACGTGTGGTCAAGGAAGCTTCGATGCTGTTATGTCTTGTGTTCCACATAGAAAGGAGCAAGGGGACCAAGCGGTGAACATGTTCATTCATTTAGTTCAGGTGGTCCATCAGAGAATCAAAATATCTAATCCTAAGCTCCACAGAATATACTAAGAAATTTATACCCCACCGAACCAAAAGCTCTGATACCAGTTGTTGGGACAAACAACATAGAGAAATAAAAGGAGCACAATTGGAACACAAGAATTTAAAGTGGAAAACTCCAAAACCGGAGAAAAACCACGAACCGTTGTCTAACGACAACCAGATAATAACACTATGTGAAGGTATTTGACTGGTGCACTTGTAAAGGAGAACTTGAGCCCCTTTATATAGCCTTGGACTCCTTCTTCCTTCACAAAACTAGGCGATGTGGGACTATTTCAAAATGCCTAAATTGCAATCAACTCCAACACTTATATATTGATATGTCCGGTAAGGCCGGTCAGTGTTTGAAACAATGTTTTTAAAACCGGACCAGAGATTGAATTGGTGAGACTTCCGGGTCATGGTTCGTTTGGTTCACTCGGTTGAACCACGGTTGAACTGGATAATTAATTAATTAATATATAAATAAATAAAATACTAAACTGTGTAAAAATATTAACAAACAAAGCAAGAAGTATTATTATTCAATCAAAAGCTTTGAAAACGTAAAAAACCACAAGCAAAAGAAACAAGCAAAAAGACAAACTTTATTCAGTCATATTCAAAGCCAAGGAAAAATAACCCCACAGATACACACTAGAAGCAGAAATCGAACTGAAAGTAATGATCTTTGTTCAGAAATCGAAGCAAAAGCAAGAAAAAAGAGATACATACTTGAAGCAGATGAAAGCAACAAGTAGAAGTTGAACTTGAAGAGCATCAGCACTTGAAAACGTGAAACAGAAATGAAGAAGAAGAAGCGCTGAAAGAGGCTTGGTTATGGTTTTTCTATTTTCAATTTTTCACTCTTTCACGCTGAAAGAGATCTCCCAGAGTCCCATCAGTATTTTTTCCTCTCAAACAGCCCTAAAATCTTGCACTAAAAGAGAGGAAAAAATGGGGAAAAAAAATCTTGCACTAAAAGAGGGAAAAAATGATTTTTTTTCCGCTTAAATTTAGGAAAAAACGGAACTTGAACAGTGCCCAAAAAGAACCGGCCGGTTATAAGGAACCGCGCCTGGTTAGCCGGTTCAACGAGTAAAATCCGGTTCAAAACGGTTTTTCCAGTTTTTCCTTCTAGCGAGTTAAATGGGCTGAACCGAACTTCCTGGGCATCCGGTTCACGGTTGAACCGGTTCAACCGTCCGGTTCGGTCCGGTTTTCACAACATTGGTTTCAAGTTGCGGTCGCTGTAATGCGTATTCCGGTCAATGTAGCATGAAATAATATTTTGTTGGAATCAAAATTATAATTTATTAGTGTTCCGGACTGGGCCAAACCTTCACCAGCTGAGGCCTGGCCCATTTCCGCCTCTCAGGATATCAACTGCCGGACGACTCACCTGACCAACGATCAAGATCAACCCTCCGTATCCAACGGTCCAGGAACGGCGTCCCAACTATAAATAGAGGTTCCGCCGTCCAAACCCAGGTACGATTTCACACATACAATTCACAAGGCTAAGATTCTGCACATATCTTACCTTCCCCGAGCGCAGCGCACCCGATCTTTCGAGTTCGGGCACGCGGAGCTCAGGCACTCAGCCAAGCACCTCGGCATAGCCCTGAGATCGTATTCTTTATCTCTTATTATCTCTTCATATTTCACATACTGACTTGAGCGTCGGAGTGTCTTGGAGGTACCCCCACCCGACGTGGACGGAGCTCTACCTCGGACGTCCGAGATCGGCATTCTAACAGCAACATACCTCATTGGAAGCAATCAAGCACTTAGTCCCAGGTTCGGAGCCTCATCCAGCCTCGGGAGCTTCACTCTAAGACTCCGGTACCGAACAATTAGTTATCTTATAGTTCACATGTTGATCTGTACCTTAGGCTGTGTGCTGAAGAATGATCAGGGTATCAGGTCTTGTCTGCTTGCTCTGTCGGTCGTGCCCCAACGTCCAAAAGAAGGCGATGTCAGGGTAGGACGAGCAGAGTAATGATGCTAGTGAATAGTGTGTACCTGACAAATGACGCAATAACTCCTTATATAGTGTCAGGGAATCACGGGTGACCGTAGGATTACTGTACGGATCGATCAGGGCCGTTGATCTTGGTTCCTGCTTTTCTAACCCTCGTAAATGGGCTGATCTACTAACTACGTTGCCCCTTCTAGTGAATTCTACTCTTTGCTTCCCAGTTCTCTGAAAGCGACCAAATTCTCCTCCGAAGGCGATCAGAATTTTACTGCGACTCTGGCGAGGTGCTCTCCCGTGTACGAATTCCCTCTTCGACGGTTTGTGACCTCTGCTCGCTTGATCCTGTTTATCAAGGAGTATACCACATTGAGCCCGAACTTCTCTCCCACTCCAGGTATGAGTTTTTGATCGTGCTTAATATCCTTTACTCCCTTTTTATTTTTGGTTTTTTCGGGGCGAGGAGGGGGTGTCAGGTTCGGGGTCGACCTTGTCGCCCCCTTTCTGCGAATCATCGATTTGGGGTGATCCTGACTTTCCCTCTCCTTGCAGGGTAGGGTGCTGGCGCGAACAAAAAAGACTCCCAGAATCTCTGGTGCCCCTCCTGCTCGTCTAACTGAGTGCGCCGCTCGTTCTGATAACGTCAAGATGAGCGAGATTCCTTCATCTGAACACCTCTCCTCTTCAACTGATCTATCAACATCATCCTCTTATGGTCGTTCCAACACATCCAATGACTCCTCCCGAGCCTCTTTACCAGGAGAAGGCGTGGGAAATGCGTTTCCCCAACCTCCACCCGCTCCCACCAACGAGGTGCTTCTTGAGGAACATGATTGGCGGGGAAGAATTGCCGAGGATCGATCATGGGTTTCGTCCGCCATTCTTGGCCAATCTTCTGTTTTTCCCCTTGGGGACGAGGTGTTAAAATGGTTCGATCAGCTGATCGGTCATGAGTTTCGTCCGCCATTCTTGGCAAATCTCCTTATGTTTTGTATCATTTTGTATTTACTTATCACTGTTGGTGAAAATTTGTGATGTAGTTCCTGAAGAACAATAAATTCATTATCCGACTAAAGGATTGCACAAATAACTGTTTTTATGTATCATTGTTTATGATGATTTATGAAACAACTTCTGGAGAACTTAAAAATTTAATATCCAAGCATCCCTGAAGGATTGCTCAAAGTATGATTTTTTTTTTACCTTCGTTGAAGAAATTTTGTCCTAGCCTTGCTCTTTCAAAACTTTGTTTTCACAAATGATTTCAAAATTTAAATCCTTTGACTCATTAGCTGCATCAGCTAATTTTAAACTTAGAAGCTTGTATTGCTCAGAGTGTTTGTAGTGAGATTGCTGTAAAGTGCAAACGATTTTACACATCTTTCATTTTGAGCTCTTAGTTCCTCATTTTCACTTTATGATTCACAGAGTTGTTGTTTGAAAAACATGCATTTTTGAGAGAAAATGTTTGAATCATAAAGCAAACTATCAAAAGATCATTCTATTTCTTTGCATGTATCACATCCAGAGACTTCAGAGTCAGATACCTGACCTTGAGTTGATCCTGCCATGAGGATTTGCAGCTTCTCCTTCCTGTTCTGAAGAGGAATCTTTTCAGTCATCCCAAGTTGCCATGAATGCTTCTCCACATGAGAGTTGTTACTAAAGAATACAAAAGCCTCCCTACAAGAGTTTAAAATACAACCATAATCCGAGGCAAAAGGAGAAATACTATCATCTCACTTTGGCATCTAGCTCAAAAATAACATCTTTGTAGTGGAGGTCACGAACCCAATCCATTGCAGATAAGAGACCTAGTGCCTCCCCCTTGTGGACTTCTAGAACTGGCGTAAAAGAAAGGAGCTTGGCAGCAATGAAGGCACCAAATTGATTACAAAGTCACATGCCAAAACCAACTCTGTTACCATTAACATCAAAGGCAACATCTAGGTTACATTTTACAAAACTAGCAAGAGGTTTCTGCCAACACGCAGGAACAGTATGAGTATTGTTGCTAGAAATCATACCTGGTGGCCGATGGTCACGAGCCTCCACCTAGTTAGGAAGGATTTTGTTTCCATGCATAACCACGTTAGCTACAGTGTACGAAGGGAATTCCACACAAGTTGATTGCGACATGACCATATACTCCAAAGAGTCATACAATAAGCGGGCCTCTCATCACCGTGTAATCGTTGTAACAACTCAAATAACCAAGACGTAACCAAACTAGCCCTAGCTGCACAAGACGTAAACATAGCCTCAATACCCAACACACGCAACAAGCAATGGCCGTGGTACATTGAGAGAACAAAATCAAGGACAACTCATCACGGTCACCACACGTAGGACACACTACCGGCACCATGACACCACAACCAACAAGAACCAAACGAGTAGGAATTATGTTCCTTGCTAACCTCCACAAAAACATTTTAGCCTTGGGGGCGGGGAGATAATTTTAAACCCCAAAGTAGGCCCCAACTACCATCCACCCTTGCATGAGAAAACTCGTCAAGATGCTGCATAATAATATGATAAGCACTTTGCACAGAATACGAACCAGATTTTTCACCTCTCCAACTCAAAGTATCATGGCTCACCGAAGGAAAGATCATCGTCTCCAAAGTTAAAAACACTTAGATCAAGCTTACTCTTTCATAGGAGTAGCATAAAAGATCATGTCTCCAAAACAATTAACTAACATGTACCAAATTAGTCAAGATTGTTTATTATTTAGACGAATGAATAGGTGAGTTGTAATGGGAACAAAAAAAAATAACAATAAACAAAATGTAATGTTTGTTATGAATAATATGATATTAGTGGATGTCCACTATCTTTCTTCCGCATTCCCATTACTCTCTTTAGTAATTGGGTTGTTAGTGGCTTTTGATGATTGTCCGTTCACTTGCCAATCGACACCCTATAAATAGGAAACACTCTTTTGTGTAAGGATACACTTGTGTGAAGAGAACAATACAAAGGCTTTCATCTTCTCTTCTTCACTCATTCTCTTGTTCTTTCTCTTTCTCTATTTTGGTTTATTTTCATAACACGTTATCAGCACGAAGCTATACCATATGATTGATGGAAATCATCTGGAAAATCTTTTGCAAGAATAATATTCTTCTTCTCACTGTCTTTTAATTAGATCTTGTTTGTGTTTTATCTCTTTTTATGTTTTATATCATTTTGTATTTACTTATCACTGTTGGCGAAAATTTGTGATGTAGTTCCTAAAGAACAATAAATTCATTATCCAATAATCTCTGAAGGATTGCACAAATATCTGTTTTTATGTATCATTGTTTATGATGATTTATGATACATCTTCTGGAGAACTTAAAGATTTAATATCCAAGCATCCTTGAATGATTGCTCAAAGTATAATTTTGTTTACCTTTGTTGAAGAAATTGTCCTAGCTTTTGCTCTTTCAAAACTTTTTTTCACATTTCCAAATTTAAATTCTTTGACTCATTAGTTGCATCAGCTAATTTTAGACTTAGAAGCTTGTATTTCTCAGAGAGTTTGTATTGAGATTGCTGTAAAGTGTGAATGGTTTTACACATCTTTCATTTTGAGCCTTAGCTCCTCATTTTCACTTTTTGATTCACAGAGTTGTTGTTTGAAAACATGCATTTTTCAGATAAAATATTTGAATCATAAAGCAAACTATCAAAAGATCATTCTATTTCTTTGCATGTATCATATCTAGAGAGTTCAGAGTCAGATACCTCACCTTGAGTTGATCCTACCATGAGGCACAAATTTGCAGCTTCTACTTCATGTTCTGAAGAGGAATCTTTTGAGTCATCCCAAGTTGCCATGAGTGATTTCTTCTTCTCATCTTCTTTACACTATTCAATCTCTTAGAAGATACTTATATAAGATTCAATGCAGTATGTATATCTACTTAGAACATAGATGTACTCTCACCAACTTGTATCTATATTCATTCAGATGAATGTTTTACTCAGAAAATAGTGACTATCTTCTGATGCTCTCAACACTCTATTCTTAAGGAAGTTAGTTTAACTGTCATCCATAAGTATCTTGGTTCGTCAAAGTCAAACAAATTTTAAAATGGTCACAATTCAAACCCCCCTTTCTTGTGACTCCTGTTGACTTCAATATCCTCGATGGACATCCACGGGGGAATGTTATGAATAATATGATATTAGTGGATGTCCACTATCTTTCTTCTACATTCTCATTACTCTATCTTTTTTTTTACAGTAACTCATTACTCTCTTTAGTAATTGGGTTGTTAGTGGCTTTTGAAGATTGTCCATTCACTTGCCAATCTACACCCTATAAATAGGACACACTCTTTTGTGCAATGATACACTTGTGTGAAGAGAACAATTCCCTATGTTTAGTTCAGCCTCAATCCCTTTATTTTATTTAATTACCAAATCTCTTTACAAAAACTACTAATTTGTTTGCTCATTACAAATTAATATTCTTTTTTCTAAATAACCCTTGTTTGGTCATTGAAAGAATTTTTTTTGACAAAACAGATCTATACTTCATTTCATTAAAAATCAAACCAAAAATACATGCTGGAATGCAAATAAAGTCTGAGATGAAACAAACAACAAGGCCGCTACCCTGCAAGAGTGTGAGCAACCTTGTTTGTTTCAAAACCGAATTTCTGGAATGGTCATCCAATAGAAAACGAACCAAAGACTCATTCCAAATCTTCCCCTCACTAATTATCAAATAATCAACACGTAGTAATGGGTTAAAGAGACCGGGTGGCCTCAGTTTTACCAAGACTCTACCGGAGGTCCACTTGTTGTCAAAGAGAGGAATACGACTCCATCCACCAATGCACAAGGAAGCCCCTTCGTTTAAGACAATTTGAGACTCAACCAAACTATTCTAGATAAAGCTACCATTAGATCATGTGGATGCCATCAAAATATCGCCATGAGGAAAATATTTAGCCTTGTACAATCTAGAGACCAAAAGATCTGTTTGAGTTTGAGGGCGCCATGCTTGTTTACCCAAGAGAGCAAAATTAAAAGCCTTCCAATTGCGGAAACCCATACCACCTTGATCCCTAGGGACGCAAAGACGATCCCACGCCATCCACCGAATACCTTTGTCAGGCCATTCAGAACCATGCCACCAAAAACCATTTAGCATTCTCTCAATTTCATCAATTAGAGTAGATGGAATTAAGAACAAACTCATAAAGTAAGTGGGGATGGATTGGAGAACCGATTTGATCATTACCTCCTTCCCCGCCTTTGATAGCATTCAGGCAGTCCAAGAATTTATTTTGCGCCATATACGATCCTTGATAAATTTAAAAAACGCTTTCTTACTATTCCCCACCATAGACGAAAGACCCATATATTTTCCGGTGCTAATAGAAACACTAACTCCCAACAAAGTTTTCAGACTTTGGTAAGTTAACTTTCTGATCGAAAGCTTTCCATACACATAAAAAATGTTTTGGACTCTCAATGCCTCAGTAATAGATGGTTGAAAAATAGAAGACAAGCATCGACAAACAAAAGGTGTGAGACTGTAGGCGCACCATGGCAAATAGACAAGCCATGTAAATCTCCTCAAGCTAAAGACCTATGAAGAAGAGCTGTGAGAGCCTCAGAGCACAAGATAAATAAGTAGGGGGATAGAGGGTCCCCTAGACGAAGCCCTCTACCCGGAGAGATGGGTCCAACACGGTCCTAGTTGACAAGAACAGAGAAAGAGACAGATTCAATACACATCCGCATCCATTTAATCCACAGATCATTGAAATTCAACTTTCCCAACACAACATAAATATAACCCCAATCCACTCTGTCATAAGCTTTGTTCCTATCAATTTTCAGCGCTACTTCACCCTTCTTTCGCTGCCTTTTATTTTTTAAATAGTGGATAATTTCAAAGGAAATCATAGCATTATCATGGATGCATCTATCAGAAACAAAAGCAGACTGTTTGATGGGCATGCATTTAGGAAGGACGTGTTTAAGATTGTTAACAAATACCTTGGAAACCACTTTGTACATAACATTGCAGAGCGCATTAGGTCGCCAATCAGCCATGGACCTCAGATTGTCATTCTTTGGTATTAGAGCAATGTTGGTATCATTTAATGCAAATGGGAATTCACCACGGTCAATACAAGTAACGCAGAGCATCACCATAATTACTCCAGTAGGGTTTAAAGAAACCCGTATTGAAACAATCTGGCCCAGGGGCCTTATCAGCATCCATTTCCATCAGAGCATCTCTAAACTCATCTTTCACAAAGGGTCTAGTAAGAAAATCGTTATCACCTGTATCCAAACGAGTCTCCATAGCCGTAGTCACAGGATCATAATCTCCATCTTGGTTGCCAAAAAGATTGCAAAAATAGTCACCAACAACCCCTTTAATAGCCAAGGCAACAGTAGCTATCGTACCATCCTCCTGGTGCAAGTGCTCACTTTTCATCTTTTTGTAACTGCAAGTAGCGTTAGCATGCAAAAACTTTGTGTCTTGATCTCTATCTCTAAGCCAAAAAGACTTAAACCGCTATCTCCAAAAGGCCTCTTCCTAGATGATTAGCTTATTCAGCTTACGCTTCCTTCTACTAAACCTCAACACCCCCTGGTCATCCCTCTTATCACGCACACCCTCCATGGAACCCTTGCACGCATTTATTTCGTCACTGAACCTCAGGCGTAAGCTACGACCCCAAGAAGACAAAGTCGTGGCATACCCACGCACATGAGACAGAATGTACCCCACAAAACCAGCGCTCCACCCATCATGCACCACATCATTTATGTCAGGTTCGCAGACTCAAATTTAAAGTGGATGTTACGTGGAGGTTCTTGCAAAGGAACACGTAATAGCAACGGGGAATTATCGGATTTAGGAGGAATCAAATTCAAGAGTTTGACTTGTGAAAAAAGATCCATCCATTCCTTCGTAAAAAATGCACGATCAAGACGTTGCTCAATTGCTCGAGGGGTACCCAAAGCAAATCTCCAACTAAACTGATAACCAGTCAGGGGAATCTCAACTAATCTAGCATCAACAATAGCATCCTGGAAGCCTTTCATGAGGTAATTGGGGTGGTAAAAATAACCTCGTTTATCTGCCGGCGTCAGTAAATAATTAAAATCACCAATGATTCACCAAGGGAGAGTAGAAAAACCAGCCAACCTCCTAATAAGAGCCCAAGATTGTCTCCTAATAGAACGATCAAAAAATCCATAATAACCGCAATACGCCACCTACCTCTAGACTCATCCTCAACCTCAACATCTAAGTGATGACTAGAGTAACTCGTGACCAGACATGTCATAGCATTCCTCTACAACACAGCTACACCCCCACCCCTACCAGCTCTATCCACGAACCCACAACCATCATACCCTAAAAGACGACGTTCGGACTCCAATTTATTCGAAAAAGATAAAGTTTCAAACAAGAAAATAAGTTCCCGATTATTACTCTGAACCAGGTCTCTAAGCATAGGAATTGTCGTGGGATGACCCATGCCCTGACAATTCCAACTTAAAATACTCATTTCTCCTGGTAGGCCTGGCTGCTAGGAGTTACCAGGAAAAAAGGATCAGTGTTTGGTGCATTAGAACCAGAGCCAGAAACAATACTCACATCCAGACTATTCAAGCCAGGCTTGTGTTTTCGCGCTTTGTTAATGTCATTAACGTCATTAGCTACAGTAGCATGCGACGTCCCTTCCCCATAATCACAGGTGACACACCATCAACATGAGGAACACATGGCTCAGATACGGTTGAGTCATTAGATCCTGCGACCATTGGGATTTGAGAACGGTTACCACACACTGTAACAACCCTTCTTGGAATATTCACCTCATAATTAGTGCAATCATTTGCATTCATCATGATTGGGCTATTACGCACATTCAGGGTTCAAAACTCTCCTCATAATAAATATCATCATTATTACGCTCCCTCTCACCCTGCCCTACTCTCACCGTTCTCTACTCTCACCGGTCCACCACGCTCCTCCGGTGCCGGCCTCCTGACGTAGCCACTCATTATTTTCCCCAAGAGTCCTACGTTCAACCTTCATCTTAGGTCCCCATCCTCCTGTCCCATCTTCATGTTCCATTTCAAACAGCTAGTAGCATTTGGTATCAAGATGTCCGAGAGCGACACAGAGATACCAAACCACATACAACCTTTCATATTTGAAACAGACGACTTTGATATTATCCCCACCCACATTGATCTTCTTACAAGGACGCAAAGGTTTGCGAGCATCCATCGAAACCCTGATGCGCATAAACGACTTCTAGAAATCAGGGCTATTTTTCGGATCATACTCTAAGAACTCTCCAATGAAATTACCAAGGATTCGTCCCACAGATTCCGTCATAAAACCAATAGGTAAATCTTGGGCTTGTACCCAAAAGGTAAAATGAAAAGCGAAACCTGAGTTGGGACATCCCCCACATGTAACTCGATAACTGAGTAAGAATGAGCATGTGTCCATCAAAGTGCCATGGACCTCCCTCGAACACCTTCTTCACATCGCACCAGTGATAAAACTGGAATAAGAACGAGTTGTCGTCCAGTACTCAAATGCTGACACGATGCTCTAGTTGCCAAATTGCTACAAGCAGATCTTACATAATCATGGTGCGAATAGACTTTCGAGTGAGAAAACGCCCCACAAGGCAAAGCTGGGCGTTAAAGGATTCCCCAGTAGCCGTGGGTTCGTGTTGTAGAGGGACAGGCGTATCTTCTTCGTCGCGAAATTCATAGATGGGTTGGTAGCCAAAGATAGAAACCACAACAGAAACGCATCTCACAAATGGAGAGAGGAAAGACGTCTCACAAGGGAAGCAAGCCCTAGCCCTAGGAGATAAAGATCTTGTTAATTCGTAATCAATATAGGGAGCAACAAGATTTATTGAGGGGAGTACTCCCCAATTGTGTAAATGTTTCTTCATTACTTACCAAGAACAGAAAGACGCAACCCGAACCAAAGAGAATCAAAGAAATGAATTTCATCTTATCCATTCAAAGAATTTTAATTCAAGAAAAGCATTAAAAATGTTGAATAATTGGAAGACTAAATTAAGGTTTGGTCATGCAAAAATTATAGCCCCAATTTTTCTATAGGTCCCCCAATTAATTCAAGTATGGTCGCTGATTAATTAACTAGTTATGAACATGAAAAGGTTGATCAATTCTCATCATGTGAATAAATAAATAGGACAATACTAATCTATATAAAAAAAGGAATTCAAATATATATTAAACTAGAACATAAAAGATCTCTAGATAAGCAATATCCATCTAAGACCTTAAAAGGGGATTTAGGTATCTATAGTCGTCAAGAACAATGAAATAAAAATAGGAGTCAGAAATTATAGAGTTAAAATAACTTGAGAGATAGAGAAATTACTAATCTCGAGTATTCGGTCACCTTTTTCTGCTACAGATCTCTCTCACAGTGTCAAGAATTACCACCAGTTTTCTTTCTCTCTTGTGCGTCACTTTCTTGCTTTTTAATCCGTCTGCCTTTTTGCTATTAACATCTTATTATTTCTTTTTCTTTTTTATAAGAAAAAATTGTATTAATAGGAGTACTAGGGGTACTCCAACGCGTTACTGATAAGTCTAACTTAGATGTTAATTTAGTGTTTATTTTGAGTAACTTGATTGGTACTTTGGTTCTATTTTAGAGGTATTTTACTACATTTTGTTATGCATTGATTTACAGGTCAAGTCATGAGCAAGAGAAGGAATTTAAGAGATAAAAAGCGTGGTGATGAAGTCCCAAGGCTAGAAATTCAAGAAAGAACCAAGAAAGTCAAATAAAGGCAAGAAATAAGCTAAGAAATACACTGAAAGGTGAAGTATTGATGTTGGAACTATGAAATTAGACAAGGGAATCAAAACATGAAAATAGTTTTGAATTTCTTGAGACATTATAAAGGTGTTATGTTTAATGGGTTTTGGTGACAATCAACCGTGAAAATAGGATTGATTGTTAGTTCAAAACATGCTCTTGTACTCTCAAAGGAGACATTAGTTATAACCCAAGATTTGGTGAATGCTCTAAAGAATTATTTTGGTTCCCCATTGTTGTGATGAAACTATAACCCGAGATTGTTTTTATTTCTAAACTTTAATTAAATAATATCATCTTCAATCTTTAATAATTACTTTTAGCTAATCACCATTGAAAACGAATTTGGTAATCACATAAAGTCTCTGTGGGATCGATATTTTTAGTACGCGATAGAACTCTGCACTTGCGGACTATCAGTTACAGATACAAGGGACCTCATTTAAACCTATCATGGAAAAAACCCTAAGGGAAAAAGATCAAAGGAGGAAAAAGAGTATTCCAGGAAGAGTGAGGCGGAAAGCCCCTTACAACAAGTTCAATCAAACAAAAGGATTTCCCAACCAATCAAAAATCTTAAAAGCTGAATTGTAACCTTCAACGCTGAAGAACTAACTTCTTGTTATAGACTTAACACGGTTAACAACAACCTGAGAACTATAGACTTGACCTCTGAAAAGAACATGGTTCCGATGAAACTAGATACACCACATGACAACCATCCAAAACAAATACTTCGATCTACAAGCCTTCTTGGAATCTAGCTGGAACCCATGAGCCCGAAAATGAGTGACGTCAACTAGATTGTCAATAATCGCAATGCTCAACCAATTATATATAAGAAGCCAAACCAATGATATATAACAAGCTTCCAACTAACGATACTCTTATTTCTTAGGGTATTATCAGGATGCCCAACAAATTTTTTATGCTCAAAATTAATAAATTTGTCCATCATTACGAATCCTTAGTGCTTCCTCTAGACGAAAGAACCTGTGAAACATGTTCCTTAAAACACCATACTGATATGAGAGAAGCTTTCACCAACTAGCATTACTATCATTAATGCATCTCCATCCCCACTTTCTCAAAAAATCCAAATTGCTAGATTCCAGTTTCCTCAAAACTAAACCACCATCCTTATTGGCTATGCACGCCTTGTCCCAAGAAACCCAAAAAATGGGGTGACCCTCTCTATTACCACCTGCATTCAAGATAGATCCTCTCAACTCGTCCCAGTTGATGCTGGAAGACCTTGTTCATCATTCGTTGGTAGGTCGCCCTGGCGTTCTTAAGGCCGAAGGGCATAACTCGTCAACAGAAGTTCGCTCTGTCAATCATAAAGGATGTCTTTTCTTGGTCTGGTGGGTACATTGAATTCTGATTGTAACCTGAGTGTGCATCCATGAAAGACAAAAGTCAGGAGCCTGAAGCATTATCCACCAACTTGTCCACACTAGGGATAGGAAAAGCGCTTTTTGGGCATTCTCTATTAAGTTCTGTATAATCCACACACATTTGCCATTTCCCGTTGCTCTTTTTCATTAGGATGACATTATCTCCTTCACGAAACATTCTTGATCAGTTCTGGCTACATAACTCGATCGAGTAATAGGCCGAGATGTGCACCAACCTGAGAAGCTAGAGTCTTCACAGCAATGATGATGATGATGAGATGTATCCAGTGATGCTCAATATTTCCAGAGAGAAGCACACGCGAGGGGGGCATCTGCAAGCACTGATGAGATCTAACATGATCTCTAGGGTTTAGGATCTAGAAATATGGCAAAATAAGTTGTTTCTCACAAAAACACAAGAATAACATGAACAAAAACACAACACAAATGAAACAACATTTACTTGAAGGGAAGAAAATGCAAATATGGAAGAGATAGAAATGGAAGTGGAGAAAGAAGTCCACCTCTTCTTCCTTGGGAAGATGATAAGGACAACACTATCCTTGAGCTCTCCTAGCCTCAAGGTTGTGTGCTCAAGGTTCTCATCTCAAGAAACCTTGGAGAATCTATGATGAACCTTCACCTACACTAGCAACTAGCCACTTGTTGCACCCCCAAAAAAATCCGGATTGGACCTTTCATCGTACAACGTGAAAATTTGTGAAGCCGCCATCAACATTTTTTATTTAGGGACCAAAACATTGAAAAAGGGTCCTTTTTAAGGCGGGTGGTCCTTTGAGAACTAGAGATGTAGGTTCGGGGGTCGGTTAGGTGTGGGGAAGGTATTAGCATCCCACACCTCCTTTCTACCGAAAGGGAACCTTTAACTTGATGTGCGGTTTTGACAGAGTTGATTTGAAACAATTCATTCTACTTCTTTTTTTTATTTGAGAAAATGTTTTTGAAAACAGGGGAAAAGAAGAATCTTTTTATTATATATATATATTTTTTAAAAGTGTGCTTGACGGGATGTGACCCGCTCCTACGTATCTCCCGGTGCGATGGAGAATTCAAAGCTTACGTAGTTCTCTTTAGTCGAGAAACTTTGGTTTTTTTTATTGTAGGGGTTCTCGGTCCTGAACTGTACAGTTCACTAGACCTAAAACAACAAACATCCTCGCCTGTACAGACGACGTGCCCCTTACTTTTTGAGAATGGTTTGAATTACTTGAAGAAAAGGATTTGTTGTGAGGTTGATTACTTTTATTTGAGCAAGTATCTTAGGCTCGCACGAACTGTACAGCTCGCTAACCCTAAGATGCTAACCGATCCCGGATGTACATCCGATTTGATTCCTTACTCATTTTTTTTTTTAAAAAAAGGGTTCAAGTTGTTAATTACTTGTTTTAATTCTCATAAGTATCCCAAGATGTTTGAGCTGTACAACTCCAATCTTAGGACTCTAGTCAACACCGGCCGTACGTCCGACTTGACTCCTTATGAATTTTCAAAAAGGTTTGTTGTTGATCTTTGAAAAAATTTGATTGCTATAGAAAAACAATTTGAAGAAAAGTTTTAATTTGAAAAATAATTTGGAAAAAGAAATGACTTGAAGAAGAGAGGAAGAGAATTGGAGGGTGATATTGATCACAAAAGTTTGTTGGGATGGCGTGGCATCCAAAAGAAAAAGAAGTAGAGAATTCAAATCAGTTTCCAAATCAAGAACCAAAGTGTAAACTTTAACAAGTTGCAAGCAAAACAATCAACAATGCAAGCGTAAGCATATACCTTAACCATTACTACACTGGTGCACAAGAATGACTTCTAGTCATCTAATATTTAATGGCCATGAACATGCAAGATCAACATTAACCAAATAGATTGCAAGAATAGGCACACAAATAGATAATGCAAAAGTTTAATTCAAATAGGCATCAACACAAGATAAAACACAAGGTTGAATCCCTTTTGGTAATCCTTGACATTTGAGACAATGCACAAAGGCATAAGTGTCTAGTCCTTTTACCAAATCATCAACACAAAACAAATTATTAACCTAGAATGAACATCGCATTTGCATGATCACAAGTGACCAAAAGAAAGCAATAACAAGTCATTTTGTAGCCAAAATTGATTAATCAAGTTAGAGAACTAGCATTTGCATTTTTAAACAAGAATTGCACAAAGGAAATTGAATCATCTTAGGCAATCCTCAACATTTAAAGTGAAGTGCCTAAGGCACAAGTGTGAGTCCTCTTGCCAATCATCAACATAGAGTAATTTTGCAAACAAGTTACTAACAAGCAAACCAAAATTTTCAATCAAAGCACAAGGTTGTGTTGAATCATCTTAGGCAATCCTCAACACTTAAAGTGAAATGCCTAAGGCACAAGTGTGAGTCCTCTTGCCAATCATCAACATAGAATAATTTGCAAGCAAAGTTCATAACAACCAACATCAAAACAATTTGAGAAATCATTTTACTCACAATTGCAAACCCCTTTCACAAAGAAATAATAAAACCCTAACTTATTAGAAACTTGCGAACCAAAACATAACCAAACAACAATTTCATTCAACAAATCCACAAAATCAAGCAAGCAAATGACACTAGCAAGACTTAGGAACATTTATTCACAAGATCCAAGCAATCAAACCCCAAAATCAACAACTATTCATATTTTTTTTTTGATTTTTGTGAAAGTAAGAAGGCATGAAAAATGAATATTTGCAAAATCAAACAACATGTTTGGACATGGGAACTTCAAAATCAAGCCTCAATAACAAGATTGCATAAAGAAATGCATCAAAACTCGATTAAACCTATTTTATACTAAGGGTGCGAAACATTCATAGCTTCCTAACACAATTTTATTTCACAAAATGCAACAAACAAAATGATAACAACACAAATCACAATTTATTCAAGGGTGAGAAGCAATCTCAAACACCCAAGCCTCCCTAAGTGCTTGTCAAAATGTTTGAGACACCTCTCACCAACAACAATCAACAAATCAACAATATACCAGCACTAAAATGCATGAATATGGTAGGATGCAAGATTAGAAACATGATTTTTACATTTTGATGCAAAAAAAACTTAGTGAATGATGCAAGAGTTTTGAGGTATACCTTGAATCCAAGCTAATAAATAAAGAGTATGAAGAGAAAACCCACAAATCAACTAGATCTTCACCAAAACCTTGCGCAACTTGCCTTGTTCTTGAGATTGGATGATGAACACTTGAATCTTGGTAGAAGAGATGGATGATATATGAAGTAGGAGTTAATATGAGATGGAAAATGGAAGTGAAATGAAGAAAAATGGAGGAGGGAATGGTTGTTGGTGGTTTCGGCCAAAGGAGGAGAGGAGAGGTTTGTGTGCTAGGGTTTTGTGAATGAATTGTGAGGCCAAAAAAAGGTGTGTGTGAGATGAGGTTTCTAAGGTATATATAGAGAGCAACTAGGTTTAAGGGTATTTAGGTCATTGTGCATCTCATCTCACTCTAGGATTGCATTTAAAATTTGAATGGAGGGTGAGGATTGAAACACACATGATGAGGGACAAAATGAAAAATTGGAGAGGAAATGGGGAGGGAATGGCGCAAAATTGGGGTAGGGTGTGGTCTTGGTCACCAAGTTTTGCAAGTTGGCAATTGTACCATTGTACTATCCATGAACCCTCCAATTATCCTCTCCATTTTGATTATTCCTTTCAAGATAATTGTACATAAATCTAACCATTTTGAGCCACATACAAAGTATCTTGAAGAATATGCCATTTTATGAGATCACCATGACCAAAAATATCATAAAAATCACATCTTGAAACTTTTTTGTAGAACATTCCTTTTTGATGCCTTTTTGAATTTTGTGTGCATAATGCATGCATGCATGCGCATGCATATATACATGACCAAAATGTTTTGCTTCAAATAAATTTCTCTAAAATTGCACAATGATTTTTGATGAGAAAATATCTTATTTTTAGAAAATGACCAAAATACCCTTTTGCCCTAAAAACTCAAAAATGCATGCACAATGTTCTTCACACTCTTCAAAATAACGCCACACTTCTCAATTTATTTATTTTTGTGGAAAATTAGAGTTTTAAACCTAGGCGGACAAAATTAGGGTATGACACCACTCACCACTCACTTAGGTCTTAGGGCACTCTCATGGTCAAAATGTAAAAGTGAATTTCATTCATCAAAGTTCTACCTATTACATGGAAAGGAAAAGTAAAGAAATAAGGCCTAAACTAAATGGCCAACAAGGCTCACAAACAAATGTTCATTACAATTAGGAATGAAATCCTAAATTTATAGAAAAGCAAATACAAATAAGTAGGAAACACTAGAGTTTGGATATTCTAGAAATTCCCTAATAGTATCCTTGCTCACCTTTAGTGTGTCCTTGTTAATTATCAAGGTGGACACACTAAAGTATATTCCCTTTAAGTGTTGAATCTCTTTTTGGTATTTTGAGTCTTTATCTTTGTGACCTTCATCCAAGCTCCATGCATGATTGGGCTAGGCATGCATGTGGGCTCACATCAAGCACTCTGACGCTCAAGTCAGTCTTTAATAGAGACAGAGCATTTTCTGTGGAGTGGAGAAAGCATACCTTTTTAGGAGTGAGTGGTGGTGTTTATAGTGGGGTAATGAGCTTACCCTAGAAGCTTCCCCACATTGGGACTAATAGTGGAGTCGAACTTTGGATAGAGCAAATCGCATTGTGAATCCCCAATATGGTGTGTGTAATTTGCACAGATGAATCTCTCCCTGGATGAGGTGAAGGGGTAAAGCGACAACCTTTTAGATTTTTTAGGGAAGCATTCGACTGAGGTACCTTTGTGTAGCGGATGTCAACTGAGCGTATGGAAGTTCTGACAGATGCAGTTTTTAGGCCTTTTCGCTATATACGTTGAGTGAGGTGCTTTCGCCCTTTCAATTGTCCTAGTCGATTGTAACTCAAGTTTCCTTATTCGCAGCCTAATGCATTGGATAAACTTGGGAATGTGGAGGGATGTCCTTTCCCCCAACATTTAAATATGACGACGAGACAATTAGCCCAGGTGCTTGGCGACATTAGACGATGTTGGTGTTT
This sequence comes from Astragalus glycyphyllos, assembly GCA_963573325.1. Lineage (NCBI taxonomy): Eukaryota > Viridiplantae > Streptophyta > Magnoliopsida > Fabales > Fabaceae > Astragalus > Astragalus glycyphyllos. The sequence goes on along the minus strand of OY754312.1, from coordinate 62,959,902 downwards.
TTTCCGATAAGCAGTGAGACGATATACTGAGCACGAGGCAATTTCTTAGTTGAATCTTTGAAAAAGTGTGAGCGAACGTGACGTTAAATCCCTCCATCCCCGTTTATCAAGTAATTGGCTTGAATTTAGTATGGACTGAGGAGTTTGCCTTGGTTCTTTCTTGAAAGGGAGTAAGCGAACTATAACATTTATCTCTTTTGGTCTCGTTATCCAAATGCTTGGCACAAATTCGATTCAGGCTGGAGAGCTTGTCTTGCTACTAATCTATGGATGTGGTTAATGATATTTATTGGGATGGTGAGTACAATGTTTTTGTTCACAATCTCTCAAGTAGTGACGTTTAAGCAATCTGACGTACCGATCCGAAGTTGGCTTATGATAGCCAAGTCAGTCTGGAGGTTTTCGCCCGTGTACATTTTGAAGGGTGGTACCAATATTTTGTACCGAATGGATGCGGGTGACTATACAAAACTGTATCTGATGAGGGGTAACCCCTCGGGTGCTAGTGTGCATGTCGAGCAGGTTAGGTCATTGTTGGTGGAATAATCATGGGTTGGAGTTTGTTATGCTCTAATCAAGAGTTGGACAATTGGCGATCCGACTTGTGTATTAGAGTCGATCAGGGCGAGCTGGTTGTTTGACTGACCTACAGCACTAAGTTGGACCAATCAAGTAGCCCCCACGCATATTAGGGAGGGGCGACCGGGGTCGGCCTCATGATGTTTGATTTAAGTTTGGAGGTGTAATGAGATTTGATTGTGAATCATGACCATTAATTTGTTGTTGATGAGGTTGGCACGGTGGCTCCTCGTTAGAACACTTTACTTTGATGTACATGGTAGATGATGGGTACCAAGTTGTTGGAGAGGGAGGATGTGTTTGCTTGGGAAGAGAGTAATTGATCTGTCTTTTGTAAGTTGACCTGAGGGTGAGATATCGGGTTGCGATCTTCAGCTTCGTATGAGGTTTTACGGCTCGTCTTGTCTGAAAATTGGCATGGTTGACTTGTCCTTCAATTTGGTCGTGGCGGGACGTTGAAATTTGCCACATGAAAATAATCTTCTTTGTTGACCCTAGGTGTCTATCTGTCGGATAAGTCATTCTTCATTAACGTTGGGGCGGACATATAAGTTGGTTGCATAGCCTGTGGTCCGTGATCCTTTCGAGCCCTTGCTTTTTGCCAGCAGAATCTGGGAATGTTCCTTGTTGGCCTTTAAAGAGATGTTACGTTGATTTAATTGAGCTGATCATAATGAAAACTTCGAGCGGGGAGTCAGCTTGTTTACACTGATCCCTTTCGTTCCATCCATCAGCCTAGTGTTGTAGAACTTATCCTGCTGATCTGGTATGTCGAGATGCCGGTGCGTGTTAGTTGGTTTTGGGGGAAATAATTAATTCTCTTGTCTGGAAGGGACGAGACGCAGGTTGATACTTTTTCCCGAGGAATTTGGTGGTATATCGCGATGTCTGACTGCCTCGGGAGTTTGGTTGGTGTTCAAATTCACTCAGACTTAATTTTTTGGATGGTGCTTCTTTATTGTAGACGACGGTCTGAATATTGTTTCTTTGACCGTATTGCCCTTGTAATCAACCTTGTCATTATGGCGTTTTGATCGGTCGAGCTTTGATTGGTGACCTTCTGGTGAATCGTTTGGTCTTTACCGTTTCTTTGACTGAATTTACGAGGGCGTTATCTTATCCTTTTTCTTGCCCCTATATAAGGGTTTGGTTTGTTGATGTTACCTTCCATATCTCATGGGCTCATTTCTTCAGAGCTTTTTATTTGGATCTCTTTCTCTCTTCGAGTCCCCCCCGACCATTCTTGGTGGGTTTATTTTCTGTGGGGAGGGGGAATGTCGGAGTGTATGTAGAGGGAGATTGGTCCTGCAGCCATTTTTCTTTCCATGTTCCTTTGAGAATGATCGGGAGACCTGAGTATATGTGAACTCGTTCCCCACAACCAGCCGAGAGTAAGACCTGGGCTTGTAGTGGTTGCGGTGGTATATTGATAAGTCTTAATTTAGTGTGTTTTTAGTATTTGAATTAAATAAGAATTGAGGAATTTTAGTAATACTTTAGAGCTATTTTACTACAAAATGTTGGTTTTTATTTTTAGGGTCAAATAATGAAGAAATTGGGTGAATTAAAGGTAAGGATTAAAGTGCAAGGTCGAAGGAGCAAAATCTAGCAAATGGAGCCAAGCATCAAGTGTTCACGCACGGTCCGTGCACATTGCAAGCAGGGTCCGTGCGTCCTGTTCGCAACATTCAAAGGAAAAGCAAGAAAAATCACAGAAGACCACGTACGGTCTGTGCCTCCTATACGCACGGTCCGTGGGCACTGTTCGCAGTAAGAAGCTAAAATTTTAAATATCAGGCATGGTCCGTGTGCCCCACCTGCACGATCCGTGCGCCCAGTTGCTGATCAAAATTCCAAAAGTTTTACGTGGCGCACGGTCCGTGCGCCTCCTAAGCACGATCCGTGCGCCTTCTGCAGAGCTGAAAGTTGTTATAAAACTCTTCCCATTCTCTTCATTATGGCTTGTAATTCGAATTTAATCACTTGTCTACTGATCCTAGGCTATAAATAGGACCTCATTTCAGTTTTAATGGTACCTTAGCATACTTGTAATCTCACTCAAATGTTTAATCTAAGTTCTTGCAATTCTCTTAAGCTTTTGCTCTTTTATTTTCATGTTCTTTACTTTCTTGCAATTTTAATTTCTGTTCTTTACATTTCCAGGACTTTACATTTCAGTCTCTATTGCTTTATTTACATTCTTGTCATTTACATTCTGTTATTTATTTTTATGTCATTTACTTTTATGTCATTCTCTTCTACTCCCTTGTCTACTACGATCATGAGTGAGTAGACTTCTTTAGTCTTGGGATTGTGGGACACAATCCAATGATGGGTCCCTAAACAAATCTGATCTGGTGCCTGGTATGCTTGACCGCTGTTTTACAGGTATCAGATCTCTGAGGTTCCTCTGGTCGCGCTCCGAGCTCCGCTTCAGGGGGCGGGTGTACCTGCGAAGACACTCAAACGCCCAAGTCAGGAGCGAACGAGCAGAGTATAGGTCTCAATGAATAGTGCGTACCTGACAACTGACGCCATTAGTGTTTTTATAGCGTCGGTGGGCGATCCTCGAGCGTTGGATCTATGCGTACGGACCAATCGAGTCCGTTGATCCGGTTCCCTGCTTCTTGCCCCTTAATTCCTGGGCCGATCCAGGTAGAGTCACTGGAATGGGCTTCAGCCCATTCCCAAAAAGTTGCCCCCCAAGCCAAGGTCGTTCGTGGAGCGGGCGTAGGCTTGTTTCCCGACCGTTCCGATGTTCGCTCCTTTAAGACACGCGGTTGTTTGGTCGATCGTTCGAAATACTGATAGATCCTGCCCCGTTTGAATGACACGTGGCACCCTTCATGAAGCAACGTTTCACGTCTTTCCAAGGATCGTTAATGGTGCCTCGAAATTCGAAAAGGCGGCGCCTGATCTGATGATGGTTCAGTTCTCAAGACGCGTGCAAGCGAAAGGTCACGACGCTTCATTTGCTTGCTTTCTAAAACTTATAAATATGCTGCCCCCTCTCCTCATTCTTTACTCTTTATCCTGAAGCTCTGAAAGCGGTCATACCTTTGCTCTCGAGGCGAACAACAGTTTACTGTTCTATTTTGGCCAGGTGCTCGCCCGTGCACGACCTCTAACTCAGGCTATCTCACTCGTCCGGTCGCTTGATTTTGCTTATCAAGGAGTATTCTACCTTGAGTCAGAACTTTTCTCCTACTCCAAGTCTGCACTTTTTGCTCGTTTTTCTTCAGCTTGTTCGATTCTTTGTTGCGTAGAGTGAGGAGGGGGTGTCAGGCTCGGGGTCGACCTTGTCGGCTCCTTCTGCAAATCATCATTTAGGGTGAGCCTGACTTCCCTCTCCTTGCAGGGTAAGGCAGTGGCGCGAACAAAGAAGACTGCGAGGATATCCGGTCGTCAATCTGCAAAGATGGCCGAGTGTGCTGCTCGCTCTGGAGATACTAGTGCGAGCGGGCTTTCGTCCGAGACTTTCTCTTCCACCGATCTCTCTACTTCGTCATCGTCTGGTCGCTCGTCGAACACTGTCGACACCGTTCAATCTCCTCGAGTGAACCCTGCGCCTCCTCCCGTTCCGACCAATGAGGTGTTGCCTGAAGAGCACGATTGGAGGGGTAGGCTTGATGATGACCGCTCTTGGATTTCTTCCGCCGTAACCAACGAGCGTTCAGTCTTTCCTCCAAGTGATGAGATGTTGCTGCTTTTTACGAAGCTTATTGGTTATGGCGGCCAGGAATGGCTAGCTGAGGGTGTGCTGGCTCACGAGCATGCTGCCATGATCCCGACCTCTTTAAAGTTTATCATGTACACCAATGTTCTCCGAGATTTGAGGGTGCGACCTCCCTTCACATTTTTCCAGAGACGCGTCCTAAGAACACTTGGGGTCTCCCCCTCTCAACTTCACTTCAACGCTTGGGCGCTTGTTAAGTCTTTCGAGATAATAATGGCCGCTCTTGACCGGGAAGTGAATTGCCGTCTATTCTTCTCTCTATTTGATGTTAGTCGTACCGTGGAGATGAAGAGCGAACCCAGGCGATGGGAACAAGTTTCTTTGAAGGGGTGAAAGGGCACGATCAGACTCTTCAAACCTTTCTGCGAATCGGCCAAACCTTGGAGGAATGCTTTCGTCTGGGTCGTTCCAATCAATGATCGGGCTAAGGAGATGGTGGGAACTATGGACGCCGAAGATCGTATTACTTCGATGAAATTCCCTCTGGGTTGGTCGCACTCACACTATGACCGCGACACCATCCACTATAGACATCAGAGGAGGCTGGGCGATTACGATATTGAGAGCATCTTGATGCTAGAGACCCTGGTTACTTGGCTGCCCGAAGGGGTTATTCCTTGCAACAAATTCGCTTGTCTTAGGAGGTCTGAGCAAGCTGAAAATAAACTTGGTGTGCTTTTACTTTTTCTTTTGCTTGTTAGCTTTGATCGTTTTTACTTCGTTTTGCCCATAACCCTTTTTCTTTTCAGCTGAAATGTCGGGCATAGGCTTTGAAGCCCTTTTGGCCAAGACAAAGTCAAAGAAGCAGAAGAGGGTGACCTTTGCTTCTCCTTCTCAACCTCTCCACGCTGAGGACGATCATAGACCTCCTGTTCGTGAACAGGGAACGAACTCCACTTCTAAGAAGAGAGATCGGGCTCAGAATTCAGTGGACGCCGTTGCGATTGACCTTGACCCTCCCCAAAAAAGAAGTGAAATACCGAGGAGGTCGTCCTTGGATTTGGACGATCTCAAGGATGTAGATTTTGAAAGCCTTCGAGCAGACCCTCTACTGTTCGTTGCAGAAATTGCCCAAGCAGCTTCTCAAAAACTTGCTCGCTATAAATCTGAGGAAGCTGGCCGTCAAGCAGGTATGCGCTTACTCCATAGAAACTTATGGTTGGAGGGTGACCTCTTGGATAAAACTGACAAGTATAAGTCCACCCTTGGTCATATTACAGATTTGCGGGCAGAACTCGAGAGTACAAAGAAAAAGATTAAGGATGCTGAGGTCGCCCTCCAACCGACGAAGAACTCACTTGCCTTGGTCACTACTGAACGTGACGCGGTCATAACAGCCAAGGTAGATGCCGAAGCCAAACTTGCCACCGCTACTGCCAGTTTGACCGAGCTATCTACCAAGGTGAATCAGCTGGAGGGGCAGGTGGTCGGTCTAACGGAAAACTTGAAGGCCGTTGATGACAAGCGAGATCAGGCGAAGGGCGAGCTAGAGGCCTTGGAGGACATGACGATGTCAATCGCCAAAGGTCACTTCGACAAGGCTGTTGCTCAGATCCAGTATTGTTATCCCTCTCTGGAGATTAACCCTGAGATTGTAAGCAAAGATCATTTTTTGAGGAACGGCCAAATCGTTCGTCTTGCGGAGAAAGATGAGCATGGGAACGTCATCCATGAAGAAACAGTCATCTACAGCCGCCCTGAGTGACTCACCCTTTTTTGTATTTTTAACAAGTGTACTTTGTTTTCTGTAATCTTTTCTTAGCCCGGCTTTCTCCGGGTAGACTTTAATGTTAACTATCTTCTCTACTTTTTCTAAGTTTGATTTACTTTACTCGTGGCCTTCGGGCTTTATAATATTGCTTCAGCCCTCGTCCGGCCGATCTTCATGGGGATCCCTGTAAACAGCTTACCAAGTTTCTACTTGAGTTTTAGCTCGTTTACAGGGTGTGTTCGTACTTAAGATCGCTTAAGTTTCTTCCTAAGCAGTTTATCAAACTCGGTTTGAACTTAACTTGCTTAAGAGGTATTGGGTTATTGGGTCGATCAACATCTTTTAAAGAGAATCAAATTAAGAAACACCTCGCCATTCGAATGACGGGCGAGCGGGCCTCAATAAAAAAACCCGTAGGGAAAAAGGGTGTCCTGCTCGTTTGATATTTTATTCATTGTTCAAGCAACATAACATTTTTACAAACTATCAAGTGAAATATCTCCTAAGATTTGCTGCATTCCAAGTATTCGGAATGATGCCTCCGTCTAAATTCTGCAAAATGTATGCCCCTTTGCCCGTCTTGGTCGCCACTTTTTAAGGCCTTCCCAATTTGGGGCAAGCTTTCCTTGACCGGCATTTCTTCGGCCAATATCTGCCCTTCTTAGGACGAGCTGTCCTTTTTCGAAGGCCCTAGGAACGACCTTGGTGTTGTGTCTTATGGCCATCACTTGTTTTACTAACGCTTCCCAGAGGGCAGCCTTACTCCGTAGCTCTTCCACTAGATCGAGCTCTTCTCTGGTCGCCTGTTCGTTTTCTGACGGCGGCATAGGATTGCTCGTTCTCCAGCTTAGTTCTCCCATTTCGACGGGAATCAGCGCATCCGTTCCATAGACCAGTTTGAAGGGGCTTCTCTAGTGGTCGAGTGTGGGGTTGTTCTGTACGCCCATAACACTAAAGCGAGCTCTTCTGCCCACTTCCCTTTAGCTTCATCTAGTCTTCTTTTGAGGCCCCTCAGGATGACTCTGTTGGCTGATTCTGCCTGCCCGTTCGTTTGCGGGTGTTCGACTGACGTAAAATGCTGTTTTACGCCTAGTTCTGCTAAGACTTCTTGAAAGTTTCGGTCGGTGAACTGTGTGCCGTTGTCCGATACCACGACCTCGGGGATTCCAAACCGCACCAAGATGTTCTTTTTGACAAACTTGAGGCAATTCTTGGAAGTAATCGTAGCTAGTGGCTCGGCCTCGATCCACTTAGTGAAGTAGTCAATCGTAACGATCAGAAATTTCAGCTGACCAGGGGCGAGTGAGAAAGGTCCTAACAAGTCAATTCCCCACCATGAGAATGGCCATGGGACAGTCAAACTGTTGAGCTCGGTTGGTGGTGCAATGTGAACTTCGGCATGCCTCTGGCACTTGTCACATTTCTTCACTAGGTCTCTTGCGTCTGCATCCATGGTCGGCCAATAATAGCCCACCCTTAATGCCTTTCTTGCCAGCGCTCGCGAACCCATATGATTCCCACAGATGCCTTCATGGATCTCCTTTAGTACGTAGCTTGCTTCCGTTGGAAGTAGGCACTTGAGCAAGGGCATAGTGAATCCCTTTCTATAGAGCTGCTCGTTTATAATCGAGTAGGACGTTGCTCGTTTTCGAACGAGCGCAGCTTCTTTAGGGTCTACAGGTTCTTCCCCATCCTTTATGTAGTTAAAAATGGGGTCGATCCAGGTTCGGGCTGAATCAATTTTACACACATCTGCTCCCAGTGTGGCCTCTAGCCTTACGCTTGGTTGAGATAGAACTTTTTGTATCACACTTCTGTGGTTGAGAGGGTTCTTCGTACTTGCGAGCTTGGATAAGATGTCCGCCCTAGCGTTCTTTGCTCTGGGGATGTGCCTAACTTCGGCGTATTCGAATTTCTGCATCAACTCCTTGACTTTTGCGAGGTATCTCTGGAGGATCTCGTCTTTGGCCGAAAAGATGTCTTTGATCTGGGATACCGCTAACAAACGAGTCTGATCGGAGTTCTACCTTCTTCACATTGAATTCCAGAGCGAGCAACAACCCAGCCAAATAGGCCTCGTATTCAACCTGATTATTGGACGTTGGAAAGGAGAAAGCCAAGTAGACCTCGATAGTCGTTCCTTACTCATTCTCAAGGATCAAACTAGCTTCGCTGCCTTTGCCGTTGGACGACCCATCAACATGCATCGTCCATACGTCGTGGACCGGGTCCTCCGCTCCTGTGGTCAACTCTACAATAAAGTCGGCCAAGATTTGTCCCTTGATGGTCGACCTAGGTTCGTATTTGATTCCAAATTCGGATAATTCTACAGCTCACTTGATCATTCTTCCCGCCAGATCGGGTCTATGAAGGATCTGTCTAATTGGTTGGTCGGTTCACAGAGCGACCTGGTGGGCTACAAAATATGGCCTCAATCTTCGAGCGGACACGACTAGAGCTAAAGCCAACTTCTAAATTTTTTGATATCTAAGCTCTGGCCCCTGTAGTACCTTACTAACGAAGTAGACCGGATTTTGCTTCGTTCCTTCTTCTCGTACCAAAACAGCGGCCAACGCCTCATCTGTAATGGATAAGTATAGGTAGAGCGTTTCCCCGGGCATAGGAGTGGTCAAAATCGGAGGTTCTGCCAAGGCCGCCTTAAGTTGTTCGAGGGCTTGGTCGCATTCGGGCGTACAGTCGAACACGATTTCTTTCTTCAACAGCCTGAATAAAGGTAAGGATTTGCTTGCGGCTTTGGACACAAATCGTGAGAGAGCGGCAATCATGCCATTTAGTTTCTGTATCTCTTTCTTGGTCTTTGGCAGCTTCATCTTAGTCACTGCTCGACATTGGTCTGGGTTGGCTTCAATCCCTCTTTCGGTGAGGTAGAATCGAAGAAATTTGCCTGCTCTTACCCCAAAGGTACACTTCTCTGGGTTGAATCTCAACGAATTTTTTCTGGCTTCTTTGAACGCTTCTCTTAAGTCGTCTATGTGTGTTCGATCTTGCTTGCTCTTGATAATCATATCATCCAGGTATACTTCCACCATCATTCCTATCTGATCGTGAAAAACTTTGTTCATCATGCGCTGGTAGGTCGCTCCAGCGTTCTTCAGCCCAAAAGGCATAACTCTATAACAGAAATTTCCCCTGTCGAATGCGGTCTTCTCCTGATCTGGTGGATGCATGGCAATTTGATTGTACCCAGAATAGGCGTCCAGGAAGGACAAAATTTTGTATCCACTCGCATTATCGACTAGACGATCAACGCTGGGGACGGGGAAAGCATCCTTCGGGCATGCTCGGTTGAGGTCTGTATAGTCTAGGCACATTCTCCATTTTCCATTTGCCTTCTTAACCAAGACGACATTAGACAACTGTCATACCCTAATTTTGTCCGGCTTGGAACAAAACCTTAATTTTCCACAAAAAGCAATAAATTATGAAGTGAACCATCATTCTGAAGGATGTGAAGAACTATGAGCATGCATTTTTGGGTTCTAAAAGTCATTTCAGCGCTTTTAAAATCATTTTTAGGATTGGAATGCCTTTTGGAGCAAAATTAGGGTTTTTGGGCAAAAGGGGTATTTTGGTCATTTCCAAAATTAAGCAATTTCTCACCAAAAATCATTGTTCAATCTCAGAGGAATTTATTTGGATCTAGATGATTTGGGTTATGAATTTTTGTGCGCATGCATGCATGATTTTTGGCATAAAATTCAAATTTTAAGCAAAAGGGCAAAACGGGAATTTCCATCAAGGTGAGGTCTCAAATCAATTTTGGGAAGGGTGATATCATGGAATTTTGGGCCCAATCATTGATTCCTAGGACATGGCCCAAAGTGGCATGATTTTTATGGAATTATCTAGAAAAGAATAATAAAAAATGGTGAAAATAAGGAAGTGTCCCCAATAAGACAAAATGTACTATTTTTCTTGACAAGCTTGCAAAACTTGGGCACCAAGGCCTCATTTGCTCCGAATTTTCCAGCTCATTTTCACCTCATTTTGTGTTTCCTCATGCCCTTGATCCATGTGAGTTGTATTCCTAGCCATTGATTAAAATTCTAGATCAAATCCTAGGCTACAACTTTGTGTAGAATGACCTAGGTGCCCTCAACAATTTTTGTGCAACAAAAACTCATAATTTTTGTGTATGACCAGCTATTCCTCACCCATTTGTGTTTTCTCCTTGTCCCTAATCCATGTGCATTGCAATCTTGGCCTTTGATTCAAATTCTAGCTCAAATCTCAATGGTTTGCAAAAGCACAATGTCCTATATACCATTAATTTTGCACCTCATATAAAACCCAAAATAGGAGACCATGAGGAGACTCATTTTTTTTACCCTAGCACCCAAATCTCTCCTCTCTTTCTCTCATTCCTTCGAAGCAACCAGCCACCATACCCATATTCTTTTCTTCAAAATTCTTCCAAAAAAATCAAACATCAAACCTTGTTTATTCTTCATCCTTTCAATAAATCTACTTCTAAACTTGCATAATCATCAAAGTTTCATCAAAAACCATCAAGAATCAAGCATTTGCGAAAGGTTCAAGAGGTTCTTGTGGTGTTCTTCAAGTGTTCTTGCTTCTATTCTCTTTCCTTCTTCATTTTCTAGCTAGATCTAGAGGTAAGCTGACTAACCCTTGCATTTTCTTTAATTTTCATCATGTAATCTCTCTTCTATTCCTCTTTCCTTCTTGAAAGAATCTTTGAGGACTCATTTCAAACATTATTGGACAAGGACATTGGGAGCCTTGGGTGTTTGAGATGAGTCCTTGGCCTTGAAGGAAAGATTCTTGTGTTTTCTCATCATTCATTGCATTTCTACCTCATTTGCATGATTTTGGTGAAATAAAACCTTGTTTTCCAACCTATTTTGCTTCGGCCATAGCATGGATTTTAGGGTTCTTGTGTTCATTTTGTTTATTTCATGATTTTAAGTTGAATTTTGGCTTGATTTTGGTGTTGGGTGCCTCGGGTTGTTGCTTCAAAACCTAGGGTTTTTGTTGCCTTTTTACTTCTTTGATTTTGTGAAGAATAAAATACATGATATGCTTGATGCTTACTTTAGAACATGGCATGATGATCTAGGGTTTAGTCTTGTGAATTGTTTCATGTATTAATTGTGAATTTTAGCATGAAATTTGATGGTGATTTGTGCTTAGCATTGCTTCGGCCTTAGACCACTTTTGTGCATATTTTGTGCTTGAAAACGTGTTGTTTTGATCTTGTGTGAATAAATGCAATTGTGCAATTGTGTTTTTACCCTTTTACCTTTTTACTTTACCATCTCATTAAATAATTACCATTTACCTCATGCATTTTTACTCTACCATTTCATTAACTTCTCACTCAAACTTTTTACCACTTGTAAATTTGCATAAAAAAATCCCAAAACATTTCAATCATTTGCATTTTAAACTCTTACTACTTCTCATTTAAAACCCCAAAACATTTTTACCACTTCTTACTCAAAATATTTTCAAACTTTGCATTTCACTTATTTGCATCATCTATGCGACACCTTGCATGCTTGCACACACATTCACTCATACTTGTATACCATGCATAATAAATGCTCATGCATTCTTGTATGCTCATGCATTCTCTTGTATACTTATTCATGCATTCTCTTGTATGCTCATGCATTCACATGCTTGCTTAATCATGTATCATCGCTCACATGTTCATTCATTAAACCTAGAATACTCTATGCCTATGATCAATTGTGTTCATTTGTTCTTGATGCCATCTGAATGACTTGATTTAATTGTGTGCCCTTCCTTCCACTAGTATGTATTCTTAATGAAGACGTAAGCCTACTTTTCCGGTTGTAGCATAGAGTCATTAAGGTATATGCACCCCTTTGAGATTGTTCCCCGTCCCGTAGCAATTCTCACACACACACACAATTGTCTTGAGAGCTTTGTCTTGCATCCTTAATAATTGGATCTCTTGATTATATTGGCATGTTTAATCTTGGTTAATAATCAACATGTTTATGATTGCTTGATTGGTGAGTATGTTTGGATCTTGTTCATTCATTGTTGCATTTGGTTATGGACTTGGAATTGATTGAATAATGTTCTACTTGTTTTACAAAACCCATTTTCTAAACTCATTTCCAAACGCTCCTTGCTTTGCGAAAACATTTTCTTCCTCCATTAAATAAAACAAATTGTCATTGATGATCACTCGCGCTGTTGCCGTTTAGATCGTTAATGATGATTTTATTTTCAAAAAAAAGAGTTAGTAGTGAGGCCATTCTAACCGTTGTTGTTCGGTCTTCACAAATGCTCACCCAATTGCGAAAAACTCTTAAGCCGTTTTCAGATGCAAAAGCCGAGAACTACATAGCTTTGATCCCTCAACCTAGTGAGGGTACGTAGGAGCGGGTCCGTCCCGTCAAGCACCCTTTTAAAAAATCTTTGTTCTGTTTCCACTTTTCAAAGATAACAAAAATATTCCTGTCTTCCGTTTTCAATCAAACGATTTTTCAAATAAAAAAAAAGAAAAGAAAAGAAAAGAAAAGAAAAGAAAAGAAAAGTAAAGAAAAGAAGTAGAACAAATCGCTTTCAACTCAAACCTTTGTCAAACCACACATCGAGTTAATGGTTCCCTTTCAGTAGAAAGGACGTATGGGATGCTAATACCTTCCCCATGCGTAACCGACCCCCGAACCTACATCTCTGATTTCGAAAGACCACTCGCTTTTCCAAAAAAAGGGTTTCTCCGATGTTTTCCCAAATAAATATTGGTGGCGGCTCTACAATTTTTCACGTTGCAAAACGAGAAGTCCCAAACCGGATTTTTCGGGCGCAACAGCTGGCGACTCCACTGGGGAATTTTTATAAAAGGCGAGGGTCAAGCCTAGTTAATTCGATGTGTGGTTTAAATCGTTTGAATTGAAAGCTTTGTTCTACTTCTTCCTTTTCTCCCTTTTCTTTTCCTTTTCCCTTCTTTCTTTGTCTGTGATGCTTGATTGTTTCTCTAGCATTATCATGATGTTATGTTGTATCCATATGCATTTGTTTTCCTTCTATGTGTGCTCCTTGCGCATTTTCTCTTTGTTCACATACCATGTTCATGCATTCCTCAATTCCCACGTCCCCTCTTCTTTGCTCCCTTTCTAAAGGTAAATTCATGCATTTCTCCCCCACCTTATCATGATCCCTTCCTCTTGGCTCCCTTTCTTAAGGTAAACAATGTTTGCGATTGCTTATTGACTTCCTGTGTTAATTCTTGAATTGGAATGCTATATGATATGCAACATGCTATTGTATGCTTTTGTCTGGACTGTTTTGGGTTTTCATTTGCAGGTGGGGGTTTATGATGGGTAGTTTTAGGCGGTATGTCCTTGCTACACACACTCACACCTTATGCTTATTGTGCTTTGAGAGGGGCCTAAAACCCAAGGTCTGACAAAACTTAGGGGAGTGGAAATGAGTAGTGACTGGCAATTGGACCGTTGTCCTTCTGACTCTCACGAAAGTTTCAGCCGGAGTATGCTCTTTCACGATGCCTCACACCAGATGGCGTACCATCGTTGTGGGTGCTATTGTGAGAGAGAATTAGCTCTGGTAGCCTGGTGAGGAAGTGATTAAAGCCAACATGGGAGGAACATCTGAGTTGCCCTAGAACCTAGGTTCCCGCCTCGTAGGACACAAGGACATACAAATTGTGTGTTGCATTGTAATCTAGGCATGTTTTCCAAAAGGAGTAGAAGGAGTTTTTTCCAAAAAAAGAAGGCAAAATTACACCAGGGGACCTTTAACTTATTTATTTGTAACAAGTTGGCCCTTTAAGTTTCTTTTGTAACAAATAGGCCCTTTAAGTTACCCGACGTTGACACCGTTGGCCCTTTTAGTAAAATGTAATATCGTTCATTACATCAAAATACACTAAAATATGTTTGTTTGCATCAAAATACATAAGCTAGAGTAGTCACAATATATAAAGTAGCATTACATCAAAATATATAAGCTAGAGAAATCATTAAAAGGGCCTATTTGTTACAAAAAAAACTTAAAGGTCCAACTTGTTACAAATAAATAACTTAAAGGTCCTCTAGTGTAATTTTGCCAAAAAAGAAAGCAGAGAAAGAACCGCCGTTGTAGCCTTTCTTTTGCCGGTCCGTACGAGATAACATATGGCCCACCCTTTTCAAAAAAGGGAACGAGCTGCCGCTGTAGCCTTTCTCTTATAAAGTAACATATGGTCCACATTTTTTCAAAAAAAAAGGGAGAACGAGTTACCGTTGTAACCTTTCTCTTATGAAGTAGCATGTGGCCCGCATTCTTCAAAAAAAAGGGAGAACGAGTTTCCGTTGTAGCCTTTCTCTCACTGGTCCATATGAAACAACGTACGGCCCGTATTTTCAAAAAAAAAAGCTTAAATCAATGCCAATAAAGATTTTGCCCTAATCTGCATATGCATAAAACATCATCAGCATTTGCATGCATTCTCGCATTACATAAAACCCATGCATGCATCATTGCATCTTACTCAAGTTTGTTTGCCGAGAATCACAAAGTGACAAAGAATCTTGCCAGAGGAACTTAATGGAATCAAGAAGTGAGACAGTGCATGCTCCAAGGTACCCGAGTGTAAGAAAGGTAGACGTCACCAGCTTGAAAGGATATGTTGACCTAATGGGACCTATTGAAAGGGGATCGTTTGACAGCTCTTATGGGAACCTTCGGAAGTTGTTGTTGCTAGAGGTACAGACTGAGGCTATCGTGGCTCTAAGCAGATTCTATGACTCCGAAATCAGATGCTTCCTTTTCAAAAATTTCCAAATGGCTCCCACTTTGGAAGAATATCATCAGATCTTGGGTTTCCCTCAGACCAAAGCTGCTCCCTGCCAGTATCAAGAGCAGTATTACACGGATGAGAAGTTTGCTGCAGAGGCAGAGGAAGAACCTTGTGGTAGGTTTCCCGCAGAGTTATCTCGAGGGTATGATGGATACTCATGCCAGAAACAAAAATTGGGTTGTCTTCAAGCAAATCTTGGCCTTAACAATCTTCGGGATTGTTCTCTTTCCGCAGATTGAAAGACTTGTGGATGTGACTGTCATTGGCATTTTCTTAGCTTTCCAGAATGAGAAGAATCCTATCAATCCGATCCCTGCAATTCTTGCTGACACTTATTCCGCTCTTACTCACCACTGTGAACTCAAAAGGAAGAAAATCTCTTGCTCTTCCCATCTGTTATATGCCTGGCTTCTTATCCATGTTTTCACCAATCCAAAGAAAGTGGAAAAGTTGATTGACTATGCTGTATCTTGTGAAGTGAAAACCATGAGTATTCAAGAGTGGATCCAGTTTCTAGGGTGTCTAGACGAGCACTCGGTTCGTTGGTATCGTTCATCTTGCTGGGAAGCTAGACCTGAGGTAGTCTTCCGCTGTGGTGGTTTTCAAAATGTTCCACTGATGGGCACTAAAGGGTGCATTAACTACAACCCCTCCCTGACGCTGAGACAATTAGGATATCCTATGAGGAACCCGCCTACTGAAGAGATGGCATTCCCGTTTTACATCTATGAGGGAGGTCCAAAGGATGACAGTTTGACTAGGAAGATTTTGCAAGCTTGGAGTATGGTGACTCGTTATGGAAAAGTAGAGATCTCTCAGAGAACTAGTGGTGTTACCTTTGCTCAATGGCTTGAGAAAAGGATTCAGAGCGTCCGATTGCCTTATCAGAAATTATTGCAAGTTGAGAGGGAGGTAATAGACTCTGGTACTCCCGTTATTGAAGAGTTAGGTGAGGTCAAGTTGGCTCTAATGAAAGCAGAGGAAGAGAAAAAATCCTTGCCAGCTGAGATAGAGAAGTTGACTCTGAACAACCAAAGATTAAAAGAAGATAATGCTCTCAAATCTGCTGCCATTGAGGAGTTTGACAAGAAACTCAAAGTAGAAGAGAAGGAAAAGCTAGAAGCTCAAAAGTATCTGCAAGTAGCCAAAGAGGAAATCAAGAGGCAAAAGGCTAAACAAAAGAGAGCCATTGAAGAGACCAGTCACTGGAGAGATCTCTATGAAAAGACAAAGATGGATGAGAGGACTGTGAAGAGCTTGCTTGCAAAGTCAAAAAGAGAGTCCCGCTTGCTACAGGCTGAGTGGGAAAGCAAACTGAGCAGTGTCGCGCAAGAAAGAAATTCAGTTGAGAGCATTCTCAAAGAATACAAGCAGGCTCTAGGATTTGAGCGAAAGATTTCAGATGAACTGAAAAGAAACCTTCGACACATCAGTGATGCATACAAGCAGGTGAAGGATGAGAGTCAGCATTGGGAACACCGCTTTGTTGAACTGCTTGGCAGGATTGAAGAACAGGCAGTTATCATTGAGTTGAAAGATGAAATTCAACAGTGGAAGGCTAGATTCTCTGAGCTTGCAGAGTTGGCCAACCAAGCTCTTGCAGGTGTACCTAAAAAGCTAAGAAAGGCTGAGGTTGAGATGTTTCCCTTTAACACTCCACTGGCAGTTTACAAATTCGTGAAGTTTTGCAGGGCCTTGGTTGAAGAAGTCAGAGAGAAGACTGGAAGGGTTCCCACAGGCAACAAGAGAAAGAGAACTGAAGATTTCAAAGCTCTATGTAGTTGAGCTCTTGTTTGTAATTTTCATTGTACTCTCTCTTTCTGGATGACCGTATTTCCATTTGAGTATTCTACCTTTTGAAATGTAAGGCTTGAAGTACTTGCTTGAATTTGAATGTATGGAGTATGTTTTGTTTCACTTATTGATTCCAATCTTGTCGTGTTTCAAACAAAAATAATCAAAGTCCACTGTTAGGCCTATGGCAAGACATGGCACACTGTGGTTCACGGCATAAGACAAACAAAAACTAACACCCATTTGCATTGCATTCATTGCATTCATTAATACCCCTGCTCATAAAAAAAAATGTTTCGTCAGAGCAAGTCAGGCAAGCTGGTTCTCCGTCACCGATACTTCACCCGACTGCAAGCAAAGTTGATGGCCAATCTGCAAGAT
Organism: Astragalus glycyphyllos; assembly: GCA_963573325.1. Classification (NCBI taxonomy): domain Eukaryota; kingdom Viridiplantae; phylum Streptophyta; class Magnoliopsida; order Fabales; family Fabaceae; genus Astragalus; species Astragalus glycyphyllos. The sequence goes on along the minus strand of OY754312.1, from coordinate 62,942,880 downwards.
TACCCAGAGATTGAGACCGAGAGTAATCCAGAGCACGAAGATTTGGGTGTGCAGATTATTAAGCCTGAGCAGCTGGCTCAGGAGAACCAGGTTCTAAAGGATAAGGTTGGGGCCATGGAGACCCAAATGCATGAGATGATGGCTTTGCTACAAAGCCTAAAGAGTGGAACCGCTGCTGAAGGTACCGCTGTGGTGGGTCCCGATGGTGTCATTTCTTTTATACCTCCTCCAGTGTCAGTTAATGCTGCAGCCGCAGTTCCTCCGGGGTCTGGAATCAGTCATCCCGTCTTTGCTTCAGGGATGAATAGGCAGAATCAGTCACAAAGATATCCTTGGGGGATGCCTGCCGAGTACATGCCGCAAATTGTTAGACCCATTCCTGTTGACGCTGTTGGGCCACATCAGGCTACTGCTGCCATGTCTAGGGGAGCTGCTGGAAGACCGCTGGTCCAGACTCCTAGTCCTCATGCTGTGCTCAGCCCTACTCCGGGGCTTGTTGCACACCTTCACAATGTTCCTCAGCCTGGAGGATATTACTATAGCATGGGCAGTCAACCCCAAGGCCACATGTTTGAGGGATCGCAGCCAAATGACCCGATTCGTGCACTAGAAGAGAGGGTAAGAGCCGTGGAAGGTGCTGGCGTCAGGGCCAGAGAAGCTCGTGAGCTATGCTTAGTCCCAGATTTGGTATTACCACCGAAGTTCAAAGCTCCTGAGGTGGACAAGTACCGAGGCACCGGCTGTCCTGAGAGTCATGTTACAATGTTTGTCCGGAAGATGGGTCCTTATGCCAATGATGACAAACTGCTGATTTACTGCTTCCAAAACAGTTTGGCCGGAGCTCCTCTAGATTGGTACATGAAACTGCAAGCCTCAGAAATCCGTTGCTGGAAGGATCTGTCCGAAGCATTCATGAAACAATATAAATATAACATGGACATGGCTCTGGACAGGTCACAATTGCAACACATGAGTAAGGGCGAAAAGGAGACTTTCAAGGAATATGCCCAGAAATGGAGAAGCTTGGCTGCCCAAGTTCAACCTCCTCTGACCGAAAAAGAAATGGTGTACATGTTCCTGGAAACCTTGCCAGCAATTTATAATGACCGACTGATTACGAGTGTCTCATCTAATTTTTCTGATATGATAGTCTTCGGGGAAAGACTTGAGCACGGTCTCCGAAGTGGGAAGATTTCAAATTATTTCAGCAATTCAGGAAGCTCCGGTAGCTCCCACAGCCAGAAGAAGCACTTCTCCCATTTCCCAAAAAGGAAAGAAGGGGAAACAAATGTAGTCTCAGGAGGAAACTCATCCTTTGATACCCCTCCACCACAAACTGTTCCATTCTCTGCCCCTGCATCACCTCAGCAAAGCAGTGACAATCACAAAGCTCAGGGTTATCAGTATAAGAAACGGACCAGTTTCGATCCTATACCAATGACATACACTGAGTTGTTTAATCACCTGACTTCAAAGAACTTGATCAACACTCGGTCAATGAAGGCCCTTCAACCGCCATTCCCAAGAAGCTACAACGCTAATGCTACCTGTAGTTTCCACGAAAACGGGGTCGGTCATACTGTGGAGGAGTGTAAGGCATTTAAGCATGTGGTGCAAGACCTGATAGATGCTGGTTGGATCTCGTTTAAGCAAAGCAGCCCGAACACAACAACCAATCCATTGCCAGGCCATCAGAGGCCAACAACCAATGCTATAGAAAGTTCTGTTGGGAAATTGGTGAAGGATGTGCATAAGAGCAAGACTCCGTTGGGTGTTGTCTACTCGGAGTTATGCCATGCTGGAGTGGTCAAGAAGGGGTGTTGCCATGAAGAAGGATGTGCTGATTCCACATGCGTGGGGCATTGTGAAAGCTTTAAAATGATCCTGCAGGACCTGTTGGATCGGTGTGTGGTTCAGATAGGAACCCATGATGTTGAAGAAGAGGTGTTGGCTCTACACTCTGATAAAGGTAGAGGAATCAGAAGACCTATTGAAATCCCTTACAATTACAATCCCAGATTGGTGCAAGCAAATGCTCAACCAATAGTGATTGAAGTTCCGGCTCCTTTCCCCTATGAGTCGGACAGGGCAGTCCCATGGAAATACACTGCGCTATCTACAGTAGAATGCTCTCCAAATACTACTACTGTAACAAACATAGTGGGATCGAGCGGGATGACCAGAAGCGGGAGAGTGTTTGCTCCAGAGACCTTTCGTACAGAAACTTCCAAGGAAGGTGAACAGAGAGTTTGGAAGGAGAAGGGAAAGGAACCAGAAGTTTCCCAGGAAAAGGTAACGGAAAGGGAAGCAAATGAATTCTTGAAGATAGTCCGGCAGAGTGACTACCAGGTTGTCGATCAGTTAAAGCATACCCCGTCGAAGATATCCATGCTATCATTGTTGCTCAGCTCGGAAGCACACAGAAATGCTCTTATGAAGGTGCTTAGCGAGGCACATGTTGCAGAGGGTATTTCAGTGAACCAATTTGATGGGATTGTGGGGAATATAGTGGCTGCAAACCACCTAACTTTTGCTGATGATGAGTTGCCCACTGGAGGAAAAAAGCATAATCGGGCTCTCCACATCTCAGTTAAGTGTGGGGACTATGTGTTGGCGAGAGTGCTGACAGATAACGGATCTTCATTGAATGTAAAAAGGAAGCCAAGCTGGATGTGGATTGTTCCTACATGAAGCCAAGCTCGACTCTGGTGCGAGCCTTTGATGGATCCAAAAAGGAAGTATTGGGAGAGATGGAGTTTCCCATCCAAATTGGCCCAGAATTTTTCTATATCAACTTTCAGATCATGGACATCACATCCTCGTACAGTTGCTTGCTTGGCCGACCCTGGATCCACATGGCAGGGGCAATTTCGTCATCTCTGCACCAGCAAGTCAAGTTCGTGGTGGATGATAAGGTTGTTGTAGTGTTTGGTGAAGAAGAGACTCTGGTGAACAGGCCATCAGAATTCAAGTATGTGGAAGCGGCGGAAGAATCTCTTGAAACGGCCTTTCAGTCCTGGGAGATCGCAAATGCAGTGCTTGAGAGGACCAAGGAGGAAAAAATGGTTGCTAAAATCATGTTAGCCCAAGGATATAAGGTTGGTTCTGGCCTAGGAAAATCTGGACAGGGAACCCTGGCGCCCATCCAACTGAAGGAGAGCAAAGATCGTTACGGACTGGGATACACTCCAAGTGAAGATGAACGGAAGAAGATAGCAGAGGAACGAAAGAGCAAATGGTTGGCCAAGTTCAAAGGCCAAGATCCATGGCCCTAGAGGATCCCAATTTGTGACATTAGCCAGAGCTTCGTGAGTGCTGGTCTGCTGGATCCCAACCAAGTTGCTGTCATCAAGGATGGCTCTGAAGATGAAGAGGGTAGTGCAAGTCTGGTTCGCCGCTGCTGTGACGGTGAAGAGTTGAAGAACTGGGAAGCTGCCGACTTTCCTGTGACCTTTGGTTCAATGTAATCATCTGTAATGCAATCCTGTGGCTCTGCCCAAGCCCATAAGACCAGTTGCTAGGGGCACACATGTTTTTATTTTCTGAATCATCATCATCAATAAAAACGTTTGTTTTGAATTTCTCAATCAATAAAAATCATTTTCTCTTCAATGCATGAGTCTTTTTTCTGCTTTATTATTGCTCGCTTGCTTGTTTCGCCTTTCATTTTGCTTTTTCGCTACGGTAAAATGCAGATCCACAGTAATGGTCTCTGAAAACAGTAGTGTCAACAGTCCGCATTCTGACTTTGATCATCCTATCAACCGAGCCGAGGGGGATGTTGAGGAAGATTGGGAAGCTCCTCCGGAACTCATGAGACTAATGAAGCAAGTGGAAAGGGTAATCCAGCCTCACGGGGAATCTACCGAAGTGATTAACTTGGGTACAGCTGAGAACAAGAAAGAGGTCAAAGTGGGAACGGCCATGAATGACGAAGATCGCATGAAGTTGGTACAGCTGTTGCATGACTACGTTGATGTGTTTGCGTGGTCCTACCAAGATATGCCTGGGTTGGACACTGATATTGTGGTACACAAGCTGTCAGTCAAACCTGAATGCCCGCCCGTAAAGCAGAAATTGAGGAGGATGAAGCCTGAGATGTCCCTCAAAATCAGAGAGGAAGTAAAGAAGCAATTTGATGCAGGATTCCTAGCAGTGGCCAAATACCCACAGTGGGTTGCCAATATTGTCCCAGTTCCCAAGAAGGACGGGAAGGTTAGAATGTGTGTTGACTACCGAGATCTGAATCGTGCTAGTCCCAAAGACGACTTCCCACTGCCACATATTGATGTCTTGGTGGATAGCACTGCACAACACTCGTTATTCTCCTTCATGGATGGATATTCGGGATATAACCAGATCAAGATGGACCCTGAAGACATGGAAAAGACAACTTTCATCACTCTCTGGGATACTTTCTGTTATAAAGTCATGCCATTCGGGTTGAAGAATGCTGGCGCAACCTACCAGAGGGCCATGGTCACCTTGTTCCACGATATGATGCATAAGGAGATTGAGGTCTATGTTGATGACATGATCGCAAAATCCAAAACTGACAAAGAGCACATTGTCAACTTGCAAAAACTCTTCGATCGGTTGAGGAAGTACAAGCTCAAGTTGAACCCTGCCAAGTGCACATTCGGGGTGAGATCAGGGAAGTTGCTAGGCTTCATTGTTAGTCAGAAGGGGATTGAGGTGGATCCAGACAAAGTGAAAGCCATCCTTGAAATGCCGGTGCCCAAAACAGAAAAAGAAGTCCGTGGCTTTCTGGGAAGGTTGAATTACATCTCCCAATTCATCTTCCAGCTGACGGCCACCTGCGAGCCAATCTTCAAGCTGCTCTGCAAGAATCAAGAACTGAAGTGGAATGATCAGTGCCAAGTTGCCTTTGAGAAGATCAAAGTCTACCTCCAGAATCCGCCAGTTTTGATGCCACCTATGTCGGGCAGGCCCCTCATCCTGTATCTCACGGTGCTAGATAATTCCATGGGCTGCGTGCTGGGGCATCATGACGAATCTGGAAAGAAGGAACATGCCATCTATTATCTAAGTAAGAAGTTCACAGATTGCGAGACACGGTATTCTGCGCTTGAAAAGACATGTTTGTGCTCTGGTATGGGCTGCTCACCGCCTGAGGCAATATATGTTGAGCCACACAACTTGGTTGGTATCTAAAGTAGACCCGATCAAGTACATATTTGAGAAGCCAGCTCTCACAGGACGGATTGCCCGTTGGCAGATGCAGTTGTCTGAATATGATATTCTGTATGTCACGCAGAAGGCAGTTAAGGGTAGTGCACTCGCAGAGTACCTGGCTTGTCAGCCCATTCCAGACTACCAGCCGATGTAGCATGATTTCCCTGATGAAGACATCATGGCATTGTTCGATGAGGGGAAGTCCCAAGAAAACGAAAGGTGGAGGATGATCTTTGACGGTGCATCCAATATTTGGGGGCATGGGGCAGGTGCCATGCTGATATCTCCTGATAACCGCTTCATTCCTGTCACTGCGAGGCTGAGCTTCTATGTCACAAACAATATAGCAGAGTATGAAGCATGCATCTTGGGCATTCAGGCAGCCTTAGAATGGAAAGTCAAAAGGCTAGATGTGTTTGGTGATTCCGCCCTGGTGATTCCGCCCTCGAGATCCCAAACTGATCCCATATTATGAATATGTTCAAGAGTTGGTGGAGTCTTTCGACGAAATCACCTTCAAACACATCCCTCGAGGTGAAAATCAGCTGGCCGATGCCTTAGCAACACTGTCATCAATGTTTAACATCAGCTGTGACAAGAGTTTAGCTCACCTCAGAATCCAGCATAGGGATCTGCCAGCACATCATTACTGCACTGCAATAGATGAAGAGCCTGACGACAAGCCTTGGTATCATGACATCAAGCAATACATCATTAACAGAGAGTATCCACCAGGGGCATCAGAAAATGACAAAAGAACGCTCAGAAGACTGTCAAGAAATTTCTTCCTGAGCGGTGAGGTCCTCTATAAAAGAAATTATGACATGGTTCTCCTGAGGTGTGTTGCCAAAGAGGAGGCTGAAAAGATCATGAAGGAGGTACATGAAGGCTCCTTTGGAACCCATTCCGGCGGGCATACCATGGCTAGACAGATTTTAAGGGCGGGCTATTACTGGTTGCAGATGGAGGGTGACTGCTATAGTTTTGTCAGAAGATGCCACAAGTGTCAAATCTACGCTGATCACATTCACGTACCGCCTGCCAAACTTAATGTTCTGACTGCATCATGGCCGTTCTCGATGTGGGGAATGGATGTCATAGGTCCAATTGAGCCGAAAGCATCAAATGGGCATCGCTTCATCTTGGTTGCGATCGACTACTTCACAAAATGGGTTGAGGCTGCCTCATATTCAAGTATAACCAGCGCAGTGGTTGCAAAATTCATCAAGAGGGATCTGATTTGTCGCTATGGTCTTCCCAACAAGATCATCACTGATAACGGCAGTAACCTAAACAGCAGAATGATGAAGGACCTGTGCAAGGAATTCAGGATCCAACATCATAATTCTTCCCCCTACCGTCCTAAGATGAATGGGGCAGTTGAGGCGGCTAACAAGAACATCAAGCGGATAGTGCAGAAGATGGTGGTAACATACAAGGACTGGCATGAGATGCTTCCCTTTGCTCTGCATGGCTACCGTACTTCAGTGCGTACATCAACTGGGGCAACCCCTTTTTCCTTGGTATATGGGTCAGAAGCAGTCCTGCCCATTGAAGTTGAAATACCCTCTCTGCGGGTACTGATGGAAACAAAACTAGAAGAAGCTGAGTGGGTACAGGCCCGGTTGGATCAGCTAAACCTGATTGAGGAGAAAAGGATTGCAGGCTTATGCCACGGTCAGTTATACCAGCAGAGGATGAGAACAGCTTTTGATAAGAAAGTCAGACCTCGTGAATTCAAGAAAGGTGATCTGGTGCTGAAGAAGATCCTGCCTATTCAGACTGATCCCTGAGGAAAGTGGACACCCAGCTATGATGGTCCCTATGTTGTCAAGAAAGCCTTTTCTGGAGGGGCGCTGTTACTCACAGACATGGATGGCGAGGATCTCCGGAATCCGGTCAATTCTGATCAAGTGAAGAAGTATTATGCCTGAAAGAAATAGACGAAAAAAGAGAAAGATAAGCCAAGTAAGAATCAGCTCGCTAGGTTGAAAACCCGAAAGGGCGGCCTAGGCAAAATCAGAGCGACCCGGTGGATTGAAAACCCGAAAGGGCGATCCAGGCAAAAATTAGGGTCAGAAAACTTGGGAGTGGAAAGTTAAACAAAGGCATACAACCTTCCCCGAGGCTTGAATGAGGGAATGATCAAGGTCAAGGACACAGATGTTAGCACTGCTCCACCGAGACGGACAGTCAAAAATTAGCTTTTCTGTTTTTTCGTGTCTTTTTGTAGTTTAAACTTTCAAATGTATTGAACAGTCGTCGTAACATTCTGTGCGATTGGCTTCTACATCAATAAAGCTCAACTTTTTCCTACCGGTTTGTTATTTTCCGCTTCTCTGCTCAAGATAAACGTTTTATGATGATGGTAATACTGAGTTGCAAAACATGTGCATACATCATAGAGCATTACAAATCATTGCGAAATCCTTAAAAGTCACGGGAAATAAGCAATCTCCCAAAGAAAGTTAATCTTGCAAGGAAAGTTGCACTCATAAGTCATTCCAGAAGGCAAACCATAAAGCAAACTTGCACTCGGCTCATGGGTCCCGTAAATCAGTTCCTCAGTCTCGTGCCAAGAGTGTCGGGGGTCGGTTGAACCAGCAAAAGAATAAGCCTTTTATTAATAAAAAAGAAGATCACAAAAAAGCAAATGATCAGAAAAAAAAAAGCTGATCAGGCAAAAAGAAGAAAAAACAAATGATCAGAAAACAGAAAGCTGATCAAAAGAAGAATTAAAAGATGAAAGAAAAAAAAAACAATCAAAGCTGAAAGAAAAGCATTCCCCAGCATTCATCATTCACCCAAAATCATCGCATCGCATGCATTCGCATAACAGGCCTTTGCATAACATGCATTCATTCCATGCACCATGCATTGCATCTGCTGACATGTGCAGGTAGCGCCAACCTGAGAAACCTGAAGAAAAGTCCTGCGACCAGAGCAGGCACCCCTGGATCGGTGTGAAAGCATTGACCCTGAAGAAGATGAATTGGATTTCCGAATCCCCCCTTTGGACCCACGTGTCCCCCAGAAAGACTGACTTCAACTTGTATTCGAGCTGCAGGTAAGTCCCTCTGATCTCAATAGGTCCAGTCGAAAAGGATAGCCGTGTTGGTCTAAAACATGGCGCAGTCCTAGGGAAATATCGAGATCTAGACTTGATATAGTACCCTCCCCTTGGTCGCTCGAAAGACCACCTCTTTTGAGCCCGCGCGCTCCCAGGCCCAAGTGCAAACTCGGATCGTTCTCGATTCGTTAAAAGGCTTTAGGCAGCCTCGTTCGCCGGCTCAATGTGAGTCAGTACCCCTTTTATTGCTTTCTTTATTTTCTGCTTTCTGTCAGCTTATTGAGGGTTGGCGCTCATAGGAAAAACAAAAAAATCTCATGTCATCGCATCTGCATCAGAAAAAACAAAAAAAATAGAAATGGAAAAAGGAAAATTCGGGTTTCTTTAGGTAGACAAAATTGGTATAATTTCTGAATTCTTTATCTTTATTTTGCCTCGAAATATGTTTCGGCCAATTCATATTCCTTGTTAAAATCCAGATAAAGAGGGGCAGCTGTCATACCCTAATTTTGTCCGGCTTGGAACAAAACCTTAATTTTCCACAAAAAGCAATAAATTATGAAGTGAAGCATCATTCTGAGGGATGTGAAGAACTATGAGCATGCATTTTTGGGTTCTAAAAGTCATTTCAGCGCTTTTAAAATCATTTTTAGGATTGGAATGCCTTTTGGAGCAAAATTAGGGTTTTTGGGCAAAAGGGGTATTTTGGTCATTTCTAAAATTAAGCAATTTCGCACCAAAAATCATTGTTCAATCTCAGAGGAATTTATTTGGATCTAGATGATTTGGGTTATGAATTTTTGTGCGCATGCATGCATGATTTTTGGCATAAAATTCAAATTTTAAGCAAAAGGGCAAAATGGGAATTTCCATCAAGGTGAGGTCTCAAATCAATTTTGGGAAGGGTGATATCATGGAATTTTGGGCCCAATCATTGATTCCTAGGACATGGCCCAAAGTGGCATGATTTTTAAGGAATTATCTAGAAAAGAATAATCAAAAATGGTGAAAATAAGGAAGTGTCCCCAATAAGACAAAATGTACTATTTTTCTTGACAAGCTTGCAAAACTTGGGCACCAAGGCCTCATTTGCTCCGAATTTTCCAGCTCATTTTCACCTCATTTTGTGTTTCCTCATGCCCTTGATCCATGTGAGTTGTATTCCTAGCCATTGATTAAAATTCTAGATCAAATCCTAGGCTACAACTTTGTGTTAAATGACCTAGGTGCCCTCAACAATTTTTGTGCAACAAAAACTCATAATTTTTGTGTATGACCAGCTATTCCTCACTCATTTTTGTTTTCTCCTTGTCCCTCATCCATGTGCATTGCAATCTTGGCCTTTGATTCAAATTCTAGCTCAAATCTCAATGGTTTGCAAAAGCACAATGTCCTATATACCCTTAATTTTGCGCCTCATATAAAACCCAAAATAGGAGACCATGAGGAGACTCATTTTTTTTACCCTAGCACCCAAATCTCTCCTCTCTTTCTCTCATTCCTTCGAAGCAACCAGCCACCATACCCATATTCTTTTCTTCAAAATTCTTCCAAAAAAATCAACCATCAAACCTTGTTTATTCTTCATCCTTTCAATAAATCTACTTCTAAACTTGCATAATCATCAAAGTTTCATCAAAAACCATCAAGAATCAAGCATTTGCGAAAGGTTCAAGAGGTTCTTGTGGTGTTCTTCAAGTGTTCTTGCTTCTATTCTCTTTCCTTCTTCATTTTCTAGCTAGATCCAGAGGTAAGCTCACTAACCCTTGCATTTTCTTTAATTTTCATCATGTAATCTCTCTTCTATTCCTCTTTCCTTCTTGAAAGAAGCTTTGAGGACTCATTTCAAACATTATTGGACAAGGACATTGGGAGCCTTGGGTGTTTGAGATGAGTCCTTGGCCTTGAAGGAAAGATTCTTGTGTTTTCTCATCATTCATTGCATTTCTACCTCATTTGCATGATTTTGGTGAAATAAAACCTTGTTTTCCTACCTATTTTGCTTCGGCCATAGCATGGATTTTAGGGTTCTTGTGTTCATTTTTTTCATTTCATGATTTTAAGTTGAATTTTGGCTTGATTTTGGTGTTGGGTGCCTCGGGTTGTTGCTTCAAAACCTAGGGTTTTTGTTGCCTTTTTACTTCTTTGATTTTGTGAAGAATAAAATACATGATATGCTTGATGCTTACTTTAGAACATGGCATGATGATCTAGGGTTTAGTCTTGTGAATTGTTTCATGTATTAATTGTGAATTTTAGCATGAAATTTGATGGTGATTTGTGCTTAGCATTGCTTCGGCCTTAGGCCACTTTTGTGCATATTTTGTGCTTGAAAACGTGTTGTTTTGATCTTGTGTGAATAAATGCAATTGTGCAATTGTGTTTTTACCCTTTTACCTTTTTACTTTACCATCTCATTAAATAATTACCATTTACCTCATGCATTTTTACTCTACCATTTCATTAACTTCTCACTCAAACTTTTTACCACTTGTAAATTTGCATAAAAAAATCCCAAAACATTTCAATCATTTGCATTTTAAACTTTTACTACTTCTCATTTAAAACCCCAAAACATTTTTACCACTTCTTACTCAAAACATTTTCACCACTTCTTACTCAAAACATTTTCAAACTTTGCATTTCACTTATTTGCATCATCTATGCGACACCTTGCATGCTTGCACACACATTCACTCATACTTGTATACCATGCATAATAAATGCTCATGCATTCTTGTATGCTCATGCATTCTCTTGTATACTTATTCATGCATTCTCTTGTATGCTCATGCATTCACATGCTTGCTTAATCATGTATCATCGCTCACATGTTCATTCATTAAACCTAGAATACTCTATGCCTATGATCAATTGTGTTCACTTGTTCTTGATGCCATCTGAATGACTTGATTTAATTGTGTGCCCTTCCTTCCACTAGTATGTATTCTTAATGAAGACGTAAGCCTACTTTTCCGGTTGAAGCATAGAGTCATTAAGGTATATGCACCCCTTTGAGATTGTTCCCCGTCCCGTAGCAATTCTCACACACACACACAATTGTCTTGAGAGCTTTGTCTTGCATCCTTAATAATTGGATCTCTTGATTATATTGGCATGTTTAATCTTGGTTAATAATCAACATGTTTATGATTGCTTGATTGGTGAGTATGTTTGGATCTTGTTCATTCATTGTTGCATTTGGTTATGGACTTGGAATTGATTGAATAATGTTCTACTTGTTTTACAAAACCCATTTTCTAAACTCATTTCCAAACGCTCCTTGCTTTGCGAAAACATTTTCTTCCTCCATTAAATAAAACAAATTGTCATTGATGATCACTCGCGCTGTTGCCGTTTAGATCGTTAATGATGATTTTATTTTCAAAAAAAAGAGTTAGTAGTGAGGCCATTCTAACCGTTGTTGTTCGGTATTCACAAACGCTCACCCAATTGCGAAAAACTCTTAAGCCGTTTTCAGACGCAAAAGCCGAGAACTACGTAGCTTTGATCCCTCAACCCAGTGAGGGTACGTAGGAGCGGGTCCGTCCCGTCAACCACCCTTTTAAAAAATCTTTGTTTTGTTTCCACTTTTCAAAGATAACAAAAATATTCCTGTCTTTCGTTTTCAATAAAACGATTTTTCAAATAAAAAGAAAAGAAAAGAAAAGAAAAGAAAAGAAGTAGAACAAATCGCTTTCAACTCAAACCTTTGTCAAACCACACATCGAGTTAATGGTTCCCTTTCAGTAGAAAGGACGTATGGGATGCTAATACCTTCCCCATGCGTAACCGACCCCCGAACCTACATCTCTGATTTCGAAAGACCACTCGCTTTTCCAAGAAAAGGGTTTTTCCGATGTTTTCCCAAATAAATATTGGTGGCGGCTCTACAATTTTTCACGTTGCAAAACGAGAAGTCCCAAACCGGATTTTTCGGGCGCAACAACAGCCACGTGGTGTATTTTATTTCTTTAATGAAGCCTGCATCGAGCAAGTCCTCAACGGCCTTGGACGCTGCTCGCGCCTTCTCTTCTTTCTGAGCTCTCCTCCTTTGAGCAACCCGTTTCGCTTTTGGGTTGACTGCTAAGTGATGGCATGCCACTTGAGGGGGAATTCCGGGCATGTCCGCCGCGCACCAGGCAAACAGATCTGCGTGGTCTTTTAGGCATTGGACGAGCTCGTGGTGAGTCTCAGGGGAGAGATTCTTTCCAATCTTGATTGTCTTCTTTGGGTCGTCCCCTAGTTGCACGTGACAAAATTCACCATCTGGCTCTGATCGCTTGATTGTGTTCTTCAACTCTTTGGTCAAAAGGTAGTCTCCTTCTTCCTCCTCACTTTCTGGGTCATAACGAGAATCACGATCTGCCAAATTTACCTGCCCGCTGCTTTTCATTGCTTCTTCTATTTCTCTTTCGACCGATATGAGTATCGCTCGTTAGATCGGCTTCGAGAACGAGTAGGTGAACTGGTTGAACCACGAGAGGAATCTTCGTGTGATGATTCTTCAGGCCAGTAAGTGTAGTCACATGTGGACGGAGTCTTTCTTGGTGGGGTGGCCGCTCCTCCTCTTCCCCTCCTCGGGGTTGGAGATCGATGGACCAGCTGCCTTCGCGGAAGCGATCGATGAGGTCTTGAAGGGCGTGCTCGCACCGCCGAAGTTCCCTCATGATGAGGTCGCTGCTCTGGGGCCGTGTGTGCTCGCCTCGAGGCGATCTGACCCTCTAATTACGTGGGGCGGTCGTTATTGCGATTCAGAGCCTGGTTTTGGTCATGCAGTAGTTCTCGCAGCTCTTGGACCAGGTCGGCAGGAAGCTCTACTGTGACCGGCTGTGCAGGGATGGTGTTGTTGCCGTCAACACCTGTTGGTGGTGGTCGAGTTACGATCTTGGCCACACTTTGTAAACGAGCTGTGGCCTTTGGTCGGCCTGGGGTTTCCTTCGGGGGCATCTTCGGGATTGGTGGAAAGCGCGCGGGCTCCCTCTGTGGTCGCCAAATGATTTGGTGCCTGGTATGCTTGACCGTTGTTTTACAGGTATCAGATCTCTGAGGTTCTTCTGGTCGCGCTCTGAGCTCCGCTTCAGGGGGCGGGTGTACCTGCGAAGACACTTCAACGCCCAAGTCAAGAGCGAACGAGCAGAGTATAGGTCTCAATGAATAGTGCGTACCTGACAACTAACGCCATTAGTGCGTTTATAGCGTCGGTGGGCGATCCTCGAGCGTTGGATCTATGCGTACAGACCAATCGAGTCCGTTGATCCGGTTATCTGCTTCTTGCCCCTTTATTCTTGGGCCGGTCCAGGTAGAGTCACTGGAATGGGCATCGGCCCATTCCGGAACAAAATCCAAGACTAAACTCTATCTTATTTAGAACTTGATTTTTAATCTAATTCCATCGATCTAAATTTTATAAAACAAATATCAAACGAAGTACCGATAGGAGAAGTTTGATATTGGAACAATTGGGATTAGACAAGGCAAAGCAAAGCATGAGAATAGCTTTGCTAGCCTTGGGACAGTATGGTTGTGCTTAATGGGTCCCTGCGATGATCAACCATGAGAATAGGTTTGATCATTGTTTCGAGACACATTCTCGCATTCCGAAAGGAAGCTTGAATTACACCAAAAGAATACCTTGTCCTGATAAACAAATTCAATATAAGATAGAGGATAGTTAAAGGGTTGTTTATATTCCGTCATTGTGGTTTAACCACGATCCCAAGGCGTCTTTTATATTCTGAATTTTACACAACAAAAATACTCCTTTTTATCAAACTATTCCTTTCTAGCTAATCAACATCGAAAAATAGATTAGTAATCACACTTTACTCCCTGTGGATCGATACTTTCTATTACGCTATAAGACCGTGCACTTGCGGCCTATCATGTTTTTGGCGTCGTTGCCGGGGAGTAGTGATATTGATCAACTTTTTGGTACCGATTAGACTGGAAATTTTTCTTTTGTCTCGTTACTTATTCTTATGTTCTTTGAATGCGAAGAGTCTGTAGTCTTGGAGAAATTGTTGAACCAATTCCTGAGATCGAAAGATACCTTCATAAAAGAAGAAGAGAATTGCGCAATAACGAAGAAATGGCCGCATGTCAAAATCGTACTCTCAAAGAGTATGCTACGCCTTCTACGGCTGAGCCACATGCAGTTATTGTGCATCCTAATATTGATGCAAACAATTTTGAGCTTAAACCTTCTTTACTTTGTATGGTCCTGCAGAACCAATTTTCTGGTACAGCTACAGAGGACCCAAACTTTTATCTTTCTATTTTTCTTGAATATTGTGGTAACCTCAAACTGAATGGAGTAACCCCTGAGGCCATAAGACTAAAGCTTTTCCCTTTTCACTAAGGGATAGAGCTAAAGCATGGCTACATTCATTACCAAATGAGTCCGTTATTACATGGGATCAACTAAAGCAAGCATTCCTTGCTAGATTCTTTCCCCGAGCAAAACTGCACAAATGAGGAATCAAATTACATGATTCACTCAAAATGACGGGAAATCTCTTTATGATGCTTGGGAGCGTTTCAAAGAAATGCTAAGGCTTTGCCCCCATCATGGACTAGAGAAATGGTTGATTATCCATACTTTTTACAATGGACTACTGTATGCTACAAAAATGACCGTGGATGCTGCTGCGGGTGGAGCTCTATTGAACAAGAACATTGAAGAGGCTTATGCACTGATAGAAGACATGGCTCAGAATCACTACCAGTGGACAAGTGAGAGAGCCATCACTGCTACACCTCCATCAAAGAAAGAGCCAGGTAAGTATGAAGTTTCTGCTCTTGATCATTTAGCTTCTAAGGTAGACGCACTTTTCCAAAAATTTGAAAAACTAAATGTTAGTGCCGTCTCACCTTCTTCTACTCCTTCTGTACCTCCTTGTGAAATATGTGGTGTTGTTGGTCACACTGGTGTTGAATGTCAACTAGGAGTGTCTGCTAAGGGTTCTGAGCAAGTTAATTATACTCAAAAGGGGGATCCTTTTTCAAATACTTATAATTCTGGATGGAGGAATCATCCAAATTTTTCATATAAAAATCCTCCAGCCAATCCCTCTTTCCAACCAGTAGCAAGAACACCCCCTAGTTTTCAAAATAATCAAAGAGCTCCTCAAAAATCCAATTTGGAAACTTTATTGGAAAATTTTGTGATAACACAAACAAAGCAAAATGAAGAATTTAAAAACCAAACTGGATTTTTGAATGACACTCTCATAAA
Source organism: Astragalus glycyphyllos (assembly GCA_963573325.1). Classification (NCBI taxonomy): domain Eukaryota; kingdom Viridiplantae; phylum Streptophyta; class Magnoliopsida; order Fabales; family Fabaceae; genus Astragalus; species Astragalus glycyphyllos. Next base: position 62,927,377 of record OY754312.1, on the reverse strand, counting down.
ATTAACATCAAAAGTGGACTCTATTTCTACTCACAACAAAATGTTGGAAACTCAAATTTCCCAAGTAGCTCAACAAGTTGCTTCATCCTCTAGGTCCTCTGGAGTTTTTCCAGGGCAGCCTGAACCGAATCCTAAAGCCCAATTAAATGATGTCACCCTTAGGAGTGGAAAACAATTAGAGGAACCAAAAGAAACTAATGAGAAAAATGTGAGTGAGGAAGAAGAACCACAAAATGAGAGGGTTGAGGTTGAGATAGAAAAAGAAAAAGAAACACCCTATGTTCCACCACCACCATACAAGCCTAAAATACCATTCCGACAAAGGTTTGCCAAATCAAAGTTAGATGAGCAGTTTAAAAAATTTGTTGAATTGTTAAAAAAGCTCTACATTAACATTCCTTTCACAGATGTTCTGTCTCAAATGCCATCTTATGCAAAGTTTTTGAAATAAATTTTATCTAAGAAAAGAAAGATACATGACAATGAGACAGTAGCTCTAACTAAAGAATGTAGTGCTATTATTCAAAACAAACTGCCTCCAAATCTTAAAGATTCTTGCAGCTTTTCCATCCCTTGTGTCATTGGAAGGGAGACTACTGAGAGAGCCATGTTCGATTTAGGGGCCAGTGTGAGTTTGATGCCATTATCCCTTTGTGAGAGGTTAGGCATAGGAGAGTTAAAACCTACCAATATGACCTTACAATTGGCCGACCGTTCCACTAAACATCCAGCTGGTATTCTTGAGGATATTCCTATAAAAGTAGGAGAAATTTTTATTCCGGCAAATTTTGTTATGATGGAAATGGAGGAGGACTCCCAAGTTCCAATTCTTTTGGGGAGACCTTTCCTTGCTACTGTAGGTGACATAATTGATGTCAAGCATGGTAAGTTGGCATTCAATGTAGGTGAAGAAAAGATTGAGTTTGAATTTGCTAATTTGATGAAGAGTCCTTCAATTCAGGACTCTTGTTGCATGATTGATGTTGTTGACCATTGTGTGAAAGAGTGCTCTTTAGCATTATCTTCATGTGATGTTTTGGAAGTATGCTTGATTAACAATGCAGGTGAAAAGTTAACTGGAGATGCCCAAGTCTATGCTCAAATGCTGGATGAAAATCCTCCTATAAAAGACTTGGGTATTGAAGACTTGGTTGAAGGAAGTTATGATTTTCTTCCAAAAGGAGCTCCAAAGGTGGAGCTAAAGCCTCTCCCATCATCTCTAAGGTATGAATTTTTTGGCTTAGACTCTACCTTTCCTGTTATTGTAAATGCAAACCTAGATGAGGTTGAAACAAATAAGCTCCTTAGTATTCTCAAGAAATATCCTAAAGCTATAGGATATACTATTGAGGATATTAAGGGAATCAATCCCTCATTATGTATGCATAGGATATTGCTTGAAGAGGACTGTAAACCATCAATTGAGCATCAAAGGAGATTAAATCCTAATATGAAAGAAGTTGTGAGAAAAGAAGTTCTCAAACTCCTTGATGCTGGGGTAATTTACCCAATTTCTGATAGCAAATGGGTTAGTCCTGTTCAAGTGGTTCCTAAAAAGGGAGGCATAACAGTTGTCAAAAATGAAAAAAATGAATCTATTGCTACTAAAATGTTAGAAAGCTTAACAAAGCAACCCGTAAAGATCACTTTCCCCTTCCCTTCATTGATCAAATGTGTTGCACCCCGAAAAAAATCCGGTTTGGACCTTTCATCGTACAACGTGAAAATTTGTGAAGCCGCCATCAACATTTTTATTTAGGGACCAAAACATTGAAAAAGGGTCCTTTTTAAGGCGGGTGGTCCTTTGAGAACTAGAGATGTAGGTTCGGGGATCGGTTAGGTGTGGGGAAGGTATTAGCATCCCACACCTCCTTTCTATCGAAAGGGAACCTTTAACTTGATGTGCGGTTTTGACAGAGTTGATTTGAAACAATTCGTTCTACTTCTTTTTTATTTGAGAAAAGTGTTTTTGAAAACGGGGGAAAAGAAGAATCTTTTTATTATTTTTTAAAAGTGTGCTTGACGGGATGTGACCCGCTCCTACGTATCTCCCGGTGCGATGGAGAATTCAAAGCTTACGTAGTTCTCCTTAGTCGAGAAACTTTGTGTTGGTGTTTTTTATTGTAGGGGTTTTCGGTCCTAGACTGTACAGTCCACTAGACCTAGAACAAAGACAACCCCGCCTGTACAGACGACGTGCCCCCTACTTACTGAAAATGTTTTTTTGATTAAGGAAGAAAAAGATTTGTTGTGAGGTTGGTTGCTTTTATTTGGCAAGTATCTTTGGCTCGCCCGAACTGTACAGCTCGCTAACCCTAAGACGCTAACCAATACCGGATGTACATCCGACTCGATTCCTTACTCATTTTTTGAAATAGGGTTCAAGTTGTTAATTACTTGTTTTAATTCTCATAAGTATCCCAAGATGTTTGAGCTGTACAGCTCCGATCTTAGGACGCTAGACAACACCGGCCGTACGTTCGACTTGCCTCCTTATGAGTTTTCAAAAAGGTTTATTGTTGATCTTAGAGAGAATTTGATTGTCTTATGAAAACAATTTGAGAAAAGATTGAGTTTGGAAAAAGCTTTAGAAAATGATTGATTTGAAGAAAGGAGAAGGGAGTTTGAGGGTGACATTGGTCACAAAAGGTTTGTTGGGATGGCGTGGCATCCAAAAGGAAAAGAAAGTAGAACATTCAATCAATTTCCAAGTCAAGAACCAAAGTGCAACATTTAACAAATTGCAAGCAAAACAATCAACAATGCAAGCGTAAGCATATACAATTAAGGTGTTGAATCCCTTTAGGTAATCTTTAACACTTGGGATATGTACAAGTGCATAAGTGTTAAATCCTCTTACCAAATCATCAACACAAACATGATTTTCAAAGCAAGCAACAAAAACAAGCACAAACCCTAATTATCTCATGAAATGCGACACCAACATAGAGCTAAAACCTCATTTTATTCTTTGAAAGCAACAAAATCATGCAAGCAAATGACATAGATCAAAGTTTTTGGCAAGGATTCACATGATTAAGCAAAGGAATGCACTAAGATCACACAAATTCTAATTTTTCTACAATATGCGAAATGAAACATAATCCCAAATCACAATTTTATTCATGAAAATGCAAGCACAAAATGAAAATAGCACAAACACACAATTTATTCCAAAAGAGAGAGATGCATTTCAAGCATCCAAACCTCCCAAAGTGTTTGTCAAAATGCTTGAAACACATCTCTCATTCAACAACAACAATTATATCAACATTTCAACATAAAATAGAGCACTAAAATGCAAAGAAATGCTTGATATGCAAAAATAGATTGATGATCTACATTTTTTATGCTAAAATTTTGATGATGTTAAGATTGAGAGTATACCTCAACTCCAAGCTAGAATAGCAAAAGAAATAAGGTGAATGAACACTAAACCACTTGAATCAACCCTCTAATCTTCAATCTTGAGCTTGATTCTTGAGATTTGAAGATGGATCTTTGAAGAGAATGCAAGGATGATGAAGGATTTAGGACTAGAATGTTGATTTGAAGTGAAAAAGTGAAGAAATGAGGTGAGGGAATGAGGAGGTGTATTCGGCCAAGAAGGGAGAAGAGGAGAGGCTAGGTTTTTGAGTGTGAATTGTGAGCCAAAACCTTGTGAGAGGTGAGGATATGAGGGTATATATAATGTGCAATTAGGTTTAGGGGCATTTAGGTCATTGTGTACCTCATCTCATTCTAGGATTGCATTTTAATTTTGAATCAAGAGTGAGGATTGAAACACACTTTGATGAGGGGCAAAAAAATGCAAAAATGAGAGGGAAATGAAGGGGGGTATTCGACCACAAGGGAGAGTGGTGCCCAAGTTTTGCAAGTTGTCATCTTGTACTATTGTACTATCATATGACCATTCTATTATCCCTTCATTTTTGATTATTCTTCTTAGGATAATTGTACAAAAATACACCCAATTTAGGCCACATACTAGGAATCTTAGGAATATGCCATTTTATGAGATCACCATGACCAAAAATATCATAAAAACCTCATCTTGAAATTTTTGTAGAATATTCCTTTTTGATGCCTTTTTTGAATTTGAATTTTTATGCAAATGCGTGCATGTATGCGCAAAAAAATATATGACCAAGGGTGTCTTGCTTCAAATAGTTTCCTCTAAAATTGCACAATGATTTTTGATGAAAAATTATCCTATTTTTAGAAAATGACCAAAATACCCTTTTGCCCTAAAAACTCAAAAAATGTATGCACAATGTTCTTCACACTCTTCAAAATAATGCCACACTTCTCAATTTATTTATTTTTGTTGAGAATTAGGGTTTCGACCTAGGCGGACAAAATTAAGGTATGACAGCTGCCCCTCTTTATTTGGATCTTAACAAGGAATATGAATTGGCCGAAACATATTCCGAGGCAAAATAGAAATAAAGAATTCAGAAATTATACCAATTTTGTCTACTTAGCGAAACCAGAATTTTCCTTTTTCTTGTTTCTCTTTTTTTGTTCCTTTTTGAAATATGATACAAATGCAATGAAAAGATTTTTTTTTCTTCTCTTTTTTTGTTTTTCTTTTTGGAATCAATTGGTGCCAACCCTCAATAAGCCAGCGAAAGCAGTAAAGAAAGCAAAAAAGGTGCCGGCCCTCATTAAGCCGGCGAAGGAGGCTGCCTAAAGCCTTTTAACGAATCACGAACGATCCGAGTTTGCACTTGGGCCTGGGGAGCACGTGGGCTCAAAGGGGTGGTCTTTCGAGCGACCGAGGGAGGGTACTATATCAAGTCTAGATCTCGATATTTCCCTAGGACTGCGCCATGTTTTAGGCCAACACAGCTATCCTTTTCGACTGGACCTATTGAGGTCAGGGGGACTTACTCGCAGCTCGAATACGAAGTGAAGTCAATCTTTTGGGGGACACGTGGGTCCGAAGGGGATTTGAAAATCCAATTAGTTTTCTTCAGCTGGTCAATGCTACCGCACTGATCCAGGGTACCTGCATACGTTAGTTGATGCAAGGAATGGTGCATGAATGCAAGGGTGCAGGTTATGCAAAAGCATGTCATGCGAGTGCGTGTGATGCGAGTGCATGCGATGATTTGATGAATGCCGTAAAAATGCTTTTGATTTTCTTTTGATTCTTCTTGATCAGCTTTCTTTTTTTCTGATCGTTTTTTTTTTTTTTTTTGCTCTTGACTTATTTTTTCTTTGCTGGTTCGACCGACCCGTGACACTCATGGCACAAGACTGGGGAACTTATTAGAGTTGCTGCGGCGCACGGGCTGGGTGCAGGTTTGCTTTATGAATTGTCATCTGAAGTGTTTGATGGGCACAATTATTTTCCTTGCAACATTAATTTGTTTTTGAGAAATCACTTCCTTCCCGTGACTTTTGGGGATTTCGCAATGATTGCAATGCTCTAGGATTTATGCACATGTTTTACAATTCAGCATTACCATCATCATAAAACGTTTATTTTCAGCAGAAAATAGAAAAGCAAACTGATATGAGAAAAATTGAACTTTATTGATGTGGAAACCGTTCGTACAGAAAGTTACGCCGACTGTTCAATACATTTGAAAATTTAAACTGCAAAAAGACACGAAAAAGAGAGAAAAGCTAGTTTCTAAATGTCCGTCTTTGTGGAACAATGCCAAACATTTATGTCCTTGACCTTGATCACCCCTTTATCCAAACCTTCAGGAGTGCTGTATGCCCTTGTTTATTTTCATGCCCAAGTTTTCTGACCCTAATTTTTGCCTGGATCGCCCTTTGCGGGTTTTCAATCCACCGGGTCGCTCTGATTTTGCCTAGGCTGCCCTTTCGGGTTTTCAACCTAGCGAGCTAATTCTTACTTGGCTTATCTTTCTCTTTTTTCGTCTATTTCTTTCAGGCATAATACTTCTTCACTGAATCTGAATTGACTGGGTTTTTGAGTTCTTCACCGTCCATGTTGGTGAGTATTAGTGCTCCTCCAGAGAAGGCTTTCTTGACCACATAAGGTCCATCATAAGTGGGAGTCCATTTTCCTCGGGGATCGCTCTGATTGGGCAATATCTTTTTGAGCACAAGATCTCCATTGTTGAACTCTCGAGGGCGAACTTTCTTGTCGAAGGCCGTCCTCATCCTCTGTTGATACAGCTGTCCATGACACAAAGCTACAATTCTTTTTTCCTCAATGAGATTTAACTGATCCAGACGAGCTTGTACCCATTCAGCTTCTTCCAACTTGGTTTCCATCAATACCCGCAGGGAGGGTATTTCAACCTCAATAGGGAGGACTGCCTCTGACCCATATACTAGAGAAAAAGGGGTTGCCCCAGTTGAGGTACGCACTGAAGTGCGGTATCCGTGCAAAGCAAAGGGAAGCAACTCATGCCAATCTTTGTAGGTTACCACCATCTTTTGAACTATTCTCTTGATATTCTTGTTGGCCGCTTCGACGGCCCCATTCATCTTGGGTCGATAGGGGGAGAATTATGATGCTGGATTTTGAGTTCTGTGCACAGGTCTTTCATCATCTTGCTGTTCAGGTTGCTGCCGTTATCGGTGATGATCCTGTTTGGAAGGCCGTAACGACAAACCAGATCTTTCTTTACAAACCTTGCAACCACAGAGCTAGTGATGCTTGAGTATGAGGCAGCTTCCACCCACTTGGTGAAATAGTCAATGGTGACAAGTATGAAGCGATGCCCGTTTGATGCTTTTGGCTCGATAGGACCGATGACATCCATCCCCCACATTGAGAATGGCCAAGAAGCAGTCAGAACGTTTAATGAAGCAGGTGGTACATGGATATGATCGGCATAGATTTGGCATTTGTGACACTTTCTTACAAAGCTGTAACAGTCAGATTCCATTTGCAGCCAATAATAGCCGGCTCTTAAGATTTTTCTGGCCATGGTGTGTCCACTAGAATGAACCCCGAATGAGCCTTCATGGACCTCTTTCATAATCTTTTCGGCCTCCTCTTTCGCAACACACCTTAGGAGAACCATGTCATAATTTCTCTTGTAGAGAACTTCACCATTCAGGAAGAAATTCCTCGACAGCCTTCTGAGCGTTCTCTTGTCATTTTCTGATGCCCCAGGAGGGTATTCCCTGGTGGTGATGTACTACTTGATATCATGGTACCACGGCTTGTCATCAGGCTCTTCATCTATTGCAGTGAAGTAATGATGTGCTGGTAGATCCCTATGCTGGATTCTGAGGTGAGCTAAACTCTTGTCACAGCTGATGTTGAACATTGACGACAAGGTTGCTAAAGCATCGGCCAACTGGTTTTCGCTTCGAGGGATATGCTGGAAAGTGACTTCCTCAAAGGACTCCATCAATTCTTGAACATAATCACAATAGGGAATCAATTTGGGATCTCTGGTCTCCCAATCACCTCGCACCTGATGAATAACCAAGGCTGAATCACCGTACACATCAAGCCTTTTGACCTTCCATTCAAGGGCTGCCTGAATACCCAGGATGCATGCTTCATATTCCGCAATGTTATTTGTAACATAAAAGCTCAGTCTTGCAGTGACCGGAATGAAGCGATTGTCTGGAGAGATTAACACAGCTCCGGCCCCATGCCCCCACATGTTGGATGCACCATCAAATATCATCCTCCATCTTTCATCTTCTTGGGACTTCCCCTCGTAGAATAGTGCCATGATGTCTTCATCGGAAAAATCATACTGCATCGACTGGTATTCTGGGATAGGCTGACAAGCTAAGTACTCAGCAAGTACGCTGCCCTTGACTGCCTTCTGCGTGACGTACAGGATATCATATTCTGACAATAACATCTGCCAACGGGCAATCCGTCCTGCGAGAGCTGGTTTCTCAAAAATGTACTTGATCGGATCCATTTTAGACACCAACCAAGTTGTATGGCTCAGCATGTACTGCCTTAAACGATGAGCAGCCCAAGCCAAAGCACAACAAGTCTTCTCCAGCATTGTGTATCTTGTCTCGCAGTCAGTAAATTTCTTGCTTAGGTAATAAATAGCATGTTCTTTCTTGCCTGACTCATCATGCTGCCCCAGCACACACCCCATCGAATTGTCTAACACGGTTAGGTACAAGATCAGCGGTCTTCCGGACACCGGTGGCATCAGAATTGGTGGATTCTGAAGATACTCTTTAATTCTCTCGAAGGCTCTTGACAATCATAGTTCCATTTGGATTCTTGGTTCTTGCACAACAGCTTAAAGAGAGGCTCGCAAGTTGCTGTCAGTTGGGATATGAACCTTGAGATGTAATTCAGTCTCCCAAGAAAACCACGGACCTCCCTTTCAGTCTTTGGTACTGGCATTTCGAGGATTGCTTTGACTTTATCTGGATCAACTTCTATCCCTTTCTGACTGACGATGAACCCCAGTAGCTTTTCGGATCTTACACCGAAGGTGCATTTAGTTGGGTTTAATCTGAGTTTGAACTTCCTTAGACGTTCAAAGAGTTTTTGCAGATTCACAATATGCTCTTCATCAGTCTTGGATTTAGCAATCATATCATCCACATACACTTCGATTTCCTTGTGCATCATGTCGTGGAACAATGTCACCATGGCCCTCTGATACGTTGCACCGGCGTTTTTGAGTCCGAAAGGCATCACCTTATAGAAAAAGGTTCCCCAGAGAGTTATGAAGGTTGTTTTCTCCATATCTTCTGGAGCCATCTTTATCTGATTGTATCATGAGTATCCGTCCATGAAGGAGAATAAAGAGTGTTGGGCTGTACTGTCCACCAGAATATCAATGTGGGGTAGGGGGAAATCATCTTTGGGGCTGGCTCTGTTCAGATCCCTGTAATCGACACACATCCTGACTTTCCCGTCTTTCTTCGAAACCGGGACGATATTGGCAACCCATTGAGGATACTTGGCAACCGCTAGAACCCCGGCATCAAACTGCTTCTTTACCTCATCCCGGATTTTCAACGACATCTGTGGCTTCATTCTTCTCAGTCTTTGCTTTACAGGCGGGCATTCTGGCTTTACTGGCAACTTGTGCACAACAATATCGGTATCCAACCCAGGCATATCTTCATACGACCATGCAAAAATGTCAACGTAACCGCGCAGGAGCTGAATTAACTTCATACGATCACTGTCGTTCATTGCGGTACCGACCTTAACTTCTTTCTTGTTCTCATCTGTACCCAAGTTGATTACCTCAGTTGATTCTCCATGAGGCTGAATGACCCTTTCTTCCTGTTCCATTAATCTCATTAGTTATGGAGGAGCTTCCCACTTGTTCTCAACATCTCCCTCAGTTTGATTAATTGGATGATCAAAGTCAAAATATGGATCATCGGCATTGTTATTTTCAGAGATAATTATTGTTGATCTGCATGTGCAGAGGCAAAAAGCAGAATGAAAGGCGAAACAAACAGGCAAAATAAAATAAAGCGGAGAAGACACATGAAATTAAGGGAAATGATTTTATTGATGAATTTCAAAAACAACGTTTTTTATTGATGATGATAGCAATGAAGATAAAAACATGTGTGCCCCTAACAACTTATCCTATGGCCTTGGGCAGAGCCACAGGGGTGCATTACAAATTATTACTTTGAATTAAAAGCCACGGGAAAGTCAGCAGCTTCCCAATTCTTCAACTTTTCACCGGCAAAGCAACGGCGGACTAGGCTGGTATCACCTTTTTCAGCTCCAGGACCATCCCCAATGGCAGCGATTTGATTAGGGTCCAGCAACCCTGCACTCTTAAAGCTCTGGCGAATATCACAGATAGGGATCTTTTTTGACCAAGGATCATGGCCTCTCAGTTTGGCCAACCACCTGCTCTTTCTTTCCTCTGCCATCCCCAATGGCCTCGGATTGTAATCATATGAAATCTCAATTGGCCTTCTGACTTCTCTGCCATTATTAGACTGAAGGGTCATCACGCTTTCTTCTGTTTCAAAAGTAACTACTTGAACTACACGGCGGTCCATCAAGTCTTGCAAGATCTGCTTAAAAACTTCACAGACCCCTTTACACAGGGAATCAGCACACCCATTCTCCTGACAACATCCTTTCTCAATGACCTCAAATCGACACAATTCAGCGTGAATGGCATCCAAGGGAGTTTTAATTTTCTCAACCTCCCTTATCACCTGTCCAGTAGAATCTTCTATTGCATTGGTCGACGGATTCCCATGTCCTGGCAGTGGATTTGTAGTTATACTTGGACTGTTCTGTTTGAAAGAAATCCAATTAGCGTCGATTAAGTCCTGAACTACGTGCTTAAAAGCTTTCCAGTCCTCCACTGTGTGACCGATTCCACCCTCATGAAAACTACAAGTAGCATTGGCATTTGAGCTCCTAGGGAAAGGAGGCTGGAGAGGCTTCATCGAGCGAGTGTTGATTAGGTTTTTGGAGACCAGATGATTGAACAGCTCCGTGTAAGTCATCGGGATTGGATCAAAACTGACGCGCTTCTTATACTGGTAGTTCTGGGCTTTATAACCATCATTGGCTCGTTGAGGTTGCACTGGTGCCGAGAATGGTACTGTCTGCGGTGGAGTACTGAAAGATGGATTTCCCCCGGAAATTACATTGGTCTCTCCCTCTTTCTTTTTAGGGAAATGAGAAGAGGGCTTTCTTTGTCCACCTGAACTGCCTGAACTACCTGAACTACCAAAGTGGTTGGCGATCTTCCCGCTACGCAAACCGTTTTCAAGCCTTTCCCCAATAACTACCATGTCTGAGAAATTTGACGAGACACTCCCTATCAGTCTGTCGTAGTAGATTGCCGGAATAGTTTCCATGAACATGTATACCATCTCTTTCTCTGTTAATGATGGCTTTACTTGTGCAGCTGTACTTCTCCACCGTTGGGCGTATTCTTTAAAAGATTCTTTATCTCCTTTGCCCATGTGCTGTAACTGAGATCGATCTGGAGCCATATCCATATTGTACTGGTACTGTTTCAAAAAGGCTTCTGAGAGGTCCTTCCAACTATGGATGTCGGAAGAATGTAACTGCATGTACCAGTCTAAGGATGCCCCAGCTAAACTATTCTGAAAGCAGTGGATCAACAGCTTATCATCACTAGCATGCGTAGCCATTTTTCGGCAATACATGGTTATATGACTTGATGGACAACCAACACCCCGGTACTTGTAAAAATCAGGTGCCTTAAACTTTGGAGGAAGGACTATATCTGGAACGAGACACAAATCACGGGCATCCTTGACTCTAACACCTGTACCTTCCACAGCCCTTAACCGTTCTTCAAGCACACAATACTGGTCTCTGGGCTGAGAGTTTTCAAACACATGCCCCTGAGGATGACTACTCATGCCATAATAATTTCCCCCAAACTGAGCGGGACTTCCTACCTGATACGCAACATTCTGAGGATTGGTAGTGATCCAAGGAGTAGGACTGAGTGGATTTCTCTGTAGTGCAGCATCATGATTAAGAGCGTGGACCTGTGGTCTACCAACAACTCCACCAGGTACGACCACAGCAGCCTGACTTGGCCCTGTTACCCCAGCTGGATTGGATTCAACATTTTGAGGCGTATAACCGACTGGCATTCCCCATGGGTACCTCTGAGCAGCTGGATGGCTCTGACCGCTTGCCCCTGGAGAGTGGACAAAATGAGGGATCCCTGTTCCCGGAGGAGGAATGGTAGTTGCAGTATTAACAGGCCTCGGAGGGGGAATGAAGGTGACAACTCCATCAGGGTTTACAACGGCGGTGGCCTCAGCACTGGCCCCACCTTTCAGATTCCTCAGCATACCCATCATTTCAACCATCTGGGCCTCCATAGCCCTACCTTATCCTTCAAAACTCGGTTTTCTTGAGCTAGCTGCTCGGGGTTGAGTATCTCTATAACCGGATCATCCGGACCCGAGTGGTAACTCTCAATCTCAATGTCTGGACTTTCTTGATTCTTTGCCATGAGCCTTTCCTGTAGACGAGTGTAGTAACGGTGATGGCGAACCAGCTTGCCTTTTCTCATTTGTTTAAATATTTATTGTGTAAGAGCCTGAATGAATAGATGCATGGATGCATGAAATGAATGGATGCATAAGTATATGTGTATGCATGCGATGCAAAATGCATTTTTTTTTTTGGTATCTACAATTTCCCCGGCACTGGTGAGAATGCATGCAAAGTGTATGAATGGATGCATGATGAGAAAAAAATAATAATAATAATATTTTCAACATAACAGTTTTTCAAAAGCTAGAAATTCACATACATTTTTTTTTTGAAAATTTTCGGTTTATTTGCAAAAATCTTTATTCAGATGCAGGGGTATGCAGCTCCTTTGTGTCCTACAAGGTTTCTTAGAGACAGGGTCTATGGCTATTTCTACGGGTACACACTTCAAGGATAGCACTAAAAGAAGGACCCTAAATAAGGTTCCTAGAGCCAACGACCTCATCTGAGAGCACCGATCCCAGGGACGTACGTCCAAGTGATGATGTCTTCAAACAAAGCCAAACTCTAGGTGAAGTCTTTGCAACCACCCAACAAGACGTACGTCCAGTGAGCAGCCACTAATGACTTCGTTCTAGCCTAAGGTATGCTCTAGCCCGGGTATAGGGCTGTCTCACCAAAAAAATAAAGGTAAAAAGAGTGCAACGTGTGTGTAGGAGCACGACGACAAACATACCACCCACCTGCAAAGAAAATCCAGAAACAGTCCATACAAAGAGTCGTCTACCCTAGGGTTTTGCAAGCATATATCATTTCAATACAAACAAGTAAACTAACCTAGGGTTCCAACAACAATCATATGCACTGCTTACCTCAAGAAAGGGAGCCAAGAAGAGGGGTCATAATAGAATCGGGGGAATGCATGAACTTACCTTGAAGAAAGGGAGCAAAGAAGAAGGGATCATAGTAGAATTGGGGGAATGATGCATGAGCTTACCTTGAAGAAAGGGAGCAAAGAAGAAGGGGACATGGTGATTGGAGAAATTCATGATCATATGAAACATATAAACAAAAGAAGATGAAAGGAGAAGAAGGAACAAGAAGCGAACATAGAAGAAGAAGAGTCAAATGCACATGAATGCAACATAACAACACGAGAATGCAAGAGAACATTCAAACATCAGAAAGAGAGAAGAAAAAGAAGGAGAATAAAAGAGAGAAATAGAACAATCACATTCAAATCAAACAATTAAACCGCACATCAAGTTAATTAGGCCTGACCCTCGTTTTAAAAGGAAAGTCCCCAGTGGAGTCGCCAGCTGTTGCACCCCGAAAAAAATCCGGTTTGGACCTTTCATCGTACAACGTGAAAATTTGTGAAGCCGCCATCAACATTTTTATTTAGGGACCAAAACATTGAAAAAGGGTCCTTTTTAAGGCGGGTGGTCCTTTGAGAACTAGAGATGTAGGTTCGGGGGTCGGTTAGGTGTGGGGAAGGTATTAGCATCCCACACCTCCTTTCTACCGAAAGGGAACCTTTAACTTGATGTGCGGTTTTGACAAAGTTGATTTGAAACAATTCGTTCTACTTCTTTTTTATTTGAGAAAAGTGTTTTTGAAAACGGGGGAAAAGAAGAATCTTTTTATTATTTTTTAAAAGTGTGCTTGACGGGATGTGACCCGCTCCTACGTATCTCCCGGTGCGATGGAGAATTCGAAGCTTACGTAGTTCTCCTTAGTCGAGAAACTTTGTGTTGGTGTTTTTTATTGTAGGGGTTTTCGGTCCTAGACTGTACAGTCCACTAGACCTAGAACAAAGACAACCCCGCTTGTACAAACGACGTGCCCCCTACTTACTGAAAATGTTTTTTTGATTAAGGAAGAAAAAGATTTGTTGTGAGGTTGGTTGCTTTTATTTGGCAAGTATCTTTGGCTCGCCCAAACTGTACAGCTCGCTAACCCTAAGACGCTAACCAATACCGGATGTACATCCGACTCGATTCCTTACTCATTTTTTGAAATAGGGTTCAAGTTGTTAATTACTTGTTTTAATTCTCATAAGTATCCCAAGATGTTTGAGCTGTACAGCTCCGATCTTAGGACGCTAGACAACACCGGCCGTACGTCCGACTTGCCTCCTTATGAGTTTTCAAAAAGGTTTATTGTTGATCTTAGAAAGAATTTGATTGTCTTATGAAAACAATTTGAGAAAAGATTGAGTTTGGAAAAAGCTTTAGAAAATGATTGATTTGAAGAAAGGAGAAGGGAGTTTGAGGGTGACGTTGGTCACAAAAGGTTTGTTGGGATGGCGTGGCATCCAAAAGGAAAAGAAAGTAGAACATTCAATCAATTTCCAAGTCAAGAACCAAAGTGCAACATTTAACAAATTGCAAGCAAAACAATCAACAATACAAGCGTAAGCATATACAATTAAGGTGTTGAATCCCTTTAGGTAATCTTTAACACTTGGGATATGTACAAGTGCATAAGTGTTAAATCCTCTTACCAAATCATCAACACAAACATGATTTTCAAAGCAAGCAACAAAAACAAGCACAAACCCTAATTATCGCATGAAATGCGACACCAACATAGAGCTAAAACCTCATTTTATTCTTTGAAAGCAACAAAATCATGCAAGCAAATGACATAGATCAAACTTTTTGGCAAGGATTCACATGATTAAGCAAAGGAATGCACTAAGATCACACAAATTCTAATTTTTCTACAATATGCGAAATGAAACATAATCCCAAATCACAATTTTATTCATGAAAATGCAAGCACAAAATGAAAATAGCACAAACACACAATTTATTCCAAAAGAGAGAGATGCATTTCAAGCATCCAAACCTCCCAAAGTGTTTGTCAAAATGCTTGAAACACATCTCTCATTCAACAACAACAATTATATCAACATTTCAACATAAAATAGAGCACTAAAATGCAAAGAAATGCTTGATATGCAAAAATAGATTGATGATCTACATTTTTTATGCTAAAATTTTGATGATGTTAAGATTGAGAGTATACCTCAACTCCAAGCTAGAATAGCAAAAGAAATAAGGTGAATGAACACTAAACCACTTGAATCAACCCTCTAATCTTCAATCTTGAGCTTGATTCTTGAGATTTGAAGATGGATCTTTGAAGAGAATGCAAGGATGATGAAGGATTTAGGACTAGAATGTTGATTTGAAGTGAAAAAGTGAAGAAATGAGGTGAGGGAATGAGGAGGTGTATTCGGCCAAGAAGGGAGAAGAGGAGAGGCTAGGTTTTTGAGTGTGAATTGTGAGCCAAAACCTTGTGAGAGGTGAGGATATGAGGGTATATATAATGTGCAATTAGGTTTAGGGGCATTTAGGTCATTGTGTACCTCATCTCATTCTAGGATTGCATTTTAATTTTGAATCAAGGGTGAGGATTGAAACACACTTTGATGTGGGGCAAAAAAATGCAAAAATGAGAGGGGAATGAAGGGGGGTATTCGACCACAAGGGAGAGTGGTGCCCAAGTTTTGCAAGTTGTCATCTTGTACTATTGTACTATCATATGACCATTCTATTATCCCTTCATTTTTGATTATTCTTCTTAGGATAATTGTACAAAAATACACCCAATTTAGGCCACATACTAGGAATCTTAGGAATATGCCATTTTATGAGATCACCATGACCAAAAATATCATAAAAACCTCATCTTGAAATTTTTGTAGAATATTCCTTTTTGATGCCTTTTTTGAATTTGAATTTTTATGCAAATGCGTGCATGTATGCGCAAAAAAATATATGACCAAGGGTGTCTTGCTTCAAATAGTTTCCTCTAAAATTGCACAATGATTTTTGATGAAAAGTTATCCTATTTTTAGAAAATGACCAAAATACCCTTTTGCCCTAAAAACTCAAAAAATGTATGCACAATGTTCTTCACACTCTTCAAAATAATGCCACACTTCTCAATTTATTTATTTTTGTTGAGAATTAGGGTTTTGACCTAGGCGGACAAAATTAGGGTATGACAAAATGTTAGAAAGGTTTGCAAGGCATTCACATTTTTGCTACTTGGATGGGTATTCTGGATTTTCTCAAATACCTATTCATCCAAATGACCAAGAAAAAACAACTTTCACTTGTCCTTTCGGCACTTTTGCCTACCGAAGGATGCCTTTTGGTCTTTGCAAAGCCCTTGCCACCTTTCAACGTTGCATGATGTCAATTTTTTCTGATTTTGTTGAAGATATCATGGAAGTTTTTATGGATGATTTTTCAGTCCATGGGTCTTTTATAACTGTTTAGCCAAGCTAGAAAAAGTTTAAAAAGGTGTGAAAAAGTGAACCTTGTTCTAAATTGGGAAAAATGTCATTTCATGGTAAGAGAAGGTATAGTACTTGGACATTTGGTTTCCGAACGAGGTACTGAGGTTGACAAAGCAAAAATCGAAATTATTGAGAAAATGTCACCTCCTACCTCAGTTAAAGAGGTGAGAAGTTTCTTGGGTCATGTAGGTTTCTACCGCCGGTTCATAAAAGATTTTTCCAAGATTTCTAAACCACTAACAAGATTGCTCCTAAAGGATGCAGCTTTTGTGTTTGATGATTTGTGTTTAGCAGCTTTTGGCAGGTTAAAGGAAGCCTTGATCACTGCCCCAATCATGCAACCACCCGATTGGAGCCTTCCATTCGAAATCATGTGTGACGCAAGTGACTATGCAGTGGGGGCAATGCTTGGACAGAAGAAAGACAAGTAAATGCATGCTATTTACTATGCAAGCAAAACTCTAGATGAAGCTCAGGTAAACTATGCCACAACTGAAGAAGAATTGCTGGCGGGTAGTCTTCGCCATTGATAAGTTCAGGCAGTACTTAGTAGGATCCAAAATCATCATTTATGCGGATCACTCGACAATCAAATATTTGTTGAATAAGAAAGATGCCAAGCCGAGGTTGATCCGGTGGATCCTACTTCTCCAAGAGTTTGACCTTGAGATAAAGGAGAAAAAAGGCACCGAAAATGTTGTGGCTGATCACTTGTCAAGCCTACAAGAGAACAATGAGGATGAGCTGCCACTTGATGATTCCTTTCCGGATGATCAGCTATTCTCTTTGTGAACTATCTTGTAGCTGGTGTGTTGCCTCCGGACTTGAACTACCAGCAGAAGAAGAAATTCTTCCATGATATAAAGCACTACTATTGGGATGAGCCCTACCTCTTCAAAAGGGGATTAGATGGTATTTTCAGAAGGTGCATTCCGGAGGACGAGGTAAGTAACATTTTAATGTTTTGTCATTCTTCATCTTATGGTGGCCACACCAGTTCTCAGAAAACTGCTTTTAAAATTCTTCATTCTGGTTATTGGTGGCCATCCCTTTTCAAAGATGTGCATCGGTTTGTTTCTCAATGTGACCAGTGTCAACGCACTGTGAGTATTTCCAAAAGGAACGAAAGGCCCTTAAACAACATTCTAGAGGTTGAAATTTTCGACGTCTGGGGAGTTGATTTTATGGGTCCATTTCTGTCTTCTTTCGTAAACCAATATATTCTACTTGCAGTTAACTATGTGTCTAAATGGCTCGAAGTCATCGCTTCTCCAATAAACGATGCACAAGTGGTCATAAAGCTTTTCAAAAAGATAATTTTTCCAAGATTTGGGGTCCCTAGAGTGGTTATAAGTGATGGGGGATCCCATTTCATTTCAAAACAATTTGAAAAAGTTTTACAAAAGTATGGGGTAAAGCATAAAGTTGCAACACCATATCACCCCCAGACTAGTGGCCAGGCTGAGGTGTCAATAGAGAAATCAAATCAATTTTAGAAAAAACTGTTTCTACCTCTAGAAAAGATTGGTCAGTTAAGCTTGATGATGCTCTCTGGGCTTACCGGACAGCATACAAGACTCCCATTGGAATGACTCATTTTAAACTGATTTATGGGAAGTCTTGTCATCTTCCAGTTGAGCTGGAGCACAAAGCTTATTGGGCAATCAAAACCCTCAATTTGGACATGAGTCTTGCACGAGATAAAAGAAAACTTCAGCTAAATGAGTTGGAGGAACTGAGGATGGACGCTTATGAGAATGCAAGGATTTATAAAGAAAGAACAAAAAATTGGCATGATAAGCATATCATTCCAGGGAATTTAAAGAACGTGATCTTGTGTTGCTCTTTAACTCAATATTTAAATTGTTTCCAGGAAAGTTAAGATCGAGATGGTCAGGTCCATTTAAAATCCTTAGGCTATACCCCTTTGGCGCAGTTGAAATTTGGAGTGAAAAGACCAGACCATTCAAGGTCAATGGTCAGAGGTTAAAGATTTATAATGTGGGTGAAGATATTAAGAAAGGAACCACTTTGGTTCTACACAACCCAACCTGAACAAAAGAGGCTCTTTTTAACCGTCAAGCTAGTGACGTTTGTCATACCCTAATTTTGTCCGCCTAGGTTTAAAACCCTAATTTTCCGCAAAAAATAAATAAATTGAGAAGTGTGGTTTTATTTTGAAGAGTGAAGAGCATTGTGCATGCATTTTTGGGTTTTAAAAGTCATTCTAGGGCTTTTAAATTCATTGTTAGAGTGGAAATGCATTTGTTGTTAAAAAACAAGGTTTTTAGGGCAAAAGGGTATTTTGGTCATTGTCAAAAATAAGATAATTTCTCATCAAGAATCATTGTGCAATTTTAGAGAAATTTATTTGAGGCAATACATTTTTGGTCATGTATGTATGTATGCGCATGCATGCATACATTGTGCACAAAATTTCAAAAAGGATCAATAGGGAATATTCTACAAAAATTTCAAGATGAGGTTTTTATGATATTTTTGGTCATGGTGATCTCATAAAATGGCATATTCCTAAGGTTCCTTGTATGTGGCCTAAATTGGGTGTATTTTTGTACAATTATCCTAAGAAGAATAATCAAAAATGAAGGGATAATGGAATGGTCATATAATAGTACAATAGTACAAGATGACAACTAGCAAAACTTGGTGACCACTCCACTACCTCTTGGCCGAATTTCACCCTCTCTACTCTCTCATTTTGTGTTTTCTCAATGTCCTCAATCCATGTGAGCCTCAATCCTAGCCTTTGATTCAAAATTAAAATCAAATCCTAGAGCACAACTAGTGCATATTGACCTAAATACCCTCAAACCTAGATGCATTCTATAAATACCCTATTAACCTTACCTCTCACGACTTTTGGCCTCATTTTCACTCACACAACCCTAGCACACAACTCCCTCTCCTAATTCCCTCTCTTGGCCGAAATCATACCACCTTCTTCCTCCATCAATTCTTCATTTCTCCTTCACCAAATCACCATTTTCTCACCTCATTTCCATTCCTACTACATATATCTTCCTTCTCTCCTAATTTAATTCAAGCTTGCATCATCAAAGGGCATTTTTAAGCAAGCATTTCGTGGGTTTCATTGATGTTTGGTGAAGATTCAAGTTGATTTGTGGTCTTGTTCTTCATTTTAGTCATTCCTTAGCTTGGATTTGAGGTAAACTTCTTAAAACCTAGCATCATCTTCAACTTTTTTGCATCAAAATGTAGATATCATGTTTCTAATTTTGCATCCTACCATATTCATGCATTTTAGTGTTGTTATATTGTTGATTTGTTGACTGTTGCTGGTGAGAGGTGTCTCAAGCATTTTGACAAACACTGTGGGAGGTTTGGGTGCTTGAGATGCTTCTCACCCTTGAATAAATTGTGATTTATGTTGTTTTCACTATGATCTTGCATTTTTGTTGAATAAAATGATGTGATGCTTCGCAACTCATGATTAGAATTAGGGTTTGTTAATTTTCTTGTGAAATGGATTTGCAATTGTGATCAAAAACGTTTTCTCAAGTTATTTTGATGTTAATAGATGGTATCTTGCTTGCAAGTCACTGTTATGTTGATGATTGGCAAGAGGAATCACGCTTGTGCCTTTGCGCACCTAACTTTAAGTGTTGAGGATTGACTAAAATGATTCAACGCAATTGATTTGATGTTTTGATTGCAAAATATTGTTGCTAATTGATTGTATCTTGCTTGCAAATTGTTATATGTTGATGATTGGCAAGAAGACTCACACTTGTGTCTTTGTGCACTTCACTTTAAGTGTTGAGGATTGCCTAAGATGATTCAACACAACCTTGTGCTTTGATTGTAAACTTTGGTTTGCTTGTTAGTAACTTGTTTGCAAAGTTATTCTATGTTGAGGATTGGCAAGAGGACTCTCACTTGTGCCTAGTGCACTTCACTTTAAGTGATGAGGATTGCCTAAGATGATTCAATTTTCTTTGTGCAATTCTTGCTTGAAAATGCAAATGCTAGTTTTCTAACTTGATTAATCAATTTTGGTTACAAAAATGACTTGTTAATGCCCTCTTTTGGTCACTTTTGGTCTTGCAAATGTGATGTTCTTTCTAGGTCAATGTTATGCTTTAATGTTGATGATTTGGTAAAAGGACTAGACACTTATGCACTTGTGCATTGTCTCAAGCGTCAAGGATTACTAAAACGGATTCAACCTTGTGCTTTATCTTGTGTTGACACCTAATTGAATTGAACTTTTGTATGATCTCTTTGTGTGCCTATTGTTGATCTTACATATGCATGCCATTAGATGTTGATGACTAAGTGTCATTCTTGTGCTCAAATGTTGTAATTGGTAATGTTTATGTTTATGCTTACATTGTTGATTGCTTTGCTTGCAATTTGTTAAATGTTGCACTTTGGTTCTTGACTTGGAAATTGATTGAATGTTCTACTTTCTTTTCCTTTTGGATGCCACGCCATCCCAACAAACCTTTTGTGACCAATGTCACCCTCAAACTCCCTTCTCCTTTCTTCAAATCAATCATTTCCTAAAGCTTTTTCTAAACTCAATCTTTTCTTAAATTGTTTTCATAAGACAATCAAATTCTTTCTAAGATCAACAATAAACCTTTTTGAAAACTCATAAGGAGGTAAGTCGGACGTACGGCCGGTGTTGTCTAGCGTCCTAAGATCGGAGCTGTACAGCTCAAACATCTTGGGATACTTATGAGAATTAAAACAAGTAATTAACAACTTGAACCCTATTTCAAAAAATGAGTAAGGAATTGAGTCGGATGTACATCCGGTATTGGTTAGCGTCTTAGGGTTAGCGAGCTGTACAGTTCAGGCAAGCCTAAGATACTTGCCAAATAAAAGCAACCAACCTCACAACAAATCTTTTTCTTCCTTAATCAAAAAAAACATTTTCAATAAGTAGGGGGCACGTCGTCTGTACAGGCGGGGTTGTCTTTGTTCTAGGTCTAGTGGACTGTACAGTCTAGGACCGAAAACCCCTACAATAAAAAACACCAACACAAAGTTTCTCGACTAAGGAGAACTACGTAAGCTTTGAATTCTCCATCGCACCGGGAGATACGTAGGAGCGGGTCACATCCCGTCAAGCACACTTTTAAAAAATAATAAAAAGATTCTTCTTTTCCCCCGTTTTCAAAAACACTTTTCTCAAATAAAAAAGAAGTAGAACGAATTGTTTCAAATCAACTCTGTCAAAACCGCACGTCAAGTTAAAGGTTCCCTTTCGGTAGAAAGGAGGTGTGGGATGCTAATACCTTCCCCACACCTAACCGACCCCCGAACCTACATATCTAATTCTCAAAGGACCACCCCGCCTTAAAAAGGACCCTTTTTCAATGTTTTGGTCCCTAAATAAAAAATGTTGATGGCGGCTTCACAAATTTTCACGTTGTACGATGAAAGGTCTAAACTGGATTTTTTTCGGGGTGCAATAGCTGGCGACTTCACTGGGGACTTTCTTTTTTAAAACGAGGGTCAGGCCTAATTAACTTGACCCCTCTTCTTGGCTCCCTTTCTTGAGGTAAGCAGTGCATATGATTGTTGTTGGAACCCTAGGTTAGTTTACTTGTTTGTATTGAAATGATATATGCTTGCAAAACCCTAGGGTAGACGACTCTTTGTCTGGACTGTTTCTGGATTTTCTTTGCAGGTGGGGGGGGGGGGGGGGGGGGGTATGTTTGTCGTTGTGCTCCTACACACACGTTGCACTCTTTTTACCCTTATATTTCTTGGTGAGACAGCCCTATACCCGGGCTAGAGCATATCTTAGGCTAGAACGAAGTCATTAGTGGCTGCTCACTGGACGTACGTCTTGTTGGGTGGTTGCGAAGACTTCACTTAGAGTTTGGCTTTGTTTGATGATACCATCACTTGGACGTACGGCCCTGTGATCGGTGGTCTCAGATGAGGTCGTTGGCTCTAGGAGCCTTATTTAGGGTCCTTCTTTTAGTGCTAACCTTGAAGTGTGTACCCGTAGAAATAGCCATAGATCCTGTCTCTAAGAAACCTTTGTAGGACACAAAGGAGCTTCATACCCCTGCATCCATGCTAAATAAAATATTTTTGCAAATAAACCGAAAAAAATTATCAAAAAAAAAATGTGTGAATTTCCGGCTTTTGAAAGCCTTTGCAATGTAAATAATTTTTTTACTCATTTCCTTTTGCATACATATTCATCCAGTGAAGATCATGATTTTTCATGCATTAAAAATTGCGAGTATCATGCACTTTCTCGCATATAAAAAAAAACATTTTTTAGAAACATCTCTCGTGCATTGTTATTTTCCCTTGTATATAAATATGTGAACCTCTCATTTTGCATATAGTTTCATTTAATAAAAATCACGTCTCTCGTGCATTTTAAAAATAATTGCGAGTATCATGCATTTCATTTCATTTCATAAGAAAAATGAAAACGAAAAAAAACAATTATCATCTGCATAGCATAAGCATTTCAGTCATCCATAATCATGTACAAAAACCTTCATCAAATAATGTGGGCGTCGAGCCAATGTAGCATTTATGCATCATTTCATTAACCTCATAAGCATTATTTCAGAAAAAAGACGAAGAAGAACTACGTAGCTTTGATTCCTCATCACAATGGGGATACGTAGGAGCGGGTCATACCCGTCAAGCACCTTTTTCTAAAAACCTTTTTCCCCAAATAAAGCACCTTTTTCTAAAAAAAAATTTTTTTTTCAATAAATCACTTGCATCTTCAAATCATTTTGAAAATTATTTTCTAAATCATTTTCCAAAAAAAAAATGAAATGAAATGAAATAAGAGAAATTCCATATGCAATCGTTCCATGGGTAGAAGTGCATCTTTGAATGATGAAGGGTAATATCTCAAATTTGTTTGTGCACTACAAATTTGAGATGATACTCTACGATATCGGGGCACTTTGACCCAATCAGGCGCAGTTTGTTTTCAAATAAAGTGAATAAGTGGAGTCAACCAAATGTCGAAGCATTTCAGTATATTGCGTGAAGTATTGAGTCAGGATCCACTCAATGTTTCATGCAAGTTACTCAGAGTAACGACAATTGGTTGCCTCACGTCATCATTTTCGCAAAAAGGGGCATTGGTATTTCAGATCTTGCCGTGCCTCTAAAGAATAAAAATACTTTTGAAAAAAATATCATTCTTGCATCTTGCATCATCCAAAAATGCATTGGAGTTTCGTATTTCATCTTGCATCAAAAACAAACAAAAAAATCTCCTTTAGAATAATTACACTTTTCAAGTGGTCATTTTTCATGCATTTGCTTATCATGATTTGTTCATTCATACATTGCATAAACCAAATAAAAAAGTTGTGATGAGAGACGAGACGCTTTTGCAAAATAATCTGTTGAAAAAGTTTACCCTTACTTATTTGCAAACTCAAGATGTTCCAAGGCACTCAGTTTTTCAAATCAACAGTTCATTTGCATTTTCTTCAAAAAAGGCATTGCATCTCATCCATTCCATGATAAAAGACTGAAACAGTTCATCAAAAAAAAATTTCCATCATGTTTTAACCAATGTTAACTCTCTACGAAGCATTCTTCTAGTGGGCGTGCATGCCATGTGCAGTTTCTCTTGTTTGAGTCTGTCAGTTTCCTTCCCTTATCATTATTCTCCATCCAAGTTTGATCCCGCCCCATCCACCCATAAAGTACATACTCTCCCCGCATTAGTACACACTTGACTTTTGGTTTAAATCCTCCATACAAGAGGGCAATTTTGTAATCACTTAATTACCTTGTTAAGATTGCTTTTCTTTGGTGCAAGTCTAAAAATGTGCATGCATTTGTTCAGTCATTCGTTCTTGTGCTTATGTCGTGTGCTCTGCTAAACAGAAGGAATGGCAAGTTGGATTTATTCTCTAGCAAGAAACATGGCAACAAATCAAGGCGAATCAAATCAGGGTGATCCAGGCCAGGTTCAGGGTAATCAGGGTCAACACAATCAGGGAAACTCAGAGATTGAGAATTCTGGCAATTCGGGCCCAGATGATCTTGTTATGGAAGTTCTCAAACAGCTAGTCCAAGAGAATCAGGTATTAGTCCAAGAGAATCGGGCATTAAATGCTAAAGTCGAGGCGATGGAAATGCAAATGACTGAAATGATGGATATCCTGCAAGCCTTGAAAAAGGGGATCACTACTGAAGCTGCTGCTGTTGTAAACCCTGGTGGGACTGCAACCATCCTTCCTACTTCGGGACCCGCTGAAACTGTGACTGCTATTCCTCCTCCGGGATCCGGGGTCAACCATCCTGCTCATGCCGCTCAATACGAGGGTTATCATCTCAATGTGTGTAGTGGTCCTCAAGGTCACCCGGCTGCAGCTCCTCAAGCAAGAGACAAGTACCAAGGGTCAGAAGAACGGCCGAAAGCAATTGAAGAAGCCATGGAGGTACACGATCCAGGTCTGGCCCTTAATATGATTCCCTCTCCCATATTCAAGGTGCCTAACATTGGTAAGTTCGAAGGAATGACTTGTCCTGTTAATCACGCGGCCGCATACTGTACAGAAATGTTCCCACTCACAAAAGATGACAAGTTGTTGACCTACTACTTCCGAGAAAGGTTGGCTGGGGAAGCTTTAAGCCGGTACATGCAAGAACATACTCACACTAGGTGTTGGAGAGAGTTAGCTAATGCTTTCCTGGAGCGGTTCAACTACAATATTGGCAAAGCTCCCAACAAGGTACATTTGCAAAATATGGCACAAAGAAACAAAGAAACATTCAGAGAGTACGCCCTGCGGTGGAGACATTTGGCAGCACAGGCGAAACCGTCTCTTCTTGAGAAGGAGATGGTCGGCATATTCATGAACACTCCACCGCCACTGTATTATGACAAGTTAGTTGAGAGTGCCTCTTCAAGCTTCAAAGACTTGGTCCTTGCTGGGGAAAGTTTGGAGAATGGAGCAAAGAAAGGAAAAACTGCCTACAGTTCAACCGAAGCTACTCCCATAGCAGGATCCAGGGATGTCTCCTATAGTCCCGAAATCCTCCCTCAAGTCCTGCACTCCTCCACTCAAATCAGAAAAAGCCAGAAAGCACAAAATTATGTGAGAAGGAAGCCTGAGGATTTCGATCCAATTCCAATGTCCTACTCAGACCTGTTTGACCATCTTGTCAGTCATGACCTAATTTCCATCCGCTCCATGAAACCCGTTCAGCCTCCTTTCCCGAGGAGCTATGACCCAGAAGCTACGTGCAAATTTCATGCAGGGGGAGTGGGACATTCTGTGGAAGATTGTAAAGCATTGAAACATGCGGTCCAGGATCTAATCGACTCCAAACATTTGAATTTCAATGACAGCAATGTTAATGGCTTGACTGTGAAGGAGAGTGGAGAAACCAGTGCTGTGGCGGGCAAAAGAAGGTCACCACACCACAACCCCATCCCCGTGTCATACGCCGACCTATGCAGCTATCTAATCAGTCATGGATGGATCACTCCTCACAAGATGAGATCAGTTCAACCTCCATTCCCAAGCGGGTACAATCCAGAAGCCACTTGCGAGCTCCATGCTGGGGCAATTCGGCATTCTGCTGAAAATTGCTATCTTTTGAAAAGTTTGGTTCAAGGCTTCATTGATTCCAAGTAGTTAACTTTTGAGAAGGGGGGAAGGATCAGGTTCTCAGGGTCTGTGGACTATTAAGCAAGGATAGCAGTTGTTGAAGAGGGTTGAAGTGGTGAAAGCGGCATCATCAAAACATTTGTGTCTTTGTCATGCATTTCATAGCCTTTATGAGTGATTGTTGATTTTCATGTAGTTTTTCAGTTCAAAACAATTTTCTATAATGCAATCCTTTGGCTCTGCCCAAGGCCTTAGGATATTTCAATAAGGGCACACATGTTTCCTTTTAGTATCATCATCAATAAAATGTTATTTTGAATTCCTCAATAAAATTTCTTTCTTTCATTTTGTCATGTGTCTGTTATTTGTTTTTCAATTCCTCCCAACGCGGATCAAAAATAATAATAAATGAAAATAATCTTTGAAAACAACGACGCCAATGGTTCATATTGTGACTCTGATTACCCGATTAACCAAACTGAGAGAGAGGCTGAAGACAACTGGGATGTTTCTTCGGAGTTAATAAGTGAAGAATTGGCTAAGGCTGTAGAAATTCATGATGCCACAACTAGGTTGGGCAATGAAGTCAAAGCACAAGTTCAAGCAAAGTGGAGCAATGCTGAGGAAACCAAACAAATGTTACAAGCGAACCTCTTTCGCGACCAAACCCTTTCCCTTCCTCAAATCAACCAACTTTCCCATTTCCCATTACAAGTACCCCATCACAAAAAAAAAAATTCATAACCAAATGCCTGCCATCGCCACCTTCCTCACTACCAGTGGCCCTTCTACAAAATCAACCCATCTCATTTGCTCCTCCCTCTGAACCTCCTGTCACCCCAGTTAATACCAGAACCCAATCAAGCATCCTCCAACCGCTGCAGGGGTTTCATTGCCATTATCTCTCAAATCACCCCAGACAAGGATCACTTCAAATATCCAAAAATAGTGTATCACTTTTATCACCTCACTCAACTCAAAAGCAAAAAAGGAAAAAATGAAACAAAAAAGAACAGATTCAAAAAAATGAAAATCCCAAAAATGAAAAAACAAGGGAAAAAGAGACGAGAGAAATATAAGTTGTGAGCTGATACATTTGGCCATAAAGCGTAAGAGATCCTTGTCTCAATGAACCTTCCTACACCTTGTTGTGTATGACCACCCTTTCTTCCATAAACCTTCAAACACTTCATCATTCCTATACATCTCTCCTTTCATAAAACCGCAAACACTACCTCGACCTCGTCATCCCGCCCTCCACAAACCCTCAGTCATTCCTCAGACTCCACCATCAGATTTGCAATCAAGCTGTTGTGCAAGAATAAGAGAACAAAGTGGTCCGTCCTCATGAGGAATCAAGTGACATGATCAATTTGAGCAAAGGAGAGGATTGACGCCATGATAAAGAGCAATGAATCAACAAGTTTGTGTAAATCACCCTTCTGACATAAGACACTTGCCATTATAACAAAGTCTGTAATTACCAAAGTTCGGTCTGTTGCGCAGCTTTCCAAGCTAAGGTAGTCACAAATGACAGTATGAAGACTCCAGGTCAAGCATCATGATCCCTCCCTACGCCACCCTAAAAATGGGGCAGTTAGAGACAATCAACAAAGGATATCAAGGACGATGATGAACTTCATGGAAATCAGGCTTCGTTTTACACTCTAACAGGGGCAAACCCCATATGATGGAAGTAATACTTTCATTGAGCCTTATCAAACCAAAGTACATTTGTCTTATGTCAGAAGAAGATTAAGAGAAAGCTCAAACCAAAGAAAGCTCATCTTCAACAATTTCAAAGAAGACTCAATGCTCAAAAAGATCATGAACCTCCAAAGGGAATCCCATGGAGATGAACCCAGTATCATGAAGACGAAGAACTTATTCTCCGGAGAGGCCTTTAATTCTCGCAAAATGGGATGCAAGAAAAGAAAACCCCAGTTTCCAGTAAATTCAGATACAGTCAGAAAGGAGTATGCCTAAAGAAATAAATGAAAAAAGAGAAAGATGAGCCAAGTAAGAATCAGCTCGCTAGGTTGAAAACCCGCAAAGGGCGGCCTAGGCAAAACCAGAGCGACCCGGTGGATTGAAAACCTGCAAAGGGCGATCCAGGCAAAAATTAGGGTCAGAAAACTTGGACTTGAAATGAAAAAGGCAATCAGCACTCCCAAAAGTTTGGATAAAGGGGTGATCAAGGTCATGAGTATGGACGATTGGCATCGTTACTTCAAAAAGAAAAACACAAGATCTGCTTCCCCTTTTTCTTGTATTTTTCCAGTTTAAAAATTTTTCAATGTACTTTCAATTGGCGTGACCTTCTGCACGTCCAGTTTCCATAACAATAAGAATTCAACTTTTTCTTCCATGTGTTTGCTTTTCGTGTCTTTTATCTTCACTTATTCTGTCTCTTTGTTTTAAAATAAATGTTTTTATGATTGATGATACTGAATTGTGAAACCTGTGCATGAGTCAAAAAGCATTACAATTATTACGAAATTTCTGAAAATCACAGAAAAGAGGGGATCCCTCAAATAAATGAATTGGCAAAAAACAAACGCGGGCACAATCACTTCAAATGGCAAGCAAACTTATGCGCGGCTCTGGCATTGCTATTACCCTAGATGGTCCTCATGTCTCAGGCCCAAAGGAAATGATTTGCACCAAAGATTAAAACAAGGTTTAGTGATCACCAAGTGAGGCTTCTTTCATGCCAAAAGTCAAGACATTCATAGAGAACCAAAGATTTTCACTGAGAACACCACTCAGATCCAAAAGTTGGGGCATTCTCTTCACCACCCACCCACCCTGGTCTTGGGAAAGTTTGTTCATTGTCCATCCCATTCATATACCACCCTCAGTTCATAACCAGTACCATAACTTCATCCCCTTTCACAAACCCACTCAAAGAACCCATTTGAAATTGTCATTCTAAAGTGGGGCATTTCCATAACTGTTCACTCCCGCTCAAATGAGCAGAGTTCTCCCTAAAGTCATTCACATCCATAAATGCTTGTCGGGGCAGTCTCTCAACTCACTGTCCTAAACCAATCCCAAGTTAACTGACTCACTCGTCCACATCTGCACTCTTATGCATACTTACTAGTCAATGCTTCAGAGAGAGAGAATACAAATTGATCATGTGGTGTTTAAAGTTCAGTCATCATGGAAATGGAAAGGAAAATAAGTGAGCTTGTTAATAAAAACCCTGAGAACACCAGAGTTCGAATCAAATCTAGTTTTTCCAAAGAATGGTCCATAGCCATCTCAATTCCTTGCATTCAAAGTCTCGCGTCTCATCATCATAAAAATGTTTACAAAAATGTTTAAATACTCCAATCATTCATCCTCCTGATGCATGTAGGCATTTCATGTTATTCAAAGCATTACATTTGCATCATCCACATTCATCACAATAAAAGCAAAAGAACACAGACATTCCATAGCATTTATCATCATCACATCAAACATCAAATCAGTTTTCAAAACAAAAAGAGGCATTCTTAATAAATAGTCATAGTCGTCACGATAGGACGTTTGAATTGATCACTCAAGAATCCTAAAGTCCCTATGCTAAAAGAAAATTAAAAACATTCATTGCATCCATGTGCATCCCAGCATCAAGAGCCTGCATTCCATGCATCATTCAAAGCTTCCCAATTTTCAAAAAGAGACTCAGCTGCTTTGGACTCGTTAGGCCCTAAAATTTTCAAAAAGTCAGTTACTTTGGTCCAATGGGTCCCCGAAATCTCATTTTCAGAAAATCATCATGGCACCGAGTTAGTGAACTCCATCAGCACAGAGTTAGTAAACTCCCACAGAGTTAGTGAACTCCTTCCACAGATCACAACGTCGCGTACGAGCGCGCGACAGATCCTACAGACTTCGTTAAGTCCATCGGATTAATTGTGTCAACCTAAGGCATAGCGTAGATCCATTGATCATATCAGTTCCGGACCTGATATTGATCGGCCGCTCGAAAAGGCCACCCCCAGAGCTCAGAATCGACGAGAGTCATTTAAAAGGTTTTAGGCAACCTCCGAATTCCCCAATTTACGGCACTTCCCATTTACTGCTTTCATTTACTGCTTTACGTAATTTACTGCTTTCTCGTCGATGCGACAAGTGTTGACTCTCTCTCTCTCAAAAGAAGAGAGATCAAAGAAAGGAAACAAAAAAAAAAGAGAAAAAAGAAAAGGAAAATTCGGGTTTCTCTAAGTAGACAAAATTAGTATTATTTTTGAATTCTTTATTTCTATTTTGCCTCGGAATATGTTTCGGCCAATTCATATTCCTTGGTAAAATCCAAATAAAGAGGGGCAGCTGTCATACCCTAATTTTGTCCGCCTAGGTTTAAAACCCTAATTTTCCGCAAAAAATAAATAATATGAGAAGTGTGGTTTTATTTTGAAGAGTGAAGAGCATTGTGCATGCATTTTTGGGTTTTAAAAGTCATTCTAGGGCTTTTAAATTCATTGTTAGAGTGGAAATGCATTTGTTGTTAAAAAACAAGGTTTTTAGGGCAAAAGGGTATTTTGGTCATTGTCAAAAATAAGATAATTTCTCATCAAGAATCATTGTGCAATTTTAGAGAAATTTATTTGAGGCAAAACATTTTTGGTCATGTATGTATGTATGCGCATGCATGCATACATTGTGCACAAAATTTCAAAAAGGATCAATAGGGAATATTCTACAAAAATTTCAAGATGAGGTTTTTATGATATTTTTGGTCATGGTGATCTCATAAAATGGCATATTCCTAAGGTTCCTTGTATGTGGCCTAAATTGGGTGTATTTTTGTACAATTATCCTAAGAAGAATAATCAAAAATGAAGGGATAATGGAATGGTCATATAATAGTACAATAGTACAAGATGACAACTAGCAAAACTTGGTGACCACTCCCACTACCTCTTGGCCGAATTTCACCCTCTCTATTCTCTCATTTTGTGTTTTCTCAATGTCCTCAATCCATGTGAGCCTCAATCCTAGCCTTTGATTCAAAATTAAAATCAAATCCTAGAGCACAACTAGTGCATATTGACCTAAATACCCTCAAACCTAGATGCATTCTATAAATACCCTATTAACCTTACCTCTCACGACTTTTGGCCTCATTTTCACTCACACAACCCTAGCACACAACTCCCTCTCCTAATTCCCTCTCTCTGCCGAAATCATACCACCTTCTTCCTCCATCAATTCTTCACTTCTCCTTCACCAAATCACCATTTTCTCACCTCATTTCCATTCCTACTACATATATCTTCCTTCTCACCTAATTTAATTCAAGCTTGCATCATCAAATGGCATTTTTAAGCAAGCATTTCGTGGGTTTCATTGAAGTTTGGTGAAGATTCAAGTTGATTTGTGGTCTTGTTCTTCATATTAGTCATTCCTTAGCTTGGATTTGAGGTAAACTTCTTAAAACCTAGCATCATCTTCAACTTTTTTGCATCAAAATGTAGATATCATGTTTCTAATTTTGCATCCTACCATATTCATGCATTTTAGTGTTGTTATATTGTTGATTTGTTGATTGTTGTTGGTGAGAGGTGTCTCAAGCATTTTGACAAACACTGTGGGAGGTTTGGGTGCTTGAGATGCTTCTCACCATTGAATAAATTGTGATTTATGTTGTTTTCACTATGATCTTGCATTTTTGTTGAATAAAATGATGTGATGCTTCGCAAATCATGATTAGAATTAGGGTTTGTTAATTTTCTTGTGAAATGGATTTGCAATTGTGATCAAAAACGTTTTCTCAAGTTATTTTGATGTTAATAGATGGTATCTTGCTTGCAAGTCACTGTTATGTTGATGATTGGCAAGAGGACTCACACTTGTGCCTTTGCGCACTTAACTTTAAGTGTTGAGGATTGACTAAAATGATTCAACGCAATTGATTTGATGTTTTGATTGCAAAATATTGTTGCTAATTGATTGTATCTTGCTTGCAAATTGTTATATGTTGATGATTGGCAAGAAGACTCACACTTGTGTCTTTGTGCACTTCACTTTAAGTGTTGAGGATTGCCTAAGATGATTCAACACAACCTTGTGCTTTGATTGTAAACTTTGGTTTGCTTGTTAGTAACTTGTTTGCAAAGTTATTCTATGTTGAGGGTTGGCAAGAGGACTCTCACTTGTGCCTAGTGCACTTCACTTTAAGTGATGAGGATTGCCTAAGATGATTCAATTTTCTTTGTGCAATTCTTGCTTGAAAATGCAAATGCTAGTTTTCTAACTTGATTAATCAATTTTGGTTACAAAAATGACTTGTTAATGCCCTCTTTTGGTCACTTTTGGTCTTGCAAATGTGATGTTCTTTCTAGGTCAATGTTATGCTTTAATGTTGATGATTTGGTAAAAGGACTAGACACTTATGCACTTGTGCATTGTCTCAAGCGTCAAGGATTACTAAAAGGGATTCAACCTTGTGCTTTATCTTGTGTTGACACCTAATTGAATTGAACTTTTGTATGATCTCTTTGTGTGCCTATTGATGATCTTACATATGCATGCCATTAGATGTTGATGACTAAGTGTCATTCTTGTGCTCAAATGTTGTAATTGGTAATGTTTATGCTTATGCTTACATTGTTGATTGCTTTGCTTGCAATTTGTTAAATGTTGCACTTTGGTTCTTGACTTGGAAATTGATTGAATGTTCTACTTTCTTTTCCTTTTGGATGCCACGCCATCCCAACAAACCTTTTGTGACCAATGTCACCATCAAACTCCCTTCTCCTTTCTTCAAATCAGTCATTTTCTAAAGCTTTTTCCAAACTCAATCTTTTCTTAAATTGTTTTCATAAGACAATCAAATTCTTTCTAAGATCAACAATAAACCTTTTAGAAAACTCATAAGGAGGTAAGTCGGACGTACGGCCGGTGTTGTCTAGCGTCCTAAGATCGGAGCTGTACACTCAAACATCTTGGGATACTTATGAGAATTAAAACAAGTAATTAACAACTTGAACCCTATTTCAAAAAATGAGTAAGGAATTGAGTCGGATGTACATCCGGTATTGGTTAGCGTCTTAGGGTTAGCGAGCTGTACAGTTCAGGCAAGCCTAAGATACTTGCCAAATAAAAGCAACCAACCTCACAACAAATCTTTTTCTTCCTTAATCAAAAAAAACATTTTCAATAAGTAGGGGGCACGTCGTCTGTACAGGCGGGGTTGTCTTTGTTCTAGGTCTAGTGGACTGTACAGTCTAGGACCGAAAACCCCTACAATAAAAAACACCAACACAAAGTTTCTCGACTAAAGAGAACTACGTAAGCTTTGAATTCTCCATCGCACCGGGAGATACGTAGGAGCGGGTCACATCCCGTCAAGCACACTTTTAAAAAATAATAAAAAGATTCTTCTTTTCCCCCGTTTTCAAAAACACTTTTCTCAAATAAAAAAGAAGTAGAACGAATTGTTTCAAATCAACTCTGTCAAAACCGCACATCAAGTTAAAGGTTCCCTTTTCGGTAGAAAGGAGGTGTGGGATGCTAATACCTTCCCCACACCTAACCGACCCCCGAACCTACATCTCTAGTTCTCAAAGGACCACCCCGCCTTAAAAAGGACCCTTTTTCAATGTTTTGGTCCCTAAATAAAAAATGTTGATGGCGGCTTCACAAATTTTCACGTTGTACAATGAAAGGTCCAAACTGGATTTTTTTCGGGGTGCAACAACGTTAAATAAGCACTGCGTGGGAGGCAACCCAAGGGTAATGTGTTTGTTTTGTTTATTTTTTTGTAGGATAAATCAGAAAAAGAAAGAAAAAAATGAGAAAAGAAAAAAGAGAAAAATGTGTATCACAATATTTCTTGAAGTCTCAGGCAATCAAAGTCGTTTTAAGAGTATGAGCATGATCTGTATCAAAGAGGGGCTGGCCTGGGTGTTCGGCGTAACAAAAACAAAATTTTAGTACTGAGAAGGTGGCACGATCCGTGCTCATCCCTGCACGGTTCGTGAGTATTAAAAAGAGAAAAAAATGTTGCTACTGCGTAAGTAAAATACGGCCGTGGTCCACCCAGGCACGACCCATGCCTGATTTAATGAAAAAAATGATGCATCTGCGTAAGACACGCACGGTCCGTGCGCCCTCCTGGTATGACCCGTGCGTACTGGTGATTAATTTGGTACAGAAATTGTGAACAACACACACGGTCCATGCGCCCTCTTGGCACGATCCGTGCGTAACCTTCTGCCCATTCCGTGTCTCTCTCAAAATACAAGTACACGAATTTTCCACTCTCAAACCATCATCATCTTCTCTTCATCTTTTCCACTCCAAAACCTCCACACCCAAAACTTAAAATCTTTCAAAAACACTCAAATCTTCACCAAACCTCACAAATTTTAACTCAAAACAACTACCCACAACCTCCTCTACAAAACCCAACCATCAAAATCATCACTCATCCACTCTACACAAAACCCCCAAATTCGTACACCACCAAACCCCATAACCAAAACCTCCAAAAACTACCTCCAATCCTCTCCCAAACACCACATTGACACCCAATCTTCAATACCCACCACCAAAACCATCCTATTTCTCCCCAAAAACTCCAAAAATCTCAAATTTTACCAAAACCCCAAATTTGAGAAAAGGGACCATGGCACTCAAAAAGGCTAAAACTGTTGATGTTGCCAGAGGCAAAAAGAGGGCTGGTTCAAGTGCTACTAATGAGCTTGGCATCATTTTCAAAAATAAAACTCAAAGAGAGCAGTATGAATCGCATGAAGGACGAAAGATTGTCGCCACGAGGTATCCCGATTTCTTTCTCACTTGATACTGTTGTTGAATAATCTTGGTTGGTTGAGTTTCTTGAGACCTGCAAGGGCAACTTATTTTGCACTTACCCGTGAATTTTTGAGTTCATTGTGCCTTGTTGAAGATAGACTGTCCTTTAGGCTCTTTAATGAAGATTATGAAATGTCCTTGGATGAATTTGGAGAGAAATTGGGGTTTGCCAATGTCGGTTTAATTCATGATTCAAGAGACCCAGCTGTTAGGCCAGAAGGGTATAACCCTAATGCTTTTTGGACCCAAATCACTAGAAAGGGTCAATATGAGGCAAGAGTAGCAAAAGCAGGTTCAATTCATAATCCGGCCTTCTGGTATGTTGCTAGGGTAATGGCTTGTACTATATGTGGCTGGGGTGAAATGGGTGGAGTTAGGACTAATGAGCTTTTTCTGTTGTGGGCAATGGTGAATCAAATGCAAGTAAACACAATTGATCTAGATATTGTGATTTGTGGGATGGTAAACTTAATTGCT
The DNA here is from genome assembly GCA_963573325.1 of Astragalus glycyphyllos. NCBI lineage: Eukaryota > Viridiplantae > Streptophyta > Magnoliopsida > Fabales > Fabaceae > Astragalus > Astragalus glycyphyllos. The sequence goes on along the minus strand of OY754312.1, from coordinate 62,892,255 downwards.
CAAAAGTTGGGGCTAGGAGACAGGTTGATTAATCTGGATGCACTGGAGGGTAATACGACCATTGATCTAGATATATGCATCAGTATGTTTTTGGTCAGACCAGCAAATAGTGAGAGAACAAGATTTCATTTGCTCATTGAAAAGCAAAAATCCATCCTAATGCCAAACCCGGCTAGGACGGATACAAGAGTTCAAGAGAACTGGCTGTATTTGGATGCTGCTGGAGAAATACCTCAAGAAGTGCCAGTCCAAGAGAGAGAAGAGGAGATGGCTGAGCAGGCAATGCAGAATAAGCCTGATTTTAATATGCAAGAGTGGCTTACAGAATTCAAGGAGAACAACAAAGGCAAGGAGCTGAGTTGCAGATCATCAGAGAAGAACAGCAGAGTCAAAGTCAACCGATGGGACGAATGACATACATGCTCTAGTCCCTGATGCAGCACTTTGGCATTGACGAGGCACCTCCGCCTGGACAGCTTTGAACATGTGCTTATAATTGAAATACATTGAGGACAATGTCTAGTCCAAGCAGGGGGGGAGGGGGTTCTTTACCCTTTACTTTATCGTACTTTTCATTTTCGTTTGTTTTGTGTTTGTTTTTGTTCCGGACTGGGCCAAACGTTCACTAGCTTGGGCCTAGCCCACTTCGGTACTTCAGGACGCCCACGAACGCACCTAACCCGTACTCAACGGTCAGGATCTTCCACGTGCATCCAACGGCCCAGGTACGGCACTCTGTCTATAATTTGAGGCTTCGCCCTCCAATTCCAGGTACGATCACTACGATAACGACACAATAAACACAACGCAACTACACTTTCTCAATCTCTCACTCTTCTCTCTTACTTTTCTCCCTTCTCTTTACTGACTTGGGCGTTGGAGTGTCTTGCAGGTACCCTCCACCTGACGTGGACAAAGGATTACCTCAGGCCGTCTGAACCTCAATCTTCATCCTTTCGAAGCACACCAACTGGAAGCACATTCATTCATCCTGAGCCCCGGGTTCGGCCAGTCGCAGAGCTCGAGCTTCTCAGGACCGTACTCCGGTACCGACCAATGGCGACCACTGTGGGAGCATCGTCACTTGCTTCCGAATTCTATCGAATCTATCTCATTTCCCCTTTGCGGCGCAGACTCTTTTAACATGGATCAACTCTGCCATCTCTCTGGACTGCTTCTCCTCCCTGAGGTATGTTCCGACTTCCAACAATCACTTCATGCACTACGTTCTCCTTTTGTCTGCAGGTCTCGCTCGCCTCCAACATGGCTTGAGCTCATCTCCATGACAAAGGCAACAATGTTCATCAACTTATTATGGACTTTCGTCTTATTCTGATTTGTTCCATCCAAGCGCGGACTTCTTTGAATTTTCTCTTAATCTCGGATCTTCGCAAAGCTACGCTCGCCTCCCAAGCACGGCTTGAGCTCGCAAAGTCACACTCGCCTCCCCAGCATGGCTTGAGTTTTCATCCTATCTCGGATTTTCTCATTCATTAGGACGGATCTCCTAGAATTCTTGCATCTGATCTCGGATTTCTATCTCTAATTGGATCTTCATCCAACCTCTACCAAGGAGATTTCTCTGCAGGTTTCTTTATCTGACCTCGGATCTCTGCCTCGCTCTCCCAGCATTCATCAGCAGCCCACAGCGGCTCCAATGGCTCTCTGATCTCCGAGCTCCGCGCTCCATCAGAGAGTCCGACCTTCCCTCTGATGTCAGAGCTGACGAGCTTCATCAGAGGCCGAAGGGTTCCCAATTTCGCCCCGTGCAAGCCTATCTCCCTCTGATGTCCGAGCTGACGAGCTCCATCAGAGGCCGAGATCTTCCCAATTTCACCTTGTGCGAGCCTGCAGCACCTCTAATCTCCGAGGTCCGCGCTCCATCAGGGGCTGAAGGGGGGGGGTCCACAGCGACCTCCGTTGGAGGAATTTATGGAGAGAGGAGCCCGTAGCGACTTTCTCATTTATGAAGGCTAAGGCCCGCAGTGGCTCTTATGCAATCTCGCTACAGAGAGGGGGGGCCCAGCGGCCTTCCCATCTATGAAGCTCGTCCTACAACGGCCCTCTTTGGAATCTTGTTTAAATTGCTGGAATCTCACAGGTGTCCAGACTTCTATTATCTACAGCGGACTTCTACTCTTCTATCAGCGAAGGAGTTATATTATTTTGACCTACGCCAGAGTCTGACCTTTCTACGAATTTTATTCTCTCATCTCGGCAACGGATCTCTACCCTACTTCGAGCATTCAATCAAAACATGCAAATAATTCAAGGCATAAAAGCGAAGTTGATAAAGTCAAGAATGAATAAAAGTCGGAGAAAGGGGACGGTGCCCGATGTACTTTACAAATAAGAATTGGCCCCGGACATGCTGATAACAATAAAATATGATTGTTATTACCTCTTATTTCAAGCATAAATCATTGTTAACTCTCAAGAAATATAGTAATTAATGTTGTAAATATGTTAGTTTTGAGTAGCTTAAGGTGTAAGCTTGAATTTGTTATAATTGGCACTTTGATGCCCAATTGTGATTTAATGTGTTTATTCAATTGCTGCAGCGCTTATTGTGGTAGCAATGCCAAATTACACCACATGAGGAAGAAAGCAATAAGAAACACAGAAATTGAGGAAGGGACACTTGTCAGCTGTGTCCAGACGTGGGTGTGCGTGCCAATCATGGAATATATTCGCTGATGACCTAGGGATTTGGGCAAAAAGGACCTTTTGCCCTCATTAAAGGACAAAAGGCGCCTCCCCAATTAGGGTTACCTCTCATCCGTAGCCTCTTCTATATAAAGGACCACATTCCCAGAATTAGGAAAAGCTGAAATTTAAGGTATAGAGATAGCCTCAAGCTTCGTGCCTTCTCCAAGTTACCTAAAAGATCTATTGCTGGAATTGTCATTGCTGCAGCAACACTGAAGCTTCATTTCTTGGAAGAAGCTACATTGGAGAGCTGGGATTGCTTCGTTGATATTCAATGAAGCTATTCCTTCGTTCAAGAGTGTAGTATAAACTCTCTCCTTGGGATTTAGTATGACTTCTTCATTTATCTTAATATTTAAGTTAGTTTCTTTGTTGTCAAAGCTCACCATGAGGTAAACTCTTGTAGTTGGGATGCAAAACTGAATGTAATGAATTTATTATGTTATTAATGTTTATGTTTAAGTGTTGAGTACTTTATCTTGTGTGCTTTTAATATTTACATCTTAGATTAGGATTGGCCTTCTAATCTAAGTAGCATTTATATTCACAGAGATGGTTTGTAAATTTACCCCACAAGATAACATGGTATGTTGCATAATAGAGATATTGTTGTTCCTTGTCTTAACCCTAGAGATAGGGGAGGCATAATCCATGAGGCGAACACTGCGGGTGCTTCAGCAGCCTAGGACAATACTCCTTTCTGGTATAGAGATAAACTAGTAGGAAAAAAACCTAGTGTCAAGTATTTGAGAAAATACGCAATTGCGGCAGCACCTAGTGCTACAGCACTTAACATAGCATTTTTGTACACTTTACTGAAATTACTGAAAGTGAATGCATCTCAACTTGTTCCAATTATCTGATCTTCATTACCCTGATACTTTTTAATATTGTTGCATGTTACCAGATATTTGTGTCATTTACTTTATTTTTACCATCACTAATTTGTTGATTAAATTAAGCTTTGTTTAAGTGCTAATCCTTGTGGGAACGAACTTTACTTTCACTTTATTACTTGTTGATAGTGTATACTTGCACTATCACATTTTTAGGCAACAAGTTTTTGGCGTCGTTGCCGGGGATTAAATAGCTTAAAACAATGTTTAATTAATTGGCAAACTAGTGATTTTTGTTGCTGATTTTGGTGCTCTATTTCTGTTTGTTCAGTATTAGAATTGCTACAGCAACTGTTGCTGCAGCATATGCACAGGTGCAGTTCACCAGAATTTCAACTTCATCCTGAAATAGAAAGATTGTTTAAGGCTTTGAGACGGGATCATGATCACTCAAGACTCATTTCATTGGGCAGAGCTGTCAATAGGGCTACACCACCACCTTCTAATCATGGGGGAACACCACCTCCTAGCAACCATGGTTTTGACAGGCATACTATAGTTGCCACTGAGCAACCTGAACATGTGAGACAAGTTTTGAATGAAACAGTCATAGGCATGGCTAATGACAAGGACAGACCTATGAGGGATTATGCAATTTTTGACCCTCATACTATGCAAACTAGCATAGTAAGGCCTGAACTTGCCACAACTCATTTTGAATTTAAGCCTATGATGTTTCAAATGCTTCAAACAATAGGGCAATTTGGTGGAGGACCAACTGAGGACCCACATTTGCATTTAAAACAATTTGTAGAAGTTTGTAGTAATTTCATTCTCCCAGGTGTAAGTGATGATGCTTTTAAACGTAAACTTTTTCCTTGTTCCTTGAAGGATAGAGCTAAGGTTTGGTTAAATTCCTTTGAACCTAACTCTATCACTACTTGGAATGAGATGGCTGAGAAATTTATGACAAAATACTTTCCACCTATCAAGAATGCCAGGATGAGAACTGAAATTACATCTTTTAGACAAACTGAATTTGAAACTTTGTTTGAAGCATGGGAAAGATTCAAAGAATTGTTAAGAAAATGTCCACATAATGGGTTGCCTGTGGTTGTTCAAATGGAAACTTTTTACAATGGTTTGGAACCTCAAACTAGACTGATGCTTGATGCTTCTTCTGGTGGAGTCTTGCTGAATGGCTCTTACCAAGATGCTTATGATCTTATTGAAACCATTGCTGCAAACAGTTATCAATGGCCAACAGCCAGGGTTAGTGCTCAGAAGAAAGTCGCTGGTTTGCATGAAGAGAGTGAAGTAACTGCTTTAACTGCTCAGGTTGCATCCTTGTCCAACATGATCAAAAATATGAGTGCAACACCTGCTGCAGCAACTGAATCTGTACCAGAGACAAAAGTAGCAGCAATTGAACAAGTACCAGTGGTTTCTGCTAGTTGTGTGTACTGTGGAGGAGGCCACTTGTATGAAGAATGCCCTGCAAACCCTATTTCAGTCAACTATGTGGGATATCACAAGAACAATAATCCATATTCTCGTACTTACAATCCTGGGTGGAAGAACCATCCAAATTTCAAATGGAGCAACAATGCAACACCTGCCACAGCTCCTGCAACACCACCAGGATTCCCTGCTCAACCCAAGGCTGCAGCACCAATAGGAGGCAATAAAATAGGAGGGTTCATCAGATATGTCTTGATCTCGTCGAAAGCTACTTGATGTTCGTCATCCCACTTGAAAACATCATCCTTCTTCAGTCGAAGTAATGGCGAGAATATTTGAGTCTTGCCACTTAGATTTGATATAAATCTTCTAAGGAAATTGACTTTTCCTAATAATGACTGTAATTCTTTCTTTGTTGAAGGAGGTTGTGTTTCCATGATAGCTTTCGTCTTGTTTTGATTTATTTCAATGCCTTTTTTGTGCACAACAAAGCCCAAGAAATCACCCGCACTTACACAAAAGGCACATTTGAGTGGATTCATTTTCAATCCATATTTTCTCATTCTTTCGAATGATAGTCGTAGATGATCTAAATGACCATTTTCTGATGAAGACTTAACAACTATGTCATCTATATAGACTTGCATAAAACTTTCTATAAAATCATGGAACATAATGTTCATAGCTCTTTGATATGTAGCACCAGCATTTTTTAAACCAAATGGCATCATACCCATTCATAAACACCTAATGCCCCTGGGCATCGAAATGCTGTTTTTGAAATGTCTTCTTCAGCAATAAAAATTTGGTTATAACCAGAATATCCATCAAGCATGCTTAAATATTCATAACCAGCCGCTGAATCAACCAACATTTCTGCCACAAGCATTGGGTATTGATCTTTGGGAGTAGCATTATTTAGATCTCTAAAATCTATGCAAACTCTAAGTGTACCATTTTTCTTAATTACAGGAACTATATTAGCAAGCCAATCAACATTCCTGGCAGTTCTGATGAACTTGCTTTTCAATAGCCTTTCGATTTCTGCTTTGATCTTCGACATGATTTCTGGTGCAAATCTTCTTGGTGTTTGCTTCACAGGCTTCTTCTCTGGTCGAATAGGTAACTTCAACTCAACCACCTCTCTTTTCAGCCCTGGCATCTCATTGTAATCCCAAGCGAAGCAATCTTTGTATTCCTTTAGCAATTTGACAATCTGCACTCTGATGTCTTTGTTGATCTTTGTACTAATATATGTTGGTCTTCTGGTTGAACCATCTCCCAAATCAATTTCTTCTAAAGGATCTTGTGCCTGTATTTTCTTGGTCGAACCCATTGGATCTTTCTCAAATCCTAATGGTTCATCATCATAGACACCATCAAGTCTCTGTGTTTCGACCATGATTTCTTTGTTATTATCTTCTGTGGCTAAAGCAACCATTTGATGTAACTCAGCTTCTAGAATAGCTTTTTCTTTGTTTTCGGACACATAGGCCGTAATTCTTTCCCATGCATTGGGCTTTATAATCATTTCAAAGTCTATCCCAGCCAGTAGGCTTAACAAAGCCTCTTGGTGATCGTAAGACCATTTGTGCTTAGAGTTTATAGTAAACACCGCTGGTCTCCAATTTGGTTAACTTGCAGGATCAACCAGTGAATCCTAAGACCATTTGTGCTTAGAGTTTATAGTTTATTATGATGTTCTTGAATTGTCTCGCGTTTTAACCAGAAAAGAGGAAAGAAATAACTGATTCCTTCGCGCGAAGTTATCAGAGTACTTCAGAGAAGAAGAACTTGAACGATAAAAACAAGTAAAATGAAAGAAAAACAAATTAAAATTGCATTAAAGTTAAAGGAAATGGTGCACAAATTTATACATTGTTTCTCTGACTCGTTTTTCTCTTGAATGCGGAAGTTAGAGCGTGAGAAGTAAAATATGAGTTTTTGTGAACTTTGTTTCTTCTCAGAAACTACTATTTATACTTAGTGGGAGGAGCAGAAACTGCCCTCAAAAATAGTTATAAAAATGTTGGTAACTGCTACTCTTTTCGACCAACTGCTAGCTTTTCAGCGCATAACTACTTAGTCTTCTGTCTGTCGAAGCTTGTGTCCATTTTCCTCTTTCTTGTTTTTGTTTTTCTGGAAGCCTGTCAAATCTGCCCTGAACATGATCTTTGTCGAAATCCTCTGATCTATGTCAAAGTATAAGTCAAACCCTGTTGACTATTTTAAATGAAGGCTGTCGAAATTACAGGCTAACACCATGATTACTGTAGTTTAGGTCCACAAAGTTAACTATGTGGATTTTCAATATCACATTATCAGCTTGTGTTGTCTATCTTTGAAGCATTTGTTTAATGAACATGCATAAGAATGCAAATATAGATTAATGAGTCAGTTAACTTGGTTCTAGGTCTATGGTATGGACATATATGACAGGTGAAGGGATGAAGGACATGTTTATTGCCGAAGCTCATGAAAAGGCAGGCTTTCCCCAGCTTAGGAAATGTGGGTCTGCCCCAATTTTAACTTCTGATGATGCTGAATGAATAGCTTGCCCCTGTCTAGTGATGAAAACAACTAGGGGTATAGAGGAAATGATGAATTGGAAATACCTTTGCTTTGGAATGAAAGGTGGCAAACAAGAGATTTTGTCTCAGCCCATCGAGTTTGGTGTTCCCCAACTATGACCAAGACAAAGTTGCCCCGACTGAAGTGACATTGTGACAGGGTTTGTTTAGGAATAGAGTTGAGGAATTGTCTTGATACGATTTTATGGATGTGAATATGACAAGGGGATGAGATGGGTGTAGGGTGAATTTCCCCAATTGTAGGTGGAGCAAATGGTGACAGGATTGCCCCACTTTGGAATGGTATTTCAAATGGTTGCTTTAAGTGAGGTTGTGAAAGGTGACAGAGTTAGGGTAATGGTTATATAGATTGGCTGTGGTATATGAGTGGGATGGACAATGGACAAAGCTTAAGTGGAAGGAGCGGTGAAGGGAATCTCCCCAGTGAATCCTAGTACAAACTTTTGGCTCTCTTTTAAGAGAAATCCCAAAGACTATGAATGTCTTGACTTTTGAGATGATGAAAATTTCACGTGGTGATCACTAAACCTTGTCTTGATACCAGCGCACCTTCAATGAATCTTGAAGTGTAAACCCTTTTTTTGAGCTTTCTTCTTCTTCTTTTTTTTGATTTTTTTTTAGCAAACATATTGTAAAGATAAACTTATTTGTCCTAAAATTAAAACTTTAAGAAAATGAAAGCAATCAATCAATGATCAGAATGGGTTTTTTAGGGTTGTAATGTGGCCAATGAAGGAAATAGGTTATAATGTGGCGAATGGTTGGAGGTTTATGAAAGAAAGAGGTTGTAATGTGGCCGATGGTTATGAGTTTGTGAAAGAAGTAATTATTAGGCCCAATGAGGTATTTGACGGTTTATGAAAGGAAGGATAATTAGGCTGAAGGATGTGTTTGAGGTTTTATTGAGACAATGATCTCTTATGCGCCTCATGGTAGAATGGACCTGTTTAGATTTGTAAAGCGGCCAAAGGTTTATGGAGGATAGGATATTTAGGCCAAAAGAAGTGTTTGAGGGTTTCATTGAAACAAGGATCTTTTATTTAATGGTATGAAGTATCAGCTCATGATTTCAACTACTTTTGCTTTTTTGCTTGATTCAGGATTTTTTCAACCTTCTTTTTTTGATTTTTTTTTTTGGTGACTTTTCTTTCTCTTTTTTTTTGAGCTGAGTGAGCTGATAAAAGTGATACACCATTTTTAGATGTGGAATTTGATCCTTGTCTAGGGTGATTGAGTGATTTTTGGTTTTTCAGCTCAAAGTGGGTAGGAAAGGATTTTTGGTATGGAAAGAGGGTCCAAACTTCATTTCAAATCAAGACTGCTTATTTTCTCAAAATATAACTCAAGGACAAAAATTTATTTATTTTATATATTTGCTCTTTTTCTTTATTTCTTTTTATATGCCCTAATTTTTGCTTAGGCTGCTCTTGCGAGTTTTCAACCTAACAGGCTTTTTTGAATTTTTTTTTGTAAATGACTTGCACTTGGACCAAGTGAATGTAATGTTGACAAGGTATTTTAGTGATCGAAAATTTTCCCCAGTTTGGAGGACCTAAAGTGTTACTTCAGTAGTGGGATCCAACAAAAGTCAACTATGTAGTGATGTGAGGAATATGTACTTTATGGGTGGTCGGGGTGGGATTAGACACGAACAGGGGGCAAAGATGGGGACGCTAACTGACTCAAACAAGAATAAAAACATGTCACACATGTTTACTACATGAATGCTTCATAGAGAGTTAACATTTGGTAAAACATGATAGAAATTTTTTATAACACATTTGTTAACTAAATGGACCATTATGAATATTTAACATGGAATGGATGAGATGCAACACTTTGCTGATAAAAAATATGAATGAGCTGCAAACAGTGAATAACTTCATTTTTTGAAAAATTGAGTGTCTGAAAACAACTTGAGTTGGCAACTTCCAAAGAAGAAGAATCAATTAGAGTGTATTTCGCAAGAACGTGTCATCTCTCATCACAGTTTTTTTTTAATTAAAAAGGATGCTCATGTTTTTTTTTTTAAATCTAATGGATGAACTGACACATGATGATGGACTTCCAAAGTATAATTTATAATTTAAAATGGAATGCTAACTAGATATTATTTTTTGATGATGGATGATGCAAGAATAATCACATAAAATTTTTATTTTTTGGTTTGAAATGATGCATGCAAAAATGACAAGTTTTTTTGTTTTTTTTGTTTTATTTAGAAAATGATGCATGAATGGAGAAATAATGCATTTGAAGAAAGATAACAACATGAGTGAGATGATGTATGAATGTTATGTTTTTTTTTTTTAAAAAAAAAATGTAATGCCTACACTACTTGATGATGATCTTTTGTGAATGATTTTTGAATGAATGGAAATGCATGCAAAATGAGATGTTTATATATCTTTTTTTTTTACGATATGCAAAGAAAAAGAAAAATGCATGAGCTATGTTTCTAAAAATAAATTGCAAAAATATGGTTTTTGAATTTTCTCTTTTTTTTGAAAAAAGTGTATTAGGTTTGTTTGAATGCAGTCCTTTGTGTCCTAAGAGGGTTCCTTTAAGAAATGATCTAAGACTTTTTCTATTAAGTGAACCTTTCAAGGGGTAGCTCTATAAAGTCCTAAATAAGGTTCCTAGAGCTAACGACCCCAGTTAAAAATGCTAATTGTAACAATAGGCAAGCTATTAGAAGTGATAGCACCCTCGAAAGGGACCAAACTCTAGGTGAGGCTTTCGTAACCACTGAGCTGGATGTACATCCAGAAGGCCATAACTACGCAACCTCGTTCTAACGTAGGTTATGCTCCAGTCCGGGTGGACTATTCTCACATGTGTGCAAAAGCGTGATAGTGGAGTGTGTGGAGGAGCAAAATATCAAGAATACCCTCCAAGCTGCAAAACAAACAAACACATATACAAAAATATTGTGTTCTATCCTAGGGTTTACATATCATATATAAATATCACATGTAATACGAAATAAAAGACAAAAAGGGAAGGGTAAAAATAAACATTAAATTAACAACTAATTCTACAACTAATTAGACTGGGCTTGACTCTCTGAAATGTCCCCAGCGGAGTCGCCAGCTGTAGCAACCGAAAAATTCAGGAGAGGATTCCTCGAAGGTTCAAAAAGATGAAGCCGCCACCAAATTTAGTTTAAGGGTAAATATTGGAAAATCCCTATTGATCGGATAAGGGTCCTTGAGACCAGATTAGGGTTCGGGAGTCGGTTATGTGTGGGGAAGGTATTAGCACCCCACGACATCCTTCCTAAAGAAGATTGCCTTCTAATTAGTTGTATTTTATGTTTATTTTACCCTTTTATTAAAAAGAAGATGACTAAGAAGATTTTTTTCATTTTTGAGCTTGACAGGAGTGAGCCCCTGCTCCTACGTATCTCCAGGTGCGATGGAGAAATCAAAGTTACGTAGTTCTTGGAAAAAGTTTTGTTGGTTTGTGATTTTTATTTAGAGGTTCTAGGGCTTTTGATCCGTAACGGTTCATTCGTCTTCGAACGCTGATCAACCCGATCATACGATTGACTCAATCCCCTATTTTGAAAAATGGTTTTCTTTATTTGAAAGAGAGAGATGTGTTTGTATTTTTTAGTTTAGGAAATTGTTTGTTTCAAATAGGAATTTCTGGACCTGATCCGTAACGGTTTATTGGTGGCCCTAAAAAGTTGACTGACCCGACTGTACGGTCGACTCAATCCCCTATTTTTGAAATTATTTAGTATTTTTATAAATTTTTGTGAAAGAGATTGTTTCATTTTGAAAAGAAATAAATAAAAACGAGAGGGGGCTATATTATTAAAACAGGGGTGCAAGTAATAAAAGGGGGTGTAAGTAATAAGTGTTCTGATTAAAGAACTTAAAATAAAAGTAAGACCAAAGCCCATCAGCCTAATAACTTAACTCAAACCTAATGCTTGCTTCCTCTAAACTTTTCAGCGCCGCACAGACCACATGGGGAGAGAGAAGTTGCAAAACTTCTGATTTTTCTTGAGAGATTTCTGGCGATTTTCACGGTGAGAGAGAGAAAGATGTGGGATGAGAGAGAGAAAAGAGAGAACATGAACAGAGGGAGAAAGGGAGAGCAGAAAACGACGGTGAGGAAAAACGCCTCCATGGCGAGCTCCGGCGAGGGTGACGCGTGGTGATGGTGGCGACTTCAAAAGCTTCAACGGTGACGACCGCGCGGGGTGGTGCTGCTACAACTAAAACGGGTGGTTTGGGATGGTGTGGTGACGAAAACATAAGGGAATTCGACGGTGTTATGCCCGACGACCACTGTCTACGGTGGTCGGTGCTACAAGTGAGTTTATGATTTCGTTTGCTTGTTTTTTTTCTTTTATATTTTTTCTTCATCTCTTCATCTATTCTACTCCTATTTTGGTTTCTGGAACCCTAACTTTTCAATTGTTAATTTTAAAAACAGAATTGTTAAACTAATTTTTCCTAAAAAACTCTAATTCTGATTCTAATTTCGTTTTTTAGTCCAAATTCCTAAATTGATCTCCTTTTTTAAAACCCTAATCCTAATTTCAATGGATCTGGTTGTTAATCTTCTAAATCAGAGTTAACACATCAAATAATCAACCTAAATTATTTCTATGTTTTTAACCTAAACACGTTTTTTTAGCTTTTTTGGATCTAGTTTAAGAAATGGACATGGCAAAGCAAAGCAAAGCATGAGAATAGCTTTGCTAGCCTTGGGACAATAAGGTTGTGCTTAATGGGTCCCTGCGATGATCAACTATGAGAATAGGTTTGATCATCGTTTCGAGACACATTCTCGCATTCCAAAAGGAAGCTTGAATTATACCAAAAGAATACATTTTCCTTAAAAACAAATTCAATATAAGATAGAGGATAGTTAAAGGGTTGTTTATATTCCGTCATTGTGGTTTAACCACGATACCAATGCGTCTTTTATATTCTGAATTTTACACAACAAAAATACTCATTTTTATCAAACTATTCCTTTTCAGCTAATCAACATCGAAAAATAGATTAATAATCACACTTTACTCCCTGTGGATCGATACTTTCTATTACGCGATAAGACTGTGCACTTGCGGCCTATCATATATCACCTCGGATTGTAGTAGGGAGTTCCATGTTGGGGTTTCGCGTTATCTTACGAGGGCCAGAACGGTGGTCAGTAAGTTACTCGTATCCTGGGCTCACATTTCAATATCTGTTTCCGATGCTTTTTGCCATCAACGTCTTCTTTTGAGACTTGTTTGTGGTCTCGCCTTGGCAATTAGGAATCTGGTGATCATGAAGCAATTGTTGTGGCGGTTCTTCCAAGCATGGATGCCTATCTTTTGGGTTGGGAACATCGTCTTGCTCGTTCGTCGATCACCTTAGGAGCTTTGTAGTTGCTTTCTAGCCTTCACTTATATGTGACTCCTGTAGATAACTTTAGGTTAATCCCAATGTCTTTGTAATGTCCCGTTTCCTTGTAATCTCTTACTTTGAATAAAATAACTGCCTTCTTCTTTTCTTGCAAATCTAGCTCGGTCCACTATTAGTGTCTTTGGGGCCTTTAGGGTTGATCCCATTTAATCATTTTGACTGCTATAGATGGGGTATCTGATAGCTTTATCTTGGATCTTTTGGGCAATTTTTGTTCGAGGCCTTTTTGAGAGCATGGATTGTTTTCCTCAAATGCCTGCTTGCTTTTTTGGAGAAGATCAATCACTGGGTATTGTTCGTGTCCGAACTCAAGAGAGAGAGAGAGAGAGAGAGAGACCTTGCGGTAGTAGATCGGTCGTCCGAGGTCAATCTCCAAGTCGAGGTTGGAGCATCCGAGGTAGTTCTTCAAGCTGAGGCTGAGGTCGGTGGTGGTGGTGGTACCTGCAAAGAGACTCTGACGCTCAAGTTAGAGAGGGAAGTGATAATAAGGAGAAGTTATGAGAAATGAATTGTGTACCTTTTGTCTTGGTTACAGGCCTATTTATATGTGCTAAGATGGAGTAAGGAGTGCTTTGGGGCACAAGGAAGATGTGAGATCTAAGCCGTTCAATTAGGTCGCGCGATCTCCACCGTTCTTGAGGCATGGCACACGGATTGCCAATGATGTGAGTTCCTTGGTATGTTTGGACCGCCAAGTTGGGCCCAAAATCTGGAATGGGCTTGGGCCCAGGCCGGAACCTTAGCCCCCCAAGTCGAGGTCGGCCAAGCGAGGTAAGGGCGGCCTCGGCTTGAGATGCCATGTGTCAAATAGATAATAGTAGGATACATGAGAGAGAGATAGAGAAACCAGAAGTGAGGCTTGGGCGTTTGGTCTTGATTTCGGAGATCGTTGTGGGTCCGTCTCCGGGATCGCTGTGGATCCGTCTAGCCCTTAACTGAGAATTGAAGCTCGAAGTCAAGAGGGCCCGAAGCCGCAAGGACTTCTTCCGTCGGCCTCTTATGGAGTTCCGAACTCTGACATTAGAGGGAAGGCACAATCGCACGGGGCGAAAGAGGGGCAAAGCCGCAAGGACTTCTTCCTTCGGCCCTGATGGAGTTTCGAGCTCTGACATCAGAGGGAAGGCAAAGAGCCGCTGTGGACCTGAGCCGCTGTGGGCCTAGGCGCGCCTCATGACTGGGCATTTAAGCTCCGAGTCAGGGAGGACGGAGTCGCTGTGGACTTAGGCGTGCTCCATGACTAAGCATTTAAGCTTGGAGTCAGTGAGGACGGAGTCGCTGTGGACTTAGGTGCGCTCCATGACTGAGCATTTAAACTTGGAGTCAAGGAGGACGGAGTCGCTGTGGACTTAGGCGCACTCAATGACTGAGCATTTAAGCTCGGAGTTAGGGAGGACGTGTGTGTCGTTCTTTGACGGCCTTGCCTCATATCGTTGTCCGCCGAGTGGTCGGCTCGGTGTCGGACTCGGGTGAGTGGGGCATTGTAACAAGTCGAAAGATGACGTCGCCAAGGATCCTGAATGTTAGGAAGACATGAATATTCTAAACAGTAATTTTAAAGTGGCTAGGTGTGAAGCCTGACTGAAGAGAAGAGACTAAGGCCGGGGCTGAGCTGGAGCCCGGCAGAAGACGAGAAACTGAGGCCGAGGTGATCTGAAGTCCGGCCTCCTCATTGAGTATGTGGTGACTATGATCTTAGTAGCCCCCACTCATCGTTACTTCCTGTCATAAAAAACCATACAACAACTCCAAAGAAACATTGTTGTTAGGGTGACCAATGTCAAGTTAGCTGGGAAAGCAATAATAACCAAGGTAATCAAAACCGGACTGGATATTGAACCGGAAGAGGTAGCAGTTCAGGGGTTCTTGGGTTCAACCGGTTGAATCAGGGGTTGAACCGGAATTAATTAAATAGTTTATTTAATATATTTTTTACAATATATAAATGATAAAAAACAAAAAAGAATCATAATATGACATAATAAAACTATAATATTCAACAATCATAGATAATTAGATAGTATAATATAAATACTCTCATAGTAATATTAGTATACACATTTGTTTTTTAATTATTTATTTATTTATTACATCAATTTAAATATAAAAAATGATAAAAAATATCTCATATACCAAAAATCAACATCATTTATCATTTTTTTTCCAAAAATCAACTTGGTATACCATTTTTTAAGGAAAATAAACAAAATCCGGTTTTCTGCACGGTTCCCCGGTTTTTGGCCGGTTTCCTGTACGGTTCCCGGTTTTCAGCCCGTTATCCGGTTCAATTCCCGGTTTGCACCCCAAGCGGTTCTGGGGTTCATTTGGACCAGATAGGGGTCCGGTTCCCGGTTCAATCGGCTGAACCGGCCGGTCCGGTTTTGACAACCTTGATAATAACACAAGTGTACCGAGGTCGTTTTATCAAATATAGATAACATGAAACAATGAAGAAACAGATAAAATTTCGATGCATCATATCGGCCGCCCAAAACTATGAGGACCTAAACATGATTCTAATGATTGCAATATCATACGGTGAATATGCATGCTTATCCTTTATGCTCGGGCGATAACGGTTTAGAAGTGAATACAATAAAAGTAATTACTAAAAGTAACTATTAAATTAATACTTCGATCAAAATTGATTTGATGACCTCAAAATGATGTGGGCATTTAACTCGACTAATGCCTTAGTACTTCGTATATTGACAAAATTATGATGGTGTAAAGTTCCTCTAGCTCATGACTAATAAAAATTGCAAGCCTAACTTTCCAATTATTTATACATGTCACATGGTGATGAGCGGCATAAACATGGTTTAGCAATGAGAAAACGAAATCATATGAAAGCATTTTTCATCTCGACCACGCGATAAGAGGTAAATAACATCTATTGGCAATTTCTATCACGCATGTCTATAAGCTCATTGAGCTACAACTTATTATGCATTGGTGTAGTGATGTGTCATGCAATAAGGATTTGCAATTAATTTGGTGAAGTAAAAATCTCAGCGAATGATTAATTGAATGTCTACTACCCTAGTGTTATCACATGGATAAGTAAACCTGGGTATGGAGTGTTGTGGCGAGGTTGGATTAATAGCATGGAAATTGATGTCGGTCAATAGCGTGGTTAGTGCATTGCTTCCGAACTCAGGACCTCTTTGATGTCGTCGGTGTGATGAATGTATCCAGACTTCGGCATCGGTACCTCAGTTCCAAACTCACCAAAAGAAAGTGAGTTAGCCATAACATGGATGAAATTCATATATGAAGTTTAGTCTTATTTTGAGAATAAGATCAAAATGCATTAAATGTTAAGACATAAATGTGGTCGTTCAAGAATTGATTACTTTTTGTTATGGTAATGTTTCTATATGCTATTAACACTCCTAAAAGGCCCATTTTCTCACTGGCTCATCCTCTAAGGTGAGCCCATAATTCAACGCTTCAGATGCAGCCAACACATCCAACGGTTCATGATCATTAGGTCAACACCATTCAAAGCCTATAAATACCACATTCAATGCTCATTAATGGTAAGCTATTCTACTCATAACATACTCTGCGTGACTAACCTACTGACTTGGGCGTCGGAGTGTCATTGCAGGACCAACAACCCAACCTCGACCGGAACGTTGAAAATCAAGGATCACACCTACCAACTACCTCAAGTCGACCTCTAAGGTCAGGAGTACGGTACAGAACATTGGCGACCACAGTGGGAGTCGAACCCACGACCACAGTGGGGTCAGTACTCAGACCTCGTCCCTTTACCTTGATCGACAATGGCCCCGGTCCTACGTCCGAAGGCCACTAACCTGGCAGTCGAGCCTGTGGCCGACCCTGGTCAGCTAGTACTACCAGAGACCGTCCCTCAGAAAACTCCAGAGGGACATGTGCAAGACGTCCCAAATTCAACTCAAGCTCAGCTTCAACATCCGAACAACAACTTCGTGCTGATCCCTGCAAGTTCGGTAAGGAACCGGCTTCCGCCCCCTCCTCCGGTTCTGGCTCTGCCGGCACTCTCCGTTCCAGCCGACGCAGTCCAGCAGCTCGTGCGACTACTGGCTCGGTAGGAGTATTGGCCAATCAAGCTAGAAGTTTCCGTTTCACTGAACTTGAAGCAGAGGTGGCTGAACTTCCGACCCGGGGGATCGCCGACCAAGGCTCCCCAGAACCGGACTCTCCTGAAAGAAGGAACCCAGCTCGTAGGAGGAACCGATCTCCATCAAGAAGAAGGAATAACGGGTCCCCATCCCTAAACGATCAGTTACGGCATCGCTCGCCCCAACCGCATTCATCCTGGGCGTCGTCGTCCCCACGTAGGCGGTCGAGGAGCAGGGGAAATTTACCCGAGGAACAGGCACGACGTGTCGACCCTCATCGTCGTCATCGAACCCCTCCACGAGCACAAATATCGACAGCTACCGAGTCCCTCGGCACCTAGAAAAACCACCTGAAGGATTGAAGACCTACGACGGGACTGATGACCCAGACAGACATGTCGATCAGTTTGACCATATCATGCAATATAGGAACGTCCCAGCTGAAATGAAATGCCGGATCTTTCCCTTATAACTCGACAAATTAGCGTCGGAGTGGTTCCGATCCCTGAAGCCAAATTCCATTTCAACTTAGGATCAACTGGCAAAGATGATCAGCGTTCACTTTAACTTCGCCAAAAGTAAGCCCAAAAACAAGATCGTACTAATGTCCGTGGTGCAAGAGGAGAACGAACCTCTGAGAGATTACATTGAAAGATTCAATAGAGAAGCCTCCCAAGTCCGCAACCTGGACGACGCGTTCCGGATATTTTTCATGACCCAAGGGCTTCTCCCCGGAAGTCCGTTCAAGAAGCACACCCTCAGGTGGGAACCCAGTACCTTGCAAGAGTTTCTCGAAATATCGCAATGCTTCATCAACGAAGAAGAAAGCGGCAAGACCGGGAAAATCCTAACACCGGTCGGGCCTTCGATCTCCGGATTTAGTGCTTCGAAGGGCTGACGTCGGACTAAAGAACGCCGGTCAAGGGAAACTCACGCAAAATTGGGAAGGACCCTACCGTATCAAATCCAAGACCGGCAACAGAGCTTTCTCACTTGAGACCCTCAGTGGGAAGCCGATTGAGCGAACTTGGAACGCAACCAAGCTGAACAAATAACCGCGCGACCATGTTAAGGTCGCAACTCCATGCCTACGTTCATAACATCTTCATTTTTTCAAATAAGATAAATCGAACAAGGAACGATCTTACGATCTCCGCGCGACCATGTTAAGGTCGCGACTCCATGCCTACGTTCATAACATCTTCATTTTTTCAAATAAGATAAATCGAACAAGGACCGATCTTACGATCTCCGCGCGACCATGTTAAGGTCGCGACTCCATGCCTGCGTTCATAACATCTTCATTTTTTCAAATAAGATAAATCGAACAAGGACCGATCTTACGATCTCCGCGCGACCATGTTAAGGTCGCGACTCCATGCCTACGTTCATAACATCTTCATTTTTTCAAATAAGATAAATCGAACAGGGACCGATCTTACGATCTCCCCGCGACCATGTGTCATACCCCAATTTTGTCCGTCTAGTTTCAAAACCCTAATTTTCAGCAAAAATAAATAATTTTGTGAGTGATGCATTATTTGAGAAAGGGTTTAGGGTATTTACCCAAGCATTCTAAGGTTTTCAAAATCATTTTTGAGAAATAAAGGAATTTTGGGGCATTTAAAAGGCGCATTGTTTGGTCAATTTCAATTTAATAAATTTTTGCTAGTTGAAAATCCAATTAATTAATTTTTGGGAATTTATTTAATGAAATTGTATTATTTTGAACAAAAAAAATAAAAAAATCAAGAAAATCATTTTTCAAATTGTGCGCATATTTTATATGTGTAGTAAAAAAATCAAGTTCAAATTAATTCAAGAAAGCATTTCAAAAAAATAGTACAAGGAATATTCCCAAAATTATATGATAGGATTTTTGTTGGCAATTTTGGTCATCTCTCATTTTCAAAAATGGCATATTCTTCAAGATACCTTGTATATGGCTCAAAATGGTTAGATTTATGTACAATTATCTTGAAAGGAATAATCAAAATTGAGAGGATAATTGGAAGGTTCATGGATAGTACAATAGAACAATTGCCAACTTGCAAAACTTGGGCACCACTCTCATTGCTTGGCTGAATATCTACCCCTTAATTTCCCTCTCATTTTGCATTTTTTTGCCCCTCATCAAGGTGTGTTTCAATCCTCACCCTTGATTCAAAATTAAAATGCAATCCT
The DNA here is from genome assembly GCA_963573325.1 of Astragalus glycyphyllos. NCBI lineage: Eukaryota > Viridiplantae > Streptophyta > Magnoliopsida > Fabales > Fabaceae > Astragalus > Astragalus glycyphyllos. The sequence continues at coordinate 62,872,933 of OY754312.1, read as the reverse complement.
AGAATGAGATGAGGTACACAATGACCTAAATGCCCCTAAGCCTAATTGCACATTATATATACCCTCATATCCTCACCTCTCACAAGTTTTGGCACACAATTCACACTCAAAAACCTAGCCTCTCCTCTTCTCCCTTCTTGGCCGAATACCCCTCTTCATCCCCTCACCTCATTTCTTCACTTTTTCACTTCAAATCAACATTCTAGTCCTAAATCCTTCATCATCCTTGCATTCTCTTCAAAGATCCATCTTCAAATCTCAAGAATCAAGCTCAAGATTGAAGATTAGAGGGTTGATTCAAGTGGTTTAGTGTTCATTCACCTTATTTCTTTCGCTATTCTAGCTTGGAGTTGAGGTATACTCTCAATCTTAGCATCATCAAAATTTTAGCACCAAAAATGTAGATCATCAATCTATTTTTGCATATCAAGCATTTCTTTGCATTTTAGTGCTCTATTTTATGTTGAAATGTTGATATAATTGTTGTTGTTGAATGAGAGATGTGTTTCAAGCATTTTGACAAACACTTTGGGAGGTTTGGATGCTTGAAATGCATCTCTCTCTTGGAATAAATTGTGTGTTTGTGCTATTTTCATTTTGTGCTTGCATTTTCATGAATAAAATTGTGATTTGGGCTTATGTTTCATTTCGCATATTGTAGAAAAATTAGAGTTTGTGTGATTTTAGTGCATTCCTTTGCTTAATCATGTGAATCCTTGCCAAAAAGTTTGATCTATGTCATTTGCTTGCATGATTTTGTTGCTTTCAAAGAATAAAATGAGGTTTTAGCTCTATGTTGGTGTCCCATTTCATGAGATAATTAGGGTTTGTGCTTGTTTTTGTTGCTTGCTTTGAAAATCATGTTTGTGTTGACGATTTGGTAAGAGGATTTGACACTTATGCACTTGTGCATATCCCAAGTGTTAAAGATTACCTAAAGGGATTCAACACCTTAAATGCATATGCTTGCTAAATAAAATGTCAAATTGATTTTTCATGGCTTGCTAATGATCTTACTTGAGGCAAATGCCCTTCCCAACTTATCCCTTTCATGTGGTTGATTGTAGAAATATGCTAAATGTTGATGCCATCAAAATGATACCACATTGTTGCTTATGTCAAATGTTGATGTGAAATCCCTAGGATTTTGCAAGTGATTCATTAAATGTTTGAATTCACTTGTGCTTTGTAACTTCCTTGCCTACTCACATGTTGTGTCATAAATGCCTAGTTAGGTTCATTCACTTGCCTATTCATGCATCTTCAATAAGATGTTCAATTTAGGTTCATTCACTTTCCTATTCATGCATTTTGCAAAAATGTTCAATTTAGGTTCATCTTGCCTAGCATCTTCAATAAGATGTGCAATCTAGGTTCATTCTCTTGCCTATTCATGCATTTTTGCCAAAATGTTCAACTTGGGTTCATTCTTTGCCTATCCGTAGGCTGCTGCAGTTAGATGTTGAGGAAAATGCTCTTGTGGCTCTAAGTCAGTTTTATGACTCAGATATCAGATGTTTTCTCTTCAAAAACTCTCCACTATCGCCCACATTGGAAGAGTATGAACAACTTTTGGGGTTCTCTAGGTCGCATGTCACGCCGTACCGATATCAAGGTCATTTTACACTGATGAAAAGCTAGCATCATTGCTCAAAATTAGTTTAGAAAAACTGAAGCTTCAAAAGTTGGAAAGGAATGGTATAGCCGGGTTTCCGCAAGAGTACTTTGAGGGTTTGATGCAATCTTATGCTCTGGCCAAACAGTGGGGTCTCTTCAAGCTGGTGCTTGCTCTAACCATTTTTGCGGTGGTCCTCTTTCCTCAGATAGAGAGATATGTTGATGAAACTGCAATTGGTGCTTTCTTGGCATTCAAAGACACCAAAAATCCTATCAATCCTGTTCCCGCTGTTCTCGCCAACACTTATCAGGCTTTCACCCGTTACAGTGATTTCCACAAGAAGAAAATGTGTTTCTCCTCTCACGTCCTCTATGCTTGGCTTGTCACTCATGTTGTCAACAACCGAAAAGAAGTTAGGGAGTTGATCTCCTATGCCTTAAGCTGTGATGTAAAGATCATGACTTCTCTTGAATGGGTTGAGGTCTTGAAAAGTCTCAACGATCTCCAGATCCGCTGGTTTACCACTGCTTGTTGGAAGGAAAGGCCTATGGTGGTGTTCAGCTGTGGAAGTTTCCAGAATGTGCCTCTCATGGGAACACAAGGGTGTATCAACTATAATCCTTCACTGACCTTAAGACAACTCGGTTACCCAATGCGGAATTCACCCTCCGAACGCATGCTGTCTCGCTTTTACCTCTATAAGGGGAGTCCTAAATGCGATGACTTGCTTCAGCGAGTTCTGCAAGCATGGGAGTCCGTAGTGCATAAGGAAGGCGAAGAGCTGTCCAAGAGAACCCGTAGCATCACCTTTAACCAGTGGCTCAAAGAGAGGCTTCAAAATGCAAAATTACCAAATCAAGGGGCACTATCCCTTGAAGAGGAGATATCAGAGCCTCACACTCCTACCTTTGAGGAGTTGAATGAAGTCAAGTCAGCCTTAGCAAAAGTGGAGGAAGAAAAGAAGGCATTGCAAACAGAATTGGAGAAAATGACCATAGAGAAAGAAAGGCTAGAGAAAGAAGATGCTATCAAGATGATCGCTGTTGAGGAGAGCGTCAAGCGATTCAAAAGAGAAGAGAAAAGCAAGCTAGAGGCTCAGAAATACCTGAGGGGAGCTAGAGAAGAACTCCAAAGGTGCAAGCAGAAAACAAGAAAAGCACTTGAGGAAGCCGAAGAGTTGAAGAGTATAGCAACTAAGTCAAGACAAGAATCCCGCTTGGTAGTAGAATTGAAAGGTCAGCTAAAGAACCTTGAGCGAGAGAGGAGTTCTATTGAAGATATCCTTAAGGAGTATCAGCAAGCTCTGAGGTTCGAACAAGGAAGATCTGAGGAACTGGGGAGGAATCTCAGGTGTCTAGAAGGGGCTTATAGGCAAGTGCAAGCAGAAAGCCAGTACTGGGAGAAACGCTTCATGGCATTGGTTGGCAAAATAGAGGATCAAGAAATCATCAAGGAGCTAAGAGAGGAGATTCAGCTTTGGAAGAACAAATTTTCAAAGCTGGCAGAGCTAGCTAGCCAAGCCATTGCAGGAGTCCCCAAGAATTTGAAAATAGCCGAGGCCGAGATGCACTTCCTCAATACCCCACCCGAGGTTTACCAGTTTGTGAAATTCTGCAGGGCTTTAATCACGGAGTTCCGAGAGCGGTTCCGAGATGCGAACGTCAGCAAGAAAAGGAAGAGGGTCGGAGATTTCAAAGCTCTTTGTATTTGAGCTGTTTATTTGTACCTTTCATTTTGAGTATTTACTTTCCATTTGAGTATTGTATTCCTGAATATTGTACTCTTTTATTTGCTTTCGAGTATTGTACTCCATATGAATATTGTACTATCCTTCCCTTTAAGGAAGTTGTTAAGGCTTTTGTTTGAATTCCCGATGTATGAAGTGTGCTGGCTTGCTATTTCGATTCCCCTCTCATTGCATTTCCAAAATTAATTAAAAAAGAGAGAGAGAAAAAACGATTATGTGCTTATGACAAGACGAACTATGTCGCGATTCCTGGCATCAAGCAACATAAAATCATATGCATCTGCATTGCATTCATTCATTTATTCATTCACGAGCTCATATAAGTGTTCCATCAACAGAAAGTAAGGCAAGCTGGTTCGCCAACATCGTTATTGGACACGTTCTCAAGCAAGAGACATGGCAACGATTCTGAACGATCTTGATCAGTCCCATTCAAGTGCGGAGAATCCGAATTAGGCAAATCTGAGCTCAGAGATCAGAAATGAGACAGGCCCAGGTCCAGTAGTGCAGAATCAAGGTAACCCAACTTCAGATAGTTCCAGTCAAGGTGACCAAGAAATCATAAATGAGATGAATGCTATGAAGGCACAGATGTCAGAGATGATGAGGGTCCTGCTGTCCCTGAAGAATGGAAATGACTACCAAGCTGCTCAATGGCCTCCTTTTGGACTGCCTCTAGGCTACACTCCTCCTTCAAACCCAGAAGTTAACCAAGGAACTGGTCCTTTGGTGAATGTCGAGAATGGACAACCTGCATCTGCAGGATCAGAGGGAGCAATGGGCGAACCTCGGGTTCAGTCTCCACATCCCATTGTCATACCTCAGGTGACTCCACAAGGCTTTACTCCCCAGCCAGCTGCAAATCCTCAGGCCCAAAGCCTCATTCTTGGGAACTCTGCTTATCCTCATGCTCCGCATGCAGTCTCAACCATGGCTCCAATGTTCCGTCCCCACCTTGGAATGAACAGTTTCCCCCAAGGCTATTATATTGAGCACCAACAAACTAGAGAAAAGTTTCAGGTGTTAGAAGAGCGCTTAAAAATGATTGAAGGATCAGGCTCTAGATCGAGTGAGGCTCGCGATTTATGTCTCATTCCCGATGTGGTTTTACCTCCTAAGTTCAAAGTGCCTGATTTCGATAAGTACCGAGGTGTAACTTGCCCTAAGAGCCATCTGACCATGTACTGTAGAAAAATGTCTACGCATTCTCATGATGACTAGCTGTTAATCCACTGCTTCCAAGAGAGCCTTGCTGGGGCATCTCTCAACTGGTACATGCAGCTAGAACCGTCCCAGATTCGTTGTTGGAAAGACTTGGCTGATGCCTTCCTCAGACAGTACCAGTACAACACAGATATGGCGCCGGATAGAACACAGTTACAGAGCATGGCAAAGAGGGACAACAAGTCATTTAAAGAGTATGCCCAGTGGTGGAGGGCTCTAGCTGCACAAGTGTCACCACCTCTGTTAGAAAAGGAATTAGTCTTCATGTTTATGTAAACTTTGCCTCCATTATACTATGATCGGTTGATCGGCAGTGTGTCCTCCAACTTTTCAGATATGGTAATCATCGGCAAGAGATTAGAAAATGGGCTGAGGAGCGGCAAGATTGCCCATGGTTCCGCAGGTACAAGCACCCATAAAAAGCCGTTTTCCGGATTTCCAAAGAAGAAGGAAGGAGAGACCAACACCATTACCATAAGCCCACCTTATCAACCCCAAGATATCCCTGTCCCGACTCAAACACAACCAACCCGCTCACCACAAAGTAATCACCATAGAAATTATCAAGACAGAAAACGGACCACCTTTGATCCCATTCCCATGTCATACACCGACCTCTTTAACTACCTTGTCACCAACGAGCTCATCAACACCAGACCCATGAAACCAGTCCAACCACCTTATTTCCGAGGATACAATCCCAACGTTACCTGCAGATTTCATGAAGGGGCAGTCGGACATGCTGTGGAAGACTGCAAGGCCTTCAAACTTGTAGTGCAAGATCTGATTGACACCAAAGGGATAACCTTCAAACAAGAAAACCCAAGCATTACAACTAACCCGCTGCCTGGTCATGAAGAACCTGCAACCAACGCCATCCTTGACACGGGAGGCCAACCCTTAATCAGAACTGTGGAGTGTATTCAGACACCACTGAAGGTCATTCATGCAGAGCTGTGCAAGTTTGGGGTCATCAAGAAAGGCTGTACTCAGAAAGAAGTCTGTGCTGATGATAATTGTGCTGGGGCATGTGAGGCCTTCAAGAAAGCATTTCAAAAAAATAGTACAAGGAATATTCCCAAAAATTATATGATAGGATTTTTGTTGGCAATTTTGGTCATCTCTCATTTTCAAAAATGGCATATTCTTCAAGATACCTTGTATATGGCTCAAAATGGTTAGATTTATGTACAATTATCTTGAAAGGAATAATCAAAATTGAGAGGATAATTGGAAGGTTCATGGATAGTACAATAGAACAATTGCCAACTTGCAAAACTTGGGCACCACTCTCATTGCTTGGCTGAATGTCTACCCCTTAATTTCCCTCTCATTTTGCATTTTTTTGCCCCTCATCAAGGTGTGTTTCAATCCTCACCCTTGATTCAAAATTAAAATGCAATCCTAGAATGAGATGAGGTACAAAATGACCTAAATGCCCCTAAACCTAATTGCACATTATATATACCCTCATATCCTCACCTCTCACAAGTTTTGGCACACAATTCACACTCAAAAACCTAGCCTCTCCTCTTCTCCCTTCTTGGCCGAATACCCCTCTTCATCCCCTCACCTCATTTCTTCACTTTTTCACTTCAAATCAACATTCTAGTCCTAAATCCTTCATCATCCTTGCATTCTCTTCAAAGATCCATCTTCAAATCTCAAGAATCAAGCTCAAGATTGAATATTAGAGGGTTGATTCAAGTGGTTTAGTGTTCATTCACTTTATTTCTTTCGCTATTCTAGCTTGGAGTTGAGGTATACTCTCAATCTTAGCATCATCAAAATTTTAGCACCAAAAATGTAGATCATCAATCTATTTTTGCATATCAAGCATTTCTTTGCATTTTGGTGCTCTATTTTATGTTGAAATGTTGATATAATTGTTGTTGTTGAATGAGAGATGTGTTTCAAGCATTTTGACAAACACTTTGGGAGGTTTGGATGCTTGAAATGCATCTCTCTCTTGGAATAAATTTTGTGTTTGTGCTATTTTCATTTTGTGCTTGCATTTTCATGAATAAAATTGTGATTTGGGCTTATGTTTCATTTCGCATATTGTAGAAAAATTAGAGTTTGTGTGATTTTAGTGCATTCCTTTGCTTAATCATGTGAATCCTTGCCAAAAAGTTTGATCTATGTCATTTGCTTGCATGATTTTGTTGCTTTCAAAGAATAAAATGAGGTTTTAGCTCTATGTTGGTGTCCCATTTCATGAGATAATTAGGGTTTGTGCTTGTTTTTGTTGCTTGCTTTGAAAATCATGTTTGTGTTGACGATTTGGTAAGAGGATTTGACACTTATGCACTTGTGCATATCCCAAGTGTTAAAGATTACCTAAAGGGATTCAACACCTTAATTGCATATGCTTGCTAAATAAAATGTCAAATTGATTTTTCATGGCTTGTTAATGATCTTACTTGAGGCAAATGCCCTTCTCAACTTATCCCTTTCTTGTGGTTGATTGTAGAAATATGCTAAATGTTGATGCCATCAAAATGATACCACATTGTTGCTTATGTCAAATGTTGATGTGAAATCCCTAGGATTTTGCAAGTGACATTAAATGTTTGAATTCACTTGTGCTTTGTAACTTCCTTGCCTACTCACATGTTGTGTCATAAATGCCTAGTTAGGTTCATTCACTTGCCTATTCATGCATCTTCAATAAGATGTTCAATTTAGGTTCATTCACTTGCCTATTCATGCATTTTGCAAAAATGTTCAATTTAGGTTCATCTTGCCTAGCATCTTCAATAAGATGTGCAATCTAGGTTCATTCTCTTGCCTATTCATGCATTTTTGCCAAAATGTTCAACTTGGGTTCATTCTTTGCCTATCTATGTATTGTGACATGATATGTGTAGTCTAGGTTCATCTTTGCCTATTCATGCATTGTGTATTCAAATGTTGTAATGAGATGTTTTCAACATGAAAGGGTAAGTTGCAAATTGTGTCTATGTTGTTGCTTGCTTGATAACATGATCTCAATGAATGTGCTATGCTTGCATCTATGAACTTTCTTGCATTCATTGTTTTCTTTTCTAAACAACTTGACATGAAAATGGTTACTAGTTTAGATCATTGCGCGAATTGTAGTGTAGCAATTTGCATTTTGGTTATTGACTTGGAACTTGATTGAAAATGTTCTACTAGTTTTCCAAAACTCTTTTCCAAAAATCAAATTGCTTGCAAACTTCTTTTCTAAACTATGTCTTTAACAAATTAAGACCAATTTCTTTTCCAAGCTTAAACCCTAAGTTTTTCATAAACAAAATCATTAGTGGCCACTCGAAGCCTTTGCTTGTTTGATCACTAATGAAGAGTTATTAGGGGTAGTCACTCAAAGCCCTTGCTTGTTTGATTATCATGAAAGCTCCTAAACCTTAAATACATGCGAACCCAATTGAATTCCAAAAACAACACGAGTCATTAGTGGTAATTGTCCTAAGCCTTTGCTAGATGATTATCACCGATGCTCGCCTCATTTACAGAAAAAGGATAGAAAAAAAAATGTTGTTACTTACAATCACTCGAAGCCATTGCTTGTTTGATTATCGGTTTCAACTTATTTTCTTTCGAGTTAGTAATCAAAACAACTCGAAGCCATTGCTTGCTTGGTATTAGTGAACACTCGAGTCTTATTTCAAAAAACACCTAAAAACTAAAAAGCTAAAAACAAAAGAGCCTTTTCAAAACAAGACTAGAACTACGTAGCTTTGAATTCCTCATCGTACCGGAGGATACGTAGGAGCGGGTTCACCTCCCGTCAAGCACCCTTTTAAAAAAATAATAACAAAAAGATTCTTCTTTCCCCAGTTTTCAAAAGCATTTTCTTAAATAAAAAAAGAAGAAAAGAAGTAGAACAAAGCGTTTCAAATCAACAGTCAAAAACCACACACTAAATTAAAGGTTCCCTTTCGGTAGAAAGGATGTGTGGGGTGCTAATACCTTCCCCACACATAACCGACCCCCGAACCTATATCTCTCGTTTTCAAAAGGCCAATCGCCTAAAAAGATTTTTCCAATGTTTTTTCTAAATTAAAATATTGGTGGCGGCTTCATTGTTTTTCCCGTTGTACGAAGAAGAATCCAAACCGGATTTTTCGGAGTGCATACACCATGTTAAGGTCGCGACTCTTTAAAACTAGTTAGATCCGAGCCGAGTCTCGGTAAACCGTTTTAACGAGAGTTGGTTTTCAGGAACCAAGGTTTCCAGAACGACCATTGGCCATAGATGCCAAGATCCCAAAAGGGCGAGTTAAATCTGGGTCGAGTCTCGGTAAACTGCCCTGAGGACGACGTACGTGATTTGCAAAATTAAATGCATTCATTAAACGATGTTGAATATCAAGCAAGCATACAACGACAAAAAACGAAGATCGGGCAACGATGAAGCTCGGGCGCTTCCAATTCGGTCACACCAAGGTCGCAATACAGCCACGAGTCATGCAAGTCAAGGTCGACTATCAAACGACCAGACTTGGGGGGCAACTGTTATGGTAATGTTTCTATATGCTATTAACACCCCTAAAAGGCCCATTTTCTCACTGGCCCATCCTCTAAAGTGAGCTCATAATTCAACGCTTCAGATGCAGCCAACACATCCAACGGTTCATGATCATTAGGTCAACACCATTCAAAGCCTATAAATACCACATTCAATGCTCATTAATGGTGAGCTATTCTACTCATAACATCCTCTGCTTGACTAACTTACTGACTTGAGCGTCGGAGTGTCATTGCAAGACCAACAACCCAACCTCGACCGGAACGTTGAAGATCAAGGATCACACCTACCATCTACCTCAAGTCGACCTCTAAGGTCAGGAGTACGGCATAGAACACTTTTAAAGCCATTGCATAAAATAAAATAAATGTGAAAGTTCTCATCTTTCAAAAATGGATCAGGTGCTGTTGACCTTTCAAGCCCAAAGGACGAAATGAATTCGGGAACTCAAAACAAGGCATAACTTAATGTCCCAAGCAAAATTCCATGATACAGAAAGTACCAAGCATATGCACTCAAAACAAGGCCTATGTGCATCCAAAACATACGTACGTGCACTCCAGGTAATGGGTGGCGACATCGCTTCTATGTCCGAGACCTCCATAATGTCATTGACATGGTGAATTGAATCAGACCTCAACAGGGTACCTTGGTTCCACACTCACCAAAATAAAACAGATTGGCCACAAATAATTGGCCCAATCTTTAGTAATAGAAATACCGATAAAACAAATACCGATTTTGTCCAGTTAGAGGGAGAACGAGGATTAAAAGAAAAACTTGTGGTTAACACTTGGCGTGTTGACAGGAAAAGTAAAGAAGGAGCACTGGGGCTCTGAAGGACCACTAGGGATCTGAAGGAGCGCTAGGGCTCTGAAGGACCACTAGGGATCCGAAGGAGCGCTGGGGCTTTGAAGGACTATTTAGTCTGAAGGGCTGCCTGAGCCTGATGGACCAAAAATGGTCTGATGGACTGCTACTAGACACGGTACTAGTTAGACAGTCTGAGGGTGACCTACGTCGTTGCGGTCGTGGGTGTCAAGATCAGATGCGGAACTGATATGTTGATCACGAAGGATTTACGCCATGTCTTAGGCAGACACAACTAAGTGAAGGACCACTTGGGGACTGATGGATCCGCTGCGCTCAACGGCGACATTATGATCTGAACGTAGAGTCCGAAACTGTCCTTTTAACATATTAAATCGATCTGAACTGAATGACCGATTTGGTCTGAAGGATCTATGCTAGACTCTGCGCTAACACTTCGATCTAGTATATGATATGGGGTGCAACACTCGTAGTGTTGACTTAGGAAAAAATATATAAAGATCTACACTTGAAGTCGATTGAAAGAGTAATTGATGTTATGACGTGCATATAATGTATGCACATGCAAATGATTTGATTTCTTTTCGGTGAAAAGATGAATCGAGTGTGATGAGGGATTTTTTTTCCTCTCTTTTTGGTGATTTTGCTTTTTTCTTTCTTTGTCGCCTTTTTTTTTGACTTTTTGCATGAAATGAAGACGTGAATATGATGCAAATGTAATGCTTTGATGCAAACACTATGGTGCATAAATGCATGGTGCGATGATATGATATGAATGATTGGGAGGTGGAAACATTTTTTTGGTAATGATGAGATGCGAGACTTTGGATGCAAGAATCAGAGGTGAATATTGATCATTCCTTGGAAAAATTAGATTTGATTCAAACTTCAGCAATCTCAAGGTTGTTATTTACAGACACTGATGTGCAAAAATGCATGACTGTATTTGCAGACTCGCTGATTTTCTCTTCCATTACCCATGATGACCGAATTTTAGGTCCACAAAGTTAATTACGTGGATTTTCAGTATCACATTATTAGCTTGTGTGCTCTCTCGTTGAAGCATTGTTTAGTAAACGTGTATAGTAGTGCAAATATAGATGAATGAGTCAGGTAACTGGAGGCTCTAGAGATTTAGGGTAAGGACAAATGTAGCGCAAGAAGGGATGAATGACAAGACTATTGCTGAAGCCATGAAAGGTAGGTTCTCCCCCAACTTAAGAAATGTGGGACTGCCCCAATTTAGACTTTATGACGATGAGCGAATAACTTGCCCCTGTCTAGTGGTGACAATAACTAGGGGTGTAGAGGAAATGATGAATTGGGAATTCAATAACTTTGGAATGAAGGGTGGAAGGCAAGAGGTTTTGTTCTCAACCCATGGAATTTGGCGTTGCCCCAATTATCACAAGGACAAGGGTACCCCTACTGGAGTGACATTGTAAAAGTCTTTGTTTAGGATAATGAGTTCAGAAATTGCCCCGATGTGGTTTTATGGATGTGATTATAGTAAGAGAATGAGATGGGTGTATGGAAAATTTCCTCATTTTAGATGAAGTGAAGGGTGACAGAACTGCCCCACCTTGGATGGTATTTCAAATGGTTGCTCTGAGTGAGGTTGTGAAATCTGGCAGAGCTAGGGTAATGGCTATATAGACTGGGTGTGGTGTATGAATGAGATGAACAATGGACAAATTTTCCAAAGCTTAGGTGGATGGAGCACTGAAGGGAATGCCCCCACTTTGAATCTAGGTGATGGTCCTAGTACAAACTTTTGGCTCTATTTAAGAGGAATTCCAAAGACTGACAATCTTGACTTTTCGGTATGATGAAAACTTCACTTGGTGATCACTAAACCTTGTCTTAATATCGGTGCAACTTGGATGAATCTTGGAGTGCAAGCTTTTTGATTTTTTTTTGCTTTCTTCTTTTTCTGATTTTTTTTAGTTTTCTTCTTTTTTGATTTTTTTTAGCAAACATATTGTAAACAAATAAACTTAATTGTCTTAAAATTAAAACTTCGAGAAAATGAAAGCAATCAGTCATTAATCGGAATGGACTTTTTAGGGTTATAATGCGGCCAATGGTTAGGGGTTTATGAAAGACAGGGTTTGTGATGAAGCCCATGGTTAGGAGTTTATGCAAGAAAGGGGTTGTGATGTGGTGAATGGTTAAAGGTTATGAAAAAACGGGGTTGTGACGTGGCCGATAGTTGTGAGTTTGTGAAAGATAAGATATAATTAGGTGCAAATGGGTGTTTTAGGGTTTATGAAAGGAAGGGTAATTACGCCCAAGGATGTGTTTGAGGTTTTATTGAGAATGGACCTGTTTAGATTTGTAATGCGGCCAAAGGTTTATGGTGGATAGGATATTTAGGCCAAAAGAAGTGTGTGAGGGTTCATTGAGACAAGGATCTCTTATGTGTTTAATGGTATGAAGTATCAACTCACGATTTCAACTACTTTTGCTTTTTTGCTTGTTTCAGGATTTTTTCAATCTTTCTTTTTGAGTTTTTTTCTCTTTTTTTTTTGAATTTTCTTTCTCTTTTTTTTTGAGCTGAGTGAGCTGATAAGATATAATTAGGTGCGGAACTACAGGTATGCGGATCTCCTTTTTATATACATATTTTTTCTTCTTCTAATCTGCTCCAAACTATCTCTGTTCTAATTTTTGTAGTGTTCATTTTGCATTCCTCTTCCTCCTTATTTTCATTTTTTATTTCTCTTAAAGTAAGTTAACACTATTCAAACAACATAATCCTTTTTTGGTGGTTTCTGTTTCTATTGTTTCTATTTTTTATCCTGTTCTAATTATTCTAAAACTAAAATATTCACAACACTAGTTTAAAATTTTATTTTGGATATGTTTGATTGTTCTTTCTTCTTTAACTCATATATACTGTTTTTATTACTAACTTCATAAGCTGAATACTGTTTTGATCTATATACAAACTATGACTATATACCTATTTATGAACTACGAATATGAAGGAAACAAAAACGTGATACTAACCTCTTCTCCAGCCTCTATTCTTCTCTTGATTGACTGTGAATACTGCTGCTACTGCTTCTGGATTTTTGCTGTTCTTGTGTCTATTTTCGTGTGTCTATGGGTGTTTTTCTGGGTAGAAATTGAAATCAGGTATTTAATTCCTGATCAATTCTTTCCATTTTAAGGATACAACAACTGTGACCAGCTTGCTGGCTTGGTGGCAGATTAGGGTTTGGAAGAGGATTCAGCAGCAAGATCAGCAGGCCAGACCCGTGGCTGCTTCTATTTTTTGATATTTTTTGTTATTTTCGTTTTTGGACCTTTTTTGTACTATTGGGCATATTTTGGACTATTGTAATATAAAACTGTAATAAACTGACTCTATAAAAATTATTTTGGCATTTTGTAAGTCATTTTGGATGTATTTTGACTCAAAAGTAAAAAAATAAAAGCGAAATTTGGGTTAAATCAAATGGTTGTCAAAACGAAACTCAAAATTGAGAAATAGGCTCGAAATGCACAAGTAAATGAAAATAGGCCCAAGTGAGTTGAATTAGCTTAAGCACAAATGTACAAAAGTCTAATTAAACAAAAAGCGAATTGACTTATAAAAAGTCGACTTGATTAGACAACCTTGATGCAGTTAGGAAACGAATTTTAGCATGCGAATTGGAAAGTTCAATAAAACAAGACGGACAAAATTGGGGTATGACAGCTGCGCCTCTTTATTTATATTCCGTAGAAAATATGAAAGACTTCCAAAATTTCATAGTAGGAATAGAAATAAAGATAAAACAAATACCGATTTTGTCCAGTTAGAGGGGGAACGATGATTAAAAGAAAAACTTGTGGTTAACACTTGGCGTGTTGATAGGAAAAGTAAAGAAGGAGCACTGGGGCTCTGAAGGACCACTAGGGATCTGAAGGAGCACTAGGGCTCTGAAGGACCACTAGGGATCCGAAGGAGCGCTGGGGCTTTGAAGGACTATTTAGTCTGAAGGGCTGCCTGGGCCTGATGGACCAAAAATGGTCTGATGGTCTGATGGTCTGAGGGTGACCTACGTCGTTGCGATCGTGGGTGTCAAGATCAGATGCGGAACTGATATGTTGATCACGAAGGATTTACGCCATGTTTTAGGCAGACACAACTAATTTGAAGGACCACTTGGGGTCTGAAGGATCCACCGCGCTCAGTGGCGACGTTATGATCTGAAGGTAGAGTCCGAAACCGTCCTTTTGACGTATTAAATCGAACTGAACTGAATGACCGTTTTGGTCTAAAGGATCTATTCTAGACTCTGCACTAACACTTCGATCTAGTATATGATATGGGGTGCAACACTCGTAGTGTTGACTTAGAAAAAATATATAAAGATCGACACTTGAAGTCGATTGAAAGAGTAATTGATGTTATGACGTGCATATAATGTATGCACATGCAAATGATTTGATTTCTTTTCGGTAAAAAGATGAATGGAATGTGATGAGGGATTTTTTTTCCTCTCTTTTTGGTGATTTTACTTTTTATTTCTTTGTCGCCTTTTTTTTTGACTTTTTTCATGAAATGAAGACGTGAATATGATGCAAATGTAATGCTTTGATGCAAACACTATGGTGCTGTTAGCCTGTAATTTCGACAGGCTAAATTAAATGCAGTCAACGAGGTTTGATTTATTTTTAAAGTTTGACCTTGTATTTCAAGAAACAAGTATCAATTTCGACACTGAAATGAATTAAGCTATCAAGTTATATCAAGTAGATTTCGACCTCAGATTTGGCTAAGTCGAAGAAGCTGAAGACAGATATTTCGACAAGAAGGAGCTGGAGGCTAATGTCGAAGTAGGATCAAGTAACCGTTACAAAGAGCACGTAGCAGTTACATTTTTTAAACTTTGTACAGTTATTTTCTATTTGTATAAATAGTAATCTCTCATACCAAGTTCCCACGCTCAAAGTACCGACACGCACTGAGAAACGAGTACAAGGAACGCATGTATGATCTTGTGCACCACCCCTTTAAATTAATGCAATTTTAATTTTCCTTTTCTTTACGTTTCATGCTAATTTTCTCTTTGTTTTATCCTCCCTCATTTGGAGTAATTCGACGGTTTCGCGGAGAAATCGACGGTTATCTTCTTCTTTTTACTTTTAAACGCGCAATTCTGGAAAAATTTTAAACACAAACGGTCTTAGGATTTACTAGTTGATCCTGCAAGCAGAAGCAATTTCAAACTAGCGGTGTTTACCAAAATCCAAGGTAAACAAATTGGCACGCCCGGTGGGACCTTTGTGCTAATTTTAAAAGTTTTTCGTTAAATTCTTAATCTTTGTGTTTGTCTGTACATGCAATTAAGGAGTGGTAAACATCTTCCAGAGATGGCACACTCTAGTACAAGTAATGCTTCTGCATCAAATGCACAAAGTACACAAGAACAAGCGTCAGTTAGTGACATTAACGCTGCAAATGTCGCAGGCATAACCGTCGCTATGCCTTCTTCGACAACAATGGGAGTAACCGCTATAACTTCTCCCATAATTACTCCTGTGTCAATGATGACCACTGTAGCATTAACAAATGTTAATACAATGGCTTCTGTGCCATCAATAGTAGGACCAACGAGTTCTTTGATGGCAAATCCAATGATTGGAAATATGCCATTTACTATGAGTGGAAGGGCTTTACCGTATGGCATGCCAACAGCATTGATGGCAGGCCTTCAGACAAATTCGTCTACATTTGCAGAAAATGCAAGTACAGGGTATTCTCCTATTCATAGTTCGACGGAGGGCATCCATAGTCGAAATGCCCAAACTAATTTGACTACAACATCTTTGTTGGCATTAAGACAACAAATGGATGATAGCAATCATGATATGGTCAATATGTTAACAAAACAAATTGGTACTGTGTTTAATCCTCTGATACAAAACACTAATAACAGTTACCAAATGTTGGCAACACAAATGGGAAGAATTGCTGATTTCTTTGGTACTCCACCCATACATCACCAGCAAATTCCCCAAATTCAGAATGTCAGGCCTGTCGAAGTACCTGTTGAAAGACCTAACATTCCAATACCTATGAATCAGGGAAACCAAGGACAACAACAAATTGTCGAAGAGCCTATGAGGATAGAGGCAATCCCTGAAGTTGTGTTGGTGAATAGAAACCAAAATGCTGACGAAGTGGTCAGACAAGTGCAACAAAGCAATTTTGGAGCACAAAACAATCTGGCTAATATGGTCGAAACTATTTTAGCCCAGAATGGCCTTAACTTTGGTTTACATAGGCCTAATTTTGTGTCGCCCTTGTCAGAATACACCTTACAAACAGAGCTGCCTAGGGGATGGAAAATTCCCAAGTTCACAAAGTTCGCTGGAGAAATCAGTGAATCTACCGTCGAACACGTGGCTCGTTATTTGACTGAGGCTGGCGATCTAGCACACAATGAGAATTTAAGGATGAAATACTTTCCAAATTCTCTAACTAAGAATGCCTTCACATGGTTCACTACACTGCCTCCAAATTCAATTTTTAATTGGAATCAATTAGAAAAGGCCTTCCATGAGCAGTTCTATATGGGCCAATGCAAAATTAGTCTTAAAGCACTAGCTAGCGTTCGACGCAAGGGGGCAGAATCTGTTGATGATTATCTCAATAGATTTAGACTACTCAAAGCAAGGTGTTCTACCCAAGTGCCTGAGCATGAGTTAGTCGAAATGGCTGCTGGTGGTCTAGATTATACTATAAGAAAGAAACTAGACACACTACATTTAAGAGATATGGCACAATTGGCTGATAGAGTTCGACAAGTCGAAAGACTCAAAGCCGAAAAAGCCAGAACTGGTAGATTCCAAAGTAAAAAAGAAAAGGTTGCTTATGTCGAAGCTAATGACAGTGACCAAGAATACGATATATCTTATGAAGATGTCGAAGAAGAGGTCAACATTGCAGAACTAAAACCAGAACCTCCTTATACTTGCAAATTGTTAAAACCTTCTAATGGAAAAAATTTTGTGGAACCTAAGAATGATAAATTTGTCGCAAAAACTTACACTTATGATGTATCTAAATGTGACGAAATATTTGATCTGCTTGTGGCTGATGGTCAAATCTTAATGCCTAAAGGCCTAAAGATTCCACCATTAGAACAACGACAAAAAAGAGGCTTTTGTAAGTTTCATGGTTTCTTAGGTCATAACACTTCCCGTTGTGTCATTTTCAGGGATTTGGTTCAAAATGCTATCAACGAAGGAAGGCTGAAATTTGGTGACAAGTCTAAGCCACCACTGAAGATTGATACTGATCCCTTGCCAACAGCTGATGCATTGCTGGTCGAAGTTGATCTCAATGTGGTCGAGGTCACTGAAGATGTTGTTGAAAATGCTAAGGCAGAGAAAGCTGTCGACAAGGTTGATGTCGAAATGGTCACTCATGACCAGTATGCTGAAAAGATGAAGATAGTATATCCAAGGGCTGAAGAAGAATTGATTGATTTTCTCAATCGCTGCAAAATCAACAATACTGAAGTCATGCTTTGTCCTAGGTGCAGTGCTGTCTTCGACAAAGAGGCTACCGAGAATCTTGAGGGATTCAAGCCTCGATTGAAACGTAAAGGAAAGTGGGTCGACAAAAGGCCAAAGTTCAGTTACAATGATAGAGGGATCCAATATAAGTTTACTTCGACAAGGAATCCTCAGAAAGGTCAGATTAGGACTTATGTTCCTTCAGCAAAATCACCTGTCGAGAAATGGGTGCATTCTGGTGGAAAGAGCACTGGGTATTACCCAGTGTATTATGCTGGAAAGGATGTTGGAAATCAACAAGAACCGGCAAAATTGGTCAGGGGCAGCACTAGTGCTACTAACCAAAATAAGGCAACTGAATCTAACAAGTATGCCTATAACAATAATTACAAAGGGAAGAACCCTATGACGAGAACTCAATGGCGTAGATAACAACGCCAGAAGAAAGTTGCTGCTGCAAGCAAGCTGGAAAATTCCAACAAAGAGAAATGCAAACAAACACCTTCAAAGTCTCTTGAACTGGCTAGAAAGCCAGCTACTGAAAAGATATTTCCACCACTTTCAGTGATCAAATAGGGTCTCAACATAGATGAAGAAATAGGCTTAGATTTCGCTGATTTTGGGTCAGAGTTCGACGTCTTGTGTGGTGTAGTCTCAATCCTCCCGATTGAATATGACGTGGTTTCGGAAGTAAACGACGTCGAAGAGGATTTCGACGAAGAAACCGCTTACAAACCCATCTGTTACTATGTCCTCAAGAATGGTTGTGTGGAAGAACAACACGCTGTCTTTGAGAGACCTGATTGTGGGATGAGGAATCATCTTAAACCTTTGTATATCCAAGCAAAGGTGAACAATGTTGGGGTAAGCAAGATCTTGGTTGATGGTGGAGCTGCTGTGAACCTGATGCCACAACATATGCTGAAGAGGATTGGGAAGTGTGAAACGGATCTGAAAACACACAACGTAATCCTTACCAACTATGAAGGTAAAAGTGGCCACTCTTGGAGCCATTGAAGTTGACCTTTCTGTTGGAAGCATTAGAAGGCCAACTATGTTTATGGTGATTTCAACCAAGGCAAATTATAATATGCTGTTGGGAAGGGAATGGATCCATGCTGTGGGGGCAATTCCTTCGACAGTTCACCAGAGGCTCATTATTTGGAGAGAAGATGGCCTAGTTGAAAATATTGAGGGTGATCAAAGCTATTTCAAGGCTGAAGTGAATACTATCACCAAGGAAACCTTCGACAAGAAACTGGCGAGCATTGCGCCATGCATTTCCTCTGAACATGGTTATGAAAGCCAAGATAATGTGAGGACCTCAGTGATTCTTGATCCCAACTATGGATTCATTTGGGATAGAGAGGTCATTGACGAAGACAACTACCCACAAGGCTATGTCAAGCCTACAGGGTGGGAAGGACCGTAAATAGTTATTTATGGATGAACCCACTGTATGGGATAGAGTTACGGCCTATTTGGCCGAAAATAAGCAAAAAGCGGTTTTAGAAGCTGACTTAAAACAACAATTAGTTGATGAAGCCGCTGAAGATAAAAATAAAGACAACATTGTCGAAAACCAGAGGCTTGATTGCATCTATGATGATGAGTCTTTAGGTTTTGAAAAAGATCCAATGGGTTCAACCAAAAGGATCCAAGCACAATATCCCTTAGAAGAAATTGATTTGGGAGATGGCTCAATAAAAAGGCCAACATACATCAGTGCTAAGATTGATCAAGAGTTGAAGGCGCAGATTGTTGAATTGCCGAAGGAGTACAAAGACTGCTTTGCATGGGATTACAATGAAATGCCAGGGTTGAGTCGAGAAGTTGTTGAAATCAGACTACCAATTCGACCAGGAAAGAAGCCAGTGAAGCAGACGCCAAGAAGATTTGCACCAGAAATCTTGGTAAAGATCAAGGCAGAAATAGAAAGGTTACTGAAGAGCAAGTTCATCAGAACTGCCAGGTATGTCGAAGGGCTTGCTAATATAGTGCCTGTAATTAAGAAAAATGGTACACTTAGGGTGTGTATAGATTTTAGAGATTTAAATAATGCTACACCTAAAGATGAGTATGCCATGCCAGTGGCAGAAATGCTAGTAGATTCAGCTGCAGGTTACGAATACCTAAGCATGCTTGATGGTTATTCTGGATATAACCAAATATATATTGCTGAAGAAGATACGTCAAAAACAGCATTTCGATGCCCAGGGGCATTTGGGGTCTATGAATGGGTTGTAATGCCATTTGGCCTTAAAAATGCTGGGGCAACGTACCAAAGGGCAATGAATTCTATGTTTCATGATTTTATTGAAAAAATTTATGCAAATATACATAGATGACATTGTTATTAAATCTGTTTCAGGAAATGGTCATATAGACCATCTCCGACAATCATTCGAAAGAATGAGAAAATACGGATTGAAAATGAATCCAATCAAATGTGCCTTCTGTGTTCGTGCAGATGACTCTTTGGGTTTCGTTGTACATAAAAAAGGCATTGAAATCAATCAAAACAAGACGAAAACAATCTTGGAAGCGAAAGCTCCTTCGACCAAAAAAGAACTGCAGTCATTACTAGGAAAAATAAATTTCCTTAGAAGATCTATCTCAAATCTATATGGTAAAACCCAAGTGTTTTCGTCATTACTTCGACTGAAGAAGGATTTTCAAAAATACTCTTTTTCTGCCATTCACAAAGCTCCTGTCGAAAAAGACATTTTTTAGGGGGCCATTTGTTAGCCTGTAATTTCGACAGACTAAATTTAATGCAGTCAACGAGGTTTGATTTATTTTTAAAGTTTGACCTTGTATTTCAAGAAACAAGTATCAATTTCGACACTGAAATGAATTAAGCTATCAAGTTACATCAAGTAGATTTCGACCTCAGATTTGGCTAAGTCGAAGAAGCTGAAGACAGATATTTCGACAAGAAGGAGTTGGAGGCTGATGTCAAAGTAGGATCAAGTAACCGTTACCAAGAGCACGTAGCAGTTACATTTTTTAAACTTTGTACAGTTATTTTCTATTTGTATAAATAGTAGTTTCTCATAGGAAAAACGGGTCACAATCTCTCATACCAAGTTCCCACGCTCAAAGTACCGACACGCACTGAGAAACGAGTACAAGGAACGCATGTATGATCTTGTGCACCACCCCTTTAAATTAATGCAATTTTAATTTTCCTTTTCTTTACGTTTCATGCAAATTTTCTCTTTGTTTTATCCTCCCTCATTTGGAGTAATTCGACGGTTTCGCGGAGAAATCGACGGTTATCTTCTTCTTTTTACTTTTAAACGCACAATTCTGGAAAAACTTTAAACACAAACGGTCTTAGGATTTACTAGTTGATCCTGCAAGCAGAAGCAATTTCAAACTGGCGGTGTTTACCAAAATCCAAGGTAAACAGGTGCATAAATGCATGGTGCGATGATATGATATAAATGATTGGGAGGTGGAAACATTTTTTTGGTAATGATGAGATGCAAGACTTTGGATGCGAGAATCAGAGGTGAATATTGATCATTCCTTGGAAAAATTAGATTTGATTCAAACTTCAGCAATCTCAAGGTTGTTATTTATAGACACTGATGTGCAAAAATGCGTGACTGTATTTGCAGACTCGCTGATTTTCTCTTCCATTACACATGATGACCGAATTTTAGGTCCACAAAGTTAATTACGTGGATTTTCAGTATCACATTATTAGCTTGTGTGCTCTCTCTTTGAAGCATTGTTTAGTAAACGTGTATAGTAGTGCAAATATAGATGAATGAGTCAGTTAACTGGAGGCTCTAGAGATTTAGGGTAAGGACAAATGTGGCGCATGAAGGGATGAATGACAAAACTATTGCTGAAGCCATGAAAGGTAGGTTCTCCCCCAACTCAAGAAATGTGGGACTGCCCCAATTTAGACTTTTTGACGATGAGCGAATAACTTGCCCCTGTCTAGTGGTGACAATAACTAGGGGTGTAGAGGAAATGATGAATTGGGAATTCAATGACTTTGGAATGAAAGGTGGAAGGCAAGAGGTTTTGTTCTCAACCCATGGAATTTGGCGTTGCCCCAATTATCACAAGGACAAGGGTACCCCTACTGGAGTGACATTGTAAAAGGCTTTGTTTAGGATAATGAGTTGAGAAATTGCCACGGTGTGGTTTTATGGATGTGAATATAGTAAGAGAATGAGATGGGTGTATGGAAAATTTCCTCATTTTAGATGGAGTGAAGGGTGACAGAACTGCCCCACCTTGTATGGTATTTCAAATGGTTGCTTTGAGTGAGGTTGTGAAATCTGGCAGAGCTAGGGTAATGGCTATATAGACTGGGTGTGGTGTATGAATGAGATGAACAATGGACAAATTTTCCAAAGCTTAAGTGGAAGGAGCACTGAAGGGAATGCCCCCACTTTGAATCTAGGTGATGGTCCTAGTACAAACTTTTTGCTCTATTTAAGAGGAATTCCAAAGACTATGACAGTCTTGATTTTTCGGTATGATGAAAACTTCACTTGGTGATCACTAAACCTTATCTTAATATCCGTGCAACTTGGATGAATCTTGGAGTGCAAGCTTTTATGAAAGACAGGGTTTCTGATGAGGCCCATGGTTAGGAGTTTATGCAAGAAAGGGGTTGTGATGTGGTGAATGGTTAAAGGTTATTAAAAAACGGGGTTGTGACGTGGCCGATAGTTGTGAGTTTGTGAAGGATAAGATATAATTAGGTGCAAATGGGTGTTTTAGGGTTTATGAAAGGAAGGGTAATTACGCCCAAGGATGTGTTTGAGGTTTTATTGAGAATGGACCTGTTTAGATTTGTAATGCGGCCAAAGGTTTATGGTGGATAGGATATTTAGGCCAAAAGAAGTGCGTGAGGGTTCATTGAGACAAGGATCTCTTATGTGTTTAATGGTATGAAGTATCAACTCCCGATTTCAACTACTTTTGCTTTTTTGCTTGTTTCAGAATTTTTTCAATCTTTCTTTTTGAGTTTTTTTCTCTTTTTTTTTGAATTTTCTTTCTCTTTTTTTTTTGAGCTGAGTGAGCTGATAAAAGTGATACACCATTTTTAGATGTGGAATTGATCCTTGTCTAGGATAATTGAGAGATTTTTTATTTTTCAGCTCAAAGTGGGTAGGAAAGGATTTTTTTGATATGGACAGAGGGTCCAAACTTCATTTCAAATCATGACTGCTTATTTTCTCAAAATTTAACTCAAGGACAAAAATTTATTTATTTTATATATTTGCTCTTTTTCTTTATTTCTTTTTATATGCCCTAATTTTTGCTTAGGCTGCTCTTGCGAGTTTTCAACCTAACAGGCTTTTTTGAATTTTTTTTTATTTTTGTAAATGACTTGCACTTGGACCAAGTGAATGTAATGTTGACAAGGTATTTTAGTGATCACAAATTTTCCCCAGTATGGAGGACCTAAAGTGTTATTTTAGTAGTGGGATCCAACAAAAGTCAACTATGTACTGATGTGAGGAATATGTACTTTATGGATGGTCGGGGTGGGATTAGACACGAACAGGGGACAAAGATGGGGACGCTAACTGACTCAAACAAGAATAAAAACATGTCACACATGTTTACTACATGAATGCTTCATAGAGAGTTAACATTTGGTAAAACATGATAGAAACTTTTTTATAACACGTTTGTTAACAAAATGGACCATTATGAATATTTAACATGGAATGGATGAGATGCAACACTTTGCTGATAAAAAATATGAATGAGCTGCAAACAGTGAATAACTTCTTTTTTTTTGAAAAATTGAGTGTCTGAAAACAACTTGAGTTGGCAACTTCCAAAGAAGAAAAATCAATTAGAATGTATTTCGCAAGAACGTGCCATCTCTCATCACAGTTTTTTTTATTAAAAAGGATGCTCATGTTTTTTTTTAAATGCAATGGATGAACTGACAGATGATGATGGACTTCCAAAGTATAATTTATAATTTAAAATGGAATGCTAACTAGATATTATTTTTTGATGATGGATGATGCAAGAATAATGACATAAAATTTTTATTTTTTGGTTTGAAATGATGCATGCAAAAATGACAAGTTTTTTTTGTTTTTTTTGTTTTATTTAGAAAATGATGCATGCATGGAGAAATAATGCATTTGAACTAGGATAACAACATGAGTGAGATGATGTATGAAAGTTATGTTTTTTTTAAATGCAATGCCTACACTACTTGATGATGATCTTTTGTGAATGATTTTTGAAAGAATGGAAATGCATAAAAAATGAGATGTTTATATATCTTTTTTTTATGATATGCAAAGAAAAAGAAAAATACATGAGCTATGTTTCTAAAATAAATTGCAAAGATATGTTTTTTGAATTTTCTCTCTTTTTTTGGAAAAAAGGTGAATTAGGTTTGTTTGAATGCAGGGGTACGAAGCTCCTTTGTGTCCTAAAAAGGGTTCCTTTGAGAAAGGATCTAAGGCTTTTTCTATTAAGTGGACCTTTCAAGGGTAGCTCTACAGAGTCCTAAATAAGGTTCCTAGAGCCAACGACTCAGTTAAGAATGCTAATCACAACAATAGGCAAGCTATTAGAAGTGATAGCAACCTCAAAAGAGACCAAACTCTAGGTGAGACTTTCGTAACCACCGAGCTGGATGTACATCCAAAAGGCCATTACTACGCGATCTCGTTCTAACTTAGGTTATGCTCCAGTCCGGGTATAGGACTATTATCACGTGTGTGCTGAAGTGTGAAAGTGGAGTGTGTGTAGGAGAAAAAATGTAGATATACCCCCCAAGCTGCAAAACAAACAAACACACATACAAAAATATTGTCTTCTACCCTAGGGCTTACACATCATACGAAATATCACATGTAATAGAAATAAAAGACAAAAAGGAAGGGTAAAAAATAAACAAATCCTACAAATAATTAGGTTAGGCCTGACTCTCTAAATGTCCCCAGTGAAGTCGCTAGCTGTAGCGACCGAAAAATCCGGGTGAGGATTCCTCGAAGTTCGAAAGATGAAGCTGCCACCAAATTTTAGTTTAAGGGCAAATATTGAAAATCCCCTTTGGAATGGATAAGGGTCCTTGAGACCAGATTTGGGTTCGAGAGTCGGTTATGCATGGGGAAGGTGTTAGCACCCCACGGCATCCTTCCTAAGGAAGGTTACCTGCTAATTAGTCGTAGGAGAGAGAGTTAACTTTTAAAATATTTAATTTTACCCCTTTTTTATTGTTAGCTAAAAGAAATTTAAAAGAACGGACTTTGATATTTTTGAATTTTAAGAAAAGGATTATTTAGAAAAAAGACTAAAAAAGTCTTTTTTATTAGTGCAATTGACAGAGGTCGGCCGCCCTCTACTCCTACGTATCTCTTGGTAGAGAATCAAATCACACGTAGTTCTTGGTAAAAAATATTTGTTTGTTTGATGTTTTTTAATTAGGGATTTTAGGACAATTGAGTGATCAGTTCATTTGTCCTTAATCCCCTTTTTGAAAATTTATTTTTGTTGGAGAAAAATGTTTTGTGTTTGTGTTTTTTATTTTGAAATTGTTTATTTTGAATAGAAATTTTAGGACCTGATCCGTCACGGGTCATTAGTAGTCCCAAAAATGAGACTAACCCGACAGTACAGTCGACTTAATCCCCTCTTTATATTTTTTGGAAATTAAAGAATTTATTTATTTATTTTTATTGGTTTTTTGTAAAAGAAATTGAATTTTCTGAAAAGGAATAAATAAGAACGTAAAAGGGGTGTTGTATAAAAAAACAAAGGGGTGTGGTTAGTATTCTGATTGAAAATCAAAATTGAAATCATAAGCTGAATACTGTTTTGATCTATATACAAACTATGACTATATACCTATTTATGAACTACAAATATGAAGGAAACAAAAAC
Source organism: Astragalus glycyphyllos (assembly GCA_963573325.1). NCBI lineage: Eukaryota > Viridiplantae > Streptophyta > Magnoliopsida > Fabales > Fabaceae > Astragalus > Astragalus glycyphyllos. Next base: position 62,847,592 of record OY754312.1, on the reverse strand, counting down.
GTGATACTAACCTCTTCTCCAGCCTCTGTTCTTCTCTTGATTGACTGTGAATACTGCTGCTACTGCATCTGGATTTTTGCTGTTCTTGTGTCTATTTTCGTGTGTCTGTCGGTGTTTTTATAGGTAGAAATTGAAATCAGGTATTTAATTCCTGATCAATCCTTTCCATTTTCAGGCTACAACAGCTGTGACCAGCTTGCTGGCTTGGTGGCAGATTAGGGTTTGGAAGAGGATTCAGCAGCAAGAGCAGCAGGCCTGACCCGTGGGCTGCTTCTATTTTTTTTATATTTTTTGTTATTTTCGTTTTTGGACCTTTTTTGTACTATTGGACATATTTTTGACTATTGTAATATAAAACTATAATAAACTGACTCTATAAAAATTATTTTGGCATTTTGTAAGTCATTTTGGATGTATTTTGATCCAAAAGTAAAAAAAATATAAGCGGAATTTGGGTTAAACCAAATGGTTGTCAAAACGAAACTCAAAATAGAGAAATAAGCTCGAAATGCACAAGTAAATGAAAATAGGCCCAAGTGAGCTGAATTAGCTTAGGCACAAATGTACAAAAGTCTAATTAAACAAAAAGCGAATTGACTTATCAAAAGTCGACTTGATTAGACAACCTTGATGGAGTTAGGAAATGAATATTAGCATGCGAATTGGAAAGTTCAATAAAGTAAGACGGACAAAATTGGGGTATGACAATGGGTTTGTTGTGATGAGTAGCTACCCTTAAGTATGCCCTAAATTTTGTAGTGTTGAGCATATTGCAACTCGTCCTTCGTTCGCCATCTGTGGTCATACTCAACCTTGCTGGCATTCTTTCCTTCGAGCTTGGTTTGGGGGAAGACTTTTCATTAGTCGGGTGTATTCTTTTCACCAAGTTAGTGATCTCATTACGGAGATTGCCGAGGAAGGGCAGAAGTCTTCATTGCTAAGTGGACAACTTTTTGCTCCGTTGAGAGTGAATCCGGCTACGATTTTAACCACGATGTTGATTGTTGTGGTCGAAGTCGACAACCGAGTTGATCTGCTTTCCTCGAATAGCGCCTTTCAACGATTAACTCAAGGATATGTATCTCATCATCCTTTCCTACGCTAGGATGTGGGAGTTTGAGGATGAGGTCGAGGCTCTGTTTCCTTGTTGCTAAGATGTCCTTGGCGTGCTTGAGTTTTGTTTAAAGTTTTGCGCGGAGATAGATTCTACGAAGTCAAATTGCTTTTACACTTCCTCTTTTACACGTTGCTTCGTCTTACTTCTGCCAGGATTTTGGGAACAACAAATCTTATTACTGGTTTCCTTCGGTGACCCTCTCTTATGGTCTTGTTGGCTTTCCACGGTGCGAGTGACTGTTAATTTTATGCAGAAGATCTATTTAGACCGAGCAGATTCTTGGGTCGTGAGCGAAAGAGTGGATCTACTATCGTTTTGACTGTTGTACCACATTATTGGGAATCACCCCGGCTTTAGGTTAGGTTACAGTTAATTCACCTACCATGAGTGAAGAGGATGAAGAGCCTTAACGGCGGTGATGAAGAGACGTTGCTTGGTCGCGAATGATCTGTCCTAGCTACATTGCTCAGTCGAGTAATAGGCCAAGATGCGAACCAAGATGAGAACCTATAGTCTTCACGGCGGTGATGATGAGATGTATTTGGTGGTGCTCGGAATTCCTTAGAGAAGCGTGGGGGGCCGCTACCTGCAAGCACTCCGACGTTCAAGTCAGTTTTTAATAGAGGCTGCCTCGACTTTGTCCAGCTTTTGAACCCGGCGATGTTGGGCTACCCACTTGGACTTTGGATCTACGACCAGGTGGTGACAGTCGACCTCGGTGGGATATCGAGCATGTCTATCACAGATCACGCGATTAAGTTGGTGTGGTCTCTCAAGCACTTCGTCATATCTTGCTTTACATCTTTGGGCAAATCGGTCTCGATCTTCACTATTTTTGCATGATCTTCCCCCAATTGAATGGAAGTGAACTCACCATCAGGTTCTGGTCTCTTTATTCTCTTTTTCAGCTCTTTGTTCAATATGTCATCTTCTTCCTCCTCGAAGATGTCCGGGTCGTAACGAGTTTGGAGATTGATTAGGTTCACCTCAGCCTCCTCACGCCTGTCGGAACTCGTCTATAGCCTGGCTTTGCATCCTCCCTCATGCTCTAATTTGAGGGATAGAAAGTGGCACCTCTGCGCCGATTCCAAGTTAGCCTGGATTGTGACGATCTCTTCTTTTAAAGTGCAAAATATCATTTTCAAATGTACTGTAGAGGCGACGACGCCTAGTCTCCCCATATTAGGTCTCCTGATTATACACTAGTAGGGCGATTTGCAAGGTAGGACTAAGAATAGGGTCTTCACAGTCCGAGATAGAGTCTCGTCCCCGTAAGTCACCATCACCTCGATATACCCCAGCGGCCTAGTTCGAGATCCTCCTCTGTATGGGGTGAGATCCTCCTCTGAAATCTTCAATTTCCTCAACAATTATGCATTACTGCCATGAACAATTAGGAGAGGAATATACTTAGTGGGATTCTCGTCGAGCAGTCTTGATCCCAAAAGGATAAGGGCGAACACGTTGAAGTCGGCACCGCCGTCGAGGTGGAAGCGACGTTCACGATCTTCTTCAACTTTTGCTTTATTGTCCTCTTTGTTTCTTCCCCATCCAGGGAATGGCCGCCGAGAATAACTATGGCCAGAGGCCAGCCCTGGGACTTCCTAGTATCATCTTCCTTGGCCATGTCACTATCGTCCTCCTTCATAGCTTTTCCAGCCTCATTGGCAACCGCTTTAGGCTTTTTCGACAACCTAAATTGCTTTCCCCATTTTGTATTAGCTCCTCAGTGTCATCTTTGAGGAGTGTTGCACTCATTAGTGTCATGCCCGTTACTTTGGTGGTAACGACAGTACTTTTGTTTGGTCATTCGTTCTTTCGGCTCGAGAGATCATGGCCATTTGACATCACGAAAGTTGTGTTGAGTTCGGTGAGGTTGGTGTGCCATCCTACCCTTGGTCGGGGTTCCACGCCTCGATGGGAGCCTTTGGAGTCTTTCTTTTGACCAGAATCCCTAAGCTCCAGGTCCCATTCTTTATGAGTCTTGGCCATCAATTTTTGGCTAAGTTGTTTTCTTCGTAATTGATATATTTCTGCGAGGTACGAAGGAAGTCTTTCAGGTTATAGGGCTGATTAACCCCGACATCAATCTCAAACAACCGGCCCTTGCTGAGACCGTCTTTCATGAAAAATAGTCGTATGGTATCTTGACATTTTCCACCTCTTTATTTAGCTGCTTCACGTATTCCCGGAGGGTCTCCTTCTCCCCTTACCGGACTGCTCGAAGGACTTCCTCCATTTTTGGCTCCATTCATGAAGCCGTGAAATGAGATGAGAAGAGTCTCGCCAACTGGTCCCCCAAGGAGACCAAGTTCCCCCTTAGTTGTCTAAATCACAATAACGTCAACTTTTCCAGCGTGAGCGAGAAGATCCTGCACTTAACTTCGTCTTCCGCCTTAAGATATTGCATCATCAATTCGAAATAATCTTGGTGATTATCTGCGCCCCCACTACATCGTACATGTTTAGTGTCTGCGAGTTTCTAGTGCTCGTAGGATGGGATATTCATTGATCCTTCGGGTGAAGGGTCTACGCCGGTGGGCCTCAATATGGTGGTCCGAACCTCAACAGCCGTGTGGACAGGTAATTCTTGTTCCGCCCCAGGGGTACCGAGTCCGGCTCTGGGAACGTCTTCGGGAGTCAGAAGAAACAAAGGAAGAGCTTTGGCTTGGAGATCTGCCTGTGCAACATGTTTTTCCCTAGATTTGGTACGTTGAGCTTGAGCTCGGTTCTTCTTCTTGACCTTAGCTAGGGAGAGCGTGAGAGAATCCTGAATGGCAGCCATCTTCTTCGAATGACTGAAACTAGAACTTGGTGTGGCATCAGTGTTGGGGTTGGCCATCGAAGTCTTCGGAGGAGGGTAGACGATTTGGAGCTCGTAATCCTCGACCGCCAAGACCATGAATTCGGAATAGCTGGTGGGGGCAGTCATCTCACCTTTTCAAAAAAAAAAGTGATGAAGTCAGAGTCAAGACATGAAAAAAATAAAGAAATAAACTCTGAAGACAGTTATCTATCCTACCAAGCACAGATGGAAGGTCGAGGGTGGATTGGCTTGAATCAACGCCGGAGTGTCGATCCTTTTCAAACAATTCGTAAAGCGGGAAACCTAGAGCTGAAGCTGATTTATGGTCTTGGAGTCTTTAACCCCGAGTTTTTCTGCCTTGAAAGTATACCTGGATCCACCATATTCGAAATGTTTCTTGGTCCAAGCAATGAGGAATTTGTAAGATAAGGTCTCATTCTTATCATTCCAAGTCATGACTTCCTTGGTCGCAGCATCGTCAACAAGGGCGACATACAAAAACTTCTCCTTAAACTCCTTCACAGAGTCAGTAAAATCTTTGAAAAATGGATACTTCTGATTCCCCTGAAGAATGATGTGTCCCTGCCGTGATCTATCACCCTTGATCTCGGTCTAGCGGAATACGTAACAGATGGTGAAGAAAACCTCCGGCTTACAGGGCCTCTTGAGGGCGGCCATGACAATCTCGGTAGCCTTTATAAAACCCCACCCATTCGAGTTTAGTTGTCAAAAGGCGAGCCTCAGATACCTTAAAATCCGCTTCCGAAAATCCGACAACGGAGGTTGGATTCTCAACTTCTCAAGCATTAGAGAGCAGACAAAGAACTTCAAGTCGTCCGGTGAGTGGCAAATCACATGATCCTCTGAGACCCCTACTACCTTCCACTCCTGACCAAGCTCGCCCAGGTATTCCTGAATCGGGCAACGTCGGCATCCGTCAAGAACTTATTATCCGTAAGTCCTTCGAAACTCACTTGTATGGGTCCTCGATTGGGATGGGCTCGGCCGGCACCCAAACCCCAGGATTGTCTTGGACTTCTTCAACGTGCTGGCCTCCAATCTCAGCATCAGTCTTGTTCCGCATGACTGAGTTGGCATTGGAGATTTCCAATTCGGTCCCGACAGTCTCACGAATAACAGGCAGAGTTGCATCTGACCCAAAGGCTTCCTACAACTGGATTGACAAACTAGATGTGGAAGCAACCTCGGTCCCGTCGACAGGGATTGGATGCCCATCTTCTGACATCTTCAAGATTGGTTTGCCTTGAGGCCGACTGGACACCCTCACTGTCGGTTTTATTCTCACCAGAATGTCCCCCAAGGAGGGGCACAAGGTCAGGAAAAGGAACACATTCGAGACCCAATAAATCGACCTCAAACCAAACGTAACCCCCTCGCCAAGGTAATGTTTGTGACGGTAGAAATAGTCTGTCGAATTCAAAAAAACCTCAAGTAAACTCGAAAAAAGTCATACCTAAAGTTAGCAGAAAAATCAGATGGACTTGGACTATGAAGAACTTATCAAAATCTGGGAATACCGGTGGAGCACCAAAGGCAGCACAGTAACAATCAACGGAAGACACCTTGAACAGCCAACAAAAGTCACTGGATGTTCAACATCGGACCTAAAGCTGTCAACCCCATAGCAAGTTAGAGCGAGGATACGAAATTTCTAAGTATGGAATGAGTGACTCCTCACTCTATTTATAATAGACCTCAGGGAGCCAAAGAGTTGGATTCGAACTATCACAGCCCAACGAGTCGCATTAATGACATGCCCAGAAAATGAGGCACGCATGATGGTCCGACACCTCGAAATGCCCAAGTTTCATATCAATCAACTCATGTCTCCTTTTTAGATGCACGCCTCGAAGGCTACTAAAAACCAAAGCCCAGCGTGTCACCGAGGCTTTTCTACCGACAACCACACAGTCCTATTCGCCGACATCAACTAAGGGAAAATGGGCTGACATAAGCTCCACCTTCGCAAACCATCCACTACGAAAAAACATGTAAATAATGGCGGTTATTTTTGTATATTACGGCCCAGGAGGTCTGAGGTTTCGTCATCAAACCGAGGCCTCCCAACCAGGAACGACCCAGGCTTGGGGGGAACTGTTCCGGGTTGGGCCAAGCCCATGTCCGTAATTGGGCCTTGAGCCGACCTATCAGCGTACCTCAAAAGAGAGCCCGAATGATCTAGGCGCTGAGCACATCCTAACGGCCGAGAATAATATCCAGAATCGAACGGTGCAGATCGTGCGACGCTATCGAATGCCAGAGCTATCCCATCGGACAACTATAAATTTGGGCCCAACGAATAGATCAGGTACACATCTCTCCTTTGGATCTCACTCCAACTTCTACTTACTGACTTTGGCATCAGAGTGTTTGCATGTACCAACCCCCCTCGACTCAGGACGAGAGTGGACGACTCCAACAACACAATCTACCGACATCCCGACTCGGAACTCATCCAAGCTTGGAAAGGTAAAGAACTACAATGTTTTAATTAAGAAGCGTTGTAAAAGACTTTTGTGGAATATGTAACAACACTCTCTTATGTTAATTGTTGTTAAAATAGTGTTATTAAACTCTCTTTTTGGCGTAGTGTTGATTTATGATATGGCCTAAAAACGTAAAAAATTAACTAAAACAAATTACCTGCATGTAGAGGGAAGAAGAGGAGACTGACATGGAGAGGAAGTCTAATACGAAGTGAAAAAAGTCACTTGCATCTGGTGACAGAAGAGGAGGTAATATAGGAAGAGAAGTTGATTGGGAGAGGAAGCAGGAGGGGATACAAAGAGAGGGTAGTAGGGGAGAATGTGTTTATGATAAAGGTAAACAGGAGAGGAGGATGGGGAAAATGAGCTATTTTGGTAGGGTTATTTTAGATACTTTATCAAATGGGGGATGATGGGCTTCATAAAAATCATGCAATAAATGCTCCATTGAGGAAGTTTACAAGAAGCCCAAAGCTAACTAATGCAAATTGCAATCCTCGGAGAAAATAGAAAGGCCCAACATGTCCAAAAAGCAAGTTCCCATCACACCTAATCAAGCTTAACAATTCCCAAACAAAACCCTAGTGTAGAGTCCAAACATACCACCTTGTAGCCTTGCTAACTTCGATTAGATTAGAACTAGGATTCACGGTTTTCTAGAAAGGACGAGAGAGCTCTGCTTTCTCTCTAAAAACCTTTCCTCTCCTCCCAACAATAGGGTTAGTGGCAACTATTTCCCCCATCCTCTTGGAGCTCTCTCCTCCACCATGGAGGCCTTCCCTTCTGCCATGGAGACTATCCCCTTTATCATGGGGGCTCATGTTTCTGTCACAACTGTTGTTGTTGTGAGGTGACCATCAGATTTCGTCCACCACGACCATTCCTTCTTCTCCAGATGCGCGACCACCACCTAAGACGTCGCCACCACCGCCTCCAATTTCAACCTTCACTTTAACTAAAGCTTCCCACCTGCAGATTTGGATCTACCTCGACCAGATCTAAATCCCCCATGGATGTCTTGTGGCTCGACTTTCCTATCAATTTGGTTATGTTGTAACGTTTGTGTTTTCATGCTTGTTGGTGTGTTGTTCTTCTCATTTTGTATTATATACTTTCACGTTTGTTTTGTTTTGTTAGTGCTCTATAATGTGATTCATTGCTTGGTAGTAGTCTGGTTACAATTTACCTTCAGCGTGTTTGTTGAAATGTCTTTGCATCTCTAACTTTTTTCAAATGGCTTGCTACACCCAGATTCTAGCAGGGCAGGAACGTGGGTGTACACCAACAACCTCATCTACCCCTCTTACCTACAAGTTGCTATCGTTATTGTACTAAGTCCAGACCACCGTGAGGCCACGCATAGTCGAACCGCGCATATTCCAACAATAGAAATGATCCGTAACTGGATAGACTCAAAGACAAAAAAAAAGAATTACTATGTTGTTGGCATATAATTGTCTATACATTCTTCTATTATACCTATTAATATATGGTCCAAATGTATGGCTTGTTCAAAATATTACTTTAAAAATCAATGTAAATTCAACAATAAAAAGTAGCCCTGAATTTAAATTCTAATGTGTACTACGTACGTAAACAAAAGAAAATTTATATAAATCACTAAAGGAAGTTTTTTTGAGCCTCTAGGAAGCTCCACGTCATCTTCATTTATTTTTCAATTACATTTTTAATTATATTAATATTTATTTATAATTTACACATAAAGGAGACTTAAATTCAGCATTACTACTAACTTATTAAATTTATCTATCTATATATCTCTATAAAGAAAGCTTTTTGGAGCCAACTCCAGGTCATTTTCTTTTATTCTTTGATTTAAATCTCAACATTCATTTTTCCCCAAGATTAGTGTCCATTAAACCAATTTTTAATATTAAATCTCACTTTGTTAGTAATTATTAAATATCACAATATATTCTTAATTTATTTTTGAAAATAACAAAATATTATATTAATATTGAAAACACATCATTACACACTAACTTATTAAATGATGATTAGTGGAATATTAAGCTTAGTTAGAAGCTTCACAATGCTTCTCATTTTTAATTTTCTATTTCTATTAATTTTAATATATATATATATATATATATATATATATATATATTATGTGTTCAAATTCATCCAACAAATCCTAACCTTATACGGTTGGTGTGGCCTATTGGAGTGCTTATTGTTACATGCGAATCTAGGATATAAATTATGGTTTAATTATATACAATATGCATGCCCATCATAATTCCAATTCATCCTCTAAACAAAAACCGATGGGCTGCTGGCTAGACTTTAAACTTAATTATTATATTGACGTATAATTAATCTTCATTGATCAGTTTGTTAACCCATGCCATTCTAATATGAATTTATATATATATATATATATATATATATATATATATATATATATATATATATATATATATATTAACTAGTATGTATGACCCGTGCGCTGCACGGGTATACATTTCATTGTAAATTAATTTTTTAATTTTTTTATGATAAAAATAGGCAGGTTTATATTTTGATGTTTGATTTAATTATGTATATGTATATGTATATACATAATTAAAACCAAAAAGGATGGTATAACATTAGGTTCACCAGATTGGATGGTGAGGCTTAGATAAGAATATTTCTATAACAAACTTCTGACTGTTATATTTATTTGTAGCGGCTACGTTGACTGCATGAAAGTGGTATTGCCGTACAATAGAAATTATACTATTGTAAAATGAAGTATGTTTTTAGAAAATTACTATGTTGTGAGAACATGTGTTTACTCTTTTTATATCATTAGGACAACTGATTTTAATTTTTTTATAATGTCAAGTTAATCATTGTAAATTCACTTTAACGATTTGATTAGAGGAAAAGTCTTAATAAATTCCAATCTCTACAATTAAAAATCTATGAAGTGTTTAACAATTAGAAAATATTGTGATTTTGTACATATTCTTTTCTTATTGGAAAAAAGACAAAACATAGTAACATGGATGATAGTTTTATATACTTCTTTTAAAATAAGGAAAAAAAATTGGTTCATATTAAGTTATAGAATTATTAGATAATTCATGATACCAAACCCAACAAATTGAGCATTGATTTTTAGTATTTACAGACCAAAGGAAAATCTAGACTGGCATTAACGCAATACATAAATAAAACAGGGGTTATTTGCGTCATTCACTGGGAAGTTGAACACAGCTTACCATTACCATAAACGAAATACCTAATTCTCCGCTGGATAACTTGCTTTCGTCTTCAATCTTCTCGTCGCCGTCGCAGAGCTTGTGACCACATCTATATAAAAACCGCATGGCCGGTGTCAGCAAGAGGTCCGTTGGTCCAATGGCGAGCCGTAGTGGATCATGCTCCTCGCGGAATCTTCGGCAGTCATCAACAGGGGAGAATCGTGGAGCGCCTAATGTGACCGTCACCGAGGTACATGAGAACGAAGCATTACCTGGTAGTACCCTTTACTTTCCGGTTGAGCATACACTGATGTATTTGAATTAGGCTTGGTTTGTTACACCCATTTACAATTTGCTTTATTTTGTTTGGATTCCAACAAATGGATTTGGGGTTTTGGTATTATTCATGTGATATTTGAGATTATAAATCATGTTTAACTTCTTACGAATACGAATTAGTAAATTAGGTGCACAATACAAAAAATCAAAATTGTTGTCTTCGGTTTGTACTATGTTATGCGGTTTGCTCACTGTATCTTTAAGGGACTTATGTTTGGGAGAAAAATTATCACTGAATGTCTTTTAATAATATAGGGTAAATTGTCAATATTTGTTGGCTTTGTTTCAAATAGCAGTAACTTGGAGTTGTTTGCGGTGGTCGTGGATAGAGTACTGTCTCTGTGTTTTAAAAATATATGAAACCCAGTTTGTTTCTAAGTGTAATTAGGACACACGGATTACTGTACTTGTATTTTATACGGAAGCTACTGTTTAAGCAGGTCTTACAATTCCAGGAATAATTTTTTTTAGAATTAAACATATGTTTGTAAATGACAATTTTCTCTTTAACCAAAGTCAGTTCCAAAATGAATGATACTTAGGCTCGCTAAGTTTCATTTTTCCCTTGCATTTGAATACATGTTATACACTGTAAGAATCAAATGAAATTCTGAGCTGCCACACTTTGATTTCAGTCTGTGTAACAAACAAAGATCCATATATATGTGATCCAGCATTACTCTTCCCATGAATCAAAGTGCTGTGTGTGGAGTGCAGTTACTGAGAATTGAAGACTATTGCAATGTTGTATCATAGTGTAAGGGATTAATTGTCCTCGATTTGACCCTCAATTATAGGGATTGTTTTTAATTGTTTGTATAGGTGATTTATTATCGCATTAATGGTTTTTTAGCTGCTGAGTCATGTGAAGTTGTTTTTTTGCACAGTTTTAATCCTGACTGTTAAAATGGTAGCCGCAATTTTAAGGAATCTAGGTCGTTTATTTTGTCCATGTGGATCTTCAGTCGAATCCCAACCGTTGGTGATCTATGCGGTGCCAATGTGTCACTCATCGGGGGGTGTTTAGCTGACATGGATATGACGTAATGATGATGTCATTTCGCTGAATTTCTGATGTGTACATGACCATGTAGTTATCCATGGTTTAGTATAATTAAGATTAAGATTTTTTAAATAATTATTGGATTATAAGACTTTCACATAGCTTTTGTTGTCTATTCCTTTTCCTTTTCTCTACCGGTTACCACTTCTGTAATATATAAATGTGAATCATGCATGTGGAAGGCAAATGTATGTCTTACTTTCTCAATTCAATTCACATTTTCTAGCCATTTCAAAGTATTGATCATCCCATTCTGAAAATTGTGCATGGTCTAACTTTCAAATCTTTGACTATAGAGGATAGAAGAACTACTACTATAATAGCCATCAGGTTATATTGATTTATTTGGCTCTTATTTTTAACTTATTCCTTAAATAATATTTTAATGATTTATCGTCTCTTCCCTCTTTGTTTGTATTTTCTATCAGAATGTTTCTCTCAATCAAATCTGAAATTGTGTTGTGATATTTCTGGTGAGTCAATTGTGTGTCAAACCTAGATTAATAGATTGTTATAAAGTGTTTGACAAAATTTCATAAAATTAAGATAAGATCCACACTATAATTTACTTCTCCAAATTTTTTAGATAGTTGTTGGAACATTATTTCTGCAGAATGTAAACTTGACTAAACGTGTCTCGCAAACGACCTATTATTTCCATACTCATAGAAAATAATTATGAATAAGAAAGTTGCAAGTAGCAAGAATTAACAATAAGTTAAATTTATATAAATATAACTTATTGTTAATGTATTTGTTATATTTTCACCTTTTTATTATTTTCTTCAAAGTTCAAATACAAATTTGTTATTATTGGAACTTTGAACAAAAAAAGTAATAATTAAAAAATATGGACTAATTAATATGGTGCATACTGACGTTATATAGAACCCAACAAAATTGTTATTATAATATTTATTTATAATTTACACCTAACACATAAAAGAATACTTTAATTTTATTGAAAGCACATAATTGCTACTAACTTACTAAATGATGCTCTTAGTAAAAAAGATACTTTCTTATGTAAATATAGAAACTCATAATAAAATTGACAATACAGTATAGTATAATATAGTAGTCTGTAAATAAGTTTCTAATTTACAGTTATGTATTGAACGATAAGAGTTTCAAATTATTATGAATTATTCCTTTAATTGAAAATTAACTCAAGAGTTGGTATCATATATTTAATTTAATAAATTAAAGATATTTATCTTTTTTTTATGATTCAATCAATTGAACATATTTATCTTTTTAATAACTGTTATCATCCCTACACAATATCTCAAATTGATCACTCTTGCATCACATTTGATCAAGATTGTTTTTTAACTAAGAAATAATGACCATGCCTTTGAAATTCTTTTTTGGGTATCATGTTATGCGTTGAAAGAGGTGTGTTTCATATTAATATGAATCACTTATATTTAATTATCAATAAATTAATGAGTTAATAAAATATGAGTGGAAGATGTATAGTTTTAGTAAGTTATAATAAGAAACAACTATTTGTTGGAAAAAACTTTAGATGGTGAAGTGATTGATTTTGGCGAAAAAATTTAGAACATAATTAGAATGTGCATGTGAGCATTAGAAAGGAGTGGTCACAGAAGAAGAGTTAGAGAGCAGACGGTCTAGGGGAAAGATGGAGTTTGCATGGGTAAAGAAGAAATAGAAAAATCAAACCAAACCATCCAAAGTTCATGTTGTTGACATTTCTAATATAATTAAAAATATAAAACAAAAATTAGAACCGGTTAGTGAATTAGGCGATTGAAGCGACAATTGTTTTGTAAAGCTATAGACATGTATGAAATCATGTTTAATATTTTTAATATTATTCTTTATAAAAATGTTTTATTTAAATAGATTTCCTTTAAATTGCATGATGTGCTATGTTTAAAAGATTCTCTTTTATGTTCATTGAAGCGAGTACATTTGTTATGTTTTTGAAATGAGTGGGTAGATCAAAAACTTTGAATATTGAATTTTGTTTCTATTTTTAAAATACAATTTTAAGAAATTGCTCTAATTTTATGACTACATAATTGATATATAAAATTATTAATTAAATACAAACAATTTTAAATAAAAATAGTTTTGGAGTAAATGAGTCATCAAATATAAATTTCAATTGAAGTATATTTAACTATTATTTATTTCAACAGTTTATAAAAGTTTATGTTTACATACTTTTTTAATACTAATTAGGGAGGACTGAAGGCCTAAAAAGATTACGACTAATTAATTTTACACTTATTGAATTAGGCATTAGAATTTATGTAAAATATTTTTATATATTTAACTAATAAATGACCTTATAATATTATAAAGAGATACTTAAAAAAATGTTAATGGACTTTCTATGATTCGTATAAATTTTATAAAATAATATTTCGATATTTAACATCATAAAAATTGTTTATATTAAAAAACACCCACGCTATACGAGATTTTACCTAAATTTTGTACAAAATTTGCGACTAATAATATTATATTTTTAATATACATAACTTATACTAACAATTTATGTATTTTGTTATTTAAACTATATAAATAAAAAAAATATTAGAACAACACGTGGAACGCACGGGGTTATCCCCAGGTAAATATAATTGGACGGGACTGGTGTGTTTGCTGGACTAAGTGAACAACACTTTTATTAAACTTGCTCAGTTGTGATTAAACAATCAATTGATCTAAACTATTTTATGCGTGGCAAATTATTGTAATTTGATTTCCACCTGTTTTGCCAACCTGTTTGCTGTTGATTAAATTTTTTCGTTCATGCATGTGCTTTATGATATCTTTCTACTTTGCCGGTAGACAAAGGGACGTTAGCAAGGCCGGATATAAATGTCCCATGTTGCACAATAATTCAACCTACGAGATCATCAATAATCAATAATCTCTTATTAAAAAACGCTTCTCATTTCCTATATACTACTTCTTTACGTGTCTCCCTCCTAAGCATCCAAATAACCCTTTTTTCTCATCATTCCACTTTGACGGACATTTATAACATAAATAATATGGTCAAAACCTATATACGGTTCAAATTTACGACCAAAATATACCAAAAAGAACGTCCGACAAGAAAAAAGTTGACTAGCATTACGTGCCACTAGACTCAAATAGCTATTGAAAAACAGGATATATATATATATATATATGTTGGGAAATATATTTTTAAAAACAAGATATATATATTGTGAAAATATATATATATATATATATATATATATATAGAGAGAGAGAGAGAGAGAGAGGGCTTGAGTTTAGGATACTAAAGTCTTTTCCTTAGTTTTTAATACTAAGTTAATATCAGCCGTTTGATCCATATTTTTTTAATCAAATCTAATCCAAATGTTGTGAATTAAAGAGGGTATGAATGTAATTTTACACATCCCCCATTCCTCCATCTGCAACGTTCGCGCACAGCTTTCTCCCCTCAACTTTCGCAAACCTGCAACTTTCGCGGAGTGCAACGACGGCAACCACCACATTTTCTTCTTCTCTCTCCGTCGACCACGCCGTACCACCACGTCCCTCCGGTGAGGTCTCCCCTTCCTCCGTCGTTCTCTCTTTCCTTTCTTCTCTCTCTCTCTCTTACTTTCTCTTCGTTCTTCCTTTCTTTCTTTCTCCTCTTAGAAATTGTTGATGCTTGTTGCGATTTGTGTAGAATGTGTAACATCCCTAGTTTCGTTAATTTCGAATTAAGGAATTAACGAGTGATTTTTTATTCGAAGTGAAACATAAATCAAGATACGAATATGGGATAGTCGAGAAAGCATTATATATTGGCTAAGTCACAAGATTAAAATGCTTTAGTATATGAACTATGTGGTAATTTGGAGAGAAACTGGGTTAAAAAGCGACTTTAAGTGAAAATTGGAACTAAGGGGTATTTTGGTCATTGTCCTCATTAAGAACCCTTAAATGGGATTATTTCTTCATTCTTAAGATATAGAAGCAAAGGAAGAAAGAAGAATAGAGAGAGAGAAGAGAAAGAAAACGTGAAGTAGGAGGAGAAGAGGTGGAGACCCAAGTTCAAGTTCTTCTTGTAGGTAAGACTTCCATAGTCCATTCTCTTCCATTTTTTATTTCCTTTTCATTGACGCAAGTTTGAAAAGCTAATTCCTTCTATTTCTCCTTTCCCCTTTTCAAACCCTAGAGAGTTTTATCTTGATTAAGTTGAAATCTTGTTGTGTTTGTGGTAGTATTAGAAACCATGGATAGATTTTTGTCAAAAATTGAAGTTTTGGCACATTGGATGCTATCCCAAAGTTCTAAAGAGCTCAAAGCTTGATTTAGAAGGCTTATTGGAAGTGTTTGGGGTTGTTGATTTCAAAGGAGAAGCTATAATTTCAGTTTGGAAGGGATTTGATCATTTACGGGGATTGTTCGAGTAGTTATGGTAGATTGTTTTTGGTGTGACGACGTGAATTCTCGATATTTCGTCAAACCGGTGAGTTTCACTCACGTTTAGGGAATTTACACTTTAAATTGATTGTGTTGAAATTCTGTAATTGATTGTTGTTTTGGTTCCGAAAAGGTTTTAGAGTCAAAAACCGAATTTTAGAAAAACATCGTTTACGGTTTAATTTTCCAATTATACTTTGATTGGGATGTGAAGTTTGGTTTGATTGTGATTGTTCGGACTGGAATGTGTTGTGAAATTTTCTGTTTTTCAGTTGGAATTGGTTCGGGTTTCGGTTTGGAATCGATCGGAATCGCGAAACGGACGAAATGGAGGTAAAATGCTGTTTCTGTACAGGTAGCACGGACCGTGCGCCTCAGAGGCACGGACCGTGCGTCCCATAGACAGAAACTTACACAAATTTTTTTACAGGTAGCACGGACCGTGCGCCCCAGGGGCACGGACCGTGCGTTGCTCTCGGGTTCAAAATGCCGTTTTGTCGTTTCGTCACTCCTTTTTGTTCCAAATCACTTATAAACCTTTTCTCAACCAATTGGGATGATATTTAATTTATAAAAACAAGATTTTAATATGTTCAAACTTGATTTTTCAGAAATGTTTTGGAACTTATCAATGTTTCGAAAAACCGAGTCTAGCCACGTGTGAGAACTTATGTTTTTCAAATCAAAACGGAACTTTAAGTTCTACTTTTGTAAAGGATATGATATGTAAATTATATCATATGAGATTGACGGCCCAATGCGGGTATGATATATAGATTATATCCAATTGAGGTGACGACCTCCGGATGTTAGCATACTAGGAGAGGGAACTCATGAGCCCTTATCCTAGGCCCCCTGATGTTTATTATGATTTTGCCTTTAAGAGTTGTACACTTATCGACCTGATGTTGGGGTTCACTCAAGCTTCCTTGGGTTGTTGGTGATGTGCTATAACTAATAAAATTTTATTGTAATTCTTTTATTGAATTACTAGATGTTTTTGCAATTCATTTATTGAATTGCCAGATGATTTTATAATTCATATTGAATTATCAGTTAAAGAGGAACATTGTATTTAAACCGTGAGCGTAATTAGGGGTCACGGTAAAACTCACTGAGATGTGTTATCTCACCCTATCAATTGTTGTTTTTTTAACAGAGAAATAGGGGAAGAAGAAATCAAAACGGCACGATTAGATGACATGTGTTTGATGATGTTGAAGACCTGTTGTTTTTATTCTGTTTAAGTTTCCCTGTTACTTTATGTCAGGGTTATGTAACTTATATTTATATGAGTTGTATAAACCTTTTTCCGCTTCTCTGCTTTTGTATATTGAGCAAATAGGTATGGTTGTATTCTAAGTTACTGACCTATGAAGTTTAAGACAGGTGGATTTGATTGTATTACCATCGAAAAATTTTAGTATGTTCAATACCTTAACAGAGATTATGTTCTCTGATGTATTCAAGTTGTGCATTCTAGTATATCTACATGTTAGAAATATTGGGGTGTTACATTTTGGTATCAGAGCGGTTCCCTTTTGTTGGACCTAGATATTAGGAATCTTTACTTCTTTTAGTTGTGATTCTTATTTATATGCTATTTGATATTGAGCTTGATCAACTTAATACTTTGTGCATATTTTGTAGAATTATGGCTGGAAGGGGTAGAGGAAGAGGTGAGGTACCAATTGATCCCCACTATGTGTGGATGTAGAATGTTATTGAAACGCAACAAAAGATGATGAATGACATGATGCAAATGCAACAGCAGCAGATCGATCAGATAGCTCAAATGCAGTAGATGCATCAAGTACCTCAGCCTCAGCCTAATGTGCAACCACCTCTGGAAGATCCTAACAGGATCTATTTTCGATTCCAAAAGATGAATCCGCAAATCTTTAAAGGAGGATCTGAACCTATGCAGGCACACTACTGGGTGGATGCTATGGAGAGGATTTTCACTACCTTACAGTGTCGTGAGGAAGAAAAAGTAATTTGTGCTGCCACTGCACTAGATGAGGATGCACATACTTGGTGGACTAATACTCGTGCAATGATGCTAATCCAAGGAACTCCTCTTAATTGGTACAATTTCAAGGAGCGACTTCTGAATCGATTCTTCCCTTCAGCACAGAAACTGGGTAAACAGACAGAATTTACTAAACTAAAGCAAGGTGATATGTCTGTTGGAGAGTATGCTGCCAAATTTGAGAGATTATCTCAGTTCTATGAATTAGGAAGATATGCTCCTGATGATGTTTGGAAAATGAATATGTTCAAGGAAGGTCTTAGAGGTGATGTCAATCAAGGACTTAGTTCTTTTAGTTTGACTAATTATCCGGCTCTTGTGCAACAAGCTCACTTCGCTGAAGAAGATCTTAAGAAACTGTATGCTGAGAAAAAGGAATTCTGGAAAGGTAAGAAGAAGGTAGCTGAATCCTCTAATCAAAACAAGCAGTTCAAGGGGAACAACAACAATAAAGGCTAACAGGTACAGTCAACTGATTCCTCAGGCATCAATAACTGTTCTCATTGTGGGAAACGTCATCGGGGTGAATGTCTACTGCGAAAGAATCCATGTTATTATTGCAAGGAGGAAGGTCACTATGCAAACGTATGTCCCATTAGAAGAGCTGTCATGGAAAATCAAAATGCTTTCAAACAAGGAAGGATTAATACTTCGGATGCCCAAACCATTAGGCCAGAGGATAATATTTTGAGGGGTAGAGGTTCTCTTTTTCATAAATCTGTTAATACATTGAATGATTCTGGTGCCACTCATTTTTTTATCTCTGAAGCATGTGTAGAAAGGCTAGGATTAACTTTGTCACCGTTGTCTGAACCGATTTCTATCTTGATTGCTGCCAAGGGTTGCGTTAGAACCCAATCTTTATGTTTAAATTGTTTGCTCGCAATAGGAAGCAGAAATTTTGTGGTTGATTTTATTTGCTTGCCTATGAGAGGAATGGATATTGTTCTGGGTATGAATTGGATGGCAGCTAATCATGTGACCATCGATTGTTTTAATCGCACCATTGGATTTTCTTCGGAAGCTGTGTATTTGTCTCAACCTGCATCTGAAGTTGTTATTTCTTTCACTTCAGCCAACCATTCTTTATTTCAAGGTGCGGAAACTTATGTCATTATGTTATCCGCTTCTACTGAAACTGGTTTGGATCTTTCTTCTGTTCAGGTTGTGAAGGAATTTTTAGATGTATTTCCTGATGAAGTTTCCTCCTTACCTCCTGACCGAGAGGTAGAATTCTCTATAGAATTGGTTCCGGGTACTAGGCCAATATCTATAGCGCCTTATAGGATATCTCCTTTAGAATTAAAGGAACTCAAATCTCAACTTGAGGAATTGATCTCTAAAAGGTTTTTTCGGCCGAGTGCTTCTCCATGGGGTGCTCCAGTATTGTTAGTCAGAAAGAAAGATGGAAGCATGCGATTGTGCATTGATTATCGTCAGTTGAATAAAGTGACGATCAAGAATAAATATCCATTGCCAAGAATTGATGATCTTCTTGATCAACTTCGAGGCGCGGCTGTGTTCTCCAAAATTGATCTAAGGTCAGGGTATCATCAAATAAGAGTTCGAGCTTCTGATATTCCGAAGACAGCTTTCTGTACTAGGTATCGACATTACGAGTTTGTAGTGATTCCCTTCGGATTAACGAACGCTCCAGCGGTATTCATGGATTACATGAATCGAGTTTTTCATACATACTTAGATCAGTTTGTGGTGGTATTTATAGATGATATCTTGGTGTACTCAAAAACTGTTGAGGAGCATGTTCAACATCTCCGTATTGTTTTGAATGTACTCCGAGAAAAGAAGCTATATGCTAAGCCGTCGAAATGTGACTTTTTGATGTCTGATGTAAAGTTTCTGGGTCATGTAATTTCTTAGGCCGGAGTGGCAGTTGATCCTAGTAAGGTTGAAGCTGTATTAAATTGGGAACGCCCAACATCAGTGACTGAAGTCAGAAGTTTCTTGGGACTTGCTGGCTATTATCAAAGATTCATTCAAGGATTCTCACAGTTAGTTCTTCCTCTTACTCGGTCAACTCGCAAGGGATACCTGTTTTTATGGGATGATGATTGTGAGGAATGTTTCTTAGAATTGAAGTCTCGATTTACTTCTGCTCCCATCTGTTGCACCCCGAAAAATCCTTTGGAGGGATTTCTCTTCGCACAACATGAATTGGAGTCGCCACCAATATTTTTTTAGAGGTAAAACATTGAAAAAACCTTTCTTGAAAGACAATGGTCCTTGGAACCACGAGATTTGAGTTCGGGGGTCGGTTATGCACGGGGAAGGTACGAGCACCCCACACATCCTTTCTACTGAAAGGGAACCTCGATTTGACGTGTGATTTAAAAGGTTGATTTAAGAAATACTTTGTTTTTATCTCTCTTTATCTTTCCTTACTTTATGGAAAAACTTAAGGAAAATTTAATCTTTTGCGCTTGACGGGAGGGCACCGTGCCTACGTATCCCGGGGAGGGAATCAAAGCAACGTAGTTCTTGTTTTCAAAAATTGTTTTGTTTTTAGAAATTGCCTTGTTTTGGAAAAGGGTTTGTTTTTTTGAAAAGAAAATGGTTTTTATTTGTCGTGCTTGACGGGAATGTGACCCGCTCCTACGTATCTCCCAGTGCGATGGAGAATTCAAAGCTTACGTAGTTCTCGGTTGTCGAGAAAAGGTTTTTATTTTTTAGTTGTTTAATTGTGAAAATTGAATGTTCACAGTGATCAAACAACAAAGGTTTCGAGTGATCACCACTAGCATCCCATTATTGACGATCGTGCAAGCAAAGGCTTCGCATTATCCTCAACAAAGTTTTTAATTTGTGAAATGAGAGTTCTTTTGAAAAATGAGTGTTCATGATAATCAATTGAGCAAAGACTCCAAGTGATCACCACTAGCACCACATTATTGACGATCGTGCAAGCA
Organism: Astragalus glycyphyllos; assembly: GCA_963573325.1. NCBI lineage: Eukaryota > Viridiplantae > Streptophyta > Magnoliopsida > Fabales > Fabaceae > Astragalus > Astragalus glycyphyllos. The sequence continues at coordinate 62,827,164 of OY754312.1, read as the reverse complement.
AAGGCTTCGCATTACCCTCAACAAAGTTTTTAATTTGTGAAATGCAAAAAAATGTTTTGAAGTTGGAACGTTACTAACGAGTAACAAGTTGTTCTTTGTATGCAACATGGTTTTGAAGTTTTGGAGAGTTAGTAACGAGTAACAATTGGTGGAAATCAAAACAAGCAAATTGTGATCACCAATTCAACATTTTAATGCACCACAAGCACATAAACAAGTATATCAAGCATTGAGTACCAAGCTTCAATTCAAGAATGCATGAATATGCAAAATGCATGTGCATCAAGGTTAAATGAACCTATCCTTTGCCGATTGAGAAATGGAAAGTGCATAAAGACTCCAAGTAGTCTCTCCTTTGCAATTTATTAAGACAATGCAATGGTGCATCAAGGCTCTAAGTGGCCTATCCTTTGCCAAAACTTCACAAACTTCAAACAACAATTTACATTAAACTCAAAGAGCAAAGAAAGCATGATTAAACTTGAGGATGCATCAAGGTCATTGGAGACCAATTATGTGCGCAAATTCAATGGTTTATAGACCCCTTTTTGCTCACATTTCACAAGCACATCAAATGGGAATTGAATTTTTAAATGCTTACAAGCATAGGCATCAAGGTTGATGTAACCTATCTCTTGCCAACTTAGCATAACCCAAGATCATTTGTGGACCATAAATGAACCAAAACCCAAATTCATTTTTCTCAAATCACAAATTTCACAATTAACAACATAGGTTTGAATATTTGCAAGTTTAATGGCCAATCATCAATTTATTTCAACAAGTCAACCAAATCAAGCAAGCGAGTGACATAACCAAACAATAGATGCATTTATTCACAAGATTCAACCATGAGAACCAACAAAAATCATAAAACACATATTTATTTGAAGCATGCGAAATTATCATCAAAGCAAATAACATTTTATTTCAATTAAAACAACAAAATCATGCATATAACCCCCAAAATCAAAGCATCAAAACAAAGATTCATGAGATTAACATATGTACAAGCATAAAAATGAAGTTAAAAGAGAGGATCTACATTTTTGGAAGTGGAAATCTCACAAATATGCAAAAAATGATGACTTTATGCAAGGATTTACAAGAGAAGGGGTCTAGGAATCACATACCTTAAGATGAGCTCCAAATAAACACAATAGATGAAGAAACAATCAACCAAATCAACTTATCTTCAAGCTTGGTCTTCAATCTCCAAAAAATGACCCTTGATCTTGAACTTTTGTGTGATTTTATGAAGGATTGATGGTTGAAAATTAGTGTTTAGGCTTGGAAGATGGATTGAATGTGTGTGGGTAGATGAGAAATGAAGAAGTGAGTTAGAGAGAAGGTAGAGGGGGTGGCGCATAAAATGGAGAGAAGGTGAGGAGGGAGTTGTGTGCTAGGGTTTATGAGTGAATGGTGAGGCCAAAAGCTCTCCTTTTTTGAGGTGAGGTTAATAGGGTATATATAGAAAGCAATTAGGTTTAAGGGTAGTTAGGTCATTGTGCACTAGTTGTGCTCTAGGATTTGATTTTAATTTTGAATCAAAGGCTAGGATTGAGGCTCACATGGATTGAGGACATTGAGAAAACACAAAATGAGAGAATAGAGAAGGGGGTGGCGCATAAACATTGGGAGGGATCCTTGGCGACCAAGTTTTGCTAGTTGTCATCTTGTACTATTGTACTATTATATGACCATTCCATTATCCCTTCATTTTTGATTATTCTTCTTAGGATAATTGTACAAAAATACACCCAATTTAGGCCACATACTAGGAATCTTAGGAATATGCCATTTTATGTGATCACCATGACCAAAAATGTCATAAAAATCACATCTTGGAACTTTTTGTAGAATATTCCCTTTTGATCCTTTTTTTGAAATTTTGTGCACAATGTATGCATGCATGCGCATACATACATACATGACCAAAAATGTTTTGCCTCAAATAAATTTCTCTAAAATTGCACAATGATTCTTGATGAGAAATTATCTTATTTTTGACAATGACCAAAATACCCTTTTGCCCTAAAAACCTTGTTTTTTGACAACGAATGCATTTCCACTCTAACAATGAATTTAAAAGCCCTAGAATGACTTTTAAAACCCAAAAATGCATGCACAATGCTCTTCACTCTTCAAAATAAAACCACACTTCTCAATTTATTTATTTTTTGCGGAAAATTAGGGTTTTAAACCTAGGCGGACAAAATTAGGGTATGACACCATCTTGATTCTTCCATATCCGTCTTTGGGATTTGAAATTTACTGTGATGCCTCAGGGAAGGGTTTAGGATGTGTTCTTATGCAGAATCAACAAGTGGTAGCTTATGCTTCCAGGCAGTTGAAACCGCATGAAGAAAACTATCCAACTCATGATTTGGAGTTAGCGGCGATTGTGTATGCGTTGAAGATTTGGAGACATTACCTTTATGGTTCTCGTTTCGAAGTCTTCAGTGATCACAAGAGTCTAAAATATTTGTTTGATTAGAAAGAGCTTAATAATAGACAAAGGAGATGGGTAGAATTCTTGAAAGATTATGATTTTGAATTGAAGTACCATCCTAGAAAAGCCAATATTGTGGCAGATGCTTTGAGTAGAAAGTCTATTCATACTGCGGAGTTTATGATTCACGAAATGGCTTTATTGGAATCTTTTAGAGATTTGGATTTAAAAGTGGCAAGAAAGAAAGATCGATTGGTATTGAGGCACATTCGAATCTCTAGTGCGTTGAGAAATTTGATACGTGCAGCTCAAGAGGTTGATGTAGAGTTACAATCTCAGAAAGGATTACCAAATTATATCGAAGACAGTGATGGCATTATTTGTTATCACAGTAGAATTTGTATACCTATGATGATGACATCAAAAAGCAGATCTTAGAGGAGGCTCATCGAAGTAAATATTCTATACATCCTGGTTCTACCAAGATGTACAGAGATTTGAAGCAAATGTATTGGTGGCCTTGAATGAAAGGGGATATTGCTGATTTTGTTTCACATTGCTTGACTTGTCAAAGAGTTAAAGCAGAACACCGGAAACCGGCGGGTCAGTTGCAGCCTTTAGATGTACCGGTATGGAAGTGGGAAGACATCTCAATGGATTTTGTTATGGGATTGCCGAGATCGCAAGCTGGTAATGATTTCATTTGGGTTGTCGTGGATCGTTTGACTAAGTCTGCTCATTTTATTTCCATTCGATCTAATTTCAAAGTTTCTAAGTTGGCGGACGAGTATGTGAAAAACATAATCAGATTACATGGAGTTCCCACAAGTATTGTTTCAGATCGTGATCCAAAGTTTCCTTCTAGATTTTGGAAAGCATTAAATGATGCTTTGGGAACTAACGTATTTGTTAGTACAGCCTATCACCCACAAACGGATGGTCAAACGGAGAGGACTATTCAAACTCTTGAGGATATGCTTCGGGCATGTGTTTTGGATAGCAGAACGAAATGGGAGGATCATCTTCCATTAGTTGAATTCGCTTATAATAATAGTTATCATTCCAGTATAGGAATGGCACCATTTGAAGCATTATATTGGAAGAAATGTAGAACTCCATTGTGTTGGTGGGAAGTAGGTGAAAATAGATTATTGGGACCTGATATGATTCATGAAACCACTGAGAAGATACGGCAAACTCAAGACAGGATGAAAGCTGCTCAGAGTCAGCAGAAGAGCTATGCTGATAAAAGAAGGAGACCTTTGGAATTTTTGAGAGCTTCCCCAACTATAGGTACTGGTAGAGCCTTGCGAGCCAAAAAGCTCAGTCCTCGGTATATTGGACCATTTCAAATTATCGAGCGTATTGGGCCAGTTGCGTATCGTCTTGCTTTACCACCATCTCTATCAAGTCTTCATGATGAAGCTACATGGGAATTGGAAGAAGACATGCGGACTCGATATCCATATCTATTCCATTAAGGTATGTCTTTTCAATTTTGAGGACAAAATTTTAAAAGTTGAGGTGATTGTAACATCCCTAGTTTCGTTAATTTCGAATTAAGGAATTAACGAGTGATTTATTATTCAAAGTGAAACATAAATCAAGATACGAATATGGGATAGTCGAGAAAGCATTATATATTGGCTAAGTCACAAGATTAAAATGCCTTAGTATATGAACTATGTGGTAATTTGGAGAGAAATTGGGTTAAAAAGAGAGTTTAAGTGAAAATTGGAACTAAGGGGTATTTTGGTCATTGTCCTCATTAAAAACCCTTAAATGGAATGATTTCTTTATTCTTAAGATATAGAAGCAAAGGAAGAAAGAAGAATAGAGAGAGATAAGAGAAAGAAAACGTGAAGAAGGAGGAGAAGAGGTGGAGACCCAAGTTCAATTTCTTATTGTAGGTAAGACTTCCATAGTCCATTCTCTTCCATTTTTTATTTCCTTTTCATTGATGCAAGTTTGAAAAGCTAATTCCTTCTATTTCTCCTTTACCCTTTTCAAACCCTAGAGAGTTTTATCTTGATTAAGTTGAAATCTTGTTGTGTTTGTGGTAGTATTGGAAACCATGGATAGATTTTTGTCAAAAATTGAAGTTTTGGCACATTCGATGCTATCCCAAAGTTCTAAAGAGCTCAAAGCTTGATTTGGAAGGCTTATTGGAAGTGTTTGGGGTTGTTGATTTCAAAGGAGAAGCTATAATTTCAGTTTGGAAGGGATTTGATCATTTACGGGGATTGTTCGAGTAGTTACGGTAGATTGTTTTTGGTGTGACGACGTGAATTCTCGATATTTCGTCAAACCGGTGAGTTTTACTCACGTTTGGGGAATTTACACTTTAAATTGATTGTGTTGAAATTCTGCAATCGATTGTTGTTTTCGTTACGAAAGGGTTTTAGAGTCAAAAACCGAATTTTAGAAAAACATCGTTTACGGTTTAATTTTCCAATTATACTTTGATTGGGATGTGAAGTTTGGTTTGATTGTGATTGTTCGGACTGGAATGTGTTGTGATATTTTCTGTTTTTCAGTTGGAATTGGTTCGGGTTTCGGTTTGGAATCGATCGGAATCGCGAAACGGACGAAATGGAGTTAAAATGCTGTTTCTGTACAAGTAGCACGGACCGTGCGCCTCAGAGGCACGGACCGTGCGTCCCGTAGACAGAAACTTACACAATTTTTTTTACAGGTAGCACGGACCGTGCGCCCCAGGGGCACGGACCGTGCGTTGCTCTCGGGTTCAAAATGCCGTTTTGTCGTTTCGTCATTCCTTTTTGTTCCAAATCACTTCTAAACCTTTTCTCAACCAATTGGGATGATATTTAATTTATAAAAACAAGATTTTAACATGTTCAAACTTGATTTTTCAGAATTGTTTTGGAACTTATCAGTGTTTCGAAAAACCGAGTCTAGCCACGTAACTTATGTTTTTCAAATCAAAACGGAACTTTATGTTCTACTTTTGTAAAGGATATGATATATAAATTATATCATATGAGATTGATGGCCCAATGCGGGTATGATATATAGATTATATCAAATTGAGGTGACGACCTCCAGATGTTAGCATACTAGGAGAGGGAAGTCATGAGCCCTTATCCTAGGCCCCTTGATATTTATTATGATTTTGCCTTTAAGAGTTGCACACTTATCGGCCTGATGTTGGGGTTCACTCAAGGTTCCTTGGGTTGTTGGTGATGTGGTAGAACTAATAAAATTTTATTGTAATTCTTTTATTGAATTACCAGATGTTTTTGCAATTCATTTATAGAATTGCCAGATGATTTTATAATTCATAATGAATTATCAGTTAAAGAGGAACATTGTATTTAAACCGTGAGCGTAATTAGGGGTCACGGTAAAACTCACTGAGATGTGTTATCTCACCCTATCAATTGTTGGATTTTTACAGAGAAACAGGGGAAGAAGAAATCAAAACAGCACGATTAGATGACATGTGCTTGATGATGTTGAAGACTTGTTGTCTTTATTCTATTTAAGTTTCCCTATTACTTTATGTCAGGGTTATGTAACTTATATTTATATGAGTTGTACAAACCTTTTTCCGCTTCTCTGCTTTTGGATATTGAACAAATAGGTATTGTTGTATTCTAAGTTACTGACCGATGAAGTTTAAGACAGGTGGATTTGGTTGTATTACCATCGAAAAATTTTAGTATGTTCAATACCTTAACAGAGATTATGTCCTCTGATGTATTCAAGTTGTGTATTCTAGTATATCTACATGTTAGAAATATTGGGGTGTTACAGAATGCATACTAAGTGTTTGTAAAAATGCTAATCCATTTCACAACACTGCATAAAATTTGATATGACATCACTACTCACTAACCACAAACTAGTAACACAGTGGTTTGTAGCCACTAACCATTTTGTTACTAGTTTGTGGTTAGTGGCTCTTAGAAGCAAATAGACATTATGCATAAATCTATAAATTCATTAATCAAATGCTTAAGGAATCATTCTCCAAAACTTTATATTTGGAACAATCATACCTATTATTTTATTAGGATTAAGAGTGATGGACCAACCGGCCTTTGTTAATTTACAAATGTTTATATACATTAAGCGGCAATGATGTATACTTTGAAATAATTCAATTAATGTTGATGCTACACTAGACTTTGAACTGTACTCATCCAAAATTACAAGTTTCTTCTGCATTTAATTTTGTTTGATTAAGAAAAACTTTAATTAAGATGAGGTGTGGTTTGTAACAATCTGAATGCATGATGTGTACTTTGATATTTTCCATGAATTGTAAACTGATGATGGCTTGGAAATATATGCAATAAAAATATGATATTAGGATCAGGCTTTACAACACACTTGAATTCAATATTATACGACAGCTTACTTGAATTCGCAAAAGGCTAACTTGTTTTGTACCATTATACAATAGCATCTAGTAGATTCTGTTCTGGCAGCATATGCTAAAATGAATTCTCTGGTAAGTGGTTTTTCTGTAGATTTCAACATGCTCCGAGTTGATGAACATGGTGAAGCAATCAGCTTTACATGCTTACTTGCTCGTAAGTCGTCTTTCTCTGTTGCTTGTTACATTGAATAACCATTTTGGTACCGTTAGTGTCCACTAACCAGTGTTGTACATATCTGTGGTTAATTGTCTCTAACCGGTGTTGTAGATAACTGTGGTTGGTGGCCACTAATCAGTGTTGTACATATCTGTGGTTAGTGTCCACTAACCGTTGTTGTACTAATTTGTGGTTATATTTTGCAATTCTTATATATGTTGTGGTTTTTGAACATTACAGTTGAAGAAGATGAAGTAGAATTTCCAGCTAAAAAGATAAAGCAACGTCAAAATCTATGCAAGAGCAAGATCAGGTTGATGTCCCTATCAGAGAAAAGACAATTGATTTGGAAACAGGAACGCAAGTGAGCAATTGAACTTCAGAAGCTGTCCGGGATTTAGAACTTGTAAAACAATTTAGGAGGAAACAATTGTTCTTAGCATTTATACTTAAGTCTGTAATGTCCGTTATACAATGGCATGTAAACATACCATTGCCACATTGTGTTCATAGAAGTTTGATAATGTGATTCTGATTTAGTTTCATAATGTGATTCTGATTAAGTTTGATAATGTTAATTTATGGACATAGCAATTAATAACCACTGTTATGTGTATCTGTGGTTAGTGGCCACTAACCACTGCTATGTGTATCTGTGGTTAGTGACCACTAACCACATTTATGTGTATCAGTGGTTAGTGGCCGCAAACCACTGTTATGCGTATCGTGACCACTAATTATAATCCTGAATCGTGGAGAAGGAATGAAAATGAAAATGAAATAAACAAATTATGATTAAGAGCAAATTATAATCCTAACCAATGTTATGCACATTTGTGGTAAGTGGCAATAACCACAAATTAGTACCACAATGGTTAGTGACCGCTAACCACAGATACACATAACAGTGGTTAGTGTTCACTTACCACTGATGCACATAACAGTGGTTAGTGGCCACTAACCACAGAATAATGCAACAATGGTTAATAACAGAAATCTCAATACATATAATTTCAATTTTTTCATTAGAATGGTATATTAGAAATTCAATACATATAAGTTCCATTTGTTCATTCATCTACAATTTCAATTACATAGAAGTTTTAATTTTCCTATCTTTTCCTTCTTTTTCTTAGAGCCTTTTTCCCCCTTCATTTATACTAGTATAGCTTTCAGTTTGGCACAAAAAGTGTTTGCTTCCTCTTGTATTGATTTCCTTAGCAAGTTGGTTTGAGCAACAGAGGTCAATCCGAAATTGATTAACTGCCAACACTTTTTGCCTCTTTTCCAATGTGTGCCAATTACGAAACGAATCCATGTTTTCTTCATTTCCATGCCATTCCTTTAGAAACAACATTGTGAATACACCACAACAATCTTTATCCGGCTGTTGTGGCATTTGTGGGTCATGCCACTCAAATTCTTCCCATTTATAAGGGCAAGCCTCTCCCATGACCTTGTATCTCTCCACAACAAAACTCCGTGCCTCGGTCATTAACTTGTCTCCAATGGCTTCAATTACATCCTTTCTTGAATAACTTTGAAGGCTTGTTAGATATTCATATCTCCCCATCTTCAAATTGAGCACACATGTGATAAAGTGGGATTGAGCAACACAAGGCATCAGGATCTGCAATATAGGTCAAGTTAAAAAATGAGTGGGCAACAACCATTGAGTTAGAATCAAAAGCTAAAATTAGAATCACATTATTAATCTTAGAAGTAATAACCACAATTGTACAATCTGTGGTTAGGGGCCACTAACCACAGATATGCATAACTGTGGTTAGTGGCCACTAACCACAGATATGCATGACAGTGGTTACTAGCAACTAACCACAGATATGCATGACAGTGGTTAGTAGCCACTAACCGCAGATATGTATAAGTCTGGTTAGTGGCCACTAACAATTGTGCTACTAGTTTGTGGTTAGTGGTCGCAGATACCAAATTCATTTGTACAGATACCAAACTCATTTTAGTTGATTTCATTTTGCTCAATGCCTTAATTTGTACAGCCACTATATTTATAACCACGAGAATCTCAGAGTCTCTACTATATGAAACACAGAATGAATGCATGGAAGTAAATGAAAACAAAATAGGTTTTCAGTGAAACTAAAAAACATAAATCAGAATTTGCTTTTCTTACTATCTATGACTGATTATTATGAGAAGACAAAACAAAACTAATTGGTCTGTAAAGGCTTGTAGACTAAAACAGTTATTAAGTTATAGACTAAAATAATTTAGTATCTGTGACCACTAACCACAAACTAGTAACACAATGGTTAGTAGCCACTAACCATTGTGTTACTAGTTTGTGGTTAGTGAGTTTTAATGCTCAAATGTGGTTAGTAATTATTTGCATCTTATCAAACAACGATTAACAGAAATTTCTTCAAATCAGCATTTTATCAAACACCTAGTTTGCAACATTAACAGAAATTTCTTCACGAAAAGCAATGCTCACAAATACGTCACGAAAGCAAAAATAAGAACCAAATACTCCAAAACAGACATTGCAAAGTAGAAATGTGGTTTTCTAAACCCTAAAAATGAAGAAAAAAAGCAATCAACACCGATTTTTCATCTTTGCGATTAATACGAAAAAAGCAAATATCGCAAATACCTTATGAAAAGAATATTGGTTGAGCAGAGAGAAGAACCGTGAAGCAAATATCGTTGAGTAGACTTGAGAAGGAGCGGTAGGAACGAAAACGATGAGAGTGAGAATCTGAGAGAAGCTGCGATGGAAAGGAAGCTTCGGTGTAGAGGAACTCTGTTTGAGGCGGCGATGGAAGAGAAGCTGCTACCGGAGAAGAAGGTAGTTTGCGCATGAGGAGAAGAAGGAAGCTTCGGTGGAGTGTTCGTTTCTATTTTTGAATTTGGGTGAAAGTGTTTTGAAATTTGTGTCGAGTAAGAGTCCTTTCCTAGCTTCGTGGTCGGATGAGTGCTTCGGGGGTCGGAATCTTCTGAGGTTGTTATAGTTAGTGTTGTCTTCCTCCGAGTTTGGACTCGGCGTTTGGCTACCTTCAAATACTCCGATGCTAAAGTCAGTAATCAGAAGTTAGTGAGAGGCACAAATGAGCAAAGCATGCCTGAATCTGGTGGGTAGAGCCGTATTTATAGACGCAGATCAAGGGGTTCTGCGGGTCTTGCCCAATCTGGAGACGTAGGATTAGGGCGCTGCGATCTGAGCCGTCGATCTTGGTACAACGCGATATGGCTTGTTTGTTGTACCGGATCCAGTGCTGATCCAAGCCGTTTCTCATGCGGATTGGGCCTCTTGGGCCAGTCTGGAATATATATATTTATATATATATATATATATGTGGGTTAAATATGTTTTTGGTCCCTACAAAATTTGATTTTTTTTGTTTTTAGTCCCTCAAAAAATTTTCACCAACTTTTGATCCCTCTAAAATTTGGGTTTTTTGCTTTTAGTCCCTCATGACTTTTAATAGCACTTCAAAACTTTTAATAGTACTTTTTTTGACCATTTATAAGCGCTATTAAAAGTTTTGAAGCACTATTAAAAGTCGTTAAGGACTCAAAACAAATTAACCAAATTTTATAGGGACCAATAACATATTGATTAATATTATTAGTATTTTGAAATGGCATCTTGATTAATATTATTTAAAGAAAAAGAATGTGAAACATAAAATTGAAGATATTGAAAGTTTTTGTGACAAAAATAAATATGGTTAAAATGCTTCCGGACGTCCCTTAACTTAATTTTAGGGGACAATTTAGTCCTATATCTTTTTTTGTCCCAAATAAGCCCTTTATATTTTAAACTATAAGCAAGATTAACTTTTTTTACAATTTATTTTTGACTCCGTTGAAAGATGCTTATGTGTCAGTTATGTTGGCTAGCTGTCAGTTAATTTTGCTTATTTGTTTTGTAACAGCCTGGGCCCTTTTCTCTCTTAGTAGGCTACCCCAGAACTGCACATCATGACCTTCTCTACCCCCATGTAGAGTTTTTGCTTTCCGTGGGAATCGAACCATGTAATAGTGCCTTTTTTTGTAACAGCCTGGGCCATTTTCTCTCTTAGTAAGCTACCCCAGAACTGCACATCATGACCTTCTCTAGTACTTGAGCCCCAGAGTACACATTATGTAACTTAAAGGACCTAAGTGGTACGAAAAAAATTTAAAGGACCAACTTGTTATAATTAAATAACTTAAAGGACCTCTAGTGTAATTTTGCCTTAATTATATTGAGCTTAGACAAATATTTTTTTAGCAAAAGAAAGAGTGATGGAGCATCATTAAAACCTTATGGTACAAAACCCTCCAAAGGGAAAAGAAACATCCAGAAGGAAAGAGTACTCCCCCTACAATTTATTGATAAAAAACGGAAAAGATACAAAACACATGGGAGGAATAGGCTAATACTCATGAGAGAAGCAACATTACAACCAAAAGGACAAAATATCAGTCCTATTAAAAGGAATTTAGTCCAAAGTAAATTAAAATTGGCATGCAAAGACATCACTATAATGACTCTCATCCCAACTAAGTTGGCACCAAAGTCATAACAATCATTTGCAAGAGCTTAGAGAAATTCATTGTTATCTTAATCTAATTAATTATAATTATCTGTCCATGCTTAACGTCAATTCTAATCCCAATAATATTTTGTGACCGACCCTTCTTAAAACTATAATATAACCCGAGAACCCTAGTGTTGTTGTTCTTTCTTAATGCAACTTAGCAGCAGCAGCACGTATAAAGTACGTAAATTAGCATTACAAAATAATAAAATAATAAAGGTATCCCTGATTTGAAGGGAGCTGCTCTCTTTATAAGAACCATATTCCCCTTGTCAATTATTCATCCAAAAATCATCCTTTGAGCTTTTACAAGTCTCCCACAAGAAGAAAATATGGCACCACTTAACCTCACAATCATGATCATTTTCCTCTCTTTCTCTTCAACTCTTGCATCACATGATCCATCTATGGCTAAACACAAGTCCCAAACCCAATCATCAATGGCATACAAAGAATCTGCTTGTCAACGCACAAGGTACCCTGACCTATGCATCCCACTACAACAGATTTGGGGATGACAGCGTTTTTTTTTGCCATGGGCAACGTTTAAGAAGCGCTGCTCATTGGAAGTCATAGGCAGCGTTTGCAGGGAGAAGCGCTGCTCATTCAGTCAGCACGTTTAGCAATAGGCAGCGTTTTGTAAAAGGAAGCGCTGCCCATTGTTAAAAGCGCAAGGTGAATGGGCAACACTTGCAGGGAGAAGCCACTACGCCAGAATTAAGAAAAATAGGCGCTACCTTAAGCAGCGTTTATTAAAAAGCGCTAGGTAAGGTGATACGGTCAAAGGGACAGGCAGCGCTTATTTAAAAAACGCTGGGTATTGACAAACACTCGCAAGGGAAAGGCAGCGCTTACTTGGAAAGCGCTGGTTATTGATAAAACGCGCAAGGCAAAAGGCAGCGCTTAAATGAAAAGCGCTGGGTATTCGTAGGCAAAAGGGCAGCGTTTATCAGCAAGCGCTGCTTATTGGTTAAAACGCGCTACCCAATAGGTAGCGCTTCTACAGCAAGCGCTGCTTATTGGTGAAAACGCGCTACGCAATAGGTAGCGCTTCTGCAGCAAGCGCTGCTTATGGATGTCCTAATGGCTAGCGCTTTTAAGTGAAGCGCTGCCTATTGGTTTTTTCGCGTTCTAATGGCTAGCGCTTTTAAGTGAAGCGCTGCCTATTGGTTTTTTTTTTTTATTTCTTCCTTTCCCAGCGTTAACCACGTAAAGCACACTAGCTACTCCACTCTCTCAAGCTCTCCTCCTCCCTCCTCCTCCCTTGGTCGCACGTACGTTCTCCCTCCTCCTCCCATCACAAAGGACATTTTCGTTCTCTCAAGCTCTCATTTTCGTGGCTCTAGATTTTCGTGGCTCTCTCTCATTTTTTTCCCAAAGGACATCACACTTCTCCCATTTTCGCAAAGGATTTCGGTTTGTACGTGGAAGCTCATTTCTTCCCCATTTTTGGTTCTCTTTCACAAAGGTTAGTAATACTACATGTTGTTCTAGTTATTTTAATGGCATTGGAACCTTAGGTTAGATGATTCAAAGTTGATGCTTGATGATTAGTTCTTTGAAATGGTGTTTCTAAAGTTGAGGGGAAATGTAGTTGTAGTGTTTGTTGAAATGTCCAAATGAAATGCTTGTTAATTTAATTTGATGTAGGTGTAGTGTTTGTTGAAATGTCCAAATGAAATGCTTTTTAATTTAATGTTGCTCTAGGTTAATGAAATGCTTTGATGTTGCTCTAGGTTAATTTGATGTAGGTTAATGATTTTACTCCATTAAACTATAGGTTGTGATGATATTAATGAGTGAACTAGAAAAAGTCATAGAGAGAAAACTAGTGAAAGAATCAATACATTAAATATTCTTATTCAATTTCAATGAATGAACTAGTTATAGGTATAGAAAGTATATATAATACAAGTGACTTAGGAATAATAATGACTTTTGAATGAATTAATTTCACAAAAATTGATTGTATGTTTGTCTTTATTAGGTATAGAAAGTATATATAATACAAGTGACTTATGTGATTGAGCTATTCTTTAACCCCCTATTTTAATATATATGGCTAATTAACTTAATGAATGTTTATAGGAATTGAAAATACTTCCTTCGAGTTCGTGTTGGTTCGTGAGTTCGTTATAGTTCCAGTTCGAGTTCGTTTCTTTCGTATCTAAGTGGTTCGAGAGTTCGGTTCATTTGCTGATGCGTGGTTCGCCTACGTTGGAGTTCATTGTTGCTTCCACTTGTTCAGGTACTTTTGTTGTTTAAAACTAGAGTGACTATTTATTTATTTAAAACTGAAATTGCCTCTCTTATTTATTTTATGTGTTCCTTTTCTTTTAGTTGTGCTTGAAATGAAAGATTGATACCTAACTTAGTCTTGGCAACAACAATGATTCTAAAAATCAATTGCTAATAACTGTTTTGATTGAACCATGATGATTTATACTTGAACAAGAATATAAGTTATGTAAACTTGTATATGTGTGGTGAATGAAACTAGCAAAGTAAAATCAAATATGCCTAAATATGCGAATTGTTTATTGTTTGTCACCTATAATAGGTTTTTAAGTTCTCTTATCAGGATAGGATTTTATTATAAATAAATACTGGGAAATTATGGATAGAGAGTGGATGTCTGCCAATCGTCTTTCCAAGGAATATGTTGCTGGAGTGGATTATTTTGTGAAGGAGTTGAACGTTTAGGGACTTCTAGTAACATGAAGTGTCCTTGTTTGAGTTGTTGTTATGTAAAATCAGTTAATGCAGAGGAGTTGGCAGGACATTTAAAGGGTTACGGAATAGATCAAAGTTACACTTGTTGGACAATGCATGGTGAGGAAAGAAGTGAATCTTCAAATATGGGTACTAGTACTGAGAGATGTGCACCGGTTGACACCGAAAGACCTACATTTGAAGGGGGCAAATTTGAAGAGATGGCAAAGGCTGTTGAAGACGATCTTAATGACTGTCCTCAAATGTTTGAGAAATTGATAACGGATGCGGAGACACCGTTGTATTCAGGTTGTACAGAATTCACAAAACTATTGGCTGTGATAAAGTTGTATAACTTGAAAACTTGCCACGGATGGACGGATAAGAGCTTTACGGAATTACTCGCACTGTTGAAAGAAATGTTGCCGAAGGATAATGTGCTCCCTTCTTGGACCTATGATGCAAAACGAATGTTAGGGTCCATTGGGTTGAACTATGAGAAGATACATGCTTGTCCCAATGATTGCATTTTATTTCGGAATGAACATGCCTCATTAAAGTCGTGTCCTAAATGTAATGCATCGCGATATAAAAAGAAAGAATCTGCTCCAGAAAAGGTGTTGTGGTATTTTCCCATAATTCCTCGATTTAGGTGCATGTACCATAGTTCAGAAGATGCAAAACACTTGACATGGCATGATGATGAAAGGATTAAAGATGGCATGCTACGACACCCGGCAGATTCTCCGCAATGGAAGAAAATTGATATTGATTATCCTGATTTCGGGTTGGATCCAAGAAACCTACGACTTGCATTGTCTGCTGATGGATTTAATCCGCACGGCATTCAGAGTAGCTCCCACAGTACATGACCCGTGATTTTGGCGATCTATAACTTACCTCCATGGCTTTGCATGAAACGCAAATATATGATGTTGTCTTTGTTAATTTCTGGGTCCAAGCAACCGGGAAATGATATTGATGTATACTTGGTTCCGTTAATTGAAAACTTAAAGCTAATGTGGGAGATTGGAGTAGAGGTGTATAATGGGTTCAGAGAAGAATCTTTCACCCTGAGGGCTATGATTTTTGGCACAATTAATGACTTTCCAGCATACGGCAATCTATCTGGGTACAGTAACAAAGGTCAGTGTGCGTGCCCTATATGTGAAGATAACACTGATTGGATGTGGTTGGAACATGGTAGGAAGAATATCTACTGTGGTCATCGTAGGTTTTTGCCATCTACTCATTCGTATCGACTGTTGAAAAAGGCATTCAATGGGAATATCGAAACCCGTAAAGCTCCTATGGCTTTGATGGGTGAACAACTATTTGAAAAGGTGAGAGGTTTGAACATTAAATTTGGGAAGCCTTTTGCAGGAGAGCTTGCCAAACGGGGGTGGAAGAAAAAGTCAATTTTCTTTGAGTTGCCATACTGGAAGTCATTATATGTAAGGCACTTCATTGATGTGATGCATGTTGAAAAAAATGTCTTTGAAAGTGTCATCGGTACCTTGCTCAATATGCCAGGAAAGACTAAAGATACCATCAACTCGAGGTTGGACTTGGTTAGTATGTGGTTGAGACCAGAATTGGGTCCGTTAAAGAAGGGTACACGTACATATCTACCTCCGGCAGCTCATACTTTATCTAAAAAGGAGAAGACCGTGTTTTGTAAGTTTCTTCATGGCGTTAAAGTTCCAGAGGGTTACTCTTCAAATGTTATGAACCTTGTATCGATGAAAGACCTCAAGTTAAAGTCTTTAAAGTCTCATGATTGCCATGTTCTAATGGAGAATTTGCTACCCATTGTTATACGTTCCATTTTGCCTAAGAAAGTGCGCAAGACCCTAACCAAACTTAGTTTCTTCTTTAAGGCGATTTGTAGTAGAGTGATTGACCTTGGAAAGTTGCCATCATTGCAAAGAGAAATTACTGTCACTTTGTGTGAGCTTGAGATGTATTTCCCACCTTCGTTATTTGACATAATGATTCATCTAATAGTTCATCTGATTAGAGAGACACAATTGTGTGGCCCATGTTACATGAGATGGATGTATCCGTTTGAGCGTTACATGAAGATATTAAAAGGTTATGTGAAAAACCGATCACGACCCGAGGGTTGTATTGTTGAGCGCTACATAGTTGAAGAAGCTATTGAGTTCTGTACCGGCTATCTATCTAGTCTTGAATATTCTGTGGGACTGCCAAGGTCTCGTCACTTAGGAAGCATTAGTAAAGGGATGTCAGGAACAAAAATAGTGAAGGTATCAAGGAAAGAACTAGATGAAGCACACTTTTATGTTTTGCACAATGATACTGAGGTTGATTCATATGTTTCCAAGCACATGGACATACTCAAGAGTGATCACCCATATAAGACTCAAGTTTGGTTAACAAAAGAACATAATCAGAGTTTCATAGTGTGGCTAAAAGAGCACATTGATTTCGAATTTGCTATGAATCCTTCCTCGATTTCAGAAAGATTGAGATGGTTAGCAAAAGGTCCAAATATGCAAATTTTGTCTTACACCAGCTATCTAATGAACGGGTACACGTTCTATACAAAAAACCATGATGATCAAAGTAAAATGCAAAATAGTGGGGTGACTCTTGTAGCTCAAGCTTTGCATACATCAAATGCCAAAGATAGAAATCCCATATATGCGAATATGTCATACTTCGGGGTTATTGAACACATATGGGAATTGGATTACAACATGTTTCGGGAGCCTGTGTTCCAATGTAAGTGGGTTGACAATAATAGTGGTTTACAGATTGATGAGTCGGGGTTCATGCGGGTGAATTTCAATAAGTTAGGATATAAAGATGAGCCTTTTATTTTGGCATCCCAAGCTCAACAAACGTTTTATGTCACTGATCCAGTTGATACAAATTGGTCCATTGTTTTATTGACAAATAAAAAATTGGTGAATGACATTGAGGATCAAGCAACCGATGATGATGGTATTGAGGACGACCCTTTCTTTGGGACATCACTACCAATTGTAGGGGAAAGTACTCCTATAGAGGATTTTGTGTATGTTAGAAACGATCATAGTGATGGGATTACGATTCGTCAAAAAAAAATACTAAGACGCGAATTGCAAATACAATTATATCCAAGAAAAGGAAAAGGTAATTTAAACTTACATATGCATATGAATTGGGTCATGCATATGTAAGTTGCTAACTTGTTTTAATTTAGATGCATATTGTAAGTAGCTTGCTAGTTTTGGATACATGCATATGAATTAGTTCATGCATATGTTAGTTGCTAACTTGTTTTAATTTAAATACATATTGTAAGTATCTTGCTAGTTTTGGATACATATTGTTAGAGAGTTTGATTTGGATACATATTAATTTGTTAATATTGTAAGTTGCTAAGTTTTGGATACATATAATAACTTGTTAGCTAGTTTGTTTTGGTTTGTGATCATATTGGTGCATTGGGATATATAACTAGTTTATATATATATATATATATATGTTGTTAGTATATAATGGATTGGATTGGTATTAATTGGCTGTATATGACCAGGAAATTATCAAATGTAAAAAGGAAAATACAAAAAAACAAGATAAAAAGGAAAAAAAAAATTAAACAATGGGCAGCGTTTGGTGGGAGAAGCGCTGCCCATTCACCTAGCGCGTATAGCAATGGGCAGCGCTTGGTAAAGGAAAGTGCTGCCCATTGCTAAATGTGCTAGGTGAATGGGCAGCGCTGGGTGGGGGAAGCGCTGCTCATTCACCAGCAATGGGCAGCGCTTCCCTTTACCAAGCGCTGCTCATTCACCTTGCGCGTTTAGAAATGGGCAGCGCTTCCCCTTACCAAACGCTGCTCATTTCTAAACGCGCTAGGTGAATGAGCAGCACTTCTCCCTTTAAACGCTGCCTATGGCTATTAATGAGTAGCGCTTCTCAAACGCTGCCCATTTTTGGGGAGGAATCACCAGCGCCAAATTTAGCAGCGCCCAGAAACGCTGCCCATGGCTAAAAAAAAACGCTGCCCATCCCCAAATCTGTTGTAGTGAGCGCTGCTCATTCACCTAGCGCGTTTAGCAATGGGCAGCGCTTCATATTACAAAACGCTGCCAATTGTTAAAAGCGCTAGGTGAATGAGCAGCGCTTCTCCCAGCAAGCGCTACCCATTGTATATTTTTTTTCTTCTGTTTTTATGTATTTTTCTTTTTATATTTGATAATTTCCTGGTCATATACAGCCAATACAAATCGAATCCATTATATACTAACAACATATATATATATATATATATATATATATATATATATATAAACTAGTTATATATCCAAATGCACCAATATGACAAACCAAAACAAACTCTCTAACAATATGCATGTATCCAAATCAAACTCTCTAACAATATGTATCCAAAACTAGCAAGCTTCTTACAATATGTATCCAAATTAAAACAAGCTAGCAACTTACAATATGCATGTATGCAAATCAAACTCTTAACAATTTACAACATTACAATCTATCCAAAATCAAAAAAATTGCGAGACAAAATGGCACCACTCTCCCCTAAGCTCATCAACCTGGCAGCAGAGCATGTCTTCCACCGACAATCGGGAAAATACTGAACTTATATAATTAAATAAAATTATAATTGAAATATATGGTTAAATCAAAATAAAAAAGAGTTCTAAAAAGAAATCAAAGACTTTGATGTCTTCCATATTGTCATTCTTCCTATAATAAATACAAAAAAACAACAAAAGTACCTGAACAAGTGGAAGCAACGATGTACTCCAACGCATGCGAACCACGCACTAGAACGAACACTCGAAAAATGAACGCGAAGCTCCGACATAAATCAACATGGTTCAATCTAAACAGTCTTTATCAATAGATTTCAAGAATCATTGTTCTAGCCAAGCCTAAATTTCAACACAGGCAAGGTACCAATATTTATTTCATTTCAAGAACCACTAAAAGTAAAGGAACACAATCAGTTTTAAATAAGATCCACTCTAATAGCACATTATCCAAAATATTTAGCATGATATTAAGCAGTAAAACGACAACGAAATGGGTTTCTTTGTAATGGGATTCTTTGAGTCAAAAACACAAACACTTTAAATGCAAACCAAGAAATGGGTTTATGAGTTACCTTCAAAGATTCTTGGCTTGAAGATGCTTGAACACTAACCAAAACGAAATGGGTGTGTAAACCAAAAATAAAACGCGTGAAATGGATGAGAGAGAGAGAGAAACGAAATGGTTGAGAGAGAGAGAAACAAAATGGTGGGAGAGCAACAAAGTGAGAGAGAGAGAGTACATGAGTGAGAGTTTTGAAAGTGAGAGAGCTAGGTGAGTACGTTAATGGAGAAGACCCGAAATAATAACGTTAAACCACTATACGTACGCGAGGGAAGGAAAAAGAAAAAGAAAGCAATAGGTAGCATTTATTTGGAAAGACCGCTGCCCATCTTCTTAGTAATAGGCAGCGTTTGGCAAGGGAGCTCTGCCCATTGCACAAATGCGTCCTCCAATAGGCAGCATTTGGCAAGGGATCGCTGGCCATTCCTCTCCGTGTTTTAGCCAAAAGCAGCGCTTCCAGCAGAAGCGCTGCCCATTGCTCTCCGTGTTTTAGCCAAAAGCAGCGCTTCCAGCAGAAGCGTTGCCCATTCCCTGATATTTTAGACCAAAAGCAGCGCTTACATCAAGAGCGCTGCCCAATAGGGCGCCCTTTTTCTCAAGATCTGGCGTAGTGTCCGTTCCCTATCAATGTTTGCAAGACATGCCACCATTGATGGTCCTCAACACTTAGCACACATAGCACTTTCTGTCAGCCTCACAAAGGCACTACAAACAAGGGGTTACTTGTTGAAAGTTGTCAAAGAACTTGAGGAGCTAAACAACACTGAGGTGGTGTATCTAACAGTGCAAGATTGTGAGAAACAAATCACTGATAGTATTGACCAGCTTAGCCAAGCTATTAAAGAGCTTAGAAGGTTGAACAAAATCAAAATCATTGATGACAACACGTTGTGGCATATAAGCAACGTTGAAACTTGGGTGAGTACTGCTTTAACAGATGCTAGCTATTGTGTTCAATCATTCCCAGGTCATAGGATGAGTAAGAGAACTGCTAGTGTAAAGGTTAAGATAAAAAATGTTGCAGAGGTTACGAGTAATGGATTGGCTTTGTTTCATAGATACTCTACTAAGCACAAAGCTGCTGCTGCAGCGGCTAAAGCCGCCTAAAAATCTTTATCTATACGAAGTTGATAACTAACACTTTGTTTTGTCATATGTAAATGATACCTGTTTTTTTCTTCTTCCGCTCGTGTTTCAAAAGTGTAATAATGATTCATAAATTAATGTATATAATACAAGTTTTATTTCTCATTTAATGTAATGGAAGGTAACAAAGAGTCTAGTAATTATTTTATACCTTTGAATAAATTAGTTAGAAGGAGGGAAAATTTTTTAGATAAGCAATCTTATTGAAATAGGTCACAAGGGTGCACCAACCCTTTCAGCCAAAGTCGAGCCTCATCAAAACCTCTGTCTGTCAAAACCCATTGGGAAGAAACCCAAGGAGAAAAAAGATCGAGTACCTCACATGTATAGTACATCATACTAAAAGTAGACACCTTATTACCTTCCATTACATTAAATGAGAAACAAAACTTGTATTATATATGTTCGGTACCAGAGTACGGATCTAAGATGCCTGAGCTCTATGCGCAGCCGAGCCCGGGGCACAAGATATGTAGATGTGCTTCAAGTTGAAGTGCTTCATAAGGATGAAGATTGAGCTTAGTAGGCTGAAGCTGGAGCTCGGGTTGTCCGAGGTGATCCTCTGTCCACGTCGGGAGGGGAGTACCTGCAAGACACTCCGACGCTCAAGTCAGTAAAGAGAAGAGAAAAGTAAGTGAGAAAAGAGTTAGAGTAATGCATTAGATTGTGGGAAGTGTTATCAGATTGGTGAGTTACCTAGAAATGGAGGGCGGAAGCTCTATTTATAGACAGTGTGTCGTACCTGAGCCATTGGATGCGTGAGAGAGATCGTGGCCATTGGGTACGGGTCAAATGTGGATACGGATGTCCTGAAGTACGGGAATGGGCCAGACCCAAGCCAGTGAAGGTGTGGCCCAGTCCAGAACAGTGGCCCCCCAAGTCGAGGACGGGGGCAGCATGAGGTCGGGCTCAGCTTGTTCTCCACTTGCTTTTGAGGTGAGGATTTGTTGAGCCACGTGTCATCTCTTGGATGGAGAGTCAGAGACGTGATGCTTGGTGAGCTCGAGAGTCTTCTCGTGCAGAGTTGAAGAGGAGCGCATTGAATTGTTGTGACGCTTCACGTCTCGTCTCTATAAAAGGTGAGTAGGAGATTCATTTGATTACTCTCACGTTAATTGATATCCTGAGCTCTACAAAGCGAATCTTTCCAGCCACCGCGCGAGATCATGACCGTTCATCGTCGACGTTTTCTGGGTTTGTCTTCTGTCGTGATCAAAATTCAAGCCGACATCCAAAGCTTCCTGCACAGAGGTTAGTTTCTCCTGCAGAATTTAAATGCTTTAGTATGGTTTTGCCCGCGGCCGAAGTCGCTGCTTTGGCGATCGTCGCTGCACACTCCAGGGGGAGGAGGTAGTTTGGCCTCGGCAACCTTGAGGCCTGACCACATACTGCTTAAACTTTTAGAGAGAAAGGACGATATTGATAGAACTAGCTAGTGACGGCACCTTCCTCCCCTTGCAAATAATGGTGCGAACCAAGAGCGAAGAGAGGCCGACTTCCGGTAAGCCACCTGGTAAACCGATCTTGAGGAAGTCGGCTATAGGAGAACCGATGCGGGCCCCCAGGGGTGCTCCATCTCTGATGTCTTTGACATACATACCCTCTCCCACGACGTCGGGAGCTTCAACTAGGGAGTTCGTCCGACAAACTTGGGAGTGTACGGTTGAGGAGAATCCTGAAGGAGGGAAAGCCGAGGTTGGATCTCGAGCTGAGGAACCTAAGGCCGGAGTAGAGGAAGTGGAAGTGGCGGCTGAGGACTTGTAGAATTGGGTCCATATGAAAATCTGCAACACTGCTGCAAAACTGAAGCCGGACAAGCCCGTGTCCTATTATGAGAAATTTATCGATGCGCCTGCTGAACAAAGGTGGAATCTGATGGAGGCTGGGGACCTTCCGGTGTGCACTGATCATAACGGAGCGGGGTTCTTTTTCTATGGAGCCGTCTTGGAAACTATGGGAGTTCGGATCCCACTCAACAAATTCCAGAAGGATGTGCTGAATTACCTGCATGTGGCCCCTTCCCAGCTGCACCCAAATGGCTGGGAATTCATCCGAGGTTTCGAAATGGTTATGGAGCACCTCGGGAGAGTTCCTACTGCAGAAGTCTTTTTCTGCTTCTTTAACGTGTTTCGTTCTCCTAAACCGGGAACAGATGGCAAAAGGCAAGGTCATGTTGGACTTCGGTGCAACATTGGACGATCCTTTTTCACCCCGGCCAATGATTCAAACTAGGACTTCAAATTGAACTTCTTTTTCGTCCGAGCTTCGAGCAACGCTGCCAAGCTTTCAATTGCTTACTATGAGGAGAAAAAGTTTGTAAGGGCGCACTTCCCGTGGTCGTGGAGCCATGAGCACTTCGTCCGGGACGGAGTAGAGATCGGGAACCAGTCTTACATGATGAAACCAAACCTGCTGAAGGGAGACGACAAAAAGTCAGACGAGTTGATCAACCAATGGGGAGAGAAAATGGCCAAGGCCGGCTTGAGGTTTCATTGTGGCTCTATGATTGATGCCGTGGCCGAGTCTAAGGCCAAACTGAATAGATACTTTGATTCTTGTACTTCTCAATTAATGTTGGCTTCGTCTTTTTACCGTTGTTGACTGCTTTTTCTTTTTTCTTGATGTAGGTAAGATGGAGGAGATTGATTTAGATAACATCTTTGCACAGCCGGGTTTGATACTACTTCCCGAGTAGAGAAAGCACCTGTAAAGAAAGTTACAGAGAAAAGAAATCGGGGTCGGGGTCGGGGACCGACCCTCCCTCAGATAAGGCGGCAGGCAAGTCCCATTCTGGGGGCAAGCCTGCCCCTGAAAAACAAAAACCACAACAACAATCATCTCAAATAAATCTCCAGGAGACCGGCCGTCCTCCTCCTTGAAGCCGAGCTCGGAGTCCACCAGCAAGGAGGCTCGCAAAAGAGGCCATTCTGAGGCCGTTCCTGATGATCCCGCTGCCTTGAAAAAATAAAAACAATGGCAGGAGGAAAGAAGAATGGAGAAGGGGAAAGGGAAGGCTACTCTGGCCGACTTCAAGGCTTGCATCCGGGTCGGTCAGACCGGTGCCGAGGTCTTCAAGTAGCTGTAGGACCTGGTGGCCATAAAAATGACTGAACGTCTCCGAGGTAAGATCTCTGCCCTTGAAGCTGAAAATAGACACTTAGAAGGTAAGTTAATTCATACCTATCGTGAACTGAACACTTACCGAGATCATAATTTGGTAGCTTATTCAGAAGACAACCAAAGCTTGAGAGCGGAGCTTGACAAGCTGAAGGGAGTCTAATAGCAGCATGAAGAGGCCAACGCCAAGGTCAGCGAGCAGGCCAAGAGTGTTGGTGTGATCTCGTCATTGAAAGCTGACCTCCAAGCCGTTCATGAAAGACTGGCCGCCGCCGACTCTGAAAAGAAAGAGAACGCTAAGCTGGTTGAGCAGCTGAAGAAGGAAAAGGCCGACCTCACCATGAAGATGGCGAAAGTAGCCAAGACTGCCTTCGACCGCTGCCTCAACATGGCCGTGATCCTGGAGCCCTCGTTTAACATCGACCTGCTTGACGGTAAGTACAAAGCTGAGAACGGGAAGATTGTTTACCAGGGTAAGGTGATCTACGACCCGACTTCAGTGGTCTCCCCAGTTCTTGAATATGAGGCCAATCCATCCAATGCGGAGCAGGGCGCCAAGGTTTAAAGAGAGAAAGAGGCCGAGAAGGCTGAATTATCTTTTTATTTGCATTTTGATTTGATTGCGGTTGGGCTCGGGCATGTCCGGGGCCAACCCTCATTTGTAAATTACATTGGGCACCGTCCCTTTTCCGGTTTTCATTAATTCTGTACTTCATCAATTTCGCTTTTGCCTGCCTTAAATGACCTGTATGTTTGGATTGAGTGCTTGTGGTAGGGTAGAATTTCGGTGCCGACGTGAGAGAATATAATATGTGAGATTCCTGCAATCAAGTAAGATTCATAGGAAAGCCGCCGCGTGCGCTGAGCTGCATAGATGGGATTGCCGCTGCGGCCCCCCCTCTCCGTAGGGAAGTAGCATGAAAGATGATAAATCCACATCACATGCTTGTTTTTAATGTTAAACAGGGTATTTTACATGAAGATTTTAATGAACAACAGTAAAGTTTGAGAAGAGTTAGTGAATTTGTGAAATCTGGTATTTGTGCAGTTTTTATGCTGGTTTACTTTATGTTTATGTGCTCAGGAACTTGATCAAATTGAACAAGTTATGCAAGCAAGAAGTGAAGCTTGGAACTATTTAGAGCATGTTACATTGGCAGCACCAGACGGTTTCAGTTCGCACTAAACCTCCATCGGTGGAAGTTACTTGTTTCTATTGCGCGTATCTTGCGCGTAAGCGCAAAGCACCAGCAAACATCCAGTAGTTATGGCGCGTATCTTGCGCGTAACCACAAAGTACGCGCAAACATCCAGTATTTGTTGCGCGTAAGTTGCACGTAAGCGCAAAGCACTTGCAAACTTCCAGAATTTTACAGTAGCTTTTGCGCGTATCTTGCGCGTACGCGCACCCGAACAGCTCCTAATGCGTGAATTTTTAAATAGCGACTTGGAACTCGAAAAAAGGACTTCTTGACATGCTTGGAAACCCTAGAATTTGAAGGCACTCATTCCACCGCATCTCTATTGAAGATTCAAGGCTTGGGAACAAGATTTGGTAATTCAAATGAATCCATCTTCTTCATTGAATTGTAATTTCTGTTTTCCCTCTTCTCCTACCATGTGTAGCTAAGTCTCTTGTTGTTAGGGATGAATGAGTATTGATGAAACCCTAATGTAGCTGGTTTAGATTTACTTTATGTCACAATCTCTCTTACTTTGTGTATTGAATCTCTGTTCTTAATGCTTTTTATGGTTTGATCACTCATAGAATGATTTATGGTTCAATTATGGAATGGAAGTTTTGTTCTTTAATGCTTGAGATTGAATACCTTCAACTCTTAGTTTAGGAATACTCTTTGAGTAGTTGTATATTGCAAACCCTTGATTTTAATGCTTGTTGTTAATTAGAATCGCTTAAGGAATTAGGGCTTTTAGTTATCAACAAAGGATTAGTTGCCTAAGGAATTAGGAATTAGGAATTTGTTAATATTGTGGGTTTGATAGCAAAGTTAAAGAGAGAGTATCTTTCAATATAAATCAGTTGCAACATTGTGGAATCAATAGGAGTTCGTCCCTAACGTCTTTTACAATCTTACCTTTTTAAAGCATTCTCCGTTTTCTATTATCAAAAATACAAAAAACATTTTATTTTGTTCAATTTATAGTTCGGTTACTCGACTCTATCAATCAACCCCTAGTTTATTTTTGTTCATTTAGTTGTTGTTGGCATTTATTGGTAATTGTATTCGATCTTTGAGGACGATATTCCGTTCTTATTGATTTTATTACTTGCGACGATTCGGTACACTTGCCGAAATCTTAACAAAAGAGCCGCCGTGGGCATTGATCTTTATAGATGAGAAAGCCGCTGCGGGCTCCTCTCTCCAGCTTTATAGATGGGAAGGCCGCTATGGGCCCCCTCTCCGAGCTTTATAGATGAGAAAGCCGCTGCGGGATCCTATCTCCAGCTTTATAGATGGGAAGGCCACTGCGGGCCCCAGGCCCCCCTCTCCGAGCTTTATAGATGAGAAAGCCGTTGCGGGCTCCTCTCTCCAATGATTCCTCCAACAAAGGTCGCTGTGGACCCTGCCCTTCAGTCTCTGATGGAGCGCGGAGCTCGGAGATCAGAGGGAGGTAGGCTCGCACGAAGCGAAATTGGGATCCCTTCCACTACAAGAAAACCTGGAATTTTCGGCAACCAAAATCCGCCGGAAAAGACCAAAATCCGCCAGAAATTTGGACTTTCCGGTGGATTTTATTAGTCGGTAAAATCATGGTAGCAAACGATTTCCGGCGGATTTTGGCTCCTCGAAAGATCCGCCGGAAATTTCCGAGGGATAATACTCCGGAAAATCCGCCGGAAATTTCCGAGGGACAACCGCCAGAAAAGCAAGTCAAATCCGCCTGAAAATTACCAAAATCCGCCGGAAATACCAAAGCAACAAAAAACGAAATTCAAAAATCTGACGGGATTTTTTTATTATTTTTTTTTTAAATAATCCGCCGGAAATACAACAAATCCGTCGGAAATTTTAAATTTTTTTTAAAAAAAAAAAATCGCTGGAAATGTTAATTTTTTTAAAAAAAATAATCTGCCGCAAATACATTTAAATCCGCCGGAAATGTTTCAATTCTTTTAAAAAATTAAATAATAAATAAAAATTAATAATAAAAATATTATCGATTTAATTATTAATAATATATTTTAATAAAAAATTATTAATAAGAATTGTTAATTAAAATATTATATATTAAAGTAATATATATTTTAATAAATAAATATTATTGATTTAATATATTATTTTTTTAAAAAAATCACTAATTAAAATAATAAATATACGAATTTTTTAATAAATTAAATAATAAATAAATAAGAATTATATTTGATAAATTTAGTAATATATATTTTTAGAAACTAATAAAAAAATATCATTGATTTAATAATTGGTAATATATTTTTAAAAAAATTATTAATAAGAATATTTAATATACGAATTTTAATAAATTAAATATTAAATATAGGAATTAAATAAAATAAAATTAATAATATACTTTTGTTATTAAAAGTAATTAATAAAAATATTAAATATATTACTATATTTAGTAATATATTTAATAACATTATTTAATACATTAAATTAAAAATATTGTGCAACTTTATTTTGTGTGTAAAATAAAAACTAATAATTAAATTAAAATAATAAATTAAAATAATACGTAAAAATACGATTCAAAATCAATACCCGGTTTTAAAACGATATATTATCCAAACAATTGAAACTTAAATATTCCAACAAAGTACGCAAATTAATATTCGTAACCAATACAAATTAAAACATAAATATCCAAAACAACAAAATAAGAAAAAGAGAAAGCTACTGGGGTGGGAGCTGGTCTGACTCATGACTATGATTATAATAGCCGCCACCTGTGCCGTCATCAGATGCAAGATAAGCACCAATACTATCGATATTATTCAAATCGATACTTGAGTTGAATTGCTGTTGGGAATGCTGAACCTGCTGAGGTGGATACTGGGGTGGATACTGCTAGTATGGCTGCTGCTGGGGTGTATACGGCTGCTGCTGTTGGGGTGTATACTGCTGCTGAGGTGGATACTGCTGCTGGGGTGGATACTGCTGCGGGTACTGAGGCCATGGCTGAAAGGCATCGCCAAAATGCTGCTGCGGTGGCAAGTAGGATGACATATGTGAAGACGATGGTCTAGACTGCTGCTGAGACGACAGCTGACTCAACAACTGATTATAGCACTCCTAGTTTAACTTTTCCTGCTCCTCCAATCGCCTAGCCTGCTCTGCATTTATCCTAGTCTGCTCCTCCATGCGAGCCTCAGCTAACCTAGTCTCCTCTCGAAGCTCCTGCAATTCCGGTGCACTTTGCTCCTCGCGCTCAGCAAAATCACTGCTCAACTGGGCGGTCAATTCAGTCACAACATTCAAAGTACTAGGATTATATGAATGGGCAGTACTCCCAGCTGATCCAGAACTTGACATACTCGGAATAACACTTGTTCTGAAAGCAGAAGGTCCAATGCCACCAGACCCTACGAGGCGATTAATCTTTCGTGGACCAACTGCTTTCTCCTAGATTTCACGAGCCGCTCTAGCCTCCTTCACGGGATCAACTTCTGTACCCTCAGTACTACTCTCCTGCTGAGTCTCACGGTACTCAGACATCCCAGCCTCAAAGTTCTCCTGAAAAAATAATAACCAAGAAATGAATAACTATTAATTAATAAAATAATGATAATTAAAAGATAAACATAGATATATATATATATATATATATATATATATATAATTGTAAAATTAGTTTTACCTGTACCGCCCTCACCTCATCAGTAATGAACTCACCAGTGTCCTCCCGTACGTGAAGGTAACAATACAACTCGAGCAAAGTAACGGGCCTTTGATGCATCGCCTCCTATATAGATAATGTTATATATTAATTAATATTACACATGAAATTTACCAAACGCCTATGATGCATTGCAGCATTAACACTTCCACCAGTGTGTGTGCAGCGACCTTTATCAGAAGCCCTGTTTTTTTTGGCTGTTTCACAATATTCTAGAAATTTTGGTGTCTTCCAATACTCTTGCAGTTGATCCCATGCGGAATCTGGCATATAAGACGGCTTGTCATTATTTAATCGTGCCGTCCTTAATAATTCAGAATAGCGATGAGAACACCGCTTATGAAACACTCTCTCCATTTCTTCCTGCTCCTCCGGCAACCATGTGCAATTTTCCTATTTTAAAAATATACAATTATGTTTGTTATATATTATTAAATATAATTAAAAATCATTTTGTAGAATTAAAACTTACTAAAAATGAATTTAACATCGACGCAATTGCCTGTTCATCTTTCCTCACAACTGTCCAATTGTTCCATCCTTTATTAAAATTCTTCCTAATTGTTTGTGCGACTGCACTTGCACTTTTATTTGAATGAAGAAACCTGTACAATATTAAAAGAGATGAATTTTGTTACACCAACGTTAAATATAATTAAAAGACAAAGAGAATAATAAATTACTTATAATTAAATGTTATATTTACCAGTCACCAACGGCCTCCAAAATGATAAAAGAGAGGACACTGGCTTCTTATATTTACCAGTCACCAACGACCTCCTTGTCAATGTTATATGTGCATATCCCAGCAACATTAACATGTACTAGGGCTATGCCCTCGGTACCCTTAGGAATCACTGGCTGTGCACTAGTAGAAGCTTCATTTGTGTTAGGTCGAGGCACATATCGGTCACTAGGAACAACAAAACGAGCGGGCTGCTGACGATGCCCAAGTCGAGTAGAAGTCTTCCTCCTACGTCGACTGCTACCAACATCCTCCTCCGCATGTGGAGGAACATATGTGTCATCATGATCAGAGGAGTCCCTGCAGGGACTAAATCGAAAAACAGGGACATTTGCAGGGACTAAATACATATTTAAACCTTAATTATATTATGAAATAAACACAAATTAATATTGGATATCCATATAATTAAATGCAACAAACATGCATAAATTAAGTACTACAAGCTAATTGGAATCATATTCATTCTCAAAATCATCATCATCATCAGAGGAGTCACGAATTCTTGATGGACCAACGTGCTCTGCTGCATCTTCATTATCATCTTCATCATCAACTTCGTCCCTGGGGTTTGGCTCTTCACATAAACGAGTGATGGGTTCAACTTGAATCACTTCATTTACATTAGCCATCTCATCCATTTGATATGGCACATCTTCCATTGTGTCATCATTTGTCTCGACGCGACCTCTTGGCTTTGTTTTAATTGCAACACACCAACCACGCCTATCAGTCCGTGTTGATGGATAAGGGACATAATAGACTTGTCTCACATTTTGTGCAATGACAAACGGATCATACAGTCGATATCTACTACTCATTTTAATGTCCACTGTATTTGACTTTTGATTCACCCTTGTTCCTCGAGAAGACGGATCAAACCAATTACAATAAAAAACCACTACCTTCTGATTAAAATCTAGATGGGGGTACGCAAGTTCGTATATGTGTTGAACAACTCCATAAAAATCATCTTCACCTCCTTCAGTGACACCCTTCATGCAAACACCACTATTGATAGTTTCTCTGCTTTGTGTCCATTCATTGGTGTGAAATTTGTAACCATTAACAAAGTATGTGTGCCATTCTCTAACACATCTTCGAGGACCGTCGGATAAGTTCCTCAGGTGTTGGTTGGCAGGAGTTGGTGGGAATGCATAAACATGTTGCCTAAACCACATTGGAAAATGTGCACTAATATAATCAGAGGATTGATCTTCACTTACTCCCTCTGATGACAAAAATTCCCTAATTAAAAAAAGATAATTAATTGTTACACAATCATCAACATTAAATTAGTAGATTGATAGTGATAATTATTAATTAATTAATGCACGTTTGAGGAATACATACTCAATGAATGGTTGCACCTCAGAACAGTTTATCAACACATGAACATGTGCTGAATTTTTCTCTGCTTCGGTTAGCCAGTGAATTGACTCCTTCCCAGATGGACGACCAGGTAGACAATAGACTGACAAAGCTAACTGATGTCTTGGACAATCAATATCCATTTCATTTCGACTGCTTCTTGGAGCAAATTCACTATTGAAATAATAAGAACAAAAATGGGTTGTTTCATGGTGTAAGTAAGAAGCACATATCGATCCTTCAACTCTAGCTTTGTTTTTCACCGATCTTTTGGAATCACCCATGAACCTAGAGAAAACGATATGTTAATTAATGTATTAAACATAAACTTCTTTCTTTGCTAGATCGATTATGATAATTAATAAACTGACCTTTCAAATGGATACATCAATCGGTATTGGACAGGTCCGCCAAGTTTAGCTTCATATGCGAGATGCACCCGTAGATGCTCCATAGAATCAAAGAAACCAGGCGGAAATACTCTTTCCAACTTGCATAAGATAAGTGGGATGTCTTGTTCCATTTTTGTAAGATCATGAACTTTTAGCGTTGCAGAACACAAATTCTTAAAGTATTGGCTAATTTCAATAAGCGGATTGATTCAAAACGTGTGTCGGCAACGAACTAAAAGCGATGGGAAGTAAGCACTACATGAATACATGACAATCATGGCTCTTCATCCCATGCAACCTCCCATTATCGACATCCGCACATCTAGATAAATTGGAAGAATAACCATCTGGCATTTTCAACTCTTTTATCCATCGATAAACTGCTTTCGCTTGTTCGGTAGATAAAGTATAATTGGCTTTAGGTTTCAACGTCCTAGTACCTTGCTCAACCAACAACAAATCCTTCAGTCTACAATAATGATCTATGTCCCTCCTAGCTTTCTCATTATCCTTCGTTTTACCTTTCACGTTCATGACAGTGTTAAATATGTTGTCAAAAATATTCTTCTCTATATGCATCACATCGAGATTGTGTCTCAATAGGTTACCTTTCCAATAGGGAAGTTCCCAAAAAATACTTTTTTTTGTCCAATTGTGCCAATGTCCATAGCCTTCTGGACGAGAAACAACACTCGCTTTAACTTCCACAGGAGGAATATCCTTAACACTCTCCCAAACGTCCTCCGGTGTCAAAATACGAGGAGGTCCATCTGTTTCAACATTTCCCTTGATAAATGCAAACTTCTGCTTTCGGAAAGGGTGATCCATAGGTAAGAACCTACGGTGCGAGTCCAACCACGTAGTCTTTCCTCCGTATTTAAGAGTAAAACCTTTGTGTCACCCATGCAAATTGGACATGCCATCTTACCATGTGTCCCTCAACCTGACAACATTCCATATGCAGGGAAGTCATTAATCATCCACATCAAAGCCGCCCTCATCACAAAATTCTGTTTGCGTGCTGCAACCTAAGTTAAAACACCATTCCACTGTCTTTTTAGATCATCAACAAACGGTTGCAAATATACATCAAAAACATGTAGGGTTTAGACATACACATTTCTAGAGGAAGGTTGTACGGGGTAACAATAACTGGCCAACAAGAGTACGGTGTTGCCGAGGCTTGAATATATGGTGTGAATCCATCAGAGCATAAACCAAGCCGAACATTTCGTGGATCACTTGCAAAATCAGGATGAACACGATCAAAATGCTTCCAAGCCTCACCGTCAGATGGGTGACATAATTCACCAGAATTGTTTCTATTTTGATGGTGCCACGTCATTTTACCCGCGGTCTCCATTGAAGTAAACATCCTCTGTAGCCTTGGTATGAGCGGAAAATAGAACATTGCTTTTCGTGGAACCAATTTGCCTCTACTCATCCCTCTCCTACTGGCACGGTAGCGTGGCTCTCCACAAATCTTGCATTCCAACAACTCTCCATCATTTATGCCAAACTCATTGTTATAAAAGAGCATGCAACCGGAGACACAACAATCAATTCTTTTAGATTTCAAGCCAAGCTTTGATACCAATCTTTTAGCATCATAATAACTCTGCGGCAAAAGTCCTCTAACGGGAGTTGCATCCAACATCATTTTGGTCATATATTCCATACACAACTCAGCAACATTAAACTGAGACTTAAGACCCAACAACCGAACACACATTGATAATTTAGAGTCTTTAGATCCTTCAAATAATGGATTATTTGTTTCACTCAAGCACATGTTAAATCTTTGAGCTTCCTCATTTGGAACTTCCTCAACATCATATTCTGGCTCTTCAAAATCCAAATTTACTCCAACCGCATCAGATATCATTCCCTAATAAACTTCTAACGGTTGAATAATTTCGCCTCCTCCAGATGTCGTAGCCGCTGGATAATTATTTGTCGTGGGAGCTACTACATCAACCGGAATATTAACTGCACGAACAACTACCTCTGCTGCTACTTCGTCGTGACGACTCCATATAAAATAATTTGGCCTAAACCCATTATTGTACAAATCCATTCTGACTTCATCATCATTTTTTATAAATTGAAATTAACATTTCAAGCACGGACATCTAATTCCGCCTTGTTGCGCAATTTCTTCGTGCTGGTTAGCACAAAAAATAAACTCTTCTACTCCTTGTACAAAACGCCGCTTTAAACTAGCTCTTCCAGGAAACAACTGGTCATACATCCAACTACGATCCATCTTTTCGAGGACTACATACTATAGTTCAATAAAAATTAATGTTATCTAGCTATATATTAATTTATTACATATACATGCACACACACACAGATATATATATATATATATATATATATATATATATATATATATATATAT
Source organism: Astragalus glycyphyllos (assembly GCA_963573325.1). Lineage (NCBI taxonomy): Eukaryota > Viridiplantae > Streptophyta > Magnoliopsida > Fabales > Fabaceae > Astragalus > Astragalus glycyphyllos. The sequence continues at coordinate 62,793,690 of OY754312.1, read as the reverse complement.
ATATACCCATACACATATTTATATACACTAACAATGTAAACAATAAATAAATTAATAGGTTTTTCCCAAACTATACTTTATTATATATTACTAAATACATGTTAATAAAACATGTTATTATCTATGTACATGTTATTATAATACATGTTATTATCTACGTACATGTTATTATAATAAATTAAATACATGTTAATTTATTTTATTATATATTATTAATAACTCTATTAGTAAATAATAGATATATATTTTAATAACTCTATTAGTAAATAATAGATATATTAATAATTCTATTGTATTAATGTTGTATTGATATATTAAGTGAATAATAAATATATTTCGTATTTATCTAAAAATTTACATAAAAATTAATAAAAAACTGAAAATAGTAATAATTCGCATTTATTTATACAAAAAAAAAATAACAGTATTTAAAAATACAGTAACTTTGATTTTTTTTCGTATTTATTTATTATTTATTATCTATTTATTTAAAATATTTTAGATTAATAACATAAATTAAAAATATAAAGACAAACAAAAAATTAAATTAAAAAATACATTAGCTTTAATTTTTTTTCGTAATTTATTTGTTCTTTATTACCTATTTATTTAAATATTTTAAAATAATAACATAAATTAAAAATATAAACAGAAAGTAAAAACTAAATTAAAAAATACATTAACTTTAATTTAATTCGTATTTATTTATTCTTTATTATCTATTTATTATTATCTATTTATTTAAAATATTTTAAAATAATAACATAAATTAAAAATATAAACAGAAAGTAAAAACTAAATTAAAAAATACATTAACTTTAATTTATTTTCGTATTTATTTATTCTTTATTATTTATTTATTTAAACTTTTTTAAAATAATAACATAAATTAAAAATATCAACAGAAAGTAAAAACGAAATTAAAAATTACATTAACTTTAATTTGTTTTCTTTATTATTTATTTATTTAAAAAAATTTAATATAATAAAATAAATTACAAATATAAAGAGAAACTAAAAATTAATTTAAAAAATACATTAACTAACATATTATTTCGTATTTGCTAACTAATATTAACAAATAACATCAAATATAACGACTAATAACTTCGATAACTAACCTGGAGTGAAGAGAAGAATCTGGCTTGATGCCAGTCCCACACTCCTTCGTATAAAACAGACAACGAACCAAAACCCAAACAACTCTGAAACTAACAATTGTGCCATTGTTAGTAACTAAACAATACAAAAACTAAAACTTTTAAACCATCATCATGTTATAAACATACCTTAGAATAAATGTGTCAAAGGGAGCAAGAGATTTTGTAGAGACAAATTTCGGATTTGAAGAAGTAAAGAAGTTGTGAAGTGAAGAAGTTGTGAAGTTGTGAAGATGTTGTGAAGATGGGTGAGTATATATAGAAATGACGGGTCCAACGGCCATAAATTTGAAATCCACCGAAAATATGAATTACCGGCAGATTTTGGGGTTTCCGGTAGATTTTAAGGATTACCGGCGGATATGGATCCCTCAAAAAGTAGGATTTCCGGCGGATTTAATTGGTTCAGGGATTTCCGGCGGATTTTGTGGTATTTCCGGCGGATAAGGATCCCTCAAAAAGTGGGAGTTCCGGCGGATTCTATTGGTGGAAGGATTTCCGGCGGATTTGTGGTATTTCCGACGGATTTTTTAGTTTGAACGGTCAAAATAATAAATCCGCCGCAAACCGGAATTACCGGTGGATTTTCCATCCCTCGGAAAGGGGATTGCCGGCGGATTTTTTGGTCAAAACATTTCCGGCGGATATGGAGTAATTTCCGGCGGATTTTGAATTTCAAATTTCCCTCCCACTGCAAAAAATCCGCCGAAAAGGTTATTTGCGAGGGATTTTTTTTAATAAAAAAAACCCAAATTTAATCGAATACATCCACCGAAAATACGTAAAATTCCGCCGGAAAGTTACTGTCCAATAATAATCCGCCGGAAAGTCCTCAAAAATCGCCTGAAATTTTGCGAGGGATTGTATCCGCCAGAAAGTCTTGGCCACTAACTCCAACTATTCTTGTAGTTCGGCCTCTGATGGAGCTCGTCAGCTCAAACATCAGAGGGAAGGTCGGACTCTCTGATGGAGCTCGGAGCTCGGAGATCAGAGAGTTGTTGGAGCCGCCGTGGGCTATTTGCCGAAGACCTGCAAAGCAAGATAAGGACCTGAGGTCACATAGGGAAGCCTACAAAGAAATCCCCCTCGAGCTAGGGGCTGGATGAAGATCCAATTCAAGATAGAAGTCTGGGATCAAATGCAAGAACTCCAAGAAGAAATCCAGTCTGATGAATAGAGAGATCCGAGATAGGATGAGTATCCGAGATGAAGGTCTGAATGAGAGCCTTAGGAACAAGCTCAAGCCATGTTTGGGAGGCGAGCAAAGTCTTGCGATGATCCGAGGTTAGAAGAAAGTCCAGAGAAATCCAGTAGAGAAACCCGTGCTCAGGTGGAGCAGGTCAAAAGAAGATGAAAGTCCGAGATAAGCTGATAATCACTGTTGTCTTCGTCATAGATATGAGCTCAAGCCATATCGGAGGCGAGCGAGACCTACGATTATAAGGAGATTGTAGCAAATGAGGTGATAGGTGAAAGTTGAAGCATACCTCGGGAAGAAAAACCAAGTCGGGAAAACTTTGGAATAAACCCCGCGCGAGAAAAGTTCGCGCAATTAAGAGAAACCTAGACAGATTTGATATAGTCTGGAAGCGAGTGATAAGTCTCCCACTGGGGTCGCCAATGTTCGGTACCGGAGTACGGATCTAAGATGACTGAGCTCTATGCACAGTCGAGCCTGGGGCACAAGATATGTAGATGTGCTTCCAGTTGAAGTGCTTCATAAGGATGAAAATTGAGCTTAGTAGGCTGAAGCTGGAGCTCGGGTTGTCCGAGGTGATCCTCTGTCCACGTCGGGTGGGGGGTACCTGCAAGACACTCCGACGCTCAAATCAGTAAAGAGAAGAGAGAAGTAAGTGAGAAAAGAGTTAGAGTAATGCATTAGATTGTGGGAAGTGTTATCAGATTGATGAGTTACCTGGAAATGGAAAGTGGAACCTCTATTTATAGACAGTGTGCCGTACCTGAGCCGTTGGATGCGTGAGGGAGATCCTGACCGTTGGGTACGAGTCAAACGTGTATGCGGAAGTCCTGAAGTACGGGAATGTACGTGTAATACATTAATTTATGCATCGATATTACACTTTTGAAACACGAGCGGAAGAAGAAAAAACAGGTATCATTTACACATGACGAAACAAAGTGTTAGCTATTAACTTCGTATAGATAAAGATATTTTGGTGGCTTTAGCACCTGCAACAGCAGCTTTGTACTTAGCAGCGTATCTATGAAACAAAGCCAATACGTTACTCGTAACCTCTCCAACATTTTGTACCTTAACCTTTATACTAGCATTTCTCTTACTCATCCTATTACCTGGGAAAGATACCCCACAATTCCTCTCCTTCCTAGTTACAAGCCAACCCCTGAACTATGTTTTACACACATAAGAGCATCCACAATGGAGGACTCTCCATTTGAGTCCTTAAATGGACCCCACATGTACCCATCACTCTTTTATACATTTTTAATACTAATACTTAATAAACACTCCCCCCATTGCAACACCATCAAAAAATTTCTTAAATGAGTATCACAAATAACTACACATCATCACTTTATCAACAAATAACTCACAAATTTTTAAATAGGGTCCACTTAAGCTAAGAGAGAGAAACTCCTTCTACAATGACTCTTCTCTATAAAGAACACAAACTTTTTTGCCCACTCCATATTATGGATGATCCTTAATAAGGAAAAAACACTATAATATGGATGATCCTTAATAAGGAAAAAACACTATAAGGAACACCATCGTGGATGCTCTAACAATTAGTTTAACATTTGCAACTTCTCCTTTAAATATCACTTTGTTCCTAGCCTCCCATATATGATATATTCCATACCACCGCTATCCAAATAGAGTGCTTGACTCCCTTTCTTTTATTTCCTTTTAGCTTTGCCCCAAACTCCATGAAATTGGTTACCACGTCTCCATGTTGAACTTCATCTGTACCCAACCATTAACACACTTAACTCCAAATCTTCTTTGTTGTTTCGCAGTCGCAAAACAAATGGGTGGCTGATTCAGCTTCTTTGAAGCAGAACGCGCATAATAGGTTGCTGGTTGACACCAAGATCCCCCATCTGTATAATGCCTCATGTGTTGATAATTTGTCAAATAGTAGTCTCCACGTAAAAATTAACGCCTTCGATGAAACATCATTCCTCCATTTGTTTGCTTATGGGACTTGGGTTGAACTATTGAGTCCTTCTGACGACCTCAAAACTTCTGATGATGTTTCATGCACCCATTTACCAAACTGTTCGCAGATATTCTTACGTTGCAAATGGAAATTCATTAAAAACCCCTTCCTAATGATATCAGACTCCACTGTTTTGAAGAGGATTCCAAAAAGTTTCTAATTTTCTTGAAAAATCGTTGGAAGTGTATGGAGTAACACATTTGCATAGAATCAGTGTACCATGAGAAGGAGAAGGAGCTGTCAATTATATTGAGATGACACCTTGCTGAGTAGAATATTTTAATTTTTCCACGATTTTGCTTCTTGAATCCCTGGCTTTCAATATCTTAATATACTTCTAAGACAAATATCAAGAACATATTCATTTCATTCATTAAAAGTTCATTGAGATTAGTGTTCTTGATACTTAGGGATAAGTAAAACTTAGACAAGTACATAAAGAAGCAACAAGCTTTTCTTCAAAATAAGTGTCCTATTATTTATGTATATGAAGAGAATGCACAAAAAATTTCACCTACGTACAGTCCTAAAACATCATCTACTCTTCTCCCTCTTTTGTCAATCATGTAATAGTGCGGAAGAAATAGAAATTAAGGTGTTACGTAGAAGGAATTGAATCATCAGAAGATGTAGATGTAGAAGACTGATTTCAAGAATTGTTGGGAGAGGTGCAAATTCTGCTGAAGGGAGAGTAGGCTCAGCAGAATGCATTCGTTACCTCAACATCCAGGGTTGATAACAAATAATATAATAGACTAATTTTACCCTAATGTGTTTGTTGAACGTACAGGTCACTATAAAGGCTACTAACACCAAGATCTGATCCTCTCTACACTCTATTCTCAAGGCATCAGATCTAAGTAATCTTCCACTAAGCATCTGTCTACACATTTCACATATTAATCTTGAGAAATCTTGATGGCGGGGTGCAACAGCTAACATATGCACAAGCATAAAAATGAAGTTAAAAGAGAGGATCTACATTTTTGGAAGTGGAAATCTCACAAATATGCAAGAAATGATGACTTTATGCAAGGATTTGCAAGAGAAGGGGCTAGGAATCACATACCTTAAGATGAGCTCCAAATAAACACAATAGATGAAGAAACAATCAACCAAATCAACTTATCTTCAAGCTTGGTCTCCAATCTCCAAAAAAATGACCCTTGATCTTGAACTTTTGTGTGATTTTATGAAGGATTGATGGTTGAAAATTAGTGTTTAGGCTTGGAAGATGGATTGAATGTGTGTGGGTAGATGGAAATGAAGAAGTGAGTTAGAGAGATGGGAGAGGGGGTGGCGCATAAATGGAGAGAAGGTGAGGAGGGAGTTGTGTGCTAGGGTTTATGAGTGAATGGTGAGGCCAAAAGCTTTTTTCTTTTTGTGAGGTGAGGTTAATAGGGTATATATAGAAAGCAATTAGGTTTAAGGGTAGTTAGGTCATTGTGCACTAGTTGTGCTCTAGGATTTGATTTTAATTTTGAATCAAAGGCTAGGATTGAGGCTCACATGGATTGAGGACATTGAGAAAACACAAAATGAGAGAATAGAGAGGGGGTGGCGCATAAACATTGGGAGGGGTCCTTGGTGACCAAGTTTTGCAAGTTGTCATCTTGTACTATTGTACTATTATATGACCATTCCATTATCCCTTCATTTTTGATTATTCTTCTTAGGATAATTGTACAAAAATACACCCAATTTAGGCCACATGCAAGGTATCTTGAGGAATATGCCATTTTATGAGATCACCATGACCAAAAATATCATAAAAACCTCATCTTGAAATTTTTGTAGAATATTCCTTTTTGATGCCTTTTTTGAATTTGAAATTTGTGCACAATGTATGCATGCATGCGCATACATACATACATGACCAAAAATGTTTTGCCTCAAATAAATTTCTCTAAAATTGCACAATGATTCTTGATGAGAAATTATCTTATTTTTGACAATGACCAAAATACCCTTTTGCCCTAAAAACCTTGTTTTTTAACAACAAATGCATTTCCACTCTAACAATGAATTTAAAAGCCCTAGAATGACTTTTAAAACCCAAAAATGCATGCACAATGCTCTTCACTCTTCAAAATAAAACCACACTTCTCAATTTATTTCTTTTTTGCGGAAAATTAGGGTTTTAAACCTAGGCGGACAAAGTTAGGGTATGACAGCTGCCCCTCTTTATTTGGATTTTACCAATGAATATGAATTGGCCGAAACATATTCCGAGGCAAAATAGAAATAAAGAATTCAGAAATAATACTAATTTTGTCTACTTAGAGAAACCCGAATTTTCCTTTTCTTTTTTCTCTTTTTTTTTGTTTCCTTTCTTTGATCTCTCTTCTTTTGAGAGAGAGAGAGTCAACACTTGTCGCGTCGACGAGAAAGCAGTAAATTGCGTAAAGCAGTAAATGAAAGCAGTAAATGGGAAGTGCCGTAAATTGGGGATTCGGAGGTTGCCTAAAACCTTTTAACGGACTCTCGTCGAGTCCGAGCTCTGGGGGTGGCCTTTTCGAGCGGCCGATCAATATCAGGTCCGGAACTGATATGATCAATGGATCTACGCTATGCCTTAGGTTGACACAATTAATCCGATGGACTTAACGAAGTCTGTAGGATCTGCCGCGCGCTCGTACACGACGTTGTGATCTGTGGAAGGAGTTCACTAACTCTGTGGGAGTTTACTAACTCTGTGCTGATGGAGTTCACTAACTCGGTGTCATGGTGATTTTCTGAAAATGAGATTTCGGGGACCCATTGGTCCAAAGTAACTGACTTTTTTTTGAAAATTTTGGGGACTAACGAGTCCAAAGCAACTGAGTTTCTTTTTGAAAATTGGGAAGCTTTGAATGATGCATGGAATGCAGGCTTTTGATGCTGGGATGCACATGGATGCAATGATTGATTTGGTGAGAGGTTTTTTCTGTTTGATTTTCCTTTTTCTTTTTCTTTTCTTCTTTTTCTTTTGGCAAAATTACACTAGAGGACCTTTAAGTTATTTATTTGTAACAAGTTGGACCTTTAAGTTTTTTTTGTAACAAATAGGCCCTTTTAATGATTTCTCTAGCTTATATATTTTGATGTAATGCTATTTTATATATTGTGACTACTCTAGCTTATGTATTTTGATGCAAACAAACATATTTTGATGTATTTTGATATAATGAACGATATTACATTTTACTAAAAGGGCCAACGGTGTCAACGTCGGGTAACTTAAAGGGCCTATTTGTTACAAAAGAAACTTAAAGGGCCAACTTGTTACAAATAAATAAGTTAAAGGTCCCCTGGTGTAATTTTGCCTTTTCTTTTTCTTTTGTTTCTTTTTCTTCTGTATCCTTTCGCCCTTCTGGGATGCGGATATGAAAGTATAATGCTCTACTGTTTGACGACATGGATGATATAGGAATGATGAATGATATGAAAATGTGTGTGTTTTTTTTTTGCTGGTTAAATCAATCCGCGGGACTTGTGGCACTTGACACGAAGACCGTTCCAGGATGGTGATAACGCAAGGGTTGCACGTTGGTTTGCAATGATCTTGTTATTTTTAAGGTGGCAGTGCATGTGACTGTTTTTTTTGCAACTTTACCCATTTTGGGAAACCATTTTTCCTTTTGTGATTTTCAAAGATTTCGTAATAATCTGTAATGCTCTGAATGTATGCACATGTTTTGCAATTCAATTTCATCAATCATAAAATCATTATTTTGAAAGAAACTGAATAAATGAAAGTAAAGACACGAAAAGCACACATATGAAAGAAAAGCTGGACTTTTGCTGATATGGAAACTGGTTGTGCAGAAAGTCACGCCAGTTGAAAGTACAATTGTAATCCTTATTCTAAACTGATAAAATACAAGAAAAAGGAACAAATCCTGTGATTCTATCCTTGAAGTAACGGTGCCCACCGTTCATACTTGTGACCTTGATCAACCCCTTATCCAAATCTTCGGGAGTGCTGTATGCCCTTGTTTATTTTCATGCCCAAGTTTTCTGACCCTAATTTTTGCCTAGATCGCCCTTTGCGGGTTTTCAATCCACCGGGTCGCTCTGATTTTGCCTAGGCCGCCCTTTCGGGGTTTCAACCTAGCGAGCTAATTCTTACTTGGCTTATCTTTCTCTTTTTCTGTCTATTTCTTTAGGCATAGTACTTCTTTACCACATCTGAGTTCACTGGGTTTGGGATTTCATCTCCATCCATGTTTGCAAGAATTAATGCCCCTCCGGAGAATGCCTTCTTCACCACATAAGGTCCTTCGTATTTGGGAGCCCATTTGCCACGGGGATCCGTCTGGATTGGCAAGATCTGTTTGAGCACGAGGTCTCCTTCTTGGAATTCCCGAGGACGGATTTTCTTGTCAAAAGCCCTCATCATCCTCTGTTGGTACAGCTGACCATGGCACAAGGCGGCTACTCGCTTCCCTTCAATGAGATTCAATTGGTCAAAACGAGCCTGAACCCACTCTGCTTCTTCTAATTTGGTCTCCATTAATACCCGCAGCGAGGGTATTTCAACCTCAATGGGGAGAACAGCTTCCGACCCATAAAACAACGAGTAAGGGGTTTCCCCTGTAGATGTACGCACCGAGGTTCTGTACCCATGCAAGGCGAAGGGGAGCATCTCATGCCAGCCCTTGTAAGTTACTACCATTTTCTGTACTATCCTCTTAATATTCTTATTGGCTGCCTCAACTGCCCCATTCATCTTCGGACGGTAGGGAGAAGAGTTGTGATGTTGGATTTTGAAGTCCTTGCATAAGTCCCTCATCACCTTGCTGTTCAAATTACTGCCGTTGTCTGTGATGATTTTGTTCGGAAGGCCGTAGCGGCAAACCAAATCTTTCTTGATGAACTTAGCAATCACTGAACTTGTTACATTGGGATAAGAAGCAGCCTCTACCCACTTGGTGAAGTAGTCGATAGCAACCAGGATGAAACGATGACCATTTGAAGCTTTGGGTTCAATAGGACCAATGATGTCCATGCCCCACATTGAGAAAGGCCAAGGTGCACTCAGGACATTCAGAGAGGTTGGTGGTACATGGATGTGATCTGCATAAATTTGACATTTATGGCACTTTCTTGCAAAGCTATAACAGTCAGATTCCATTTGCAGCCAATAGTAACCTGTTCTCAGGATCTTTCTAGCCATTGTGTGCCCACTGGAATGAATTCCAAATGAGCCCTCATGAACATCTTGCATGATCTTTATTGATTCCTCCCTTGTTACACATCTGAGGAGAACCAAGTCATGGTTTCTCTTGTAAAGGACGTCTCCACTCAAGAAGAAACCCATTGACAGCCTCCTGAGTGTTCTCTTATCATTTTCTGAAGCGCCGGGGGGATATTATCTCCTGGTGATATACTGTTTGATGTCATGGTACCAAGGTTTACTGCCTAATTCCTCTTCAACTGCCATGCAATGGTAATAAGCAGGTAGACCCCGGTGTTGGACTCTGACACACGTCAAGTTCCTGTCACAGTTGACGTTGAACATGGAAGACAAAGTGGCCAAGGCATCGGCCAGTTGATTCTCATTGCGAGGTATGTGCTGGAAGGTGATCTCTTCAAAGGGCTTGATTAGCTCTTGAATGTAGTCACGGTAAAGGATCAAATCAGGGTTTCTTGCTTCCCAATCACCTTTTACTTGGTGAACAACTAGAGCTGAATCCCCGGACACGTCGAGCCTTTTGACTTTCCAATCGAGGGCCGCTTGTATGCCTAAGATGAACGCCTCATACTCTGCAATATTATTTGTGACGTAGAAACTCAGCCTTGCCGTGAATGGTATGAAACGATTGTCCGGGGAGATCAACACTGCTCCGACCCCGTGCCCCCACATGTTAGAGGCACCATCAAACAGTACTCTCCACCTTTCATCATCTTGGGATTTTCCTTCGTCGAACAATGCCATGATGTCTTCATCTGGGAATTCACATTGCATGGACTGGTAACCCTCAGCCGGTTGATGTGCCAGATACTCTGCCAATGTGCTGCCTTTAACCGCCTTTTGGGTGACATGCTGGAGGTCATACTCTGATAAAAGCATTTGCCAACGAGCAATTCTACCTGTGAGCGCAGGTTTCTCAAATATGTACTTGATTGGATCCATCTTAGACACCAACCAGGTAGTGTGACTCAACATGTACTGTCTCAATCGATGCGCTGCCCAGGCAAGGGCACAACAAGTCTTCTCCAATGGTGAATACCTGGTCTCGCAATCGGTGAATTTCTTGCTCAGGTAGTAGATTGCATGTTCTTTCTTCCCCGACTCATCGTGTTGCCCCAGTACGCAACCCATGGAATCGTCCAACACTGTAAGGTACAGAATAAGAGGCCTGCCGGACACAAGTGGCATTAGGACTGGCGGATTCTGAAGATACACCTTGATTTTCTCGAAGGCTTCTTGACATTGATCATTCCACTTCAACTCTTGGTTTTTGCACAACAGTTTGAAAATCGGCTCGCAGGTACCGGTCAACTGGAAGATGAATCGGGAAATGTAATTCAGCCTTCCAAGAAAACCACGAACTTCTTTCTCTGTTTTTGGCGTCGGCATCTCGAGGATAGCACGCACTTTGTCCGGGTCTACCTCAATTCCCTTCTGGCTAACAATGAAGCCCAACAATTTTCCTGACCTCACTCCGAATGTGCACTTGGCGGGATTTAGCCTGAGTTTGTACTTTCTGAGGCGCTCGAAAAGCTTCTGCAGGTTAACAACATGCTCTTCATCGGTCCTTGATTTGGCGATCATATCGTCCACATAAACTTCAATCTCTTTATGCATCATGTCGTGGAACAGAGTCACCATTGCTCTTTGATAAGTTGCCCCGGCATTCTTCAATCCGAAAGGCATGACCTTATAGCAGAAAGTTCCCCAAAGGGTTATGAAGGTGGTTTTCTCCATATCCTCTGGAGCCATCTTGATCTGGTTGTAACCTGAATACCCGTCCATGAAGGAGAACATTGAGTGTTGCGCTGTGCTATCCACCAGAACATCGATGTGAGGTAGAGGGAAATCATCTTTAGGACTTGCTCGGTTTAAATCACGGTAATCGACACACATCCGGACCCTTCCGTCTTTCTTGGGAACCGGGACGATGTTGGCTACCCACTCAGGATATTTTGCCACTGCTAAGAACCCTGCGTCAAACTGTTTCTTGACCTCATCCCCGATTTTCAAGGACATCTCTGGCCTCATTCGCCTCAATTTCTGTTTTACCGGAGGATATTCTGGTTTTACCGGCAATCTGTGCTCAACAATATCTGTATTCAATCCCGGCATGTCTTGGTAAGTCCATGCGAAAATGTCAACATAGTCAAACAGGAGATGAATCAACTTCTTACGTTCACAATTCCCCATCGCGGTACCAACCTTGATCTCTTTTCTATCTTCCTTAGTACCCAAATTAACAATTTCTGTGGGCTCCCCATGGGGCTTGATGACCTTTTCTTCTTGTTCTACCATTCTCATAATTTCTGGAGGAGTATCCCAACCATCCTCAACATCTTCCTCGGTTTGGTTAACCGGGTAATCAAAGTCACAGTATGAGTTATGGGCATTATTACTTTCAAGAATTGTATTCGATCTGCATTAAAATGGAATGGCGAATAAAAATAAAGAAAAGACACGCAAATGAGAGATGAAGAAAGAGAATTTTATTGAAAATTCCAAAATAACATTTTATTCATTGATGAAGTTTGACGAAAACATGCACGCCCGAATGAAATATCCCAAGGCCTTGGGCAGAGCCGAGGAATTTTGCATTACAAAGAAAAATTACTTTAAATTGAAAATCACAGGGAAATCTAGGGCCTCCCAGTTCTGGAGCTTTTCATTCGCAGCACAACGGCGCACTAAGCCGACAGCACCGTCACCCGAGCCTGAATCTTCTTCAATCACATTGACCTGGTCAGGGTCCAGCATGCCTACACTTCGGAAGTTGTTCCTAAGATCACCGACGACCATCCCTCCCTGGTTGGGGGTCTTTCCTCTGAGCTTTGCCAACCATTTCTCTCTTCTATCAGCTGCTAGCCTCTCTCGGTCTGCAGGGCTTGGGATGTACCCAATACCGAACCTTTCAGTATTCCCTTTCAGCAGGACGGGTGCTACAATTCCTTGAGCAGCTTTTCCTAGGCCTTTTCCAACCTGATACCCATATCCTAGCATCACCTTTGCAACCATCATGTCCGCCTTGGACCACCTAGGCTTCAATTGGGGAGGCTCACTCCCAACAAAGATAGCATTTGAGATCTCCAATCCCTGGAAGGCAGTCTCAAAAGACTCCTCTGCTGCTTCAACATAATATTCTGGTGGTGATCGGTTTATCATCATTTCCTCCTCCCCGAAGATTACTATCAACTTGCCCTCGGCCACAAACTTGAGTTTCTGATGGAGCGAAGATGGCACTGCCCCAGCGGCATGTATCCAAGGTCGTCCTAGCAGACAGCTATAAGAGGAAGCTATATCCATGACTTGGAATGTGACATAGAACACTTCAGGACCCACCTGCAAAGGCACCTCTACTTCTCCAAAAACTTCTTTCACAGACCCATCAAATGCTCTAACCAAGGTGGAGCTAGGCTTCAGATATGAGCAATCCACATCCAACTTATCCATTGTGGACTTGGGCAACACATTTAATGACGAGCCATTGTCGATGAGCACTCTGGCCAGCATGTAGTCCGCACACTTGACAGAGATGTGAAGGGCTTGATTGTGATTCTTCCCCGCCGGAGGTAGCTCAGCGTCTGTGAAGGTCAAGTAGTTGGATGCCACTATGTTCCCAACAATACCATCAAGCTGGTTGACCGTAATGTCATGGGGTACGTGTGCTTCATTCAGGATTTTCAATAGTGCAGCTCGGTGTGCCTCGGAACTAAGCAACAACGAAAGCATTGAGATTTTGACCGGGGTTTGATTTAACTGGTCCACCACCTGGTATTCACTTTGTCTCATTACTTTTAGAAATTCCTGAGCTTCTTTGTCTGATACTTCTCTAACTTCCACAGTTTCCTTATCTTCTCCCTTACGGGCCCTTTCTTCAGCTTCCTTTGATTGTTCCTTTCTAAGATTTTCAGGAACATACATCCTTCCATTCCTTGTAATTCCACTACTCCCAGCAATGTTTGTTATATCCAACACGCCCTGAGGGACCTCTGCTTGCATTTGCACGTTGCAGCTCCAGGGAATAACCTTAGTCTCTCTACTAGGGGTAGCAGCAGGTACCGGAATAACAAAAGTCAGAGGTCTTGCCACAACCGAGCTTGAATTCAGACTGCAAGGGATTTCAACCGGTCTCCTGAAACCTCTATTTTTTGATTGCAGAGTAGATACACTTTCTTCCTTTTCCTGAACCCCAACCTGGACCAGGTGTCTGTCTAACAGCTCTTGGAGGATGGGTTTGAAGCTCTCACAGGCCCTAACACAATAAGGGTCATTGCAGATGTCTCTTCTGGCACACCCTTCTTCGATGATACCACAACGGCATAGTGCAGCATGAATGATACTCAGGGGTGTACGAATGCACTCCACCTTCCTAATTAAGTACTGACCACCCTGATCATTAATGGCATTTGCAGTGGGCCCACCATGCCCCGGCAACGGGTTGGTGGTTACATTAGGTTGCTGAAATGATATACTCTTTACATCAAGCAGGTCTTGCACAACGTACTTGAACGCCTTACAATCCTCCACCACATGACCTACTGCCCCAGAATGAAAGGCACAGGTAGCATTTGCATTATACCCTCTGGGATAGGGAGGCTGATATGGTTTCATTTGACGAGTGTTGATTAACTTGTTGGCAATGAGATAATTGAACAAATCTGTGTAGGACATGGGGATAGGTTCAAAGACAACAGGCTTTTTTTCATTGTAGTTTCTGTACTGATTGTTGGACTGGAATGGCTGAGCAGGCGGCGTCTGAGCAGGAACTGGAATGGCTTGTGGGGGATTGTTGTGTGATGGACCGCTAGCTCCGATGATTGCATTAGTTTCTCCCTCCTTCTTCTTGTGGGAACCAGAAAAAGGCTTTTTCTGATGGGAAGGAGGTGTTGGGCCATGGGCTATTCTTCCGCTGCGCATGCCGTTCTCCACTCTTTCTCCAATGACAACCATCTCAGAGAAATTCGAAGCCACGCTGCCGACCAAACGATCATAGAACACTGGGGGAAGAGTTTCCATGAACATATGGACCATCTCTTTATCAAGCAGGGAGGGTTTTACTTGTGCAGCGAGGTTCCTCCACCTCTGGGCGTATTCCTTGAATGTCTCATTATCCTTCTTAGACATACATTGCAGCTGGGTCCTATCCGGGGCTAAATCACTGTTGTACTGGTATTGACGGATAAAGGCATCCGCCAGATCCTTCCAACAACGGATATTAGTTGGCTCCAATTGCATATGCCATTCAAAGGGAGCTTCAGCTAAGCTTTCCTGAAAGCAATGTATCATCAGGTTATCATCACGGGCGTGGGCAGTCATCTTCCGGCAATACATCGTCACATGGCTGCGTGGGCAGGTTGCTCCTTTGTACTTGTCGAAAAATGGTGCTTTGAACTTGGGTGGCAGGACTAGATTAGGGACCAAGCATAACTCATGGGCGTTCCTAGCCTGGGAACCTGTTCCTTCAACAGCTCTCAATCTTTCTTCTAACATCTGGTACTGATTTCTAGCTTCATCAGGGTAATTCGGCGGAAAACCACTCACACCGTAGTGAAGATTATTCATCGACACCACAGCTGGGGTCACGTGTGGGTCACGTGAGTGAGCGATAATCTGAGGAATTGGACCCTGAACTTGTGGATGGATTGTTGCTGGAGAATTGAAGCCAACCGGAGTTCCCGGGGTAATAGCAGGAGTAGGAATCTGAATTTGAACCTGAGGTGTCCCCGTTCCAACTTCATTCACAGCTGATTCAGGCTGGGCCTGTCCTGTGGTTCCCGAAGGACCACTTTCTGGGTTTGCACCGGCAGCAGGGGGTGTGTACCCTAATGGGAGACCATAAGGAGGCCATTGCACGTTCTGGAGAGCCCGAGAGACTCTAGGAGGATCCACTCCTGCGGCAGCAGCACCTTCAGTTATGCCAGCATCCCTTAAGGAACTTAACACTCTTATGACCTCTGCCATTTTAGCTCTTATAACTTCCATCTCAGCCCTGATTGCTCGATTCTCTTGATTCTGATCATACTGACCCTGACCATTTGGATTCGGACCTTCTGGAACTACATCATTCTGGATTGGTTGATGATTGCCCAGATTCGCGTCGTCTTGATTGTTGGCCATATTTCTTGCCTGTGATCGCGTCCAATACCGATGATTAACCAGCTTGTCTTACTTCTGTGGACGGAACTTTTTTTTTTATGGACACAAAGACAAATGATGCAAATGCAATGCAATATGCATGTTATCATGTTTATTCCCGGGAATCGCGGTGCAACTCGTCTTGTCATAGGTGTTAAGGTTCAGGTGTTTTTAGGATTGCAACAAAGTTGGAAGCAACAAGGCAAAACAAACGTACTTCAATTAAATGGAATGCGAAGGAGTATCACAAATAGAAAGCAAATCAAAGTACAATATTCCTTAAGAGTGCAATACAATGATTTTAAACAAAGTACTATTTTCCAAAGAAAGTTACGACTTCTTAAAGAAAATTACAATTTCCTAAGGATCGCTACAATACTCTAAAGGGAACTTTAAAGGCATATGGCTTTCAACTCCTCGCTCCTTTTCCTCTTCTTGCTCTCAGCTGCCCCCCGGGCTTTCTCCAGGAGTTCTTCTGTGAGAATCTTGCAGTACTCAACAAACTCACACACCTTGACAGGGGTGTTGAAAGGATTCATTTCTGCATCCGCCTTTCTTAGCTTCTTGGGAATGTCTCTCACAGCCTGATTAGCTAACCAAACTAACTTGGAGAACTTGTCTTTCCAATGTAAGCCTTCCTTTTTCAATTCCTCAAAGACTTGTTGACTTTTTACCTTACTGAGCAATTCCGCAAATTGACTCTCCCAATAGTCACTCTTCTCCCTTAGCCGGAGGTAAGACCCTTCCAAGTACTGCACATGATTGGCCAAGCTTTCCGACTTCCCTTGTTCCCTTCTTAGTGCTTGTTGATAATCCCTCAGGATCCCTTCAATAGATTCCCGATCTTGCTTGACACTCTTTAATTGATCTTCCAATTCAAGCTTCATTATTCGAGAGTCTTTTCTTGACTTAACTAGTGCGTGCCTGACTGCTTGCTCTTCTTTCCATGTATCCTCATATAGCCTCTTCCATTTAATTGCTTCCGCTACAGCCTCATTCATCTTGGTAGTGCACCTCTTCACTTCCTCTTTGGCACCCTTCAAGTGCTTTTGCATTTCCCTCTTGCTTTTCCCCTCTATTTCAAGTTTTCTATTGACTTCCTCAATAGCTGCAGCTTGGAAAGCATTTTCATTTTCTAGCTTTTTCTTGTCTTGCATCATCTTTCTCAATCTATCTTGCAGAACCCTTTTCTCTTCTCCCACCTTTGACATGGCCAACCTAACCTCTTCCAATTCTTCAATGGTAGGAATGTGAGGTTCTTGTATCTTTTCCTTAGGCAGTGGTACTCCTTGGTTGGATGACCGAGTTTCACTAATCCTCCCTTCAAGCCATTGAGAAAAAGAGATAGCAGTGATCCTCCTGGTTAACTCTTCTCTGTCCTTCCGCACTACGGTTTCCCAAGCTTGCAGGACTCGCCGAAGTAGACTCTCGTCTTTAGGGATCCCCGCGTGGAGGTAAAAACGAAACAGCATAGCTTCGGAGGGTGAATCCCGCATAGGGTATCCGAGCTGTCGCAAGGTCAAAGAGGGGTTATAGTTTATGCATCCTTGGGTTCCCATGAGAGGAACGTTCTGAAAACTCCCACACCGAAATACCACTGAAGGCCTGTCTACCCAACATTTAGGTGAGAACCAACGAATCTGGAGAGCATCTTGGTTCTTGAAAGCATGCACCCACTCTTGAGAGTTCATAGTCTTCGGATTACAACCCAAGGCATAGGAAAGCAAATCCTTCACATCACTTTTGTTGGTACACACATGATTGATCAACCAAGCATATAACACAGGGAAGGAGCAACACATCTTATTCTTTTGGAATTCATGGTGACGAGTGAAGGCACGGTATGTCTCTGCGAGGATTGCGGGAACCGGGTTGATAGGATTTTTTGCACATTTGAAGACGAGGAAGACACCGATTGCAGTTTCACTCACATGCCTCTCTATCTGAGGAAAGAGCACAATGCCGAAGATGGTCAGAGCTAGCACTTGCTTGAAAGAATTCCAATCATTAGACACTACATAGCTGGTCATCAAACTCTCAAAGTATTCTTGAGGAAACGCAAATACCTTATTACGTTCTATCTTATGCGCCCGCACTTTCTCAGCACTGATTTGCAACAAGGCAGCAAGCTTTTCATCAGAATAATACTCCCCTTGGTATTGATAAGGCTTAAACTTGGATCGATCAAAGCCCAAAATCCTATCATACTCTTCTAGGGTAGGCGCCATTTGGAAATTCTTAAAAATGAAACAGCGAATCTCCGAGTCATAGAACCGACACAGGGCAGCAATGGCAATCTCTTGCACTTCTAGTTGTAGCAGCTTGCGAATGTTCCCATAGGTTTTGTCAAAAGACCTGACCTCAATAGGACCTAGGAGGGATGCATACTCTTTCAGACTAGCCATATCAATCTCTTTCACAACAGGAAGCCTTGAATTGAAAACGGTTTTGCCTTTTGATTCCATTCCGTTTCTTACACACCTATGACAAGACTTTGTGTTACGTTGCGATCTCCGGCAAACAAATTTAATGCATGGAGGATGCAAAGAATGGAGGTTTTATTTTTTTCAAAATTTTTGTTAGATGCGAATGCAATGATGATGATGCAAAATGATGCAGATGTGATGATTATGACCTTTTATTTACATAGAAAAGAGAGAAGAAAATGATGTTTATTGGTGGCGGTTCAAAACATTTTTGAAAATACCCGCTATATGCCACCTCATATAGGTGTTTATGAGGGAAAAAGGAAATTACTTTCTACATTTTTGGTAAAAGAGTTTCGAAAGAGGATGCCTAAGCTAATGCAACACACAATTTGCGTGCCCCCGTGTCCTACAAATGGGTAAGGATCGTAGGCTCTAAAGTCAACGACAAGGGTAATCCTCCCATGTGGGTTCTGGTCACTGCCTCACAATGGCAACCAAGAGCTAAAGTCTCTCTCATGAATACACCCACAATCGTAGAGAGCTACCGATTGTGAGGTATCATGAAGAAAGCGCACTCTTGGGCGAAACTTTCATGAGAGCCAGACAGACAACAGTCTACGAATGGCAGTCACTACTCATTTCCACTCTCCTAGGGTTCTTTGCAGACCTTGGGTTTTAGGCCCCACTCAATGCTCACAAATATAAGGTGTGCAGTGTGTGATGAGGGCACAACACCTAAAAATCTACCCAAACCCCACCTGCAAAGGGAAACCAAAACAGTCCAGACAATATCAAGCAACAGCATGTCGTCTACCCTAGGGTTCAATATCATTTCAACATAAGTATACTAACCTAGGGTTCCAACAACAATCGCAAGCATTGCTTACCTTAAGAAAGGGAGCCTAGAGGAGGGGACATAATAGGATTAGGGGAAATGCATGAGCTTACCTCAAGAAAGGGAGCAAAGAAGAGGGGAACATGCTAGGATTGGGGAAATGTATGAGAAAAGCATATAAACGACGAAAGTAAGAGGAGAAGAAGAAGAAGCTACTCTTATTTTACTCAAGAAGCAAATTTAGAAGAGGAAGAAGGCTAACACACAATGCATGCAAGCACAACATCACAAGAATGCACACGACAATTCTAAGAATAATGCAAGCATGTTTTTAAAGGCAAAGGAAAGAAAGAAGAAAGGGAAAGGAGGAGAGATATAACAAAGCATTCAAATCAACGAAATAAATCACATGTCGAATCGATTGGCTCGACCCACTAAAGAAAGGTCCCCAGTGGAGTCGCCAGCTGTTGCACCCCGAAAAATCCTTTGGAGGGATTTCTCTTCGCACAACATGAATTGGAGTCGCCACCAATATTTTTTTAGAGGTAAAACATTGAAAAAAACCTTTCTTGAAAGACAATGGTCCTTGGAACCACGAGATTTGAGTTCGGGGGTCGGTTATGCATGGGGAAGGTATGAGCACCCCAAACATCATTTCTACTGAAAGGGAACCTCGATTTGACGTGTGATTTAAAAGGTTGATTTAAGAAATGCTTTGCTTTTATCTCTCTTTATCTCTCCTTACTTTATGGAAAAACTTAAGGAAAATTTAATCTTTTGCGCTTGACGGGAGGGCACCGTGCCTACGTATCTTGGGGAGGGAATCAAAGCAACGTAGTTCTTGTTTTCGAAAATTGTTTCGTTTTTAGAAATTGCCTTGTTTTGGAAAAGGGTTTGTTTTTTTGAAAAGAAAATGGTTTTTATTTGTCGTGCTTGACGGGAATGTGACCCGCTCCTACGTATCTCCCAGTGCGATGGAGAATTCAAAGCTTACCTAGTTCTCGGTTGTCGAGAAAAGGTTTTTATTTTTTAGTTGTTTAATTGCGAAAATTGAATGTTCACAGTGATCAAACAACAAAGGTTTCGAGTGATCACCACTAGCATCCCATTATTGACGATCGTGCAAGCAAAGGCTTCGCATTATCCTCAACAAAGTTTTTAATTTGTGAAATGAGAGTTCTTTCGAAAAATGAGTGTTCATGATAATCAATTGAGCAAAGACTCCAAGTGATCACCACTAGCACCCCATTGTCGACAATCGTGCAAGCAAAGGCTTCGCATTATCCTCAACAAAGTTTTTAATTTGTGAAATGAGAGTTCTTTTGAAAAATGAGTGTTCATGATAATCAATTGAGCAAAGACTCCAAGTGATCACCACTAGCACCCCATTGTTGACAATCGTGCAAGCAAAGGCTTCGCATTATCCTCAACAAAGTTTGATTTGTGAAAAATAGTTTGAAATTGTTTTGAGAAGAAGTGAAGTTGTTTATCAATGATTATGTAAATGCAAAAAATGTTTTGAAGT
Organism: Astragalus glycyphyllos; assembly: GCA_963573325.1. Classification (NCBI taxonomy): domain Eukaryota; kingdom Viridiplantae; phylum Streptophyta; class Magnoliopsida; order Fabales; family Fabaceae; genus Astragalus; species Astragalus glycyphyllos. The sequence goes on along the minus strand of OY754312.1, from coordinate 62,773,227 downwards.
TGGAACGTTACTAACGAGTAACAAGTTGTTCTTTGTATGCAACATGGTTTTGAAGTTTTGGAGAGTTACTAACGAGTAACAATTGGTGGAAATCAAAACAAGCAAATTGTGAACACCAATTCAACATTTTAATGCACCACAAGCACATAAACAAGTATATCAAGCATGGAGTACCAAGCTTCAATTCAAGAATGCATGAGTAGGCAAGGATGCAAGAATAGGTAAGAATGCATGAATATGCAAAATGTATGTGCATCACGGTTAAATGAACCTATCCTTTGCCGAAACTTCACAAGCTTCAAACAACAATTTACAATAAACTCAAAGAGCAAAGAAAACATGATTAAACTTGAGGATGCATCAAGGTTATTGGAGACCAATCATGTGCGCAAATTCAATTGTTTATAGACCCCTTTTTGCTCACATTTCACAAGCACATCAAATGGGAATTGAATTTTTAAATGCTTACAAGCATAGGCATCAAGGTTGAAGTAACCTATCTCTTGCCAACTTAGCATAACCCAAGATCATTTGTGGATCATAAATGAACCAAAACCCAAATTCATTTTTCTCAAATCACAAATTTCACAATTAACAACATAGGTTTGAATATTTGCAAGTTTAATGGCCAATCATCAATTTATTTTAACAAGTCAACCAAATCAAGCAAGCGAGTGACATAACCAAAACATAGATGCATTTATTCACAAGATTCAACCATGATAACCAACAAAAATCATAAAACACATATTTATTTGAAGCATGCGAAATCATTATCAAAGCAAATAACATTTTATTTCACTTAAAACAACAAAATCATGCATATAACCCCAAAATCAAAGCATCAAAACAAAGATTCATGAGATTAATATCATACCCTAATTTTGTCCGCCTAGGTTTAAAACCCTAATTTTCCGCAAAAAAATAAATAAATTGAGAAGTGTGGTTTTATTTTGAAGAGTGAAGAGCATTGTGCATGCATTTTTGGGTTTTAAAAGTCATTCTAGGGCTTTTAAATTCATTGTTAGAGTGGAAATGCATTTGTTGTCAAAAAAATGTTTTTAAGGCCAAGGGTATTTTGGTCATTTTTCAAAAAAAAAGGAGGATAATTTTTCATCAAAAATCATTGTGCAATTTTAGAGGAAATTATTTGAAGCAAGACACCCTTGGTCATATACTTTTTTTGCGCATACATGCACACAATTGCATAAAAATTCAAATTCAAAAAAGGCATCAAAAAGGAATATTCTACAAAAATTTCAAGATGAGGTTTTTATGATATTTTTGGTCATGGTGATCTCATAAAATGGCATATTCCTAAGATTCCTAGTATGTGGCCTAAATTGGGTGTATTTTTGTACAATTATCCTAAGAAGAATAATCAAAAATGAATGGATAATAGAATGGTCATATAATAGTACAATAGTACAAGATGACAACTTGCAAAACTTGGGCACCACTCTCCCTTGCTATTTCGAATTTCACCCTCTCTATTCTCTCATTTTGTGTTTTCTCAATGTCCTCAATCCATGTGAGCCTCAATCCTAGCCTTTGATTCAAAATTAAAATCAAATCCTAGAGCACAACTAGTGCATATTGACCTAAATACCCTCAAACCTAGATGCATTCTATAAATACCCTATTAACCTCACCTCTCACAACTTTTGGCCTCATTTTCACTCACACAACCCTAGCACAAAACTCCCTCTCCTAATTCCCTCTCTTGGCCGAAATCATACCACCTTCTTCCTCCATCAATTCTTCACTTCTCCTTCACCAAATCACCATTTTCTCACCTCATTTCCATTCCTACTTCATATATCTTCCTTCTCTCCTAATTTAATTCAAGCTTGCATCATCAAAGGGCATTTTTAAGCAAGCATTTGGTGGGTTTCATTGAAGTTTGGTGAAGATTCAAGTTGATTTGTGGTCTTGTTCTTCATATTAGTCATTCCTTAGCTTGGATTTGAGGTAAACTTCTTAAAACCTAGCATCATCTTCAACTTTTTTGCATCAAAATGTAGATATCATGTTTCTAATTTTGCATCCTACCATATTCATGCATTTTAGTGTTGTTATATTGTTGATTTGTTGATTGTTGTTGGTGAGAGGTATCTCAAACATTTTGACAAGCACTTAGGGAGGCTTGGGTGTTTGAGATTGCTTCTCACCCTTGAATAAATTGTGATTTGTGTTGTTATCATTTTGTTTGTTGCATTTTGTGAAATAAAATTGTGTTAGAAAGCTATGAATGTTTCGCACCCTTAGCATAAAATAGGTTTAATCGAGTTTTGATGCATTTCTTTATGCAATCTTGTTATTGAGGCTTGATTTTGAAGTTCCCATGTCCAAACATGTTGTTTGATTTTGCAAATATTCATTTTTCATGCCTTCTTATTTTCACAAAAATCAAAAAAATATGAATAGTTGTTGATTTTGGTGTTTGATTGCTTGGATCTTGTGAATAAATGTTCCTAAGTCTTGTTAGTGTCATTTGCTCGCTTGATTTTGTGTATTTGTTGAATGAATTTGTTGTTTGGTTATGTTTTGGTTCGCAAGTTTCTAATAAGATAGGGTTTTTGTTATTTCTTTGTGAAAAGGGTTTGCAATTGTGAGTAAAATGATCTCTCAAATTGTTTTGATGTTGCTTGTTAGTGACTTGTTTGCAAAATTACTCTATGTTGATGATTGGCAAGAGGACTCACACTTGTGCCTTAGGCACTTCACTTTAAATGTTGAGGATTGCCTAAGATGATTCAACTTCCTTTGTGCAATTCTTGTTTAAAAATGCAAATGCTAGTTCTCTAACTTGATTAATCAATTTTGGCTACAAAATGACTTGTTATTGCCCTCTTTTGGTCACTTTTGGTCTTGCAAATGTGATGTTCTTTCTAGGTCAATGTTATGCTTTAATGTTGATGATTTGGTAAAAGGACTAGACACTTATGCACTTGTGCATTGTCTCAAGCGTCAAGGATTACCAAAAGGGATTCAACCTTGTGCTTTATCTTGTGTTGACACCTAATTGAATTGAACTTTTATATGATCTCTTTGTGTGCCTATTGTTGATCTTACATATGCATGCCATTAGACGTTGATGATTAAGTGTCATTCTTGTGCTCAAATGTTGTAATTGGTAATGTTTATGCTTATGCTTACATTGTTGATTGCTTTGCTTGCAATTTGTTAAATGTTGCACTTTGGTTCTTGACTTGGAAATTGATTGAATGTTCTACTTTCTTTTCCTTTTGGATGCCACGCCATCCCAACAAACCTTTTGTGACCAATGTCACCCTCAAACTCCCTTCTCCTTTCTTCAAATCAATCATTTTCTAAAGCTTTTTCCAAACTCAATCTTTTCTCAAATTGTTTTCATAAGACAATCAAATTCTTTCTAAGATCAACAATAAACCTTTTTGAAAACTCATAAGGAGGCAAGTCGGACGTACGGCCGGTGTTGTCTAGCGTCCTAAGATCGGAGCTGTACAGCTCAAACATCTTGGGATACTTATGAGAATTAAAACAAGTAATTAACAACTTGAACCCTATTTCAAAAAATGAGTAAGGAATCGAGTCGGATGTACATCCGGTATTGGTTAGCGTCTTAGGGTTAGCGAGCTGTACAGTTCGTGCGAGCCTAAGATACTTGCTCAAATAAAAGCAACCAACCTCACAACAAATCTTTTTCTTCCCTAATCAAAAAAACATTTTCAATAAGTAGGGGGCACGTCTTCTGTACAGGCGGGGTTGTCTTTGTTCTAGGTCTAGTGGACTGTACAGTCTAGGACCGAAAACCCCTACAATAAAAAACACCAACACAAAGTTTCTCGACTAAGGAGAACTACGTAAGCTTTGAATTCTCCATCGCACCGGGAGATACGTAGGAGCGGGTCACATCCCGTCAAGCACACTTTTAAAAAGTAATAAAAAGATTCTTCTTTTCCCCCGTTTTCAAAAACACTTTTCTCAAATAAAAAAAGAAGTAGAACGAATTGTTTCAAATCAACTCTGTCATAACCGCACATCAAGTTAAAGGTTCCCTTTCGGTAGAAAGGAGGTGTGGGGTGGTAATACCTTCCCCATGTAACACCCCGGAAATAATTTAATTAAAATAGTTGATTGAATTATTAAAATAATCTGGAGGCGGGATATAGATAAATTAAAAGGTTAATATTTTATATGCGTAGGAGGTGAAACGAGTAAAGGAGGTGGTGACGTAGAGAGCCCAGTGTTTACTGAGCCCTCAACTTAAACCCTGGGGGTTTAAGCCAAACCCTCATTCGCAGCAAGCAAAAGAAAAACGAAAGTGAGAGTGAGAGAGAGAGCACGCGGCGCAAAGAGGGAGAGAAGAGGAGGGTTTCGCGAAGAATTTCAAAAGGAGATCGTTCGTGTTGCTGTGGTTTTGTTCGTGTCTCGTTCGTCGTGTTCCGGAGCTTACGTTATTCGAGGTAAGGGTGGGCTTAACCTTGAGGATGGGTAGTCTAGGGTTTTGTTGAATTGTTCGTGTTGTTGCATATCGTGTTTTCGTTGAGATTGGTGCTTTGATGATTATTGCACGTTATTGTGATTTGTTTCGTTATTTGTTGTTGCGTGATTGTTGTATCACGATGATGGTGTTGTTATTGTTCGTGTTTTTGTTGCTTCTGTGCGTGGTTGATTGTTGTTGTCGCGTTGTCGAATTGTCGTTTTTGTTGTGGTGGTTGCGGTGTCGTTGCCGTTAGGGTTTGGTGTTTGGCAATTTAGCGATTCTGGACACAGGTTCGGTTTTTCTAAAACTGGCGCTGTTTGGTTGATCCAAAAATTATGAGGTTGATTGTTTTTGAAAATAGACTTAACTCCGGTCGTTTTTGCACTGGTTTCGTCAAATTCGGATTTGTATAGCTCGAGTTATAGGCGATACAAGTTAGGTTAAAATTCTGGAAACGATTTGGGTATAGATTCGGTATTTCGGTGACTGGGAACGTTGTATTGACCTAAAAATTATGTGGTTTATTTTTCTGGAAAATAGACTTAATGCTTGTTAAGTTGGCACTGGTTTGGTTGCGTTTAGAGTTGTGTAGCTCGAGATATGAATTCCACAAGTTAGAGTAAGATTCTGGAAACAATCTGGACACAGGGTCAGTGTTTTGGTTACCACGTTTTCAAAAGAACTCCTTTTCGAACGAATCCAATTTCTTTGAAAACTAGACAAACTTTGCCCCAATTTATGCACAAGTTTCATGCAATTTGATTGAGTTTTGGTCACTTTGGAATTGCTTGATTTTGAAGGACAAAAACTGTCCTCTTTTGCAACTAGCCTGTGTGCTTTTCGAAAACTGTACCTATTGGACACTCTCCATCAAAAACTGAACTTAGGGATGATAACCAGACCCATGGGGCTTTCCAACAAGTATTTATTTGTTGAAATCCGATGTCGTTTGCTATTTTAATTAATTCGCTGAAGTAGGTGCGATGCGCCTAGGCGCTGTGCGCCAGTCTTGTGCGTGGTGTGCGTGCGTTATGTCCGCGTTGTGGAGCCGTCTGGTGTTAATATTTCAGGTGCGGTGCTGGTATGCTCAGGAGAGTTTAGTGGTAGCTGTGATGCTACAACTTGGTGCTATTTTTGGTGAAATCATTTGTTTTGATTCTGGTGATATAGTATTTATTTTAAATACTTGTTATGGTGAGTTGGTGCATAATCATGGTGTCGCATTGTCATATGCATGTTTTGGTGATATAGGCTCTGCCTCTGGTGTTTATTGGTGATATGCCCGTAGTGGCTCATTTTGGTGATCGGTACCGCATGCATATGCCCACTGGAGGGGTTGCATATCATCCCATTGTCTATGAATGTTATAACCTTGGTGGTTCACTGTCAAATGGACTTTTCCTTTGGTATCTGGTGCTGTGATATGGTGTAATTGTATTGTGTTGCTGTAGTTACCTGATGCTAGCAGATTTTTATCATCTGCTTATTACCTCTGTTAGACTCACCCCTTCTGCTTGGAATGTTGCTCTCATGCGGCAACGCTGCAGGTGATCGCTAGTGCTCGTGGAGGAATTGCTAGGTTTTGCTTCCTCTCTCGTTGGGGTCTGTGTCAGCTCTGATATGTAGCACCGGGGAGTCGTTAGTTATCGTTTTGAACTATTATTTTAGTTATTAGGAATTGTTTTAATTAATTTTGGAGATGTCTTTAATTGTTAATTCTGGAGATGTTTAAACTGGTTAATATTTCCGCTGCTTGGTGATTTCTTTTATATAAATTATTTTGGAGATTTCTTTTTTGGAATAAATGGTGTTTTTTTTTTAAAATGGTGAAAAATGTAGCGCCCTTCGAGGTGACTCTGATAATTGTCTATTTAGTTGTAATAGTAAAAGGGGGGTGTTACACCCCACACCTAACCGACCCCCGAACCTACATCTCTAGTTCTCAAAGGGCCACCCGCCTTAAAAAGGACCCTTTTTCAATGTTTTGGTCCCTAAATAAAAAATGTTGATGGCGGCTTCACAAATTTTCACGTTGTACGATGAAAGGTCCAAACCGGATTTTTTCGGGGTGCAACAGCTAACATATGCACAAGCATAAAAATGAAGTTAAAAGAGAGGATCTACATTTTTGGAAGTGGAAATCTCACAAATATGCAAGAAATGATGACTTTATGCAAGGATTTGCAAGAGAAGGGGTCTAGGAATCACATACCTTAAGATGAGCTCCAAATAAACACAATAGATGAAGAAACAATCAACCAAATCAACTTATCTTCAAGCTTGGTCTCCAATCTCCAAAAAAATGACCCTTGATCTTGAACTTTTGTGTGATTTTATGAAGGATTGATGGTTGAAAATTAGTGTTTAGGCTTGGAAGATGGATTGAATGTGTGTGGGTAGATGAGAAATGAAGAAGTGAGTTAGAGAGATGGGAGAGGGGGTGGCGCATAAATGGAGAGAAGGTGAGGAGGGAGTTGTGTGCTAGGGTTTATGAGTGAATGGTGAGGCCAAAAGCTTTTTTCTTTTTGTGAGGTGAGGTTAATAGGGTATATATAGAAAGCAATTAGGTTTAAGGGTAGTTAGGTCATTGTGCACTAGTTGTGCTCTAGGATTTGATTTTAATTTTGAATCAAAGGCTAGGATTGAGGCTCACATGGATTGAGGACATTGAGAAAACACAAAATGAGAGAATAGAGAGGGGGTGGCGCATAAACATTGGGAGGGGTCCTTGGTGACCAAGTTTTGCAAGTTGTCATCTTGTACTATTGTACTATTATATGACCATTCCATTATCCCTTCATTTTTGATTATTCTTCTTAGGATAATTGTACAAAAATACACCCAATTTAGGCCACATGCAAGGTATCTTGAGGAATATGCCATTTTATGAGATCACCATGACCAAAAATATCATAAAAACCTCATCTTGAAATTTTTGTAGAATATTCCTTTTTGATGCCTTTTTTGAATTTGAATTTTGTGCACAATGTATGCATGCATGCGCATACATACATACATGACCAAAAATGTTTTGCCTCAAATAAATTTCTCTAAAATTGCACAATGAGTCTTGATGAGAAATTATCTTATTTTTGACAATGACCAAAATACCCTTTTGCCCTAAAAACCTTGTTTTTTAACAACAAATGCATTTCCACTCTAACAATGAATTTAAAAGCCCTAGAATGACTTTTAAAACCCAAAAATGCATGCACAATGCTCTTCACTCTTCAAAATAAAACCACACTTCTCAATTTATTTATTTTTTGCGGAAAATTAGGGTTTTAAACCTAGGCGGACAAAATTAGGGTATGACACCTGTTATGGTACAAGCTTCGGCGGAGCTAAGGACCAAGTGCTTACCAAGATGAGAAGCTAGATCACGCCGAGTTACTTCTGAGATAGTGTTGTAGTGAGGGACTAAATGATACCCGAGGTGATCAGACTCGCGTTGATCCGGCGACGGGGGTGGTAGTGAGGGGTTAAATGATACCTGACCTATAGCGTTGTTGGGACGTCACAAAATATGGTTTGGTATGAGCAAATGAACTTTATTTAAGGGAGGTCTCGGGGTGACTAGCTCGGGGCTCCTAAGAATCAAGTGATGCCTCCTATTGGGGAGTGAGGTCTGGATACTAATTACTGGTTTTTTAGCTGATTTGATTCAATGCTTTTCCATAGTTGGACATTCTTGTGGACATGATTGGTTGTTGATTTGTCTTTTTAAGACGCCACGTGGGGCACTGTCCTTTGATTTCTCATGGCGTCTTGTCAATATGGCTGCTTAAGAGAGGTTCTCGTTTGCAGCGCGTCCTTATGGCTGTTCATTAGAGATGTGTCTCTTAGGATATCGTCGCTTCGCTTCCATCTCCTTTGTGTAAATTGGCATACAGTTTCCTCATGTATACATTTTCGATATGTGTTGTCTCTGGTCCCAACGTTGACTACCTCCGAGATCTCCACAAAGCTTTATCTTTAATTCGAGTACCTTCTTTGAACGAGTATTTTCTTTGCTCTCTCTTGCTTTATTTACATCCCTCCTTGGACCGTGAGATCTAAAGTTTACTAGACGTCGGGCGTGTCTCAGTTAGCTGATTCCGTTACTTCGAATTTTCTTTTGGCGTATTTGTTATCCCTGGAGACCAATTTTTGGCTTCGCCTCTTTGTGGAGATATATTTGAAGGATCAGTGATTGCTTTGCTGAGTGAACTCCCTCCTTGTAGGTTGAATCATGATCGTCGGAAAGAAAATCTCGAAGAAGGTTTCCTCACCCCGGGTTTTGCAAGAAGACGAGGACTACGTTTGGGATTGGACAGATGCCTCTCATGTACGTTGACTTCTTACTTCTCTCTGCGAGAAAACAAGATGATACTGTGGAATGCGGTTGGAGGATGCTGATGAGGAGTTTGGCTCAGATTCTGAGTCTTCGAGTAGTAGTTCCTCAGGAGAGGATGCTTTAGACATTGGCAATCCCGACCGGGATCTTGAGGATGTGGGGCTTGCTGAAATGCAGAACGTGCCCTTGTTTGGTGTGGATTACGCGTGGGCAATTAAGGAAGTTCGTGTTGTGGATAGCAAGATCGGCCCAGATAGTAGCCTTGTTGATACCCTTATTTGGGAGATGTGCAGTATTGAGGGAGAGGATTGGGTAATTCTAGGGGTCTCGGATGAAGAGCGGGTATGTCAGGCACCTCCAGAGAAGTATGCATTCTATATTTACCATGTGGCCCTAGCGAAGATTCATGCTCGACCCCCTTTTCTGTTTTTTGAACAAACTATTTTAAGGGAGCTCTCAATAGCATCGACCCAATTCCATCCAAATAAACGGGCTTTCCTTCATGCTTTCCAGATTGTCTTGAGTCTTGTAGATCGACCTCTTTCTCTTGATTTGTTCTATACCCTGTTAACCTTCGTTCGCTTAAAGACCATTATGCTTGTCTGATTGCCATGAACTTGGCTGCTATGAAGAGTTTGTCGAGGACTCGTGGAGGAGAGATTGTCTGCCCAAGATTCCCTTTATGGTGGGATGAAAACCATTATTTTCTCTCTTCCTTGCCCATTTTCTTTTTCCTACTGAGTGCTTGAATGCGGAGGATCACGAGACCTTGAAACTTATCGGGGAGGTAGCTGCCCATGGTAAAAAGGGCTCATTAATAGCAACTCTCTGGTAACGACAGATACCTCTACTGACTTTCGTCGAGTTTGGAGTATGGCTCCCAATAACCGTTTGAGTTTGTCTTTCCTTATTTGTACTTTTGCTTGTTTACTGTTTTTGGTTATTTTTGCTGAAACAATGGCGCCGAGATCAGCCTTTGCCTCTTTTTCGAAGTAGACCAAGGATAGTAATGTCGTACCCTATTCTGCTTCGTTGAAGTCAACCATCGAAGCCCACATCCCGGTAAATCTCGGACCGAAGTGGTTGCTAATGATCTGTTCAGGCTACAACCATCAATCGAGCTGAGCACTGCGGTGCTCACCAAGTTGAGAAGCTAGCTCACATCGAGTTACTTCCGAGATAGTATTGTAGTGAGGACTTGAATGATACCCAAAATTATCTGACTCACATTGATCTGGCGAGGCGGGGTGGTCCTTCCAGACACTCTGATGCCTAAGTTAGCATTGAGAATAGGTAATGTGAGGTAATAAATGCGTACCTGTAGCAGTGAGAGAAACCTAGATAAAAACACAAATAAAAACACATATATGTCAATTTAGCAAGTAGTACGTGTCTTCGGAAAATAAAGTAATACGTGAGGAAAGCACAAATAAAAACACATATTTCAATTTAGCAAGTATTTTCGAAAATAAAATGAGTTATCACGTTCTCAAACACGTGTGTGTGAAAAGTATATTGTTTTACCTGAGAAGATTTCTTTTAAAGAAAGTATACTTGTGAGAAACCAGGTCTCTTGCTAAGAGAAGATTGGGGAACGAAGCCTTCTAAGAGTTTTTGAAGTTTCTTTTCACGTGTTAAAATTAGTACTCTAAAAGCTAATTTGGAAAGCAGTAAATCACACAAGATATTTATAGTTGTTCAACCAATTTCTGATACGTCTATTCCTCACGCCTAGTGTATTTCGGCTATTTTCCAAAATGATGGGATACCATAACCATCATCATTTCACACCTTGTTTTATTAACTATAAACACCTAAAATCTTCACACAGTTTATAGGTTATTCCTTCAAGGCTTCTCACCCCAAACTAACAAACATATGTGATTTTGACACGGTAGTTGTTTTGGACTGGGCAAAGAGGCCTAATCCGCATAAGAAATAGCCCAATCCATCATGGGATCCGGTCCAACAAGAAAACCACCTCGCAGAACCGGTATCAACGACCCAGATCACAATGCCCCGATCCAATGGCTCTGGATCGGGCAAGACCGCGAGACCCCCAACTCAATGTCTTAAAATACGACACTACCCTCCAAAATCAGGTACGCTTTGCTCATTTGTGCCTCTCACTAGCTTCTAAAGGCTGACTTTGGCATCAAAGTGTCTGCAGGTATCCAACCCGCCGATTCCAACCTTGGGCGAAGACAATGCTGAAGACATAACATCGGAATATACCGACTTCTGGAGCATCGAGCCGACGTCGACCTACAAAAAGCATAATCACATGACTCAAGATATCAACTGCTGATTTTGGACCGCAATTCAAAGGCATGGTACCGAATATTTGGCGACCACAATGGGAGCTAATTATTAACTCTCATCAAACATCATTCATTGAAATCTAAGCCCAACCCATGGCTCCTCGAGGACGACCTCCAACCCGAAATCAGCCCCGTCCGCAAAGCGTCACTAACCTCGTACACTGATCGGACCCGACGCTGGAAGGACGCGTACAGAAAATTCCTGCAGAGGAGGCACATTTTGCTCCACTCCTCCCACCTCAGCCAGCGCTCGAGGCCGTCTCAGTGCAGGCAGTAAATCAAATTCTCCACCTCCTTGATCGATGAAGCCGAAACAACGCACAACACGAGATGCGCTTAACCTAGATGGAAGAGGAAGTCACAGCCGTTCGAGCCAACACCGTTGTAGCCTCGGCCCGACCTCGCGCGAAGTCTCGTGCTCAACAGACCGTGATCTCCAAGCATCACCACTATCCCCCACGAAGGAAGTCCGTACACATGCAGCATGTCAACAGGTCTCCACTTCGAACGGTAGGCCGAACAAGGGCCCTCATTCTCCTCCGACTCCCCCTAGCTCCAGCCCGAGCTGGACCTCTTGATATGTTTCGTCGATGTCTCGCAGCCCGTCTCCGCATCGAAAATGTTCTGCTCGAAAAAGAAGCTGCTTTCCCCGCCGAGGCCGTACTGGGCAAGCCCGACGAAGTCTTTCATCCGGGAGATCGCTGGATGCAAAGTGCCGAACTCCTTGGAGAAGCCTCCACGGCTGAACATCTTTTAAGGTATGGGGGACCCAGATGAACATGTAGACATTTTTGACCTCATGATGCAGTACTAGAATGCTACAGACGACATCAAAAGCAAGATTTTCCCTCTGTCCCTAAGCAAGACAGCACTGTCCTGGTTCAAGGACCTCAAGCCCGGTTCAATCTACTCATGGGACCAGCTCGTTTGAGTATTCTCGACTCATTTCACTGCATTCAGGTTGAAGCCGAAGTCAGTAGAAGAACTCAAGGCAGTTCGACAAGGAAAGAACGAGACTTTGCGCGACTATATTGAAACATTTAATATCGTAGATAATATCGTCAAGCACTTGGAGTACAAAATCAGACTCCTTTTAATGCGGCACAGGCCCCGCAAGAAGAGCCTTTTCAAAATAGATGTAAGTGTTCGTCGTCCCCGCAATCTTGAGGATTTCTTACGCCGGGCTAAGAGGTTCGTTGATATGAGGAGGACGATATGGCCAACGAGGTCGGTCAAGGGTCCAACCCTACAAAAGACAATGACAAGGTTAATCGCCCCAAACAGGATTCTCGTGAACGCGTGTTGTCGTCAATCTCTTAGGTCCTAGTCGTGGGGTCGGCCAGAGGTTTGGACAGTTTTTGATTCCCCTGTTCTACAAGAAATTGTGCTGAGGAGGGAACTCTGCTCCTCGACTGTGGGTATCTTGACTCCTTCAGAAAGTGTCAGGTTAGGTGAATGGGACACGAGGGTTGGATTATTCTACTGACCTAATGCATAAAGTAAAGATAAAGTGCGGTAAAAGAAGATAAATTGAAATAAATGTAGAGTTTTGATTGATTGATAGATGTGTGACCTTTTACATTTACTCTGCGCTATATATTTACATAGGACCTCATCGGCCACTATTTGAGTCAACACTTGCCTACCGTTGGATCAATCTAACTCAACACCTATCATCGCTCCTAAGCCCTAAAGAAATGGAGCAACTACCCACGATCCCATTAGGACAGTTAGTGAGGTGAATTCCTCTCGCTCCGATTTTCACGACCTCACTCCATTGCTTGATCTTCAATTGCTCCCACGTTCTATCTTCGTGCCTTCTCTATCTTGCCTTCCAAGGAAGCCAGCCTTACCTCGGCTACTTGGTCACACAACAGACCTTTGTTCTAGGACAGTAACTTAGGCACCCGAGTTACCGTGGCTGTGCCACTCTATTGGCTGAGACTTTACTCTCCCTCGGCCTAGCTCATTGACCCTCAGGCTTACCCCTTCCTAGGGGAGCTTCTCTTGTTATGTGCTCCGAGGGCCTCTCTTGAGGTTACTTTTAGCAGCAATTACCTCTTGGGTTTTAGTCAGATGGCTTGCCTCAACACTCTAACCCTTTCACCTTTTTCCTCAGCTATCGGCCTACGACTTAATTATTTCTGGCCCTTTGGTATGTGGCTCCAGCATTTTTGAGGCCAAAAAGCCTTACCTAAAGGCAGTCTTATGGGTGTCAGCCTAGGCCATGTATATCTGGTTGTAACCAGAATAGTTGTCCATGAAAGTCAAGATGGCATTGTTAGCCGCGGTGTCGTCAACCATATCGGCCACAGAAATTCCGTACTCATCTTTTGGAGTGGCCAAGTTCAGATCTCTGTAATCAATACAAACCCTGACCTGGCCATTCTTTTTGATCGCAAGGACTACATTAGACAACCATTCTACGTACCTCGCGGTTTTGATGAACCCTGCCTTCAGCAGTCTTTCCACTTCAGCCTTGATCTGTGGCATCAGCTGCGGGTTGAACCTCCTCGGTGGTTGCTTATGGGGCTTGCAACCTTCCTTGATGGGTAACCTATGCTCTACCAAGGCTCTATCAAGGCCTGACATCTCATGGTAGACTCATGCAAAGCAGTCGCGGTAGTCCTTTATCAAAGCTACCACTTGATCTCATTGTTGAGGCTGTAGCGTGCTAGTGACCATGGTAATCCTTGGTTCACTTTCACTCCCTAGATTTACTTCCACCAGAGGGTCTTGAGCATTGAATGTGGGTATCCTCCTCTGGATGGGTTCTATGTGGGGAGGTTCGGCCAACGTCCCGTCATCAAGGTCATCAGAAGCCTCATGGGAGGAGTGTTCCGAGAATCCATCCTCTTCATACACGCCACCAAACATAGCCTCTTTAATGATGGATTCGATTTGGAATAGGTGCAGCCGATCCAACATGCTTTGTACGTCTGTTGGGAGATTAATCATTACTCTCATTGCTAGGTCGTGGTCCGACCAACATCCAATCACATGATTCTATGCCACTTTCCTCATAATTTCCAGGAATGGCTATAAGACGCAGGTGACGGGAGTAGAACACAGCCTTAAATATCTTTACCTCGACAGATAATGGATTAGGGTCTTCCTTCACTATTTCCACCTTATCTCCTATCCATATCATTAGCTTTTGATGCAGGGTGGAAGGAACACACTCATTGGTATGGATCCAACCTATTCCCAAGATCACAACATATGAAGGCTTCCCTTCTATGATGAAGAAGGCCAAATGAGTAACCTTAGACCCAACGGTTACATCGGCCCCCAACACTCCCAATGCATGAGATGGGTGGCCCATGAAACTGGTCATGGTGGTTGGAATGAGGTCCTCGACATTCTTCCTTAGCTTCTTCATTGTGGCCAACGACTTGATGTTCAGCACAGCGCCACCATCCACGAAGACATGATTATACAACTTCCAGTTTAGATGAACTTTGATGTACAAGGGCTTCAAGTGTCTAGTCATGTCTGCCGTTGGCTTCTCAAACAACATACCCTCCATGATTGATCCCTCGGCTTCTGTCAAGGAAGCCCATTCGGCTTCCTCGGCGAAGACATCTCCCTCGAGGGCTTTTGGTTGGTCCTTACTTCCCCAGAACTCTACTGGGAGAAGACCCAAAATTTCTATATCAGCACAGAACTCCCCATCTGTTCCATCCATTAAGTCATCCAATCTTGACTCACTCAAAGAGTTTCCTTCAAAGTCTAACGGGTCGAAGGGATTCTCTTCTTCCTCCTACAACAGGTCTTCTTCTTCAAGCTCTTCCTCTGTCATAGTTCCTTCGACCTTGGGTACATTAACTGACTGGGGTCGCTTAGGACTATGAGGTCCGTACAGACCTTGTCAATGGGTACATCAGAGACAAGGTCCATGGGGTGGATCCACCATCCCTATCATGGTGTTGGGCTCTTCCTCCTTGTCAATGGGTACATCAGGGACAACTGATTCAAGGGTTCCCTGCTATGGGGGTTGTGTCCTCGGCCAGTTTTGGGAAACCCTATTCCAACAATGTAGCAATAGAGGCTGCAGGGATGGTATGAGTATTCCCATCACTGGTTGAGGTGAGCATCTGGAGCGTTTCTCTCATTCTGTTAAAAGCCATTGCCCTCTGCAGCCTTCTCTTCTTTGAGCGTGATTTGGAGGCCACTCTAGGTGCTGGCACTTCTACTGTTATCTGTGTCATCCACTGATCTTGTGGCACCTCCGAGGGTCGCCTCACACTTCTAGTAGCCCTCAACTCGCGGTCGTTCAAAACAGCAATGTCCACTGAGGTTTAGTCTTGAGCCCTAGTGACTTGTGCTACCCTTCTTTATTTTCTGGGGTGAGCCCCCTTCCCCTGAGGTTGGCATAGTCGTTTGTCCAATGAAATCATCGGCAAGCCCACTATTCCCCTCAAGTGGGACGCGTTTGAGTCTTTCCCTCAAGTCTTTAGGCCTAGGCACATGCCTCTCAGGGTTGAGTTTAGACAAGTGTAACTCCCTGAGGTCATGAAGAAGCTTTCTTGGCTTTGGGAGTTTTTCTGGGATCCTTGAGGCTGATGCGGCCCCCGTAACTCCAATTTCTCCTTTAAGAGAGCCATGCGTTCTGCTACTGTGGATCCCTTAGGGGGTGATCCAAGTCGGTCAAACACAAATTTTTTCTTTTCTGGGGAGACCTTCTGCTTAGGAACCCACACATACTTCTTCTTCCCCTTCCCTCGGTCACTCCCTGAGAAGGAGACCATGTTGATGTTCATGCTGGGGAAAGGGTCAGTGTCGACATTCATCTTTGATTCCCCCTTGTCGGCCATCTTGAACCTCCCTTTTCTAATGGCTTCTTGAATACCTCGGCGGAAGATAATGCAATTGGAGGTAGCATGATTGAAAGAATTATGCCATTTACAGTACTTCTTCCCGTTTATGTCTTCAGGAAGAGGTATCTTATGGCCATCGAGGAGTTTGATCTGTTTGTCTTTGAGGAGGTAGTCAAAGATTTGGTCATCCTTCAAGATGTCAAAGGAATACTCAACCTTATCCTCGTCTTTCTCATTCCCTTTGGCAGGTTTAAAAGCAAGACAGAGGTAGGCCTTACCCTTAACTATCTCGACCACCAAGATGTCTACTGTGTAATAAGCTGATTCATCAAAAATCGAGTCCTAAGTTGCATCCACGACTAATACTAATTGCGGTCCTCGACCCCTATTAGCTCTCTTCCTTTCTCTTTCTTATATGAATTTCTCATTCTGAACTGCCCTGGAAGCTAAGCCACTAAGGTCACTACAACCCTGTCCAAGAAGCTTCTCCTTCAATTGAGGGTGCATTTCAGAGATGGCCATGGAGATAAGTTAAGATTCTGGGAAAGGTACTGAGAACTTTCCGGTCATATTTTTGAATCTTTCAAGGAAATCTGTCACAGCCTCATCCACCTTCTGCCGCGTATTCATGAGATCAGCCGCGGTAACTTCATGCTGTGGCCAATAAAATCTGTCATGGAAGCACCTTTCCATGTCTTCCCAGGCCTGTAAAGAATCAGGTGGGAGAGAGGAGTACCACGAGAAGGCAGTTTCTGTCAGGGACAAAGGGAACAACTGCAACTTGTGGTACTCGTTCTGGTTTCTTTCTCCACACTGGGTCGTGAATCGGTCGATGTGCTCCATTGTGGACTTGCCATCATCCCCAGAAAATGGTGCAAAGTCAGAGGTTTTAAATCCTCTGGGCAGAGGCACCAATCTGTCCACCCACTCGGGATAAGGTTTCCTGTACACTGGTCGGTCAAGCGATTTCAACAGAACACCAAAGAACTTCTTGATGTTTGTCAGCTATCAGATTAGGGTCCTGGAGTTGGGGCCCCGATGGTCTTTCAAGTGGAGGCGTTGGTCACCACATTGTATCTAGGGGACCCTAATCCCCTGGCTGCGGTGGTACCTGAGGTGGAGCATATGTCCATGGCTTCCCAGCTACTACTTGGGCCAGGTTAACAAGGTCTGTTCCTCGTATAGATGCCTGCGTTCCTCGGTGAGGTGGAAGTTGATTCCATGGATGCTCGACTAGGGCAACACTCATCTGTGTGTGTGTATATAGAAACCTGTCGGGTAGGTACTGAGTGCTCTGAGTACGGCTGACTAGGAAGTAGGTTCGTCGAGCCAGGTGGGCTCTAGACCTATGGCTGCTGACTCGGGCAATACCCGCCTATCCTGCCATTCCCTGATTTTGGGGTGAAGGCTTGCCCCCCTGTGTAAGCCGGGTAATAAGTCGCGGTGGAGCACCCGTAGGATGATCCTTGCAGCAGACCCACCATGCCTGTTGCCTCGGGCGGCCTTCTGGCCAGTTCCACTTGTCCCTGCTGCAGAGAAGCTGTATTAGTGACATTCGCCATAAACTGCCCCTAGTGGTTTTAGTGGCAAAAGTATCAGGCTAAGGAATTACAAGAGTAGGATTTACCTGATGAAAGAACGCCTGTTGAAGCCTAGTCATACTCCCACTTGGTGGAAACTGTTGCATGCCTCCCATAGGATTATAGGAGGATGCCTGCTGAGGTCCAACAGGGTTGGTCTATGATAGAGTCTAATGCGTTCCTCCCTTAGAAGAAGGTTCTCCTCCCTGTGATTGGCCGGGGAAACCATATTTCATCGTGTTGCTAGCTTGAGGAAGACGTCTCTGCTCCACTTCCTTAGCTTGTTGCACTTCATTGTGCACCATAGGTTTCACTATGTCATCCAATTGGTGGGACAGTTGGTACATGGTGTTGTGTATGCCCATGTCGATTTGCTGTCGGATAAACGATATGGACATCACCACAGGTTCGTCATAGTCTTGAGGAGAACCGACATTTGATTCAGCATTAACCGCAAGGGGGGTTGTCCCCAAAACACTTACTGACTCATTGTTTTATGTTTTAGGAGCAGTTCCCTTTTTTTGATGCCGATGGAGGCTCCATACTTAGGTTCCTGCCAGAGCGTAAGTGCATACGCCAACAAAAATCGAGTCCAGGAAAATCAAACGGAATTGTTTGTTCACTTGTTCCTGTCCCACCGGACGTGCCAATTTTTGTTGTCGTCAAACTCTTAGATCCTAGCCGTGGGGTCGGCCATAGGTTTGGATAGTCTTTGATTCCTCTGTTCTTCAAGCAGTTGCGCCGAGGAGGGAACTCTGCTCCTCCGCTGTGGGTATCCCGACTACTCTGGAAAGGGTTAGGTTAGGTGAACAGAACACGAGAGTTGGATTATTCTACTAACCTAATGCATAAAGTAAAGATAAAGTGCGGATTGAAATAAACAGAGTTTTAATTGATTCATTGATGTGTGTCCTTTTACATTTACTTTGTGCTACATATATACATAGGCCCTCGTCGGCCACTAACCGAGCCAACACTTGCCTACCGTTGGATCAATCTAACTAAACACCTATCAGCGCTTCTAAGCCCTAAAGAAACAGAGCAACTACCCACAATCCCACTAGCACGGTTAGTCTGGTAAATGCCTCTAGCTCCAATTTTCATAGCCTCGCTGCTTTACTTGATCTTCAACAGCTCCTACGTTCTATCTTCGTGCCTTCTCTATCTTGCCTTCCAAGCAAGCCTGCCTTACCTCACCCACTTGGTCACTCAGCAGACCTTTGTCTTGGGACAGTAACTTGCACCCGAGTTACCCTGGCCGTGGCACTCTATAGACTAAGACTTTACTCTCCCTCGACCTAGCTTATTAACCCTCAGGGTTACCGCTTCTTCGTGGAGCTTGTGTTGTAATGTGCCCCGAGGGCCTTTCTTGAGTTCACTTTTAGCCGCAATTACCTCTCATGTTTTAGTCTGATGGCCTGCCTCAACACTCTAACCTTTTCCCCTTTTTCCTCAGCCTTCGGCCTACGACTTAATTATTTTTGGGTGTTAACAACATGCGACCTCAATTTACGAAACACACTGACCTAAACACAACCAGATCAAAAATCCTAGTAGACTGTGCCAACACCGAGTTCAAAGATCAGAAATGGCCGACGCCGCTAGTGCAAAGAGAAAACACAGACAAGAAAAACTATTGTTGCTACCACAAGTCACGACCATGACACCCATGAATGTCAGGTTCTTAGGGACGACATCGAGGAGATGATACAGAAGGGAAGTTGGCCTGATATTTGAAGAAAGAGGAAGATAACGAGCGAAAACGGTCTCGCTTGCCCCAAAAGGGCAAGACCGCGGTGAACGAAGTAGCCTAACACGCCAAGGCGTGATCCTCCGAGTCTTCCAAGGAAGAAGAGTCGAAACAACAACGGTCTAGAAAGTTGTGATCCTTGGTGAATACTCCGTTCACTCGGGGAGACCAAGCGGTCCACGAAGAGGAAATGGAAAAGAATACTAAGCATAGCCAACAACCCGAGGCCCACCAACCTCTTTGACAGGCCCCCATTTGTCTTCTCCGACCAAGACCTTCTAAATGGCAGACCTAACAAGTACATTCCACTGATTATCTCTGCTGTGATGATAAATGTCGAAGTCCAGAGAATTCTGGTGGACCAAGAATATGATCTCGGGTATCTCAAACTAATGGTCACATATGGTGACAAAAAGCTCTCTCGAACAGTGAAAAGTAAATTCCTAGTCTTGTCCTGTAAATCTCCGTATAATTGCATCATAGTGAGTCCGATACTAGGTAGGCTCGGTGCTGTAGCCTATTCGGTTCATTTGAAGATGAAATTTTATTCGACTGACGACAAGATAATCACAGTCATTGCCAACCTTGAAGCTGCCAAGAAATGTCACTACCTCTCGGTGAAAATGGGGCACAAATCTGACAAAATAGAAATGAAAGTGGTGTCTGAAGTCAACTTGGTTGATCT
Source organism: Astragalus glycyphyllos (assembly GCA_963573325.1). NCBI lineage: Eukaryota > Viridiplantae > Streptophyta > Magnoliopsida > Fabales > Fabaceae > Astragalus > Astragalus glycyphyllos. The sequence continues at coordinate 62,753,267 of OY754312.1, read as the reverse complement.
CGGAACTCTTTATGACTCTGATGGATCGGGTGGTAATCAGAATGGCCTAGTCAATATTGCCAAAGACCATTCCGCAAGCTCGGCGAAACTCTTCGAGGAGATCAGAAACAAGCTCGGGACCATATCTGAACCCCAGAAGTTGGAACACTTGAACCGCAACATCTAAAAATAAGGTCCCACCACAATAGTCGAGCCCGAAAGTGCACAAACAAACACCAGCGGAACTCCTCACCCTAAATAATATTGCAGTTCTGCGAAATCGCTCCGAGCTACACCAATCTTCACCTGATTCTCAACAAACTACTTCTGGCGACGAATGTGCAACTTCACGCTCCACCCTCCGGAGGACTCTCCACGTCTTTTAAAGAATATCAGTAACGAACTCGGCAACGGTGAGACTGAAGCCTCTACTGATGGAGCAAGTTTCTGAAACACTCCAAATCTGAATCCGGATTTAAAAAACAAGAGCAATGGCTACAATTTCTGCAAGTTTCATTACCACAATGTTTACAAATGACCTCTCATCTACGAGGTCGGGCATAGTATAGCCCATGGAACTCTTCAACGAGGTCGAGCCTATCGTGGCACACTCATCTCTGTCACAAGGTCGAGCCTATCGTGGTTCACTAACGTGGGGTCGATCCTAGTGTGGCTCACCAAGAAATCTTCCACGACGTCAGGCCAAACGTGGCACAGCCTCCTCTCCGCGAGCTCGAGTTTTAGACAACTCTTGTACAGTCTCGACTCCACGGTTCGAAGTCGCAAATACCGGCCCCGAGTCGGCCAATTCTCACTAATTTTCAAGGTCACCTAGTTCTCGCGAATTTTCAAATTCAAAGATTCGAAATCGAAAGTGCCGATCCCGATCCCGAGCCCCTCAATTCGCACCCAAAGTTATGCGTGAAGGATAAATAAATCAAATAACAACCAGGCAGAACTGTGGCAAGAAGTAATGTAAAAGCATAACAGGAAGAATGAAGTAAAGATAATTTAAAGATAGACTGGAAATTGATTGTTCTTCAAGCATAACAGGAAGAATGAAGTCAAGCATATATTCACGGGATTGATAGGTTGATCTTCCTGTTGCAGCGTGATCCCACCTGACCCTGCCTCTCATAGTCGGCCTCGGGCTGCTGGTGGACGTCGAATATGAGAAAGAAAACATTTATGCGGCAAGCTCAGCCTAAAGCTTTCATCACTATTTCAAAAGTATTAATAAACCCCAAGAATTGGGGGTGAACTACGAAGGAGACACTTGCAGGAACCGCAAAACACTCGTCTAAAACTCGGTAAAAGGAATCCTCATCCCCATCTTCCCAAAGAGGGCCAAGTAGACAAAAATGTTTAACTTGGTGACCTCAGAACAAACTTCCTCGTCCTCGGAAACGGGCTCCAACCGCCATTGTTGCCCTTCGCCCCCAAGGAATTTCTCGACCTTCCCGAAGTCCCTCAAATCATCTCACCCGACTCGGTAGAGAGAGCCCAGGATGCGAATGTCGTTATCAACCCAGTCATACGGGTCCTCCGGATTGATCCCTCCGACTTCGTCCACTCAGGCCTCGCCTTCAACCTACCCCATAGGCTCGGCATGGGGGGACAACTCTATCTGGCAACCTCTCTAAAGTTGACATTTGCTCAGAATCCACTTTAATGGGGCAACCGTCCGCGGGTCATTTCAGTAGTGGCTCTCGAGGGCAACCGTGGTGGTTCTCTCGAAGTCCCTAGTTTTTTGCCAATTTACCTGCACGAGAGAGAGAGAGAGAGAGAAGGTTACAATCAATCTTCAAAGTAATGAGCCTGGCCCCCGGGGAAATAGGGTCGGACCGACCACCTTCTTCCCCAACGGGGAGAGCGGAGTCCCAAGTGAAGCAACCCCTTTGATTCTCGAATCAAGGAAGAAATCAAAAAGACAAAAGCAGGAAAAGAAAAAGAAATAAACGATGAACTAACCTCAGAAACCTAAGTTTGAACTCAGTGAAGGAATCTGGAAAATATTCATCGGAGACTCAGCGTCGATAGGTTAGTAACGGGAAACCGTCAAAGATTTTTTAAGATCGGAAGACAGAAACTCAACGTCAGGAGGCCGAAAAGTAAAGTCGTCCAAAAATGTTTAGACTCGGGAGAATTCAGAGCTCGAGAAACGATTGTATTCTATGACATTGGCCTTAAGGCCCAATTTATAGGGGTATTGAACCACGTAGACGAAACAACACGACCCATCCCAAGGAAATATATGATTAGGCACCCAAATCTGTGCAATCATTATGACAAGACGTTTTGTTTCAGTCAAACGTCATGTCTCCCCGACAAGATAAATGACACGTGGCATCTCAGGCATCTCAGAGTCAAATCCTCTGCCGATTCTGACCCTAAGATCATCTCAATACGTATCACCTTCCGCAACTCAAGCCGAGGCCGCACTCCCGTGACCGACCTCGACTTGGGGGGAAACGGTTTCGGACTAGGTCAAGAGGTTCAATCCGCAAAGAAACAGCCCAATCCATGACAGAATCTGGTCCAACAAGGAAGCTAACTGCGGAACCGGTATCAATGGCCCAGATCAAAGCGCCCTGATCCAACAGCTCTAGATCGGGCAAGAGTGCGATACCCCTAGCTTCACGTCTATAAAGACGACACTACCCTCCAAAGTCAGGTACATTTTGCTCATTTGTGCCTCTCACTAACTTCTTATTGCTGACTTTGACATCGGAGTGTTTGCAAGTACCCAACCCGCCGAGTCCAACCTCCGGCGAAGACGATGCTAAAGAGGATAACCTCGGAAGATACCGACTACCGGAGCATTGAGCCGACCTTGACCTAGAAGAAGGATAATCACAAGACTCAAGATGCCAACCGGTGATCTTGGACCCCGATCCAAAGGCAAGGTACCCAACAGTAGCCAATCAGATAGTATAAGGTTACTTTTTGTTTTAACAAAATAATATGAACCTATAAAAAGCATGTTAAAAGGACACTCAAGATTTTCCCAGAAGATGCAGTTCAATGCCGAGTGTGGTTGAGTAAAGGGTGATTTCTTAACGAAGGTGTCAAAATCGTTGTTCGCTCTCACAAAAATATTCTGTAGTGATCCCTAAAACATAAATACTTTTTGAATCCTTAAATAATCCATTGGAGATGGCCCCATGAGTTGGACAGTCATTGGTGACTTTTGTAGGGAAGTATAACAGATTTTCAGCATATTCTGCAAAAACTATACGTTTATAACAAAAAAATCTTCTCATTCTTGAGTATTCTCTGGCTCGGTGTTGCATGAAAATATAGGATATTAACTTAATTCATGTTTTCATCAACTTCGTATACATTTAATACCCTACATAGATGTTTGTGAGTCTTCAGAAAGGTACTTCTCTGGTTTCTGCTCCTTTAGACTTTAATCCTAACTTAAACCTTCTTTATGTATGCTATGAAAGAATATAATCTTCTTAAACCTTGATGCATTAATCTATTCTTATTTTACAGTCAGGAAGATACATTAGTGGACTTCCAGGCTTCCATGCACACAGGGTTCCAGGGAGACCACGATATAAACCTTCTAGGGAGGTTCACTCAGTCGTTGATATCATATATGTATCTGATGATATCATATATGTCACCCCAAACACCTGAGCCTAACAACAGTATAGGTGTATTAGTAATTGGGCAAGGTTCCATTGCTATTTTACTATTACTTGTAATATAAAACATTTGTGTCATTCACTGTGATCAATATAGAGAAAATACAGAGTTCTTTTTCCTCTGTTCTTCTTTCTCTAACCAACTTGGTTAGATTCTGTTAGAGCCCAAACAACAACTTCTAATGGTTATTCAATCACAAAGACCTACATCGACATCATATAAAAGGTGCCTCATTAAAACGTCATTGGGCTAAAACCTGTGGGAAAAAGACCCAGGTAGGAAGAAGAGTAATCGAGAAAATGTGAGTTAAGAAACCAATGACACTGAATTCAGACATAAAATAGGATTTCCCAATCTTGTGTAGTCGACAGCTCGCATTTCTTTTGGGGAGCCCTCTAGGAAGATGGAGTATAGATGTTTTATAAGTTTATTTAATTTTTGTATTTGGAGTTTTATCTGAATATAGGATGCTTGTACTGAGAAAATTATTTCGTTAGCTATGCATATGTGACCTTCTTTTATTTGACTTTAAGTTAAGTGTTAGTACCGGGGAGAGGATCGCCTATTGTATTTTGTCGAAGTGGGACACTGTGTGAATAAACTTTTTCTTTAATTTGGTTAATAGCCAGCCCTTGAATCTTATATCTTGTACTTGACAAAATTTTGGTTCACAACAATATTTCCTAATGTATTAGGGTGCATGCTTGATTGTGGTGCACGACAACACGTTTCAGATGTGTAGTTGGAGACCAACGAGAAATGTTGCTGAAATTTTTCCATGCATAAAAACGAGATTTAAGGACTAACTATATATTATCAACATGAAGACAAAGTTCTTTCTCTAATGGAATAGAGTGATACCAAATGTATGAGTTTATGCTCACTAAAATATTAACAAAAAGTTAGTCTATCATTCAGGAGCGTTACCATGGACCATAGTTGGATGCAACTTAATTGTTTGTGCAATGGAGTGTGGCCATTGGAGCTTGCCCCCAGGTAAAATGCCAAAAGACAATTAATGTCATTTGATTTGGGTTAAATTACCTCTACTACTATATATATATATTTATAAAATAGATTTGTTTATAAAAAAATGAACTTGGTATTTACGATGGATGACAGTTAGGTTTTTGTTTCTCTATTTATAAAACGATAAAAGGATAGGATTCTTACTTTATTCTAACAATTTCGTTAAAAGGATATGAAAAAAAACTTTTGTTATAAGCACTTAATTGAGTTTTTTTTTTATCTAACCATGGTTCGAACAATCGATTTATATGAAGCCTTTTATATACCGCACATTATTGTAGTGTGATTTAAACGTGTTTTGCCAACCAGTTGTCCAATTTCAGGTTATCTTTCAACTTTGCCGGTGGACAAAGGCACGCTGGCAACGCCGGATATAAGTCCAATGTTGCATCCTGATTCATCCTACATGATCATTAATAATCTCTTAATAATTATCAAAAAAAAATTAATAATCTCTTAATAAACGGTTCTCCTGTCATATTATTATATATTTTAGTTCTGTACGTGTCTCCCTCCTAAGCATCCAATAATTTTGTTTCCCTCATCATTCCACTTTGACAGACATTTTATAACTTAAATAATTTAGTCAAAACTTATGAGCTCCAAATGTTTACAAGATTATATACCCCAAAAATATATATATGAGAACCAAAAGTTGACGAGCATTAATTACTACACGTGACACTAAAATCAAATAGCTATATACTTCCTTCTTAAACAAGAGATATATATGAAACTTTTCGGATGCATTTGGAAATGGGTTTAAACAAGAGACATATATGTAACGTTAATGCTAATCCCAGTTATTTTTCCTGGCCGCCCCATATGAAAACTCTTTAATAGTCCGTATCCTACTGATCATGTTCTTCATTTTAATTGCAACTTAACAGCACGTATAGAGCACGTAAATTAGCATTAAAAAATAAAAAATTAAAAAGATATCCATTATTTGAAGGGATCTCTATTTATAAGAACCATACTACCCTTACCATTTAATTCATCCAAATCAAAGTTCATCCTTTGAGCTTTTACAAGTCTCCCACAACTAGAAAATATGGCACCACTTAACCTCACAATCATGATCATTTTCCTTTCTTTCTCTTCAACTCTTGCATCACATGACCCATCTTTGGCTAAACACAAATCCAAAACCAAACCATCAATGGCCTACATAGAATCCGCTTGCCAAAGCACAAGGTACCCTGATCTCTGCATCCGTTCCCTATCAATGTTTGGAAGACATGCCACAATAGATGGTCCACAAAACTTAGCACACATAGCACTTTCAGTGAGCCTTACAAGGGCACTACAAACAAGGGGTTACTTGTTGAAAGTGGTCAAGGAACTTGAGGAGCTAAACAGCACTGAGGTAGTGTATCTAACAGTTCAAGATTGTGAGAAACAAATCACTGATAGTATTGACCAGCTTAGCCAAGCTATTAAAGAGCTTAGAAGGTTGAGCAAAATCACAATCATTGATGACAACATGTTGTGGCATATAAGCAACGTTGAAACTTGGGTGAGTACTGCTTTAACGGATGCTAGCTATTGTGTTCAATCGTTCCCTGGTCATAGAATGAGTAAGAGAACTGCTACTGTAAAGAGTAAGGTACAAAATGTTGCAGAGGTTACGAGTAATGGTTTGGCTTTGTTTCATAGATATGCTGCGAAGTACAGAGCTACTGCAGCAGCAAAAGCTGCTAGGTCTAGCAAAAAACCTTAATCATTACCCAGCTATAAGCCTACTCTTTGGTTGGTCATATGTAGATGATACTTGTTTGTTTTTTTCTCTTTTTGGGTTTCAAGTCGTTAACAAATTAAAGTATGATATCGATGTATAGAAGAATGTATGATCCGTCTCAATAATGTAACAAGTTTTGTTTGTCATTCAATTTAATTTATTGTTATAATATTCAGGCCAATAAAGAGTGGTGTTAATGAGAAGGGTAATCTGCATTTAATTAAGTTGATTATGGTTATTGACTTATAATCTAACTAACTTAGTACAGAAGGTGTAAATCGGCTACGGGAGCAGATCCTCTCCCGTTGGGTTAATGACGGGAGGAAATAAAGTGGAATAATCTGGTCCCTCTATTTTATTTAATCAGAATCAACGGTCACGATCAAACTATATGCAATTTTTTTATACTCCATTTCCCTTCCTTTTAGTATACTAGCCCCATAACCCGTGTAATTCACGGGGTTGACTAAATTTTATCATATAATCGAGTAATTAATTTTTTTCAAAAGACTAATAGTCATTCGTTCCTGAAAGCAAACTTCACACTGGCTAACACTGAGTTTGTCAACTGGAAGAGTATATCTCAGGAGCACAGGGTCGATCCCTGTGCCCCAGGTAGCCTATGTGGGGCAATGGGGTTAGTTTGCAAAATATAAAATCTCATAGATGTGAATAAAAAAAATTGTAAATATAAATTAAACAAAAAGATTATCAATTTTAAAAGGAACACTAACAAAGATATTTAAATTGAACATCCTTCATATATAAAATAAGAAGACAAAGTTTAACGAATTTTAATAGTATAATCTACATTCATCAAATGCAAACATAAAAAATCAACCCATAATTAGAAAGAAAAGAAGAATACACAATTAAAAAGTGAAACACGCAGGTCTTATGTATGGTTGAAGGAAAACCCATGAAAAAATAGGAGCAGTTATACAAATTTTTGGAACCCTAAAGTACGTACCCCAAAATTAATACACTGTCAGCATTGAACTTTATGTATTTTTTTACAAACTTATTATTGTTTTTTACGAAACCAGTTATTTACAAAAACACTTCTGGCATTTGAAGAGTTAAAAAAAAATTCGAATCTCAAAGTACCTCAATAGACACTACTTAATATTTCACATTAAGCATTTTGTTACAAAACAATTTTTTTCACCATCAAGTACACAAAAACACACTTTTGGCATCTCACTTTACATACTTTTTCATGAAACTAATTTTTTTCATTGAATCAATTATTGAAGAATAAAGTTTGCATATTTAAACATATAAAATTTTTCGAGTCCGAAAAGTATTTCTTAAAAAATAAAAGAAGAAAAAAAAAGTGAACCAAAAAAGCAAAAACAAAAAACTAAAAAAAAAAGAAGAGACAAAAAAAAGAAACAACAAACAAAAAAAACGTAAACAATTACAGAGATATTATCATCACTGCAACATCTCTATGGAAAAAACATGTAGTACTACTAGTGCATCAGAAAGGTGTCATAAACAGCTAACCAATATATTTTTTTAAATAAAAGAAAGGGATATGGAGCCTCGTTAAAACCTTCTGATGCAAAACCCTATTCAGGGAAAAAGTACTAGGAAGGAAAGAGTACTCCCCCTAAATTTTATTGATAAAAAAGAGAAAATGTACAGAAAACATGGGGGGACTAGACCAAACCCATGAGCATAAACATCATTATAACTGGAAAAAAACTAAAACCAAACCTACAAAGGTGTGCAAAAGCATCACTATAACGACTCTCATCCCAACCAGGTCGGCACCAGAGACGCTAACAATCATCTATAGCACACCAAAAGTAGGAGGCAAAAGGAGAACCCAACCCATCTAGGGACGGAGGCAATTAACTAAACCTGTAGTTAGACAAGCCTAACCTATCCCTGAAAAAGTCCTCAGCAATGAAGCTCGGGATGAGATTCCACCAGGTAAAACCACTTGAATTAGTTCCGTGACCTGCAAGGATATCAGCACAAGCATTACCTTCTCGATAAATGTGAGTGCAAACAAAATTCATCTGTCAAGTCAAGGATAAACAGTTGCTCCATCTGTTGCGGAGTTTCCAAGGAACAACATTACAGTTCTTAAAGGATGAGACAACTAATTGAGAATCACATTCTAGCCACAAAGATGTCCAACCTTTATCCACAGCAATCTCGATAGCCAACATAGCTCCAATAAGCTCAGCATGGAGGGCATAACTGTTACCTATCGGGGCAGAAAGACACCCAAGGACAACAACACTTTTCTCTCTAAAAATACCACCACCAGCAGCTAGACCAGGGCACCCTTTAGCAGCACCGTCTGTATTGCACTTAATCATGTAGGGAACAGGTGGGGTCCAAATTACCTATTTGATGGTTGAAGAATTTCTGTAATTACCATTGACATTAAAAGCTCTTATAATCATAAATTCAGCAGCAGAGGAAGACATTGTAGATTTAAAGGCATTTCCTGCTAAACTCACATTGGAACTAATTAAATTGATAGCAGTATGTAAGGGGATCACGTGATTATCAAATCGCATAATTCCTGCAATACCAAATCCCCCAAAAAAATATTTACAATAGCAGCAGAGACCATGTCACTCAATTGAGGACTCCAACTATGGGAAGTCAATGATAAAATGCTTTAAAAAGAAGTGGTGTTAATATTGAGCTTAGGATTCCTCCAAGCCAATTCCAAATGTGTTTGGCAAATGGGCCGACCAGGAATAAGTGGTGAGAAGTCTCTAAATCACTACCGCAAATGCTGCAAACAGAAACCATAGTGCAACCTCTATTCCAAAGTTGGTCATCTGTTGGCATCTTATTATGAATAGCCCTCAAAAGAATAAATGATTTTGAGGGTGGAATAAAACAACTAATAACCAATAAAATCATCATGAAAATAAAAAATGGAAGCAATAAATAAACAACCCCATAGACAAAAAAAAGAGGAACAACGACATAGAGAAACGATGAAACAAAAATAAAGGGTATTCCCTATCGACTTGGCGGCGCTGCCGCCATGTTGTACTCGTCGTTGCCGAAGTTCCATAAAAGTTCTTGTAGGTTGAGCGCCTTGTTCAATGACATTTAGAATAATGGGAATATTTCAATAGGTTTGATTCTTTATTGGAACTTTAGCTTTAACTGGCCGTGACCAAGAAACTACTGGTTTTGCTTGCCGCTCTTATTGCTAAAGAGTTATTTCATGTTAAAAAAATCTGATTTAGCTATAATTTTTGTTTAGTAGAAATTTTATACAGTACAAAAGAATCAGTTATCACCATAACTCTTTCGTTGCTAAAGTCCAGCGCAGAATATTTGCAAGCAAAAAGGGCGTGGGTTACTTACTAGTCGGGGTCTAGAAATTCATGCCTAAACTAATCAACAACTACCTAAGAAGGATTAGGATAACATTTCAGTATCATGAATCTAACGGACGAAAAACTAATTGGAACGAAAGTTTGTTGATCTTCTATGTTTGTAGAATTGGAAAGAAAGAGAAGATAAGATAAGAGGAACGGATCAAAACGACGGTGATATATGAGTTTTAATTTCTCACTGTTGATATCCCATTGAATATAACAGATGAGGGCCAAGATTGGTCCTCTTTATAACCTTGAGTCATTAACCCACGGGAGAGGATCCACTACCATTGGCTACAAATGAGAAACTAGCCGTTAAAAATTAGTTTTTTATTACAAACCGCGTAAAATCTAATTAACTTAGTACAAGTGTATATAAGACCTACTCTATCAAATGAAATATACATAAGCTTTTTACTTTACAAATGTTCTTCGGATATCATTGCTTTTCTTCTCTAATTTAGTTCACTTATCCCTTCGTTCTTTCATGTTCATCTCGCAACAAAGAAAAACCTAAAAAGTTCTTTCATATGCTACTTGCATTGAAATCTAGATTTTTACACTATGCAAACACAAATCAAAGAACGAGTGAGAAACCTTAACAGAAAGAAGAGAGAAAATGAGAGAGTAACCAAAAAAAGAGAGGGAGAGACCTAGAGTTTCAGAGTTGAGAAACCTTTCTTGTTTTTCTTGTCGGTTAAGTATTTGGATCTTGTAATTAATCCGCGTGTTTTTTGCTTTAGATAGGGTTTGGGTTCTGCATAAATTTTTTTTGCGCTAATGTTGTTTTTGGTAAGAGTTGGGTTGTGTTGGGGTTTATACCTGGGCTTGATTTTAATATTTTCACCCCTACGCATTACTGGTTTAGTTCCAACAAGTGGTATCTAAGAGCTGTAACGATTCCAGGGAATTCTTTCCTAGTTCTTGGCTATTCTAATCACTACTATCTTGGGTACAGTGAGAGGTTGTGAGGTGTGTGTTTCAGCTTGTATTTTTCATTCTTGGGTTCGGAAATACAAGGGTAGTGGATGGGAAAGACTTATGATACTAAGGAATTTCTTAGTAACAATTACTAATGTTTTCGATAACCATTATACAAGAATTCACTAGTTAGTTAGTATAAACTAACCACAATTTAGTATTTTGTGTGGTTACCAAGCTTTTTCATTAGAGGGATAAATTGCAACCATGGGACATTCTTGGCAAATGCTTCAATGGTCCAACATTTGTCGTGAAAGAAAAACTGCAGTCACTAAGAAAGAAATTTGAGAATGTTAACATGAAAGACGGTGAAAAAGTGGCAGATTTTTTCACAAGAAAAAGAAGTATTACAAATTCTATGAGTTTAAATGGAGACAATTGTAAGTCTGTGCCACTCAAATACCATCGCTGATACTCCCTTTCTAGATCATCTTTATAAGGCAGCTCGAAATAAAACACTACAAAAAAATCAGGGATTAGCGAGGGAAATTTCCCTCGCAAACTGACCAAAATCTCTCGCTAATGGTCATTTGCGAGGGATTTAGCGAGGGACCGGTTCCCTCGCTAATACCTTCCTCGCTAATGAAATTAGCGAGGGAATTTGAATCCCTCGCTAATTAGCGAGGGACATTTCCCTCGCTAATGTTGCCTCAAAATTTGTGCAAATTTTCAAATTCTGACTGACACGTGTCTTAATTTAAATGGTTTGTTTTTTATATTTATTATTATATTATTTTTAAAATCAGTTTTTTATTATAATATATTATTAATTTTGTGGTTGTTGTTGTTGTGGTGGTGGTGGTGGTGGTGGTGAAAGGTGGAGAGAAAGAGGAAAGAAATTCGTAGGTGGTGGTGGTGGTGGTGGTCTCGTGGGTGGTGGTGGTGTGGTGGTGGTCTCGTGGGTGGTGGTGGTGTGGTGGTGGTGGAAGAAGGTGGAGAGAAGAAGAGTGAAAGTGGAAATTGTGTAAGAGAGAGAGAGAGAGAGAAGAGAGGAAGAGGAAAGAAGGTGGTGGTGGTGGTGGTGGTGTCGCGAGTGGTGGTTGTTTTGTGGTGGTGGTTGTTGTGTGGTGGTGGTTGTTGTTGTGTGGTGGTGGGTTAGGGTTTATAGGTGAGAGAGATAGAGTAGAGGAAGAGGAAGGGAAGGGTGAAGAGGAGAGAAGAAGAGTGAGGGTGGTTGGTTGGTTGTGTGGTGGTGATGGTGGTGGTGGTGGAGAGTAGAGGAAGGGAAGAGGAAGGGTGAAGAGGAGAGAAGAAGAGTGAGAAAGAAGAGTGAGTGAGTGAGTGACAGATTTAAGTAAAAAAAATTAAAAAAATTTGCGAGGGAACTATTTTCCGTCGCTAAAAACCACTTTAATTAGCGAGGGATTTTAATTCCCTCGCTAATTCCGTCGCTAATTTCCTTGATTCGCGTGAATTTGACTGAATTTTCCCTCCAAACAATTAGCGACGGAAATTTTTTAAATTCCCTCGCTAAATCCCTCGCTAACGGTCAAATTTTCAAATTCCCTCGCTAATTCCCTCGCTAATGTCAGTTTTAGCGAGGGAATTAGCGAGGGAATCACATTCCCTCACTAATTCCCTCGCTAAAGTCAGTTTTAGCGAGGGAATGTTATTCCCTCGCTAATGTCCCTCGCAAATAAGCGTTTTTTTTGTAGTGAAAGTCCCCCAACCAAGAACCGTTGCCTAATGACAACCGGAGAATAACACTACCTATATGAAAATTATTATAACACATAGACTTCTGTTAAATACCAAATGACCCCAATACACCCACACTCTCCAAAGTAAATATTTAACTACACCTCACAACCCTCTAAGACACGAATAAAAGTGAAAGAAAAATTCAAATAAAAACTACAAATTTTGTTGACTGGTGCAACTTGTATAGAAGAACATGACCCCATATATATAACATTGGTCTTCCCCTTCCTTCACACATTCTCTGAGCCATTCTCTGATACTACTTCATTTCGACAATTTTTCTTTACATGGCCGAGCTTTCTACATTTCCAGCATTTCATATAAATTTCATAGATCTTCTTCCCATAAGCCACATCTCTAGCTACTAACAGTGAGTTTGATTAAGTTCCATCCTCACTATTTACGCTTCTTACCGGAAACATCTTTAAAAGTCAAAGTTTAAATCCCATATATCAACATTGAAAGTCAATGATGTCACAAGGAAGGAGGTTGGAATTGTGACCCTTATTAAAATAACTTGGAACAATACAAATAGTAGTGTTAGACATGGTTGTTGCAATTGTTATGTTGAGAAGGGTGAGTTGAAAGAGCCTTCTCAAAAATGATAATGAGCAAAGAATGGTGAGATGAACCTATCTGTGTAACACCCTGATATTTTGACCTTTATTAGGTGCAATTAACTCTTAATATGAGATTATTTTAGAAAATACTTTCTGTTCATTTCTGAAAATACGAATGTATTCTTTTCTTTTATAAAAGTCTTTTCAAAACAATAAGAGTATTGCAACATTTCAAAATATGGTGCATCTCTTAATATGGTGCACAGTTTCAAAAAGTTTTAAATGCAAAGACAAAAAAGAAGGGACCCCTAAACTTGGGAAATCTCCAAAGCAACAACAAAATAAGACACCTACGTTGATCAAGCATTATACACTTAACTTTCGGCCGGGGACTCTGTGAGTCAACCATTATTCCACTATGAAAGGACATTGACTTCTGCAACTTTATTTGTGAAAAATTGAATCATGGTCTTTCAATAACTAGGTTGACATCCATTGCATTGGAGAACCACAGAGAAGGGTCATCTTATAGAATTACGCACATATAGATATACAACAACTCACATATACATTTTTTTCTAGACCAAAACGACTCACATATACTTAATGATTCACATATGCGTAATATTAACAATTTCAAATAATATTTTAACAACTCCATACCAACAAAACATCACACCACTACATATATCCTAATGCAATTCCTATATGCAATTTCACATGATTCTAGAATATCACCCCCACGTAGGGGTTTGTGAGGTCCAATGAAGAACAATAACACCGTTTGTTAAATCCAATAAAGGAAAACAACACCATTTTGTGAGATCCAATGAAGGAAAACATCACCATGTGTAGGATCGAATGAAGGAAAGCACCACCATTTGTGAGATCCAATGAAGGAAAACAACACGACTTGTGAGATCCAATTAAGCAAAACACCGCCTATGTATGCATGAATATGCATCAACACCCATACGCAATTTCACCACCCCAAGCGTTATTCATCCAAACATCACATGAATCAAGAAAATAATGACTTAACAACAACACCAAAATAAACTCCTTAAGACCACATACTCTTCAAAAATATTCACTCATCATGATTTCGGTCTCTCAAAAATATTCTTATTTGTTTCACAAAGATTTTCGAACTTGTTTTTAATTTCTTAGGCCACACTCTAATGCTTTATCAAAATCTGATTCAAGTATCACACTCACTTTTCAAAAGAAGAATCACTTCAAATTTATTTTTCGAAAATAGTTTACTTAGTCACAGAAACAACGACGATTACATGGGATAGTCCAGCGAGTGGAGATTACATCAAATCTTAAAAGATCCAGCAATGGGAGTTTGTTATTTTGTTAGTGTACCCTGATGGTGTATTTTCCTTGGAATAGTATTCATGTGTGAGTATTTGCCAGAAATAAATCAAGGGTATGATTGACTCCTACCATAGGATACTCCGGTTTCATATGTATTATCTTCTTCTGATTTGATTGCATTTCATAATTGTTCTGGACAGGGCCGAGAACTCAGTTCGCTTAAATGTGCCACAATCGACCCAATCCATCAAAGATCGACGAACAACGCGTGCGTAAACGAGACAAATGGCTGAGAAGGGGGGCTTCCTAAACCTACCCATCATCAGGACCCTAAGGTACGGCTTCCTGAGAAGGGGGGCTTCGTTTAAAATTCTCGTGCGTAGGCCCTTAAGAAAAGCAGCGATGAAGAATTTTTTGTCTGGTTCATTGGCTTGCATGGTCATTTTCTTAAAACGGGAAAATAATTTACTTGTGGTCTCATTTTTCCCTTCCTACAGATCGAATAAATTGGCGAGGACCGCTTGTGCCTTCGATTAGTGGGAAATTGCGCGATGAACCAAGTGTCTTTTATTTTTAGCTGCCCAAAAATATATTATTTAACTATATCAATTAAGTTTATTTGATTAAGGAGGTAAAACAAAAATAAAATGTCCAATAATTTAAATCCATTAGTCTATTTTTAACCCAAACAAATATAGTCTATTTTGGTCCCTAAATTTAATCTTTTCAATTTTGGTCTTCGATTTATTTGACTATTTTTATCCTCATACTTTCTTATTACATTTTTAGTCCTCAAAGTCGTAGATATCTTGAACTCCTAGTCTTTAAAAATCATGTATTTTTGAAAAAAGGAGGACTAAAATTGCACAATCCACATTTTTTGCGTCCAATAGAGCAAGGAATGATCAAACTCGTCAATTGGAGAAAGTTGGAGGACAAAAAGTGCAAGTAAACCTTTATATTTAGCCGCGTTGAAAAATTTAAGTTAGCTCTGCCACGTATGAGAGAGAGAGAGGGAGAGAGAAAGAGATGGCTTTAAAATGTTGAAAAGAATGATGGGTTCTTGTTGGACATCACAAAGGCGAGACAATTGCAGCCCTTTTCTAAGTTGATGAATATTATATATCTACTTTAAATATTAAATTGACCCAAAAGTGGAAGCATGGCTTTAAATAAATTTAAACAAACATTTGACGATATATCATGATGATTACCCCGTCTTATCCTATATCTTCTTAACCTGCATATGGAATAAAGAAATGTCAATCATGATCACCATATGTATCATTTCCTCAATGATATATCCTTTTATTAAAAGCCATAAGGATCACAATAATAGTAAAATGATTACCCGCTGCTTTTTTGCAAATTGAGAGAAGGACAACTAGAACGGCTAGACCGCCAAACACTCCCACAATAATGGCAACTGATTTCCCCACCTCGTCATCGTTGTGGGAATCTGCACAAACACCAAGTTGAAGAAAAGCAATGAGA
Source organism: Astragalus glycyphyllos (assembly GCA_963573325.1). Classification (NCBI taxonomy): domain Eukaryota; kingdom Viridiplantae; phylum Streptophyta; class Magnoliopsida; order Fabales; family Fabaceae; genus Astragalus; species Astragalus glycyphyllos. Next base: position 62,737,437 of record OY754312.1, on the reverse strand, counting down.
ATCATGGGCGTAATAAAGATCCGGCAAGAGGAACTCCCTAAATTTATGTTATTAATTTTAAAAAGTAATGTCATTATTTGGAGGGTTTTGGAGGACTCCAAAAATAAACTACGAAAGGGATTGGGGAAAGAATTTACACTATTAGTCTATGCCCTCCCCTCCAAACTCCCAAACATACACGTAAGATTTTGAGAGGAGACATGGTGTTTAAGTCTCATAGTGGTTTTAGTCATTAGCTAGTTCATTGTGGTGCTCCCCCGGACTCCCCCAACAAGTGGCATTCGAGACATGGTTCAACTTGATGGCGATAGCAAGAATTGGATTCTCAAGTGTGAGTGGTTAGCCTTACATTGACTAGGAATGAGCTGAATGAATGATATATAAGAAACTTGACCCATATACCCATTATGTTAAGGTTTTCAGTAGAGATGTGCTGTCAAACTTTCTTAGTGGTCCTGATCATTAGCTCATTGTTACTTCTGGTGCTCATTTAGACTCCCGAACCACTGGGTCCTTAAACTTGTCATCATTTAGCGACTTGGGTCCTTGTAAGTTAAAACTTTGTGATAGTTTGTAGTTAAGTTTAAAATAATTTGTAATAAGGTTAATAACCAAATTACAAATTACTAAAAGGACATGGACCCAATTACAAATATTTTTAATTCAGAAACTTACTAAATAATAATGTATATATGTGGTTTCTGTACGAAAAATAATTGTGGAAGAATATAGCTTTTATTGTTGAAGATCAAAAGATGGAATTCAGGTTCCATGCTATCTTTTGAATACAATCTATTGCTTTATCCTAAATCATGACGGTAGCTGCTTGAAGAAAAATATGGGATGCTGATATAAGTGAAGAATAAAGAATGTGATGCTATGTAACTGGTTTTCAAACGAAAGAATAAAGATGAATGGCACAAAGGTGCATTTTCCCAACTAAAGTGTAAAAGCAAATATGCTGAATGCTCTCATAAAATATTTATACTGAGTATTTGGCTGTTATTGCTAGTTACTTTGTTTCTCTTTTACCTTCATTTTTCTGAACACTTTTCTACAAAGGCGTCATTTATGGTATTGATGTAAATCTGTCAGCCACTGAAATTTATATTCAAAATAATTTCAACTCCTGCTTTTCTATCTTCTCGATCGCCCCTAAAAATCTTAAAAGGTTTGTTTATTTAGACTCAGTTTTCTTTGTGAATGCTTATCTTCCAGAATATTTTAATTCCCATTAGATAAGCACTAAATTAATTAATTAGTGGCAATACTCTAAAGTAAGTAGACTTAAGCTGTAGAATAAGTTACCTATGGATATGAAAAAGCCTCTAACTTTTTTAATATATAAAGAATTTAGTTTAGGGAATTTAGTTTAGGGAAAATACTATAGTAAAACTAAGAAAAATTGAAATAGTGACAGAAATTTAGAAATGGAAAAATACAAAAAATTTCTCTAATTTAATTTAACTTTTTTGTCCTTAATTTTCGTCTATTTATCTTTTTCTAATAAAGAAAGAATTACCACAAACCTTTACAAGGGTTTATGATGAAATGTGCATATAACCTTACCATAGATAATCTTGGCAATTTCAGCGACATGGATACATTGGCTACTGCATTCGAACCCAGGTGTGAGCAGTGATAATATTTGTGTGTGTTGTTAATTTGGCAATTCATCTAAGTAGACCAAAATAAATCCCATCTAATTTTACTAAACAAAGTAAGGAAAAAGAAAAATAAGATTAGAATGTAACGAACCTGGTTCATAATAGTAGCCAGAAGCCCAGTAACGAGCATAACATTGTCCTAAGAAAACATCAGCTGCAGCTGCTGATCCACACAAGCTCTTTAACTTCCCAACAGCATCAACCAAACAAGAGGAACAATCTGACACACTTAAATCACCCAAACATTGTGCAAACCCTTCAACAAGTCCTGAACTACTAACTCTAAACCCCTCAGCAGTGTGCAAATCAGCAAGAACATCATCTCTACGCCTAAAGAACTCAACATCACTAGTCACAGCTTTACTACATTTCCTAAACCTTATGCTAGTATCAACTTTCCCAAGGAAATCATCACTATGTTCATATCTTAGATAACACCCTTCAAGTTGTAAGGAAGCACCAAGAGCATAGGGACACACTAAGCTTATTTGGTTAACAGATCTTTCAATACATTTTGAACAATCAATTGGATGTAAATCACCTCTACATTGGTATAAACCATATATGGCTCCTTCTTCTTGTGTTGAACTTCCATTACCAATAGCAAAGCTATTGTAAGTAACTTCAGATGAAGATGTTGCAACTGAAGAGAGAAAGCTGTTTAGGTTTGTTTCATAGGGTGAATTGGGTTGGTATTTTTCTTCTGAACAGCTTGCATAGATGGTGATGTGAGCTCTTGAAGGGTAGCCATGGCTATTGGGAAGTGAAGAAATGAAAATTAGAAGATAAGAGAGTCTCAAAGCTAAGATTATTCTGTGAATGGAATCTTGTTGAAGACTTCTCAACATTTTTTCCTCTTGCTTGTTTTTCTTACAATTGTGAACTTTTCCTATCGTTTTTGTGAAGTTTATTTATGAGTTATGACAAAGGATGAGAGAGAGAGAGAGAGAGAGAGAGAGAGAGGTTTGTTTTAATGCTTTCTAGCTGAACTAAGCCGGCTTTTTGGTTTGGTCATGACATAGAGCATCAGCTTTGTCTTGAGTCAAATGGTCATAACTCATCTTTTTGGAAGATAAAATATTCAATAAACTCATAAAGGTTACCCAATATTTCTATTCGTATGCAACACTAGGGATGTATATTTTCCAACAAACTTATTTGCTAACAGACCGAAAATTGGACATTCTTCTCGAAAAGATAAATATTTTATTAGTTTTTTTTATAAGCAATGATTCCATTAAAAAGCACTAGGTGTGCTAAAAAATCACAATTACAAATTGTTTATACATAGCAGGGTATTATTCCATCAAGCCGAGGCAGAATAACTGTAATGACTACTCACCCCGTATATAAAGCAACTCTAAGAAGTACATCTAATGTGGTTAACAATGGAATCTAACAAAGGGTCCTCCCCTTTGAAAACTAAATTGTTTCTCGCCATCCAAATACTCCAACATACGGCTAGCCAAATGATGTGTTTTGTCTTGGATGCCTTAGCACCTGTGTCCCGATGCAAATCTCCTATAGCTTCCCATACTTGTTTTGCCACAACACAATATACCAACAAATGAAATAACTCTTCACTAGTTTGCTGACAAAATGGGCACAATCAAGTTCACCAAATTCTATGACACGACGCTTGACCAACAACTGTCGAGTAGGAATAGCATTAGAGAACACCCTCCAGCCGAAGATATTAATTTTCATTGGTACCTGAGTTTTCCAGAAATCCGACCAAAACCGATCTGATGTCTCTGCGTGAATATCATTAGTCCCCACCTGAGCCGAAACTGACTTCACCGTAAATGAATATTGTGTTTCTAGCAGCCACATCCAACCATCAAGAACCACCTCTCTCGATGCTACATCCTGCAAAACCACGGACAGCTCTGAGGCCTCTTCTTCTAGATTTGTATCAGTAAATAAATCAGTAGGGAAATGCCAATGCCATCGTCCCGTTAGCCAATGACCAGCGACTGCCACCGATAAATTTTTATCCAAACAACCTGCAAATAAATTAGGAAATACCAGATGCAATGGTTGATGACGAAGCCAATGATGCTTCCAAAAATTAACCCCTTCTCCATTCCCCAAAACACGCCTCATATTAGAATTAAACCAGCTACTTTGAACCACATTATCTCCAACATAAATAATATCCCGCCACCATAACGAATCATTCCTACAATCCCTCTGGGTCTCATTGAACAAAAAGTATGATAAGTATGTTAGAGCAAGAAGATGAAAATGGAGGAATCTTGTTGTATTGAATGAGGAAAATAAGAGTCTATACAACAGAAGATTCAGTTGGAGTTTGTTAGAGTAACTACCAACTAATCAAATGAATTAACTAACTAAACAGAATGTAAACTAATCGATTGGGCTTGACCCGAATACTACAAAGCCCAAGAACCAAACAATTACATCAATATCTATTGGGCTCAACAGCCTCCCTTAAACTGAATGCTCCTAGGCAACTCAGTTTACATCAGTCAAGCAGCAAACTCCAAGCAATTTCCTGAGCAGCAGGAACTCCTTCAGCTTCAGAGGTTTTGTCATGATGTCTGATATCTGGTCTTCACTTCTACAGTATTGCAGCTCTATTGTTCCATCCTTTAACAAGTCACGAAGGTAATGAAATCTGACATCAATGTGTTTGCATCTGCCATGCGTCACAGGATTCTTGGACACTTTGATAGAGGAGCTGTTGTCACATAAAATTGGTGTGCCCTGGTTCTGATGTTCTCCCATCTGATCTAGAATTCTTCTTAGCCATACTGCTTGGCTTGCACACAAGGCTGCAGAAATGAATTCTGCTTCAGTTGTTGATAGACTCACAACAGCTTGCTTCTTTGAAATCCATGAAATTGCTCCACTGCCAAGGAAGAACACATAGCCTCCAGTGCTTTTCCTATCATCTTTGTCACCAACATACTCACTGTCAGCATATCCTCTTAGCTTCAAATTACCTCCTCTGCAGTACATGATTCCCATCTCTGTGGTGCCCTTAAGATACCTCATGATCCTTTTGACAGCCACCAGATGCTCTGCAGTGGGCTTTTCCATATATCTGCTTGCTAGGTAGACAGAATATATGAGGTCTGGCCTAGTAGCAGTGATATATAGAAGACTCCCCACTATCTGCTTGTAGTGAGTGGCATCTACAAGTTCTCCATTGAATGCTTTGGTTAAGACACAACCAGGGACAATGGGAGTTTTTACAGCATTCACCTCATCCATACAAAACCTCTGCAACACTTCTTTGGCATACTTAGACTGACAAATGAAAATTCCAGCTTCATTTTGTACTACCTCCACACCTAGGAAGTATGTCATCTTCCCCAAATGACTCATATCAAACTCCTCCTTCATAGATTTCTTGAACTCAGAGAACATTTCATCACTATTTCCAGTGAACAGGAGGTCATCTACATACAGGCTTATTACGAGAATACCTCTGGCATCCTGTTTCACAAACAAAGTGTACTCAGAATGACACTTGTTGAACCCTTGTCTAGTTAAGTATGCCTCTACTCTACTGTACCAAGCCCTTGGGGCTTGTTTCAGTCCATAGAGGGCCTTTTTCAACCTGTATACCTTCTCACTCTCCCCTTCTTTGATGAACCTCTGTGGTTGATCAATAAACACAGTTTCAGTGATGTCTCCGTGAAGAAAGGCATTCTTCACATCCAACTGATACACAATCCAATCCTTTATAGCTGCTAGAGCCACAATAGCTGCTAGAGCCAATCGTGCTTTGTATTTTTCAACCATTCCCTTCTCATTGAGCTTAGTCTTATATATCCATTTCACACCAATTGTTTTTGCACCTTTTGGAAGTGTAGTCAACTCCCACATTTGGTTTCTTTCTATAGCTTCAATCTCAGTTTTCATGGCCTGTATCCATTTGGTATCTTGCACAGCATCTTCATATGTCACTGGATCATCAGATTGTGAGTAAATGGCAAGGTTAAATTCATCAAAGTGATCACATTCTTCTGCTTTGAAATAGTACTGACTTAGGTAAGTAGGAGTTTTCTTCACTCTCTCTAAGGGATTTCTGGTTACAGTGTTACTGCATCTTCCACCTCTTTTGTGTGAGCATCTGTGGCTCCGCTAGTCTCTCCTTCATTATCATTTGTTGCAGTGTTGTCTACTGCAATTCCTTCATGATTTCTACTGTCATTACCCTCATCATCACTGTTATCTTCATCAGTGACTTCTGTCAATTGTTGGCTTGTCTCCACAGAGTTTGTGTCCCAATTCCATTGTTCATCTTCATCAAAGATAACATCTCTACTCACAACTATCTTCTTTCCGATTGGATCATACAATCTATATGCGTTGGATTCCTCACTCACCCCTAGTAGAACACATTTTAGACTTTTGTCATTAAGTTTCTTTCTCTTGGCATTAGGAATATGCACATAGCCAATGCTGCCAAACACTTTGAAGTCGTGTATAGAAGGTTTTGAACCACTCCATGCTTCCTCAGGAGTCACATCTTCTCGTGCAGCAGAAGGGCTCCTGTTTTGGACATACACAGCCCAATTAACTGCCTCGGGCCAGTAACATTTGGGAACCTTCTTGTGAGAGAGCATGCTCCATAACATATTCACAATAGATCTGTTCTTCCTTTCTGCTACACCATTTTACTGGGGTGTGTAGCTGGCTGTCAACTGTCTTTTAATACCATTATCCTTACAGAACTTGTCAAATTCTTGTGAGGTGAAATCTCCTCCTCTATCAGTCTTGAGAGTTCCTATAGCAGCACCACTTTCTTTTCCAACTTTAGCTTTGATCTCCTTAAAGCTCTCAAAGGCCAATGATTTCTCATTCAAGAAATAGATCCATGTCTTCCTGCTGAAGTCATCTATAAAGGTTAGGAAATATCTCTTGTGTCTATTTGATTCAGGACTAATTGGTCCATAGATGTCTGCATGAATCAATTGAAGAACCTTTGTGGCTCTCCAGGAACTTTGTTTAGGAAAGGGCTCTCTATGTTGCTTCCCAATCACACAGCCTTCACATACTTTGGTTGGTTCCTCTATCTTAGGCAACCCCTTTACCATGTTCTTCTCACACAATGTCCCGAGTCCTCTGAAGCTCAAGTGACCATACCTGTTGTGCCATAAAGTGCTTGTATCTATACAATCTGCAGCTTTAAATCAAGTTGAGTTCACACTCATATCTGCTACTGTTTTAAACATTCTGTTAGATGACATATGAGAGTCAATTATCAATCCTCTAGTGGCATGGTATATCTTGCAAGTGTTGTCTTCAAAAACTACCTTTAAGTCCTTCTCTTGCAATTGACCTTTGCTAAGCAGATTATTTTTCCACTTTGGTATGTAGTACACATTGCTCACAACTTGAATCACGCCATTTATTTTCATTCTGATATTTCCTCTACCCATCACAGAAACTTTGGAATTATCACCAAGTCTAATAGTAGTTCTATAATTTGTATCTAAATCAGAGAACCATTCTAGGCAACCACACATGTGGTTGCTACAGCTAGAATCTAGTAACCAAACCTGGAGATTTATGGAGCCATTGCTATCTGTGTAGGCCATGAGCAGCATATCTGGTGAGTCCTCATTATCAAAATGAGCCATGAGCAGAAGTTCCTCCTCACCATCTTCAGCAAAATTTACTTTTTCTTCCCAGTTGGGACATTCACTTTGGTAGTGTCCCATTTTTCTGCAATGGTAACACTTAATAGCATCTTTATTAGGTGGTTGTCTTCCTCTACCACAGCCACCCCTAAAACTGCGACCTCTAACTCTTCCTCTGCCTACACCAGATACCTTCAAGGCCTAATCCTCTTCTTTCACCATGCCTTGACCATCCATTCTTGCTTCGTGCACCATCAATTTCCTCTGAAGATCGTCAATTGACATCGCAGATACATCATTTGTTTCCTCTATTGAACACACCACGTAATTAAACTTGTGTGTCAAAGATCGAATGACTTTCTCAACAATAGTTCCCTGAGTTACGCTTTCTCCCTACGATTTCATCTTGTTCACTATCGCTAGGGTTCTTTGAAAGAAATCGTTGACATTTTCATCATCTTTCATACCTAGAAGTTCAAATTCCCTTCGCAATGTTTGCAATTGCGCCTGCCTCACCTTCGTCGTTCCCACATATTTCTGCTTCATTGAGTCCCAAATTCCTTTTGCAGTGACTTTCTCAATAATTGTCTCCATGATCCCTCTATCAATTACCTAGAAAAGATAGTTTTTTGCCTTCAGATCTTTCAACTTTGCTTCCTCTGCTTTCTTGATTTCCTCCAGTGACATTGCCTCCGTGATCGTTGGAACACCGCTTTCCACTATGCTCCAGTACTCCTTGGAGCGGAGAAGGTTCTCCATCATCATCGACCAGTGGTCGAAATGGCCGTCGATCTTGGGCACTGCCGGTTGCATGAATGATTTTTCCTCCGCCATGATTCTTCGCTTTCGTACTTCGTCTCGCTTTCGCACTTCGTCTCGCTTTCTGTTTTGCGTGTAACGGTTTTGGTATCAGGCCCCGGAGTGGATCTCTGATACCGCTTGTTAGAGCAAGAAGATGAAAATGGAGGAATCTTGTTGTATTGAATCAGGAAAATCAGAGTTTATACAACAGAAGATTCAGTTGGAGTTTGTTAGAGTAACTGCCAACTAATCAAATGAATTAACTAACTAAACAGAATGTAAACTAATGGGTTGGGCTTGACTCGAATACTACAAAGCCCAAGAACCAAACAATTACATCAATATCTATTGGGCTCAACAAAGTCACCATATCTATGCCTTAGAAGAACTTTCCAACAAGCATTTTCATCCACCAATAAACACCATTACCACTTAGCTAAAAGAGCTACATTGAATAGCACAAGTTTTTTGATCCCAAGACCTCCCTCCTTCTTAGGCCGATAAACCTTTTCCCATGCCACCCAGTACATACCCCTCCCATCCTCCTTAACACCCCACAAAAAATCCCTTTGGATCTTAATTAAAGATTTAATCACCACTTTCGGAGCCTTATAAAAGTAGAAGAAATAAAGCGGAATGGTATTCAAAGCGGAATTTATGAGAGTTACCCGGCCTCCAATCGATAGATTATGCCCTTTCCAAGAAGCAAGCCTAGAACGGAGCATCTCAATAACCAGTTTCCAAGTTGCACTCCGACTAGGATTGACACCAACTGGAATTCCTAAGGAAACTAGTGATCCGTATCATCCGCAAATTGTACTATTGAATAATGGAGATTCACACCCACCATAACCAACAAACAAATCCAAAAACACAGCTCTATTAACTAGATCGGACAACCCCTCTGCCATAATGATGAAAAGAAACGGAGACAACAGATCCCCTTGACTGAGACCTCTCTGCATGATGACGGATCCCCTCTCTTCACTAAGACCGATAAAGAGGTAGAACACACACAAGCTTTCATCCACTGAATCCATCAATAATTAAGCCTAGTTTATCCATCATATAAAATAAGAAAGACCAAGAAATAGTATTGTATGCCTTCTCAAAATCAACCTTGAAGAGCAGGCACTTGTCCTTCTTTCTCTTTGCTAAATCAACCAACTCATTAACCACAACGACACCATCTAGAATATTTCTACCACCCAAGAAAGCTAGTTGACACCCAGATATGACATTTGGAATTACCTTTTTGATCCTATTCCCCAAAACCTTTCCTAGAATTTTTAAAATACTCTCGATTAAACAAATGGGTCTATACACCCCCAAACCTTGAGGATTGTCTTTCATGGGAACCAGAGTAATAAAAGAAGCTGAAAAAGCCTTAGGCAAAAGGCTTTAGAATGAAACTCTTTAGAGAAAATTGACAATGTTATCTTTAAGCAAATCCCAAAACTCCTTAAAGAAACGCAAATTAAAACCATCCGGGCCTGGACTTTTGTCTCCATCACAACTCCAAATCCCTTCCTTAATCTCCTCCTCCTCAAAAGGTTCCATTAACATCAGATTATCATCACCATTGATTTGTTTGAATGATAGGCCATTAAGATTAGGCCTATCTAAAAGAGGTTCAACGAAACAAGCCTGAAAGAGATTTTTTACCTTATTCTTTACCATTTCAGCGTCTTCCCACAAATTTCCAAGCTCATTGGTTAGCATCAAGGTGTTTCTCCCCCTCCTGTATTTTAAAAACGAATGAAAAAACTTTGAGTTGACATCTCCTTCTTTGATCCATGCTCATAGTGCTAAGTGTGTTTTTCATCCTCCCAATAGAAATGAACATTGTCACAGTAGGCTATTTCCATGCTCATAGTGCTAAGCATCTTTTTCAAATTTCCAAATTTAGTTTTTACTGTTGAAAAAAATTTCTTACGACTTTTTGCGCCCAAAAACTCTGCTACCCATTGTATTCCACTTTCCTTGTTAATTAATTACTTATCTGACAAACAATGTTCCAGGTATCACATATATGCTATGTTAGTCGTGCTACCAAAATGTTGAATGAGTTGACTTTTGTTCCAGACTGGGTTGTGCCCCAATCCTGATTTGAGCCAGCCACTGGCCAATTACAGTGTCTAATCTATATACACTTCCAAGGAACGACAATGATCACTCATCAGAGATCATCAAGCCAGATCGGAAGTCACCTGCACGCGCGTCAGTGCGCTTGAAATTCCTTTGAAACCTATATGTAGGTCTGCATTTATTGCTACATGTGCGTATTCTTTCTCTACTTGACATTTATTTCTTATGAGTTGACATGGGTGTTAGAGTGTTTGCAGGTACCACCCCCATCGCTGGCTCAACCCAAGGGACATCATTAGATGGAGACATGCCGACCTACTCATCAGGAACTCACCGGGTTAGACTTTAGATCATTGTTGACTATAGTGGAAGCACCCCACCTCTCACGTTTCTCTCTTGTTGAAGTTCATTTTTTCTTCTTTGAACCTCGAGGCGGATCTTCAGTTAGAGGAACTCCAAATGTCCAAAGTTTGGTTGAAGTCCAACCTCGGTAACTCCCAACTCTAGAGGGTGTTGCTCAAGTCCTTCAACCAAAAGGAGAATAGACTCCACGGAAACCATTACCACTTTCACTTTCAAACAACTATGAGACGATGGCTATCGCAATTCAAAGACTTCAAGAACTCTAGGTTTTTTGAACAACCAAGCTAGGAGTCTCAACATGAGACACACGAAACACAAGTGGAGATGGAGATGACCGTTGTTTGATCTAACACCACCTTGACGCTAGGACATTATCGAACTCGGTTTCCCTTAGCAGGAACCGTGGTCTTGAAGAATCATCGTTCGCCACTACGCGCATCATGGTCATCCACATCGGCGTCATGGACGGGGAGGTTCTGGGAGTCCACTTAGGACTCTTCCAATGACTACAGAATCGACTTATAGACCAGATGACTCATCCAGTCGTAGCTCTACACTCGCTTCATCATCACCTCACTAACGTTCCCTAGATCGGGAGAGGTCGTCGCGAAAGGGATCCGGACTATGACATCGATTACTTTAACCTTATGTACATGCAAAATCTTTCTACCGATCCTCTCCAAGGCGGCGCTAGCCTGGTACCAGCTGGTCAAACTCTTCTAAGCACGATTCAAAATCTCGAAGTTAAAGCTGAAGTGCAAAGTTAAGGTTAGCAATTATGTCAAAATGGAGGAAGATCGAAAATGATTTCTGTGACACCCGCTATCCACAAAGGAGAATTGTTGTCGTCAAACACTTCATTCCTACGTAGGATCGACACTAGGTTTGGACAGTGTCTGATTCCTCGTTCTTCAAGCGATTGCGCCAAGGAATGAACTTTGCTCCTCGACTATGGGTTCCCTAACTCCTCTAAAGAGTGTTAGGTTATGTGTGAGAGAGACATGTGGCTTGGATTATCTACGAGACTTAGAAACTATAAAGAAAAGCGATAAAATAAAGATAAAGTAAGTAAAAACTTGTGCATTGATTAATGTGCGTCTACAACTTAGTTGCTCCGCTTTCCATGGCATCTCTGTCTCTTGACCTTAACCTCTCGAACGTCGTATGTCCACGTGCATCAAATACTTGCGCTACAAGAAAGTATTACTCGCCTCGGCCATAGCCTTCCTTGGCCATGTTTGACTTTGTCTCTCACAACATGTTCACCATAGTACATTTTAACTCTTTGACCATTTTCCTTTAAAGTGGTATTTGAGGCTTCATCATACAGATCAACTGCACCGTGGGGATAAATTTTGACTAATTTGAATGGTCCTGACCATCTTGATTTAAGCTTTCCAGGGAACAATTTCAACCTAGAATTATATAATAGGACCATTCCTCCTTCCCTAAGTTCTCTTCTTTGATTTTTTTATCATGCCATGCTTTCGTTTTTGCTTTATAAATTTTAGGATTCTCATAAGAGAATTGCCTAAATTCTTCTAGTTCATTAAGCTCTAAAAACCTGTGTGCACCTGCTTTGTTGGGATCAAAATTAAGCTTTTTTATAGCCCAGTAAGATTTATTTTCCAACTCCATAGGTAAATGACATGCCTTGCCATAAACTATCCTATAGGGAGACATACCTAATGGTGTTTTAAATGTTGTTCTATATGCCCACAATGTTTCATCTAAGTGCAAAGACCAATCTTTTCTTGTGGGACTTACCATTTTTTCTAGCATTCTTTTAATTTCCCTATTAGATAATTCAGCTTGTCCATTTGTTTGAGGGTGGTAAGCTGTAGCAATTTTATGTTTTACCCCATATTTAGCAAGAATATTTTCAATAAGCTTGTTGCAAAAATGTGAGCCTTCATCATTAATGATTGCCCTTGGGGTGCCAAATCTTGTGAAAATGTTTCTTTGAAGAAATTTACTAACTGATTTGGCATCATTATTTGGTAATGCTACTGCCTCTACCCATTTGGACACATAATCAACAACTACTAAGATATATAAATTGCCAAAAGAGGGTGGGAAAGGACCCATGAAATCCATGTCCCATACATCAAAAAGTTCAATTTCTAAAATATTGGTTCTTGGAATTTCATGTTTTTCTGATATATTTCCTGCTCTTTGACATTTATCACAAGTTCTGACCATTAAATATGCATCTTTAAACAAAGTAGGCCAATAATAACCTGACCGCAATACCTTAGCTGCTGTTCTGTTGCTTCCAAAATGACCTCCATATGGTGCAGCATGGCAGTGCAGGAGCACTGCTTGCTGTTCTTCTTCAGGAATGCATTTCCTCATCAACTGATCTGGGCACATTTTGTAAAGATAGGGATCATCCCAATAGTATTGTTTGACTATGTGGAAGAACCTTCTTCTTTGTTGATAATTCATGTCCACTGGGACTACTTTGCTTACAAGGAAGTTGACTATGTCAGCAAACCAAGGTGCAGCTGCATTGGATGGACCTGCACTGAATGCAGGAGCACAGGGTGCTGTCAAGGTAATTGCTAACAGTTTTTCATCTGGAAAACTTTCCTTGATCTCTCCTTCCTTTGTACCTATTCCTTCACTTTCAAGTCTAGATAAATGATCAGCAACTTGGTTCTCTACCCCCTTTTTGTCTCTAATTTCAATATCAAATTCTTGGAGGAGGAGAACCCATCTTCTTAACCTTGATTTTGCATTTTTCTTTAAAATTAAATACTTAATGGCAGAATGATCAGTATAAACAATAACTTTGGTGCCAACCAAGTAAGATCTAAATTTATCAAATGCAAAAACAACTGCTACTAATTCTTTTTCTATAACTGTATAATTCATTTGAGCTTCGATTAATGTTTTGCTAGCATAATAAATAGAATGAAAGATTTTATCATACCTTTGCCCTAGGACAGCTCCCACAACATAGTCACTAGCATCACACATTAATTCAAATGGCCTACTCCAATCTGGTGTGATAATCACTGGTGAAGTCACCAATGCCTTCTTGAGTTTTTGGAATGCCTCCATACAAGATTCATCAAAGTTAAAAGGTGCATCATGTTGCAAAAGTGTACACAATGGCTTGGATATTTTTGAAAAATCCTTGATAAATCTTCTATAGAAGCCTGCATGGTCTAAGAAGCTTCTAATACCTTTGATGGTTGCTGGAGGAGGTAGTTTCTCAATGACCTCAATCTTGGCTCTCTTCTATGTTTGACAAACAAAGTTAAAATGTCTCTCCAAATACTAAGAAATCATCCATGAATACTTCCATTGATTGCTCAATGAAATCAGAGAATATGGACATCATGCATATTTGGAATGTTGCAGGTGCATTACATAATCCAAATGGCATCCTTCTAAATGCAAAGGTACCATAGGGACATGTTAAGGTAGTTTCCTGTTGATCATCAGGCTCTGTGGCAATTTGATTGTAGCCTGAATATCCATCTAAGAAGCAATAAAACTCCTTACCTGCTAATCTATCCAACATTTGATCTATGAATGGTAAAGTAAAGTGATCCTTTTTTGTAGCCTTGTTGAGTTTTCTGTAATCCATACATATCCTCCAACATGTAACAGTTCTAGTGGGTATCAATTCATTTTTTGGCTATAACTGTGACACCCTCTTTCTTTGGTACACATTGTACAGGGCTAACCCATGCACTGTCTGATATGGGGATATGATGCCCGCATCTAGCCACTTAATTATTTCTTTCTTTACAACCTCTTTCATAATTGGATTCAACCTTCTTTGTCCTTCTATGCTGTTCTTTGCATTTTCTTCTAAAATGATTCTGTGCATGCATATTGAAGGGATGATTCCTTTAATATCTGTCATTTGCCATCCTATTGCTTTCTTATGCTTTCTCAAGGTATTAATGAGATCCTGCTCCTGCTCTATTGATAAGTCAGAAGCAATGATCACTGGGAGTGTATCATTTTCCCCCAAAAAAGCATATTTGAGATGTTTAGGAAGTTATTTCAATTCAAGCTTAGGAGGTTGTTCAATTGATGGTAAATTCTTTTTGAGGTTTTGATCTTCAAGAGTGAGAGATTCATATTTTCTAGTCCATACCTCCTTGACTGAGTCTTCATTTGGCAGAATTTCATTTTCCAGAATTTCTTCATCAAGCAGTGTAGGTGCAAGTGCACTGGTAAGATGATCACACAATTTGTTGAACTGCTTCTACAGGATATTTAAGAGCATTCATAACATGGAATTTCACCTCTTGATCATTCACCCTCATGGTTAGTTCCCCTTTCTGTACATCAATGAGTGTCTTCCCAGTTGCTAAGAATGGTCTTCCAAGGATAACTGGCACTTCTTTATCTGCATCAAAATCAAGAATAACAAAATCTGCAGAAAACACAATTTTGTCAACTTTAACTAATATATCTTCTATGATTCCTTCTGGATATGCTATTGATCTATTAGCTAGTAGAAGTGTCACAGTTGTAGGCCAGGCATTTCCAATTCCAAGCTGTGTAAATATGGATTTAGGCATCAAGTTGATGCTTGCACCCAAATCACATAGTGCACGACCTGTGTAAAATTTTCCAATTGAGAATGAAATTGTGAAGCTACCAGGATCTTTCAATTTCCTAGGAATTTTGTTCTGCATCAATAAACTATATACATTCTTTTGACATTGCAACTGTTTCAAAATCCCCTAATCTTTTTCTTTTTGTATGCACATCTTTCATAAATTTTGCATAATTTTGCATTTGTTGAAGTGCTTCAACTAAGAGAACATTGATGTGTAATTGTTTTAAAACTTCAAGAAATTTACTGAATTGCTTCTCCTCATGTGCTTTTTTCAATCTTTGAGGATAAGGAGGAGGAGGGTATTCAAGAACTAACCTTGGCATTTGAACTTCTTGAGATGCAGGAGCATTGGATGCTTCTGCACTTTGTGAATTTTTTTCTTTTCTGTTTTTCTCATTTTTTTCATTTTTTTCTTTTTCTCCCTTACCTTCACTTTTAATCTCATATGGTTCTGAAAGATCCTTCCTACTTCTTAGAGAAATAGCTTTCATTTGTTCCTGACCTTGCCTTTGTGAAGTGGTTGCTTCTGTATTTGATGGCAATGAACCTGTTGGTCTTTGATACATAGTTGTTGCTAATTGCCCCACTTGATTCTCTAAATTCTTTATTGAAGCATCTTGAGCTTGCCTAGCTGTTCTAGTTTCACTAATAAAGGATTTGGGCAAGGCTTCTAAGGAGTTATCATTAGCAGGTGGTTGTTGTCTTTGGTAGTTCTGAGATTGGAATCCTGGTGGTGTAGCTGGTGCAGATGCATTTGGTGCAGGTGCACTAGTATTGCTCCATCTAAAATTTGGATGGTTTTTCCAACCAGGGTTGTAGGTGTTGGAATAAGGGTTGTTATTTCCATTATATCCAACAAAATTGATAGAGACAGGGTTGGTAGGACACTCCTCGTAAAGGTGACCTCCTCCACAATATACACAAGTTGTAGCTCCTGAAGGGACTTGTTCTATGGCTGTTGCAGTGTTTTTTGTTGGTGCAACTGCACTTGATGTAGGTGCACTATTTGAAGTGAAGTTTTTGAACATGTTTGCTAGTGAGGCTACTTGAGCAGATAGGGCAGATACTTCACTAATTTCATGTACCCCCTGATGATTTCTTTTGGGCACTCACCCTCTCAGTAGGCCAACTAGAACTATTTGTTGCAATTTTATCAATCAATCCACATGCTTCATTATAAGACAAGTTTAATAACACTCCCCCAGATGATGCATCAAGCATTATTCTAGTTTGAGGTTCTAAACCATTATAAAAAGTTTCCATTTGATTAATGACAGGCAGGCCATTTTCTTGAAAGTTCTTTCCATCTTTCCCATGCTTCAAACAATGATTGAAATTCTTTTTGTCTAAAAGATGTAATATCATTTCTCATTCTGGCATTTTTGATGGGTGGAAAATATTTTGATAAAAACTTTTCAGCCATTTCATTCCATGAATGGATAGAGTTAGGCTCTAAAGAATTCAACCAAGCCTTAGCTTTATCTTTCAAAGGATATGGAAACAACTTAAGTCTATATGCATCTTCACTAACACCAGGAATGATAAAGTTACTACATACTTCTAAAAATAATTTTAAGTGCAAATGGGGATCATCAGGAGGAAATCCACCAAATTGACCAATTGTTTGTAACATTTGAAACATCATGGGTTTAAATTCAAAATGATCAGCATCAATATGAGGTCTTGCTATGCTAGTTTGCATATTTTGATGATCAAACATAGCGTAATCCCTCATGGGCCTATCATTATCATTAACCATACCTATTGGTCCCATGTGAACGAATTGGTTTCTGCGATCTACTTCAAAATCTGGTTGTGAGCCAGGACCACCTTTGACTGAGGCTGGTCTTGAGCCTTGTCCTTCACCTTGTTGAGACATTGTATTTCTGCAGCTTTGGAGTCTTTGCTTTTGAAGTCTTAGCAACTTCCTAAATCTTCTTTATACTAGAGTAATAACACTAATTTATATTTCTAAACAACAAAAATCAATGGCAATCCCCGGCAACGGCGCCAAAAACTTGGTGTGCTAAAAAGTGTGCAAGTATACACTGTCACAAACAAGTAGTATAACAAGATCGAACCCACAGGGATTGGATTAAGTCTTATAGTTTATATTTATAAAAATTAGTGTGCAATATACTACTCACAAATTGGATGATGGTGATGAGTCAACAGAATGTAAATGGAATGCAATTAAGCAATTAACGATGTAGGAAATCAGCAGAAAATGATAGTTGAGATGTCTTCACCAAATAAGTCACCTTCAAGAGTTTTGTACTTTTATGTGGTGCAGATGCACTGGATGCAGCTGCATCAGAAATGTGCTTGTCAGTCACTATCTCCAGAGTTTCATTACAAGCTTCCTATGTCTGGGCATGCTAAATAAGTTCACTCCTGTATTTGAAGTACCCACTGTATCACCCTAATGACTATGCTATCCTATGTCTAGGACTTAGCATGGATTTAACAAAGGTTTCTTTATTAAAACATGTTAACGAAGACTTTCACTACAACAGATTTGGGGATGGGCAGCGTTTTTTTTAGCCGTGGGCAGCGTTTCTGAGCGCTGCTAAATTTAGCGCTGGTGATTCCTCCCCAAAAATGGGCAGTGTTTGAGAAGCGCTGCTCAGTAATAGCCATAGGCAGCGTTTGAAGGGAGAAGCGCTGCTCATTCACCTAGAGCGTTTAGCAATGGGCAGCGTTTGGTAAGGGGAAGCGCTGCCCATTGCTAAACGCGCTAGGTGAATGAGCAGCGCTTCTCCCACCAAGCGCTGCTCATTCACCTAGCACGTTTAGCAATGGGCAGCGCTTCCCTTTACCAAGCGCTGCCCATTGCTATACGCACTAGGTGAATGCGCAGCGCTTCTCCCACCAAGCGCTGCCCATTGTTTAATTTTTTTTTCTTTTTTTTCTGTTTTTTTGTATTTTCCTTTTTACATTTGATAATTTCCTGGTCATATACAGCCAATTAATACCAATCCAATCCATTATATACTAACAACATATGTATATATAAACTAGTTATATATCCAAATGCACCAATATGATCACAAACCAAAACAAATTAGCTAACAAGTTATTATATGTATCCAAAACTTTGCAACTTACAATATTAACAAATTAATATGTATCCAAATCAAACTCTCTAACAATATGTATCCAAAACTAGCAAGCTACTTACAATATGTATCTAAATTAAAACAAGTTAGCAACTTACATATGCATGAACCAATTCATATGCATGTATCCAAATAAAACTCTAACAATTTACAAGATTACAATCTATCTAAAATCAAAAGAATTGCGAGACATAACGGCACCACTCTCCTCTAAGCTCATCAATCTGTGCAGTAGAGTATGTCTTCCACCGACAATCGGGAAAATACTGAAATTATATAATTAAATAAAATTAGAATTGAAATATATGGTTAAACCAAAATAAAAAAGAGTTCTGTAAAGATACCTGTCTGGGGATAACCATTTGATTGTGGGTAATAATTTCCTTCATAAATCTCATTACGTAATACCCACAATCATTGTTATTTGGTTGTTTCGGACACTACAAAACAAAAGATTAGTTAATTGTTAAATTTAATTTAATACATTTTTTTGTCAACAATAATGTAAATAAATATATGATAAGATTGATTCCAAACTTACCTCTATTGGCACCCATTTTGTCTGTGATTGTTCCAATCCCCAATATTCCTTCAAACAACTGAACACCATTGGATATAACTATATTATTAAAAATACATATAGTTAACAACTAAAACAAAGAAATATGCAGAGTGATCGAAATACACACACCTATTAAATATCACAACCAAGTCTGGGTGGGTGTTGAAATGACCATGCACAGAATCAATGTAGTACATCGTATCTGTCTTAGGATTTATTGCAAGAAAAATCCAATGATCCCTACAAAATAAAACTTTGAATAAGTAATTGACTAGTATTTAAAAAATGCATGTTATATAAGAATAGATTAAATCTCTCACCCTACGAGACACGGTGCCAAAAACATGGTATCGACGCCTGTATGTTGAGCATCCAATAAGCGTCGAGTGATATAATTTGTAACATCTGTCTTGTTTTGTTCCACAAGGTCGTTATAATTAGACAGATCCTCCCTGACATTACGGAGGTGTGTACTATCCGGACACAAGAACACATATCTCTGTGTCTGCTTCGAAGGGACCAAAATGTTATGATACAAGCACCTACAATTAGAGGTATATATATATATATATACAAATTAAATTAACGATATAATAAAATAAACTTAATGATGTTAAATAATAAATTACATACGTACCTGATATATGCTCTAATACAAACACTGGTTGCCCAATTCATCTGACATAAATCATTAATATCGTGTTTTGGGATTATCAATAGTTGATCGGGATTTCCAAAAATGTTGTCATCCATCTGTAATACAAGCGGAGTTCCATCATCCATCTTGAATTGCGCATGCATTTCGGTATACAAAATAATTCTAGAATTATCAATGGAAGAGGCGGAGGACTGACACACTATTGAAGGAGAGGCGGGCTGAGTCACTTTTGGAGGGGCGGGCCGAGTCACTTTTGGAGGGGCGGGCCGTTGGAGGAGGGGCGGGCTGAGTCACTTTTGGAGCAACGGAGGACCGAGTCACGTTTCGAGGAGGGGCGGGCTGAGTCACTGTGGGAGGAGGAGAGGGCTGAGTCAATGTTGGTGGAGGAGAGGGCCAAGACACTTTTTGAGGGGCAGGCAAAGAAACTTGTGTTGAAGGGCTGGACCGAGACACTTTCTTGCTAGTAGATATTGCCTTGCTAACACTTTTGCCCCTAGATTTTGCGTTTTGGCGTACCTATATATAAATAAAATAATTCGTTAGCTAGCACACAATAAATGATAAAATAAAAGAATTAGTTAGTTACAAATATATTGTCACTTACAACAATAAGGTGTGCTGGCTGGCCATGCCACAAATGTACCAACTGCATCTTGCACAGTTGGTAAATCTATAGTGGGTATTGGAGCAGGCAATGGTGCATCCCCACAATTGCACAGTCAACTCTAACTCTAACATGATCTAGAGGTATGGGTAAATTGTGCATCAATGTTCCCAATTGGTCACATGTGAAGCCTATTGCAACCATTTGGTGTGAGTTTGAGATATACAATTCACACTCACACTCATTGTTGTCCTAAATCAATTATAAACAAAAATTAATAAATACATTGCGTAGAAGAAAGAGAGTTTAATAATTAATTTCTTATTTATCGTCAAAAAAAATAATTAATACCTTAGTTGACGGAATGGTGCAACTATCTCGTGCGCTATCTGTGGCAGGGGATGGTACTGCAGGCGAAACCCACCCATAGTGCAATTTGATTTGACTAAGTTCAGACCTTAGACCTTCATACAATACCCGCAACTCTCTACTTTGTTTACAATCATGATGCTCATCATAAGTTCTCTTCTTTGATCCAAGGTAGTTGGATGGATTAATGCCAAATCCACAATCCCTTGTACGACCTGTGTATTCTTCCTTTTCCAAGGCACGAGTAAGGATTTCATTTTCAGAGCAATCAATGATCTCTCCCTGTGACACAGACTCTGATATGGTTTCCTGATTCACAAATAGAAGTATAATAAATAAAATTATTATACATTTTATAGATCATAAAAGTTTCAAAACAATATTCGAATTTTGGAAATACTTACAATTCTGTCGGTCACCTCCTTAGTTTTGGGATCCACAACCTCCCCATCCTTTTGTTTGGCTGCTACCCACAAAAATGTCGCTCAATGCTTTCTTTAGTAGGATCTTTCCCACTCTCCTCCAACTATATTTAAATTTACCAAATGTTAAGAAATTATAAATCAAAAGATTTATTAAACAAAGAAAAATCAAGCTTATTGTGTCTTACCAATCTCTCTTGAAAAACTTGATATCCACTAGCACCGCCTCTATAAGGGTATTCACAACCAGAAGCTCTCTCTCGATTCGCTTGGCAAAGTTTCTATTTAGAGACATAAGTATACGTTAATGAATAATATATAATTGTCAACTATATTTTAAGTTATAACTTAATATATTATAGTACTAACCATGAAATCTTCATCTTCGGTGCGTCTCCTAACAAATGTAACCCAATCCTCCTCCGTAATAAATCCACTATATGGCGTTGAAGGCTTCCACTATTATCAAAGAACCATTTTTTTTAGACTACCCCTGAAATTCCGATGTAGCTTTCTAGCTTCCTTCATACACCAGTCTTTTCGGGACACATCCACATCAACATATTTCTGCATACACATATTCAATGAAAATGATATAAATATATATATGGTTACAAATTTATTACATAAGATTACAAAAGAGATGTAAAATTATATATCTGTATTGTTAACCAGAACTCCTCTTTGTGTTTCCTCAAAACATCACTTCTCTCACTCCAAGTACTGATTGCAATTGGTATCATTTGTTTTACCTTACTACCGAGGAAGGTAACCAAATCTGCACGATTATCCCCAATTGGCTGACCCTTAATATTCCACACCACGTACATTATGTCTTTAGTAAATTAGTTAACAAACAATTAAAACTAAGTGTTGAATTAATAAGTTAATTAGTAATTAGTAACTTACTGGTACTTTTCCTTTTCCTTTATTTATTCGATTGATGATATTTGTTTTGACCATCATTCCTCGAGGAGCCTGCTTTCTGATATACTTTTCAACATCACACTCATGATCGCTGTCATGATCACTGTCATGATCACTATGATCCTCCATCTAAAAAATAGTAATAGAAGAGTTTGCATAACTTATATTTGATAGGTATCAAGAAAACAAAGCCTACATATCAATGCAATATCTATGAAAAAATAAATCATCATGGTTCAAAACAAACAAAAGAAATCAAAGAAATCAAACTAAAGAAAACAATTTTTTTGAAGCTAATACATTCAACTATTTTCAACTAAAGAAATCAAAGACTTTGATGTCTTCTATATTGTCATTCTTCATATAATAAATACAAGAAAACAACAAAAGTACCTGAACAAGTGGAAGCAACGATGAACTCCAACGAATGCGAACCACACACTAGCAAATGAAGCGAACTCTCGAACCACTTAGATACGAAGGAAACGAACTCGAACTCGAACTATAATGAACTCACGAACCAACACGAACTCGAAGGAAGTATTTTCAATTCCTATAAACATTCATTAAGTTAATTAGCTATATATATTAAAATAGGGGTTTAAAGAATAGCTCAATCACATAAGTCACTTGTATTATATATACTTTCTATACCTAATAAAGACAAACATACAATCAATTTTTGTGAAATTAATTCATACATAAGTCACTGTTATTCCTAAGTCACTTGTATTATATATACTTTCTATACCTCTAACTAGTTCATTCATTGAAATTGAATAAGAATATTTAATGTATTGACTCTTTCACTAGTTTTCTCTCTATGACTTTTTCTAGTTCACTCATTAATATCATCTCAACCTATAGTTTAATGGAGTAAAATCATTAACCTACATCAAATTAACCTAGAGCAACATCAAAGCATTTCATTAACCTAGAGCAACATTAAATTAAAAAGCATTTCATTTGGACATTTCAACAAACGCTACACCTACATCAAATTAAATTAACAAGCATTTCATTTGGACATTTCAACAAACACTACAACTACATTTCCCCTCAAGTTTAGAAACACCATTTCAAAGAACTAATCATCAATCATCAACTTTTAATCATCTAACCTAAGGTTCCAATGCCATTAAAATAACTAGAACAACATGTAGTAATACTAACCTTTGTGAAAGAGAACCGAAAATGGGGAAGAAATGAGCTTCCACGTACAAACCGAAATCCTTTGCGAAAATGGAGAAGTGTGATGTCCTTTGGGAAAACGAAAATGAGAGAGAGCCACGAAAATCTAGAGCCACGAAAATGAGAGCTTGAGAGAACGAAAATTTCCTTTGTGAAGGGAGGAGGAGGGAGAACGTACGTGCGACCAAGGGAGGAGGAGGGAGGAGGAGAGCTTGAGAGAGTGGAGTAGTGTGCTTTACGTGGTTAACATTGTGTGAGTGGGAAAGGAAGAAATAAAAAAAAAACAATAGGCAGCGCTTCACTTAAAAGCGCTAGCCATTAGGACGCGTAAAAAACCAATAGGCAGTGCTTCACTTAAAAGTGCTAGCCATTATGACATCCATAAGCAGCGCTTGCTGCAAAAGCGCTACCTATTGCGTAGCGCGTTTTCACCAATAAGAAGCGCTTGCTGCAGAAGCGCTACCTATTGGGTAGCGCGTTTTAACCAATAAGCAGCGCTTGCTGCATAAACGCTGCCCTTTTGCCTACGTATACCCACCGCTTTTCATTTAAGCGCTACCTTTTGCCTTGCGCGTTTTATCAATAACCAGCGCTTTCCAAGTAAGCGCTGCCTTTCCCTTGCGAGTGTTTGTCAATACCCAGCGTTTTATAAATAAGCGCTGCCTGTCCCTTTGACCGTTTCACCTTACCTAGCGCTTTTTAATAAACACTGCTTAAGGTAGCGCCTATTTTTCCTAATTCTGGCGTAGTGTTTATTAAAACACTCACCCTTATTAGTTCTTGAATTCTTAATTGTAAACCATGTATGCTTTACAAATCTACTTATTCTAAGCGATCAACTTTAAAACAAGTGTTGAAAGAAGTATTACACAAGAACTAAAATGCACACACCACATAAAAACACAATAACTTACTTAAAAAATCATTATAAGGTTAGAACATCTCAACTAAATAAATTTAGCTGATATTAAGCATTGCAAGGCAAAGATAAACTGAATAGAACATGTTGATATAATTGAAGTTACAAAAGAAAACAATTGGGTAGAAGTTACACAAATTGAAGTTCTTTTGCATGAGAATTCCAAGCAATGCAGGTGCACTGACTTCCTACACTAAACTATTTCTATGTAGAAGTGAAGGGAGAAGTTGTCAATTCCTTCCTTACCTCCTTACAAACTAACAACTATCTAAAAACTAGTAAAATGAAGTGTAAAAATATGATATGAGATATATCTTCAAGTGAGAAGTGAGGGTCCTTATATAGCCTTCAAAAAGTGAGATTTTCTTGGAGATTAAGTTAACTTGAGGAATTAACTAGGGTTACTTTTCTGATCTTCAAAAAGCAATTTGAATCCCACACTCAAACACAAATGGAGATCCAATAATGAATTCCCAAGTGTCCCTAAGTGAGTGACTCTTCCAAACTATTCTTCTATGGTGGGCGCCGAAATTTGAAAGTTGGCATGTGCCCCATGTGCTCCATGACTAAGCATGATGTCATCAATCAAGTGCTGGTACATTGGTATGGGTCTAAGGTTCTTCATGCATTTTTGTCTGTTTTTAGTGTAGAAGCATCCAGTGCAGGTGCACTGTTATATTCTGGTGCAGGTGCATCAGGTGCAGGTGCACTGTTGTTTATCTGGTGCAGGTGCAGCAGCTGCAGGTGCACTATTGTTTATCTGGTGCAGGTGCAGCAGCTGCAGGTGCACCGAACAAACACATCAAACATACCAATATATATACAAAATGCTAAGTTTTAAGTGTAACCCTTCTTGAAACATTGAATGTTGTTATTTTATTCATAAAACTCTATATAAAATAGAGTTATCAACATGCTGCAGTTATGATGACTAGCCATTACGTCAATAATTTGACAGGTGACGGCCTGTCTTTTTCCGCGAAACGATGTCGCGAAGAACCAGTTCTCGTAGTGTTTCAATCAAACCCCTCGAAGGCTATAAAAAGCCATTCTATTAAACACACCACGATTACTGTTCGGCTCCATTTTTCAACCTAAAATTGCTTCCGCACATCTTTTCAGATCCTTCTTTTGAAGCCATGTCTTATAAGTCAGATTCCCCAAACCAAGAACACAGGTACGGTGGTGACGATAGCACTAGTAGTTCCTCGCAATTTGCCTCGTCTCCAATACACATTTCGCTCCCCATTACCAAAGAAACTCTCCTTGTTCCTGTTGGAGGAGGAGTCACCCTGAAATCGGTGGCCTCTGAAGCCCGTGACGACTTTGATGCTTTCAAAACCATCTTCAACTCTTCTCCTTAGTCAGGTTTGCCAATCACCAAGACGTGGTTTACTACCGATGCGAGGGTTGCTGAGAACTGGGGTAGGGCCAAGCCCAAAGATGACTAGCGGGCTTGGTTTAACAAAATAGACCCCACCAAATCAAGCTTATGGAAAACCTGGGGACTTGATGAGATCATTCGTCTTTCCACTTTCGACAGTTCTGCCAGTTTTGACGTACTCTTGCCTCTCCAAGGTTTCTAGTCGAAGGAACTCAACATTTTCATCTTCCCATGGGGAACTTTGACACCTACTCTTCTCGATGTCCCCGCCATTACAGAGCTTCCCGTTTATTGTACAACAAATCACCTCTGAAAGCTCCTGCCGAATGTTAACTTCCAACAAAGTCATGCAAAAGGGAGCTATCCCACGTTCATTAGGAAAAACTTCTAGACTGAGGCCATCGTTTCGAACACCAAACACACAGCATTTTTGGTGTACTTTTTTGCAGGAATAGTTCAAGAACTCCAGCCATTCGTTGCTTTGATGCTGAGTGACAATGTCTATGCATGGGGATCCTTCTTTCTAGTCGGCCTCTACAGAGGGATGTACGTGTTACTTGACAAGATTCAGCAGCACAGGGAGATACGCTAGATTAAGGATCCTATGTGGTTCATTCAGCTTTAGGTGAACCTTTATTTCTTTCACATTCTCTCTAAAGCCCCATGTTAACTCGACCAAGATGGTCCGTTGTCCCGTCCTAGAGAAGAGGTTCATCCAAACTTGGATCTTCAATGCTCTGGTGCACGAATCTAGTCTCCCCATATCTCCCAGGCCACCCAAGAAACCCAAAGTAGATCACTATCCACCCTCTTTTCCTTTATAATTTCAAATCCCTTTCCTAAACTCCCATTTACAGTAGGGACCTATCACCAATACTCAAGACGATCCCCTCATCGCTGTCGTGGATCCCTCGGAGCCAGAGATATTAATTCCTGCCCCAACACAGATTTCACCCCCAACTCCCTCCATGACTAACGATGTGGTAGCTCAATAATTTGCCTCTTAGTAGCTCTCCCAGATTTCTCACCCTTCCACTCAGGAATAGTTAAGATTGCAAGAGGCCTTCTGAGGAGGCATTACTACCGACTCATTCGGAAAACCAAAGGAGTGCCCTCCGCGAGATAGCCTTCGGCTCCAAGAAATATCACTAATCTTCTCTACCGTTGTGACCGTCCAGGATGTTGATCAACATGTGTTGGGTTAGTTGGCCATTCTTAAGACAGAGAAAAGGGCATACGCCAACTCCTTCTTTTAAATAAAGACGGATTGAAAATGGGCGTTGACCGGGGAAGAAATGACACGGCTCATATCACTGAGATCGAGACGAAGCTTTCCCTCTTCCAACAAAAACTGGAAAGCCTTTTCCCACAATAAAAAAATGCTACACGCAAACTCAACGAAACTGTTCAGGAGCAACAAAAACTATATCTCTTGAGCACTCCCCTGGATAGTTGTGTTCGGTACCGGAGTACAAATTGTTACCTCAGATGAATGCACACCGCGAGGACGGACGGATGACTTCGGGTGGCTGAAACTAGACCTCGAATTAGCCGAGGTGTGCTTCTCATGCGCCTTGGGTGGGGTACCTACAAGCACTCTGATGCCTAAGTCAGCAAGGGAAGTGAAGAGGTGATAGAGACGGGAGTAGAAAACGTACCTGGAAATGGCGAGCGAGTCCCATATTTATAGAGCAGGGTGCCGTGCCTGCACCGTTGGATCAGATGAGCGGGTTTGGTCCGTCGGATGCTGATCCAGGCGCGTCGAAAGGCAACAATGGGTTGAGCCCAAATGCCATGAGTTTGGCCCAGTCCGAAACAGTGGCCCCCCAAGCCGAGGTTGAGCTGACCAGGGTCGGGCTTGGCTTGATGAGGTCGGATCTGCGTTTTCCTGCGTATTCCTGCAAAAAAGGCTTGACAGAGCATTTAAGCTCGGAATCACGTAAATCATGACCGAGCATTCAAGCTCGGAGTCAATTGCGTCTTGGCTGAGCATTTAAGCCCGAAGTCAAGATTTTTCAAAGTCGCTGTGGACTTCTTCCTCGGTCCCGAACTGAACATCGAAGCTCGGAGTTTGGGAGAAGGCAGGTGCTCGTTAGAGCAGGGTCGAAGCCGCCAGGGGACTTCTTGCTCCGGTCTTCGTCTCAGCATTTAAGCCAAGCCGAAGAGGAGGCTGGCTCGTGAAGAGCAGATTCAGGGTCGCTGTGGACCATTTCACGCTCCCTGACTGAGCATTTAAGCTCAGAGTCAGGAAGGACGAGTGACTCGACGGCCTCGCCTCGCATCGTAGTCCGCCGAGTGGCTAGCTCGGTGTCGGATGAAGGTGAGAGGGGCGTTGTGTTTTGGTCGGATCTGATGCCGCTCCGAGTCCTGCATGTGAGGAAAAACATTTTATCGTTTCGAAATGTTTTTATTCAGGGACTCTGCCGGTCCTAATGTTACATGAAGCTAGCTGTAGTACAATCTGAGCTTGGTAGCATTAAAGGTTCGGGGTATCAGCTCCTTGGAGAGGGTCTCCAGGTGGTATGCTCCCGTTCTTGTCCTGGCTGTGACCTTGTATGGTCCTTCCAAATTGGGTGCAAGCTTACCTTCGCCGGTGTTCTTGTTGCCGACATTTGCACGCCTAAGGACGAGGTCTCCGACATTGAAGTCTCGGGGGATGACTCTCTGGTTGTATCTTCTGGCGATGCGAGCTTTTACGACGGCCTCGGCGAGTTGAGCTTTATCTCGGACGTCTTGCACGAGGTCGAGCTCTTCCCTTGTGGCTTGGTTGTTGGCGCCGTTGCTGAGGGGGTACAACGTTCTCCAACTAGACTCTCCGACCTCGACCAGGATGACGGCCTCGGTCCCGTACATTAGTCTAAAGGGGGTTTCGTTGGTGGTAGAGTGCGGGGTCGTCCGGTAAGCCCAGAGGACATATGGCAGTTCGTCTGGCCAGACTCCCTTTGCCCCTTTCAACCTCTTTTTCAGTCCTTTGAGGATGACTCTGTTTGCTAACTCCACCTGTCCATTGGTTTGAGGATGATCAACCGAGGTGAAGTGATGTTTGATGTTCAGATCAGTCATTTACTTTCGAAAGCCCTTGTCTGCAAATTGCGTTCCGTTGTCGGTAATCACCATAGATGGAACTCCGAAGCGGGTGAGAATATTCTTTTTGACAAAATTGATTCAATTGTTGGTCGTTATCTGGGCGAGTGGCTCAGCTTCGACCCACTTAGTGAGGTAGTCGACTGCGACAATTAGATACTTTACTCCACCTCGGCCAGGGGAGAAAGGTTCGAGGAGGTCTATACCCCATTGACTGAAAGGCCATGCTGCCAATAAGGAGGAGAGCTTAGCTGGTGGAGCATGATGGACGTCGGCGTACCTCTGACAGGTGTCGCACCTCTTGACGAAGTCGGAAGCGTCTTGTGTCATGGTCGGCCAGTAGTACCCTGCCTTGAGGGCTTTTTTCACCAAGGCTCGGGCGCCGAGGTGCTATCCGCATATCCCTTCGTGGACTTCTTCCAGCACATAACCGACCTCGTTCCCTTCAATGTATTTCAGGAGGGGGGTGGAGAAACCGCGCCGGTAGAGTTTTCCATCTATGATCGTTTAGGACGTAGCCCGTCGTCGGACCGCAGTGGCTTCCTTTTGGTCGTCTGATTTGACCCCTGATTCGATGTAGTCCCTAATGGGTTGGATCCAACCTGGCCCATTGGTGATGGCATTGACCTAGGCAATGGTAGTCGGAGATAGGTCTACGCTTGGTTTCGTCAAGTTCTCCTGTAAGATGCTTCGGAGATTGCCTGTTGGCTTTGTGCTAGCTAGCTTCGCCAGGACGTCAACCCCTGCGTTCTCAGCTTGAGGTACGTGCTTGAGTTCTGCTTGGTCGAATTGGAGGAGTAACTATCGAATTCGAGCTAGGTATCGTTGCAGGATAGGGTCATTTGTCACGAACTCCCTTTTTACCTGAGATATTACTAACAGTGAATCCGTGTTTAGCTCGATGATTTTCGCTCCAAAATCCGAGGCCAGTTTCAAACCAGCAATGCAGGCTTCGTACTCCGCCTGGTTGTTTGAGGTGGTGAACGCGAAGCTGAGGGAGACCACGATCATCAGTCCCTCGAAGTTTTCCAGGATGAGGCCGGCACCGCTGCCCCTCGAATTTGAGGAACCATCGACGTGGAGTTTCCAACGTAAAGGATCCGTCTCGGTGGATGGCGTCATTTCTGCGACGAAGTCAGCAAGGACCTGGGCTTTGAGAGCGGATCGAGCCTCATACTTAATGCCGAGTTCGGATAACTCTACTGCCCATTTGATGATTCTCCTCGCAGGGTCGGGGCGATGTAAGATTTGGCGGATCGGATGGTCCTTCCTTACCACAATCTGATGAGCAACGAAGTAGGGTCTTAGTCTCCTGGCTGCAATGACCAAGGCCAATGCCACCTTTTCTATCTTCTGGTACCGGGACTCGACTCCTAGTAGCACTTTGCTCACAAAATATAATGGCCTTTGTCCTTCTTCAGTTTCTCGTATGAGCATCGCGCTCACCGTCTCCTCGGCCACGGTAAGGTAGAGGTAAAGTGTTTCACCTTCGACCGGCTTTAACAGTATTGGGGCTCGGAGAGTGTTCTCTTGAGCTCAGCGAGGGCGCTCTCGCATTCAGGTGTCCACTGGAACTCCACGCCTTTCTTCAAGACTTTGAAAAAAGGGAGAGAACGATTGGCCGCCTGGAGACGAATCTGGAGAACACTGGGATCATGCCTGTTAACTTCTGCACTTCCTTTTGTGTGGTTGGGGGGCGCATGTCGGTCACGGCCTGGCATTTGTCTGGGTTCGCCTCAATCCCCCTTTCGGTTAAACAAAAACCAAGGAACTTCCCGCCTCGAACACCAAAGGTGCACTTCTCGGGATTGAACCTCAGGTTGTTCTTTCTGGCTTCGTCAAATATTTCTTGGAGGTCGGCTAGGTGGCCATCAACGACTTTGTGTTTCACGATCATGTCGTCGAGGTAGACCTCCACGACCCGGCCGATTTGTTTGCAAAAGACCTTGTTCATCATCCGCTGATAGGTGGCCCCTGCGTTTTTTAGCCCAAAGGGCATCACTCTCTAGCAGTAATTCCCTTGGTTCGTCATGAAGACTGTTTTCTCCTGGTCCGGAGGATTCATCGCGATCTGGTTGTAGCCGGAGTAGGCGTCTAGGAAGGAGAGGAGCCGGAATCCGGAGGCGTTATCGACTAGCCTGTCAATGCTGGGGACGAGAAAGGCATCTTTAGGGCATACTTTGATGAGATCCGTGTAGTCCACACACATTCGCCATTTTCCGTTGCTCTTTTTGACCAGTACCACGTTGGACAGTCAAATGGTGTATTTCACTTCTTTGATGAAGTCTGCATCAAGGAGGTCGGCCACTGCTTTTGCCGCCGCTTGGGCCTTCTCATCGCATTGGGCTCGGCGCCGCTGTGCCACGCACTTGGCATCGGGATTGACCGCCAAGTGATGACATGCTACTTCAAGGGGAATTCCAGGCATTTCGGATCGCTCCCCAGGGGGATTTCGATGAACTCACCTTGGGGCTCGGGGCGCTTGATTCTCCTTTTCAGCTCCCTGGCCAAGTCGTCGTCGTCCTCATCTTCAGAGCTGTCTGGATCATATCGGGAATCGACCTCGGCGAGATGTACTTGGGCGGCGGCCGCAGGCAGTTCGGGGAGCTCTTGCAGTCGGCGTTGGGTGCCTTTCAGGGCGAGGTACAGGCATCTCTCCGCGACGTTGATGTCGGCCAGGATGCTCACGACGGTTCCTAACAGAGTGTGAAACTTCTTCTTCAAATGCACAGTGGAGGCTACAGCTCCGAGCTTGGCCAGTGTCGGTCTTCCGACGACGCAGTGGTAGGGGGTGACGAGTGGTACCACCAGAAAAGTGGTTCTGATGGTCCGGGCGAGTTTCTTCCTCCCATAGGTTTCCATGATGTCCAGGTAGCCTAGAGGGCGGGCCCGCTGCTCGCCCAGTCCAGATATGTCAGTTCCGAGGTAGGGGTTCAAGTACGCCAGGGATAGGCCGAGCTTCGGGAGGAGGTCTTGGAACATGATGTCGGCCGAACTCCCTCGTTCGACTAGGATCCGTTTCACCTCGACATCGAGCATGTGGACCGAGATTATGAGGGGAATGAAGTCGATCGACTCGCCTAGGAGGTAGTCTTCGTCCGAGAAGAAGAGTGGCTTCCTGGGTGAAGCCGAGGTCGGGGCTGGATTGGAGGTCAAGCTGGCTATTTCTCTCCATTTGCGCTTCAAAGACTTTCTGGTTTCCGTGGTAAAAACGGATGAGCCACCCGAGATCATGAGTAGGAAGTGATATCTCCCACTGTGGTCGCCAATGTTCGGTACCAGAGTACGAATAGTTACCTCGGATGAATGCACGCCGCGAGGACGTAAGGATGACTTTGGGTGGCTGAAACTGGACCTCGGATTAGCCGAGGTGTACTTCTCCCGCGCCTCGGGTGGGGTTCCTACAAGCACTCCGATGCCTAAGTCAGCAAGGGAAGTGAAGAGGTGATAG
Source organism: Astragalus glycyphyllos (assembly GCA_963573325.1). Taxonomy (NCBI): domain Eukaryota; kingdom Viridiplantae; phylum Streptophyta; class Magnoliopsida; order Fabales; family Fabaceae; genus Astragalus; species Astragalus glycyphyllos. Next base: position 62,705,622 of record OY754312.1, on the reverse strand, counting down.
AGACGGGAGTAGAAAGCGTACTTGGAACTGGTGAGCGAGTCGCATATTTATAGAGCAGGATACTGTGCCTGCACCGTTGGATCAGATGACCGGGTTTGGTTCGTCGGATGCGGATCCGGGCACGTCGAAAGGCAGCAATGGGTTGGGCCCAAATGCCATGAGTTTGGCCCATTCTGGAACGAGTTGTATCAAAGACCTGAAGTCCCAGAAGTCATTTTTTATTCATGACTTGGAAAAGAGCCAGGATGACTTCCAGTGGGACAATGCATCATGGGACAACCTGCGTCTCGTCTTGGAAGGACCTCCCCCTAGTCATGTAGAAGATCTACCTGTGACGGTGGCTCAACCCTCCCCAACTGAGGGTTTGCTGCTTGGATAAGCCCCTACTATAGTTTCACTTGTATCAGATGATGCACGAATAGACCTCCCCTTTATGAGTTTAGTGATGGAGCTCCCTGTTGCACCCCGAAAAATCCGGTTTGGATCCTTCTTCATACAACGGGAAAAACAATGAAGCCGCCACCAATATTTTAATTTAGGAAAAAAACATTGGAAAAATCCTTTTAGGCGATTGGTCTTTTGAAAACGAGAGATATAGGTTCGGGGGTCGGTTATGTGTGGGGAAGGTATTAGCACCCCACACATCCTTTCTACCGAAAGTGAACCTTTAATTTAGTGTGTGGTTTTTGACTGTTGATTTGAAACACTTTGTTCTACTTCTTTTCTTCTTTTTTCTTTATTTAAGAAAATGTTTTTGAAAACTGGGGAAAGAAGAATCTTTTTGTTATTATTTTTTTTTAAAAGGGTGCTTGACGGGAGGTGAACCCGCTCCTACGTATCCTCCGGTGCGATGAGGAATTCAAAGCTACGTAGTTCTAGTTTTGTTTTGAAAAGGCTCTTTTGTTTTTAGCTTTTTAGTTTTTAGGTGTTTTTTGAAATAAGACTCGAGTGTTCACTAATACCAAGCAAGCAATGGCTTCGAGTGGTTTTCATTACTAACTCGAAAGAAAATGAGTTGAAACCGATAATCAAACAAGCAATGGCTTCGAGTGATTATAAGTAACAACGTTTTTATTTTATCTTTTTGCAAATGAGGCAAGCATCGGTGATAATCATCTAGCAAAGGCTTAGGACAATTACCACTAATGACTCGTGTTGTTTTTGGAACTGAATTGGGTTCGCATGTATTTAAGGTTTGGGAGCTTTCATGATAATCAAACAAGCAAAGGCTTCGAGTGACTACCACTAATAACTCCTCATTAGTGATCAAACAAGCAAAGGCTTCGAGTGGCCACTAATGATTTTGTTTATGAAAAACTTAGGGTTTAAGCTTGGAAAAGAAATTGGTTTTGATTTGTTAAAGACATAGTTTAGAAAAGAAGTTTGAAAGCAATTTGATTTCGGAAAAGAGTTTTGGAAAACTAGTAGAACATTTTCAATCAAGTTCCAAGTCAATAACCAAAATGCAAATTGCTAAACTACAATTCATGCAATGATCTAAACTAGTAACCATTTTCATGTCTAGTTGTTTAGAAAAGAAAACAATGAATGCAAGAAAGTTCATAGATGCAAGCATAGCACATTCATTGAGATCATGTTATCAAGCAAGCAACAACATAGACACAATTTGCAACTTACCCTTTCATGTTGAGAACATCTCATTACAACATTTGAATACACAATGCATGAATAGGCAAAGATGAAACTAGACTACACATATCATGTCACAATACATAGATAGGCAAAGAATGAACCCAAGTTGAACATTTTGGCAAAAATGCATGAATAGGCAAGAGAATGAACCTAGATTGCACATCTTATTGAAGATGCTAGGCAAGATGAACCTAAATTGAACATTTTTGCAAAATGCATGAATAGGCAAGTGAATGAACCTAAATTGAACATCTTATTGAAGATGCATGAATAGGCAAGAAATGAACCTAACTAGGCATTTATGACACAACATGTGAGTAGGCAAGGAAGTTACAAAGCACAAGTGAATTCAAACATTTAATGAATCACTTGCAAAACCCTAGGGATTTCACATCAACATTTGACATAAGCAACAATGTGGTATCATTTTGATGGCATCAACATTTAGCATATTTCTACAATCAACCACATGAAAGGAATAAGTTGGAAAGGGCATTTGCCTCAAGTAAGATCATTAGCAAGCCATGAAAAATCAATTTGACATTTTATTTAGTAAGCATATGCAATTAAGGTGTTGAATCCCTTTAGGTAATCTTTAACACTTGGGATATGCACAAGTGCATAAGTGTCAAATCCTCTTACCAAATCATCAACACAAACATGATTTTCAAAGCAAGCAACAAAAACAAGCACAAACCCTAATTATCTCATGAAATGCGACACCAACATAGAGCTAAAACCTCATTTTATTCTTTGAAAGCAACAAAATCATGCAAGCAAATGACATAGATCAAACTTTTTGGCAAGGATTCACATGATTAAGCAAAGGAATGCACTAAAATCACACAAACTCTAATTTTTCTACAATATGCGAAATGAAACATAAGCCCAAATCACAATTTTATTCATGAAAATGCAAGCACAAAATGAAAATAGCACAAACACACAATTTATTCCAAGAGAGAGATGCATTTCAAGCATCCAAACCTCCCAAAGTGTTTGTCAAAATGCTTGAAACACATCTCTCATTCAACAACAACAATTATATCAACATTTCAACATAAAATAGAGCACTAAAATGCAAAGAAATGCTTGATATGCAAAAATAGATTGATGATCTACATTTTTTATGCTAAAATTTTGATGATGCTAAGATTGAGAGTATACCTCAACTCCAAGCTAGAATAGCGAAAGAAATAAGGTGAATGAACACTAAACCACTTGAATCAACCCTTTAATCTTCAATCTTGAGCTTGATTCTTGAGATTTGAAGATGGATCTTTGAAGAGAATGCAAGGATGATGAAGGATTTAGGACTAGAATGTTTATTTGAAGTGAAAAAGTGAAGAAATGAGGTGAGGGAATGAAGAGGGGTATTCGGCCAAGAAGGGAGAAGAGGAGAGGCTAGGTTTTTGAGTGTGAATTGTGTGCCAAAACCTTGTGAGAGGTGAGGATATGAGGGTATATATAATGTGCAATTAGGTTTAGGGGCATTTAGGTCATTGTGTACCTCATCTCATTCTAGGATTGCATTTTAATTTTGAATCAAGGGTGAGGATTGAAACACACTTTGATGAGGGGCAAAAAAAATGCAAAATGAGAGGGAAATGGAGGGGGGGAATTCGGCCAAGAAGGGAGAGTGGTGCCCAAGTTTTGCAAGTTGGCAATTGTACTATTGTACTATCCATGAACCTTCCAATTATCCTCTCAATTTTGATTATTCCTTTCAAGATAAGTATACATAAATCTAACCATTTTTAGCCATATACAAGGTATCTTGAAGAATATGCCATTTTTGAAAATGAGAGATGACCAAAATTGCCAACAAAAATCCTATCATATAATTTTTGGGAATATTCCTTGTACTATTTTTTGAAATGCTTTCTTGAATTAATTTGAACTTGATTTTTTTACTACACATATAAAATATGCGCATAATTTGAAAAATGATTTTCTTTATTTATTTATTTTTTGTTCAAAATAATACAATTTCATTAAATAAATTCCCAAAAATTAATTAATTGGATTTTCAGCTAGCAAAAATTTATTAAATTGAAATTGACCAAACAATGCCCCTTTTAAATGCCCCAAAATTCCTTAATTTCTCAAAAATGATTTTGAAAACCTTAGAATGCTTGGGTAAATACCCTAAACCCTTTCTCAAATAATGCATCACTCACAAAATTATTTGTTTCTGCTGAAAATTAGGGTTTTGAAACTAGGCGGACAAAATTAGGGTATGACACTCCCCGATGGAGTTTCACTTGCGGAGTTGTCTCTTAGCCAGCAGTCATAGCCACTAGGAGCCGAGGAAAGGATCTAGTCGTGGGAAAGCCAAAGCCCTGATTTTTTCCCCAGCTCTCTTAATGATTCACACCAGACTGCCTCGCCTTCAAGTGTTTCTCTCTTGGGGCCTTCTGAGATGGGTCTTCCGTTTTCGCTCTTTTTCAATTTTACACAATAGGTCGCCGTGTATGTGGCCAAGTATTTTAAACTTTGGCATTAAGGTACTATTAAGTTTCACTTTCCATACTTTCCCACATGGTAGGATAATACACATTTAAATTCTTTACATTTATTTTCCCTTCAAATTCCTCTCCCTCCATTGTAGGCTTTACGCACAACATAGCGTTTATCCCGATTCGGTGACCACTTACCAAACTTAGGATCCTTGATCCCAATTGGTAGGATAGTTTTGCAAACTAGGTCACCTTCAACAAAATGCTTAGGCGTGAGTCGCTTTGATCTTGTTAAGTTCTAGCCTGTAGAAGGTGGCAAATCTGTTATCGTCCACTGAGTCTAACTCCATTAGCATAGCTTCGTGGTATTCATCTAAACTAAGCAAATGTTGCGAAGCCACCTTTAGTGACGCACCACTGATCTCGAGCGGCAACACTTCGTCCTGGCCATATACCAATTAGTAGGAAGTTACACTGACAACCATAGATTTTGAGTTTCTCACAACCCACAATGCATTGTTTAAGGTTTCGTGCCACCTCCAGGGCTTTACTTTTATATTCTTCATGATAAGCTCGATGGAGATCTTGTTGGTGGCCTCGACTTGTCCATTAACTTGGGCATCGTAAGGCGCCAAGTGCCTCATCTTCATGTCGTACTCTTGAGCCTGGTTAACATAGTACCTTGGTAAACAGTGATAGTCTTAGGGATCCCAATCACATATGCTCGATTGACATTGCCCACCGGCATAGCTTCTACCCACTTGATAAAGTAATCGGTGGCTAGGATAATAATGTTATGTCATTTGGAGCTAGGAGGGTATATCTTTCCGATAAATTCCATGGCCCATCCTCTGAAGGGCCAAGGCTTGACTATTGGATGGAGCTCATCCACGGGCACCCGTTGGATGGGGCCATGCAACGGGAAAGGTTTGAATCCCTTAGCATATTGGTAGCAATCGGCTGTGATAGTTTGCCAATAGTATCTGTGTCTGTAAATTAATCATTTCATGATGGGGCCAGACCTTTAAGAACCACAAAACCCCTCATGTGTCTGGGCCATGACCAAGTACGACTCTTTCCTCTTGACGCACTGTAGGGGTATCCCAGTGGTGTCCCTTTTGAACAGCTCGTCGCCTAATAGGATATATTTAAGGGCCCTTTTATTAGAGTGGAGTCCTGGTGCATAATTCCACCACTATTTTATTGTATTCTGAAGACTGCTGAGCGAGATCATTTGCTTCCTGATTCTCGCCTCTAGGGACATGCATAATGACTGCATCGGCAAACAATTTAAACAATCGATAGGCTTAGGCATGCAACTCTCTTACCTTAGCATTATAGCTTTTTTATCGTCAACAATTTTCTTAATTACTAACTGAGAGTCACCTTTTATCTCCACGTAATGGACCTTCATAGCGGCCAGAATATGAAGTTCAATTATCAAGGCTTCATACTCGACTTGATTGTTGGAAGCATGATCTTTTATCCTGCAGATGAACATCCATGTTTTGCCGCATGGGCTAGATATGACTATCCCCACACCTGCCCTGTTTGAATACTCGATCCATCAAACATGAGGACCCAAGGTTTCAGGCCAATGTAATTAAAAGGCTCGGCTAGGGGGTCATGAACCCCCAGACATGGCTATTGAGCGAGAAAATCAGCGAGGGCTTGTCCTTTGATAGCCTTTAAAGGGTACGTATACTAAAGAAAATTCATTTCATTTAACGGCCCACTTTACAAGTCTACATTGACAGGCAGGACGATTAAGAAGGTACCTTACAATGTCAACTTTGCATACAACTAGAATCTCTTTGGGAAATAAATAATCCTCTAGTTTAGTACATGCATTAAACATAGAAAAACAGAGCTTCTCAATTGGGTAATAGATCGCTCGCTCGGCGCCATTGTCATCGTCCTGAGTCAGGAGGCAACCAATGGCTTGATCTTTGGTTGCGACGCAGAGTTTCAATTGTCTTCTAAGTTAAGGCCTCCCAATATCATTTCCTTGGTGCTCTTCATCGTCAACAAAGATGAAAACGCTTTCATTTTCTCTAACGAGTTAGCGATAAATCATCTTAGGAGATTAATCTTGCCAAGGAGGCTTTGTAGTTTCTTTTTTGCCCTGGGCGGCCTAGCTTCCAAGATTGCTCGAGCTTTATTCTTGTCTTCCTCGATACCTTAGTTGTGCACCAAGAACCAAAGAAACTACCTGTAGATACATCGAGGCCCATCCATTTCAGAGCTTGTTGAAGCTTAGTCAAATGTGCTTCAAAGCTCTTGAACTTGACTACCACATCGTTAATGTACACTTCCATTCTTATATCAATTAAGTCATGGAAAATTGTGTTCATCGCCCTTTAATAAGTGGGTCCCACATTCTTGAGGCCAAACGGCATTACCAACCACTCATAGATACCTAAGGTGTCTAGGCACCTAAAGTCAGTCTTATGGTTTTGTCTACATCGTCCACGTAAATTTGGTTATACCCAGAATAGTCATCCATAAATGTTAGGATGGTATTATTAGCCGGGACATCGACTAACATGTCAGCCGCATGCATTCCATACTCATGCTTAAGAGTGGCCTGTTTAAGGTTCCTGTAAACGATACAGACCTTCACATGGCCATTATTTTTGATTACTGGAACTATATTGGTTAACTATTCGTGGTAATCACAAATAAAGTAGTCATGGTACCTCTTTATTAGTTCGACCACTTGGTCCCACAACGAAGAACTCAATACGCCGCCAATATTAGTCATCCTCGCCTCTGATTCGGTTCCCAGATTGGCTTCTACCAAATGGTCTTGTGCTTCAAAGGTAGGGATGCTTTGCTGGATAGGTTCAAGATGAGGAGGACCGGCCAACTTTCCTTTCTCGGCGTCATCCGATACTCTGCCGTGCATATTTTCCTAGAGATCATCCTCCTCATATACTTCACCAAGCGTGGCTTTTTCAATGTTGGGCGGGTTATCAATCATCAAACTTGGTTCTAGGGCGTGGGTCGACCAACATTTTAAGTTCGAACCCCTCTCTGGTCCACTCACACAATTCTACTCCTCCCTCCTCGTAGCCCCTTTGTATAGTGATGGGGCGCATATGTGGAGAGTAGAAGACAGCCTCTAACATCTTCACCTTAGTAGGGAAAGGATTGGGATCAGCTTCCACGATCTCTACTTTATCACCAATCCATATCATCACCTTCTGATGCAAGGTAGAGTGCACACACTCACTTGTGTCGATCCAGTCCCTCTCAAGTATTACATCATACGATGGCTTCCCCTCTATTACATAGAAAGTTGATCACGTTACCTTCATTCCACTGTGACATCGACCACCAACATGCCCAAAGCATGAGTCGGGTGGCACATGAAGCTAGTCATAGTCATGGTGGTTGAGATGACATCCTCTGCCTTTTCGCCGAGTTTCTTCATACTAGCCTATGACATGACACTCAATATAGGTCCACCATCTACAAACACCCGATTAAAGAGATTTCCTTTTATATGGGCATTGATATATAATGGCTTTAAATGTTTCACCGTGTCAGTCGTAGGCTTCTCAGACAACATGACCTCGGTCACGTAACTGTCTGATTATGTCAAGGAATCCCATTTGGCTTCCTTTGCAAAAACATCACCTTAAAGCTCCTTAGGTTGTGCCTGGGATCCCCAGAACTCCGGGGATAGCAATCCCACCATATCTATGTCAGCAAGGAAGGTTCCTCCTTCCTCTTCAAATATGTCATCCAGGGCGGAGTTGTCCATCAACTATACCTTAAAAACGAGTGGTCTGAATGGATCCTCGGCCCTGTCACCCATCTCAGTGTCTGCGGTGTTCTTCGCCAACAGCTTTGGTTCCCTTTCAGAGGAAAGAGCCTCAGCATTAACACCGAGAGCCTAAGACTTCGTCACGCTACACAGACCGTACATGCATTCCATCACGGCGTCCGTTATTGGGCTACCAGCTATCTCGACTTCCCTAATCATAGTGTTTACCTCGGCCTCTTTTTCTGGAATAGGGCCAAGGGTAGGTGTAACGGTGGCGAGCCATTGCCTGTGCCGACCTCGGTGGTTTTGGAAATATCCTATTCAAACATAGTAGCTACAGAGGCCCCATGAATTTTCTGTGTAGCCGTTTCATTGGCTACGGCCAACATTTGCAGCATTCCCCTCATTTTCTGAAATGCCCTTGCCCTCTGTGCCCTTCTCTTCTACGAGCGTGTCTAAGTGGCTACTTAAGGAAGCAATTCCTTGGACACTCTCTTTTTCCTTTCTGGTTGCCTTTAGCTCTTTGTTATGCATGACAGTGATGTCTACAGACAGGAAACCATGTTCCAGCATTACTTTTGCCACCCTTCTTTCTCCTTTAGGGAGAGATTCCATGCTAGTGATCAGCATGCTCGTCTGCCCGATGTTTCATCAGCGGATAAGTGTTTCCCCCCAGGCAATAGATGTTTAGGCCATGGCTTCGGGTCTTTTGGCTATGGTCTTTGCCATTCAGGTTTCAGCTTGGACAAATGGAGATCCCGCAGCTCCTAAGTGAGTCTTCCAGGCTTGGGCAGCTTTTTATAGGATTTCTTAGGTTTGCTCGACTCCGCTACCTCCAACCTGTGGTGTAGGTAAGACTGTGATCTTCCACGGTAGACCCCCCAACAAGAGTTCCCAATCGGTCAAACATCGATAGTGTCCTCGGAAAAAGTCCTTCTCGAATGAGTACCCATACGTACTTCTCCTCGCCTCTTACCCTATCTACTCTTGAAAAGGACACCGTGTTTAGGCCCTTTGCGGGAAAAGGATCAGTATCGACGGTCAGCTCCTGAACCTACCCTCTTTGATAGATTTTTGAATAGCTCGGCAAAAGAGGATGCAATTAGAGGTGGCATGATTGTAAGAGTTATGACCTTTGCAGTATTGCTTTCCTTTCAACTGTTCGAGGGAAGGAACCTTGTGGCTGTCAAGCTGTTTGCCTTAGAGAAGTCAAAGGAGTATTCAGTCTTGCTATCTGACTCATCCTTCTCTTTGCCCTTAGCAGGCTTTCGAGCTGGACATGAGTACGTTTTTCCCTTAACTATCTCGGCTGCCATGATGTCTATCATGGGTTCGGCTGAATCATCATAGTCTGAGTCTTCTTTGGCGTTGACTATGGCAAACAATTATGGTCCTTGGCCTCTAGTAGCCCTCTTATTCTCTTTCTCCTGTATGAAATGTTCTATCTGAACAGTCTGGATGCTTAGCTATTCAGGTCATGGCAGGCTTGGCCTACAAACCTCTCATTCAATTGCAGGTGCATTCCAGCGATAACCATGGAAAAGAGTTGTGATTCAGGGCATTGAGTCGAGCACTTCCCAAACATCTTTCTGAATCTTTCAATGAACCCGGTCACCACGTCGTCCACCTTTTACCATAAGTTCATCGTATTGGCAGCAGTGAGCTCGGGCAGCGACCAATATAATCTGTCATGGAAGCACCTTTCCATACTCGTTCTAATTACCCTCTCCACAGTGAGCCTTGAATCGGTCTGTGTTCCATTTTTGATTTGCCATCATCTCCAGAAAATATGGAAAAATTGGGTGTTTTAAATCCTTTAGGTAGAGGTACCAATATGTCCATCCACTCGGGTAAGGTTTCATTTATACCGGCTTGTCAAGTGGCTTTAGCTGGACACCAAAGAATTTCTTAATGGTGTCACTTGGCCGAGGTTCGCAAAGGCAGTTCCATGGATAGATGTCTGGCTATTCTGACAAGCTGAAGCTTGGTTCGATGGCAGCTCGGCAGAAGTACCAATCATCTGCAAGTATGGTTGTGAACCAACCAGAAATGGCACGAGTGCTTAAGGATATTGCTGACTAAGTGGAAGACTATTCGCACCAGGTGAGTTCGGGACCCATATGTGCTGATTAGGGCAGTATCTAGCTGACCTTCCAAGCCCTAACTTTGGGCTAATGACTTCCCACCCTGCGTGGGGTGGATAGTTAGTCGTCGAAGGGTACCCATAGGATGATCCCTGCGGTAAACCAATCGACCCGTAGCCTAGGGCGGCCTTCTGGCCATTTGCAGTTGTCCTTATTGAAGATTAACCATATTAGCAACACTCGCCAGAAACTGTCCCCTAGTGTTGGCGTTGGCAAAATTACATCTGAGGAAATGCAGGATTAGAAATTACCTGATGAGAAAGTGCCTGCCGAGACTCAACTACATTACCATATGGGTGAACCTGCTTGCTATGGAAACATGGGAAGGTTCATATTGAGGTCCTGCCACACCGGCATACGGTGCAGCTTGTTGCACGCTCCCCATTGGGATAGGTATTCATGGGTATTCCTCCTTGTGGTTGTTCGGGGACTCTAAGACTCATCTCCCTATTGGCTTGCGCCGTGCGTCCGACTTCATGTTCTTCGCCCTGTTGCACCTCGTTGTGCACCATAGGTTTAACTATGTTAGCCAATTATTGGGAAACTTGATACATGATATCATGAATTAACATGTCTATCTATTGCCGAATGGACGACCTGGTCATCACCTTAGGTTCTTTTTCAATCGACAGCGAATGATAACGAGGCTCCAAATGACTGCATAAGTCATGGCCCCCGACGTACCCATTGGCTTTCTGTTCTTAGCCTTCATCGTAACCGTCTTCTTGGTTGCAGAATTCGACTCCATGCCCAGGCTTCGACCAGAACACAAGTGCATACACCAATGATAATCTAGGCAAGTCGAACTAAACTCCAAGCGTGCAAATTTAGTTGTCGTCAAACACTTCAATCTCAGTCGTAGAATCGGCTAGAGGTTTGAACAATTTGGGATTCCTCTTTCTTCAAACGATTGAATCGAGGAAAGAACTACGTTCCTCGACAATGGGTTCCCTCTCTCCTCCATTGAGTGTTTGGTTAGCTGGGAGAGGGATGTGTGGATTGGATTATCTACGAGACTAAGAAATCATAAGGAAAAGTGATAAAAAGATAAAGTAAGTAAAAGATTTTTGTATTTAAAGATGTGTCTCTTTAACCGCTCCAACGTAGTATGTCCACGTGAATTGAATACTCGCGCCCCAAGCAAGTTTTCTTCGCCACGGCCATGTCTCCCATTCGGGCGTTGGTGCCTAAGCCGAGTCAGTATGTGGTCGATGCAACCTCCAACCGAGTCTCGTAGCACCTCGGTGCCTTCATTTCCATTCCTTCAAGGCCTTAAAATATATTATCCTCAACCATTAAACCTGAACTTTGCCCGTGGTATCGCAAGTATTTCCTCTGCTTTAATGTCTTTATGGATGTCTCGGCCCCATTTTCACCTTGCCCTTTTCTCTCTTCCCTCGTCTAACAAATTCATTTATTTTGGGTGTTAGTAGACTTTTACCAACCAAAACCCTTAAGTAAGAAGAGAAATATCTCTTTCTTAAGAGTAACCGATAGAGAGCATAAGAAGAGAAATCTTTCTTTCTTAAGAGCAACACATTGAGTTAATCATTCAAATGCATGTAGAACCTATCTTCTTACATATGTTATCAAGATGTTTTATAGGAAGAGGAAATGACTGTAGGGATATGATAGAAGACAGCTCAAACTTCCTTCTTTCGATATTGTAGGAAGGATACTACAATGGAGTGGAAGGTGGGTTTTCTTTTACGTGCGAAAATTGTTATGTAGAGTAAACTAAAGAGAAAATCAGTAAATGACAAACAACAGTAATAGTGGTTCACCCAAATCAAATGGGCTACAACCACTCCTCAAACGAAGTGAGAATTCCATTGTTTTCCAAATATTTTACAAACCAATAACAGGCAAGAACAATGAATGTTCCTTCTACAGCCCTATCAACTATTCCACTAGTTTCCTTCTACAATACTAGCAGCTGTATTACCTCTAAGCAACACCTTAGGCATCTTCACTAACACTTACGACAACCAATGCCATACTAGGAAGATACTATCCCCTGAGACTCTACTTAGGCTTCTTGATTAACAATCTGGAAACCAATGCTTTGTTAATAAGGCACATAGATAACGTAGTGTTTGGGTTCTTTTTGGGAACTACGATAGATTGGATGATTATATGATGTCTATCTTTCTATGCTTTTCAAAGCTATTACATAATCAGAGAAGATTCCCGTAATGATCTAGTAAGCATAATGAGTATGGTTGAGAGAGATGATAGACCTTCATAAGCTTGGTGAAAAGTTTCAGAAGCTATTTAGGAAGCCATATTAAGGGAATTATTAATGTTGGCTTACAATCTACTCTCACATTTTGAATGTGATCATCTAGTGGGTATTTATAAAATAATTAACCCAATAGATCCGTTGAGGCCTTCCAGCATAAACCGAGTCCACTTCTGCGCTTTCAGCAGATCCGTTCATTGTCACACCAGGTGACCGTTGGATGCTTTTGAGTAATGTGGCTTCTGAGCAATGTAGCTTCTGAACTTTGTCAAGTTATGGAGAATGGTTTCTAAGATTGAATATCAACCTTATGAGATATTGAATAATCATTGTAGGTACTATTATGAAGAATTGATTTGGTGACATTGTTGTACTTTCATGGCTTGTGATGTAGCTTATGAGCATATCATCTGAATATATTATTTTGACGATCTTCTAAACTCTGTCCTCTAAAATGCCTACTTGAAGAGTATTCTGAATGTCTTCTAAAGATCTTCTTAGTCACTTTTCTCCTTGTAACAAAATTGATCTGGTTATATTCTTGTCTTTCTTTGATTGTGTCTTTAACATATGACCTTATGAGTTCATTTAGTGTTGATATAAGTTTATTCCAGCGATTATATCTTCTGAACGATTCCTTTAGCATGATATGCATCTTCTGAAGAATTGAGCTTATTAGATAGTTATGTTGATGGTGATAAGCTCTTATACTATGTACATACCTTATAAGTCACTTCAAGAATGTAGTGCCATGCACATATGACTTGATTCTCCGTAAGATGCTTGATAAATTCTCAAACTGTTGTTTGAGTATACTTTTTCTTTATTATTTTATTAGAGTGTGTACAAGATTCGATATTCTAATTTTGAGAAGTCATTTGTTAAAACAGCTATATTATAAGAAGATTCCTTCAGTTGCTTATTAGTTTCTGAAAAATGTCTTCTTACTAAATAGTGTTTCTCAGCTTGATATCACATATGACGTGCATCTGGATTTTGTCATTTAATCTCTTTATCTTGAGAGTTTGCTTGTAAAACTTCTTCCTCAATGAACGATATATCTTCTTATGTTTGAGAAGCAGTTAATATAATCTTTGCTTAGGTGTCTTTTGTTGATCGTCATTTTTTTGTGATATGACACTTCATTGTTTTCTTCTTTGGTTCATCCTCAAAGCCTTCTTCAGATAATTCTCTTCTTTGCATATTACCTTCTTGAGATATGATTGAATGTCTCCTGCACTTTAGATCACTCAAGAAGATTGATTAGATCCATAATGCATTAGATAACTTAAACACGAGGAACCATATACTTTATCATTGTAGCCTCAATGAAATATGACCAAGGGGAGGAGTGACACATTGGAGCATCCATGGAGATAGACTTGCCAAGCTAGGTAAGGAATAGCTAATGGCAAAGGAATTTTGTAGAAAATATTAACTAGGTATGCTTAACGACAAATCATGAGCCCGAACACCAAACATATGATGAAGCTTGTCGTGTAGTAGGAACTCACCTAGAAGATAACTCAGCTGACGAGCTAGTGGTCAAGGACAAAATAGGTTGCATAGATGAGGAGCATTTCGGCCATGGCGGAAAGACTTGCTTGGGAAGCAAGTATTCAATGCACTTGGAAATATTTGGACGTTTAGGCGGTCAAGAGAGGTGTGCAGAAGCTCCGTAGAAACCAAAGTGGAGATATTTTGACCCACTACCCGTGCTACTGGAGGAGTGGAGTGTGTCTCCATTGTTTTAAGGCTTAGCCATAATGTAGTACGTTGATCTTATCCGATTAAATGTTGGTTAAGCTGTAGGCTAGCCGATGTGGCCAACGGAGACCATGTATGTGTGAGTATACACACACACACACACACACACACACACACACATCTGTGTGTGTAGAGAGAAAAATACAAATCAATGAAACATCTACTTTTTCCAGAATCTTTACTTTCTATCTTTTACTCGCATTTTTATCTTTATTCTTTACGCCAATTGGTAGCCGAATTACACATCCATCTCAACTAACCTAACACTCTTTGGAGGAGTTATTGAACTCATAGTTGAGGATCAGAGTTCATTCCTCAATGAAAACATTTGACATAAGAGGTGTCAGAGGTTCCAACCTCTTGGCCAATGCCTTGACGAGAGTTTGACGACAAAAAAATTGGCACACCCGGTGGGACAAATATAGGTAAACAAACTTATGGGTTTTATTCACCTAGGTTTGGACGGGTGTAACACATGTGGTCGAGCTACTGCCTTGATCATCCCTCTAATTCTCCTACTCTCTAGGTTGATGAAGTTTGTTGTGCACCATAGTTTCACTACGTCACCCAGCTGCAGTGAGACTAGGTAGATAAAGTCATGTATTCCCATGTCATTCTGTTCATGAATGAAGTTGTCAAGACCACAGGCGACTCCAGGTCAACAAGATGAGTCTAATTGTTAAGATCAGTCGGGGTCACATTTTGCAAGATAAACCCTGCTGTACCAGGATGCTTGTGAGGTTTAGGTTTGTTAGTTGGTGCCTGAGGCATCTTAGTAGACGAAGATAGTTCCATACCAAGGAGTGCAATTGAATTTCGCAGGGCACGTACCACCGATTCTTCCACATCTTCATATGGCGGGACCTCAACAGGTACCTCCTCTTCAAGTAACTCCTAATGTGGTATTTTTTTAGCCTAGTGTTTTTGCCAACGCCAACTTTGGGAGCCGTTTATGGAGAATGTTACAAACTAGGATTCTCTTGAACATGGGCAGATACAAGTGGCTAGAAGGCCGCTCGAGGCGACAGGCAAGATTGGTTTGCCACAGGGATCGTCTTATGGACCTCCCGTAACAATCCGCCATATGCAAGGGGCAAGCCTTCAGCCCAAAAGTGGAACTTAGAACGTCTTGCAGTTACTATCCTGTTCAGCATCCATGAGTCCAGAAACCACCTAGCTTGACTAGTTTCCCACCTATTCAACCTTATTTCTAACCATATTTTCAATCTTTGGTGGGTTCACATTCATCTCAACAGATGTTTGGCAACAGTATCGAGTAGACATGGAAAATGTAACCAGGCCATTATTCACGAAACTAGCTTTGTAAACCTCAGCCAAGATGCTCTAGGGATGATATGCATTAATACTCTACCTATGGTACCCCTTCAGACAAGAATGCATGGCTCCCTAGTTCAAATATGGTGTCAGTCTGTCCCTACCGAGTATAGACCCTCGGGCTCCCAACTCTTCGACCAAAATCTCATTGCTGAGACAATCAACAAATTCTTTAATGTTCAACTAAAACAACTTGATAGACCTGTGTTCAGAAAGCATTACCCTGAGTGAGGGAACAAACTAGTTCCTCTGCCTAGGATATTTAAGACTCTGATGTTGCCACCTTTTCAACAGATTATTGCATCCCAACTATGGAACACATAGGCCGAATCACGACATAGTGCGGGGAAGGAAACTTGAACAAAAAGTACCACGGGTTATAGTTGTTCCCTTCATCGTTTACAAGAACAACTTTCACATGGTATTCCTTCCTTCCACCAAATTATAGTTGCTTCCATGATAGGATCTACGGGCATCAGCGAGAAGTCACTACATCTGATATTAAAAAAGTACGACAAAAGGTGGATGGTCACAATAGCTGATTTTATTAAAAGGTTAAGAAAAATGGTCAAAAAGTGCTCGATTCAATTACCCGAGTTATAATTTACTTTCATCGCCATCTATGAAATGCACCCTCAACATTAATAGAAGATTGTGGGACAAGCTTGTAATGACCTCACCAGTGATGTTTCAAGGGTTGTTCAAATTAAACAGTTCATAGAAGAGAAAGAATAGAGAAGAGTTGTTCGAGGCCCACATCTAGTGGCTATTACGGATGTTGAAGATGATTCAGATTATGATGTTTCAGCCGAGCCCATGTAAGACATCATGTCAGCCGAGATAGTCATGGGGAGTTCTGCTTTTGTCTCGCTCTAGGACCTGCTACCGGTAAAGAGAAAGAGGACTCAGAAAACAAGGTTGAATACTCTTTAGACATCTCTAAGGAAGACCAGATCTTCAACTACAGTAAGTGGCATAATTCATATAGTCACACCACGTCGAACTGCACAATTTCCAAAAAAGCTATTCAGAAAGCTATAAAGGATGGAACGTTTAAACTGGATGACAGAAGTGTGTCCGAGATGAGTGTTCACACCGACCCTTTCTCAATGATGGACATCACCATGGTATCCTTCCCAAGAGCTGAGAAAGGGAATGGTAAGAAGAAGTGCATGTGGGTACCAAAGCAAGAGGCCCCCCACTAAGGTCAGACTCTCATATTTTGACCGATTAGAAACTCCCGTCGACGGCTCCTCGGTGTTGGACCACATGGCTTACCTTCCCCACAGGCTAGACGTGGGAGGACCGTACCAGCTAGAAAAGCAATCTAAGAAGTTACCTAAGCTTGGTATGTTCCCACAGGAAGACTTCTTTGTCTAGCCTATAAAATGAACGTATCGTGAAAGTAGAGAGGATAGTAGCAAAGGCCACAACTGTGAAAGGAGTGGCTTCTGTTGAAATTACAATCATGAACGACAAGGAGTTAAGGGTTGTTAGATTCGCAAAACCGCCATCGGCAGTGCCTCGAGATGAATTGGCAGCAAAAAGGGCTATGATAAGATGATTCGCAAAACCGCCATTGTCAGTTCATCATAAGCATGTTAGGACAAAAATATCTCGTGTTTTGATGATAAATACTTAGTAAGAAATTAACTTTTTTGGATAGTGGGGTAAGAAATGAAGGGCTATGGACTAAAAGGAGTAAGAAATGTAGGGCAGAGAAGAGTCATGACTGACACTTCTTAGTTTTCATAAACCTTCTCCTTATGGAGAGTTTTCTTATAAGGTGCAAACAAATGATTTAGAAAGCAATAAATAACATAGTGATTTATAGTGGTTCACCCAAATTCCTGGGCTACATCCACTCCTTACTTCCAGTGAGTGTTTCCACTATTTTTCCAAAATAGTTTACACCTTTTACACCTCCCTAGGGTAAAAGAACTCTTGGTAGTTTTCTTCACACAGCCCTACCTACTATAAACTCCTCTAATAGACTCCTTCAGATCTATTAGACTACTTCTAACACAGAAGCACCAACTTCTCAAGTCCTACAGCAACACATGCCACTTGAGAAGGTTCCCTACAGGATTTTTGTTTAAGTAATTGGGTTTGTGGGATTTCTAGAGCTTGGTTGATACAAATGGACTGTTCAATAAGTACAACAACATAAGACTTAATACATACTCAGAGATCAAGTAAAATCCCTTCTGGTTTGTTGCAGCTGAGTATGGATGAGAGAAAACTTTGACACTTGAGAAGGTTGGAAGATAAAAACTCAATGCACTCTCATGAGGATCAATGGTGATCAGGAGAGTTAATTTATAGATGAAATTGTGATTATTAACCACTAGTCCAAGGTTTATAGTCGTTGGTGAAGAATATAGCTGTTTCTGGCCGCTTGAAGTTGTTGTCTGCACAACACAACTAAGTTTCTGCTTTTCTTCAGAAGACAACAGTTTCCAGTTGTCATGACCCTTCTCACAATGACTCTTCTCACATATGACAGACGTTGAAGATGATGCTTCTCAAGTTGATGCTTCTCATGTTGACGAAACAACTATTCGGTTAGTCAATTTTCATTTAATTTCTTTTGTTTTAATAAATTACCTTTGGGATTTCGGTGATTATAAAACTGAAAATACTAAGATGAAAGAGCATTTTGAGATCGACTGTGTTGTGTTTATAGTTTACATTGAAACACTTATATAGTTACATCTCTACATGAACATGATTCTTGCAACTTGTGTTTTCAATGGGGCAAAATTTAGGTATTGCTAGTTAAGTCCTCATAATTTTGGCATTATGGTTATAGCTGTGAACTAAAGCTCATGGAAAATTTATTTCTTTCATTTCAACAAGCTTACCGGGTCAACACTTTTTGTATGTGAAGAACATTGAACATAGAGCATACCCTCTACACCTTGGTTATATAAATGAGGCGGGTTGTGTCCAATGCCCCAATTATCGATAGTATTCACTTGAATGAATAATGAAACATACTGCATATCAGATTGGGTTGGTATATAAACAAGCATTAGAAACTCTCTTAAAGGAAGAAAGAGATATATAAGAAAAAGTGTACATGATGTTCTGTAGCTTTTATTACTAATCTACAGTTGTTATGTGCTTTTGTTTTAATGGTTTTGGAAGAGAAAATAGTAGTGATGAGCAGAAGAATTATATTTATGGGAATGGAGAAAGAAACAAGCTTGAATTTACATTCAGTTTACTTATATGTTTAGTTAATGTACTCTAAGAAGTAGTTAATTTGAGTTATGGAATTATTCTTTTAGAGAATCCAGTGACAGGCATGAGTGTGATGTAAAGTACAAGACTAACTTGACATTCAGTCTCATCAAGTCTATTGTTGGAAGTTTGGAGACACCAATTCCGTCCTTCATTGAGAAAAGAAGAAGGCATATTGTATCATTTTTTGTTATGGTATTGTGCTAATTATAAGGTATATTTGTTATTAAGACAAAAAAAGGACAAAGAGAAAGAGAGATAGTCGAGAGTGTGTAACACCCCAATATCTCTAACTAGTAGAAATATTAAAATGTACAGTTTAGCGTACATCAGAGATAAATTTCCTGATTAGATATTGAACACAACTAAATTTTTTTCTATATTATAGAATATCTCCCAATCATAACCTGTCAATTCTTCAATAAACCAAAAACGGTTTATAACTTCAACAACATGAAATCCTAGTGTTCAATATCCTCACAAGAAAAGCGGAAACCATTATACAACTTAAAACCGTTCAAGTCATATATCGATTACAAAGATAAAAAGGGAAAGACATAATCAAAGACTAAAGAACTAAATCTTCAATCTTCTCCTCGAGCATGTCACCTACTCGTGCCTCTTAGCCTACTTCATTCCCTGGTTCTTTGTAAAAACAACAACAAATGATAAGGTGAGATAACATA